>CM032230.1:113512500-114987500 GCA_019009955.1 Riptortus pedestris
AGGAATTATTTCACATCTTCTGACTGGTTTGACGATTTTCATTTTATTGTATTATTAAGAAAAAACAGTCAGTATGTATCAAAAAGCCCGTCATACAGGGGTTGAGTAAAATAAGCAGATTTTACGAGCGAAGGTTTACAATAGATAAATATACATAACACAACCACAAATATAAAGAGAATAAATACAAACGGTAATGAGAAATCTTTCAGATACAATTTAATAACTCTACAACGGATAGCGACTGAATTGTAAATAAACAGGCCAGCCAACCTGAATTCTAGACCAGAAAGAAAAACCATTAATGAAATATGTATGAAAATAACACATCAATTTTATTGAAAACTATTTACTATTGCCAATGCTCTCAATACTTAAATTTTAGTTATCCAAGAACAAAAGAAATGGGGGGGGGAGGGGGATCAACAGAACGTATTTGCATATTTCTCACAAAGTAAAATTTTAATGAAAGCAATATTCAGTATTTAACCTTGTAATAACGTGGTTCATGATATAACAGCTTATTATTAATATAACATGAGTAGAAGTGGGGTTTAGTGATAGCGGGAAAACTGTACAATCCAAATATCTCGGTTAATATTCGTGATACAGAAATTATGTATAGAACAGTATTTATAGATCACTTAATTTTGCAATAAGATTAGTTCTATACAATTTTTCGATCCGACGTATAGTAACGGACATATTTCGGGTTTTTATAATTCCACCCTTCCCCACTGGTCCGATTACAGCCATTAAAGAACTTGACATTTATTTTACCATAAAACGATTAAATATCGAGTTTGGCAACGATCAAACAAAACTTGCGACCGCTAGAGGGCTAACAGACATATGTATGTATGTATATATGTATGTGTATATATATATATATATATATATATATATATATATATATATACTAGCTCAGATACCCAGCTTCGCCCGGGAATTCTTTGAGGCTGAATGGTGCTGGTATTTTTTTGGCAAGGCTTTACTTTGCGCAATATTTTGACATTTACCCGTCCCGGTGTTAAGGGTTTATAACCGTCGTTGCTGTGTATTTGATAATAATAAAATTACTTTTTTATGTAAGAATTCACTGCCCTCCATATTGTCATATTTCCCGTCTCCTGTGCATTATGCATAGATTTGAATTATTAAGTACCAAATATTAACATAGATTTCAATTAATTTTTCCAGGTGAGGTACCTCATAGTTCAAATTAGAATGAATTGTTGAGCATATCAATATTTCTACAGAAATTACTTGCTTCATACATTGTTCCCGAAAAAAATGTATAAAACAAAAGTTTCTCTAAATAACAAAGTAAACAACTTTTGTTATGTGCACGTTTATCGAAAAACAAATAGAAAATGAAATACCGCGAATTTTTATTTCAGGCCTCACTTATAACCCCCACTCCCGTTCGAACCTAAACATTTTAATATAGCTTATAATCATGGAAGAATTAATGCTAATTAACATACCAAGTTTTGTTAAGTTCGGTTCAATCGTTAGTGCCCAACAAAATTGTTAGCTCCCGCTTTAGTTTTTAGTGAATATCTCGTTTATACTTTGTTATAGGGCAAAAAAGAATATGACAAAAGTTACTCTAAATAACAAAATAAACAATTTTTGTTATGTGCATCTTTGCCGAAACCCCAATCGGAAACGAAATATCACAATTTTTAACTTTACTCCTGCCATATAACTCCTACTCCTGCCCGTTCCTAGAAATGTTAGTATTGCTTATTATAAGGAAGGTGTTAGTGTTAATACACATACCGAGTTTAATTTAGTTCGGTTGAGTTTTTTGTTCCAAATAAAATTGTTCACTTCCGCTATAGGTTTTAGCGTGTATCTCGTTTGGAATTCGGTATACGAAAAAAGTGTATATAAGAAAAGTTACTCTAAATAGCAAAATAAACAACATTTGTTATGTGCATATTTGCCGAAAACCCAATAGGAAACGAAATATCGCAATTTTTAATTTCTGGCTTCCCTTATAACCACTCATGTTCGTTTCAGAGGATATTAATACAGCTTAAAGTCTATGTTGGGTTAGTAGTAATATACATACTAAGTTTCATAAAATTCGGTTCAGCCGTTTATGCGTGAAAAGGTAACAAACAAACAAACACACAGACACGAAAGAAAAAAAAATGCAGTTATGGTGTCTATGACATGTGAAACGAAAATTTATCGTGAAATTTCGAGAAAAAAATCAATGTACAGACAGAGGTTACAATTATATATATATATATATATATATATATATATATAATATATATATATATATATATATTTATATATTGACTAGCTCATATACCCGGCTTCGCCCGGGAATTGATTTGAGGCTGAATGGTGATGGTAATTTTTTGGCAAGGCTTTACTTTGCACTCTATTTTGACATTTACCCGTCCAAGTGTTTAGGGTTTATACCCGTTGTTGGCATTTGTTAATACTAAAATTCATTTTTTTATGTAAGACTTCACTGTCCTCCATATTGTCATATTTCCCGTCTCCTGTGCATTATGCATAGATTTCAGTTATTAAGGACAAAATATTAACATAGATTTGAATTAATTTTTCCAGGTCAGGAACCTGATAGTTCAAATTGGAATGAAAGGTTGAGCATATCAATAGTTCTACGCAAATTACTTGCTCCACACATTGTTCCTGGAGAAATGTATAAAAGAAAAGTTAATCTAAATAACAAAGTAAACAACTTTTGTTGTGTGCATGTTTGTCGAAAAACAAATAGACAATGAAATATCGCGAATTTTTATTTCTGACCTCCCTTATAACCCCCACTCCCGTTCTAACCTAAAAATTTTAATATAGCTTATAATCATGGAAGAATTAATGCTAATTCACATATCGAGTTTTGTTCGGTAAAGAGGAAGTTCGGTTCAATCGTTAGCGCCCAATAAAATAGTTGACTCCCGCTTTAGTTTATAGTGTATATCTCGTTTATACTTTGTTAAAAGACAAAAATGAATTGACAAAAGTTCCTCTAAATAACAAAATTAACAACTTTTGTTATGTTAATATTTGCCGAAAAACGTATAGAAAACGAAATACTGCTATTTTTAATTTCCGGCCTCCCTTACAACCCCCACTCCTGCCCGTTTCTAGAAATGTTGGTTTGGCTTATTATAATGAAGGTGTTAATGCTAATACACATACCGAGTTTTATTTAGTTCGGTTGAGTCGTTTGTAGCCAAATAAAATTGCTCACTTCCGCTATAGGTTTTAGCGTATATCTCGTTTATAATACGTTATACGAAAAAAGTGTATATAACAAAAGCTACTCTAAACAACAAAATAAACAACTTTTGTTATGTTCATACTTACCGAAAAACCAAAAAGAAACGAAATATCGCTATGTTTAATTTCTGGCTTCCCTTATAACCCCCACTCCTGCCCGTCCCTAGAAATGTTGGCATGGTTTGTTATAATGAAAGCGTTAGTGCTAATACACATACCGAGTTTTATTTAGTTTGGTTGATTCTTTTGTGCCATATAAAATAGTTCACTTCTTCTATAGGTTTTAGCGTATATCTCGTTTATAACTCGGTATACGACGAAAGTGTATATAACAAAAGTTACTCTAAATAACAAAATAAACAACTTTTGTTATGTGCATATTTGCCGAAAAACCAATGGGAATCGAAATATCGCTATTTTTAATTTCTAGCTTCCCTTATAACCCCCACTCCTGTTCGTCTCAGAGGATATTAATATAGCCTAAAGTCTAAGTTGGGTTAGTAGTAATATACATACCAAGTTTCATAAAATTCGGGTCAGCCGTTTATGCGTGAAAAGGTAACAAACAAACAAACAAACAAATAAACAAACAAACAAATAAACAAACAAACAAACAAACAGACACCAAAGAAACAAAATGCAGTTATGGTGTCTATGACATGTGAAACGAAAAGTTATCGTGAAATTTCGTGAAAAAAATCAATGTACAGACAGAGGTTACAATTTTATATATATATAGATATATATATCCCCTTAAGGGAAATCTGCTAAAAAAGGCTTGAGTTCATATGATTTTGGAGAGAAATAGTCGATTTGTTGGAGGAATCCCGAATAAACGTGTTATTTAGGGATAGTAGGAGGGCGGGAACGCGAGGCACGTCTCAGAACGGCGATAAGGAAGTCAGAGCGAGGCTTCGAATCTCCTTGAGGCGTTCCCAAACCTATTCGTATTCAAGTGCGTGCGACCAACTACGGTCACCCACCGTCCACGAGCAGTAATAAAATTTTACGACTCAAGAATCAGAGAAAAGAATTTAATCCTTTCCTTCCGTAAAAAAACGGAAGAATAAGTATTCTGATAAGACATACAGCTGATTTTAAAGAATTATTAGGAATTTCCCTCGAGGGAAATCAGCTATTAAGGTCGTACTCATGACGCGATTTTCAAAACATTTCCACAAATGTCCATCGATCCTACCAAGGAGATGACGAAAATGAGGTCTGTTCAAAACTATATATCTTATATATATATATATATATATATATATTTGTCTGTTAACAATCTAGCGGGCGAAATTTTTGTCAATTGTCACCAAAATCGTTATTGAAGCGTTTTATGTAAAAAGCAAGATCAAGTTCGTTAACGTCTGAAATCGAACAAGGGGGAGGGGGGGTGGTTAGAGGGGGAGAATTTTGAAAATGCAAAATATCTCCGTTACTGTAAGTCGGATCAAAAAAGTGTACAGAACAAATCTTATTGAAATTTAAGTATACTATAAATATTGCTATATACATGTATTCTCTATCTTAAGTATTAACCGAGATATTTTCATTTATCTGTTTTCAGCTTCAGTAAACCCCCCCCCCATTCTTCTCTTGCTACATAATAACAATACTCTGTTATATAATGAATCACATTATTCGAAGCTTAAATACCAAATATTGTTTTCAAGAGACCTTTATTATACGAGATACATGCAAATATGTTCTTGTGACCCCCCTCCCCCCGTCTTAAATTCTTGGACTACTAACATTCTATTGATTGCGATACAATTTATTCTGATCATTAAAAATTACAGTGATAGGTAAAGTACATAGTTTTCAATAAAATTAATATGTTATATGCTGATATGTTTCAGTTAATGTTTTTCTTTTCGGTGTCGAATAGAAAAACAATAACTGAAAGCCGTTGACAGACCTGTTTGTTTACATTTGAGACGCTTTCCGCCAGTAGGGGGAAGTATTTCTTGTTACCGTTTGTATTTATTCACCTAATATTCACGATGGTGTTGTGTGTCGCAGTATGTAGGTTTATCTATTATTAAAATTCACGTGGAAATCTGCTTAGCTTACCCAGCCCCTGCGTGACGGACTTTTTGAAACTGCATGATTTCAATCTCAATAGTTTGTTTATGGGTTTCTTTGTATTCATGAATATTAGACTATAATGTAAATGAGTGAGCGAAATTGAAGGGTTGATTGAAATGAATGCAAAATAGGGGAAGAGAGAGAATAGACTTTGGACAGTAACTGAGTGTTCAATATGGTCAGCTGTGATATCACATCTGGTCGAGTTCAGCTTAAAGCTCTCTGGAGAAAGTTAACAGCGACTATTTCACAACTCTACAATAACACGATGAAACTTTCCTTTCAAAATTTCGAGCTTCCATCACAATTAATTAAGAGAACTATTTAATATACCCTTTAGTTAATAATTTGAAGTTTGCATTGTCACTAATTATATTATTTTACGTTCCATATTCTAGGTGGTTCAAAAAGTAGTATATAAACACTGAATTTATAAACATACACACACACACACACACACACACACACACATATATATATATATATATACATATATATATATATATTTACAATAAAAGACAATTGCTACAGTAATGTATGTATTTTTTCCCAAATGCAATTATTTTTTTCTACAATTAATCTATAGAAAAAAATGACCTCTTTATTTCATATGTAAAATGTCCCTAATTTTGAGTCGTGAGTAACGAAAATTACGATGAGATATTTTTATTAGCTCTAGTTTCTGTGGTGAATGTACGATAATTTTACCGTTTAAGAAAAATATATTTATTTATTATTATATTTGTATTTTAACGTTAGTTCTATACAAAGAAAATCAGATAAAATAATGAGTAAGAAATAATTTATAACTACATATTTCGCTAAAATAACGAAAATTAAAAAATATTAAAGATTATTTTTTTTTTCTTTTCAAATCTCCTCATTTTAAGTTTGTGTCGTTAGAAAGTGACAAATACTTTAAATATGAAATATTTTATATAGGCATTTTTTATTAAGTTATATATTCATAGCATCCCCGCCCCAGCCAAAAAGGGATTATAACGTTAAATTCCCATCCCCGTTTTAATTTCAACAACTAAAAAAAATTATTATTATTATTTTTTCTTATATTAGGCAATATTTCCCATTATATATATATATATATATATATATATATATATATATATATATATAATATGTGTGTGTAACTATATATTTTATTGACTTTAGTCCAAAATATATTTTAATGTTTTTTATTGTAATAATTTATTTTTCCTTTATTCTTTAATTGTTAAATAAATAGCAGGTATTGCAATTTATTTCAAAAATAGTTATTTCATTTTATTTTTGACTTTAATTTTGTTTTGTTATATTGAATTTAATTTATATTACTTAATTATACCTATTCAGGTTTACATTAACTTCCTGTACCAAGTTCTTTCTCTTTTCTTGCCCTCCCCTCATTTCCGCCTTCTGCTAGGCAGGATCGATGATCATTTGCTGGAAGTATTGATAAACTTCGTCATTTGTACAACCTCAATAGCAGACTCCCTCGAGGGGAAAATGATAAATCTTTCAAAAATCAAACAGAGCCAAGGTCGACCTGATGCATTCCCTGGCTTATTGCTGTGCATTAGAAAAATAATCAAATTTTATTCTCAGGCCAACTCAATTGCTTAACGATGCTACATGTGCACTGAAAGAAATTTAAACCGAATTTTTTAAGATTAAATTTTGGTGGCTAATAAAATTTAAATGAATTAAGCAGCTCAAATACAGTAATTCGCAACATGGACAATGGTCGTTACCAGCAAAATGATTATTAACGACCACTTTGTTCTGCTAGGCTAATTGGGACGGGTGGTCCATAGGTTACCAAACTTTTCTAGCGAGAGAGAAATTATGAGTATCCTTTTAGTTCGTCACAAAATAAATTTCTATTATATCCAGCCGGGAATCGAACTCACCAGTCTACCTTTACCAAGTTAGATTAAGACCTTTACTCGAATGGCTAACCTGAGCTCCTACGATTATGTCACCTTCAATTAAATTCATGAGCGATTATCACGAAATTAAAGTTTTAATTTCGTTAGTCTTGTAATAAGGTGGTATGTTTAAATAAATTGCCGTTTTAGGTTCTTTAAGAGGGCGGAGGGGGGGGGGCGGGGAGTAAAATGTTAGTGTGTAAAGGTGGTTTATGCCATAGTTCAAAAGATAGCAGGGGGTAGAAATAAGAAAATGAGTGCTAAAAGAAGTAACTAATTACTCCGCTGAATAGATAATTAAAGCTAAAAGGGTGTTATTTAGAGAGACAAGTAGTTTTTTCTTCTCTGCGGTCTCTCTTTTCCAGTCATTCTTTTAAATAGTCCAACCTAACATTTCTCAGGAATTAAATGACCAAAATAATTTCTTCCATTTATTCTGTAGAAGAAAAAAAAACAATCAAATTATTGGTCAGTATTTTATTATTAGAGATCGATTCAAATAGTAATATTAACTAATTATTTATAAAATTGAGTTTAATTTTCTACAGATATATTTCTGATTTCTCCTTAAGTAGGACGGATAAAACTGTGCTCGGAGAGAAAAAAACGTCCAATTCTTCACAAGTTTTTGAAGCAATGAGTGCATGCAAGTAGATCAGAAGATATATTTTAGCCATTCTCCAATAGATCTCTCACCCTCAGTATTTTATTTTAAGATTTTATCCTATGTTTATTTAGATATTTATTTTGTGTTTTTATTTATTGATACTAGCATGTTTAATGACCCTGTTATAATGTATATGTATTATTGATGTTGCTGTTTTTATGTGTAGCTCTGAAGATGGAGACAATAGACTTTGAAAGCGTAAAAAACTTGTGAAGAATTTGCCGTTTTTCTCTCTCGAAATACACAATATTCTTCACTTCCAACATCACTACCGTGAGATAAAACTGTCGACGTTTTGAAATAAAATAGTTGATTTACCTAAGATTAAGACTTACAAATAAAATAATTAAACACAGTTTATCCAATTATGCCAAACCAGTGACAGAATTGTGAGAATAAAAGTTGTGAGTTAATTACAACCGAACGAGATTCTAATAGTGAAAAGCTATTCAAAATGCTGTGTTTTTTTAAATTTAGTTTTAATTTCTTGTACGGATTAAAAGAAGATGAAAGATTTAGATTGAAATATTTAAACGGAATTAGCCTTACGCAACTCACGTAACGTAAAAAAGTCCGTCACCCAGGGACTGCGTAAACTAAGCAGATTTCTCACGTGATGATTTACAATAGAGAAATCTCCATACGAGAGCAGTTACGGAAACGGCCAAACTAGCTTTCGGTGGAAACTCACTAATACGCCGACATTAGCCGATCTCATCTCGTCCGTTATCCGCATACCCTTAATAAATATTCAAATATCTCTGTTAATATTCAAGATAGAGCATAAATGTATATAACAATATTTATAGTAAATTTAATTTGCAATAAGATTGGTTCTACGCAAGTTTTCGATCCGACGGATGGTAACGGAGATATTTCGAAGTTTCCAAAATCACCCATTTTAACCCCTCTCCTCCCACAATACTCGTATATCTATCTATCTATCTAACTATATAGATAGATAGATAGATATAGCTGATTTCTCTAAAGGGAATTTAATTCCCTAAAAGATTACGCTGTACCATGGGGTAGTTGACACTCAATTATAAAAAGTCCGTCACGCAGGGGCTGCGTAAACTAAGCAGATTTCCCACGTGACGTTTTCCAGTAGATAAATCTGCCTAATAATAACTGTAGTAGTAAGGTATCTCTAAACCTATTCAAGAAGGACGAATTGTTATGGAAAGGGCCACCAAAGCTCTCAGCGGAAATTCCCGAACATAGCCGACTCCTGCCGACGATACACAGAACAAATGCAAATATCTCGGTTAATATTCAAGATACAGAATAAATGTATAGAACAATATTTATAGTAAATTTCATTTGCAATAATATTGATTCTATACAATTTTTCGATCCGACGCATAATAACGGAGATATTGTGAATTTTCAAAAATCCCACTTCTAAACCCCCCCTCCCACTGGTCCGATTTCAGCCATTGACGAACTTGATCTTCCTTTTTACACAAAACGATTGAATCCGAGTTTGGTAACGATCAAACAAACATTGCGACCGCTAGAGCGTTAACAGACAAATATATATATATATATATATATATATATATATATATATATATATATAATTTTGAACGGACCTCATTTTCGTCATCTCCTGGGTAGGATCGATGGACATTTGAGGAAATTTTTCGAAACTCGCGTCATGAGTACGACCTCAATAGCTGATTTCCCTTAAGGGAAATCTGCTAAAACTCGATAGAGATACTAGTCTCGAGTGGCATTCACAAATAAATCATAACGCTCAATTTCAGATGGAATTTAATAAAAACCTTAAGCTTATTTCTAGAAACTTAATCTAAATTGATCTTAGCTCTAGGAACATTTACAGATATAGTTTACAGTGGCGATTTGTACACTATTCTATATATGTTATTAAATGTATTATTTTAATGTTTCAGTTTCAGTTGTTATCCAATGTTCTCTGAAAACTAGTTTGTTTTACATATGATCTCTTCTGCAGTAAGCTCGTTCGCCAACATTGCTCCCTTAACTTACTCAATTTTGTCTTCTCTAGGTCAAAACTGTGAGTCAACATCTATATTTTTTTCGACTTGGCTCTGTTTTTAGCTAAGTAATTGATGATCACTGTTTATTGCTTGGATTAATTTGTTTGCCATAATAAGCCTTAACATATTTATTGTAATTGCATCGTAATTCTATTAAGTTTAGTCTGGCCCCGTGAAATTTTGTTAACTTGGTAGATATGTCGACTAATACAGGGATCATTAATATTTTCGAAACACAAGCAGTGCTTCTAGCACCTACCTATTGTTGACCATACCCACAAAAACGTTTGTTTAATTTAGTTATGCCAAATCTACAACATGGTGTTATGCACATCCGAAGGCCTTGCAATGACGAGATCACTGCAGCAGATAGCAGGAATGGATCATCAGAAAACTCTCTCCAAAAACGTTTGGGAACCATATTTATTATAATTATTAGCAATTATTATGTGTTATATGCCTGATATTCAGCTCCTACATCAACATTTCAGGTCAATTTACATCAAAGTTAGGCTTGATCGCATAATTCGGTAAATATGCGATATTTTGGTACAAAACTTACTGTCCAATGCCATTTCGTACTATGGCCCAAGATACTCACCCATTAAGGGATTCGTATAAAAATTTCAATCAATGACCCAACTCTTCCATTACTTATTATTTAAAATTATATTTTACTACAGTGGTTCAAACTTATTTTATTTATAGTCAAGGTCTTGAAAAGAGCCATGTTTAAAGAGAAAGGGCCTAGGGGACTTAGACTCAGAGTAGTTGGGAGGACATCCACCAGGCGGCGCTGTATTATTCAGGAGGCAGTGACTAAACATTTGGCTCCTTACACACCATTAACTTCCTCTTCACATTATTAAGTCTCCACTCTCATTGCTTCTTTTTCCAGTTGACCCGCTCACTCTTACTTTTATTGTATATTGTTTTAATTTTCTTCCTCTGTTGAAAAACAATTTTATTTATTCATGTAAACCCTGAATTTACAATTTGCTACACTCATTGAAAATGTTCTACTGTCATAAAAAAAAAAAAAAATGAACCATCTTGCAGAAAATAACTGGCATAGGCTCACTTAATTACGTGAAGTACTGCAATAGACACTGTCCATACTTTTGCAAAACCGAACATCCATAAATTTAAATGTATGTATGCAGTACATTGCCTATATCATGCCCCCTTCAATTAGTACATGTATTTCCTTTAGCAAAGACCAAATATAATAACAAAACGTGTTATTTAGCTCTGCATGAGACATTTCTTAGTAAATTAGCTTATTGTGAACGGAATATAAGGAGTAGGGGACTGAAGAATACAAATAGCTAATTCAAAATATTTTTTAACCTTCCGACAGGCGCAGCTGGCCTGAGAGGCCAGGAAAACATATTTGTTGATGCCCCGCCTCATTCTGTCCCCCCTGTGAGGCGCCATTCCCAGTAGTTTCCTGATTCGTGTTAATGCTTAGAATCCAGTACTTTAGTCTATTGTCATCCTTCTTCCGGCTCGTCTGGACCCTAGGTGGCTTGTGAGGCCGACTGCGCCCAATTGCTCCTTAATTTCAAAGATGAGTTTTTTTCAAGATATATCTATTGCAGTCGTTCCTTTTACTAAGATTAATGCTATTCTATACGGAAGTTTGTGGATATCTTGAAAAATAAATGCTAGTCTTACCATGGCCTCTCAGGCCAAATGCGCCTGATCAATTTTACTTACTGAAGGCTGAAAATTAAATAATTTAGATTACACTGAAAACGTTTGATGGAAAGATATATTTAGAATAAACATTGTAGGCAAAAATTCGATCCACAAGACTGCAAAAAAAAAAAAAAATCTAAAGGAAAAAGGCAACAGAATGGATATGGTAGTCAACATGGTTTTAGGTGACAGCTATGATTGGTAGGAGGTAGATATTGATGCCTACCTATTAAATCAGATGGGTCCAGCCCTAATCGGCTGATTTTAATTCATTCAAAGTCCTTTGGGGATTAGCTAGATTGATGAGGTCCTCCATGCTTTTAATTCGACGTCCTTCATTTTCGAGTCCCTTATCACATCTTACAGGGATTCCAGATCACTCATCAGCTTGACTGCTGTTAATATCGTTTCAAAAATAATGAAAGATAACGTTGGATTTAATAAAATCCCTGAAGCCTAAAAAAAAAAAAAAAAAAAAAAAAATTAAGCCAAAAATGCTTTGTTGTGATATTAGGGAGGAAAACTCGTAACTCTATTAGCTTTCAGTCACAATAACTTTTAAAACATTTATTCTGCTAATTTTGGTAAAAAAAAACCATAAAATCTCGCATGAATGATATGTTTTATTATCCTCCTGTAAAATTAGTAAAACTGATTACAATTTCTTGACGGGAATATATTTTTTCTTCATATGGAAGCTTATGATATTACTGATTGGCTCTCGAAATCATAATTTCAGGGAAACATATTTTTACGTTTATTACAAAAAGAATAAACATTGATTATTATAGTTCTTTTGGGTAGCAAAATTATAATCACAACCTTAAACGTTTTTATCACTTCACAATTCATTTGGCGACGCAACTTTTCACACTTGGTAAATTATTTTCCACTATTAAACACAATATGCACTTATAAATTCACGTTCTTATTACACAGCACGATCTTATTATACATCACAATAACTCACGATCACTCTAATCACTGGTCAAATCCCTGATGTTTAACTGAAAACTGAAACTTCGGAGCGAGTGGGGCGACTATATGCCCGATGTCGGCTTCGTCACCTAGAAGCTTCTAGACTTCCTCCCTGGCACCGATCCTTTGCAGAGATGCCTCATTTTTCTTGTACTTCCTAAATACGTGATTATATATACGTAATTTTCAAGTAGCAACAAAACCCCTGGAGTAGACAAAATGCATGCATATTTCGAAACAATATTTTATTAGCCGAATTATCTTTATGCAAATGCGGTATTATTTGTCTTTAAGAGTGCACGATGCCTTGTTATGTGTTGAGCCCGAGGGTATTTTTACTTCTAGTACTGTATTCGCGAGTATTTTCGGTTTTCAGATTCCAACTATTACCCGACACTTTACTTCAACTATAATTTGACTGTCCCTGAGTCCAATTTGACTTGTTTCGGGGTAACGCCAGAGCCTATATCCAGTCCAAGTTGCATATTTGGGATTTTTACAGCGTCCATTGGCCACCTCTCTTTTTGATCAAAAGTCAACTAAGAGGGAGGGAAATGGCGAATATAAAAAATTGCATGTTTTTACCGACGTATTCCAGATACAAGTCATTCATGACAAATTTTTTAGACAATAAAAAGAATGAACGGATCGAGACCCAAAACATCTTTCGTTCAAATTATATATAACATTAAGCTGTGAGTTAATTTAATTAAACATGGAACAATATTTTTAGTAAATGGTAATGCTGTGAATTGGATTCAGTATAGAACAGCTACGGTAGTTTTGAAACGGAAGTATATGTGTATCCTATCGGATACATTGTGATCCATGTGGAATATATTTCCAGCGCAAGGATCAAACGGGAAACTCCTCTATTGCGACTGTACACTATTGCGACCGATATACAGTTGAGATATGGTGACTATGATTTTGTATCTTCCAGGATTGGCAGGGAACTCTGAAGTAATGTTTGTCCAATTCTAAATTTATCCTTGACGATTTATACCAAACTTTATAGGTGTAATCGAGATTTGTATTCCGTGACGTATCGATCTAAATCAGTTGACTTGAACGATCATAATTTGTAAGCCATTCTGTGACGGCTAGTGGAAGGTACTATTGTAATGGTGTAGCCGTTAGTTTAGTTACCTCTTAGTTCCGTAATTTTCAATACGCATTAACTTAATAAATTGTGAACAGAAAATATTCTAATTTTAGCAGATTAACATTAAGGGAAATCAGCTATTGAGGTCATACTCATGACGCGATTTTCGAAAAATTTCTTCTAATGCCCATCGGTCCTACCCAGGAGATGACAAAAATGAGGCCCGCTCAAAATTATATATATATATATATATATATATATATATATATATATATATATATGTCTGTTAATGCTCAAGTGGTCGCAATATATGTTTGATCGTTACCAAACTCGATATTTAAACGTTTTATGCAAAAAGACAAGTTCGTAAAAGGCTAAAATCTGACCAGTGGGAGGGGGTGGTTTAGATGGGTGATTTTCGAAAATTCGAAATATCTCCGTTAGTATACATCGGATCGAAAAATTGTATAGAAACAATCTTATTTAAAATTAAATGTACTATTATTATTGTTCATAGATATATTCTCTATCTTGAATATTAAACGATATATTTGCATTTTTATTAAATGTGGGCGGATAACGGGCGAATGAGTTACCCGCCAAAAGCTAGTTCGGCCGTTACCGTAACTGTTGGGCTCTCGTATGGAGATTTCTCTATTGTATAAGTTCACGTGGGAAATCTACTTAGTTTACGCAGCCCCTGCTTGACCGGCTTTTACATATTTATGATTATAATTTCATTTTATTTTCCAACGTTAGATCACTCATGTAGGCAAACTGCATATATTTAACCACTCGGATGAAATGTTCAAATAGCCTCAATTACTTAAGTCTAAAATTAACTGTTAGCGAATTCAGGTCTAACCTTTCAATTTCTGAAATTGGTGAAATGAAGGAAATTTGCTTGTGGGTAGATTTGCTGCAATGGGTGTGTACTTCATTTTCCACTTCTTAAAAAACGAAGAAGTTCCATTGTAGTTGAATGCGCCTCCCATCAGCCGTTGTAATAAGGCGTTGGTGGTTAAGAAAGAATGTGGAGGCGTAGAGTGGTGTGGAACGAGGTCGGAAGAGGGAGGGCATTCATATTCCATGAGCTGTTGAATACCGTCATTGGCTCCTATGAATACAGTGAGTGGTTGACAAAGCTGATTTTTCTCCAAGCCAAACTTCTTGTCACCAAAAGTTCTCTCCAACTCTATTCAAGAATACAGTGACCTACTCTCATCTTCACACAGAAATACGCCTTCTTTAAGTCTACTCAAAAGTTCCTTATTTTTTTCTATCGCCTCCTATTTATAAGATAAAGCTAGTAACTCCAATCAGTTATGTTTCAGAAAGTAATAGCGCAACTATTTATGGTAAACCTTGAAACTTTTATATATGTCATAATCAATGAAAAAAAAATGTTACAGCCACTTTTAGCTTTTTATACTTCTTATTTCATGAGATAGCGGTATATTATCCCTTTAACTTGAGTGTAATATTAAAAACAGAGGAACAAAGTAACTGACAACCAAATACACTAATTATGGGAGAGTATGTCAACATTTTAGTAGATTTTCCTTAAGGAAAACAAGCTATTGAAGTCGTACTTATGTCGCCTTTTTCTAAACATTTCCTCAAATGTCCATCGATTCTACCCTGGAGATGACGACAATTAGGTGCGATCAAAACTGTGTATGTATATATATATATATATATATATATATATATATATATATATATATATATATATATATATATATATTTTTTATATATATATATATATATATATATATATATATATATATATATATATATATATGATCATTACCAATGTAGGTATTAAAGCTAAAGATCAAGTTCATTAATGATGAAATCCGACCAGTGAGAGGAGAGGGGTTTAGAGGGAGAATTTGGAAAATTCTTAATATCTTCTTATTACGCGTTGGATCGAAAAATAGTATAGAGCCAATCTTATTGCAAATGTAATATTCTATAATTGTTGGTATGTACGTTCTTTCAGTATCTCCATTATTAACCGAGATATTTGTATCTTTTACTATTCGGACTTCAGTAAACCACCACTCTCCTACTCATACCACATAAGAATAAGCTATATATTATGAAGCACTTTATTTGATTTATAAATACCAAATATTGTTCTCATTGAACTTGTGATAAATGCAAATCCACGACTGAAATGGGAAATCTTAGTTAACGCAGACCCTTCGTGACGGATGTATTTATATATTCAAGGAGAAATCATAAATGCAGATGATTTACGTGCAGATGATCACTTCCAATACTTCTGCCAAAATCTTTACGTGAAGATGATCACTGCCAATACTTCTGCCAAAATCTAAGTCAAAAAAAGTCAATAGATAAGAATTTATTTTCCCTTCTCATCGCTGACTTATTATTATTATTTATTAACGTCCACTTTTTGCAATTTAGGCTAATCGGGGCGGGTTTTCTACAGGTTACCACCCTTTTCTAGCCAGGGTGGGATTTTAGGACGTTATTTAATGAATTTCGTCACTAAATAATTTTGGGTCGCCCGGCAGTCGTGGTCCAGGCAACGCAGCTTTAATCAGCAGGCACTGAGGATGGAGCGTTGACTCCGAAAGTGCACTCTGCATAATATTAAAAACCAGTAGAGGACTTGGCCTTCTTATTGATCCTTATAAATAATTTCCTTTGCCCAGGCAAGAATCGAATTCGCCACCCTAGGTTTACCATGTGAGATAAAGGTCAACGCTTTAACCCGCATGGCTAACCTGAGCCCCTCTTCGCTGACTTTACAGAGCGAGAAGTGCGTCACGCAGGTGTTGCTTAACTTTCCGATAATGCCACCTCAAACTTTCTTCACTATTTCTCTTAACCTATCTATATAAGATTTTATGCAATCTATGCTGGACATGGGATGTTACAGTTGCCTTAGGTTAAAATTTCTTGATTAGAAGTGGGGGTTAATTGAAGGCTGAAAACAAAAATATTTATTATCGTCCACCAAAAATAAAAATGTTATTGTTGATTAAAAATGAGTGAAACCACAATGGAAACATATTACTTTGCTAGTAATTTTGTTTAAATAACATCTTTCGAACCAACTCATAACATATATATGATTTTGTATTTTATCACTTTGTACCTGAAATATACGTGATATTGTTCCTTCTTTTAACACACAGTTCTCCCGGTATTCATTTATTAACCGAAAACAACGTTTAGTTTAATTAAAAGTCTAAGTTTGAAATGAGGCTTTACGCGGCCGTCAAAGCTGAAGTCTCTGAAATAGCTTTGCTAATTTAAATTGTATAAAGTGGGTCTAGGTTTTCCAGCAGCGGTGTTAGCGAGGCGTGTATATCAGGGAAGTAGATGTTTTTCCCCCCCCTAAAATTTAATAAATTAAATTAAATTCGCAGTTAGTGTAAAAAACAAATCGGTATGGTGAGTGTAATTACGAACTGAGAAGGAGGGAATATTAATAATTTCTTGTATTTCCATTGGTTGTGCGGAAATGAATCGTTTATTTATTAAATAAAACAAATCACTGATAAAAAAAAATAATAATCTTTCCCCTAGCTCCTTGATTCTTAATAATGTTAAAAAAAAAAGAAAAAAAAGTCCGTCACGCAGGGGCTGCGTCAAATAAGAGGATTTCCTACGGGCTGGTATAACACCCTTGTGACCTCATCTCAACGGGGGGGGGTTGTTGGAAGCTGAAAATAAGAAAGCATGAATAGTTTAAAAAGATTGGTTCTGTTTTAAATGTTACGACATTATAATGGAGATATTTTGAATTTTCGAATTTCCCCTTCTAAATCCCCTCCTTTCTCTGGTCCGATTTCAGGGGTTAACGAACTTAACCTTTATTTTTACATAAAACGTTTAAATATCCAGTTTAGTATAGATTAAATAAACGTATCTCATCTAATGAAGATCTATTGTTAACAATATTTGATATTTAAGATTGGAATAAGTCGTTTCGTGATATATCCGTTTATTAATATGCAATATGACAGTGGGCGATAACTAAGAGCTAAAAATTAAAAAGTGCAAAAATCACTGTTAATATTGAAGATAGCGAATAGAACAATATTTACAGAAAATAAAAATTTCAATTAGATTGGTTATATGCGACTTTTCTGATCTGACTCATACTGACGGAGAAAGTTTTTATTTTTGATTTTCTCTCTCTCTAAACCCCCAACACCCTTCTCAGTTCAATTTCAGTCGTTAACGAACTTAATATTTAGTTTTAGATGAGAAGTTTAAAAATAAGTTTGGTAACGATTAATCACACACACACACACACACACACACACACACACACACACACACACACACACACACACACACACCACAAACACATTATCACGCACTTTCTAATAAGTAGGATCGAAGGATATTTGAGGAAATTTTTAGAAATTCTAGTCATGAGTATAATCTCAATAAGCTGACTTTCCTTAAATAAAATCTGCTAAAATGGTGGGGCGTTAGCATCATTAAAGCTTTAATGGGAGCAAGTAGTAGAGGTACCTGTGGGAGATAAGTACAGACTGGGGGATGATCTCGCTGAGGGAAGATGGTTGACACCAAGACCATTTAAGCCCTAAATTTTTTTAGCAGATTTCCCTTAAGGGGGGACTATTGACTATGACTATGAACTATTGAGATCGTACTCATGACAAAATTTCTTCAAATGTCCATCGATTCTACCCAGGAGATGACGAAAATGAGGTCCGTTCAAAATTATATATATATATATATATATATATATATATATATATATATATATATATATATATATATATATTTGTCTGTGAACGCTCTAGCGGTCGCAATTTTTGTTTGATCGCTACCAAACTCGATATTTAAACGTTGTATGCAAAAAGACAGATCAGGTGTGTTAATATAAATCGGACCAGTGTGAGGGGGAGGATTTTCGAAAATTATATATCTCCGTTACCGTACGTCGGATCAAAAATCGGTATAGAACTAATCGTATTGAAAATAAAATTTACTACAAATATTCTTCTATACATTTATTCTCTATCTTGCATATTAACCGAGATATTTGCATTTTTATTAATTGTAACCGAAGAAATGAGATTGACTAACTTCGGGTCTAGTCGTGAGTTTCCGTCAAAAGCTAGTTCGGCCGTTTCCGTAACTGTTCGACCCTCGTGAAATTTCTCTATTGTAAAACTTCACGTGGGAAATCTGCTAAGTTTACGCAGCACCTGCGTGACGGACTTTTTTTATTTATTTACGTCCACTTTATACTAGTATGGCTAATTGTGTAAGCCCCAGATGTGATAGTGACAATACGATGCTCGTCACACGTCTTCGAGGCCGAAAATTCGGTCTCATGAACAAGGGTCTTAGCATAAATAAATGTAACTTAACACACAAATATGAAAAGGACTTGAATTTAAAATTCAAAATGAAAAATAGAGATAATTAAGCGACCAACAATCATTTCAACCTCAAATATTTGGGAGCTCTACATTGACTGCGTCAAGAAACGTCCGTCACCCAGGGGCTGCGTAAACTAAGCAGATGTCTCTTGTGTGGGAATGCCTCACAACTGATCTCATCTCAGCATATATCCTCTATTTCTAAAAAGTCCGTCACGCAGGGGCTGCATAAACTAAGCAGATTTCCCACGTGAAGTCTAGTAATAGATAAATCTACATACTGGTAACACAACACCACCATGAATAAATACAAACGGAAATAAGAAATGTTTCATCCAATTTCAATAAACTGCCGACAGGGAGCGTTAGGTTAGAAATGTAAACAAACGGGTCTGCCCGCCTCACACCGGAAAGAAAAACAATTACTGAAATATATCAGAATATAACATATTAATTTTATTGAGAACTATTAACTATATCTAGTTCTGTACTAAGGACCTTAATAATGAGTCAGAATAATTGTTATCTCAATCAATCAAATTTTAGTCGTCCAAAACCTTAAGACGGGGGGGGGGGATCACCAGAACATATTTGCATGTATCTCGTATAATAAAGGCTCTTCAATACAATTTTTGGTATTTAAACTTCGAATAATGTAATTTATTATGTAGCAGAGTATTGTTTATGTAACATGAGTAGAAGTGGCGGTTTGCTGATGGCTGAAAACTAAAAAATGCAAATATCTCGGTTAATATTCAAGATATTGAATAAACGTATATAACAATATTTATAGTAAATTTAATTTGAAATAAGATTAATTCAATACAATTTCTCGATCCGACGTACAGTAACGGAGATATTTCGAATTTTTGAAAATCCTCCCCTTAAACCCCCCTCCCCCTGTCCCGATTTCAGCCGTTAACGAACTTGATCTTTCTTTTTACATAAAACGACTAAAACTGAAGTTTGGTAAAGATTAAACAATAATTGCGACCGCTAGAGCGGTAACAGACAAATATATATATATATATATATATATATATATATATATATATATATATACAGTTTTGAACGGACCTCATTTTCGTCATCTCCTGGGTAGGATCGATGGACATTTGAAGAAAAATTTCGAAAATCGCGTCGTGAGTACTACCTCAATAGCTGATTTCCCTTAAGGGAAATCTGCTAAAAGAAAAATTCGATGATTAGAAGTGGGTGGTCAATAAAATCATAATTGATTACGTTATCACTAACTATTTGCATGTATCTCTTATAACAAAGGACAATTGAAAACAATATTTGGTATTTCTGCTTGGAATAGGACATTTCATGTTATATTCTCTTATTTACAAAGTGCGATGACTTAATGTGAGGGTCTACTGAAGGCTAAAAACCAAAAAGAGGATATATCTCAGTTAATAATCAAGAGACATAAAAAAATCGTAAACAGCAAGATTTATAGATCATTTAATTTTCAATAAGATTGGCATATATCGTTTTTGAAAGGACCTCATTTTCGTCATCTTCTGGGTAGGATCGATGGACATTTGAGGAACTTTTTCGAAAATCGCGTCATGAGTATGAACTCAATTGGTGTAGCTAAAATAGTACAAAGTGAAATAACAAAAGTAAAATAGATAAGACATAACAACAAGTAACAATAACAAAAAACAATGACCAATAAGAATGACAAATAACAAAAGTGAAATAGATAAACATTTTATAAGTGAACATTAAAAAAATAAAAGAAATTGGTGATGAGTATAGTTGGTGGATGATCTATAGGAAATGAGTGGCTGAAATTGCCACTTTTGCTAATGATTGTCGTCATTTCCTCCTTCAGGGTAAACATATACATGTTTACAAACGCATATAATACAATTAATGCGTATAATTTGAAATCTTGTTGCACACCACAGCCTTAATTTGTATGTTAAATTTTGTCGAATATTTGAAATTTCGAAAATCGCGTCATGGGTACAACCTCAATAGCTTATTTCCCTTAAGGGAAATCTGATAAAATAGAAATATATATGTGATTATTGTCCGACTCCTTGGGTTTTATAGTTTACAGCCATATGAATTTATGTAATGTATTAACAAATGTATATTATCTGATATACATATATAGAACGAATCATCCAGGTATGAATGACAAGGATAGTGCTGCCGGAGGATATGATGGAGGCGGGGGAACAGGTGTACGTGTATATCCCGTGACGAAGCGATAAGCTGCATCAGGATGTAGCACAGGATATTACTGTATGCTTATCTCTTTCTCCCTTTCCACTCTACTCCGTGTTAAATGACGTATTTCCATAATGCAGGCCTAACACACTCTAAAAATAATCTAATACAATGATCTTAGCTGAATTTGCGAGAAAAGTGCTGAAGTAGACCGCCTACAAAGAAAAAGCCCAAGTCAAAATGAAGCTCATGATACTGACCACAAATGGTCATTGCTTTCAATATTAAATTCCGTGGTTCACCGCTTTTAAAGGCACCCTGTAAAATATATATGGTATTTAAGCCAGCCATGAGCCATTTCCTCTTGAAGGCGTTAACTTTTCTGAAAATCACATGCGTTGGAGAGGGGTTTTTTTTGCGGTTTTCCCCTTAAGAGGAATCAACTTTTAAGGCTGTACTTACGAGACGATTTTCGAAACATTCCCTTGATATGTCCATCTATATTATCTAGGAGATAACGAAAATCAGTTACGTTAAAATGTGTGTGCGTGTGTCATATTTACAACAGATGAGCCGATTGTTGTCGAAAGTGTAGCAATACTGAGTTCTTTAAAACATCCAATTAATATTCATCCCCAATGCGTTCCGAGCATTGACGCTCCGTACCAAGGGGTCTTTTTTTTTCTCTAAAATTACAATTTATTGATTTTTTTAATTTTGAATGCCACCCAGGTTGCCTATTGATAATCCGTAGCCCTAGTAGCAAAAATATTAATGTTAATGAATAACAATAATTTTGAGTGAAAATAGTTTTTGTTAATAAGGCTACACTTTCAAACTATATATTGTAAAGAATGTTCTTGTGGTTTTTGTTATGGATATTTTATATGATGTAATTTCAAAGAGAGTTGCGTTATAATATTGTGACTATATATACCATTTTAAACAAACAGCATTTTTTCTTCAGTCTATCCGTTCTATTGAGTTTATTTCAAAAGAATTTCTTTACAGTATTGCAGGACTTAACTATAGCATAGACAAGAGGCAAATTTCCACGATCTTCTTGTTCCAGTTCAAGCTAGACAGAAATGCTGCCAAGACAGCTTTTGATACCACGAGGCCTTTGGCCCAAAGACCAGGAACGAACGTACGGCACAATGGTGATTCAAGAAGTTTAGGAGTGGCTGACGAGAGCCTGGAAGACGACGAGTGCAGTGGCCAGACCATCCGATATTTACAACGGCCAACTGAGAATCTTAGTGGAAGTCAACCCACGCACTACTGCAGTATTCGATGTAACATTTATGCCTATTCCCAAGCACCTGCAACAGACTGGGAAGTGGAAATAACACGAATTGGGTGCCACACGAATTGACCGCAAAGAAATCGACGTTTTGTGGTCATATCTGCTCACCTTTTGCGAAACACGACTGACCCATTTCTCGACTGGATGGTGACACGTGATGGGACAATAGGCGAGGTTCGGAACAGTGGTTGGCCGTCTGTGAAACTCCTCATCAGAGTTCGCGAAGAAGAAACTCCACCCACAAAAAATCAGCGTGAGAGTTTGGTGGTCTGCAGCCGATCTCATCCATCTCAGGTTCCTGAAAAGATCCCAAGAGTGGAGAAGTACTGCCGACAAATCGATGAAATTCACCAGAAGTGAATTCGTGCACCGGAATTGATCAACAGAAAGGGACCAATGTTGCACAACAGACACTGCAACTGTTGAACGCATGGGGCTACAAAACTCTGCCTCATCCACCATACTCGCCGAAGATCTCTTGCGCACCCTCTACAATTTTTTCAGACATCCGGACACCTTTCTGCACATGAAATGTTTCAACTTACCGAAGCGGTCTTGAACGAATTCGTCGCACCGACTCCAGAATTCTATGCTACCGGCATCAATTCACTTGTTACTCGTTGGCCAAAGTGTGTGGTTTCTCATGGTTCTATTTCCATTAATAAAGAGCTGAGATAAGATCGTTTGAAATTGGAGGTTGAAAACCACAAGACATTTCTTTACAACCCTCTCTATATAGTCACGTATTTGGACAGGAATCAAACGAACTCGGTCCTCTGTCGGCTCTTTTTGATCCACCTCGCACTTTCCAAATACGTAACATTTGGAAAGTGCGAGGTGGATCAAAAGAGCCGACAGAGGACCGAGTTCGTTTGATTCCTGTTCTGGAAGGGTCTGGGCCGCCCCCTTGATGTTTTTCCGCCAATCTATATAAGACACCCTGGCCGACCCTAGTCAGTTTTAGTTTGTTCTCAAGTACTCATATGTGCGTTCAGTGCTACAGTGCGACTTAGTGCAGTGCGGTAAAGTGTTTTTATGTGAAGAACAGTGTTATGCCGTGAATGTAAGTAACAGTTTAGTGCCGTGTTAATGGGCAGTGCAGTGCCGTCTCTTTGTGTACTTCAGTGGCCATGAGTGAATTATTGGACTGTGTAATAACAAGAACAGTGACGTTATCAGCGCATTCTGAGAGTAGCAATTAAGAATAATTAACCAAGTGTGTAGTGTCTTGTAAATAAATTGTGCAGTGATAAAAACTGTGAAGCTTATGTGTGTTTAATTTTGCAATCCAAAAGAACTCTAATCAGCAACGTTTATTACTGGTTTTGTAATAAAAAACGTAACAAAATATATATAGCAAGAGAGACATGTTTTCTGTCAACGCTCTAGTGGTCGCAATTATGGTATGATCGCTACCAAGCTAGATATTTAAACGTTTTATAGGTAAATATTAAGCTCATTAATAGGTCCAATCGGACCAGCAGGACTAGTAAATCCAATAATTCCAATTATATCTTTTGTTATGAGTCGTTTCTCATGAGAGAGACATGGCTTCTGTGGACTGCATAGATAACTAATAATAATTGACATTTGCTAGGACGTTTTTGAAAACGGTACTTTCATATGGTAGAATAACAGAAGGTAATATTTATTTGAATTATATAGTTATAGATTTTATTGAAAAATTCACTATTCATTATTTATTTATTCCATTCAATTTGAAATAAATATCATTCTGAGAAGCAGACCATTGTTATTCATTACTATTGAGTTCCTTGAAGGCAAGAGTTCAAGAGTCATTGATTTCTTTAAATAGATCAAATTTGGAAAACGCCACAATACTGTTGACCCTTTGAATAATTTAAGAGTTCTTAAATTCTTCTATAGGCGACGAGTATACATCATTAAGTAAGAGGTCTTGATAAAAGGAGACCTCCATGTCTATTGATAAAAAAAGGTAAGCAAGTGGTGTTAAAACTCCAACAATGGCGTCGCCTACCTATTGTTGGTGACGTGTTATTCTTTGACTCCTTGCCTCTTTCTTCTATAGTGCTGCTTTGAGCACTTACCAACTAGTAAACGAAATAGATTTCTAAGCTAAAAATTATGATTCTTTACATGTCATGAAATAAATGTTTGTTGATAAATTCGAAACTAAGCAGTAGAATAGATTCATTTTAGCAGATTTCTCAATAGCGCCAATAAGTGCTCATGAAGCTATCTATAAGTACCAGTTGAAAAATGTATTCCTTTGAAAATAATTACTGCTTAATTAGTTTAAAATAAATTAATTCTAAGAACGTTTTTGTTATGTATTTTAAGTAAACATTTTTGGGATTCAGTCAAGAATACTTTTGCATTATTTTGCTTTTAGTTTTTTGTATAAGAATCCATTTATTTTTCCGTAGACTTGTTTTAAAGATAACTTTGTTGGCTACAACTTTTATATCCTAGCATTTTTCAATAAAACATGCCGTTTCTGAAATAAAGATTTGTGCATTTTACGCCTAAAGGATGTACCAAATCGCAAAATTCACTGATATAAACTCGTTTAATTTAAAAATTGGTTTTCCACAAGAATCCGTCTTAAAAAATATGGCATTCCATAGTAAATTCCAAAGTAGAAGAAAAGTACTGGAGAAGGTTACGAGGTTGAATATGTACTGAAAAGATTCTTCAGGGATCGCAATTATGGCACAGCAAGTGTCAGCCTTTTACTAAAACAATTATAGATTTTAAGACCCCCCCCCCGGTGTCACGGGAACTTGGGACACCCTGTATATAACAGAACTGTTATATTTATTTATTTTAATTTTAGAATTTTTTTTCTTCTGTTAAAATGAAATATATGTTTTATAAAATTAATTATGGGTCTTGATTCACTTGGCAAGCCTAGAGCCAATAGAAAAATAGTAATTTATTAAGTGATAAACTTAATGAATAAAGTCCTAAATGACCTGTAGAATACCCGTCCGATTAGCCTCAATAGCGTAAAGTGAGCGTTAAATAATAATAAATAACATAAATAAATTTAAAAAATGTAATTCTGACGTTATTTTCTGGTATTCCAATATTAGTAAGATCATTTTATAAGGTAATGTGTAAAGGTCACCATTTGCGAATTTCTAAAGTGAAACACTTAAAATTACTTCCATTTATCTCAAATTGCGGGTACTTTTCGACGAATAAAATTTATTATGCTGTTCATCTCAGGAACCGCTGTTGAAAAATATTTAAAAAAAAAATAAGGTAAAATATTTTAACCTTTTGAGTTTTGTTTAGGCTGAGAAATTTTTCTAAAAAGAAAGAGGAAAAAAAAATGGTTGGGGATGGAATGCCTATCTAGCCGATTCATCCTTCCCTCGTGGAATATATTCATGAGGAGACAGGGGTGGGTGTGCTTGAGCTAGACGAAAGGGATGAATATATGCCCATGTAATATTTATTATGTTTAGAGTCACGGCTTAGATAAGAACCAAGGAAAATCACATAGGCATCCCGTTGTGGCTTATCGAAGAGTCCGGCATATGCAGCTCATAAATCAGCCGTCTTCTCATTTATAGGCGGGCTGCGTAGTCCTTTATCGATGTACTTTATCGATGGTGGCGGCTCCATGAAGTTCTCCACGATTTTGATGATATGCCGTGTAGCGAATTACTCCACAGGAAATAAGTCATTTACATTACAAAATTTCAATAAAAAATTGATTAATCTAAATTGTAGTATACAAGACCTTTGGAGTCAAACTTTTTTGAGCATATATAAGGCGCCTTGGTGGACGTGAGCTTCAGGTGTGGGTACATCTACCACTACCCTCAGTAAGATGAAGGTAAAAAAAGTCCGTCATTCAGGGGCTGCGTTAACTATGCTTCCCAAGTGCGTCACGTATTTGCATTTACTCAAAATGTAAATGTTCAATCAGAACAATATTTGGTATTTAGGATTCAAATAAAGTACTTCATAATATAACAGGTTATTGATAATATTACATGAGTAGGAGTAGGGGCCGAAAACTGAAAAATGCGAATTTCGCCGTCAATAATACATAGTGAAAAAACGTAGGTAACAATATTTATAGAACATTACATTTTTAATATGATTAGAAATTACGTCGATCCGACTTGAACTAACGAACTTGATCTTTAGCTTTCCATAAAACGTTTAAATATCGAGTTGGTAACGATCAAATAAAAATTGCGACCGCTTGAGAAATAACAGACATTATACAAAAATTTGTCTGTAAAACGGGATCACGAATTCCTTGAGTCTCGCTCGCGGGCAGATATAGAACTTAATGGTCTACAATGTCAACCGACGTAAACCTTGAATTTAAATTTGTCTGACTTTACCTGGAATGTTTTCAGTCAGTAAACTGTTATTCTTGGAAAATTTTAAAATTTATTTTAAAGAAATATATATATATATATATATATATATATATATATATATATATATATATATATATATATATATATATATATATATATATATATATTAAAGCTTTTGATTGAAATTGTAAATTAGCAATAAATAAGATCAAGTACACGAATCTGCCAGATCATATCATATGTCGGGTCAGTAAATCGAATACAACCAATTTTATGCTAATGTAATATTCTATAAATATTGTTCATACACTTTTTCTCTATAATGGATATTAACCTAAATATTTCCTTTTTTTAATTTAAAACACACACACACACACACAACGTCACAGTTTTATTTATTTAGACTGAAGTTCTCCAAATTGTGTCACTATAGGAAATAATAATCTTGCAACGGAATCTCCAAATACGAGATGAGACAAGATGGACACCCTGCTGAGTGGTTAGGTGTTGGGTTATATTGGGACTAGCGGAAAGCTGAGCAATTTTTAGAAAGATATGCATGGAAATATGCTAGCAATATGATTGAAGTTCCCCTCTCAATCTCTGCAGCTTCTAGCAAGATTTAGTTACACCATCAGCCCCTCACATCCCCCTATACTTATCTTCCAAGAGCATATATTCGTATTTTTTTTCTTATTTAGCCTCTATCATATTTTCAATCCACTACAGCCTTCTCTACCAAGGAAAAGTTTTGATTACGTAATAAATGATTCATTCGAAAGGAAAACAGATATTTATTTATTTTTACTAACTAAAACAATTTATTCCGATCAAAAATAAGAATGAATTTTTCATTTGCATTGCTTAGGTATTAGAATAGATTGAAGAGATTCAAAGCTAAATATTTCCAACTTTCCGCATTAGTATATTTTCTAAAACTATTTACATACAACACATAATTTATAAATATTTTAAAGAAAAAAAGATAAAGGAAGGCATAAAAAAATAAAGTCCGTCACGCAGGGGCTGTGTAGACTAAGCAGGTTTCCCACGTGAGTTTTAATAATAGATAAACCTACATACAGTTAACACAACCCCACCGTGAATATTAGTGAATAAATACAAACGATAATAAGATATATTTCCCCAATATAAACAGACAGGTCAGCCAACGGCTCACCGGAAAGAAAAACAATAACTGAAACATTATAGAATATAACATATTAATTTTATTACTATGTACTACATCTAGTACTGTAACTTTTAATGAATCAGAATAAATTGTATCTCAATCAATCAAATTTTAGTAGTTCAAGAATTTAAGAGGTTAATATTCAAGATACAGAATTATTGTATAGAACAATATTCATAGTAAATTTGCAATAAGAATGATTCTATACAATTTTTTGATCCGACGCATAATAACGGAGATATTTTGAATTTTCAACCCCCCCCCCCTCTAAAACCCCCCTCCTCTTGTCCGGTTTCAGCCGTTAACGAACTTGATCTTTCATTTTACATGATACGAATAAATATCGAGATGGTAACGATCAAACAAAAATTGCGACCACTAGAGCGGTAACAGACAAATATATATACAGTTTTGAACAAACCTCATTTTCGTTATCTACTGGGTAGGATCGATGGACATTTGAAGAAAAATTTCGAAAAGTGTGTCATGTGTAGGACCTCAGCTGATTCTCTTTAAAGAAAATCTGCTAAAATGATATTTAACCATTCTGCGAGATTAGCCAAGTATATATTTAGTCTGGAGAGCATATAGGACTGACTTGCGATTCGTAGAGGAGATCTGAAGACAAAATTCCTATTCGAGAAATGGGAAATATAATGGAACGTAGATGTTTTACGATTAAAAAAAAATCCCTGTATAAATCTTCTGTACCACTTATAAGAAAACAGAAATGAGCAATTAAGAATTTCAACCCCTTTCCCTTTTGTCTCCCTATTAGTCAGATTCTCACTAATAGTTATGCCCTCACCCCCATTATATTTTATTAAAAATCTGTTACAGAACAAAATTCAGACGAAATGGCAAAGCTAGTGGATCTGACGCCAAAATGGGAAGACCATTAAACGCCTTCATACCAGAAACTAATCTTCTACTGACAAACAAAATATTTAAAACTTGAAAATGACAAGTACATGAAAAGATTTGGACTGACACAAAATTAATCTTGCGAAAATTAGCTATTGAAACTTCCGAGCATTTCCTTTATGACCAATAACGTTGAGGATGAATATATTAAATTAGCCTTTAGAGGAACAAATTTGGTTCTCTAAATTTTTAAAAAGAACTTGACCAATCTCAACAACTTCTTCTTCTTGACAAAAAAAAAAAAACTTCTAAGTGTTTATCAAATCTCCATTTGCAATGTCATTATTACTAATATCACTGTAATTATATCATTTTTTGATTTTCACGTTGTCTTTATATTAATTATTTATTTTAAGTATTACTCATTACATTTCCTCCATCCCTTTCCTTTAACCAAATTTGAACAATATATAATGAAATATAAGAATAGCAAGGGAATCAATATGAGGAAGATGTAGGGTGCGGTACTAGAGCAAACAAACACCCCCTCTTCCAGGTTTACAGGGAGCAGATAAAGAGGTTTAACAAGGAAATTTGAATGTGCATAATATAAACTGAGTGTTGATATCCACACAACGGCATAACGGTCATAAGATATTCAACTTAGTATTTTATATAACCATTTATCCGTTTCGGCATTCATTATCTCCTTTTCCTGGCAATAAGGCAAATGTAAAAACTTTTTAATGAAAAGCAAACATATCTTTTTCATGAGGCAGTTTTCGTTTACGGCCTCCCACATGAACCCATGTGGGTTTTATTATTTCCCTCTCACTGCCAAAGTAATTTTCATTTTCAGTAAAATGCACTGGAATATATGAAATAGGTTTATTTTGTGAGTATGCTCTAGCTTGCCTGTTTGTTTAAGTATATATGTTGTAGAAACGAAATCTGGGTTGATTCATAAATTTTATATTCAAGAAATAGGAAGTATTTCTACAGAACCGTTTACTGAGTGTCTAAAAGATAAATTTAAAATAATTGATCTTGTCAGTCTTCACCAAATATGAGTGAATGAAATAAATGATCATAATAGTAGTGTATTCAAACTTATGAATTTTGACAAATCTAGAGTGAATATTATTAATTTTCTAAGTAAAGTCGAGTTAAATGTTAAATGGCCAAAAACGGAGTAGGCCTCACACGTGGTTATGAGAATACCTCTGGCGAACGTAATGCAAACCAATCTCATATAGAAAATAGAATATACCCAATATAATTTTTATTGTACATACAATTACTGCAGTGACATCCAAAGAAAAGTAATCAAAACGTAGATATGACCCAGTAATCATATATGTAAACACACACACACACACACACACACACACACACACACACACACACACACACCCACATACACACATACACACACACACTATATAAATATATATATATATATGTATATATATAAATATAATATATTGCAATAGTACAAAATCGTTTAGCATGAGTAACAAAATTGAAAAAAAATCGTAGGAAACTATATATTAAGTAACTTTTGATATATTACTAAGATGAGCTTAATTCTTTGAGCATTACTAAATATAATTTGGCTTTAGAGGAATACTGAAAGGACACGTTTTTCTGCTAAGGAATGTCAAATATTATTTTAATAAACAAAGAAACATTGAATATAAAAACTTTAATTAAATGTGTAGTATTACCATAGACCACTTAAAATTAAGCAGAAATACTCGGATATTGCTATAATATGGTTTATCATGGGGAGAATGTGAAGGTGAAGTGAACTGGGGAGAAATCAAATAAGGAAATTCAGCGAAATTCGTCTGACTCCCAACCTGGCCAACCTAAATTGATTTGTAACAAGAAAGCAATTGGATTAAAACAAACCTCTGTGGCATATATCCAAATACCTTTTCCTTTTTTTTCTTTTAATTCAGTACGTCAATTTTCCAATACCATGATAGGTGGCTGCACAAAGGCCCCCTCAAAACACAACCATGTTCTTTTCGTTCTTTTAGCAGATTTCCCTTATGGGGAGGTCGTACTCATGACGCGATTTTCGACATTCTTCTTCAAATCTCCATCGATCCTACCTAGGAGATGACGAAAATGAGGTCCGTTCAAAACTATATATATATATATATATATATATATATATATATATATATATATATTTTTTTTTTTTCTGTTAACGCTCTAGTGGTCGCAATTTTTGTTTGATCGTTACCAAACTCGGTTTTCAATCGTTTTATGTAAAAAGAAAGATCAAGTTCGTTAACGGCTGAAATCGGACCAGGGGAAGGGGGGATTTACAAGAGAGGATTTTCGAAATATCTCCGTTATAATACGTCAGATCGAAACATTGTATAGAATCAATCTTATTGCAAATTGAATTTACTATAAATATTGTTATGTACATGTATTCTCTATCTAGAATATTAACCGAGATATTTGCATTTTTATTAATTGTAACGGTCGAGGTGACATCGGGTACTTCGGGTCTAGTCGTGAGTTTACGTCAAGAGCTAGTGCGGTCGTTCCCGAAACTGTTCGGCTCTCGCAAAATTTCGCTATTGTAAAACTTCATGTGGGAAATCTTCTTACTTTAGGCAGCCCCTGCGTGACGAAATTTTTCAAAAGTAAAATATGTTAAATTCTACACAGTGGACAGAAAATGCACTCGCTCGCCCTTCAAAAGCTGTTACAAGCCCCTTGGCCTAAGTAAGCCTGATTTGTAGAAATTATACAGTTTACAAGTGACTTGGAAAGAAGTAAATCAGAAACCATTATCTAAATATCTTCCTTTGTCAGGAATATGGAAGCTCCAGGGTGGAAGACAATGGGATTCGGATACCTGTGGAGGTTTCTTCGGTCAGCAACATGCGGTACTATAAAGGGCAGCAATATCAAACTAGCATAAACTAAGCAAATTTCCCAGGTGCTGGTTTGACATACTGTTGATCTCATCTCACCATATATTCTCTACTTCTAAATAAAACTACATGAATAGAAGAGAAGGTTTTCTGAAGTACGAACATCTTAATATTTTGGTTACGGATAAAAGGATATAAAAACAGTTGTAAAGCATCAATAGTTTAACAAGACCCCCCTCCCAAACATATTCCTGGCCGAATTTCAACAATTAACTCACTCGATCTTTGGGTTTACATGAAATAGAAGAATTTGTTCATATGATACAAAAATTACGACCGCTAGAGTGGTAACGGACAAGTAAATATTAATTTTGACAGACCTCATTTTCGTATCTCCTAGGTAGGATCGACGGAGATTTGTAGAAATGTCTAAGAACACACCAGATAAGGCGTAAGAATCGTAATGAGAGAAGTAAAAGATAAATTAAAGAGTTAAAGGAATGCACAAAAAGATGATGAAGGCCCTGGATAAGGAAGTACCCGAGAGGGAAGTACTGATAAGGCCTGTAGTAAATTGGAAACATTTCTGCTCATGACGAAAAGTGTTCCTCATATTTCCAGATATAAAGAAAAAGGACCCAACCTCTGCTTTAATACTGACTTTTGTCAGCTTTCTACTTTTAGGGTTCTCTCCGTCAACAATTCTGCCGGCAAAAGGTTAATGAAATATAGAAGGATGTATACTGTACACCTCTGGGGCTCAAGTCAGCCAAGTGAGTTAAAGCGTTGTTCTTCATCTCACATGATAAATCTATTCTCGATTCTCGCCAGGGTCATAGGAATTTATTTAGTGACGAACTCATTCATTTAAATACTTAATCCCACCTTGGCTAGGAAAGCGTGGTAATCTGTAGATAACCCCGCCCCAATTAGCTGTAGTCGCACAAGGTGTAACTTAATAACATTTAACATTCCTCATGATGAAATGAGGTCTATTAAAAATATTATATATATATGTGTGTGTGTGTGTGTGTATACACTCAAACACACACATTATACTTTTCGCACACAGTGCATTACCAAACTTGATACTAAAGTGTTCCATGTAAAATTAAAGATAAAATTCGTTAACAGTTAAAATAGGACCGGGGAAGGAGGCGGGTCATAGGGGAGATAATTGAAAAATCGAAATTCCACTGTTGCTATGTGTTGTATGTATGTATGTGTGAATTTATATATATATATATATATATATATATATATATATATATATATATATATATATATATATATATATACGTATTCAGTTTTCCCACTCCGCGAAATACCAATCTTGACATTAAAGTGTTTCTTGAAAAAATATACATCCAGTTTCTTCAAATCCGAAATCGAATTAAGAGTAGAAGGGGTACAAAATAGTATTTTTCGCCAACTTGTTGAGTTACTCATCCGTAATAATTTACTTCATCTGTAGGAGTTACTATTTGCGTATTTCAACATATTAACTATTATTTTTTTTTTTAAAAAAATTCCAATGTTTTAAATTTTCAATGTACTTTTTAGTGAAGGAATTTTAGTGGAATGAGAGGTCACATGAATAAGCGCAGATGAAAATGAATTTTCATTACTGCCTCGAATAATATATTCCAAAATATATACTTACCCTCACAGTAAATTATCAACGCCCTTCCAGTGTTATGAGCGCTTTACCGTCCATAAATGCAACTTTTCTATTTCTTCAAAAAGCGTATGGTGAGAAGTTACAGATGTCTAAAGCTGGTATGGTTGTGTAAAAGCGAATATCGTAATGGAAATAAGGGCTTAGAAGATGACATTTTTAAAATCTGGATAGTGATTTATTGGCAGATTTGATATGTATGCAGCTTCTCAGTCGAGATAAAGAAGCGTCATAAAGAAATATTCCAAAACTTTATGGTAGTTGGACTGTGAGAAGAGAGACGTTTCTAAGGGATGGAGTCCATTTTATGAGGAGCGGCAGGGAGAGAGTATGGAGATGAGTGGGTTCCTAAATAAGCAGAGAGGCGGTAATGAAGCTCTGCCAGCATAATGCACAGAGGGCTCTCACACACTCCAAGTCCAATGACCAGTTTAACCTAGATAGTCGGGGGAACGATATCGACTGGACGACAATGGAACTGGCTGGTCTGGGCAGTAGTTTGCAACTCCCGGCCTCTACACACCGCGCCAACTACTCGCTCTAACCAGAGAGTGTACTCAAGCCTTGAGGGCAACCTGAACAAACTAAATAGATTAAAGGGAGAATGGAAGGGGAAGAGGGAGGGACGATGAGAGTGTGAAAGGAGGAAGAAGAGGGAGTGAATGTATGAGTGTGTGTGTGTGGGTGAGTGAGAGTGAGAGTGAGAGAGAGAAAGAGAGAGAGAGGGGGGAGAGAGAGAGAGAGAGAGAGAGAGAGAGAGAGAGAGAGATTATTTTTCAGTAAAACCAACTTTAGAAAAAAAAAATCTGCCCGCCAAGCAGGAGCTCATAAAAAGACTAGAAAGTTCGAATAACTCACATAATATTTGAGTTACCAAAAAAAATACATAAAAAAACAATTATAGAGCATGAATAATTAAATAAGATTGGTTCTATAACAATCCCTCTCTCTTTAACAACCATGATACTTAGTTTTACATGATACGCTTATAATCGAAGTCTATCTACAAATATAGCGTCCACTAGAACGGCTATAGACATATAATATATAAGCATATAAATATATATATACGCTTATAATTTTAGATGGACCTAATTTTCGTCAGCTCCTCGTAAACGCGATGGGCATTTGTAGAAGATTGCTGAAAATCGAGCCAACAACATCTATAGCTGATTTCCCTTAGTGCGAAATCTGGTAATAAAGTATAAGCAACTAACGCTATTGTCTTAGGCGTCTGGAAATTAAATAGAACAGGATGCACTTGGTATTGATAAGAATATTTAGCTACCGCTTATCAAAGAATCGCTTTGGTTGTGAATGACAGAATACAAGAGCTGATGATAATTAAAACGTCTGGGTCCCTTCAAAGGCTTTATTTTATTGTTTAGTACTATATATTTTCGAAGGTTAAAGGCACCATCCTGAGAGCTAGTAAACACGAATCAGTAAATGAATGAGATAGACTTTAATAAATAATTATCATTAGGCGTTTTATTATTACCAGCTTTTGTCAATATTTACACTAAGTTAGTGCAATATTCAGAAGCCTTTCTCGCTGCTGTTCCTAAACCTTTTCTAACTCTATCTAGACTAAATAAGACAGCTTCCAGCAATAAATAAAAACAAAATAATATTAATAATAATTCTTAATAATTATAGTTATTAAATTGATTATTTATTAATATTTCATATCGTATGCATAAGGCAAACTAAGCGTTAAATTGGAACCGTCCGTTAACGAAGCAGACCTAGAATGGTCTAGGTCCGAAATGGAGGAAATTAAGTGGACTGTGGTGTGTAGAATAGGCCATTAGAAAGGCTATAAATCCACTCCTGCCCCGGACATAATTTATAATTTCTGGAAATTTATTAGCCTCCGTCCTATAAAGGGATTGCAGCTGATTTCACTCATCCTCAGTCTTTCAATAAACCTATATTTGATATACGGCTTCCCTCTCCACAACCATCCATAAATAATAATCATTTAAATGAATTTAAAAGGTAAAAAATAGTATACGAAAATTTAGAATTTCATACCGATTTAGAATGAAAACATTCCGCATTGATGAAAAAGTGCATTTTCTCCACCTGTTCTTCCTAATGTTTGGAAGTATTAAAATTTCTTAGAGTTTCATTCACACCCCCTTAAAAATACAACCACCTTTTCAACCATGGTTTATTTCGTCTAGTGTTTAAGCGATTCAGTTTTAACATAGGAAGAAGTACTGGTACACAGTACGTGTGTATAAGAATTTGCCATATCCCGTCCAATTTTGATGAGTTTTTCTATTCACGTCCATTCATTTTGGAAGATGAAATTGCAAATGTTGTTGATGGGATATCAGCTGAACTGAAGAATCTTGATGCAAACAATTGTTTATTTTCTGTTGACATGAGAAATTCCCTAAAAAATGGTATTGTTTATATAAAGAAATGGGTTATTAAATAGATTAGAACAGTTCGTTGATGAATCCGAATTTTGATTTTGAACCGGAAGAGAAATTTTAATTGGTCAATAATAGACGCATTTTTAATCACAAGGGTTGGACTAAGAAAAGAAAAGACCTTTTAAAAAATTCGGGAGTTGGTTCAATAGTTTTAGAAAAGCCTTACGTACTGTAAACCAGCAATTAATGTTTGAGTGAATTGGTAAGATAGGAATTTATTACAAAGACAGAAAGTTTTCTTCCCATTTTAATGGAAAGATTCGCCCAAAAATAGATTATTATTTTTGATGATTTTCAGGACAAACTTTAAACACGACTATTTATTTATAATACAAATGGTAAATAAAGAAAGAGGAAGAAAAAATGGTTTATTTATCATAAAGAAAGTGAGGGAATATATATATAAAACTAGAAAGAGAGAGAGAGTAGTGAGAGTGAGAGAAAGAGAAAAAGAAGGAGGGGTGGAGAGAGAGAGAATGGAAAGCGAGAAACTCCTTGATCGCCCTTTAATTAACTCCACCTTTTGAAAAGTTCTTTTCAATATTTCGGCAGGCAATTAGACAAAGACCAGCTCAAATAACGTTTTCCAACACAGGACGGTATATCATGGGAGCACTTTTGTTTTAGTATTTTTCTATTCTTGCATTAAGAGAAAAACTTTTTAAAAATATTTCTGCATTGAAGTTCCATTGTTTCTTGAAAGAGGCGTGTTTTAGTTTTAACTTTATAATTTAAGGTTGTTATGATGCATAAGAAATATTAAGACCTGTAGGTAATAAAGTCAATACCGTTTTTTTTTTTTTGTTTCCAATGAGATATTAATTAATCGGATAAAATGGGGTAAATTGTGGTCGTATATCACCAATTTAACAAAGTCTTTAGTCACCTGTAAGACAAAACTTATTTTGATAATTTATTAAACGCATCCCCCTAAGATTACTGTGAGTTATTATACATTAAAAATGTTATGTTTAGATTTATGGTTTAACTATGTTTTCTAGACATCTGCTGTACTCAGTTATCCTAGAGGTTCTGGTGAATTTTTAAACTTCATCGAATTAAAACTACATAAGCAGTTCTAAAATACAGAAAGATCAAGTTCTTTAAGGGCTGAAGGGGCTGAGGGGGGGGGGCTTAGAGGGGGAGAATTTCGAAAATTCGAAATATCTCCACTGTTATACATCGGATCGAAAAAGTGTATTTAAGTAATATTAATGTAAATAAATATTCTTCTTTTTATAAATATATAAATTTTCTATAAATGTTGTTCCATATATATTTTCCGTATCATGAATATTAACCGAGATATTTGGATTTTTCAGTTTTCGGCTTTGAGTAAACCCCCACTCTTGCATATTAACAACAAGCTGTTATATTATGAAGCACTTTATTTGAAACCTAAATATATAACATTGTTCTCATTGAACTTTTACGTTTTGTGAAAAATATTAATACGTGACGTACTTGGGAAATCAGATGAGTTAACGCAGCCCCTGCGTGACGGACTTTTATCTATCATCATAGATTGTTGTGAGTAACTTATCGGTTTGGCATTTATGGGAAACTCGTTATCAATATTATAGTCTGGGCTGTATTTTCTTCCTCCCATTAACCGGCCCCCATTCGGACACCTGAATTCGACCTATGGGGAATAACAGAGGTGAGATGGATAGCCTGAAGAAGGTAGCCGTAGACCTACCGAAAATTTGCACATTGAAGAGTGACGAGAAGACCGCTTGACCAAAAAGCCGGTTTGGAAAAGAAGAAAATATCGTCCATATAAGATGGCATTCTAAACGTATGAACTAAAGTCAGAACAGTAGGTCTAATTGGTTCAAGACTGATTGGCAAAGCTCTTTATAATGGTTAAAGGAAAACAGATGGGGTTGGAACCTTAGAGGAACACTCGCTAAAGAGATGCATGACTAAAAGCCGAGTTGTACTCCCAACAAATGGTGCAAGGCTCCGCAACAATTTCTAAGTCTTTCTCATTTAACTTTGCTCTCAGCCTAAGTCTGCGTGATGCTTGCTTAAGCTCTTTGGAACTTGACCCCTCCACGTTCTAGCCAACAAGTAAATTTATCTACGTCATAGGATTGGGATTATCACGTTGAAACTTGATGAATTAATATTTTAATTTAGTCAAAAATGAACTCAATCGTATGATAATTAAACTTAATTTCAAAGGTGGAAGTCAGACTGGTCGAAAAAACATGACAATAAACTGCGACAAATCAAAGAAATTACTGAGCGTTAGAATAAGTAGAAAAATCCAAAAAGAGGTTGTTCTTGTCCGTATCCGAATTGGACACACAAAATTAACACATAGTTATTTATTGAAAGGCTTATTCCTACCAACCCTCGGTTGCTGTAATGTCCAGCTTACTGTCTCACATCTTCTCCTTAATTGTAAAAAATACGATCTTTCAAGAAGAGCTTCGAACCTTAAACCGAACTTAAGAGAACTCCTTGGAGACGATGAAGATGACATAAAGGCTTTTTATATTTTTAACTGAAAAATACAATTTGTTGTTCCCAGAAATATAGATCCATCTACCGCTAAAGACAATAGTAGATGCGGTATATTGTAATAAAATAAATATAAATAAACTTAATTTCTTCTCCTCCCCCCTTCGTCATCTTCATTGGCTTCAAGAACGATTTTAATCTTTTAGCCGATTACCGTTAAGAAAAATAAGCCATCGAGGTTGCACTATGTTTTTGTGTTCCATTTCTGTTTTTGTTTTTCCATTTTGTTTTCGTGTTCCATTTCTGTTTTTTATTTTCCATTTTGTTTTTATGTTCCATTTCTGTTTTTATGTTCCATTTCTGGTTTTGTGTTCCATTTCTGGTTTTTGTTTTTTGTTCCTTTTCTGTGTTTTGTTTTTCCATTTGGTTTTTTTGTTCCATTCCTGTTTTCCGTTTCAGTTCTGTTGTCTGTTCAAAATTTGTTTTCTATTTCTGTTTTTGTGTTGCATTTCTGTTTTCCATGTTCAATTTCTGTTTCTTGTTGCTTTTATGTTTTTCGCGTTCAATTTCGTTTATTTGTTTTTTAATTTTATACAGTTTTTTTTTCTGAGTAACATCACCACAGTTGGGAAGCTCCAAATAAATAATCATTTCATTCAAGATTAATGATATAGATATTAGTCAATAGCTGAATGTGGTCCAGGAACAGGGGGGAGGGGCGGTTAAGATAGAAATTCGTAAATTAAAATACCTCCGTTATTATGAGTCGGATAGTAGTGTTGTAGAACCAATCTTGTTATATTATTGATGCCCTACAATTGCTGTTCTTTGATTTTTTTTCGTATCCCTCGTATATTAAACGTGTTATTCGTTCTTTCTTGTTTTCTGCCTTCTGTAAACTTCCATCTCTACTCATCGGTTATTTTTTCGTACAAATAGAGAATTAGCGGTGAGATGAGGTCACAAATGTGACATATCAGCACGTGGGAATTCTGCTTAGTTTACGCAGACCTGGGTGGCGACTTATTCTGATTCTGCCTGTCCTTCTAAGAGACCTTATCGTGCTCTGACTCTGGGTTGAGGGACTTTTATAAAAGCGGTCCGCAGTGTATAAGAAGGGACAGTTACTCAAAATCAGGCTTAGCGAGCCCAACGGTTGATGCCCTCGTATTTCTCTGACCGACAGACTCTCTCTTCCTTTCTCTCACTTTCTCTCTCTATCCCTCTCTTTCTCCCTCTCATTCTCTCTCGTGCTTAGCTGGAGTGGTGCGACAAGGAGCCCAATGCTGAGGCAAAGTATCACAAATGTAGATCCTTCTTCCGATGGCTCCATTGTTCTCTGACTCTTCAAACCTCTCGTTACTTGCCCTCCTACTTCAGCCCTTCCATTCAACCTAAATTCAGCCATTCTAGATTCTGTCTCACTTCAGACATATATTTTTTTCTACCATCGAAATTGTGCTTATTTTTATTATAATAATTATTTACATTAGTCCAATTCAAAAACTGAACTAATGTTTAAAAAAAACATACAAAGGCAAATAATTGAAATATAAAATGGAAAGCAATAATATAAAACTAGTATCAAATATATAAAAATATAACTTCTTTTTAATGCATTAATTTTTTAAAGTCTGTTCAAAAGGTGCCGCATAAACTAAAGTGCTCATAAGTGCAGGACTGCTGAATAGGTCTTTTAGTTTAAAAGACGTTAAGAACAGGTCTTTTAGTTTAAAAGACGTTAAGAACAGGTCTTTTAGTTTAAAAGACGTTAAGAACAGGTCTTTTAGTTTAAAAGACGTTAAGAACAGGTCTTTTAGTTTAAAAGACGTTAAGAACAGGTCTTTTAGCTTAAAAGACGTTTTCAGTAATTGTAAAGTACATTGAAATTATCTGTATACTTATATTTATCTTTTTCCTCAATGAAGATCTCGCACAGACAATAGCTTTTAATGTTAAATCAGAAGTCTGTCCGTTTTGTTTAGAAAGTACTCTAAGATAAACGAATTCCTGTGTACGTAAATATTGCTAGGCAGAGATGTCGAGACTTTTCTTTCTGGAATCTAGGTCTTTAATAACAAATCCTGACAGTTATGAAAACTAGCGATATGAAAGGAACGGGTGTTAGAGAGTAGATGGAACAATGAAATTAATTTCTTTTTCTGACGAAGAAAAAAAAAAACCAGAACAAAAAGCCACAGACCTGAAAAAAAAGGTTAATAGCGTTCCATCTCTGTCAAACCCCTTTATTCCAGTTCTGTTTGTGGTTTGTTTCATACAGGAGAATTTGTGACATTTGTCGATATTGTCAGATTCATTATACATGCTGTTATGCAACCGGAGGTTATTGACTTTTCACTCTCGGATGTATTCAAGGATATTAATTTTTGAGAGAGCAACTATCTTTTATATTCATTATTTTTTTCTTGATGGCTTAATTTACTACTGGCTAAAATGAAATTTCATTGATTAACAGTGGGGGGGGGTTCTGCACCGGGAAGATAAAAGTTGATTGAGGCCATTCCCTGTAGCCTGGATTATCTGACTGATATTAAGCATTGGCTGGCATGTGGATATGAATTACAATTTCAAGACGTTCCATTCTTGTCCCACTACACAGGTCAAAATATTTACTGTAAAAATTTATTTACAGTATATGATCTTTTTGTATCATGTGGAAATGAGGCTTTTTAATATTAAGAGCTAGGCTTATCTTTAAAAACAAATAATTTTCTGAATTTCCTTGGTAATTACACGTTACATTTCATACATTGCCGCAGAGACTATTTAGAAAACTGTTTAGTCATTTTGTTGGGAAAATTATTTTTAATTCTTCAAGTAAAAATTTGGTTTTCATGTATTTAACTTTTAATGTATTTATTTGTCAGTGGCAAGTGAATTGATGAGCCAATAGGAGGACCGGAGTCCAAACACAGGTTTCAGAGTTTTTGTGCAGAGAACACTGCACTACACACTTGGTTAATTATTCTTAACTACTACTCACAGTTTGCACTGATAACTTCACTGTTCTTCTTATTGCACAGTCCAATAATTCACGATCATTGATGTTCTCAAAATCACGGCACTTCACTGTCCTTTACTTGTTCTTCACATAAAACACTTTACCGCACTGCAACTAAAACGCACTGGTTCACTGAACGCAATGTTATTCACTTGAAGAGAGTTGATAACTAACTGTCGGGGCGGGCTGGGCCCCTTTTATAGCTCGGCGGATAACATCAAAGGAAACTGTCAAGACTCTTTTAGATCCCACACGGGTATTGCCGACAACGGGCTTGACCATTGGTCGGCGTCTTTCATCTACTTCGTACTTCTTATTTATGTATTATTTTGGGCATCGAAAGCGCTTGCCAGCTGTACTCGATCATCACCCAGTGACTACGGTCTCCACCGACAGGTATGACAACAGTCTTAATCTTGTGATTAACTCAGTTTAATTTTTCATGTACTTATTATGTAATAGTACTACTACTTATGTAATTTTCTTAACAATATATTCAGATAAATTTTAGTAAATATTTTTCGTTCCGATCTAGAATATTTCTATCTACCTTTTGGTCAGCTCTGAGAGGCGGGCTGACCAGTTTGTTTATGATTCAGTCACTTTCGGTTGTGGAGGTGTTATTAAAATTGTCTGAAAGAGCTTTCATTACCGTTTATATTTATTCACTTAATACTCAGGGTGGTGTCACCAGTATGTAGATTTATCTATTGCAAAACTTCACTAGGAAAATCTGCATAGTTTACGCAGCCCCTGCTTGACGGACTTTTCTAGTGAGGGCGGAGTTAAGAGTTTATTGAGTAAAAAAACTAAAGAAATAGCTATTGTTCATGAGGGAATCGAATACATGCCTCTGGAATCACAAAGAATTATTAAGGCTTCACACAGCTAACCTGAGCCCTTAATTGATTGATTTGTGTATTAATATTGTTGCGAAAATTAATCACATGAAAAATTAAACAGAGATAGCCGCATATTTGGGAGGTAGTGACAGTGCAGTGGCGTCTTTTTTTGTGAACTTCAGTGGACGTGACTGAATTATTGGACTGTGTAATAACAAGAGCAATGACACTATCAGTGCATACTGTGAGTAGCAGTTAAGAATAATTAACCAAGTGTATAGTGCATTGTTAAATAACTTATGCAGTGAAAAAAAACTGAGGAGCTTGTGTGTATTTAATTTTGCAATCCAAAAGAACTCTAATAAACAACGTTTATTACTGATTTTTGTAATAATACGTAACAATATATTTACTGCTTTGTGACACACATATATATTCGTTATTAGTGAACATAAACGATATTCCATTAATTATAAAGTTATTTAAATAAATGGACGGCCAAGATCTGTTCAAATGCAGTGAAACTTTAATGTTGGTCATTGTCTATAGCACAGCCAAGATGTTCATAGAGCATTCCGACTAATTCCTTATTTATACCTGCAGGCTGAGCCTCTGCACTGGGTTTAAACTGTTTACGAGCCTGCTATAAAGATCTTTGAAGTGAGTACCGGAGGGGGAGGGGAGAGGGAGAGGGAGAGGGAGAGGGAGAGAGAGAGGGAGAGGGAGGGAGAGAGGGAGAGAGAGAGAGAGAGAGAGAGAGAGAGAGAGAGAGAGAGAGAGAGAGAGAGAGAGAGAGAGAGAGAGAGAGAGAGAGAGAGAGAGAGAGAGAGAGAGAGAGAGAGAGAGAGAGAGAGAGAGAGAGAGAGAGTTCTCTGTGATTTATGTGAGAATTTAAAGACAGAAACCTTTTACTAACTATCTTTACTATACTAATAAAATAACAAACCTAAAACTACATTAGCTGTTTTGGCAGAACTCATCTACAATCAATACACATAGTGGTTTTACGATATTTTTTATGAGCTAGTAGCTTTGATTTGGGAATATATTCCCCTTGATTTGGGTGAAGTTTGTTTTAATTAAAAAGTAAGTATTTAAGATTTAATTTACTACAATTTGTTAATTAATGTACACAAAATATCTTTATCTCCTTGGAAGGATCGATGGTCATTTGTGGAAATTTTTCGTCATGAGTAGGACCTCAATACCTAATGTCCATTTAGGGAAATCTGCTAACATCAGCTGAAGGATATTACGATAATTGAGCGATGAAGGCCATTGCTCAATACAACTGGGCTTAAATGCGGTCGCGTTTAGTACGTCGATGGCGGCGCCCTCTGATATATGACCTGTAGCAGGATACTTCATGTCTGCATAGATACTGCATCACTCATGCAGTGCAATTTGATTACCATTCGCAGTCAGTTACTTACAATAATCCATTTACCATACTGTCAACTATTCATACCTATAACTACATCAACAATGCTATAAAACATAATGACTTACTTACTTATTGTTTATAAAACATAATAACTTTATAACTACAGTATAAGAAATTCAAGGGTTTGTTTTTTAGCAGGGGAAATCAACTATTAGGTTGTACTCAAAATGTTGAAAATTTCTTCGAATGCTCGGTTGCATTTTTATTACTACCAAACTTGATATATTTTCAAAAAATCTCGGTTATTATTATTAGTCGGATTTAAACATTTCACTGCACCAAACTTGTTAAGCTGACCATGCTCTACAATCGTTGATCTATACATTTTTTGTAACTCAAATATTAAAGGAGTTCGTTCTTGTTTTCTGCCTTTAAAAAAAGTCCGTCACGCAGGGGCTGCGTAAACAAAGCAGAATTTCCTTGTGAAGTTTAGTAATAGATAAATCAACATACTGGTAACACAACAGCACCGTGAATAAATACTAACGGAAATAAGAAATATTCATCCAATTTCAATAACCTGCCGACAGGTAGCGTTAGGTTAGATATGTAAACAAACGGGTCGGCCCGCCTCACACCGGAAATAATAACAATTTCTGAAATATATCAGAATATAACATATTAATTTTATTGAGAACTATTTACTATATCTAGTATTGTAATTAATAATAAGTCAGAATAATTGTTATCTCAATCAATCAAATTTTAGTAGTCCAAAACCTTAAGACGGAGGGGGGGGGGTCACTGGGACATATTTGCATATATCTCGTATAATAATGGTCTCATGAATACAATTTTTGGTATTTAAAATTCGAATAATGTGATTTATTATGTAGCAGAGTATTGTTTATGTAACATGAGTAGAAGTGGCTGTTTGCTGATGGCTGAAAACTGAAAAATGCAAATATCTCGGTTAATATTCAAGATAGGGAATAAATGTATATAACAATATTTATAGTAAATTTAATTTACAATAAGAGTGATTTTATACAATTTTTCGATCCGACGTATAGTAACGGAGATATTTCTAATTTTCGAAAATCCCCCCCTCTAACTCCCCCTCCCACTAGTCCGATTTCAGTCGTTAACAAACTCGATCTTCCTTTTTACCTAAAACGATTAAATACCGGGTTTGGTGACGATTAAACAAAAATTGCGACCGCTAGAGTGTTAACAGACATATATATATATATATATATATATATATATATATATATATATATATATATATATATATATATTTAGAACCTCATTTTCGTCATCTCCTGGGTAGGATCGATGGATATTTGAAGAAATTTTTCTAAAATCGCGTCATGAGTACGACCTCAATAGCTGATTCCCCTTAAGGGAAATCTGCTAAAACCCCAATCATAGTTTACGCTGCCCTGGTGTTTCGAACTTTTTATTTATTGGATTAAGAGCTACAATAATCGACAAAAGTCCGTCACGCAGGAGCTTCGTAAACTAAGCTGATTTCCCATCTGCTGGTGTAACTCATGAGTAGAGGGGTTGGGGGCTTACTGGCGGCAGAAAACAAGAAGTACGAATAACTCGGTTAATACTTGAGTCACGAAAAAATGCATAGAACAACAATTGTAGAGCATCAATAGTTTAACAAGATTGGTTCTATAACATTTTACGATCCAACTTATAATAACGGAGATATTTTGAATTTTCGAATTACCCCCCACCCTAATCTAAACCCCCACTATTCCAGGTCCAATTTCAGCCAATAACAAATATAATTTTTAGTATTGACGGAAAAGATTAAATATCGAGTATGGTATAGATAAAATAAATATTTTCCATTAAAGAAAGGAAAATCTTAATTGATGAAGGAAAAGATCAATGAAATCCATATTTGGCAGGTAACCTTGGATTTCTTCATTCAGGAATTGGTTCATGATATAACAGCTTAATATGACTGAGTAAAAGTGGAGATTTACTCGTTTAATATTCCTAATACAGAAAAAATATGTAGAACAAAATTTATAGGACATTAAATTTTTAATAAGTTTGGTTATATATATAATTTTTTAGATCCGACATATAATAACAGATATTTCGAAATATCCCTCTAACCCGCCCCCTTTCACAGGTCCGTTTTCAGTCATTAACGAACTTGGCCTTTAATTTTGTATGAAACGCATATATATCGAGTTTTGATACGATCAAATAAGAATCGTGGCCGTTAGAGTGGTACAAGTATATATATAATTTTGAACGGACCTTATTTCCGTCATCTACTAAATAGGGTCGATAGACATTTGGATAAAGTTTTAAAAAATCTCGTCATGAGTAAGACCTCAATAGCTCATTCCATTAAGGGAAATCTGCTAAAAAGTGTAAGGGGAGGGGACACACCCCATTTGTGCATATACATGCAAATATTTTCGCCGAGACGTTTCATAGAAATCTAAAGATTATTTTAGGTAATGACTGAAATCGGCCTTGGGCGGGTTTAGCGGAGGGATACTTGGAAATATCTCTGTTAGTCGTACCAAAAAATGTTATATTTAAATCTAAAGGGAAATCAGCTATTGAGGTCGTACTCATGACGCGATTTTCAAACATTTTCTTCTAACCAGGAGATGACGAAAATGGGGTCCGTTCAAAATTATATTTATATATATATATATATATATATATATATATACATATATCTATTTTTCCGCTAACGCTCTAGCGGTCGCAATTTCAGCTTGATCGTTACCAAACTCGATATTTAAACGTTTTATGTAAAAATGAAGGTTGAGTTCGTTAATGGCAGAAATCGGACCAATGGGAGGGTGGGCTTAGAAGGGGGGATTTTTGAAATTTCAAAATATCTCCGCTACTATACGTCGGATCGAAAAATTGTATAGAACCAATCTTATTGCAAATTAAATTTAATACAAATATTGTTATACACATTTATTCTCTATCTTGAATATTAACTGAGATATTTGCATTTTTATTAAGTGTAACGGACGAGCTATGGTCGCTTATATTCGTGTCCGGCGAAAACTAGTTCGGCCGTTTCCGTAACTGTTCGGCACTCGTATGGAGATTTCTCTATTGTATAACGTAACGTGGGAAACCAGTCACTAAAGATCTCATGAACATCTAACGCATTAATTCCAATTTACATAGGCTATTTACTATGGGAGAAATGGTGAATAGGCGGTTAGACTAAATCATTAGCTCGTCTATTCCTGTAAGTGAGAAATCTGTTTATCTTACGCAGCACCAGCATGGCTGACGTTTGCAGTTATTTATCACCTGGCACATTTCTCCTTCTTCACAATATCTTATTTCTCTAGGAACAATAGTTTTGTGGGATGAAATGACTTAATTTCATTCAGCCTGCTATTTATGATACAATAGTGTAATCATTCTTATCTTAATGAGAACAACACTTTAAGTAATATAACTTACAATCCCTGGAAACTTTATCTGAGCAGTAAAAGGAATTCATGTTAGGTAAAATAGATCATTCTGAATATAAGAGAGATAAACAGTAAGCAATAAAATGATGCTCGCTCAATGGAACAATGGAATCAGAGCTTCAGTGGTTTGGGTTGAATCCGATCCCTCGAACCTTGTACTGGATCTCGAGGAGTAATTATGTTTCTTGTTTAGAAACAAGATAAGCCAACTTGATTGTTTCCCTTCTTAGGATTTCCTCTACGGCGGAATTGTTTCAACAAACAAGTAGACGACAATACTCTAATAATGTGGGCAAAGTCTCAAAACATTGAAATTATAAAATAATTATTAATTATTGTTTAAGAAAGCCATATTGATCCTAGGAAAAACCAGCTGTAGTCTTCGTCTTAGTCCTGTTGCATTATTTAATTTTAGTTAAATTAAAATATTAGGAAGGTCAACAAAAAATGAAAACTTCAAATGATTATTCAAATCATACTAGCAGATTTCTCTTCAGGGAAATCAGCTATTGAGGTCGTACTCACGACGCCATTTTCGGCATTTTTCTTCAAATGTAAATCTACCTTGGAGATGACGAAAAAGAAAAATTGAATAAAAAAAAAATCTTATTGCAAATTAAATTTACTATAAATATTGTTCTATACATATTTTCCGTATAATGAGTATTAACTGAGATATTCGGTTTTTTTAGTTTTACTCTTTCAGTAAACCCCCACTCCTACTAGTGTCATATTAATAATAAGCTGTTATATCATAAACCACTTCATTACAAGGCTAACTGCCAAATATTGTTTTCATTGAAATTTTATTATGTGAGATATATACAAATACGTTCTGTCTTCTTTTGTTCTTGGATTATTAAAATTTAAGTGATTGAGATAAAACTGATTCTGATTCATTACAAATTACAGCACTAGGCTTAGTAAATTATTTTCAATAAAATTAATATGTTATATTTAGATATATTTCGTCGATTGTTCGGTTTTCCGGTCTATCCTTCTATTCAGTGCTTCAAGGTTGAACTGGCCTATTTGTTTACAATTCAGCCGCTTTCCGTTGTAGAGATTATTAACTTGTAGTGTAAATTGACTGAAAGATTTGTCATTACCGTTTGTATTTATTCACTTAAAATTCAAGGTAGTTTTACCTGTATGTATGTTTATCTATTGTAAACCTTTGCGTAGGAAATCTGCTCTGTTTACGCAGCCCCTACGTGACGGACTTTTTATTTCTCAACAAGTTTGGAGTACGGGTATTATCACGAGTAGTACTATTACACAAAGGAAATAAATTAACGGCTACATCTTTCTCTATACCTTCCACTAGCCGTACCAGTCGGAGAATGGCATACAAAGTCAAGTCAGCTGATTCATATAGATACGTCACGAAATAAAAATATATCGATTATCCCTGATGAAGTGTAGTTTAAATCGTAAATAATAAATTCATAATATATAATAATAATACATGATAATTGTTTGTTTGTTGAATAGGGTTAAGGGCGAATAACTACCAGGTTATCATCGCCCTGTAATATTTATAATTCACATTTTGGTATCCTCATCCATATCGCCATTTTAACAATATAAACGAGGATACAAACAATTGTACTTTAAATTTCTTTGTATAAACTGTTTACTTATGACATTCCATTAATATGTGATAGATAGTCAGGTCTGTGTTACACTTCTCACAAATCGGGGGTTGATCTTTTGTGATTAAATAGCCATGCGTAAGTTTTGTGTGCCCAATTCGGAGTCTTCCTAATACAACTTCATCTCTTCTGTTGTCTCTTGTCGAATATTTCCATGGTTTTAATAGTTTTTAGTTTATTGTTCTGGGTTTCATTCCACATGTGTTGCAAGTTTTTATTAATTTCTTCTTTGAGTGGTTGGTAGAGTTCTGCAGATGTAATTGTTGTTGGGGTGATGGAGTCGAGTTGGCGGGCTTCTCTGGCTGCTAAATCTGCTTTTTCGTTTCCATCTATTCCCACGTGGCTTGGAATCCACATGAAGTAGACGACCCTTTTTAGCTCTCGGAGCATTTGTATTTGATTTTGTATTTTTTTTACTATTGGGTTGTTTGTGAATACATCTTTGATACTCAATAGGGCACTCAACGAGTCAGTGCAATGCCAATCCAATCCATGATAATTGATAAACTATCATTTTAAAGTTTCTAATAGTTCAAAAAAAATATATAATTCACAATTTTTTATTTCTGTTTTCTTATTGATCGCCTTTTTTATATTTTTTATAATGTGAATATTCTCTTTTTTCTCCTCTTGTTTAAATTTCTTTCTTTTTCTATTATATTTACATTTTCAAAATCAAATTTTTGGGTGTACTTAATTGCGTGGTCGACTAAGGACGTTTAATTGTCCTTACAATCAACATTTATCATATGTTCTGATTATTCTTCTGAGTAATTGTGAAGATTCCCCTATACAACTTTTATTGCAATTCATACAGTTTATTTTATACACATTATATAAGGTATATATTGTTGTTGTCTGGTATTGGTTCTTGTTTTTATTTTTAAAAAGACGAAGATAAAATGAATAATGCTTTTAAGATAAATGCTATCATTTTAAAAGTATTTATAGAGTTTAACTTGAGCTTTAACTGTTTATATGTGTTATTGGTTTCACATCTTTACCCAACTGCTAATTCATCTTGCCTGTTAGTCCTTCGTTTTATGTCCTGGCAGCCACTTAGTTAAACAGAAAAAGTCCGTTTCACAGCACTAAACTTGTTAAGCTGACCATGCTCTACAATCGTTGATCTATACATTTTTTGTAACTCAAATATTAAAGGAGTTCGTTCTTGTTTACTGCCTTTAAAAAAAGTCCGCCACGCAGGGGCTGCGTAAACTAAGCAGATTTCCCTCGTGAAGTTTAGTAATAGATAAATATACATACTGCTAACACAACCCCACCGTGAATAAATACAAACGGAAATAAGAAATGTTTCATCCAATTTCAAAACCTGCCGACAGGAAGCGTTGGGTTAGAAATTTAAACAACGGGCCTGCCCGCCTCACACCGGAAAGAAAAAGAATTACTGAAATATATCAGAATATAACATATTAATTTTATTGAGAACTATTTACTATATCTAGTACTGTAATTAATAATGAGTCAGAATAATTGTTATCTCAATCAATCAAATTTTAGTAGTCCAAAACCTTAAGATGGGGGGGGGTCACCAGAACATATTTGCATTTATCTCGTATAATAAAGGTTTCTTCAATACAATTTTTGGTATTTAAACTTCGAATAGTGTGATTTATTATGTAGCAGAATATTGTTTATGTAACATGAGTAGAAATGGCGGTTTTCTGATGGCTAAAAACAGAAAAATGCAAATATCTCGGTTAATATTTAAGATATTGAATAAACTTATATAACAATATTTATAGTAAATGTACTTTGCAATAATATTGGTTATATACAGTTTTACGATCCGACCTATGGTAACGGAGATATTTCGAATTTTCGAAAATCCTCCCCTCTAAACCCCACCCTCTCCCCCTCCCCCTGGCCCGATTTCAGCCGTTAACGAACTTGATCTTTCTTTTTACATAAAACGACTAAATGTCGAGTTTGGTAACGATTAAACAATAATTGCGACCGCTAGAGCGGTAACAGACAAATATATATGGATGTATATATACAGTTTTGAACGGACCTCATTTTCGTCTTCTCCTGGGTAGGATCGATGGACATTTGAAGAAAAATTTCGAAAATTGCGTCATGAGTACAACCTCAATAGCTGATTTCCCTTAAGGGAAATCTGCTAAAAGGTACATGCAAAATTGAGTAACAAGTAGGTGTTATTTCCTTTCGAGAGTAAGGCGCTAAGGGAATCAGTGCATAGCATTATTTGGGTGTTTGAGTATTTCTCTGGCTTTGATAGACCTAAATTTATGGCCTCAAGTTCTGCTGAATACATATCAGCTTCCTCATGCTGACGTACTTTATAGCTTGAGTTTCTAATTGCCGCTGCTGCGCTAAGTTTCTAGTTCATTTCTAAACAAATCTTTGAAGAACTATAGGAGTTACATAACGGAGTTCCGGAGACCTGTTGAGAGTCTATATATATATATATATATATATATATATATATATATATATATATATATATATATATATATATAATTGTAACCTCTGTCTGTACATTGATTTTTTTCGCGAATTTTCACGATAACTTTTCGTTTCACATGTCATAGACACCATAACTGCATTTTGTTTCTTTCGTGTGTGTTTGTTTGTTACCTTTTCACGCATAAACGGCAGAACCGAATTTTATGAAACTTGGTATGTATATTACTACTAACCCAACTTAGACTTTAGGCTATATTAATATCCTCTGAGACGAACAGGAGTGGGGGTTATAAGGGAAGCCTGAAATTAAAAATAGCGATATTTCGTTTCCTATTGGTTTTTCGGCAAATATGAACATAACAAAAGTTGTTTATTTTGTTATTTAGAGTAACTTTTGTAATATTCATTTTCATCTTTTAACAGTGTATAAACGAGATATACACTATAAACTAAAGCGGGAGTCAACTATTTTATTGGGCGCTAACGATTGAACCGAACTTAACAAAACTCGGTATGTCAATTAGCATTAATTCTTCCATGATTATAAGCTATATTAAAATGTTTAGGTTAGAACGGGAGTGGGGGTTATAAGGGAGGCCTGAAATAAAATTTCGCGATATTTCATTGTCTATTTGTTTTTCGACAAACATGCACATAACAAAAGTTGTTTACTTTGTTATTTAGATTAACTACTTTTTTTTTTTATACATTTCTCCAGGAACAATGTGTGGAGCAAGTAATTTGCGTAGAAATATTGAGATGCTCAACAATTCATTCCTATTTGAACTATCAGGTACCTCAGCTCGAAAAATTAATTCAAATCAATGTTAATATATTGTCCTTAATAGCTGAAATCTATGCATAATGCACAGGAGACGGGAAATGTGACAATTTGGAGGACAGTGAAGACTTTCATAATAAATTAATTTTATTATTAACAAATGGTATTTACCCTAATCACTGGGATGGGTAAATGTCAAAATATTGTGCAAAGTAAAGCCTCGCCAAAAAAATACCATCACCATTCATCCTCAATCAATTCCCGGGCGAAGCCGGGTATCTGAGCTAGTATATATATATATATATATATATATATATATATATATATATATATATATATATATATATATATATATATATATTGGACAATGAGTGGAAAAACTTCTAATCATAACGATACCACGGGAATAGCAAGTTAAAGAGTAAATGGTCAACCATGGATGAATCAAAACTAACCAATTGTTGACAAGAGAATATTTCAGATGCATTAGAGTGTCTAGAGATATTTCAGTTGACTTAGAGGACCTAAAATACCTGTAAACTGGTTTAACGATAAAACAATTTTAAAGAAGAGTTGTAAACGAACCCATTAATGCGAAGTAATTCACTCAAAAAGGATCAATTACTCTTCATAATCAGCTCTTTTTTCCTTTCTTAACGCTGCTTCTCAATCCGAGATCAACCAAATGAGTGTTTCATTTTGTTCCAATTTGTTAATCTTATAAAAATCCAAGTACTGGTATTGATATATCTACTCATATAATAAATAAATTTTTCTAACAATTTTATAAAATTCATTCGATTGAGTTGAAGCTTTAGCAAGTTGCAGTGCGCACTCTCCAGATAAGTTTCAGAATTACTACAGCTATTTTGCTGTGAACTGAAGTAGGGTTTGAAGAGTAATGTAATTGTTACAGTGTTTCCTATTCCCTTTATTAAATGTTGCTACATTTTTTGTTGTTATTTTAGTCCTTGAAGATCTTTAGACGCCTTCGAGTCTAAGAATTCATGATGCGATTTTTACGTAGAATCGACGTAAGACCCCCATTAATCAAGGAAGACCTGGAATGAGTTGTCTCCAGTAGACAGACTGCCCTCAGCATCCCAGAGGGTTAGAGGCCAGTTTACTCTGTATAAGCTTGACTATGGAAGGGAGCTCTGAGAGTCAGAATAGTTAGTCACCAGAAGTAGGGACCTTGCGATACTGGATTCGATCCGATATCTGGTATCGATACCATACTGGTATAAAAGTATCGATACTCCGATAATATCGTATTGAAAGTATCGATACCAAAGGTATCGGTATCGAAACACCTCTGATTATTAAATCATGTTTTTTAGAAGGAAAAAAAAAAAAGTGACTTATTACTGTTATAAAACGTCAGTTTTATCTCTTTAAAAACGTTTTCTTGTTACTTAAAATAAATAAAAAAACTATTTTTTTTTTGTTTTATTATGGAAATTGATGAAAATGTAGGTAATCCTCAATTGGCGGTTATCCTTTATCCCCTGCCTTTGAAATATCGTACTACGACATAATTCGATTTATTACACATTATCATGTATTTTATTTACTTTAAATTCGAAATTTTTATTAATTTACTTTTAAAGTAATTAAAATGTAATGTGGACGTTAATAAATTAATAAAAAATTTAATGTAATTAGTTGATATTAAATTATCAAACGTTCGATACCGATACTCATTTTTTTGTTGCGATACCGTTGAAATATCGGAAGCAAAGTATCGATACCAATACTCCTAGTATTGAAACAAAAGTATCGATACCTACCCATATCGGTAGTATCGCAACGTCCCTAACCAGAAGTAGGTATATGCTCGCTGGGATATCGCTAATACAGAAGCTCCACGACACTAGTGCGCTCTGACAAAGACCTCGTGAACTAATGTTCTCCCTTGGGGGGAACCGAACCTGTATTTTTTTCACTTTCAGATTACAGAGGATAGTGGTAGATGAATTCATGACTTAACCCGTACGGCTACCGACGCCCCCAAGAAACATTTTTATTTCATTATATAGAGAAACTTTTATTTAATCAATTTTTTTCGTTTATGAGTGTATAAAACTAGCTCTGCATCAAAAAGAAACTATAGTTAGGATTTAATGAAACAAGGTATGGTATTATCTGAAATACAATTTAGGATATCGGTTATATTATTATTCTTACTGGCGTACTTGTTTGTAGTGAAATCCTAATATTAAAAACCACAATATTGCGTTTATAATTCTTTTTAGGCAATATACACATGATTTGTTTAAATTGTTATTGAAATATCCTTATAAAGAATAGGTAATGCCGATAGACTAGAGTGTCCCATCTCTTCAATTCAATTCAAATATCATTAGAAAAATATATCCTGGAAATTGTATTTGGTAATTACCTATAATAAGAGGAAACAGTTACTTTTAAATTTTTTAAAACGCGTATCATGTTGGTCATCATTTTGTTTACATATGACGTTAGAAAGCAGAAACTACTAGATAGTTTGGAGCGGGACTGTTTTTATAATTTTTATATGTGAGTAAAATTTCACCCAAATTAGTGAAGGAATGAGGAATTGTATTACCAGCAGGAAAAAAACATGTCATAATGTTTTGAATAAAATAATAAAACTATATGCGGTAAAAATTTAAATTCAGAGAATATAAAAAGAAGAAGAGAAAAAGAAATTGATCAAACTTCTACTAGAGGGAATTGTGCTGTTTTGTTTTTCTTTCTCTCATCTTTGTAGTTGCTGGCAGCACACCTTTCATACTCCTCCTATTCATGTTATAATGATATAGTTAAGTTTCAAAAATAAAATTAGGGTTATTCTCCATGTAAATTCAAAGTATTACATTTCATAAATTATTTATTTATTAATGAAATATTATTATTAATTTCTGAAATAACGATAGGCAATGCAAAGGACATTATATAAGTTTCAAATTCAATTTATATATATATATATATATATATATATATATATATATATATAAATCTGTGTGTGTGTGTGTGTGTGTGTGTGTGTGTGTGTGTGAAACTAGTAAACTAAGGTAACACCCTTCCCGATAGATGCCACCAATGTGGGGAGTTTGGCCCATCGGCAGAGCTGATGAAACCTGTTCATCCTCGATAAGGACTTTTTATCAAAGAAAAGATTTTGGACAAGTCAATATGAAACGCCCCTACCAGCTACCATAAGTGAGACATTCAATTTAATTAACACACTGACGGTATGAAGGAATGGAGAGGGAATTACCTTAACTTCGACACACACACACACACACACACACACACACACACACATACACAAACATATATATATATATATATATATATATATAATACATGTAACTGAAAGACAGTATGTTATCGTTTTAGAGATACTTTATGATATATTGGTTACTATATACGTATAATATACATCAGATCAATGTTCAGGTGAGATGAGGAAGAGTCAGGGTTTACTGAAGGCTGATAATTAAAAAATGTCGGTTAATATTTGAGATTGAGAAATAATGTACATATCTAAACTAATAGAAAATCACATTTGCAATAAGTTTGACTCTATACCATTTTTCCATCAGAAGTATAATAACGGAGGTATTCAGAATTTTGGAAATTCCCCTCCTCTAAACCTTCCATCCTACTGGTCCGATTTTAGTCATTAACTAACTTGGTGTTAAGTTTTGCATGAAACGCTTAAATGTGCTTACTAGGTAGGATCGATGGACATTTGAGGGAAGTTTTCGAAAATCACTTCATGAGTACGGGTTCAATAGCTGATTTCCAATAAGGGAAACCAGGTAAAACCTAGGTCTAGACAGGCTAGGATTTAGGCCTTCGGCCCCGTTCGATGCGCCGCCCTTTTTGATAATAAAGTTCATTTAAATGAATTTCATTAATTTTGATCCAATATTTTTATTTTAAAATCAGTTGATTTATTGACCATAATTTTTTTAATATAACCAATAAACATTACAGATAAATAAGTTATAAACTTCAGACAGATAAATAATAAATATTTTATTTAATATGAATCAATTTGAAAAAAAAATTTTTCCTAGCTTTGATTCGAGCAAAAACGTCGATTATATCGTCATAATTAATTCCTTGGACTAGTTGAGCTTCAATAGACAATATTATTATTATTGCACACTAAAAACAAGTTGAGAGGTTATTCAGATTTAGTAATTTCAAAACGCGTTATACACGTGAGGTTAATCTCACTAAAGGAACAGAAAGTAAAGAACATTACTCGACAAAGACTATAATTAATCTATTAAAAAATTACCCTCTTACCCATACAGATTGAGAAGTAAATTAATGAATTATAATATATTCTATAGAACATTTTTTATAAGAACTAATCTGAACCAATTTTTGAAAATGATTGTCTTTATTTTTTTTTTGCCTCTGAAATTTTGGCATTTCAAAACTTTTGCCGCCCTTCAAATTATGCCGCCCTAGGCCCAGGCCTCACGGGTCTAGGCGTAAATCCATCACTGGGTCTAGATGTTCTGGGTAAAGACAAAAAATAGAAATGATAGTGTATGTGTGTGGATTAGAATATACACAGTAACAAATAGACAGTGGAGAGCATGACCCTACAGTAGTATTAGCCCGGCTGGCCCCACAGGATTTCAGTTTAGGATTACCCTGGGGAGGAATAACCGAGTTCAACTATAATTAAACTTGTACATGTAACATACTATGTAACACAATATTGATTGTACAATTGTGTATTAGTGATGTATATTGGGTAGATATTGCTCTGCCCTACATACATATCCGCGTAACTGAGAACCAATGGCGTAACTAAGAAGTCTTTCAGTAATACAAGACAATTACCACGGGATAACGAGGATCAGATGAAAACAAAAAGTTATTTCTCTCGACTAGTCAAGTCTGACAATAATGAATTTTTTTTTCTAGTTGATCAAAAATTCCTTGTCACGACAGTGTTTCCCGGCTGAGCGATATGAGCCTGGTACATAACTGAGATTTAAAAAAGTCCGTCACGCAGGGGCTGCGTAAACTAAGCAGATTTCCTATGTGAAGTTTAGCAATAGAGAAATCTGCATACTGGTAACACAACACCACCATAAGTAAATGCAAACGGTAATGAGAAATCTTTCAGTTAATTTTAATAAACTCCCAACTGAAACGGCTTCTGAATTGTAAGAATAATTTATATTTTAATAACTCAAATTTTAGTAGTCCAAGAACTAAAGAAGGGGGGGGGCGGATGAACAGACCTTATTTGCATAAATCTCACAAAGTAACTAAGGTTAGGTAAGGTTAGAAAGGACAGGTAAGGTTAGTAGCTTCCGCCAGGCCGAGCACGGCCGAACTAACCCGAACAACACCCGACCACAGACTTCAAAAAAATTCAAATATCTCGGTTAATATTCAAGTTAGAGAATAAGTGTATATCACAGTATTTAGAGTAAATTTAATTTGCAATAAGATTGGTTCTATACCATTTTTCGATCCGATACATAATAACGGATATATTTCGAATTTTCAAAAATCCTGCCCTTTTAACCCCCCCCCCCCTCCCTCTGGTACGATTTCAGCCCTTAACGAACTTGATCTGTTTTTTTACATAAAGCAGTTAAATATCGAGTTTCGTAACGATCAAACAAAAATTGCGACCGCTATTTTATATATATATATATATATATATATATATATATATATATATAATTTTGAACGGACCTCATTTTCGCCATCTCCTGGGTAGACTCGATGGACATTTGAAGAAATTTTTCGAAACTCGCGTCACGAGTACGACCTCAATAGCTGATTTCCCTGAAGGGAAATCTGCTAAAATCACAATTCTGAACTAACATATATGACTCGAAACAATACAGGTTTACCCAGAATTAAAAACTCTGTAATGATTTCTAGCATAAACGAGCCTTGTGTGAGAAATCAAAACCTACTACTTATTCTAAACTGACAAAATAGATTATTTAAACTCTTATTATACACGAATCTTATAAAAAATGGGGCGAAAGACACCTAATATTACATAAGCACATACCAATAATATGCCAGAGAGAAAACATAACACTTAACAATTCTAAACAAATACAATTTATATCAGGCCATGGACCTACAGGAAGCTACGTGTACAAATTTAAGCGAACACAAATATATAGAAATGTGACAATGAATTTGAACAGACATATGACCACCTTTTATATGACTGACTGTACATTACTTGACGGACTATGAACAAAACTCATCAAGTACATAACCTTAACAACGGAACTTGCCCGACGGACAAACCGCAAATTTTGCTTTCTTGGCTTGGATCTAATGCATTTATACAAGAAATGGACACCATTTCGTAGATCTACACCTACTGTTCGAGTTCATAAGCATATGTAATGTTTTTTATTTTTTTTAATTTTTTTATTGTTTTTATAATATTATTATTAATTATTCACGTCCACTTTCTGCAACTTAGGCTAATTGGGACGGGTTACCTACAGGTTACCATCCTTTTCTAGCCAGGGTGGGACTTAGGATGTAGTTTAATGAATTCCGTCACTAAATAATTTCCTTTGCTCAGGCGAGAAACGAACTCGTCACTCTAGGTGTTTTTATAATATTTATAATTATTGTATACGAAATATTATTGTTTAATTGAAATGTGAGTAGCATCCACAGGATGGAGGGCTCAAAATTTAAATAAACTCCCACATTAGAGGGATACCCTGTGTGGAAGACTGGAAAAAAAACAGGATCTTGTGTAAGATACAAATTCTAAATAACAATTTAACTAGTTTCTAATACTTTTTAAGAAGATGATAGCGAAGAAATTAGAATTGGAATTACATTAAAGGGTAGGAAGTATATTTTTTCAAATGAGAGGGTCGCTTATTTTTAAAATTGAGTATGTATCAGCAATATACTGAATGCTAACTTTTTTCTAAAACTGAAGTTCGTTAATGGCTGGAAATCGGACGCGGAGGAAGGGAAGGTTTAGAGGAATGGGAATAGAAAATCCCTAAAATAACTGTACATAGTAATGCAGATATTTGTCAGCTCATAGGAGTTGGATCGAAAAAAATTATAGAACCAATCCAGTTGAAAATTTAATTTTCTGTAAATATTCTACTCTACAATCTAGAATATTAACTGAAATAATGATAATGAGCGACATCGCCTGGTTGAGGAGCTCACCAAATATACTGCTCAAAAATGAATAGGGATATTGGTTATTTTTTCTTATCCTATTAATTTTAATTAAATCGATCTTAATTAAATTTCTTTTTTATGGGGGAAAAAAGACAATAATTTCTAATAAATATTAATGATATTTATAATAAAAAAAATATGCTAGGCCCCATACATACCACAAAACAGCAATATCCCTATTCATTTTTGAGCAGTTTAAATAAATAACTGAAATATTTTCATTTTTTAGTTTTCTGCCATCAGTAAACCCCCACTCTACTTCATCTCATATTAACAATAAGCTGATTAATCATGAAAAATATTATTACTAGTTTAATTACGAGTATCAAATATGCTTTTCAGCGAATTTATCCAAATGTGAGATGTTCGATGTGACATCATCAATAACGATTATATTTTCTTGAGAGCTAAATATTCCCTTGATGGATAACATACTCAATATTTAAATGATTCATATAACGCTGACAATAAAAAATTTAAATTCACGAAATCGGACCAGGTAGAAGGACGAGTTTATAAGAAGTGAATCCATTTCAACTCGCGGTAAATCTTATTAATTTAAGCGGGACCAGCGTGACGTACGTTTATTTTGATGTGATGGTTTTATATAGTTCTTTAATTATTTGATTGTTCATATTAGTGAATTTCCTTCTACAAGTAAAAGAATTAAAAATGTTAAATGTAGTAGGGAAGTCGGTGGGTACTCTCTGGGCTTCCTCCAAGGGAAAATATTATTAACCTTTCCTGACCATAGAGTAGAGGATAAAACGTGTCGATGATCTATCTTCATCTTGAGGGCAAAGGATCGATTTTCCGGGCAGCCACCTGTGGGAGGGATCCCAACCCTATTTGAGAGACACATGGTGACACCTGTTCCTGGGCTCAGGGCAGTCCTCCCCAAACACATAACCGCTAAGGGCACCTGTAGCAGTCACTCACTTATCGTTTAATCTTCAACGGTCGACACTTTTTCCCTCAAAAACACTTGTGGTCTCCGAGGATTGACCAATCAACTATTAGAAAGCAACAAGTTAATTCATAATGCCCACAATAAATTACACATGAACATCGATTGGTAGTAGGGAAGTTTCATTAAATAGACTATGCTTCACGTCCATTATTTTTATATTTGAGCGTTGATAATTTTTCCCAACAAGATTAATTTTAATTCAAAATGGTCTTCAATTACTATCCGTAATTGTTTCATTTAAAACAAGAAGAGGCGAAGTAATACTTACACGGTTATGAATTGGACACACTCTAATAACACACTCGTACTTGATGAACAAACAAGACAAACCGATTTGTAGATGTTGTAATTAAGCTCTGACAGTTAAACATATACTGACTGACTGCAGGCAACGCAATTACTTACAGATACCACATAATTTACACCAACTACTGACAAAGGGGAGTCCATACGTAGATCCTATTCTCAAACATTTAAAGACTATACACAACTATTCAAAAAATCTGATATATTTTTAATTTACGTTTCACATTTTTATTTTTACATTTTTGGATGCAAAAATAAAACTTTTATCTAAACCTAAATTTTTTGGATTTCAAATTTTCACTGACTCGAGTGTGTATTAGGGAGGTACAGAGTTTCATGTAAATAGTTACCTGTAACAACTTATATTTTATCAAAACCTTAGTAATTTTAAAGTTCTTTTATTCATTTTATATAGCAACCTTATTTTAATTATTGATTTACTTATTTATTTATTGAATATTTAATTATTTTATTAATGATTGTCTTATTGTCCAATGTCAATAGTTTCGATTTCAGTTTTGTACCTAGCTTTGAATTTTGTCTTTATTTGTTCCCTTGTTCATTTACTTTGTTCTTAGTTGTGTTCCATTTATATTTTTTGATTTCCATTCTTGTTTTATGAGTTTTATTTTGTTTTTTGAGTTCCATTTCCGTGTTTTGAGTTCCAGTTCCGTTTTTGTGCTTCATTCAATTTTTGTTTTTATTTTTTTTTAATTTCCCCTTTGTGTTCTATTTCTTTTTTTTTCTTTCCAGATCTTTTTTGTGTTGCGTTTCTATTTCTTTCCAATTTCTGTTTTGATTTTATCTCTGTTTTCGTGTTTTCTCTCTGTTTTGTCATTCTTTTACGTTTTGTGTTCTATGTTCCTTTTCTGGTTTGCGTTCCTTTTACGTTTTATGTTCCTCATCTGTTTTTTTTTTTTAATCTTTTCTGTTTTGTGTTCCATTTTCTGTTTTTTTAATTTTGTTATTTTTTTTGTATTGTTTTGTTTTCATTTGAGTTTTGTTTGGTTTAGTTTTTTAAGTTACGAAGCTTTTGTTCAGAGCAACATCACCAAAGCTGTGAAGATCCAATAAATAAATAAAACTTCATTTAGTCTTTCTTATTGTAGCTAATAATTATAACAAAGTACCTATAACTCTTAATTACTTCACATTGGCATTGTTTTTAGGCTCAAAGTCCTAATTCAAGAGATTTCCTGTAATGTCCAAATGCTGGGATACCCAATATCAGCCTCTCACGAAAATGTGGATAAAGTCTGCTGTAGGGAACGAAATATAAAGTAATCGTATTAAAAATTTCTTAGGCTACCTATTACTTCACTGTTTTTTTTTAAATTTTTATAATCAAAGGTTAATAGCTATGAAGTAATTTTTATCAAAAGTATTTCTTCTTTGACAAAATGAAAATGTAATTGTTATTTTAAATCAGATGTTATTGTAATACATCTTTGTTGGCTCTTAATTTTACATTATTTTTGTTTATTCTCTAAATTGTTCAAATAAATACCGACTATATGCCAATTTGAATAAAAAATGTTAAAATTATTTATTGATTACAATATACCTCATATACTATTGCCATTAGTGGTAGGAATATATATATATATATATATATATATATATATATATATATATATATATATATATTATCCTCATAGTAACCCTATGAGGAGTTATTTATTTGAATACATGTTCCATTGCTACATGGCATATTACATGTATGATTATGTTTAAATAAATTTCTATTTTACAATATATACACGTTAATCAACTATCTACTCAAATATAATATAAAAAAATAGTAATAACAGAATAATTAAAGTAAGTAAGATAATTACAAATAATGAAATATAAAATAAAATTAGTAAATGAAATGAAAAATAAATAAAATAAGAAAAAAAATAAACAAATCAATTAAAGTTAAAATCAACCGATGTTTAATTTGCGAGTTTATGTAAGGTAAATATATTGAATTATAATTCCCATTCGTCACAATCAACTTTACATTGTAATGTATTTTTGCTACATCCATATCTATACTTTTGATAAATTTTATAAGTTCTTTTTTATATTTGTTAAATATAATATGAAGTGGTTCTGGCCAATTACCTCCTTTTAAAATTATGTTCATTATTAAATTTGATCTATTTTGATTAAATATTGTACAGTCATAAAGTATATGTAAAAACGTTTGTGTTGCCTGTGAGTCAAAAGTACAATTGTCTTGAATTTTAAATCTGTTAAATAATGTCCCGTCTGTCCATGTTCCGCTTGAAATTGTGTGCATTTGTGATGGTGACTCTTAATTGTGTTGTAGTTGTTGTGAGTTATATTGATGTAAGCTGTAAGATTTGTTACATGTCGTCCATTCTCTGTTCCACTTAGGTATAACAAAGGGGTTTATAACAAAGTTGGAAGATAAGCACATACATTATTCAGGGATGTCGAAAATTAAGGCAGAGGTGTCATGAAAACGAAATAAGCTCAGTATTGGAATTACGAATTCATATAGAATCGTGTGGATATGAAGTCGAGGAGCATATTGTCTCTCCATCGTTGAAAAAAGACACAACGATAAAGCGAAATCTCTCCAAAACATCGATAAAGCGAAATCCTTCCAAAATGAAGTACTCTTCTTTAGTCGAAAGACAGCTGTTTACTGGTTAAGATATAAGATCGGTTACCTCTATCTCTTGTGCAACTCTCTATCTCTCTTCTTGTCTTTTCCGTATGCCATTTTAGCAGATTTCCCTTAAATTACTAAAATCTGAGTGATTAGAGAAGAAATTATTCTGGTTCATTTTAAAATTACACCACTACCTATAGTAAATCGTTTTCATTACAACATTAGTGTTATTTTTAGATATATTTCATTAATTGTTTTTCTTTCTGGTCAAGAATAGTTCTCTTAACTATTCAGCGCCGCGACGTTGGCTGGTCTGTTTGTTTACAATTCAGGCGCTTTATTAATTTGTACATTGACTGAAAGATTTCTCAATACCCGTTTGCATTTATTCACTTGACATACACGGTGGTGATACCAGTATGTACATTTATCTATTGTAAGCCTTAGCTTGGGAAATCTACTTTTCCTTCTTTTAATTGTAAATAACTTATAGGTTTTATTTGCTTTTCAACTACAATGGAAAATGAGCGAATGCCTCATTTCTGTTTGCATGAATATTATTTGATTAATAATTTTATAGTTCCTAGTGAAGGAAATGTAATCGTTAAGAATTTCGATTTTCAGATTTGAAAGGATTTATCTATATCGACGCTCCCTGATTCCATTTTTACCAGTTTCTGAGTGACATTTCTCATTTATTAAAAGTCCGCCACGCAGAGGTTGCGTAACCTAAGCAGATTTCCTACGTTCTGGAATGAAACGTTGATTTCAACGTACGGTAATGTTTAAGTAAACATTATCGAGTCAGGAACGTAAAATCACACGTAACATATTTGTAGGTAAAGTGCATAGTAAATTAATAACATTAATTTAACACATCCCTTAATAATTCTTTTGCTAGATATTGTATTAGTATGCGCTTACATCTATGTTATACTTATTAAATCTAATTTTTTAAAAATTTTTTTGTTTACTACTCTTTTTCTATTTTTTATTATGTGAATATTCTCTTTTATTTTTCGTTTAGTATTATTTTTTATTTATCAATTATTTGAGCTTTTTTCAAAATTGAAGTTGTGTTTATTAATTTGTTATATATTCTTTTTGAATAGGGATAGCCCCTGAAGAGGTGGCAAGTAAGACACGAAACATGCAGAGCAGTTTCAATAAAGTTTGCACCAAAAAAAATGTTTTTTATTGAAAACCCTTGCCACAAAATATGAAGAATTTATGGATTTTTATATATGCGTTTATTTTTCAGCATTGTTATATAATAATATTTACACACGTTTTTGGCATATAACATATTATTTAATATTTCTGAATTAATGAATCTCTAATGGTTTTGACTTTTGACTGAATCGTCTCGCCCATTCTGAGTAATACAGTCTGATATTGCTTTTAATTATATGTGTCATGCAGAATGCAAGGGGAAACCAATGTATGCTTTCTTTGGAAAGAAGGTGCACTGCAAAATGTCGGGTCGGACACGTTCACTTTACTAGTCAATAAGCTCCGAGGGACTGTTATTTTCACGGCGTTGTTTGTATACACAGCCAGCAATACTCGTATGCAATGCGTGCTTTAGAAAGTTCATGATTGAAATTAACATAATATATTGGCCTTAAATAGCAGTGAAAGGAAGATTTATTTTTATTTATTTATGGGCATCACATCAAAGGTGATTTGCCCCGCCAAAAGTAAAAAAATTGTACAAAGTGAAATAACAAAAGTAAAATACATAAGAGATAATAATAAGTAACAATATAATATACAGAAAAACAATGACAAATAAAAGTGAAATAGATAAACATTTTATAAGTGAACATAGAAAAAAAAGAAAACAATTGGTGATGAGCATAGTTGGTGGATGATCAATAGGAAATGAATGGCTGAAAATGGTAATTTTGCTAATGACTGTCGTAATTTCCTCCTTCAGGGTAAACATATACATGTGTACAGACGCATCTAATACAAATAATTTGTAATCCTGTTGCACACCACAGACTTAATTTGTATGTTAAATTTTGTCGTATATTTGAAATTTGTGTAGGTATGAGGATATTGTTACGTATTATTACCAAAATCAGTAATAAAAGTTTTTAATAAGAGTTCTTTTGGATTGCAAAATTAAATACCCGCAAGTTTCACAGTTTTTATCACTGCACAATTCATTTGGATAATGCACAATAAACTTGGTAATTATTCTTAAATTACTACTCACAGTATACACTGATAGCGTCACTGTTCTTCAGATTAGACAGTCCAATAATTCACTCACGGTCACTGAAATTCACAACAAGACGGCACTGCAATGTCCTTTACTTCGCGGCACTGCACTGTCTTAAGCACGGCACTAAACTGTTACTTACAGTCACGGCACAACACTGTTCTTCTTATAAAAACACTTTACCGCACTGCACTAAGTTGCACTGTAGCACTGATGTGAACATCAAGACAGGTGAGAATAAAACTGACTGGCTCGCAGCTGGCCGCTCTTTATATTGCTTGTCGGCAGACATCAAAGGGGAATTGACTGGACCCCTCGACGCCTGGCTGGAAGGTACTAGTAGAGGCTAGAACTTTCTGTGGGCTGCTTTTATCTACGTCACACTTTCTAAATACGCGACTCTCTCTCTCTCTCTCTCTCTCTCTCTCTCTCTCTCTCTCTCTGAAGGATTATTCATCTATTTAATTTTCGCAACAATTTGTTTAAATCGTGGCGTTGTAATTTTTGGCATAAAACGATAAGACAGTAGGTGTCTTGACGATGAGACATTTATTGACAGTGAAAGGAAGAGATGAAATAATAAAATAATTAAAATATTACAAGTCTCCTGGAAAATACTAGGAATGCTCAGGATGTTGCTATACTGAATTTCGGAAACCACAGGACACTTTAATACAGAGGCTAAATAATTATATAATTATTAAGTAGTTTTATTCCGAAAATTATTTTATATAACTATAAATATTTAGTGATTGACAAAAAAGACCAAATGCTGTTAATAAACATTACTAACCATTGGTGTGTGTTAAACAAATGTAAGTATTAGAGTTTAGAAAAAAAGTATTTAGTGTTTAATGAAAGTATTTGATTCTTATTAAAGAATAAATAATTTTTTCAAAATCACTTCATGATTACAACTTCAATAGCTGGTTTCTAAGTAGTTAATAAATAAATTCCTATAGCTCAGGTAAAAATCTAAGTCAGATTTAATAGGTCAATGATGGAATCAGGCTTTGGAACTTTAGTCAATTACAATACATATATCCGTATTTCCTTTTTTATGAATGAAACTGAAGTACTACAATCTTCATCTAAGAGCCGTTCCCGTCATTACATTCGCTTGAAGAATTATAAGGCTCACACTAAAAGGTTACAAATAAAAATATTTTTGAAATGTGCTTCCAAGTCGATTTTTAGACTGTTGATGATGTATTCAGAGATTGGTTGTTTATAAAGAAAGTGTGCACCGGCTTTCATATTGTCTGAATGTTTTTTTCCCCGATTTTTCTTCTTTGTTCCTTGTGACGCAAAATCTCAAAAGAAATGAAATAGTGTGGCAGGACGGGTGAGGGCAATGATGGTCTATCTTTCATATTCTTGCTACGGTCTAAAGATGGCTCTCTAGTAATTCTAGTGTCGAATAGAATTCTATCGACCATTTATTACTGCATAGTGGCAAAGAGGATGCAATAAAAAAATATATAAAATAAATGCTTTCTGTTTTCAGAAACTATCACAGCAAAGCCTATCCAGCAATGTCGTTAAGCTTATGAAATGTTTTTATTTCCACGAGAAAAATCATATTTATTTTATACTGTGAACTATGAGTAACTCAACTAGTATATAAAAGAAGCAGAAAGAAAGCAAGTTAGTATGCTTTATCTAAATATGTGTTTTTATTCTTCATTGCATAACTTCTTTACCCTATGAATTCACAAAATATCTGTTTCTACCTAAGCTATATCTTTCCCAAAGAGATGTTAAATACAGCGAGGAACCAATTCACTCCCTAACAAAAACAAACCTAGCATATTGCCTATCATAGCTCGCCAAGCACTCCAAAATTGAGGGAAGAGGAATGAATCCCTAAATTAACCCAAATATGCGAAGTAAACATACCATGAAGCCTAATATCAACCGAGCGAATCATAATGTGGCCCAATTAATCATCAAAGCCGTTTTAACATAATATTAGTGAAGCTTGTCAAACAAACTCTACTGAATCCTGAGTGACAAGACGCTTCCCATTCGGGGAACTCGTTGACAGCTGGCTTACTTTAAGATTTATGAAGATCTGGAGTACCGCAATCCATCAGGAGCAGGCAGAGAGGCCGTCATTTCAAGTAGCCTGAATTCTCCTCTACATCATAGTGGACTAGACTTTCTAGACTTGGAAAGCAGCTTGTTGACTCGAGATCCTCTCCAAGAACACCTTGGAAGATATTAATTCTGAGAGTTCTAACTCATAAATCTGTCCCGAATTCTACATCTAGCTCCAACAGCACTTTGAAAAGTAGAGATACGAAGTCCCCTGACACGCCATTAAAGTGGGACCAACTACCTATATTTTCTATATTTTAATAATATTGGAACATCAGTTTAATTCAACATCCATCTATTATCGAAAGTCTCTTGGGACAACTTAAATCCAGATCCAAAATACCATTTCACTACCAAACTTTCAAATGTGTGTGTGTGTCCGTTAAAGGGAGAACTTTCCAACGGAATACCCATCATCCATAAAATGAAGGCTTTAAACTTTCTTTTTCAAACATTTCTTACACAATCTCACTATGCAGCAATTTTTATTGCGGATGCATAATGAACATATTGGATCTAACTTTTTAATAAAAGAAGTCCAATATAAATTAATAACATGAGTAAAATTAGCGTAAGAGCCTAAGAGCAGATAAGGAGACTCTGATTGAAGGGTATTGGGTTTTCGGGATTTACATATTTCTCTGTACTTCAGAAGAATTAGTATGTATTCTAACACAAGTAAAATTAGCCTAGGCCAAAGGGTATATAAGGAGATTCTGATTGAAGGGTATTGGGTTTTTCGGATTTACATATTTCGCTGTACTTCAGAAGAATTAGTATGTATTCTAACACAAGTAAAATTAGCCTAGGCCAAAGGGTATATAAGGAGATTCTGATTGAGGGGTATTGGGTTTCCGGGATTTACATGTTTCGCTGTACTTCAGAAGAATTAGTATGTATTCTCACACGAGGAAAATTAGCCTAGGCCTAAGGGCATATAAGGTGACTCTGATTGAGGGGTATAGGGTTTCCGAGAGTTGCATGTTTCGCTGTACTTCAGAAGAATATGTATTTATTCTAACACGAGTAAAATTAGCCTAGGCCTAAGGGTATATAAGGAGACTCTGATTGAGGGGTATTGGGTTTCCGGGATTTACATGTTTCGCTGTACTTCAGAAGAATTAGTATTTATTATAACACTAGTAAAATTAGCCTAGGCCTAAGGGTATATAAGGAGACTCTGATTGAAGGGTATTGGGTTTTCGGGATTTACATGTTTCTCTGTACTTCAGAAGAATTAGTATTTATTCTAATACAAGTAAAATTAGGTTTAGAGCCTAAGGGTAGTTAAGCAGGCTCTGATTGAAGGGTATTGGGTTTCCGGGATTTACATGTTTCCCTGTACTTCAGAAGAATCAGTATGTGTTCTAACACGAGTAAAATTAGCCTGAGAGCCTAAGGGTATATAAGGAGGCTCTGATTGAAGGGTATTGGGTTTCCGGGATTTACATGTTTCGCTGTACTTCAGAAGAATCAGTATGTATTCTAACACGAGTAAAATTAGCCTGAGAGCCTAAGGGTATATAAGGAGACTCTGATTGAAGGGTATTGGGTTTCCGGGATTTACATGTTTCGCTGTACTTCAGAAGAATCAGTATGTATTCTAACACGAGTAAAATTAGCCTGAGAGCCTAAGGGTATATAAGGAGGCTCTGATTGAAGGGTATTGGGTTTCTAATAACGAAGCGACCTAGGTTACACGTTGCTCTATCCAAACAGGGGGAGATAGGGAGAGGGAGAGAACTCCCAATCTCGGGGGAGATCCAAGTCTCCAGAGCAATCTTCTCTCTTGAACTTTCTCTGTCTCTCTCTCACTCTCTCTTCTCACCCACTCTCTCTCTCTCACTCACTCTCTCTCTCTCTCTACCTCTATCTCCTCTAGGACAGCTTAATCTGCTTCCTCTGACTCTGGACTGTCTACAATGCAGATTGCTCCTGTTTTAGACTCTGCCCCGCCAGTCTTCAACATCTGTAGATTACTAGAAGAGTGCTTTCATCAAATCACTCCGAGTGGAGTGGATAGCATATGTGGACACGAGTCCACTTCTAGTGGTAGACTTTTCACTTGATTTTTTTAAAAATGAAATCAAATGGGCAATATCTGTTAGCATTTTGTCGTGTTCATAAATAACTGTAAACGAGAATTATTAGTGGTTACCATTGGCTTGTAAAGATAATGACAATTTTAGGAAGCCATCCATTTATTTGCATTTTACAGGTGAAAGAATTCCCACAGAAAATTTTCTGTTGGGTAAGAGTGTAGGAGGTATGAAATGATACTTAAATACAGAGAGGTCTACTATGTACTACAGCATATACTCTGCTATGGCTAAGTGCCCAAGCCTTATCAGGTAAACGCAGATTAAATAAATTTTCAAATTATTTATTAGTGTCTACTTTGTGCATCTAAGACTAATTGGGACGGGTTATCTACAGGTTACCACCCTTTTCTAGCCAGGGTGGGACTAAGGATTTTATTTAATGGATTCCGTCACTAAATAAATTCCTTTGCCCAGCGGGAATTGTACTCGCCACTCTAGGTTTACCATGTGAGAAGTCAACGCTTTAACTCACATGGCTAACCTGAGCCACCCCCCCCCAAAAAAAACAAACGCAAATTAATGGAATGTAATAGAAAGGGGTTTCTTGGTTGAAATTTCACACAGTGAGAGGGAAAGCTAAATATGTTGAAATTTTAACTGTTGTATAATTGCTTCAATTCTTTTAAGAGCTTCCTGACACAATTAGAAGAAGGTTTAGAGCGATTTAAAAAAGCCCGGTCGGGTTTCTTTTCTCAAAATTTTACGTAGTCTTGTTTTGGAGACCGTTTGATATTAAAAATAAAAATTTGATATTTCTTGTTATTGGCTGCTACCAGTTTACAAAACTCTAGGAAATAGTCAGGTAAAACGAGTGTGTTGAACTGACATGGAATGAATCTTCAGTCATTACTTCCTGTTTGTGAAAGGGTCTTCAGTCGGTAAATATTAAATTGCAATCTGCACATCTTAATGGATTGTTCCCAATCTGAAGTGTCGTGTACATTAACTAAATTTCTTGGGCTGAGTTTTTTATTCCCTGTTCCAGGCATAAACAGTGCATTATTTATTTATTTATATTTATCCTAGATTGTTATCTATTTGTTTTATTTATATTATTTATTAATGTCCATTTTATGCAGATATGGTTAATCGGGACGCGTTATCTACAAGTTAACATCTATTTCTAGCCAGGTAAACATTCTTTTTCGAATAAGGATTTTATTTAATGAATTCGCCAATTAATGAATTCTTATTGCCCAAGCGGGAATTGAACTCGCCACTCTATGTTTACCATATGAGATCAAGACCAAAGCCTTATCTCACATGGCTAACCTCAGCCTGAAGTTTTTATTTTAATAAGTAAATATTGCCAAGACTCTTTTTACAACAATCAAAGCCTTACATTTATTTTTGTAGGAAATATGTAAATCGTTGTAATCATATCTTGCAATTATGTACAGAATCCTTATTTTTCTATTAATTTTGTAGTGTATGAAGTTTGACTTGATGTTTAATCAATGGGCGATTGGTTCTGGGAATGGAGGGAATGGAGAGTTCATTACACAACATTTTCTCATATTAATTGAATTCAGGTTTGATGCTTTGAATTATGCCAAACTAAAGCACTTTTAGAACATTAATGATAAATAGTTTGAAGGAAAGTTTATTACATGAATTTAGTGTTTTATCCATTCTCATGAGTTGTGACCTAAATCCAATTAAAATTGATTATACTTTGGTAGAAACATTCACTCACCATCTCTTTAAAGTGCATGATTAGTTCAGATTTGGAGAAGGGAGCTAAACAAAAAAAAAACAAAAAAAAAAACATATCCTATGAATTAATTAAACAGTCCACTTAATGAACAATTTAGCGAGAAATAACATCTTTGACACCAGTCTAATATTTAGTTGTCAATGTTATATTTCATGGAACTGCATGCATAAATTCACTTTATGCGCAAGTTGATAGAGTTTACCCTAAAAATGAAAATACTGGAAATCTTTGAAAGGATGGGATTCGTGTACAGTGTTACCCAAAACGCAAAATCATCATCAAGAAGGCAATTGAAAAATATTGACGAAAATTTTAATGCCAAGCTCACATTGACTCGATTCTTTTATGTAGTTTGATAGTTTTTATTCATGAATTTCAAAGTATTTACTACAGATTTCTAGAGAATAATTCCCGATCCAATTCCTTTATCTTTCCTCAATGCCAACTCTTTAAGAAAAGAAAACACAATGACAGTGAATGAACATATAGTTCTACTTGTGCTAAAAAAATTACAATTGCTATTGGTTGCTTAATTATGTAATAATAACATTTTATATTTCAGTGTCAACTACCTTAAGATAGAAACATAACCTGTATAGAAATCTTATACTGAAGTATTTAAATGTATTATTTTTCATTTTAATAGTTTTTCATTAAGAATAAACTTTTAATTCTAAATAAAAAAATTATTCGGTTAACTTGTTACAGTATTTTATTATTATTAAAGATACAAATTGTAATTGCTTTGACAATATACTGTTCTGATTAATGTATTCCAATTCCGGTCAAAAGAAGGGCAATACTAAAATAGCCAATGTTATCAGCTCCCCGCTTAGCATTAGGGGCAAAGAGTTCAACTGCAATAATTTAAAAATTTAAAGGATATGGCTAAAAACTAGTTTTTTGGGATTCTTTACCTAATAATCTTACTTTGATCATTTTATTTTTTATAATAGTTATAACTATTAGTTGTTATAAAGAAAATAGGAGTTTTATTATCTAAACCAGGTATGCAAATACGTTCGCGGGCCGCTTTTAAAAGTAGTGCATTTTAAAGTAGTGTTCATTACTTTAACTATAGATATCAGGCATGTAATTATAACGACAATATAATTATACAATTTATTAAAATAACAAAATGGAATGAAAAAATAAGTACAACATTATAATTAAATCGTAAAATTTGGAATTATTACAAACAACGAAAGTTAAATAGCGACACCGAAATCAATGACCTTGAATTTAGGAAACTAATTCATCGACGTTTGGATTAATTCCACTGATACAAAGAAAAAAGAATTTTCCAAATTATCGTCAGGCAGCCTTTTACGATGTTTTGATTTATTAACTTTCATCATTGAAAAAGAACTGTTCTCATTTATAAGTACTGCAAAACGCACAAATCTCTCCTTATCTTCCTCATTTGGAGTAAGTAGTGTAATATTTTTGTTTAATTGGGTTTTTCAAAATGTCTCGCGAGCCTGATCAAACCTTATCGCGGGCCGGTGGCTGCCCAAATATGAATCTAAATCATATAATTAATAGTGTAAAAAATATACATTGAGAGTCAGATTAAAGATGTGGCTGATAGTGAAAGTGTAAGAAGTTGAAATATATAAAGTATTAAGCATATATATTTATATATTTAATATATGAATTGGTGAATTTATCAATCTATTCATTGCATTTAATTCATGAATTATATGGTGGAATGCGTTAAGCTGACCAGTTGATCACTCACTAAATCCACGGGGCAAGACTTAGTCAATAGCCTATGAGTAGTGAAACGGTCATTGTCGAATTGGATAAAAAAATTCGTATTGCTTAAAAATTCCTAAAGTTCATCTATATATCTTATACCTCTACCACTCGTATATCTCTGTCCTTTAATTTAAGGACTTTTTTTTTTTTTAATTCTGATATCTAATCAGAGGCATTTTAACCAGTTTATTGTTTCAGTATTTAGTAAGAAATTTCCTGCTGTTCATTGAAAGTTCAAAATTTCTACTCAGTTTTTGTCCCTTAGGTTTGGAATTTACACAAAAATACCGATTGGAAGAATTTATTTATCCTAATAGACAGAATGTGAGGATCATCCTAAAGGCAATATCCATTAGGAAATATATAGGGTGGAGTCAAAAGAAAGGCTTTTATTAAGAAAAAGCGGAGTGTGACCTAGGAAGCTCCAATAGAATGGACCTGATATACACCTCCAGTAAGTCCTTTTCTACTCTTGTTTATTCCCTTGACTCCTAGCAACTACTAGAAAAACAGCTTTAATGCTATTCAGGAGGGATCTTTATTTGTAGCCTTTCTCCATTCTTATCCATAGAAATACGCTAGGCTTACAGGTAGACCTGAAAAACTATCTCAGTGCTCTCGGAGCCTTCTATCTATACATCGTCGCATTTTAGCAGATTTCCCTTAAGGGAAAACTGGTACTGACGTTAAATTCATAATTAGATTTTTGAAAGATATCTTGCAGTGGCCATCGGTATTGCGGAGACGAGGTCTATTCTGAACGAGTAGGACGGAAAGAAAAAAACATCCAATTCTTAACAAGTTTTATATTTCAGTGCTAATTGCTTTCGTAGACTATTGTCTCCATCTTCAGAGTGTCAAACTTGAGATTTTTCTGAACATGCTGTCTCTGATTGTGTGGTATGTTGATACTCCAACTGAAGCTTGACCAGCCATATTGTTGTTGGAAGTGAAGAATATTGTGTACTTAGCGCTGAAAAAAAAACAACAAAAAACTTGTGAAGAATTGGACGTTTTTTTTCTCTCTCCAAGTACACAATGTTCTTCACTTCCAACAACACTAATGTGAAACAATATAACTGTTCAGGCTTCAGTTGGAGTATCAACATACCACACAATCAGAGACAGCACGTTCGGAAAAAAAAAACAACCCCAACTCTGAAGATGGATACAATAGTCATCGAAAGCGCTTTGCGCTAAAATAAGAATCTTGTGAAGAATTAGACGTTCTTTTCTCTCTAAGTACACTATAGTCTTCACTTCCAAAAACACTGCTGTGAAAATAGGATGGACGTTTGAAGGAGGAGGAGTTTGAAAACTCATAATATCTTCGTAAATCGACAAATTGTATAGAACCAATCTTATTACTAATGCCCTATAAATGTTATCATACATTCCTCTAACTTGATTATTAGTCAAGATATTTGCATTTTTAATTTTCAGCCATGAAAAATCGTCACTCCTACTCATGCCGTATTAACAATAAGGCTTTATTCCATGAACCACTTTATTCAAGGCTGAAATCCCAAATAATTTTTTTCAAAAAGCATTTACTGAGTGAGATGCAAATGCAAGTGCGATGACGTGATGAGGTTTTGAGTTCATGACTTGAATGTGTTCTACAATACTCGATATTTAACTGCTTCATTCAACACTAATGATCATGTTAGTAAATAGCAGAAACCGGTTAGTGTCAGTAAAAATGCAAAGTAGTCCATAACTCTATCCTCCTTTGTAAAAGTACGAAAACATTCTCAATTCTACTAAACCGTTCAGAAGTAATACAAGTGTAGTGATATTCTGGTAGTTATAAATATAACATTATAACTGTCGAAATTTTAAAACCACTGAAAATATATACCCTAAAATGAGTTTAAAGTTTACATTTTGTTTTTGGCAATCACTTGTAAGATAAAATTGTCGATCAATAAAACGTTGATCTCTATAAAAAAATGATAGTTCCAATGAAAAAGAGAAATGTAAATCCATATATTTTTAAATCATAATACGGATAAAATATCTCTTATTCAGGCTTTACCTCTACTATTTTAGAATCATTACAAGAAAATGTGTGAATCGCTTAAACTGCGACACACCTAAATAAACTAAATAAATAAATATTTATTTATTTATTTATTAACGTCCACTTTATGCAACTTAGGCTAATCGGGACGGGTTATCTACAGGTTACCACTCTTTTCTAGCCAGGGTGGGATTTTAGGACGTTATTTAATGAATTTCGTCACTAAATAATTTCCTTTGCCCAGGCGAGAATCGAACTCGCCACTCTAGGTTTACCATGTGAGATAAAGGTATAAATAAATAAATATTAGAACTAAACACATGCCACATGTTTTAGATGCTTTTGTACATATGTATATGTTTACCCTGAACGAAAAAATTACGTCAAATATTAGAAAAAAGTATCATTTTCAGCCATTAATTTCCTACTGATCATCCACCAACTATACTCATCACTAATTTTTTTATATATATATTTTTTTTAATGTTTACATATAAAATGTTTATCTATTTCACGTTTGTTATTTGTCATTGTTTTTTTCTGGTATTTCTTATTGTTACTTCTTGTTATCTATTTTACTTTTGTTATTTAACAATTTGTTACTTTTGTTATTGTGCAATTTTTGAAAAGGCAAATCACCTTTGATGTGATGTCCATAAATAAATAAATCAAAAATCTTATTCAAAATTATTCTTCTATCGTCGGAATTGAACAAAATGTAGTGCAGCTCCCTTGTTCAATTTTTGTTGCTAAAAGTAACAGATATTTATGAATTTATTTTTAAGAAGACAATCTCTAAACCGTGAAATTGAAGTATAAGTTACTAAATGTGTATAATACCCATTCTCTTCATACAAATGCACACAGAAAGTACAAATTCGGCCAGGCCATTTTTATGGGATGTGTACCATTGATATAAGATTGAATAACCTTCACTTCTAAAGTAAGGAAGTATTGTAGAATAGTATATAGTAGTATGACAGTGATTAGAAGAATATTGGTGAAATTGTGTATAGAATTGCTATTTTACACAATACATGTGGTCTCTAATCGGCATTTTAAGATTCTATTAACAAGAACGTTAACTAAATTACTTAAGTTTCAGACAAAATTATTACTTTGATAGTCGTAACAAACAAACAAAAAAAAATGCTATACTCCAGCAACTCTAAAGACATTCTATTTGGAAATAAGAAGTCAAAATGTTTAAATCAAAAATCAAAGTTTTCAGTACTGAAAAAATGCATTCTAAACACTAGTTATTATTTTCATTTTTTTTCGATAAAACTGATATTAAAGAGGATTGAGAATTTTAAAAATAGTAAGCAATAAATTAATCGGCGAGAGTAGAGTAGACAAATTCAAACTATTATCTTTAGTTATCTCTTACTAAAATTTCCGTCACGCAGGGGCTGCGTAAACTAAGCAGATTTCCCACGTGAAGTTTTACAATAGAGAAATCTGCCTAATAACAACTGTAGTAGTAAGAAACATCTAAACCTATTCACGAGGGACGAATAGTTACGGAAACGGCCGCCAGAGCTCTCAGCGGAATGTCCGAACATAGCCGACTCCTGCCGATCATCGGTTAATATTCAAGATAGAGAATAAATGTATAGAACAATATTTATAGTAAATGTAATTGGCAATAAGATTGGTTTAATACAATTTTTTGATCCGACGTATGNGTAACAGAGATATTTCGAATTTTTCAAAACCCCCCTCTAAACCCTCCCTCCCACTGGTCCGATTTTAGCCCTTAACGAACTAGTTCCTCATTTTTACATAAAACGTTTGAATATCGAGTTTGGTATTGATTAAAGAATAATTGCGAGCACTAGAGCGGTAATAGACACATATATATATATATATATATATATATATATATATATATATATATATACAGTTTTGAATGGACCTCATTTTCGTCATCTCCTGGGTAGTATCGATGGACATTTGAAGAAAAATTTCGATAATCGCGTCATGAGTACAATCTCAATAGCTGATTTCCTTTAAGGGAAATCTGCTAAAAGAAGCTTGGAATAATAATAAAATATGAAACGAATGTAGGCTGCTTACTGTTTACTATGTTTAAATAGCGATCTCGATTCCTGAGAACTGCTTTCCTCACTTTTAGGAATAAAGTATATTATAAATCATTGGTGAATAAATCTGGGAGTCTGCCAAAATTTGATTGAACAGATTGAGTAGGAGAGGAGGGGTGGATTGATATTAGACGGCCTATCTGCCCCTACTTCAATCACTGTCACTTCCCAACATCCTATTTCAGGGGAACGGCCCTTAACTGTCTCAACATGTCTCCATCACCTGAAACGATAAAGTACTTCTCAAGATTGAGCTTAGTTTCCATTAAAAATATATTTAAAAGGTTTTTTTTTCGAAGTTGACAAATTGATTTTTATATTATGTTTTCATGGTCGATTGGTAATGATCGGAGGTAAGTTTATAATCCAAGACTTCCATTCTACAAATAAGAACCTTTTAAGAGATAATGTAAACTGTGGAACCATTCAAGTGTCGATAATATATTTAGGAAATATTCAGTTCAGTCATCTGAAAGTAATTCGAAAATACCACAAACGGAGAATTATTTCGTAGAATAAATGGAGTTCAATTATTTTTTCAAAAGTGTCGTCAGTTTTATATGGGTTTTGGATGTGTGAGTATCTAGTCGATGGGAGTTGATCTCTTCTTTCTATAGTCGTTGGGCAGTCTTCCTCAAAGCATTGGGCCCTTCCGCTACTCGTTGGGTAGTGTTCATCTAGTCGTTATGCAGTCTTCCTCAAAGCATTGGGACCTTCCGCGACTTGTTGGGTAGTGTTCATCTAGTCGTTATGCTTTCTTCCTCAAAGCATTGAGATCTTCCGCTACTCGTTGGGTAGTGTTCATCTAGTCGTTATGCAGTCTTCCTCAAAGCATTGGGATCTTCCGCTACTCGTTGGGTAGTGTTCATCTAGTCATTATGCGGTCCTCCTCAAAGCATTGAGATCTTCCGCTACTCGTTGGGTAGTGTTCATCTAGTCGTTATGCGGTCCTCCTCAAAGCATTGAGATCTTCCGCTACTCGTTGGGTAGTGTTCATCTAGTCGTTATGCAGTCTTCCTCAAAGCATTGAGATCTTCCGCGACTTATTGGGCAGTGTTCTTCTAGTCGATGGGCAGACTTCCTCTAATCGCTGGGTAGTCTTTCTCCAGTCAATGGGCAGTCTTCATCTACTCATGGGGTAGTCTTCCGCTAGTCGTAGGACAGCCTTTTTCTTCTTTCTCCCGTTGTTGGACAGTCTTCCTCTAGTCAGTAGACAGTTCGTCTCTAGTCGATAGGCAAACTTTCTCTAGTCTTTGGACAGTCTTCTTCTGTTCGACGGGCAGTCTTCCTCTAATCGTTGGGCAGTCCTTCTCTAGACGTTAGGCAGTTTGCCTCTAATCGATGGGCAATCTTCGTCTAGTCGTTGGGGAGTCAGTCCCTTGTCGTTGGACAGTCTTCCTCTAGTCAATGGAAACTTATCCTTCAGTCGTAGAGTTGTATTTCTTTAGTCGTCGGGGACTCCTTCCTCCAGTAGTTGGGGAGTCTTTCTCTTCTTTCTCGTCGATTGGCAGGCTTCCTCTAGTCGTTGGAAAGTCTTTTTCTAGTCGTTGGGCAGTCTTTCTCTGGTCTTTGGGCGTCCTTTCCACAAGTCGTTGGGGAGCATTTCCCTAGTCGTTTGGGAGCATTCTTCTAGTCGTTGGAGAGCATGCTTCTAGTCGTTGGGGAGCATTCCTCTAGTCGTTGTGCACTCTTTCTCCTTTTGGGATGCTTTGAATTAGTCCTGATACGACAGCCAGTGAGGCATTCTTCCCTAATTGTTGAGCAGTTCTCTTCTAGTTAGGCAGTCTGTCTCTAGTTGATGGGCACACTTTCTTTAATCACTGGTAGAGTCACTCGTTGGAGAGTCTCCTTCTAGTCGTTGAGTAATCTTTCTCTTGTCATTGATGAGTCGTCCTCTAGTCGTAGGGGAGTCTGTCCCTATTCGTTGGAGAGCCTTTCCCTAGTCGTTGGGGAGTTTTTCCCTAGTCGTTGGGGAGGGGTCTTTCCCTAGTCGTTGGGGAGTCTTTCCCTAGTCGTTGGGTAGCCTTTCCCTAGTCGTTGGGGAGCCTATCCCTAGTCGTTTGGGAGTCTTTCACTAGTCTTTGGGGAGTCTTTGCCTAGTCGTGGGGGAGTATTTCCCTAGACGTAGGGGAACCTTTCTCTAGTCATTGGAGGGACATTTCCTTGTCGTTGGGGAGTCTTTCCCTAGTCGTTGGGGAGTTTTTCCCTAGTCTTTAGGGAGTCTTTGCCTAGTCGTGGGGGAGTATTTCCCTAGACGTAGGGGAACCTTTCCCTAGTCATTGGAGAGACATTCCCTTGTCGTTGGGGAGTCTTTGCCTAGTCCTTGGGGAGTCTTTCTCTAGTCGTTGGGTAGCCATCCTCTAGGCTTTGGGCAGTCTTTCTCTAGTCGTTGGGGAGTTTTTCCTTAGTCGTTGGGGAGTCATTCACTAGTCGTTGGGTAGTCTTTCCCTAGTCATTGAGGAGCCTTTCCCTAGTCGTTCTCTTCTAGTTAGGCAGTCTGTCTCTAGTTGATGGGCACACTTTCTTTAATCACTGGGAGAGTCACTCGTTGGAGAGTCTCCTTCTAGTCGTTGAGTAATCTTTCTCTTGTCATTGAGGAGTCGTCCTCTAGTCGTAGGGGACTCTTTCCCTATTCGTTGGAGAGCGTTTCCCTAGTCGTTAAGGAGTCTTTCCCTAGTCGTTGTGTAGCCTTCCTCTAGTCGTTAAGGAGTCTTTCCCTAGTCGTTGGGGAGTTTTTCCCTAGTCGTTGGGGAGGGGTCTTTCCCTAGTCGTTGGGGAGTCTTTCCCTAGTCGTTGGGGAGCCTTTCCCTAGTCGTTGGGGAGCCTATCCCTAATCGTTGGGGAGTTTTTCACTAGTCGTTGGGAAGTCTTTCCCCAGTCATTGAGGAGCCTTTCCCTAGTCGTTCGTCTCCTTTCGAGATGCTTTTGGCAATATTATACTTTCATATACGTAGCTTGTGGCAACCCTGAGTTTTTAAATAATATATTTTTCATGAGGGTGTCAAATAATCTTATTAGTAATAAACTCCCCAAGGTATATCACAATTTTTGGCAACGTGTGGAGACTTTGAATTCACTCAATTTAAATATTGCTATATGATATTCTACATGTAATTTTAATACAGAACTGTGTACTTGGCTGCGGATTTGATCAAATTTAAAATATTGCTCTTGGATGTTTGGTAACTCATTTTTTATCGGTTTTAGGTTGACATTAGTTATATATTAAAAGTTAAGCAATTGTCCTGTGAGTGGTTGAAATATTATTTAAAGGAAGAAGCTTAATTTATGGTATTCTATATACTTGAAACAAAATTGTAAAAGCCCTAGGAAAACACCGTCAAGAAAGTTGCTATTATTTCTCATTTGAGAGGAGAGCCTTTCCTCTCTCTGGTCTATCTGTATCCAAATCAATATTTATAGGATATGGAAGGTCTTTGTATGAAGAAAGAGGGATCCAGAGAGAACCCTGGCCAACGGAGCGGACTGCTTACAAGGGTAGTAATATATATACACCCGGCCCTTATATAGCTAGAGTAAACCCCTCTCCCATTGTCTGCCAAAGGTACTGCCTAGCAAGGTCGCTCTAAGTAAAGTATGGTGGAACAACAGTAATTAATCTACTTTAAGCCCTCATACTTCGGTAAATTTACTGATCCCTGTCGTAGTTTCTCTTCGTTGAAAATATTCTCTTTCAAAGCTGGAAGGAGATTGCATAAGGAACAGGATATGTTACATTTTAGCAGATTTCCCTTTCCATGGGGAGGGGGGGGGTTTAAGGATGAGAGTTTAAAATATCTCCGTTACTATAAGTCGAATCGAAAAATTGTATGGGAGGAATCTTATTGCAAATTAAATGTACTATAAATATCGCTATAAACATTTATTCTCTACCTTGAACTTTTACTTTGTGAGATACCCGTCGTATGCGAATACGTTCTGTTGACCCCCCCCCCCCTTCTTTTGTTTTTGGATTACTAAAATTTTGAGTGATTGAGATAAATCTGATTATGATTCATTACAAATGATAGCCTGAGTTGCAAAAAGTGGACGTTAATAAATAATAATAATAATAAACTAATGACAGAACTAGCTTCAGTAACTTGTTTTCAATGAAATTAATATGTTATATTCAGATATATTTCATTAATTTTTTGTCTTTCCGGTCCATCAATCTATTCAGCGCTATAAGGCTGGCTGGCCTGTTTGCTTACAATTCATCCGCTTTTCGCTGTAGAGATTATTAACTTGGAATTCTAATAAAGGGTTAGAACCGCTAGTATATATGATACTGTAGTCTTACCTGTCGGTGGAGACCGTCGTCACTGGCTGATGTTCGAGTACAGCCAGGAAGCACTTTTGATGTGAAGGCACCGTCTTCAAGCCCGTCAAAAAGAAGTACAACTTTTTGACGGGCTTGAAGATGGTGCCATTGCATCGAAAGCACTTGCCAGCTGTACTTAACCATCAGCCAGTGACGTCGGTCTTCACCGACAGGTATGACAACAGTATTATTAACTTGTATTGTAAATTGACAGAACATTCACGGCAGTGTTACCTGCATGTATATTTATCAATTGTAAACCTCCGCATGGGAAATCTGCTTTGTTTAGGCAGCCCCTGCGGACTTTTCCCAAAATGACGGACTTTTTTCCCCCCTACTCCACTCATGTTTATTGGTGGAAGAAAATAAAACAATTTTCTTCAATAAATTACTTCTTCTTTAATCCATTCTACTTGTTTTACACCAGTGCCTCATCAGAAATAATTCGTCAATAGTTTACAGTTTCCTTGAATACATGTCTTAGGAGCCTTTCCTTCACTGAGCACACTATGCTGATGGTTGTTATTCTTGGATTTAGTTTAAGGGAAATCAGCTATAAGAGGTTGTACTCATGGCGAGGTTTTCAATAAATTTATTCAAGAGTCCTAAATCAACAATATATATATTGTATTTATATACTATCTTTATATATATATATATATATAATTCTACTGTACGTGTGTATGTCACTGAACTCCTCCTAAACGGCTAGACCGATTTGAATGAATTTTTTCGTATGCGTTTGGGTGATGCCCTGGATGGTTTAGATTCACAAATCAGCCCGGCAGATTGAGCAGGAGTGGGGGTTGTAAGGGAGGCCTAAAATTAAAAATAGTGATATTTCGTTACCTATTGGTTTTTCGGCAAATATGCACAGGATAAAAGTTGTTTATTTTGTTATTTAGAGTAAATTTTGTTATATTCACTTTCGTCGTATAACAAAGTATAAGCGAGATATAGTAAAGTAGCTTTTGTTTTAAACATAATAATATTAAATTTAATATCCTAATTGCTTGAAATATCATGCAGGACAACGCAGGGCATAGGGTCCACTAGTATATATATATGTGGTGTACGTATGTGTATATGTATATTGTTTCGGTCGAAATTATAACCATTGAGATCTTTAGCGAGCGAGACTCGAAGGATTCGTCATCAGAATAATCTACTCGAGGTAAAAGGAGAACCTGGAATAAGTTATGACCAGTATACTGACGGGTACCATTGAACCCGTGGTGTCTGTGGTCTGTTCACACTCAGCCAGCCTGTGACCGGGATATAAGTCCCGTGAGGAGAGTCATAATCGTTAGTCAACCCGAACTATTATTCTCTTTTGACAGGGATGGAACCTGCACCTATTTTTAACCTTTCCATTACTGACGGCAGTGGTAGGTATACCCAAGCCTTAACCTGCACGGTCACCGGCGCTTCTATTTGCGAAAATTACATATATGTCATCATATATATATATATATATATATATATATATATATATATATATATATATATATATCATGTATTTAAGAAGTACAAAGAAAATGCAGGCAATTGCGCCAGTGAAGAAATCTATACCGGCCTAGATGCAGACCTCTCGCAGCTGGGGCGCCTCGAAGCTTCTTAAGTCGTCACCGGCCTATAAATTCCCCCGCTCGCCTGACAGTTTAGTCAGTTTAGTTTTGCAGTTTTCAGTATTCTTGATTGAACATCAGTGCAGCTTTTAGTGAATATCAGTTCAGTGTAGCGTTTAGTTAAACAGCAGTGCAGCGTAATGCTTAGTTAAACATAAGTGCAGTGCCGTGTTTAGTGAACACCAGTGATTCGAGTGATTATTAGTCATGATTATAGTTATTGTGGTGAGTAATAAGAACGTAAGTTAACAGTCCATATTGTGATTAGTAGCCGGGTGATTTACCGAGTGTGTAAAAGTATGTAGTGCGTCGTGAAATAAATTGTCCAGCGCTATGGTTTGTGCATTTAATTTTGTAATCCCTAATATTCAACGTTTATGATTTTTGTAATAAACATGTAATATATATATATATATATATATATATATATATATATATATATACTGGGAGAATGGGGTACAGTGGGACATGGGGCACAGTGGGACGATGGAATATTTTTTTTTTTTATTTCTAACAATATCTGAGAATTTACTAGTGTGCAAGTTGGCAAACCTGCTTCTGATCATGTGATGAAAAGCCCATCCCCTCCCCACAAGCACTTTTGGAGGGAACAACATAACCTCATTTTCTGAAGCCTACAGTAAAAAGAAGGAAAGCTAAGATTCTTGCTATAAAACACTTAAAAAAATTATAAATGCCTAAACTTTTAGTACTAAAAACAAATTTAGAATGTACTTAACTGAATAAGGTATTAATTTTGGTCATTTTTCAAGAAAGAGTTTTTATATAATGTTTTAAAATTAAAAGTACCCTATGGGGGACAGTGGGACAGTGTCAGATACAGCAATTAAGGAAAGGATAGAGAGAGAATTTGATGAAAGAGAAAAAAAGAAGATCATGAAAGAAAAGGGTATGATGGAAAGAAAAAATAAAGCTGGAGGAAGAAAAAAATCTCATGTTAGTAAGAAACTGAAGCTAGAAGAAAGCTCTTCGGAGGATGAAGATGTTTGGCAAGAGTCTGAATCTGATGATGATTTGCAGCTTGAAGAACTTTCGGATGAAGATAATCGATGATAATTGATGTCAGTGATTTTGTATTGGTAAAAGTTTGTGGGAAAAACATTGTCAATTATTGTAGCAGAAATAGTTGAAAAAACTAACTACAGTGATTACTGTGGTAAATACCTAAAACGAATCTTGCCAGGGTTCAAATTTGTCAAAGGAGAAGAAAAAACGTTCTAGGCATTAGAAAGTGACGTTAAACTGAAACTTCCTCTTCCTACTACACATGGTGGTATAGGAAGAACAATGCAACAAATGTCATTTAATGTTGTCTAGTTTCTCATATAACTTATCTAAAGGGTGTCAAATAAATTATTTTTTTTATCCATGAACTGTATTTTTATTTTAGCGTCCCAGTATACCCCAACGGCTGTCCCACTGTACCCCATTCAGGGCCACATCGTAAGGGTTTACAATTTTTATTTTTTTTTACATTTGCATAATTATGCGAATAAAATAAAAATATAATTATGAAAGTACGACTTCCACATTACATGTTAGTATATTTTTGGTTCTTTTAAACTAATGTTTTAATAGAATTAAAAATTCAAGACGAAAAACTGTCCCACTGTACCCCACTCTCTCCTATATATATATATATATATATATATATATATATATATATATATATATATATATATATATAGAGAGAGAGAGAGAGAGAGAGAGAGAGAGTACGAGAGTGTGTTAGGTGTTTGTGATGGGGCGGTAATTGCTTCATCGTTACGAACCTTTGGTATTTAAGCGTTTCATGTGAAAAGGAAGATCAACATAGTTAATGTCTGAAATCGGGGAATCAAAAAATACTTTACCAATCTTGTTGAAAATTTAATTTACTACAATTGTTGTTCTATATGTAAAATATTGACGGAACTATTTGCAACTCCTACTAATTCGATTTTCATTTCAAGTAGGTAGGTTTCATATAACAGGAGAAGTAGAGAATAAACGATGCCAGATTAGTAGATTTCAGCACATGGGAAATCTGCTTAATTCACACTGCACCTGCGTGACTGACTTTCATTCTTTGAGCATCAACCTATGTAATTACTGTAAGACTACTATGTAACCTATGTAACTATGTAAGACTGGACAGACATGTCTACCTCTTATATAACAGTACATTACTTGACGGACCAAGAACAAAACCATCAAGTATATTACTTTACAAAACGGAACTTGGCCGACGGACAAACAAAACTTTTGTTCAAACTCAACAAGGGATTTAATGCATTTATTCAAGAACTGGATACCATTTTGTAGATCTACACCTACTGCATATACACATATGTAATGGTTACATATGTTTTTTTCTATTTATTATTTTTTTATTGTTTTTATAATGTTTATAATTAGTTATTGTATACGAAATACTATAATGTTATTATTGAAATGTGTGTAGTATCCAAAGGATGGAGCTCACAAAATTTAAATAAATACCCACGTTAGCGGGATACTCTGCGTGGAAAACAGGAAACAGGAACCTATGTAACAGAGCTATTTTTAAATTTGTGCTCTCCATCAATAAATATTTTTTTTGTTTTATAGTTGAAATGTTAAAAATATTATTAATTATTTCTTATCATCTCGATAACGGCTGTTATCAAACTAACCCCCCCCCCCCCACACACACACACAAAGGCTAAATCTTGTGTTGACTAAACCATTGGTTACTTTCGGGGCTACTCTCCATATTACAGCAGCCATGAATATCTTCGTTGATGCCTTCGAAAAATGTTTATCTTCTCACATGCTCAAGAATCTGAAATTCAAATAAGTTTGTGAGGAAGTCCTAGTTCCTTAAATATGCACGAAATCTTCACCCTTTCCAATATCTTGTTTTCATAACATTTTTACGTTCACTTCGCCGTTTAGGAAATTCATTTTTGATTTAACTGAGTTCCATTTTAGTGATTTTACCACAAATCAAAATATCTATTGCACACATTCGTTTTTATTTAGTAGTAAGTCAGACCTAAGATTTATTCCGCATAAACGTGGAGTATTTACAAATTAGAGATATGCTATAAGAATTAAATTAATGAATCGTAGGATTAGTTTATAGCTGATATTTGTTAACGAATGAGGGGGCTCAGGTTAGACATTTGAGTCAAGGCGTCGGTCATAATCTCACTTGGTAAATCTAGAGTTGTGAGTTCGAATTCCACCTGGGCAATTGCAATTTATTTAGAAACGAACGCATCAAATAAAATCCTTAGTACCACTATGACTAGAAAAGGGGCGGTAGCCTGGAGATAACCCGTCCAAATTAGCCTTAGCAGGGTAAATTATAAAGGTTATATTTGTTATGGTTACATGAATTGGGAGGAGTTTATAGTCAATATTTGAAGCGTTGCGGGAAAAAGTGATCTAAGTGCCAAAAAATTCGAATTTTTTTTTTCATGCAAAATGATCTAGATTCCATCGCTAATGCAGTGCATACTGATCTAAGTCCACTAAACGTTTTATTGTAGTTCAAAAGTGAGGCAGTAGATCGTGCTTGCATCAACAACCACAGCCATTTTCCCTCAGTGATCTAACTGCCTATCGTTGTCTATTGTGCAAACCTTTTGTTACCTGCTCGATTTAATGTTGTTTGTTGTTGTTAACTGTTACTGTTGGTTAACTTTTCAAAATGGATCGCAAAGCATTTTCTCCTAATGAATTTGAAAAAATTAAAAGAAAAAGGAAGCGGATGACTGAGGCTCGTGTGAGTGGGCAACCGTATATGACGGATAAAACGGAAAAACTCAGACAAGGGAAACGTTCACCAACGAACCAGGTTTGTGTTAACTGCCAATTATTAATAATTAAATAATAATAATTAAATGATCGGCTCATAGAGTTTGTAGTTTTTGATATTATGTATAAAAAAAATTCAGGCTGAATAGACAGACTCAATAACAAACTCTAGGGATTATATAGCCAATGTCTGAGGTACATTACGAAGAAGAGACCTATATATTCTCTTAAATTTGGACAAAAATTGAAAATCCCAAGTACATTTTTTCGTCATCCTTAAATTAAAGCCGTCCTCGAGTTAAATCTGATCATTAAAAGTTAATTGGTTCCTCGAAATAATATGGACGGGAAATAGAAAAGCAAAAAATATATTAAATTTATGACTGTAAATCGAAAAAAAAGTCTAATTTAGACGAATATGAAATAAATAGACACACTTCATTTAGATTTTTCAAAAGAATATTGTCATTTTTGACATTAGTAAAATGCCTGCCCACATATTAATTATTTTTAAATTATTTATATGAGAGTGAATATGATGATAATCTACTCACTGTCAAACGGGAATAAGCTAACGAAAATAAAAATCTTTCCCGTACATGTCTAAACCATGCAAATGTGGAAATGACGCTTAAATTAGAAATAATTTAATTTTAAAATAAATACGTAAACACGCATTTATTAAAATTTTTAACACCAAAGCCATGGAGTCTGTTAATTTATGTTTATTTGTAAGCAAAATTAAAAAGGAAATTCAATTATAATTGAAGTTGATTGGTTAGAAATATTATTTCAGAAATACTTTTACAACTATAGATATAAAAAAAAGAAATTCATAGTTAATAATTCCTCTTTAATTTATAGTCAATAATGAAAAAATGGAATAGGCGTGTGTTTCATACGTTTTTATTTGTAAGTATATTGTTTAAGAAGATTTCAGATTTAGTTATCAGAAATAGTTGTATTAATAATAACAACTTATTAAAAGGAATAATTAACTATGTTAGAAATTAATTATGGCACACTGGGTAAGGTCCTGACGTTACCTAACTGTTGAAAGTCTAACTAATCATGAGACTAGAAACTGTTTGAGTCCTAGTTTAATAGAGCAGAGTTGATCAAGGCTCAACCAGAGTGTGCTAGACTTTTTAAAATTCGGGAATATTTTCAAATAGTGATTTAAAAATGAGTAGCTCATTTAAAATTCTTGCAAATAAATACTCCATAATTATCACTCTTGAATAATACCAGTTGCTAATTATTCAATGAGTTATGATAAACTTACCCATGTAACTTGCGATATTCTAAAATTCTCCCCACCTGAAAAAGCAATAGACAATACTAGACTGAAAAATAAAGAGTAAGAGTTGTTCTAATGTTAGAGAAAAATATTAAAAACTGTAGATCTTTGTTAGGAGGAGAATGGGTCTTTCAGATTATATTTCAATGCCTACATTATCTGCTGGGTTTAGAGTTGGGAAGGGACAATCAACAATGGCAGCAAAGTTTAAAACATCAATTGACAGTTTTTAGAGATAACGATTACGTAACAGGTTTAATACAAGATTTAATATGAGTATTATTTATTAACGCCAAATTTTCACTATTATGGCTATTTGGAACGGCGTATCTTACAGACGCACTTTTCTAGCCAGGGTGGGACTAAGGCTTTTTTTTAATGAGTTCGTCACTAAATAAATTCCTTTTACCCAGGCGAGAATAAGGTCAATACCTTAAGGGAAATCTGCTATTGCTCCTACCTAAGGGATGTCGAATATATATATATATATATATATTTGTCAGTTAACGCTCTAGCGGTCACAATTTTTGTTATATCGTTACCAAACTTTATTATTACTACTATTTATTAATGTCCACTTTTTGGAACTAAGGCTAGTTGAGACGGGTTATCTACAGATTACTACCCTTTCCTAAACAGGGCGAGACTTAAAATGTTACTTAATGAATGCCATCACTAAATAAATTCCTATTGCCCAGGCGAGAATCAAAGTCGCCACTCTAGATTTACTATGTGAGATTTAAAGTCAACGCTTTAATTCACATGGCTAACCTGTGTCCCACCAAACTTTATATTTAAACATTTTATGTAAAACTAAAGAGCAGATTCGTTAAAGGCTGAAATCCGACCAGTGGGAATGGGATGCTTCGAAAATTGTTAATATCTTCTTTACTATTGGAAAATTGTATAGAACTAAACCGTATTGCAAATGTAATGTTCAATAAATGTTGTTATGTACGTTTTTGCTCTATCTTGATTATTAAACGAGATATTTGCGATTTTTAGTTTTCGGCCATCAGTGAACCACCACTCCTACTCAGTCATATTTGCAATAAGCTGTTATATTATTATGAAGAACTTGATTTGAAGTCTAAATACCAAATATTGTTCTCTTTGAACTTTTACTTTTGGGGATAAATGCAAATACGTGGAAATCTGCTTAGTTAATTCAGACGGAGTTTTTTATTATGAGGTTATAAATTTTTAACTATATGTAACTGACCGAAGCAAGGGTAAACATATTTGATTAGCAATCTAAATCTAATTGGACGTCAGTTTTCGTAGTTTTGAAGCCGTAATGGAAACGGCGGAGAATATTGAGCCAAAATATGAGCTGATGGAAATTGAGCGTATGACAGAGATTGAACTAGTGGCTCTATCTAGCAATCTATCATTTGTGGCAGTGAATCTCAATTCACTCAATGAGGATTCAATGGTATATCACGGCCCGTCAATGATAATGAGGATTTGGATTGCACAGATCTCGAGGATGGGCTATAATGGAGAGTGCGGCAGAAAGGCAAAGTGGATACAAATTTTAGCAGATTTCCCTTAAGGGAAATCAGCTAATGAGGTTGTACTTATGACGGAATTTTCGACATTTTTCTTCAAATGTCCATCGATCCTACCTAGTAGATGACGAAAATGAGGTTCATTCAAAACTGTATATACATATATATATATATATATATATATATATATATATATATATATATATATATATATATATATATATATAGATATATATATATATATATATATTTGTTTGATCGTTACCAAACTCGATAGCTAGTCGTTTTATGTAAAAAGAAAGATCAAGTTCGTTAACAGCTGAAATCGGATCAGTGGGAGGGGGGGGGTTTAGAGGGAAGGATTTTCGAAAATTCGAAATATCTCCGTTACTATTCGTCGGATCGAAAAATTTTACAGAATGAATCTTATTGCAAATTAAATTTACTATGCATATTCTTTTATACATTTATTCTCTTTCTTGAATATTAACCGAGATATTTGGATTTTTATTAAATCTGGGCGGCTAACGGACGAGTGACTTTCCCGCCAAAAACAAGTTCGGCCGTTTCCTTAACTGCTCGGCTCTCGTGAAATTTCTCTAATTTAAAATATCACGTGGGAAATCTGCTTAGTTTATGCAACCCCTGCGTGACGGCCTTTTCTATATTGGCCATAAAGTTAAACGGTTTTTGCTGTTAATTTGTTATGAAGTCTTACCAATCAAATATATGTAGCTATCCCTTATTTGTTGCGTCCCGATTCTTTCTTCTTATTGTCAGAAGATTTATCATTAATATCGAGGAAGCATACACGGCATGCAAGATTCTTATCCCTACAAAGTATTGATGACTAGATAGATAATTTAGATAAATAGAAACCAAGGAGGAAAGGTTTTGTTAGCACACTCCATACTTATCATGACACGATTTTCCAAAAACATTTTCAAAAGGTCAATTGATCCTACCCAGTAAGTGGCGAAAAAGAGATAAGTTCAAAATTTGATAAATATATTTGTCTGTTAACACTCTAGCGTTAGCAATTTTGGCTTGATCGTTGCCAAACTCGATATTTAAATGTTTTATGTAATAATAAAGATCAAGTTCGTTAACGGCTAAAATCGGACCAGTGGGAGGGGGGGGGGATCTAGAGTGGGGGAATTTCGAAAATTCAAAATATCTCTGTTACCATATGTCGGATCAAAAAATTGTATAGAATCAATCTTATTGCAAATTAAATTACTATAAATATTGTTCAATACATTTATTCTGTATCTTGAATATTAACCGAGATATTTGCATTTTTATTAAATTTGGACCGGTAACGGAAGACTGAATTTCCTGCCAAAAGCTAGTTCGGCCCTTTGCCGTAACTGTTCGGCTCTCGTATGGAGATTTCTCTATTGTAAAACTTCACGTGGGAAATCTGCTTAGTTTACGCAGCCCCTGCGTGACGGACTTTTTCAGTCTTCAGCGTTGAGTTAACTCTTACTCATGTCAGAATATAAATGCTCTGTTTTATCATGAACCACTTTATTCGAAACCTTAATATCAAATATGTATTCAAAAAAGTTCTACTGTGAGAGACATGCAAATTTTTAGTGAGATGACGTCATCAATTAACATTTTCTTGTGGTTAATTAAAAATGTTTATTTCATTTATACCATACTCAATATTTAACCGTTAAATTAATGAACTCTAATGTTCATATTCGATAATGGATGAAATCGGACCAGGGATAAACTAAGCATATTTCCCATATTAAGTTTACAACAGATAAATATACATACATTTACACTTAACACCAGCATGAGTATTAAGTGAAGAAATGCAAATGACAATGAGGCATATTTATGTTAATTTACATTTTAATAACTTTTACAACTGAAAGTGTCTGGATTGTAAACAAAAAGGTCAGTCAGCCTCTGAGATAGAAAAAGAATGTATATAACAACATTTATAGGTAATTTAATTTGCAATAAGAGCGGTTATGTACCATTTTTCGATCTGACATATAGTAATGGAGGTATTTCAAATTTTCGAATTTCCCTTTCCAACTGTTCCGATTTCTGCCAAATTCATTTTCCTTTTTACATAAAAAGATTAAATATCGAGTTTGGTAACGATCAAACAAAAATTACAACCACTAGAGCGTTAAAAGACATATATGTATATATATATATATATATATATATATATATATATATATATATATATATATATATATATATAACTTTTTGAACAGACCTCATTTTCGTCATCTCCTGGGTAGGATCAATGGACATTTGAGGAAAGTTTTCGAATAACGCGTCATGAGTACAACCTCAACAGATGATTTCGTTAAGAGAAGGAATAATTGTATGGTTTCTCAGTTGCTTTAAGTATGTACAATTATAATATTCCAAAAAGTAATCTACAGTCACTGTCTTCCAGAAATTAAATTATAAACTATAACAGATATATAGTGAAGTGTATTAAGAAATGGAAAAAATTCTACCTGGAATATTTCGAAACTAATTTCATACACTGCTCTCTCTCTCATTCTCTCTGTCTCTCTCTCCCTCTCTCTACGATTTAGCAACTTGGAGACATCATTAAATGGAAGCCAACCTGGCTCACCACATATCCAAAACTCCTGCCGCAAAGCAAACTTTAGCGGGTTTGCAGATAGAACGGTTTGTTGTTTCAAACACCAACTCTGCGGTGGAGCGGGGACCACTCCTTCTTGGTCATTGCATTTCAAAGACTTAGCGTGTAAACGCACCGCACGAGCCTCGTCAACTAAGCAGATTTCCCAGCTGGTGGAATGAAACTGAAGAAGTGTAATCAGAACATTATAATTTCTTTTTCTAACTTGCTAATCACCTGAGACGCGGGACATTAATAAATAAGTATCTAATAATAATTCTCACTTCATTAGAACTCTATTTTTATATGCCTCGGAAGTGAACATGAGACATAATGAATCCATGTAAACATCCCATGAGTAACAGTTGGGGTTAATTAAAATCTGGAAACAGAGAATAGAAATAAGTCCACTAATATTGTAGTTACTACTAAAAAAAGTCCGTAAAAAAGCAGGGGCTGCGTAATCTAACCAGATTTCCCACGTGAAGGTTCACAATAGATAAATCTACATACTGGTAACACTTATCGCCACCTTGAATATTAAATGAATCAATAAATAGTCAATTTTAATAACCTCCAAACGGAAAGCGTCTGAGTTGTAAACAAACAGGTGTGCCAAACTCTCAGAGCTGAACATATACATAGAAATATTCTTCAGCCGAAAGACAAACAATTACTACAATATATCTGAATATAATACATTAATTTTATTAAAAACCAAAATTGAAATGCAAATATCTTGGTTAATATTAAAGATAGAGAATAGACGTATCTAAAAATATTTATAGTGCATTTAATTTTCAATAAGATTGGTTTTATGAGCTTTTTCGATCAGACGTATAGTAAGGGAGATATTTCGAATTCACAAAAGTCTCCTCCTCCCACTGGTCCAATTTCAGCCATTAAAGAATTTGATCTTCCTTTTTACATAAAACGATTAATATCGAGCTTGGTAATGATCAAACAAAAATTGCGACACACACACACACACACACACACATATATATATTTATAATTTTGAACGGACTTCAATTACGTCTCCTTGGTAGGTCCAATGGAAATTTGAAGAAATTATTCTAAAATCGCGCCATGAGTACGACCTCTATATCTTAAGGGACCCTTAAGGGAAATATGCTAAAATCATATCACATTACATATCGTGATTAACAAGATTGGTCATAAACTATTTACTAATCAACGCATAATTCTTAGAACTCATTATGTTACCTATATTTGTGCAGGATCTATCTATCTATCTATCTATCTATCAATCTATCTACCTGCCTATCTATCTATCTATCTATCAATCTATCTACCTATCTATCAATCTATCTACCTGCCTATCAATCTATCTATCTAACTATCTATCTATCAATCTATCTATCTATCTATCTATCTATCTATCTATCTATCTATCTATCTATCTATCTATCTATCTATCTATCTATCTATCTATCTATCTATCTATCTACCTATCTATCTATCTATCTATCTATCTATCTATCTATCAATCTATCAACCTATCTCTCTCTCTCTCTCTCTCTCTCTCTCTCTCTCTCTCTCTCTATATATATATATATATATATATATATATGTATATATATAATTGTGTTGTTGATGCTTTCGACCAGGTTATATTTATATACGGTGTCGTTATTCTTTTTGGAGTTTTGGTCAATGTTGGTGAAAAAATCTTAGTTTATGCCGATATTTCGAGAATCTTTATTTTCTCTTCTTCAGGGCTGTAAAATTACAGGTACTACTTTATAATATTGCACATTGTTATTAAACTAGAGTGTAAAAGGGGTGTTTTTTCTATTATTACTTACCAAGACTAAAGATACCTAAAAACTAGTACGCATGACTATTACACTTAGGGCTAGGGTTATAGTAACCTGTCTTGTTTTGTTTACACAGCAGGGTCACAGCCTTATGTTTTGTATATCTATAGTATATTGTCTTTGTTTGTTGAACTATATTATAATTAGTGTGCTGCAGCCGTTAAAATATTATATTATATTTTTTTATTATTATATTATATATTTTTGTATAGCTATTTTCATGTTGTATGAAAGTTATTGTTTTATTGTCATGCCATGATGTTACAGCTGTTATTGTTCTGTGTTATTACAATTATTGCTATATTTTGTTAAAGCTATCTTCATGTAGTGTTAAGACTATTATGTTATTGCCACTTATATTATGTTACAACAGTTATTGTTATGTATTATTATAATTATTGTTATCTAATATAAGAATAAATTTAATTTAACATAACATAATTGTAATTTAATATAACATAACAAGGGTATTGTATACGTGAGTGTATATATTCCTGTACGCGTTTGTGTGCGTGTGTGCGCGCGCATACCAATAAACAATGAATAACAAATTAGTCATAAAAGATATGTTAATGTTCAATTTCCATATCCCTTCATAATCGGAATTGGATGTTGGGTTGGGGACTCTCAAGCTCTCTCTAAATAACGAAGAGGGAGGATTTAAGCACAGGACAGGGAAGTGTCAGATACTAATGGCATTTCCAAAGGACTACGAAATTAGTTAGGAATCTAACGCGTTTATGCTAACTGTGTGATGAGAAAGGAGAATCTGATTTCGAAAGCTAACTGTGTTTCTATCTCTCCTGTATGAGCTCTCGCTAAGATAACATTTTCGATTCAAGTTTATGTTAACCCCACTGTTTTTTACATTTGAGATTTTTTAGTTATGAAACATACACACACACACGCGCGCGCGCATGTAGATATGATTTATACTTTCTAATCTACAAAATTTTGTTAATGGAGGACGGGTCTTGAAGTGAGTAAGTTAACTCAAGATAACGAAGTTGTGCGCCTCCATTACTTATCAGAAATACGTATGGGATCGTTTCCATGTATGCAAATACCTATAAATGATGTCCTATAATACTTTTTTAGGAGATTTCCATTACGGTACATCAACTAATGAGGTCGTAGATGAACAAAATGATGCCCGTTCAAAACTATAAATATATATATTTGACTGTTAACGCTCTAGCGGTCGCAATTTTCGTTCGTTCGTTACCAAAATCGACATTTAAACGTTTCTTGTAAAACTAAAGATGAAGTTCGTTAATGGCTGAACTCCAAATAGTGAGAGGGGGATTTTAGAGGGTGGGAACTCGAATATCCGTCATTATGTGTGTTTTTTCACTATCTTGATTATTAACCGAAATTTTCGCATTTTTTTTTTAGTTTTTGGTCTTCAGTAAACCCCCACTCCTACTAATGTAATATTAATAATAAGCTGTTATATTACGAAGCATTTTATTTGAAACTTAAATACCAAATATTGTTTTCATTGAACTTTTACGTTTTGAGATAAATGCGAATACGTGGCGCACGTGAGAAATCTGCTTAGTTAACGCAGCCCCTGAGTGACGGACTTTTTTATTAGTTGCAAAAGAAAAAAATAAGATTTTCATGCATTGACGCGGAGTGGAGCACATGGGTTCTACTTAGAGGAAAATCAAATTTTCATTAGGAAGATTGATTGCATTATTGACAAACAATCTTTTTCATACCATTCACCTAAAGCTCAACATTCTTGTCGCATCACATGTCGATATTAATCATCATCACATGAAAACTCAAATTATACTCACAGGAAAGTAAAATGATTTTTTTTTTCGTTTTTAGAATTGCTTGGTCCAATTGTTCCTGAGGAACTAAAGAATGAAGAAAAATGACTGATTTACTGAAATCCCTCCCCTTTTCCTCCTTGTTAATTAAGAATTTCACTATTACAAAAATGTATCTTGTCCTATTCTTTGATTCTTAACATTGCTTATGAAAGGATACAGCGTGTATAAGGAAGAAAATTTTACTGTCTTTAAAATTTTCCAATCTATTGTTTAGAAATTGACACAAATACTGACCAAGTGATATGCATGAAGATTATAGTCAAGTTTTGTCTGGATGGCTTTGAACCTTGATTTTTATCATTACTCAAGCAAGGCCAAGCTTCGAAGCCAACCGATTATTAAGACAGAGTGCAATGTGGTGAACTAGTTGGGCTTAAGCCTCTACAGATTTGACGAATCTGACTCTAGACAAATTTCTTTACAGCTCCTCCAAGGATAATTATATGGTATAAATGCCTATTTGAATTGATTTTAATTATAAAGACGTACTAAATGAGCGAGTCTTATGTAATATATTGTCCTGTATTGTAATATGAAGTATTTTATATTATGAAACCACAAGGGCGAAAGAGTTTGGTCTCTCAAAACGAGTCGGGGATTAAATATATGTTATCGTTCAGTGAATAGAATACATTTTTTTCCTGACCTATAATGAATGAGCATTATGATAACACACACACACATACACACAATGATGATTATGGAATCAGTTCAGTTGAAGTGTTGTTCAGTATTAAGTACGGGAGAGCTAAATAATTTAATTTAATGTTTTCCCGTGAAGGGTTGAGACTCACGTCCAGAAATATCTGATTTCACTCCACCATAGGATGGTCGTAATGACATGATCTCAACAACAGAAGTAGCAAAATCCATACAGCATTATTCTAAATTTCATACAAGTTGTCTAAAGTTCTACTCATAATAACGGCAATATTTTGAATTTTCAAAATCCCCCTCTAAACCCCCACTATTTTACCCCTAATTTCAGGCATTAACTAATACAATATTCAGTGTTAAATATTGACTATGGTATGGAAGAAATAAATATTTTCGATTCAAGACCGCAAAATTTTAATTGATGACGTTGTCGCAATACGTGTTTGCATGTATCTCACTCAGTAAACGTTCAGTTGAAACAATATTTGGTATTTAAGTTTGAAATAATGTGGTTCATGATATAAAAACTAATTGGTAATATGTCATGAGCAGGAGTTGGAGTTTACTAAAGGCCGAAAACTAAAAAATGCAAATATCTCCGTTAATATTAAAGCTAGAATATGAATGTTTATTACAATATTTATTATTATTATTTATTAACGTCCACTTTATGCAACTTAGGCTATTCGGGATGGGTTATCTACAGGTTATAACTCTTTTCTAGCCAGGGTGGGACTAAGGATGTTATTTAATGAATTCCGGCACTAAATAATTTCCTTTGCCCAGGCGAGAATCGAACTCGCCACTCTAGGTTTACCATGTGAGATTAAGGTCAACGCTTTAACTAACAATATTTAGAGTACGTTTTATTTGCAATAAAATTGATTCTATACAATTTTTCAATCTCCTCCTCTCAGTGGTTCGATTTCAGCAGTTAACGAACATTACGAGTTTTGGCTGAAACGCTTATATATCAAGTTTGGGTACGATCAAACAAGAATTGCGAACAGACATATATATTATTTTGATTGGACCTAATTTTCGTCATCTAGGTATGGATCGATGGACAATTGAAGACATTTTTTAAAGTTGCGTCAATAGCCGATTACTCTTAAGGGAAATATGCTAATAAAATCCTTAGTCTTATCCTGGGTATAAAAGGGTGGTGACCTGCAGATAACCCGATCCAATTAGCCACAGTGCCATAAAGTGAACTTATTCAACAAGAACAACAAAACTATTAAGTATATATTTTTATATCCCCCCCCCCCCGTGTTCAGTGATATTTATTTATTTACATATTCTTTTGTATTTTAATTTTTGTTCATTTTGGAGCTGTTCTAAATTTTAGAAGTGTTGGTTTTTCGAGAATAGTAAACGTGTTCTACTTCTATTGTCTTTTGAAAAGAAAATATGGAAAACGTTTGAATTTCTAAATGAATCTGAGAGTTGGTCCTTGTTTGGGGCGAATATAAAAGGAAAAAAAAATAACTAAAATATAATCCTGAACTAAGGCCAATCGTTGGGGAGCAGAGGTGGTTATCTTTATCGGCTTGCCAGCAACCATACTATTGTTACAGACTACAATACCTTCGACCGCTATAAAAACCTTCAATACCTGTACCTCATTGCCTGTCGTATCTTTGCTATAATATTCCAAAAGGCTCTTTACAAATATAATAAAGGTATGTATTCTACTTCTTTCCCCTTTCTCTCTGCTCCCCGTTGGATTTTAAATAACCTTGTTTTCTGAAAGAGATCAGAAAAAAATTAAGAATTTCTGGATTATTTCCTAAATTTCTTAATTATAACAAGATTATTTAGCAGGACTATTATTTACTTGGTCACATTCTATGTTCTAGTTCTAGTTCTAATAGAAATGATTATGTCTAATGTGAATTACTTAAATTATGAAAAAATTTAAAGTATAACCTATCAAAATTCATCAGTCAGTTATTTGACTTGACTTTTATTTGAAAGCATTTTTCTAAATTATCTTGTTTCCAGGAAACACCTTCAATTTTGAAAAAGTTCAAATAATTGATAAATAAGTAATAGTACTAAACGGAAAATAAAAAAGAACATTCACATAATAAAAAATAGAAAAAGGACAGTAAACAAAAGAACAGAAATAAAATACCTCAATCATATATTCTATAACATTTTATCTCAAATTAAATCGATTTTACATTATGACCCAAAATAATCGAGTTCAAGATTGACTTGTAAATAATCGATTTTTACTCAGCTAACTTAACCTACCTCGGGAGCCTGTCAGTATCAATCATCTACCTCCTCTTGAGGACAGTCACAACGTAATGTAAAGGATAAAGGAGCACTTCAGAAATGTAAGTAGCAATTTATAATTAAATTTAATGCCTACTAATGCAATATATAGCAAAATAATTATTAAGGGATGTGTTAAATTAATGTTATTAATAATTTTTTAAAAAAGGGATATCCCCTGAAGAGGTGGCAAATAAGCCAGGAAACATGTAGGGCAGGTTCAATAAAGTTATGCACCGAAAAAAAATGTTTTTTATTCGAGGGCCTTGCCATCAAATTTGAAGAATATATATATATATATATATATATATATATATATATATATATATATATATAAATGAATGTTTGTCTGTATGTCCTTTATAGGATCGTAAACGGCTGAACCAAATTTTATGTAACTTGGTATGTATATTACTACTAAAACAGGTTAGGTTTCTGGCTATATTAATACTCTCTGAGACGAACAGGAGTGGGGGTTATAAGGGAGGCCTGAAATTAAAAATAGCTATATTTCGTCTCCTATTGGTTTTTCGGCAAATTTGCACATAATAAAAGTTGTTTATTTTGTTATTTAGAGTGACTTTTGTAATATACCCTTTTGTCGTATACCGAAGTATAAATGAGTTTTACGCTAAAAACAATAGTGGGAGTCAACAATTTTATATGACACAAAATACTCTACCTAAATAAACGAAACTCCATATTTGATTTGGTATTAACACCTCCCTGATTATAAGCTATATTAAAATTTCGAGGTACGAACAGGAGTGGGTTATAAGGGGGGTCTGAAATATGATCCGCGATTTTTCGTGATCTATTCATTTTTCGGCAAACGTGCGCATAACAAAAGTTGTTTGTTTTGTTATTACAAGTATTTTTTGTTATATGCTATTTTGCCGTGCAATGAAGTAGAAATGAGGTATATACGAATAACTATAAAAGGGGTCAACAATATTATAGGACACGAAAGACTAAATCGAAATCAAAGAAACTCCGTACTTTTGACTATAAGCTATATTAACATTTTTAGGAACCAACAGGGGGGGCGGGGTTGTTAGGGAGGCATGAACGAAAAATTTTCGTATTTCGTTTCCTGTTGTTTTTTTTTAGGTGAACATGCACATGACAAAAGATATTTAATTTGATATTTAGAGTATTTTTTATTATATACATCTTTATTGTAATTTAGTATTTCAGTAGGTGGCGTAGCGACGCTCTCAGGGTACAGCTAGTATATAAATAATATTGCGTCCAGAATAAGAAGACTAAGTCATTGAGAACACTGAAAGTGCCTAAACTTCTTCATTCCCTTGAGAAATCACTAGCATTTTTCTCAAGGAAAGAAAAAGAAATGTTCCAGTTCTAATTTAGTAGTATTTAATCTTCCTAAATTATAGTTCTTAAGCATTTTATCAAAAAGTTAATTTTAGCACGTGTATATATTAAGGTTTTTATTTCTAGTTCATTATAATCAATCTAGAGTTCAAGTATGCTTGTATATCACATATACATGTCCTTGCATATTCAGGAAGGTTGTACATATGTCACAAAATGAAAAGAAGAAAGAAATATACTACAGAGGGAGAGAACTTCTCAAAAATTACCGAGTCCAAACTCTAGTATTGTATTACTTTTTATAAGAAAAACGAAGTTACCAAACATAACAATATTACACCATGAGCTAAGTTATAAGGTGAGCAGTGAGGCTGCGTTCTAGCAGAAAATGAAAATGAGGAAAGATGGTTTCCTCCAACCTTGCTTATGGAATTAGTGTTCGCGTATACTGCACGATTCGTTTTGCGGTTTTAATGAAGCATACTGACTGTACGGCATGGTATAAACAAGTATATTGCTCTACTGGTTTTTTTCCCAACTTAATTTCAAATGTATCACATTTTCTGTCATATATTTACTTTTCCTTAAAATTCGGCATGGAAGGGTTCTTTACATACTATCTAAATAAAACTTTAAGGTTTGTCTAGTTTTCTATTTAAATTCGAAGGGGATCAGTTTTTTTTCGCGTTTCAGACCATTCTAAGATCAATGGAATCAAAATTGTAAATCTCGTATATTTTGACTGGCAGCCCGTTTTTACTCAACCACTCAAATATGGCTTGGAGGATCTCTATGGATAATAAGTTGCTTAAATGAATGAATTTCGAAATTTCCAACTTCCGGTGACAAAATTGAATTTATTAGTGTCCCATTAGAACGCCTCAAGTAGATTGTGAAATTTTATATATATATATATATATATATATATATATATATATATTTATTTTGGGGATGAACTTTGTGAATGAGCCTTGCACTATATTATGGCTTTCTGCTATTCGTAGGAATGAGGGTTTACTTATGATAATCTTAATAAATTTTTCAGGTTTATTTCAAACCGCTAGACGGTTAACCCAGCTAGCAAATTAAATACTTCCAACTTCATATCATACTGTATAATCTCGGAAAAATATATTATCCTATAAATTGGTTGAATGCTAGGGCGGTGCAACCGCTATTATTTTGACAGGAAACTAGATATTATTGAGCTAATTAACGATAATAATTTCGTCAAATCCAATAGCTATTCCATATTCACATGTAAAATAATATCAGGGCAATATCACAAAAACAAAGGGATTAGTAAGAGCTTTGCTATCCAAATGTTTATACAACGACGGAAAAACATTATGAATTCAATTTGTCCAATTACCACATTTGACTTCTCGGGTATTAATACTGAATGACTGTACAGTTATTGTACAAGTTACATGACGTTACGACATGAAATTAATGGGATGATTTTTTTTTTGTCATAAGTTCATCCTACATATTTATATAACTGGGAAATTATTTCTATTTGTATTCCTCAACGACGGGTAACACGGGTAGTAATTGTATAAACCTATTTTGTATTTTCCACCTAGTTTAATATAAACTCACAGCTATCACTAGGACATTGCTAATACTGAATTACAAAATATTAAGGCCATTATTATTTGAAAACACATAAATACACGCTTGAGTCAATAAGCGAGACTAATCTTTTATGGATTGGTTGTTATTAATATCAACTTAAAAAAAATTATAATAAAGCTCATCTATAAATCTATTTTAATAAACTACTGGGGGATAATAAGCAATCACTACTCCTAAAATTTGCTGGAATTGATGTAATAGACACTCTAGAAGAGAAGAAATAGTACTTACACGCCTACGCAAAGGACACACTAGACTAACACATTCATATCTAATGAGCAGACAAGATGAACCTACGAGTATATGTCACTACTGCAACAGAACGCTGACTGTAAAACACATACTAACTGACTGCACATAAGTGAACATGACCCACAAATGTATGCGAACTACTGGCCGACATAGCCAATTTATGGATGATGTTTTTAAGTATTTACGAAATAATGGATTATTTGGTGAAATGTAAAATCTATTATCTACAATTATGAAAGTTATATGTAGCAAGCTGTAGAATATAAGTTTTGCCTCCTTCCAGTTTAACTTTTTATAGTTTTTCTTTTATTTTTATTTATCTTTTTTTATTTTTTTTGTTTTTTTATTTTTATTTTGTATGCTTCCCTCATGTTGTAAATACACTAAAAATTTATATTTAGTTTTGTCCATTGTATTTATTTTGTACATTTGTAACATTTAGCTTTGTAAAAATGTTAGTATTTATTTAATTTTGTAAAATTATATTCTAACATGTTAAACGATGAATCGCCATTGTCACGGCATCTCAAATAAATAATAATAATAGAATTTGCTAATATCCTCTTTTTCTCATTGAAATCAAATGGTCTCATATTTTAAGCTTAGATTGTGTTTCATTTATGAAATTTCGTTCCAGTTAGTTGGATATACAATTTTCATTGAAATGGATTACATTATTATATAAGATTAGTCGTCCTTTTGAGCTGCCTATAACCTGCTTGAGCAGCTCAAAAGTTTTTAGTTCAATAGATTTTCTGTTTATATTATAATCCTAAATTAATTACCACGATTGGTTAATTTTTTTTGTTATTCTGGGCCACTCACACAGACATGTATATGTTTCTACGTTCCCTATTTATTCTGTTATGGAAATTGACCTATTATATTTTTAATTGCTGAAAGAATAAAAGGAAGTATTGCAATCTGGAAAATGTTCTGTTTTCAGATTTCAACGTAACTATCGGTTTTGACCCTCCCCTGAACTAATTTTGACTAGTTTCGGTGTGACATCTGTATATATCTTACATAATTCAAAAGGGGTGCTAGCCTTGGAAAATTTCTTAGTGGGGATTTGTTGTACCGTCTAGTTGTAATCCTTTTCTTTTAATCTTAATTGACTAAAGTGGGGGAGGGGCAAGAGCGGAAAACTTTTTTTGCAAATTTCTTCTTGTCTAGTGCGGATATAAAAAATTGTGGTAGGGCCTTTATTGTTTATCCCAAAAGGATCTATAAGTTATATAATTTGTACTTTTTGACGTTCCATAATTATATCTGCTGAAGGGACTCTGTGCCTAAGTTTTGTCTTGTTTCGACTTTTTCTCCTAATGGTACACACAAAAGTGAGTTGCCTTTACGAGGAAATGCAAGCTAACGCGTTATGATTCTGCTCAAACGCCATAATGAGGCACTTACCTCCAAAATGGGAGTCTCTAAGTAAGTTTATTTTCTTACGTGCTCCCCGTACTTTTCTCTGAGAGCCCTAAATGCCAATTTGTAGTTGGTTAAACGCCCCCGGGTGGTTGTGAATAGGTTTTAATGAGACTGGAGGTTTGGAGATTGTGTTTGGTGAGTTGGGAGACTTCTACTCTAACCGAGTTAAGCCCAAGTCTGGATACACTCTCCTTTACTGTGTTAGCTTCGCTCGGCCCGCCACTGCTCTCTCCTACTTATCAACTCATTTAACTAGCTGAGATAATTGTTTATTGCTATATTAAGTGATGTAAGTCTTTACTGGAGGCGTAAAGATTGCTTCAATGCACAGTGGATAGCAAACCGTTCAGAAGGAAGAACTTCCTGAAGGAGAAATATATAATCGCATTCTAGATTGAAAACAAAGCTGTAGTGTTGCTAACAAGCTGCAAATAAATTACTGGTATTTTTACTCATTGTTTTCAAAGTGGGAGACTTTACCAATTAATAACCGGAATCGTGAATTGTCTGAGGCTTGCTTTTTCTATTATCTGCTTCTCTTACCGGCAGGTAAGTATTTATCAAGTAGTATTAACTTTCATTAAGTCTTAAAAACTACAAGCATATTTTGAACAATGACAGGTACATAATTCAGCCAGAGCTAATTCTTAATCGTAATATAGTTTCAATAATTAAACTAATTAATGGACTTTTTTATTATGAAATAACTATATTTTTCTGGAAAACAGTCCACAAAAGGAAATATTTAAATTTAACAAAACATTGTAATATTAATTTATAACAGAAAGTTATAATAATAGTTAGCAAAATACGTCACTAATATAATTTAATTTCACACTCATTTGGCAATCTTTTATTTCCACTCTAGTTGCTGATAAATTCAATTAGAGGGCTCCTTATCACCTTAACTCTTGACCAACCCCAGATTAGCTTTTAAATTAAATTTAGTTTGGCTGTGGAAAAACAAACCTAGCCTCGGAATCTGATAACTGTTTTCTACAGAATTAAAAAAAAAGTCCCCATGTAAAAACACTAATATATTGATAAGATCGTAGGTTTGTAACACGGCACTGATGTGAGAGGCAGGTAAACAAAATAGTTTCTTTTTATTTCTTTATATCTAAAACATGTTAACATTTAAAAATGCATATAGTATAAAATACAGGTCCATTTTCCATAATATATAAATAAAGAACAACCCAGGTGTACGTGAAGAAATAAATACATTAGTCTAACTACCCCCTAAACGGAGATCTTCCCAATCACCATCGACGTGGGGCATAAACCAATTAAATAAATAAATAATTTCTTTATAAAATTTCATACTAATTAGATTACAACTTTTAATTTCACACTTTCAGGTATAGATATAAAAATAGTTTTTTAATCAATGAGCAGTTGGATTATGAGGGTTATTGTTTCTTTAATGCTACCATAAAAGCTTGATTTTAAACGTAGCCTGCGATAATTATTTAAGCAACTTAATGGTCGGAGATTCTCATGTTTGTTAAATATTTATGGGGTTTTTTTTATCTCTAAAATCGTCAAGAAGTGTATTAACGTTTGGAACTTTTTTTCCTCCTTCTAAAAGAAATTAATTAAATTTATTTGAATTCAGCGATTCGCCAAACATTCCACAATGATAACTCAATTGGTATATTATTAGGAAGTATTAAAATTTCAATTAACCTAGCCAAACCATGACTAATCATGCCAAAAATGCGGTAATACCAATATGGATGTTGCCAGAAGAGGGCTATAAGCCAACAGGGCATTAATTAAAATTTCTATGATTACAACTAGATGATTGATATCATTTTCTGTGCAAATAAGCCTCACTTAGGATGGCAAGGAGACCGGCTGGGATCATATAGGCTACTTTTGAAGAGGTATTTGTACCCTTGAACGATTGCAAAGGCCTGAATTAAAAGCGAGTCCTTACTACCTCCAGGTAGTCACTTCCCAAAGTTGATTGACACATGATGAAGAGTTGGGCGAGTATGAGGTAGGGGGAGGGAAATAGATAGCGGAGAGAGAGAGAGATAGAGAGAGAGAGAGAGAGAGAGAGAGAGAGAGAGAGAGAGAGAGAGAGAGAGAGAGAGAGCGTGTGTGTGTGTGTGTGTGTGTGTGTGTGTGCACACGCATGAGAGTGTGTATGTGCGAGAGAGAGGGGTAGAGGGAAAGGGAAATAGTAAGAGAGACAAAGAGCGGTATAATCCCTGACGAGGGACTAATAGCGCTAGCCAGGACGAACTCAAACATAACTACTAGGACGTCACTCCCAGAGGGCGCTCTTATAGCCCTACTCATCACCCAGGAGTCACCCTCTTCATTCTCCCGTTTTATGGAACACTCAAGAGCATTCGCCTCCCAAAACCCCGCTGCCTTCACACACCATATGACTAGATAACACATGTCACTGCTTCTCTTCTAAGCAACCTAGGCTATTATAGGAAGTAATTTGGGAAATCAGCTGTTGATGTAGCACTGAAGTGGCGGTCTTCAAAATTCCATAGATGCTACGTAGGAGATCACTAAAATGAGGCTCATACACTCTTTGGTGGGGATAAGTGTTCAAATATATAACCAATAACTCTTAGCATTAGGAAAATGTTATAAAACCAATCACATACGAAAATGTCATTGTTATGGAGTGAATATTATAATGAACGATTGTTATATTTATATCTCTTTGTACTGGTAAGATATAGGTTAGATGTAAAACATATGTTTTGTAAATTCATAAGATATGCTTTTGTTTGGTAGTCAGTGAGTTGAAGGATAAAGAGACACATTCTCATAAAACATGCTAAATCTTTATTTGTGCTTAAGAACAGTAATATTCTTCAAATACTGCTGTATATGTTTTAGGTCCTTATACGTAGTAAAGGAACAATTCCAATCATGAAAAAAATGTATCCGTTTTCTTCCCCCATTGTTTTTGCGTGACGTCTGTACCAGGTATCTCACATAACTCAAAAACGATCAGAAATAGGGTGTTGGAATGTCATATTTATGTTTTTGTATTTGAAAAATTCCTCCGTATTTATTAGGGATACAGGATGTTTGTATTAATTTTTTGTTGTTTATCATAAAAAATATCTATGAGCTCTTGATTCGATGGATTAGGAAGAAGACATCGAATGTCACCTTCGCCTAAAATAATTTTAAATGAAGTGCAGGAAAGCAATTTGTATGTTTGCTTTAATAGGAGTGCTAAGAACTCATTTGGTGCCTACATCAGATTTTTTTTATTTAACCAGAATATTGGCCGAGATATTTAATTAATATTTTTTTTAATTTTCGGTCTTTATTTGACTCTCCCTGCTATTCTTGCTCTCATTTTCACTCAATGCAAGCATCAATAAACATCTCATGTCCAGCTTTAAATTAAACTCCTGTTTACACATGGTTGTCATTGAAACAGAGAAATCAATATCTACACGAGGAATATTTATTTCTTTATATATACAGACTTCGACTGGTGTACAGTGACATCTCTATTAACGACAGGTGTGCTGGAAATTGTCGAGGGACGGGAATAGCACTGATTTCAGGTTAACAACAATTTAGTTGGTCGGAATATCCTGGCTGACTTTCTGGAATTGCTGGATTGGTCCAACACGGACTACTTGATCCCGAAGTTAATGTTGTTTGGCAGCCTATTGAAAAGCCAAGCGAGTCGAGGAGAATTCTGTTTGCCGAAGCGTATCTAAATTTCTGTGGTGTATCTCGTTGGATTAAATAGAAGGATGGGGGTGTGGCACTCGCCCGCTCTAATAAAGGAGAAGTCTTTGATCGATATTCAGTTCCTTCAATAGAACACTTAAAGTGGGCATCCTTTAAGCACATATTTCATGCCGCTCCTTCACTTTCAAAACCAGGTCAGAAATGTAAAATCGCCCAATATTCAGCTACAATTTTTCTAATTTACGCCTGACTTCGTTCAAATTAATATGTTTTAAAAATAAGGGACTCGTTTTAGAAAATATAAATAGAAAGATGCAGATATTTAACATTTTGGAAGTGGAATAGTCTGAAATTTACTATTATGAAACTGTTTTTAAAAGTGCTATTGGTTGATTTATATAAATCTACAAATGGCCCCGTCAGACATTGTCCTGCATGATATTTCAAGCGATTAGGATATTAAATTTAATAATATTTTTTTTAAAAACGAAAGCTACTTTTAATAACACAAAAAACAACTTTTGTTATGTGCACGTTTGCCTAAAAGCTAATAGAAAATGAAATATCGCGAATTTTTTATTCAGGCCTCCCTTATAAGTCCCACTCCCGTTCTAACCTAAAAAAATTAATATAGCTTATCATCACGGAAAAAATGCTAATTTACATATAGAGTTTTGTTAAGTTCTGTTCAATCGTTAGTGCCCAATTAAATTGTTGGCTCCCACTTTAATGTATTAGTGTATATCTCGTTTATACTTTGCTATACGACAAAAGTGAATATAACGAAAGTTGATCTTAATAACAAAATAAACAACTTTTATTCTGGGCTTATTTGCCGAAAAACCAATAGGAAACGAAATATCGCTATTTTTAATTTGAGGCCTCCCTTACAACCCCCACTCCTGATGCATCTGTCGAGCTGATTTCTGAATCTAAACTATCCAGGGCATCACCGAAACGCATACAAAAAAATTCATTCAAACGGTTCAGCCGTTTAGGAGGAGTTTAGTGACATACACACCACAGTAGAATTATATATATAAAAATGAAAAGCATTTATTACATCAGTTTATATAAATCCAGAATATTTAGGACCATAAAATGTTAGAACTTGTATTAAATGAACAATGGTTTAAAAAAATCGTTGAAGAACGGAGACTAAACAAATAGCTCAGCTCTTTTGGCTAAATGCTATCTACGGACAGTTAAATGGCGTAGGATAAGTAGAACAAAGAAATACTGAACTAACATCATTGTGCAATATATAACTCAGATGAATACCAATAATTGGATTATGCAAGTAATGAGAGGAAAAGGAAACAAAAAGGTTTTCTATCGAAAATATCAAAAGAAACAATGAATACGGTATCTTTGAGGCTCTTTGTTTAGGATTTTAGTAGCAGTCGCCTTTGCCTTTATAGTGCTTTTAAACCTCGGTATCAAAAGCTTCTCCCAAAAATGAAATATCACTGCAATACATAGCAAGTATTTTTAAAGAGTTCCTCTCAATAGGGGACCATAAATTACATTATTACTCTACCAGTGTCCTGAACTATTTTTAAACAACAAAGGAGGAATAAGTGCAATTCTTAGTTTCAAGTGATTTCCACAGTAATGTAACTTATTCATTTGGGATTTGCATGTCGGAAATCTCTTCTCCTTATGAAATTAATTTCCTTTTTTTGAATCTTTCAATTTAAAAAAAAAATTGTGTAAAACGATCTAAGTAATGTGAACTATATCTTACATCTAGTACGGTATTTATATTCCGGCAATGCTGGATTTGCCATAACATACTTACTGGCTGTGGTGTAATTTTCGCAACGATATTTCAACCAACACATGCTGAAATATTGTTGCGAAAATTAATCACGTATTTAAGTAGTACCTTCTAAGAAAATGAATGCGTCCCTTGTGGGGAGTGGTAGTGCTAGGGTCCTTTACATTTTTCTAAGCGACGGCGCCGGAAAGTCTGGCCCCTTCTCGAAATTGTCGCCGGGTAGTATAAATGTTGGCTAACTCGCCCAGTTAGTTAGTTCTTAGTTTTCTTTATATTGAATAAGAGTGCGTGCAGTGCAGCTTTCGTGAACAGTAATTTTTAGTTTCAGTGCAGTGCAGTGTTTACTCAAGATCAGTGCAGTGCCGTGTTTTTGTGAAGATCAGTTTTGTCAAACAGTGATTTGCGTGATGTTGCACGCTGTGATTAGTACTGAAGAATAATTTACCTAGTGTGCAAAAGTGTGTAGTGGATCGTCAAATAAATTGTGCAATGATAAAAATGGCGCCTCGAAGCTTCTAGAGCTGTCGCCGGCCCCTCGTCTGACAGTTTAGTCAGTATAGTTTTGCAGTTTTCAGTCTTATTGGTTGAACATCTGTGCGTTCAGTGCATCTTTTAGTGAATATCAGTTCAGTACAGAGCTTAGTTAAATCTCAGTGCAGTGCTTAGTTAAACACCAGTACAGTGTAGTACTTAGTTAAACATCAGTGCAGTGCAGTGTTTAGTGAACATCAGTGATTCGCGTGATCGTGAGTTATTGTACTGTGCAATAAGAAGTGAAGTTAATAGTGCACATTGTGATTAGTTGTGAATAATAATTTACCATGTGACTTAAGTGTGTAGTGCACCGTCAAATAAATTGTGATAAAAACGCTAATGTTCGTGTATTTAGTTTTGCAATCCAAAATAACCCTAATAATCAAAGTTTATTATTTCTGTAATAAGAGTGGCAATATATTACAGAACTGGTGAGGGTTCGTAGCCATAAGCTCATAGCTTACCACAACAAATTAAAATTGAACCTACTAGAAGTTAGTAATCTCTAAATAAATTGTATTATATATGACACCTAAGGAATACATAGCTAGGAGGAGAACACAATCGATAAATAAATACATATCCAGTATACTGTTGATTGTGGATCAAGCGATAAGGACATTATCGAGTGGTATAACAACATTTATTGTTGCTGACAGCGGTAGATGAAATACTACGAAGCTATGTCCCTGATTGTACAAAAACGATGATGAAAATATGCGGAGTCCTTAAGAAGTATTAAAAAAATGAAGAGAACTTTATAAAGAAATTATGTTGTAGCTAAGAGAGTCCATACCAGAAGGCAGGTCTATCTTCATTCCCCTACAGAAGAAGATACAGGTGAAGGCTTGCTCGCATTTCAACAAGCTCGTGTCCCACTCACTGGAAGCCTCACATTAATTCTCGCATATAAACCTACTCAAGAAATACCTTCTCTCTAACTCTCACCAGCACTATCGTTACTTCAGCTTGTAGTGTTGGCAACATTGTAATAGCTATACAAGAAGTACTTAAGAGCATAACCTTAAGGGAAATCAGCAATAGAAGGTGTACTCAGGACGCAATTTTCAAAAATTTTCTTCAAATGCCCATCGGTATTGTCTAGTAGATGACGAAAATAAGGTACGTTCAAAATTATATATATACACATATATACTATTTTCTGTTTCTGCTCTAGCGATCTCAATTTTTGTATTATCCAAACTCAATATATTATCGTTTTATGTAAAAAGAAAGATGAATTTCTTTAAAGGCTGAAGTCGGACCAGTGGGAGGGTGGGTTTGGAGGGGGAATTTTGAAAATTCGAATTATCTCCGTTATTATACTTCGTATCGGAAACTAGAATAGCAACAATCTCATCGTAAATTTAATTGCCTACAAATGTTGTTATATACATAGTTTACCTATCATGAATATTAACCGAGATATTTGGAATCTTTAGTTTTCAGCGCTCAGTAAACCTCCACTCCTACTCATCTTACATTAACAATAAGCTGTTATAACACAAGCCTCTTTATTCTAAGATTAAATACCAAATATTGTTTTCATGAGACCTTTATTATGGGAAATACATATGAATTCGTTGTGCCTTGACGTTGTTAATTAATTTTGAACGTCTCGAAATTGCATATTTGTACAATACCATACTCGACATTAAGCTATTTCAGTCATCACTAAAGATCATATTTATTATTAACAGAAATCGCACAAGAAATAGGGGGGGGGGAGGAGCTTAGAGGGTGAGGGAATTCGAACATTCAAAATATGTCCGTTATTATGTGTCGAATCGAAAAATGTTACAGAATCAATCTGGTTATAGTTATTTATTATACAAGTGACGAAAGTAGATCATTTTACAATTCGAGTGAAACGTTTACCCACACGAGCGAAGCGAGTGTGGTAATTTCACGAGAGTTGTAAATTCTACTTTCGTCACGAGTGTAATATTAAATTTTTTCTGTAATCGTGTAATACATGATCAGATCTAACCAGAATATGAACAAAATTAGGTTGTTGTGAAGATTATGGTATGTTGTTGGTAAGTTATAAGCATGGTTGTGAAAGGTTATAAGCATAGTTATAAAACAACTAGTGATGATTGTCAAGTAGTGCAGTTATAAACAAGTGCAGGTTATAAACAAGGAAGGTAATTATTATTATATTTAAATTTTAAAATATTTTGATTATTTCCACCAATAATTCATTCACATTTCAATTTATTTTGTTAAAATAAATTCTTACAATGTTAAGAAACATTTAAAAGCATTTAATTTCCAACTTCAAATTATTTTTTAATTTATACTTATTACTAATTAAGAAGGCAATTCACTTTCTTCACTCTATTGAAAAATGTTTCACTTTCTTCACTCATTTCAGTTTAGTAATGTTACCATTATTCAACGATTACAGAAAAAAATATGTATGCTCTACAATTGCGTTTCTGCCTATTTTTTCGTAAATCACATATTCAGCGATTAATTCGCAATTTCTGGTTTTCAGCCAGAATATGTGGTGAGAAACCACTAGCGATCGCACTTGGGAAATCTGCTTAGTTTACGCAGCCCCTGCGTGACGGACTTTTCTTTATAATAGGTGCCACGGGTTTTTCATAAATTTCGATTCTCGTCAAATCATTATCTCTACGCCTTTTTTGTACACAATCATTACAAAAAATGTTTTGATGCAAGTGGTTTGCCAAATAAGTGACAACATAATAAGTAATACATAGTCTTAGGAAGTACCTTGGTCTCTACCACCACTTTTTTAGATCGTTTCTCGCAGGGTTCCTGGGCACTTCCAATTATGGCTGGTCGTCTTCCAGCCACTTGCTAGGAATAGGTGTACATTGAGTGACATTGTATCTTCTTGGGAGGTCTTAAGGAATCCATTATTTCCAAACCACCACCATTGCAGGTACCAGTACAGGTTCACCATACATAACATCGGCTCTAATGTGCCATCTTTGCTGCTCAAATAATTTTCATATTTTTCTTCTTTCACTGACAAACAGTTGTCCTTCTGATTTCCATAGCACGAGCCCTAATCATTCTAAATATATTTCAAATGTTTGAACTTTCCCGGAGAGGTTCTTGAATCAGATAACGTTCTGCAGCAACACCCCATTCACTAATTTGAACTCACATGTTAATACTCTCAGTTACAATTCCATTGAGATTCTTAAATGACGAAGAAGATAGAAACGTGTACTCACAAAACTCAGAACCCAGGGCCTCTTTGACTATTCTTGATGGAATCATGTAGTTTGTAATACGTTCCTCCAGTGAAATATTTTATCTTTTTCGACTAAGTGTCAATGGTTCGTCCCATAATCAAGATATCGTCAAAATATGCCTTATATTGGTTGATAATAAATGTGGACATCAGATGTCCAAAGCCTCATGTGTCATGGTACAGCGCCAAAGAAAAAGCGTTGATCAACGATTTCCAACGAATAACATATCACACAAACGAATTGTATATGAGCTACATATATTGCTAAACGTGGAAATTCCGACATTCAGGAACTCCTTACAATACTGAAAACCCCACCCCAACCCATTTATACGAACAATGAAGCTTAACAGTTACTGGTAGTGTAGCAGAGAAGACAACTACAGACTTGAAAACCACAGATTTTTTCAATGACTAGTGGAGCACCAGGTTTCAGGTATTATGTTTTTATTGGCAGTTAATAAAGATAGCAATTCATGATAGAGTCATTGAATGATAACTGCGGTTGTTCGATTCAATCAGAGAATCTCCCTTCATTGATGTCAAGGAGTCTGAAATATCGCAACAGATAAGGAACTTCAAACTCCAAACAGCATCTAAGGAAACAGTATCTCTTCTATCAGTGCCCCTCGATCCAAGTCCTTCATGCGGGCCTACTCAACTCTTACTCAAGTTGAACTTAGAGATTTTGTATTGTTCATTATTTGGGCATCCCTTCAATATATATATCATAACATTTATAAAACAAAGGGTTATACAAAAAAAAAATCGCAGTGAGAAGCATGACAAGTTAACCTAGTGTAACTTTCATTTATAAGAACTACATATTCTGAAGTAAAAACAAATATCAAGTTGCATTTGGGTAGCACGTGTTTGGGGTAATATAAGGTATCCCTGCTCTACACCACCAATACAGCAAAATTATGAACATTGCCATGACTGGATTAAAATGCTATTGAGCAGAAAAAATTATTCTTTTGGTATGGATGAACCAAAACCGAAATCCTCGTATATTTATATTGGGAGAAAATGTTGGCAGAAGTCTAAGATGCAATGCATGTTCGATAACTGGGGCTCAAAAGTCAATTTGCGGGTTTTCAAATTAACTAAAACTGCAACGGAATACATTCAAATTATTAAAACTCAATTTGTGAGTTTGTAATGTATTATACTGAATAACCAGGAATAAACCATAAACAATGTTTTTATAAAATTAATTTTAATTATGATTTTAAAATATTTAGTCTGTTTCTGACTTCACTGTTAGATATATATTTGTTAATTAAGTAGGCCGTGATTAAAAAAATATAATTGATATAAAACTCAAACATTTGTGGGTTTGTAATGTAATATACTGAATAACCAGGGACAAACATAAAAAAGACATTTTATGAAATTAATCTTTATTATGAATTTAAAATTGTATATTTATTATTTATTTATTTGAGATGCCGCTACAATGGCGATTCATCTTTTGACATATTTGAATATAATTTTACAAAATTAGATAAATATTAAAAATTTTACAATGCTAAATGTTATAAATGTACAAAAGAGATAGAACCATGCCGCTACAATGGCGATTCTTAACATGCTAAAATATAATTTCACAAAATTAAATGAATATTAAAAATTTTACACAGCTAAAATTTACAAATGTATAAAATGGACAAAACTAAATATAAATTGTTACCATATTTACAACAAAAGGAAAAAAACAAAATAAAAATAAAACAAACAAAGAAAAACTAATAGAAAAACTATAAATAGTTAAACCTTAGCAAAACTTATATTCCACAGTATTAACTTATATTCCACAGTAAAGTTGTATAGAAACACTCTTACTGCAAATTAAATTTATTATAAATATTGTTCTATACATATTTTTCGTATAATGAGTATTAACCGAGATATTTGGATTTTATAGTTTTACGCTTTTAGTGAACCCCCACTCCTACTAGTGTCATAATAATAACCTGTTATATCATGAACCACTTTATTTAAGGTTAGTCATGTGAGTTAAAGCGTTGACCTTAATCTCACATGTTAAACCTAGAGTGGTGAGTTCAAATCCCGTCTGGGCAATAGGAATTTATTTAGTGACGGAATTCATTAAATAAAATCCTTAGTCCCACCCTGGTTATGAAAGAGTGGTAACCTGTAGATAACCCGTCCTAATTAGCCTTAGTTGCAAAAAGTGGACGTTAAAAAAGGTAATATAAAATGTTTGACAAAGGTGATCCTTCATGATTTCTTACTTTATTCCTCTTGCCTTATCTTGGCCTGAAAGTGAATTATAAGCAAATAGAGTAAAATAACCATTAAGCAAATGATTATTACTTAATAACTTTAATTAAGAACGGGCATTATTGATTCAATCAGCAGGATACAGACCTGAACCCAGGGATTTTGCATGAAATCAGCCAATATTTAGTTGTAGACATTGTGTACCAAAAATTCCAATTTTTTTGAAATAACGACATAAACCAGAAACTATGATTTCTGAATAAATTTCGCAAATATAACAATAATAAATTGTACTTTCACTTGATGCAGTATCATTTCTGAGCAAGCTACTAAATTGTGCCATTTCGATATTTTCGCGAAAAGGAACTTCCAATGTACCTCCTGGAAAATCACGATTTGTGTTTCATTACATGTTGAACTTATGTGATGGGTATATTTCAGTGATTTTACTGATTTAGAAGTTATTTCTTAGTTATAGTTATGAATATTTGTCATTTTTGTATTAATCCTGTTTTATTTTTGTGAGGTCGGGAATATTTTTTTAAAGCAAGGACTAAGCTTAAAATATGATTTTTGTTATTGGGTAAAAACAATTTCTGATCTCAATTATATCTAATAAAGCGTCTAATATTATACTGAATTGTCCAGAGTACATGATCAGAAAGTGTAAATTGTTTCATACAAGAGAAGGTGTCATTCTCATTTTCAAACGAGCAAAGGAGAATTTCATTTATTATAGACGTTTACCTGTTGAGATTGGCAAGTTAATTATTAGCATATTTAACACTGTATAACAGGGAGAGTCCCAGAAAATTTAATAACTTCCTAATTATTTTTCCATCGTAAGAGAGAGCTTCTTCCGCTCCGGAAAGCATTTGATTTATTATCTTTTCAGAGTTAATTATTTCTTGCTGTTTGCTGGAAAAGTGTTTCTGATACAATGAAATTGACAAAAATCTTCTACTTCAGGAAACCTTCATACCAGTCAGCGAATTTCTCTATCCGTTACGTTTTAGACTCAAGTGACTACATATTTTTATTTAAAGTTCTAGAAATAGTAAAATTTATATTAGTTGTTCAACGGAGGAAAGATTTTCTATAAGGTGTTATTTCTGGAATTGAAAAAAACTCAATATCATATTTATCTTTGATTCTAAGCATTAAACCAGAGTATTTCAGAGTTCATTTTTAGCAGATTTCTTTTAGGGGAAATCAGTAATTGAGATTGTTCTCATGATAGGATTTTCGAAGAATTTGTACAAATATCCATCGATCCTTTCTATGATGAAATGACGGAAATGAGATCCGTTCGAAATTTTATATATATATATATATATATATATATATATATATTTCTCTGTTAATGCTCAGCGGTTGAAATTTCTGTCTGATCGTTATCAAACTCGATATTTAAGCGTTTTATGTAACAATGAAGATTAAGTTCGTCAAGGCTAAAATCGGACCAGTGGGAGAGGGGGAGGGTATATATATTCTCTATATATTCTATATCTCCGTTGTTATGCTTTGGGTCTAAAAATTGTATAAGATCAATCTCATTGCAAATGTTACGTTATATAAATATTATTATGTGCATGTTTTCACTAAATTGAATATTAACCGAGATATTTCCATATTTTAGTTTTCAGCCATCAGTAAACCTCTAAACCATATCCGATATTTAACAGTTCCAGTTATCACTAAGGATAATATTTTCTAAGGATTATATTACTGGCTGAAATCGGGCTAGGAATAGAGAGGGGAGGGGGTAGTTAGAGGGCGGGATTCGAAAATTCAAAAACCTCCGTAATTATGAGTCGGATCGTAAAAGGCTATAGAACCAATGTTGATAAACTACTGATGCTCTACAATTGCTCTTCTTTTCATTTTTTTCGAAACTGAAATATTAAGTGATTAATTCTATTTTCTAGTTTTTAGTCGAAACAGGCAGGGAGATGAAATAACTTGTCTCTTACCAGCATCTGAGAACTCTACTTAGTGTACGTAGCCCATGCGTGATGGATTTTTTCCATACTCTACTGAAGTTTTAAAGAAAACTTACCAATTTAGATAATGATTACGTATACCAGGTGTCTAGCTATTAGGAATTTTATGAGTATAGAGACATCTTCATTCTTATCCCGGAAGAAATCTACAATTTTCCTTTTGAAGTATTTATATTACAGACGATAAATAGACTGAAACACAGAATACAATTTGCTTCATAATGATCCACGACCTTTTTTCATGTTTTCTTTTTCCAGTCCTCTCATATTTTTAATCCGGGCGAAAGAAGGATGCTCCTGGTTTAGGTGAAAATTAAATACGTTTGAGCGGGTTGAATTCCTACAGCTGACAATAGCGCCCCCGAATTGTGAAGAACTTTTTACATCTGACAGATTCACTGAGATAATCTCCCGACAACAATGTGCCCTACTCCTTCGCCAGTCCCACTTCAACGCTTCAACATCAATTTTTAGACTTTTTTTTTTTTATTCAGCTCAATACCCTTAGACTATTCATGAATTTCTATACATATTTTTAAAAAATGTGCATCTCTCGTTACTCTTTTCCATTTTATTTTTTGAAAGAAACTAAAACTGTCTGCAACGGAATACATTCAAAGTGTTAAAACTCAATTTGCGGGTTTGTAATGTAATATACTGAATAACCAGGGACAAAAATAAAAAATAAATTTTATGAAATTAATTTTAATTATGAATTTAAAATTGTATAGAAACAGTAAATAAATTAAAAAAATTAAATTTACTGCAAATATTGTTCTATACATATTTTCAGTATAATGAGTACCGAGATATTTGGATTTCATAGTTTTACGCTTTCAGTAAACCCCCACTCCTACTGGTGTCATATTAATAATAACCTGTTATATCATGAACCAATTCATTTCAGGGTTAAATACCCAATATTGTTTTCAACAAAGCTTTATTATACGAGATACAAACAAATACGTTCTGGTTACCCCTCCCCCCCCCTGTGTTCTTGTGTTACTAAAATCTGAGTGATTGAGATAGAAATTATTCTGATTCATTTTAAATTACTCCACTAGCTATAGTAAATATTTTTCAATAAAATTAATATGTTATATTCCGATATATTACATTAATTGTTCATCTTTCCGGTCCAGAATAATTCTATCTATTCAGCGCTGCGAAGTTGGCTGCCCTGTATGTTTACAATTTAGACGCTTTCCGTTGTAGATATTATTAACTCGTAATTTGGCGGAATGATTTCTTATTACGAGTATGTAGATTTATCTGTTTTAAACTGCTTAGTTCTGGCGGCCCCTACATGAAGAACTTTAATTAAATGCTTCAGGAACCTGAAGGAATATTTACCAAGGGGTGACACAGAAATGAAAAAAAAAATTGCGTTAGAAAACCGTGTCTCAGCATGCCTAGAAATTCAAGCCATGCACAAAATAAATAGAGGAAAAAAAAGAACGTCCGTCATGCAGGGGCTGCATAAAATAAGCAGATTTCCCACGTGAAGTTTTACAATAGAGAAATTTCACGAGAGTCGAGCAGTTAAGGAAACGGCCGACCTAGCTTTTGCTGGGAATGCCAACCGTCTGTTAGCCACCCAGATTTAATAAAAATGCAAATAACTCGGTTAATATTCAAGGTAGGGAATAAATGTATATAACTATATTTATAGCAAATTTAATTTGCAATAAGATTGATTCTATACATTTTTTCGATCCAAGTTATAGTAAGGGATATATTTCGAATTTTCAAAATTCTCCCCCTCTAACCCCCCCCCCTCCCCCGGGTCCGATATCTGTCGTTAACGAACTTGATCTTTCTTTTTACATAAAAGGACAAAATATCGAGTTTGGTAACGATTAAACAAAAATTGAAAATTACGACCGCTAGAGCGGTAACAGAAATATATATATATATATATATATATATATATATATATATATATATACAGTTTTGATCGGACCTCATTTTCGTTAGCTACTAGGTAGGATCGATGGGCATTTGAAAAAAATTTCGAAAATTCCGTCATGAGTACAACCTCAATAGCTGATTTCCCTTAAGGGAAATCTTCTAAAAAGTCCATTAGGCAGGGGCTGCGTAAACTAAGCAGATTCCCCAGATGCTTGTAAGACACAACTGATTTCATCTCACTTCCTATTTTGCCTGAAAACTAAAAAATAAGAATACTCACATAATATTTGAGTTACGGAAAAATGAAAAGAAGAGCAATAATGGTAGAGCATCAATAGTTTATAACCTAAATAAAACCTCAATTGATGACGACATGACACTACGAATTTTCATGCATATCGCATAATAATGATTTGTTGAAAATAATATTTGGTGGTGGTTCTAGTTAATAGAGCAGAATTGGAGATTCGAGTGATTCAAACAGTTTGGCCTATAATAAAAACAATATTATAAATAGCAATGTAAACAACATGGAAGCGCCAGGTGCTCTTGGTGAAAAGTTGTCTCCAAAAAATAACTTGTGTTGTGTGATTTGTATTTGAAATAAATGAGGGCCGGCCGTGCAGCGTGGCGGTGAGAGGTGGGGGGGGGAGAGGGGGGGGGTACTGTCCAACGGCCAGATCACGTATTTAATTTAGGGCTCTCCATTTCACATATCGATGGAGGTATCGACAAGCCTTCACAAAACCCATTCCTTCTCAACTTATAGCTCCCGGCACTTTATTTATTGCGGCTTAATGGAGAATTTGTTATTTTATTTACATTGTGGGCATTAAATTACGAATTCCCTGAGGTTCTTCCACCACCTCCTTCAAGCACGATGGACTGGCTTGCAATAGATCAGAATTTGGGGATCCAAGGACGAGTGCATGCAAAATCCGATGGGTTTACATACATTCGGCTGAATTCTTCTGCCATCCAAAGTCCTGCGCATCATAGTAGATGCTTCATATTATGTTACAAACCACACCCTTCATGAAGATCATAATATCCCATTTGTAAAGGACCTAATTCCCTTATGATTCAGAAACTTCCACAGCAGGCTATCCAATCATCCTAATCCAGAAGTCCTAGCCCTTTCCAGTACCACTCATACATATTCCCCTCCTCAAGAGACAATGGTCCAGAGATCTTCTAAAGAAGTGTAAAGTGAAGTGATAGCAGTGGCTATTTTCTTATCAAGTGCCATTCCTCCTTAGCTCTTTACTTCCTTGCCAGGCAGGGAGGGGCTGCTCCTCTCATTCTGGCGAAGGACTATTGTATTGTACATATCACACTTTACCAAATTCAAATGCAGACTGTAATAATCATAATAAAAAAAATTTTAAAAGAATTCTTTGGCTATAGTTCACTACATAGAACTTATAACATTATTCTTAAGTAATATTTCTTTGAAAAATATATCACAAATAAACGTATTAGAGAATAAGATAGACGCCCGTCACGAAGGACCAGTGTAAACTAAGCAGACTTCCCTGTACTGGTATAGCACACTTGTGATCTCATCTCAAAACACATTCTCTGATAATGATATACGAATGATCCGCTTAGTACTTGTGTTACGAAAAAAGCCTAGAGCAACAACTGTAGATAGTTCAACAAGATTGGTACAATAACATTTTCCGATCCGACTCCTAATTGTGGAGATATTTTGTTATTTTCGACCACCACCGCTCCTAAACCTATTCCTATTTTAGATCAGATTTCAGTCTGTAACAAATACGATCTTTAGTGTTGAATGAAACGGCTAAATACGGAGTATGGTATAGATCAAATAAACATTTCCGATTAAAGAACGAAAACGTCCGTCACAAAGAATCTGCGTAACTAAACAGGTATCCCAAGTGAAGTTTTACAATAAATCTGCATGCATCCTCTCAACTGGTCGTTCGATCATTTAACGTTAATCTTATCCTTTCTATGGCAAGAACATTTCCAAACAGCTCTTATATTGAACTGTCCGAAACTGCCTAGTCGGTGATTAGGAGGTTTGTCTACATATTTTAATTTCAGAAGGATTTAAGAGACTTGCCTTCTACCCCTAATACTTTTACAATCCAAAAGGGTAGCCCTTTTTAGAGAAATAGTCATTTGGATGGGCTTCTCATTTTCCGAAGTCACGCTGCGTGAAAACCCGGATGAAACGTTTTCCATAGACATTATATTGTATATCTTTGATAAGCAGCAAATGTTGCTTTGTACAGCTTTCAATGCTTTCATTTGGTCGCTATTTACACATAAGTGTTAATAACGGCTAAGCTTTATCTTGCGAATCGCTTCCATAAATGAATTGTTTGGATGTGCTCTGTTTATATGGTAGAGAGCGTATTTGAATATTATCTCCTAAAATTACTACACAAACAACTCAAGAATCGCAGCTCTTTGTTGCACCTGTAATTACTTGGGTATATTTTTTGGCCTGGAGCCACATTATTGTATGACAAGTTTCATTTTTTTTTAGTTTTCCAAAGGTGGAGTTTATTTCCTCTGTTGCTTTTACCAAAATTAAACACATCAAGTATTTATAATTTTAGGTCACTTCGTAGACTGACAACTAGTTTGTTCAATTGCCCAAGTTGTTTTAAGTTCCTTTGTTTGATAGACATTTTGATTAAGTGTTAATATTTATATAGAGATTTATATAAATATCTGGTTCAAGATTTTTTGGTACACTGATTGTACGTTGAGACATAATATATTAGTTTGTTGCATGTTTTGTTATTAAGTTCAATATTTTGTGAATCTATAATTTGTAAAATTTGTGTACTTTTTATATTATGATATACATAGGGCACTGATTATAAGGGTATTTCCTTGAAATTTTATTTTTAAAGACGGATTACCTGTTTAGATCTGGTTTTTATGTTAACATCCCTGAAAATAAATGTTTACCACCCAGATAAATACAATTGTTGAAATAAACCTCAAAACTGAAAAAATAAAAGTCGGTGGGAAGTAACAAGGAAGTTCTCTTTGGAAGAACCCCCAGAGGTTAAAGCAATATGAAATTGGGGTTAGAATTTTCGGGGACAATCTTACGAAACAAGGAACACAATCTTGTTCAAGGAATAACCTCAGTACTAACTTGGTGGCTGTTGTTTTACTGGAAACAGATGAGTTTGAGGCCGTGAGTCTTGGCCTGTTCGATCGCAGCCAACCTTTTATCGGCAAGACAACTTTTATTCTTGTTGGATAAAATAAAATTGGACATGAACTTTCTGTTACATTTTTTTTCTGCGCTGGTACCATCTAAATTATTATATGATTCTTCAAGAAAAACTGAGATCGGGATTATGAATACAGTAAGAATGGTGGAATCATTGCAGCCAACGAAGGGAATATCAGTTTATCAGTTCATGCTTATGGAATTGTAAGCCATTGAGAGTTTTAGCATATTTATAAACGAATTAGTTTGAAAATAAGAATCTTTTAAAAAGAAGAACAATCATGAGAGAGTGAGAGAGAGAGAGAGAGAGAGAGAGAGAGAGAGAGAGAGAGAGAGAGAGAGAGAGAGAGAGAGAGAGAGAGAGAGAGAGAGAGAGAGAGAGAGAGAGAGAGAGAGAGAGAGAGAGAGAGAGAGAGAGAGAGAGAGAGAGAGAGAGAGAGAGAGATAGAGAGAGAGAGAGAGAAGAGAGAGGAATTTCGAAAATTTGAAATATTTCCGAGAGAGACAGAGATCTTGATAAGTACTCTCGACACCTACAGTTTTTAATGTATTCCAAATACATAGCTATTAAAAAAAAAAGGTAATTTATTATGAATGTTCTTTTTTCGTTGGTTTGAATTTGAAGGATTTCATTACGCGTAATAGGATTTTCTCAACGCCATATCTTACAATCAAAACGCAATTGCAATGCAGATATTCACACGGTTGCATATATTAATTCCGGAATAATGCGACACAATAATTGGACCTCCGGCCCTTAGGGCAAAGACTATGTGACTAGATTTGACTAGTTGGTCCCATCAGATGCAACAGTTTGTCCTAGCAGCTATTAATCATTTGCGAGATCATCCATCCATCATTTCTGGCGACTAGACTTTTCATTTTCCACCTGGTGCAGATATTCTAACCTCTATGACAGGAAAATCACTGTGATTCACCATTGTCATTGTTAAGGATCGCATGGGGATCAGAAACAAGTTGATGCTTCTTTTGGCTCACATCTCACGATGTCAATGAGAAAGGGGATGACACAAGAAAAGAGTCTGCCACGCTGGGGCTGCGTAAACTAAGCAGATTTTCCACGTGCTGTTATAACACATTTACACTCCCCATAATGTGGTATAACACTCAACTCACGACATATGTAAAAACTGATGAGTAGACGGGGGGGGGGTAGGGGGCTACTGACGACCGGAAACAAGAAAGTACGAATAACTTGATAAAATACTTTAGTTATGAAACAATGTCTTGGTCCTATAACATTTGACTATCTGACTCATAAGGGAAATATTTTGAATTTCCAACTTCCTCTAACCTACCACTATTCCAGATCCGTCTTCAGCCAATAACATACACGATCTTTAGTGCTGAATGAAAGTATGGTATAGATCTAGTAAACATTTTCGAAACAAGAAAGTAAAATCTTAATTCTGATCTATGACTTCATCCCCAACGAATTTTCATTTATATCGTATAAAAAAGGTCTCTTGAAAACAATATTTGGTATTTAAGCTTAGAATAAAGTTCTTCATAATAATTTGATGGGGGATAACTTGGTCCATGATATAACAGCTTATAGTTAATATGACATGAGTAGGAGTGAGGATTTACTGAAGGCCGAAAACTAAATAATCCAAATATCCCAGTGAATAGTCAAGATAGAGAAAGTATATATACAACAATATTTATAGACAATTAAATTTGCAATAAGATTGGTTCTATAACATTTTTTATTCGACGTATAGTAACAAAAATATTTCAAATATTCGAAACTTCACTGTCGCTCTGGACCAATTTCTGCCATTAACGACTTGATCTTTCTTTTGCATAAAACGATTAAATATTGAGTTTGATCAGACAAAAATTACTTAGGAGGCAATATTATATATTTATATATTGTGTGTGTATATATATATATATATATATATATATATATATATATATATAATTTTGAACGAGCCTCATTTTCGTCATCTACTAGGTAGGATTTGAAGAAAAACCTCAATAGCTCATTTACCATAAGGGGAATCTGCTAAAAGACAAAGAAATGGAAAAGAATGACGGTAAGATGGTTTTAATTAAAACATAACATCGTAATGACATTTGAAGTACATAATATAATTAACTTTGTGTGTTAAGTGGGTTAAGTTTACCGCATTTTTCCAAAGGCTTTTATAATAATTAAGGACACAAGGTTCATAATCTCCAATTTGTTTTTTTGGTGGAGACTAATTTTTTTACATTCTAGACCTCTTTAAGAATCATCAAAATTAAGTCTGGCTGTTTGTCTAGCCGGCCGTCTGTTTGTTACTTAATTACTTAAAAACGGCTCAGATGATAACAATGGTAAAGTCAATTATCCCAAGGTTAAATATAGGCTAATTCCAAAGTTCAATTAGGAGTGGCGGTTTACTTCCGACGTCAACAACGTATCTTCATTAATTTTTTTTTTTTTTCAAATGTTAAGACTGAATTGGGTCTAGGGGGTTAATCATCAGACTTCTAGTCATTACAACTATTTATTAGTCTTCCATGAAAGTGCCAGAAAAGAATGTTTCACTATATATATATATATATATATATATATATATATCAAGGATATGAATATTGCCAACGTGGGTTATTTTATACTCTACAAGCAGGAGCTGAGGTTTGCTTCAAAATGAGGACATAAATTCTTCAATATCGTCCTTAATATTGATTTTATCAGAAAAAGTCTGTCACGCAGGGGCTGCGTTAACTAAGCAGATTTCCCACGCACATCACGTATTTGCATTTATCTCAAAAAGTAAATATTCAATGTGAAATATATTTGGTATTTAGGCTTCAAATAAAGTACTTTGTAATATAACTGCTTATTGCTTATATGACAAGAGTCGGAGTGGGGGTTTACCGAAGGCGGACAACTAATATATGTACATATCTCGGTTAATAATGAAGATAATGAAAAGATGTACATAACAACATTTAGAACCTTACATTTGCAATATGATTGGTTCTGTATAATTTTTCGATCTGACGCAAAATAACGGAGATATTTTAAGCCTTTACGAAATTCTCCCCCTCTAAACCCCCCTCCCCCAGGTCCGATTCCAGCTGTTCACGAACTTGATCTTTCTTTTTGTATAAAACGATTATATATCAAGTTTGGTATCGATAAGACAAAAATTGCGACAGCTAGAGCGGTAACAAACAATATATATATATATATATATATATAGATATATATATACACACAGTTTTGAACGGACCTCATTTTCATTATCTCCTGGGTAGGATCGATGGACATTTCAAGAAAAATTTTGAAAATCGCGCGTACTACCTCAATAGCTACTATCTGCTAAAACGTAAACAAGAATTGTTGTTAAGAATATATTTTTCGGTCCTAACACGTTGCTTAGATTATGAATTTCAAAATTTGTGTATCCAGTGCTATTTTTATATCAACCTGCATCCAACTGATAACACAACTACTAACTTTCAGTCTCTACCTCAAACTGCAATGGTAATACTGCAATATCCCGGAACAGATTTTTATTCTACTAATATAACTCACAACAACTACAACACAATTAAGAGTCACCATCACAAATGCACACAATTTCTAACGGAACATGGACAGACAGGACATTGTTTAACAAGATTTAAAATTCAAGACAATGACAAATGTACTTGAGACTCACAGACAACACGAACGTTTTTACATATACTCTATGACTGTTCAATATTTAATCAAAACAGATCAGATTTAATAATGAAAATAATTTTGAAAGGAGATAATTGGTCTGAACCACCTCATACTATATTTAATAAATAAAGAACTTATAAATTTTATCAGAAGTATAGATATGGATTAGCAAAAATACAATAGAATGTAGAGTTGATTGTGAGGAATGAGAATTATAAACCAATATATTTATTAACTTTACATAGACTCGTAAATTAAACATTGGTTGAATTATTTTTTTCTGTAATCGTTGAATAATGGTAACATTACTAAACTGAAATGAGTGAAGAAAGTGAAACATTTTGCAATAGAGTGAAGAAAGTAATCACTTTCTTCACAAGTAAAGAAAGTGAATTGCCTTCTTAATTAGTAATAAGTATAAATTAAAAAATAATTTGAAGTTGGAAATTAAATGCTTTTAAATGTTTCTTAACATTGTAAGAATTTATTTTAACAAAATAAATTGAAATGTGAATGAATTATTGGTGGAAATAATCAATATATTTTAAAATTTAAATATAATAATAATTACCTTCCTTGTTTATAACCTGCACTTGTTTATAACTGCACTACTTCACAATCATCACTAGTTGTTTTATAACTATGCTTATAACCTTTCACAACCATGCTTATAACCTACCAACAACATACCATAATCTTCACAACATCCTAATTTTGTTCATATTCTGGTTAGATCTGATCATGTATTACACGATTACAGAAAAAATTTAATATTACACTCGTGACGGAAGTAGAATTTACAACTCTCGTGAAATTACCTCGTCGTGAAATTAAATCTCGTTTCGCTCGTGTGGGTAAACGTTTCACTCGAGTTGTAAAATGATCTACTTTCGTCACTTGTATAATAAATAACTATTTTTTCATTTCATTTGTTAATTTTATTTGTAATTATCTTACTTATTTTAATATTTTAATTTATTATAATTATTTTTCTTATATTATATTTGATTAGATGGTTAATTATCGTGTATATATTGTAAAATAAAATTATATTTAAACATAATCATACATGTAATATGCCATGTAATGGAACATGTATTCAAATAAATAACTCCTCATAGGTACTATGAGGAGAAAAAAAAAGATGACGATGGATTAGATTAATTTAATCACATGAAAGATAATTAGTTTGACAATATTTCTACAATAACCATGTCGTTCTTCACTCGTAAATTTATAACATGACTGTAATGTGATGAAAATAAACGGATTATTGAGTGCTAAAGTTAATCAAATCCATAAATTTTGACAGGAGACAATTATTATATTAATTCCTTTACGCAAAGCTGCTATTATAAACACAAATTCGATCTATTGTCTCTTTATACTTCACGTGCATAATAACTGAAGGTATAGTGGCTGTAAATGTCACATGACACTTGTGATGAAAAAAAAAGTCCGCAGGGGCTGCGTAAACTAAGCAGATTTCCCACGCGAAGGTTTACAATAGATAAATCTGACATATTGGTAACACTATCGTGAATGTTAAGCGAATAAATTTAAACGTTAATGAGAAATACTCAATGATCTTTACAAAGGAAAACGGCAGAATTGTAAACAGACGCTGAATAGATAGATAGACCGGAAATAAAAACAATTAATGAAATATATCTGAATATAACATATGAATTTTATTGAAAATTATTTACTAAAGCTAGTGCTGTAATTTGTAATGAATCAGAATCATTTTTAATTCAATCAACCAAATTTTAGTAGTTCAATAACTTGAAACGGAGGGGCATGTATCTCGTATGATAATGGTCTCTTGAAAACAATATTTGATATTTAAGCATGGAATAATGTGGTTTATTATATAAGAGAGTATTGTTTATGTATCATTAGTAGAAGTGGGGGTTTGCTGAAGGCTGAAAACTAAAAAAAAATGCAAATACCTCGGTTAATATTCAAGATAGAGAATAGATGTATATAACAATATTTATAGAACATTTAATTTACAATAAGATTTTTTCTATTAAATGTTTCAATCTATGGTATAGTAACAGAGATATTTCGAATTTTCGAAATTCCTCTCCTCTAACCCCCCCCCCCCTGGTCTGATTTCAGCCGTTAACTTGATCTTTGTTTTTACATAAAACGACTATATATCGAGTTTGGCAAAGATTAAAAAATAATTGCGACCACTAGAACGGTAACAGACAAATATATATACAGTTTTGAACGGAACTCATTTTCGTCATCTCCTAGGCAGGGTCGATGGATATTTGAAGAAAAATGTCAAAAATCGCTTAATGAGTACGACCTCAATAGCTGAATTCCCTTAAGGGAATTGTGCTAAATAGATGTTACTTTGTAATAGTAATGTAATATTAATTTTGTATTATTTATGCTGTATAGTGCGGAAATAATATTTGTTTATGTAATATTATTGAGTACTAGAAATGATATCGAAGTTCTTAAAGTCCTTCCAATTTGTAATACGGAGGCTTTCAACGTGCCACTTTACCATATACATTCGAAGTTATCTATAATATGAAAAAATAAAGGTAAAAAAACCACGGCAAGATGGAGAAATGGAGCAAGAATGAAAGATTAAGAATATGTATATATAGCTCTCATATTTGAATACGGTTTATCGTATTGTATTTCGTAATATCTTTAGGGAGCCCTCTGGTTATTGAGCGTAACCATACACCGCAGAACGAATAAAGTAAGTGAAAAACACTCCAATCAAAACGACCACAGATATTTATTGGAATCCATTTTTACGAAAATTGTTTCTCCGTGTGTTGTAATTTAAATTCTCCAATATGTGTCGGAATTGTATGTTTTTTGCATTTGAGCTGTTACTCATGTATCTCATTTTTAGTGCTACTCATTTTATCAATAATAGTTACAGTTTTTTTTAAATGAATAACCTGCAACTCTTATTGGATGGGGAATGTACGATGAAAACATATTATTCGCAAAACTGTTCTTAAGGTTATTAGAGTTTTTATTTTTTTAGCATATTTCCCATAAGAATAAAATTAAAGATCAAGTTTGTTAATGGCTAAACTCGTACCTGGGTGACAGGGGGGAGGGGAGGTTTAGTTGAGAGAATTTCAAAATTTCTCCTTTATTATACGTCAGATCGAAAAAGTATATAGATCAAATCTTATTGCAAATTAAATGTCCGATAAATATTGTTATATGTTTTTTTCACTATCTTGATTATTAACAAATATATTAGCACTGTTAAGTTCTTGGCAATCAGTAAGCTCCCACTCCTACTCATGTCATATTAACTATAAGCTGTTATATCATGAAGTATTTTATTTGAAGCTTAAACACCAAATATTGCTTTCATTGAACTTTCACTTTTTTGATAAGTGCAACAAGACATTGGAAATATGCATAGTTAAGTGTTGTACACACACACATATGTATACATATAATGTTTTGAATTGTGAATATGTCACGTAGGTTATGTTGTGTAAGAGTTTTATGGTGACCTATGGTAATAGCTTATTCTCTAAAGGGAAATTCGCTTAAATAAGACAGATATCTAAATTATGAATTCATTTATTAGGAAATATCAAAAAAGCTGAAATAGATACTTTTTAATATTTTATAATTTATTATGGAATGAATCTATATCTCTAGTTTCTAATACACATTTTCGTTTATTTCTAAAGAAAATACCATTATAAGTTAAAAGTCTTCTTCAGTTATTCGTATTTGTTTTAAATGTTTTTTCTATGAACTAAGTTGAGCGGTGTACAGTCGGTATGATTTCCAACACGATGATAACTAACATATATGTTATAATGTTTCATCTGCTTGTGTTTCTGTTCTTTCATTTAAATTGGTGTACGCAGGAAGTATTTGGTCCATGCCTTGATAATAATGTTGGGTTGTTTAAAAATCACTTTTGCCATGTCTATTCGACAGATGTTTTACAAATGTGGGTGTAAATATTTTTGAGTTCTCTTTCGCCAATATTAGTCCACTGTTGTAACCATTTCTGATTTTTTTTGGGGGGGTTTTGAATTCGTGGTGCTTTTTATATATTTTGTTATTTTTAATAAAAGGTTTTCAATTGTTGTACAGTGGTGACTGTAATTTGTTTATTTGTTATAAATGTGCCTTCTATCACCTCATCTAGTCAATATGTTAATTGAGGACGCAATAATGAAAATCAAAGAATGAGTGGAAGGTATATCAATTAAGGGACCAAGCAATTTGTAAATTATTATGTTTTTCTAAACTAATTGTAATGCGATTTGCTGGATAAGTAGTCCTACTTATTTACTTCTTTACTTTTCAGATCAGGTTTGTAAATATTATTGCACTGGTAGCGAGGACCAAAGTGAAATGAATTGAATAATTAATTCTTAAAACCTAGATCAGTTGGAACTTAAGATAAGTTGGATTTAATACATCAATGTTAGTAGTAGAAAAGAAACAAAGCAAACGAAATATAAATATCAAAATTGGAAATATTATTCAATAATTGAAAAAAATGAGAGACTTTAGTTACCTAGGAAGCATTATCACTAAGTCAAATGTTCCAGACCTGAATTTGGCAAAATGAAATGATTTGCTAAACAAGAATTAGAAAGCAAAAGGTGTACTTTAATTTGTAAGCATATAAGTATTCGTTTGGAGTATACTGTTTTATGTAAGTTAATGTTGGACTCTTCAAAAAATGGATATAATTCGTTAGAAATAATGAAAATTCGGATTTGGCGCACAATCACCAGAACATGTTGGATAAGAAGAAATCCAACGTTAACGGGAGTAAAATTATTATCAAAACGATGGGGAAAAGAAGGATTGAAGTAATTTATTTATCACAAATGTATTTTATGGTAATATTAGTGGGCATAGAGATAGAGGTAGGCCGAAAAAAGTAATTTGTTTTGAAGAGATCAAATATCACATGATTTTTCTAGGGTATAATAATATGATTGCACGAGCTTTTGAAAGAACGTAGTATGCGACCTTTTAAATCATGATATTGTTTTTACATGGAGTAGGTTTTTAAACTTTATCTCTCAAGAGGTTTTTAATTATTTATTTATTATATTACTGAACATCTTATTTCCAGCTCATGTTTTGTGTTTTGATACCACATGGCTCTCAGAATTAGAAAATATATTACGCGGTGAAGTCACCCTTTGGGAAGTGACACTGTGACGCCTTTCACATGTCATTCCTGCCCGTTCCGTCTGCTACCTTTACGCAGCCCCTGTGCGATGGATATTTTAGTGTTTCCCGAGACTTAAGAGCAATACTTAAAGTGTTAATTGAGGCGCGGCACAATGAGATCATCCAGAGTATTTGTAGGATAAAGCTTACAAGGGAGATTCTCCGATAGTACTTAGAGGGAACAGGAGAAGGCTTCATAGCTAAAAGCCACCCCAGGTAGTTGAAAAATCCTCGTCTCTCCCCCGGGCTACGGGGACGAGAATATTTTCCACAGCTCGCCTTTCTGAGATACTCTCTCAGCCCTATCTTTATAACTACTTAATCCACTCCAAACTACACTCAACTTTTCGTGGTGTCGTGTGGAACAGAAAATGAGAGCAGATATATGAATAGATAACGACAGCTAAATAATAAATAAAACTACAAACGTAGTAATAAATTTGAATCATTTCAATAAACATCAGTTTATGCTGCTGCCTCTTGACGAGGCCATCCAGATACCACGATTTAGGAAAGGGGTTCCCACATTTCAAGTCAATCATGACAACATCTGGCAGGCTCGTAAAATATTCGGTTTAATACTTCAATTAAATATCTGATTTGCCTTGAGTTCATGCAAGGATATCAGAATGATTGCTAGAACATACATTTGGCAACGTGATATAAAATATAGGCAGTTTGCTAGCTTTTAAGAGGGAATTCTATATTTATTTATTTAATATAAAGTGTACCTGTTAGTTCTCGTAGGATTCCATAATCTAAGAGGACATTTATGTAGAACATATATTATAATTTTATTTACTTTAAATACATATTTATTTTACTCGATAAACTGGTCAGATCAATTTTTTATGAACTCAATACCGTTATTCCTGTTGAAGCCTTCTCTCTCCCCTTCACTAACAACTGTTATAAATAAATTTTCAGTTTCCAGGCTTTCTCATGCGCGATTTGTATGATGCGTATTTTATTTATTTAGTATTGTTTATTTTCCTTGGGAATAGATAGTTTTGTTTGGTAGAATTGTTACAGTATTTTCAATTCTTTAATAAAAAATCCAACATTTTCTGCTTCATTGAAATGGACCGGAGTCTAAAAAAATAAATTGCAAATATTTATTTAACACGTTAGAATTTCCAGCGACGAATGAAATAAAATCTGTGTCAGTAAATATTGTAGGACAGACTATGTTGTCATATAATATTTGTCTTTAACCCTATGTCTAACAAAATACTGATATTAATATGTAGATAAAAAAAAAAAAGGTTCTCTATTACTTTTATTTACCACAATAACTACTAAAGGGACGTTAACTTCCACATTTTCTTCAAGAATAGATAATGATATTCACGATCGGTGGCAAAGGCTAGTTTATATTGTCTATTGTACATATTAGAATATTAGATACATTTTATTAATTGTATATACTTGAGCATTAGGTATTTTTATTTCGGCAAAGAATAGAAGTGGAAGTAGGACTCAAATTAAGAATAAATAATCCGGGGGAGATCTGTATTTTGTGAATTTAAGTTATCTGTCTGTATTTTGAATGTTTACGCAAATAATAATATCGATCTCATCAAGCTGTCACACTGTGGCGCAACGTACAGCTCTGGACATTAGTCAAAACGATAAAACATATCTGATAACCATCTTTAATTGTAGCACCTTATACTCGAATACCATCTATTAAAAACCTAAATTTCCATATTCTATAGTTTATTTATTTCCCTCAAGTAAGTAAATAAATAAATTTATTAAGGGTTTGGTCCTCAACGATAAGAGTTTTAGTTAATGTTTATTTTATCTGTTATTTTAATGGTTATCTTAACAGGCTTTAAGCTGGATGTTTATTTTTATGGATTTAATTTTCTTTAATTTTATGGGCAAAGTTTTTTGCCGAAAATCAAACAAAGAAAAACAAACTCAACGAATTAACGTTCTGAAGCGTCAAATAAAATGATAATGTTTCAAAAATGAATATGATTTAATTATTAAAGCTCAAAATCAAGTGTTGGATAAGACATGAATGCTTTCTGTAATATTAAAATCATTTTCTCCACAGCCTCTAAACATTCTGCTCCTACATCTACGAGATATCAATGGTATGTGTGACTAGTTATACAATGTACAATGAAATGCGAATTGAGATCAACGAAATATGGTCAAAATTGATTATGTCTAAAATCCAGAACACTCGTAGGCTGTTGTTACTGGTGAAACATTTTAGCAGATTTCCCTTAAGGGAAATCAGCTATTGAGGTCGTACTCATGACGCGATTTTCGAAAATTTTCTTCAAATGTCCATCAATCCTACCCAGGAGATGACGAAAATGAGGTCCGTTCCAAATTATATATATATATATATATATTTGTCTGTTAACGCTCTAGCGGTCGCAATTTTTGTTTTATCGTTACGAAACTTGATATTTAACCGTTTTATGTAAAAAGACAGATCAAGTTCGTTAATGGCTGAAATCGGACCAGAGGGAGGGGGGGGTTTAGAGGGGGGGATTTTCGAAAATTTAAAATATCTCCGTTATTATGCATCGGATCGAAAAATTGTATAGAATCAATCTTATTGCAAATTAAATTTACTATAAATATTGTTATATACATTTATTCTCTATCTTTAATATTAATCGAGATATTTGCATTTTTATGAAGTCTGTGGTGGGGTATAGTTCGGATTATGTCGGCCATCTTCGTCATTTCTCGGCTCAGGCGGAGCTTCTTCTAACCTGGCGTTTTTAACCTTACCTTACCTTCCTTACTTTGTGAGATTTATGCAAATACGTTTTGTTCATCCGCCACCCCCCCCCCCTTCTTTAGTTCTTGGACTACTGAAATTTGAGTTATTAAAATATAAATTATTCTTACAATTCAGAAGCCGTTTCAGTTGGGTATTTATTTTAATTAACTGAAAGATTTCTCTATATCTAATCACGGTGGTATTGTGTTACCAGTATGTAGATTTCTCTATTGTAAAACTTCACAGGGGAAATCTGCTTAGTTTACGCAGCCCCTGCGTGACGGACTTTTTTTTTTTGGGAATGAGTATGATGTACAATAACCCCTACAATTGGGTGTTATCCTAACAATCAATCCTTATTGAATCTCGGGAGCCAGGAAGTGGTCGCACTTTTGTAGAAAAAAATATTATAAAAACTTTGTACAATTAATCTTGGTGCAAATTCACTGTTATGTAAATAGTGATATATACCCATTATCTCTATCTAGAATATTAGCCGAAGTTCATTAGTAGACCCCCACTTTTAGCAGCTATCCCTAAAGGAAATCAGCTATTGAGGTCGTACTCATGGCGTGATTTTCGAAAAATTTCTTCAAATGCACATCAATCCTACTCAGGAGATGGCGAAAGTAAGGTCCGTTGAAAATTATATAATTATATATATATAATATATATATATATATATATATATATATAATATAATTATTATAATTATAATATATATAATATATATATATATATATATATTATATTTGTCTGTTAACGCTCTAGCGGTCGAAACTCGATATTTAACCGTTTTATGTAAAAAGTCAGATCACGTTCGTCAATGGCTAAAATCGGACCAGTGGAAGGGGGTTTAGTGAGGGGATTTTCGAACATTCGAAATATCTCCTTTACCATACGTCGGATAAAAAAATTGTATAGAACCAATCTTATTGTAAATTAAATTTACTCTAAATATTGTTTTATACATTTATTCCCTATCTTGAATATTAACCGAGATATTTGCATTTTTATTAAATTCTGGCCGATAGCACACGACTGAGTTTCCCGCCAAAAGCTAGTTCGGCCCGTTGCCGGAGCTGTTCGGCTCTCGTATGGAGATTTCTCTATTGTATAACTTCACGTGGGAAATCTGCTTAGTTTACGCAGCCCCTGCGTGACGGACTTTTTATATTTAAGTTTATCTCTAGAAACATTCAATAATATTATAGGCATAAATTAAAACCACTAAATATTTTTACTTGATATTATGCAAAATGGTTAAGGCAAAAGACTTTCTACTTTAAGTTTTGTGCTAAACATAAACCAACAAATCAGATCTAAACTAACTTGAAAAGCAAATAAAGAGATTGAAATTGAAATAAAGTTTGACTGGGGGTTTGCTATTCAGAGCATTCTTTGAAGAGTTTTACTTCTGAAACTTTTTTCAACTAAAAGTTTTCAAAAATATTGACATTTTCTCTTTAAATTAACATAGATTAGACGTAAATTTATTGTGAATTAAATAAACCTGCAGTATTTTATATTTAATATAAATTAGAGAACTATTATGTTAATATATATACTGTTCGCTCTCTATATGTAGCAAATTTTTAAATATTCAAACCGAATACGCTAATTACGCAGCTCATGCTTGGAAGAATTTGTTGACTACCTGGCTGATTCGCACTAACTAACATATTTATTATTTCGAAAGATACAATTTGTCCATTCATTTCCATGGAAAACTTATATTTCCTCTGTCCGCTCCGAATGTAGGTAAAATATGGCCGAATTATAACTTGATTTATTGCAGCGACATCACATTTGTTAAACAGCCATTAAGCAGGCAACATTCCACCTGGGTGCTCTGAAATCTTTTATTTTCTTTTAATTCCATTTTTAATCTTGTTTATTCAGAATGAAACTAATTTTTTAAACCTGTTGTTATTTAGATATTTAATTAAAATTTTGAACCCATACAATAATAAGTTTGACTACTCATTTACTTAATAATGTTCATTTTTCTTTGTAAAATGTAAAGTCCAATTTTTACTTCTAAGGTCTCATTTCGTGATTATTCCATTAAAAATGAATTTACTATTAAAAGAGAGATCAGATTTAAAAGTATTAAAAGCAATATTCCGAAGAAGACAAGTTCATTTTAAAAACCTGAACAAAAATCTTTTATGAATAAAGGTTAGGAATTTAGTTAGGAACAAAGCAGAAATACATGAACTGTGAGAGATGCCCAAGTGAGGTTTATCTTTTTGGTATGTAAGAATTCAGAAAGTTATATTTAAAACAATGTGTGTCCTTATACACACACACATGTAAGCGCACACACAACAAACACACTAGTAATTGATTAAATTTACACATTGAAAATAAATGTGAGATCGAAACAGTTAAGGGACATGATACAATTTATTAAGGAAGCTTCATCAAACATTTTTGTTGTTTATAGGTTTTGAGTTCACGAAATACTATAATCGTTTGGAAAATATTTTTCAAACTTTCACTAACTTGGAATGATGATGCGATATATTTAATTTTATTAAATCTTTTTTTACTTTCTATAATCAAGCGATGGCAGAAGATCGACAAAAATGAAAAACCTCAAATCATTATTAAAACCATTCTTATTTCTCTACTAGTTTCGCGTCTTCACATTACGAGAAAATATAATACTAAGGGGTAATTAAACTATCCGCTAAATCGTTATGTAGGACCTTCCACTAACCAAGTCAGCTCTAATTTAAATCAATGTCACGAAATAAAAAAGCCCGTCACGCAGGGGCTGCGTAAACTAAGCAAATTTCCAACGTGCGCCACGTATTTGCATTTATCTCAAAACTAAAAAGTTTAATGAGTACAATATTTGGTATTTAAGCTTCAAATAAAGTACTTCATAACATAATAGGATATTGTTAATATGAGATCAGTAGGAGTGGGGCTTTACTGAAGACCAAAAACTAAAAAATGCAAATATCTCAGTTAATAATCAAGATACTGAAAAAATATACATAACAACATTAATAGAACATTAAATTTGCAATAAGACTGCTTCTATACAATTTTGCGATCCGACATATAATAACGGAGATATTAAGAATTTACTAAATTCTCCCCCTGTAAACCCCCACTCCTCCTGGTCCCTGGTCAGCCGTTAACGAACTTGATCTTTCTTATTATATAAAACGACTAAATATTCAGTTTTATAACAATTAAACAAAAATTGCGACCGCAAGAGCGGTAACAGACAAATTTACAGGGTGTCCCCAAACCAAACGGCCAAACTTCAGGGATCGATAGAGGATCGAAAAACTAAGAAAAAAAGTCCTCTGGCATATGCCTCGTTTTCGCTTCGTTTTTGAGAAAATCACAAAAAACTGAAAATAGTTGTGCAAAAAGTGTATTTTTTTTAATAATGTATTTAAATTACAAAAAACTATTGGCTTTTTGAGTAAGCTTAATTTTTTAATTTACGAGGAGTAAATTTAGAAAACATGAATATTCTCACGCTTTCCTTATCAATAAAACGTCTAGGTTGAGTGTTTAAACTTAAAAAGAAAGGATTAAAATGTTTACTATCATTTTAATCCTTTTTGGGGGGAATCCAGCCTCGCATTCTCACATTAGTGGTGTTGCTAGTACTGTTCAGTGAAGTCAACAAATATGGCTAGATTTACCAACGCTGAATACGCGGACATAGTCTACGTCTACGGATTCTGCGATGGCAATGCACGTCAGGCAGTTCGGGAATATCGCAGACGGTTTCCTGACCGAGAAACCCACACAGAGGTGGTTTTACCAGCACTTTCAGAAGGCTTCCAGAGACTGGGTTCTTCTCATGTAATCGTCGTGGAAACTGTATGCAGGCTCCGATGGAAGCCGACCTGAGGCGGAGGGAGAGGATACTGAGGCACTTCAATACCAACCCTGGCACAAGCGTCCGGAGAGCTGCTTCAGTTCTAAGCATACCAAAGACAACCATTTGGCGCACATTAAGGGCTGACCGCAGGCATGCTTACCATGTACAAAAGGTACAAAATTTAATACCCGCTGATTATCCCCGCCGATTAAATTCTTGTAATTGGTACAAAGAACAATTGCAAAACTATGTAAACTTAAGTTCGAAAGTAATCTGGACGGACGAATCGACTTTTACACGTGCGTGCATATTCAATCAAAGAAACTACCACCTTTGGGCACATGCAAATCCCCGCGCTGTTAGAGAATTTCACTACCAGCATGAGTTTTCTGTAAACGTGTGGGTCGTGTATTGCAGCGAGAGGCCAGCACTTCGAACAACATTTACGTTAACGCTTTAGAAATTAACGATGTAATTTTAGAGAAGGTAAAACCTTCAAAATTTTCAGGTTTTTTTCTCTCACTAAGGTAGACCCATATAAAAACTGAAACATTTATGTTTTCCAAGTAAGAATATTTAATTATTTTATTAATTTTCTAAATTTTTAATATTTTTTTATGTTTTAATCTTTAGTTATTGTTCATAATGTTATCTACTTTAAATAGGTAATTTTTTTTATACTATGAATATTTGAATAAAAAAGTATTTATTATTTTTTCTTAATAAAAAATAATTTTTTTTTTTCAATTACCTTTCTGTTAGTATAAGATTAGAATACAATAATTGTATTGGAATAACATTTTATTGCTAAAATTCATTCAAGGAATAAAATCCGCTCTTCCATTGGCCTTAACTAGTTTTTGCACAACTATTTTTAGTTTTTTGTGATTTTCTCGACGAAGGCATATGCAAGAGGACTTTTTGTTTTAGTTTTTCGATCCTCTATCGATCACTAAAGTTTGGCCGTTTGATTTGGGGACACCCTGTGTATATATATATATATATATATATATATATATATATATATATATATATATATACAGTTTTGAAAGGACCTCATTTTCGTCATCTCTTGGGTAGGATCGATGGACATTTGAAGAAACATTTCGAAAATCGCGTCGTGAGTACGACCTCAATAGCTGATTTCCCTTAAGGGAAATCTGCTAATATCTCTTATCCCAAATGAAGGGAAGTCTAAATAGTAAAGGAGAAATATATATTTGAACTACTTTCACTTTAGAATTTCTATTAAATTAAAATATACATAATTCACATATTTAAACTATTTTTACTTCTTGATCGCCTTTTTTTTTTTTATTTTTTTATAATGTGTATATTCTCTGTTATTTTCCTCTTACTTATATTTCTTTCTTTTTCTAGTATACTTAATGCTTGGGTACATCAAACACTACTGTCAGTATGTCGAAGGTAAAAATAGTTGCAGGTTCAATCCCTACCAAAGGGACTGACCACAGACCCTCTGGGTACAATGGAGCCCGTCAGTCTACTAGAGAAATCTCATTCTAGGTCCTCCTTGGTTACAATCTTCGTAAAAACACTGATCACGAATCGCTCGAGTCTACTTCGGGAGCGGCTAAAGATCTTAAAGGTCTAAAATTCAAACCGAAAAGAGAAATGAGTACAATATACTATTAGCGGGGTGGAAATTATTTAAAAAGTTGTGAACACTAAATATTTACCTTTTAAAGAAAGCGCCAATCTTGATCCCCTCCTCCCTGCACCAACTGGAAAAATGAACAAAATTTGATGAATAAATTAAACTTATTTTATAAAAATGGCTCAAATAACAGATTAAACCAGTCTTTGGCTGACTGACGATGAACCTACTAGCTATGACATTGAGAGTTTTGAAAATGGTGTCTTGTATCGAACGAGCTTACCAGCTTTACATCATTATTGTCAAAAGCCCTGTCAAATTCGGTATATTTGACCTTAAAGCACTTCAATTACTTTATCATGGTACAGTGATTTATTTTTTTTTTTCAGAAGTTAAATATTCATATATTGCTTTCTTAATCGTCTCAAAATTTGTTATACCAGATCACAATCATGTTTACAAGTTTAAGCACTTCGCCACTAAAATTTTGTACAAGCTAACTTCTACTAGCTCAGCTATGATGAGACATTCGAATGATGAAATGATAAAAATGTGTTTTGACATTTTGCCTTGCTTCACTTACAAACATATTTTTACGTTTTATTACCAAAATCAGTAATAAACGTTGTTATTAAGAGTTCTTTGGGATTGCAAAATTAAACACTCTCAAGCTTCACAGTTTTTATGACTGCACAATTTATTTACAATACAATACACACTTGGTTAATTGTTCTTAATTACTACTCACAGTATGCACTGATATATTCATTGTTCTTCAGATTACACAGTCCAATAATTCACTCACGATCACTGAATTTCACAAAATCACGGCACTGCACTGTCCTTTACTTCGCGAAGTTAACGGAACTGCACTGTATAAAACACGGCACTATACTGTTACTTACAGTCACGGCACAACACTGTTCTTCACATAAAAACACTTTACCGCACTTCACTAAGTCGCACTGTAGCACTGAACGCACTTGATGTGCACTTGAAGACCGCTGAGAAAGAACTGAACTCGGTTTTTTCTTATTTTTTTTTTATCTGAGGCCCTAGTATACCAGTGCCTTGGTCGGTGGGCACAGGTCTATCAAACCTAGGGAGGTGTAGGCAGTTCCCCTTTTCCTGAGCAGGAAGCTCTATTTTAAGGGAGGGTTGTAGTGGTGTTGGGTTATAATAGAGCTAAGGATTGGAGGTTCCCGGTAACGGGCGGTACCGGGAGAAACTGAACTCGGGCACTGCCAGGTTCCCCTTATATATAGCTTGTTGGCAAACATCAGACAAAATGGCCAGAAGGGGCTAGACACGTTGCCTGGAACATACGCGGCCATAATTAGATGCTGCCGGCGCCACTAATCTTCATCGGTCGGCTCCTTTCATCTCCGTCATACTTCCCAAATACGCGGCTATCTCTGTTAATTTTTCATGTATTTAATTTTCGCAACAATATATTGGTTTATAAGTCGTGCATATTGGCAATATTTGATAATCAAATATACTAGAGCGAAAGCTTTGCTGCTCTTATGGTAATATGATTTTTATTTGAAAATGGCTAAATTGAAGTATGACTCCCAGAAATTATGATATTTGTGGGCTCTTTCTTATAAAACGCAGATGTACTAGGAACATGTGGAACAAATGAAACACCCGTACATATATATGTGTACTTCTTCCTTTCCGACCTCATTCTCAGAATACTTTTTTCCTGTTATCTTTCTCTATATTATACTTATGAGCTTCAATTTATTATGCTCCAGCTGTAATTCTTGCAAGAGTGAAGATTCTCTCCACAAAATTGACACTTTTTTTTTTTTTTATTAATCTCCACTTCTTTTGAGATAGTCCTGTGGCTTGGGTTAGGTTTACGAGTTAAGAGCGTTGGTCTTAACGCTTTTGGTAAGCGTAGGGTCATTCCTACGTATTCAATAAGAACTTATTCAGTGACCAAATCACTGAATAGACTCCTGAGATTAAATCCGACTAGTGATTCCGAAAATTCCACAGCAGGTTGTCCACTCATCCTAATTCAGAAGTCCTAGCCCTTTCCAGTACCACTCACCCATATTCCCCTCCACGGCGCCTCAAGAGAGAATGGCCCAGAGATCTCATAGCAGTGTAAAGAAACTGTTAGCAGTGGCTAATTTCTTATCAAGTGCCATACCTCCTTAGCTCTTGACTTCCTTGCCAGGCAGGGAGAGGCAGCCCCTCATTGTGGCGAAGGGGTGTAGCTTTTGTCGAGAGTGATGGAGGACGATTGTATTGTACATTCACATTACCAAATGCATTTAAATGGGGAATGCAATATTCAAAATAAAATAATAAAAAAAAAAGTAACTGATTGTGACCAGTAAATACCCCGGCCCGATTAGCTATAGTAGAATAACAAGGTTTACATAAATGTATAATTTTTTTCGAGGCTTTTCCATAAACAAAGGATTATTTATTTATGAGTTTACTACATTTCCTCTATCATATAAAGCCCATAATTTTATAAGTGTAAGTGAAAGGAAAGAAATAAGATAAAGGAAAGTGGCTGAACGCTTTCTTCAACTCGTTTACACGAGATACTTCTGACGTGCTTAAATTGATATATGTCATGGAGACGAGTCAGCCCTATCTCTAAGGAACGAATTCAATTTAGTTCTATCATCTCGGTGCCCCCTTTCCATTTGTTCAATTGGATAGTGTTTTTAAATAATTCCAGGTCTAAGCTAGGTAACAAAGTAAGAAACAAAATGATAAATTATGCATTATATTGTAGGCAGGCATTGTCGATGAATATACAAAATATTCATATGATATAATTATTACACGAAATGAAATCCTTTGGAGCTATGCATTTATAACTTACTTCTGAGTGTTATTTTAGTTGATTAATTTTTTTTTAAACTAAAAAGAAATTAACCTCTTCATAGTAGACTGTCGTCTAGCCAAAGTATCTTGTGCATATACCATATGATAAGCACAAAATTATGTCACGCAGGGGCTGCGTAAACTAAGTAGATTTTCATCGTGGTGTTTAACAATAGATAAATCCACATACTGGTAAAACAACAGCAATATTAAGTGAATAAATATAAATGATAATAAGAAACTTCACGCCGGAAAGCGTCTCAAATGTAAACAAATAATAAAGGTCTCTTGAAAACAATATCTGGAATTTAAGTTTCTCATAAAATGGTTTATTATATAACAGAGTATTGTTTATATATAGTAGAAGTGGGGGTTTGCTGAAAGCTGAAAACTGAAAAATTCAAATATCTCTATTAATATTATAAAGGTATATAACAATATTTATAGTACATTTAATTTGCAAAAAGATTGTTTCTACACAATTTTTCGATCCGATGAATAGTAACGGAGGCATTTTGAATTTTCGAAAATCCCACCTCTAAACCTCCCCTCCCACGTGTCAGATTTAAGCCATTAACGAACTTGATCTTTCTTTTTACATATGACGATTAAATATCGAGTTTCGTAACGATCAAACCAATATATATATATATATATATATATATATATATATATATATATATATATATGGAATGGTATCTCAGGCGAATACTGCAAAGGTAGATATAAGTATAGAAGCGATGTTCACATATTCTGCAAGAATTTTCACGAGACGAATGACTCCCGAAGTCACCCGGCAGCTGTGGTGCAATTTACTGCTTTCTAATGCTCCAAAGTCACTGAAGATGGAGCTGTTACTATGAAAATGCATTTTTCTCAATAAACGGATTGTATAGCAAAACAAGCATAGTTTTAGCAGATTTCTTTTAAGGGAAATCAGCTTTTGTGATCGTACTCATGATGCGATTTTCGAAATTTTTGTCCATCGATCCTACCTACTTAGGAAATGACAAAAATGAGTTCCGTTCAAAACTATATATATATATATATATATATATATATATATATATATATATATATATATTGGTTACCAAACTCGATATTTTATATAAAAAGAAAGATGGAGTTTGGTAACGGCTGAAATTGGACTAGGGGGGGAGGGGGTTTAGAGTGGGAGAATTTTGAAAATTCGAATTTCTTTGTTACTCGGATTGAAAAAGTGTATGGATCAATCTTATTGCAAATTAAATGTAATGTAAATATTGTTATATAAATGTAATCCCATCTTGAATATTAACCGAGATATTTGCATTTTTCAGTTTTCAGATTTCAGCAAACCCCCCCACTTCTACTCATGTTACATAAACAATACTCGGTTATGTAATAAACCATATTATTCGAAACTTAAAAACCAAATATTGTTTTCAAGAGTCCTTTATTATACAAGAGATTCTGGTTACCCCCCCCCCGCCGTCCTTCGTTTTAAAACTAATTAAATTTGATTAATTGAGATAAAAAATTATCAACTACATATCATCTGCACACAAGTTGCCAAATGCTTGCTGTCGCAGATATATGATGTTGATGTTTTGATTACTTTCATTGACTACCAGAAGGCATATAGCAGGGAGAATGGAAAGGCTAGGGTCGTTGAAGGCTTTGCAGTTAGTTGAAGCGCCCGGGAGAATTATCAGATTTTCGATTGTTCACGAATTGGAAAGACTTTTTATACGGTCATAAACCGCAAGAATCGGTCTCTTAGTTACTATACAGGTCAACCAATGGCTAAGTGATGAAACGCGAAAATGAAAGTAATAACTGAATGCTTGGTGTTATACCAGCACATACTAATGATAAGTACATCACTTCCGGACGAGTAATGCAGTATTTTCTGGTACTGGTGAAAAGTTCTCAAGAGCTGTTCAAAATATGTATTGAAAATGAGGTAGTCCGATGGTTTTAGTTATACCGCATACAAGTACATGTATAAAATAACAACAAGAGTAAAACCTTGGGAGCAGAAATAATAGAAGAGATCAGCTGCTTCAACATCCTGCAGAAACCTATCTGCTTTAAAACTTTTTCCACATTTGCTGAGGTGAAAATTTTAAAACTGTGACCAGACTACAGTTATATATGACAGGGATTCCCGCAGGAATTAACAATTTGAAATTATCCAAAAAGAATCAATGTCATATACATTTTCCATATAAATAACCCTATTTTCGTCTGCAATTCTTCAAAAATTATTATTTAATTACCATGAAAAGTATTCCAATTTTTATTAAATCAACTTTTTAGTAGATAAGGACCTTAGTGCTCTGATATTTCAAGAATATTTCGAAGTTTGAGAAACATGGTCCAAATATTCGGATTAAAAAAACATTGCTGAAAACATTGTGGTCTGGGTACCCAAAATAAGAGATTTATTTCTATTGAGATACATTTTATTCTTTTTTCATAGTATTTTGGATTTTTTTAATAATAAATCCATATAGCAGGGACTGTGGATCAAAGATTTCCTTGTTAAGGGAATTTCCTTAATATTACAGAGAGAAAAGATTCAACAAAAACCCATTTTTCTATGCACTCATGTTTTATTTCATCTAGTCTAAAGTCTTTAGTTGTACAGAAGAGAGCTAAGTAAAAGTCAACAATGAAAAACAAGGATGTGTTTAGCTCAGAGGGCAATGCTTGAAACCTTTGTGACTTCTATCTACAAATAATTACACAGAATAAACTTTTCTGAATTCCGCATGGTTTGGCATTAAAAAAGTCCGTCACGCGTGGGCTGCGTAAACACACAACAACAGTCATATATATATTGAACGGACCTCATTTTCGTCATCCCCTGGGTAGGATCGATGGACATTTGAAGAAATTTTTCGAAACTCGCGTCATGAGTACGACCTCAATAGCTGATTTCCCTTAAGGGAAATCTGCTAATAATCTCAATCATTTTATTCCCTAGATATTAGAGATATATTAGATTTCCCCATGAATTTGGCTTTCGAGAAAAACAATCAATTGTAGATTGATATACAATTTCTAGATTGAAAGGGAATTTTTTAGTTGTACCCATTTACTGTGATTTGAACAATTTCACAAGCGCGTTTCCTTGAGGAAATTTGTACTAAAAAGAGTGTAAGCGTATATTTACGTCCTGAGGTGCTTATAGTGTTAATACATCCCGGACATACAATTAAATCCTAGACTGTAATAGCTGCAAACACATTGAAGTAATAACCTAGGCACAAGGCTGAGCATTGCAAATTGGCTCATAAACTAAAGCCCTAGTTTTGCTTTCGACGAGTTCATTCTAAAAGGTTGTGAATTGGGTGAAATTTACGAGAGGATCAGTAGAATCCATTCTATTAAAATAAAGGAATAATGCTGGGAACTTGGCTCTTTTGTAGAATTCCCCCTTTTAAGAGGCACGATTGAGAAAAGTTTTCCCAGCGCCCCCCCCCCTTTAGGCCCATCTACAAGTTGTAATTATATTGAGGGAAACAATCGCTCTTCCTAATGACCGAAGCCCGATACGGCCCTCTCCGCTAAGCGCCCTCTTACATTGGACTTTTATTTTGTTTATTTTACACTCTCTTCTCTCTGTACCTCTCTTATATCCCCCTATTTCTTTTACTACCAACTCTTTTTTCTTTCTTCCCTTTATAATTGTTTCGATAATGATCGCTCTAGACCAAGTCCTCTCTCAATGAGGATTATAAATTGTTTGTGTTGTCAAGTCTGTTTAGAAATTGTTGTTTTATTCAAAGAATATTCACTTTATTACATAAAGAGATTTAATTAAAATAATCATACTTGTGGGTAATTTTTCAACAACTTTAACATTGCACTTAAATTCTGAAGCTCCTAACAAAATATCAGAGTATAGCATATGGGCTCAATTATAGTTCTTATTGTTATTTATTTAAATCCACTATATGCTACTAAGACCAATCGGTCTACAGGTTACCTCCCACATCTTGTCTGGGAGAGAACAAGAATTTTATTTAATGAGTTCGTCACTAAATAAATTTCTACTGACCACATGACTCCAGGCTTGCCAAGTATATTAAGACCAAATTGTTAGAAACACCTGGAGGTAGAGTATGTGATAACAATATTTCCTATGGTTGAAATAAAATAGTATCAATGATGATAATAATTCCTCTATGTTTACTGTATAATAATAATAATAATAATAATAATAATGACAATATTAAACTATAGAAATACTATATATATATATATATATATATATATATATATATATGGTGTTTCGTTTTTGGAGTTTTGGTCAGTGTTGCTGAAAAAATCTTAGTTCATTCCAATATTTCGAGAATATTTATTTTCTCTTATTCAGGGCTAAAAAGTAAAGGTACTACTTTATATATATATATATATATATATATATATATATATATATATATATATATATATTGCACATTGTTATTAGAGTGTAATAAATAGTGTTTGTGTTAATTCTACTTACCAAGACTAAAGAAACTTAAAAATTATTGTACATCACTGTAGTTCCTTTGTTTACATTAGGAGGTTCATATAAAACACCCATATCATAATCAGCACAGATAAATACAACAAGAATTGTGATAAAAAATAACAACGACAATTGTAACATAGTAGAACAACAACAACAGAATAGTTTTATTACAACATAAAATATAAAAATAAATGCAGCAACACACAACAATAATAGTTGCATGATAACAATAACACAGTATCTATGGTACAACATAAGAATAAGTTTAATTATAACAATTTATTATTTAAACAGCACAGAAAAATAATTAGTTGTAACATAATAAAATAACAATAACATTTCAACTTTAATATAACACGAAAATAGCTTTAACAAACTATAACAATTGTGATAACATACAGCAATAACAATTGTAACACAGTAAAATACCAATAATTGTAACAAAACACAACAATAATTAGTTATAACATAATAAAATTAAATAACAATGACATTGTAACTTTAATATAACATGGAAATAGCTCTAACAAACTACAACAACAATTATGATAACATACAGGAATAACAAATGTAACATAATAGAAGAGCAATAATTGTAACAACACACAACAATAATTAGATGTAGCATAATAATAAATTAAACAACAATAACATTGTAACATTAATATAACTTGAACATAGCTTTAACATAATATAACAATAACTGTGATAACATATAGCAATAACAAATGTAGTGGAATAACAATATTATATCAATTTCATTACTACATAACATAGCTTTAATAAAAAAATAATATAAGAATAATTATAATAACACATGTCAATAGTTATAACATAGTTGCCGGGATATTTTCATTTTTTAGTTTTCCGCCTTTCGTAAACTCCAACACCTACTCATGTCATTTTAACAGTAAACTGTTATATTATGAAGCACATTATTTGAAGCCTAAGGACCAAATATTGTTCTCATTAGACTTTTACATTTTGAGATATGTGCAATGCAGCCCCTGCGTAACGGAGTTTTTTACATTTATTCTTTGAAGCTTCCCAAAATGAAGTTAAACGCTCAATAAGGGTGCACTGAAAATGTCGGTTGGGCTCATGAAATTTTCTCGGGGTAGGGGTAGTGACGGGGGGGGGTCTCTGGCAATAACGGTAAGAGGGTGAAAATGGCTATTGGCCATTGACACCTCGGCTACCCTTTGAAGTTTACTATAGCCGCTAAAATCAGCTGTAGGGCTTTGAGTGTCCTTAGGTCGCTAGGAGGTCCGTATCTTGAGGCTTTCTCATGTCGATGGACACCATTTGTTGGTCAAGGCATGAGGCGGATTAAGGTTAAACTAGTTGTAGCATGTTCATCTGGAAGCTCGGGCAACAATATAAACAAAGATATGTCCCTACGGAAATGTAATACACTTTAAACCTGTATCCGCTGGATGTAAGTGTTCAATATTTTTAGCAGATTTCCCATAAGGGATCAAATGCCCATTCATCTCACGTAAGAGATGACAATAATGGGATCCGTTCAAAAGTATATATATATATATATATATATATATATATATATATATATATATATATATATATAGTGTTGCGAAAATTTAATACATGAATAATCCTTCAGAGAGAGAGAGAGTCACGTATTTGGAAAGTGTGGCGTAGATCAAAGAGACCGACAGAAGGTCTAGACGCTACTAGGCTCGTCTAGCCCAGCCTCGAATGAACCAGACAATTCCCCTTTGATGTATGCCGACGACCTATATAAAGAAGCTCGGGCCAGCCGTGAGCAGTCAGTTTTATTCTCACCTGTCTTGATGTTCACATCAGTGCTACAGTGCGACTTAGTGCAGTGCGGTAAAGTGTTTTTATAAGAAGAACAGTGTTGTGCCGTGACTGTAAGTAACATTTTAGTGCCTTGTTTAAGACAGTGCAGTGCCGCGAAGTTAAGGACAGTGCAGTACCGCGAAGCAAAGGACAGTGCAGTGCCCTCTTGTTGTGAATTTCAGTGACCGTGAGTGAATTGTTGGACTGTGTAATCTGAAGAACAGTGACGCTATCAGTCTAAACTGGGAGTAGTAATTAAGAATAATTACCAAGTTTATTGTGCATTATCCAAATAAATTGTGCAGTGATAAAAAAAACTGTGAAATTTGCGAGTATTTAATTTTGCAATCCAAAAGAACTCTTATTAAAAACGTTTATTACTGGTTTTGGTAACAAAACGTAACAATATATACACACACACAAACACATACACACACACGCTAGTCTGTTAACGTTCTAGCGGTAGCAATTTTTGTTTAATCGTAATCAATCTATACATCTGAACGTTTTATGTAATAATAAAGATGAAGTTCGTTAATGGCTCCAGTCGGACAGGAGGGAGAGGGGTTTCGAGGGGGAAATATGAAAACTCGAAATATCTCCGTTATTATACGTTGGATCAAAAAATTGAATAGAGCCAATGTTAATGAAAATTTAATGTCCTATACATGTTTTCATGTGTTCGATCTTAACCGAGATATTTGCATTTTTTTTAGTTTTCGGCCTTCAGTAAACCCAGCACTCCAACTTATGCCATATTAACAATAAGCTGTTAAGTTTTTGACTACCATGAAGCAGAATTTAATAGGTAGTGCACAAGGGAATACCTATTGTGTTGAGCATAGATTTAGAGAATAAATGCAAAACACAAATGTTCATGAACACAAATTCGTCATTATACATCCAAAGCTATTACATGCTTCATGAGTGAAACATGATTGTACAGGACGAATATTTTCACCATGTGATATAAATGATGGCATTATTTAGTGCTTAAGTTATCCGAAAATTTTTATTTCGACCGGGAATCATTTTTATTTCAAATTGTTTTTGCCGACTAACTGCTATCGTAAACAGAAGTTCTTCATCAAACGCCCAACTCGTGGGAGTTAAGTAAAAAGTGGTTTTTACTTTACGGGCTGAAGAAAAAGTACATTTGTGTTATTTGATGAAAATGAAGGGATTGTTCTTCGATGCATACATTAATAATTCAATCATTGTATTTCCGCAGGGAACCATTTTTATTTCAGTCATTCAACAGCGGGTACCTCAGCCAGTTATTATGACTACAATATCCTGTCTTATTTATTAACGCCCCTTTGTGCTACTACGACTAAATAGGGCGGTTTATAACCGTTTAACATATTACCACTCTTAGACTGGGTGAGACTAAGATTTTGTTTAATGAGTACATTCCTATTGCCCAAGCGAGAATCGAATTCGACTTTTTAGGTTTACTATGTGATATTAAGACAACCACCTTAACTCTCATTGTTAATCTGAGATTATTCTTGTAGGTGACATTTAATCTATATTAACAGTTTTGATACAAAATTAAATATATTGAATTTTTAAATCTTAATGTATATTTTTATATTAAATAATTGAGTATTTTAAAATACCACCCACATTTGGGTATCATGAAAAAATTATAAACAGATGTCACGATTTAGGTTAGAGGAAAAAAAAACTAAATTAAAGAAAACAATTCGTCGAGGAAAAGAAGGAGAAAAGATATAAAAAAGAGATAGTTTCTTTTTAAATGAGAGCAGATGGGAACCAATCTTATCTTGCTCCGCCTGTAGCAAATGTATTTCGGTGAAATAAACGCTCTGGCTGTAGAAGAAATTAGATTTTTTCTAAAAGAAGGAATGAAGTGCAGATTAATTACAAAAATACTTAAAAGAAAATTACTTATTTAATTCTTAATTAGGACTTATTCTTTAACTCCTCTATCTAGATGACAATGACACTTGCCATTAAGAATTTTATGCTTCACACATTGGCTTTTATTATACTACCCCGAGTTTAGTTTTATGCTTTACACATTAGATCTTATTGTAGTAAACTGCGTTTTAGTTTATGTTTCACACACTGGGTTTTATTATAGTACATTGCGTTTAGTTTATGTTTCACACACTGGGTTTTATTATAGTACATTGCGTTTAGTTTATGTTTCACAACATTGGCTATTATTATAGAACATTGCGTTTTGTTTTATACTTTACACATGAGATATTAATGTAGTAAACTGCATTATAGTTTATGTTTCACACACTGGGTTTTATTATAGTATATTGCGTTTAGTTTTATGCTTTACACATTAGATTTCATCATAGTGCATTGTGTTTAGTTTATGTTGCACACGTTGGCTTTTATTATAGTACATTGCGTTTAGTTTTATACTTTACACATGAGATCTTATTATAGTAAACTGCGTTTTAGTTTATGTTTCACACACTGGGTTTTATTATAGTACATTGCGTTTAGTTTATGTATCACACATTGGCTTTTATTATAGTACATTGCGTTTAGTTTATGTTTCACAACATTGGCTATTATGATAGTACATTGCGTTTTGTTTTATACTTTACACGTTGGCTTTTATTATAGTACATTGTGTTAGTTTTATGCTTTACGCATGAGATCTTATTATAGTAAACTGCGTTTTAGTTTATGTTTCACACATTGGCTTTTATTACAGTACATTGCGTTTAGTTTTAAGCTTTACACATTAGATTTTATTATCGTACATTGCGTTTAGTTATGTTTCACACATTGGCTTTTATTATAGTACATTGCGTTTTGTTTTATACACATTGGCTTTTATTATATTGCATTGCGTTTAGTTTTATGCTTTACACATTAGATTTTATTATCGTACATTGCGTTTAGTTTATGCTTCACACGTTGGCTTTTATAATAGTACATTGCGTTCAGTCTTATGCTTTTCAAATTAGATTTTATTGTAGTACATTGCGTTTAGTTTATGATTCACACATTGGCTTTTATTACATTTGAGTACATTGCGTTTAGTTTTAAGCTTTACACATTAGATTTTATTATCGTACATTGCGTTTAGTTTATGTTTCACTACATTGGCTATTATTATAGTACATTGCGTTTAGTTTTATACTTTACACATGAGATCTTCTTATAGTAAACTGCGTTATAGTTTACGTTTCACACACTGGGTTTTATTATAGTACATTGCGTTTAGTTTAGGTATCAAACATTGGCTTTTATTATAGTACATTGCGTTGAGTTTATGTTTCACACATTGGCTTTTATTACAGTACATTGCGTTTAGTTTTAAGCTTTACACATTAGATTTTATAATCATACATTGCGTTTAGTTTATGTTTCACACATTAGATTTCATTGTAAAAATTTGAGTTTAGTTTCATGTATCACACGTTGGCTTTTATAATAGTACATTGCGTTCAGTCTTATGTTTTTCAAATTAGATTTTAATGTAGTACATTGCGTATAGTTTATGTTTCACAACATTGGCTTTTATTATAGTATATACATTGCGTTTAGTTTTAAGCTTTACACATTAGATTTTATTATCGTACATTGCGTTTAGTTTATGTTTCACACATTAGATTTCATTGTAAAAAGTTGAGTTTAGTTTCATGCTTCACACGTTGGCTTTTATAATAGTACATTGCGTTCAGTCTTATGCTTTTCAAATTAGATTTTATTGTAGTACATTGCGTTTAGTTTATGTTTCACAACATTGGCTTTTATTATAGTATATACATTGCGTTTAGTTTTATGCTTTACACATGAGATCTTGTTACAGTAAACTGCGTTTTAGTTTATGTATCACACACAGGCTTTTATTCTTTCTTTCTATTTAGTTTATGTTTCACACATTGGGTTTTATTATAGTACATTGCCTTTAGTGTAATGATTCACGCATTGACTTTTATAATAGCAAATTGAGTTTAGTTTTATGTTCCACACATTGGCTTTTATTATTGCATCTTGCGTTTAGTTTTATGCTCCACACATTAGCTTTTATTATAGAACATCGTATTAAGTTTTCAGCTTCACACTTAGTCTTCTATTACAGTTCCAGCAGTTAAATTGCGCCTTGTTTTATTTCCAGCCTAGCAATTGAAGGAACTATTAAGCCAGAATCTATGTGAAAGTATTCAATACTTGGCTTTATATGCTCCATCTATTACACAAAATCATTAGATACTTCTTCAAATATGCACATAAAACGTAGACAAAGTATATGCATACTCCGATATTCCCACCCAAGGTATATTCCTGTCGCCGAAGGTGATGAACACCAGCAATGAATGAGGGGTATCACGTCGTGGAATAATTAGAGCTGGCAGAGCAACGTCCCTGATAATCCTATCAGGTTGTAGTCAATCCGCGGAGAGAGGAAAAGAGGGGAACAGGGATTTTTTTCATTTTTTTTTCTCTTTTCCTTTTTACAGTAAACATATGGCCATATATTTTTGGAGCATATTTTATGCAAAGCATACTGATATATGGTTAAATATTAATAAAATATTTATGAAAATTATTAGAGTAAAATATACAAGAAGTCCGTCAGGCAGGTGCTGCGTTAACGAAGCAGATTTCCAACGTGCGTCCGTATTTGCTTTTTTCTAAAAACGTATAAGCTCAATGGGAACAATATTTGGTATTTAGGCTTAAAATAAAGTGTTTCTTAATGCAGCAGCTTTTTGTTAATATGACAAGAGTAGGAGTGGGAGTTAACTGAAGGACGAAAACTTAAAAAAATGCAAATATCTCGATAAATAATCAAGATAGTGAAAGGACGTAGATAACAACATATATAGAACATTAAATTTTTAATAAGATTAGTTTTATACAGTTTTTCTATTCGACTCATAATAACTGAGAAATTAAGAATTTTCGAAATTTTCCCCTAACCCCCTCCTCTCTCCAACTGGTCTGATTTCAGCCGGTAAGGAACTTATCTTCATTTCTATAAAAAAGTTTAAATCTGGAGTATGGTAACTATCAAACAAAAATTGCGACCGCTTAAAGCGGTAACAGACAAATATTGGACATTTAGGACATTTTTCGATAATCGGGTGATCAGTTCGACCTCAATAGCTGATTTGCCGTAAGGGAAATTTTTTAATATCACGGTTCTATAAGCACATCAAATCGAGGTTTGGATTTGAATCCACGCTCGAAAGGATAGCGGATCTGTGTCGGTCATCTATGATGATCTTGATGAGATGCATGCATCTTTCAAGGGAAATCTGCCCAAAAAGTGAATTAAATATGAATAATTTATTTATTGTAGAGCGTTATCTACAAGAAGATATTGCTCTTGAGCAAAACACACAAACCCAAATAAAAAATAGCAAATTAAACAACTACTATAGAAACACAAAAACGAAATAAAATAAATAATTAACGAAATAAAAGAAATATTAACTTAAAATACAAAACAAACCATTAAAAAATGTCGACATTTTTGAAGTATTGTTCCGCCTTTGACGAACTGTGCAGCTTTGACATTTGTGTTGAAGAAACCGAAGTATTCCTGAAGTATTTGGACTAAGAATCGAATCTATTTGATTTGACGGCAAATGGTCACAACCCAAGAATGTCAGTGTTTCTCCGGGAAGGAGAGTGATAACCCCTGATTGCAGAGCTCTTATTTTGGTTGACCCAATTTTCATCCTTAAACTCTCTATAATCGTTATTTTAAAAATAGAACCTTCATAATTGACGCTTAATTGCTGTCAACAAATGAATTTAATATTATGCAGCAAGACATTTAGTATTTCGCAAGATGTCTCCCGCTTCTGTATTGCGTAATTCTACCAATTTTATTCAAACAGCTGTGAGCTGAGCTTTTGCATTTTATTAAAGTTGAACTCGAGGAATTTATTACGATAGCCGAAATGATTTTCAGAATGAGTTCCTAAAGGTAGATGACCTACAATCATTTTCGTTCATTTATTGAATTATTTGTTCACAAAAATCAACTATTGGACCACTTTAGATCTTTCAAGTATGTATGAATAAATAGATATTTTCTAATGTAATATATTATTGGGGTACTTGAATTCGCCTTACAGTTCCATATCTATAGTAAAGCCCCCTCAGTGCTTTGATTACAAATTTATATTATGTTAAATTTAGATGCATCTAAAAACTATCAACTATTATTAATGTTTTGTTTTACGGGCGTTGGAAATTGTTATATTGATGCAATATAACATAGATAATATAGTATCTATATATAATATAGATTCCAAACGTGTTCAATGGAAGAAGTAGTATCACTATTATTGAAATGACTCTCACATGAGAAAACGTTTTTTGGCATTGATGCCGCAGAAAGAATTTTTGCAGTGATGCCATCTCCTAAAACGTCCGTCACGTAGGGGCTGCGTGAACTAAGCAGATTCCTCTCGAGATGTTTTGCTATAGATAAATCTAAATACTTGTATCACGTAACTCCACCAGAGATGAAAAGATGGATAGAAATATTTTTCACTGGAAAGAAAAATTTTTTTTTTAAATATATCTGAATATAAGATATTGATTTTATTGAAAACAATTTTCTATATCTAGCACTGTAATTTATAATGAGTCAGAATAATGTTTATCTCACTCAATCAAATTTTAGTACGCCAAGAACTTGAGACGGGGGGGGGGAGGGTCATCATAACAAATTTACATGTATTTCGTATAATAAAGGTCTCTTGAAAACAATATTTGGTATTTAAGCTTCAAATAAAGCGATTTATTATATAACAGAGTACTGTTTATGTTATTATTATTATTATTTATTAACGTTCACTTTTTGCAACTAACACTAATTGGGACGGGTTATCTACATGTTACCACCCTTTCTAGCCAGGGTGGGATGAATTTCGTCACTAAATAGTTGCCTTTGCCCAGGCGAGAATCGAACTCGCCACTCTAGGTTTACCATGTGTGATAAAGGTCAACGCTTTAACTCACATGGCTAACATGAGCCCCAAATGTCACTGTTTATGTGACATGAGTAGAAGTGGGGGTTTGGCGAAAACTGAAAAATGCAAATATCTCAGTTAATACATGAATAAATGTAAACTACAATATTCATAGTAAATTTAATTTTCTATACGACTTTGTCCAATACCATGTTTCGACACGACGTATAGTACCGGAGATATTTCGAATTTTCAAAACTCTTCCCCTCTATACCCCAACCCCACCCCCTGGTCCAATGTTAGCCGTTAGCGAACTCGAACATTAGTTTTACTTGAAACGCTTATCGGTAACGATAAAACAATAATTGCGACTGCTAGATCGCAAACAGACAGATATATACAGACGCACGCACACATTTTATATTCTATAAGAAGGTCTTAGAATAAGGCAATTTACCTATGCATTAATCAAATCAGGTCAATTGTCAATATTCAAAGTTATAGAAGAGAAAAATATGCATATTACAACGATTGTAGGAAGTTGTAATTTGCAGGATGGTTGATCATATGTTCAGATCTTACTCATAACGATAGATTTCGAATTTTCGATTATACCCCACTGTATTACATCCCTCCCCCCTGTATCTGTATTCCGCCATTCACAAATTTATTTATTCGGTCCTGTTGCTGTCAGAATTTTCTGTAAACGGGATCAATCTCTAGCTACATATAGATACGATAACAACGCACAGGTGGGCAAAATTTTAATTTTGGAGAATTCAATTCAAATTTTATTTATAACGATATGCTCAGATTTATTCATGGAGTGGCTGGTTATGCCTTGCTCTGTAGAGAGAACGGCAGGAGCAAGTTTTTGCCAAAGAGCTTTGGGCTGGGGGCGAACCGTACAACCTGCTGAGCGGGCGTTTACGATAGGCCCCTCACTAAAGGCTAGGAATGCAACAGCAAACGCTGAGACATCGAGTTCACTTCCTTTATCGATTGTATTTGCGGCGACTGCTAAAGAGCTTACTCTTCACTACTAATGCTCTAAGCTTCTTACTTCTAACTCCATTCTGCCGGTGAATATTTAATGATCGGCAACCCTTTGAAAGCTCAGACCATCCTCTTTGTAACAGCTGACGCTGGATCGCTCTAATTACGTTTGTATTCCCATTGGCTATGTATATACTCTGGTGTCTGCTAAATATTCTCAGAGCTGTTGGTAATTTTATTGAATACAATGGGGGAATACGCTGTATATCACTACATTAATGCTATTCAACAACAATTCAATTACACCACAAAAATGTTGTTACCAGCGGTTTCAAGTGTATCTATTTCTAGGTTTTTTGTGTTCTATCTATTTTAATAATAAATCAGTCAATATATGAACTACCACAAATGACACAGATATATAGGGATAATTTAAAAATAAGAATAAAATATTATATTGGCCTAAAGCCATGGTTCAATAAATATATTGTTGCGAAAATTAAATACATGAAGGATTGACAGAGATAGCCGCGTGTTTGGGAGGTGCGAGGGAGATGAAAGGAGCCGACCGAAGACTAGTGGCGCCGGCAGTATCTGCTAGGGCCACGTATGTTCCAGGCAACGTGTCTAGCCACTTCTGGCCATTGGCAATCATAGCTGTATCATCAACATCATGATCTAAACGCAACGCCTTGTAGTTGCAATCATTCTGTTCTATCAGAAGCTGCTCATTTCATGTTAGTATACTCACCGAAATCCATAAGATAATAATGTTATCAAAATAGGATTGTCGTCTATTAACGCCGAGGGCCTTGCTTATAAATATATTAGTGGTGAAATCGTTTTGACGGGTTGATTCAGCAGAGCCCGAAAAAACTCGGTCGCACAGGGGCTGCGTAAACTAAGCAGATTTTCCACGTAAAGTTATACAATAGAGAAATCTCCGTACGAGTACCGAACAGTTACGGAAACGGCCGAACTAGCTTTCCATAGCTATTACGTTACACTTAATAAAAATGCAAATATCTCGGTTAATATTCAAGATACAGACTAAATGTATATGCCAATATTTATAGTAAATTTAATTTCCAATAAGATTGGATCTACACAATTTTTCGATCCGACGTATAGTAACGGAGTTATTTTGAATTTCGAAATCCCCCCTCTAAACAACGAACTTGATTTTTTTCCACATAAAACGATTAAATACAGAGTTTTGTAACGATTAAACAATAATTGCGACCGCTAGAGTGGTAACAGACAAATATATATATATATATATATATATATATATATATATATATATATCTATAGTTTTGAACGGACCTTATTTTCGTCATCTCCTGGGTAGGATCGATGGAGATATGATGCAATTTTTCAAAAATCGCGTCATGAGTACGACCTTAATAGCTGATTTCCCTTCAGGGAAATCTGCAAAAATCCCAATGAAAAAATTTTTAAATTTTTCATATTGAAATGATGTTTATTAGCCTTTTATTGTTATTTCCCTCGCTCATATAAATTTAAATGATTGAAAAATGTTCTTTGTTAAATGAAATACGGGAAAGCATTTGCAAGAAAGACATTTTTTATTCCCAGAAATATTTTTAATAGGTTTATGTACTTGCGTGATATTCATGGAATGAACATTATTCAATGTTCTACCATTATAGAACTAGTGAAACAGAATAAAACTGGTGGTTTCCCCCTTCCCCGAGTCGGTCTCACGCTCCCTCTCTCCCACCCTCTCTCTTTCTCTCTCTCTCTCTCTCTCTCTCTCTCTCTCTCTCTCTCTCTCACTCACTCTCTATCTCGTCTCTCTTTGCGCCCTAAAATTTTTATATTGCTTTCGTGTCAGGATGAAGCAATCCCCTTTCCGGAGAGCAATACTCTGTTCTCCTCTGAAAGGAATTTAATAACATCAGTCATGAAAAAGTGAAAACAAATTTTTATTCATCGAAGTGAAGGTTTAGCGGAGAAAAAAAAATAACGTTCGAAAACATTTTGTAAAATTCGTTTCAATAAATCTCCTCCAGTGGTAATAAAGACAAAACTATAGAGTCAACATTTTCCTACACCAGTACCTGGCAACGACATTCATATTGTCAATTTAATAAATACATTTCCTTTTGTTTTTTTGTAGTTTATTTTTTTTTTTTTTTTTTTTTTTTATTTTTTTTTTTTTTATGATTTCAATATCCTTGGAATGAGGGAGTTTATTTACAAATTTCATCACATCCAGTCCCTTCATTGTTTATATTAAAAATAAAAATCTATAAACCACATACATTTCATGAGATACATACAGTAATGAGATCATTAATTATATCGTAAATATAAAGGAAAATAAAAACTATATAACAAAAGAAACTATACATTAGATTATAAACTTAATTAAATAAAAAGAACGGAAGAAATTCATTGTTTATAACCTATTATTTTTCGAAATTTATTCACCTATAAAAGACGTAAAGTCATTTATTTTTTGCAAAGGGTTAAATATTACCTCTACTAATATTTTCTTTTTATCTTTTCATTTTTCGTTCAAAACTGTATAACTATATATATATATATTCTGTTACCTCTCTAGCGATCGCAATTTTTCTTTGATCGTTACCAAACTCGATATTTAGTCGTTTTATGTAAAAAGAAAGATCAAGTAAGTTAACGGTTGAAATCGGACGAGTGAGAGGGGTTGGTTTAGAGGGGAGGATTTTCGAAAATTCGACGTATCTCCGTTACTATACGTTGGATCGAAAAATTGTACAGAATCAATCTTATTGCAAATTAAATTTACTATAAATATTGTATAGATATAGAGAATATATATTTATTCTTTATCTTGAATATTAACCGAGATATTTGCATTTTTATTAAATCTGGGTGGCAAATGGACGAGAGTGAATTTCCCGCCAAAAGCTAGTTCTGCCGTTTCCTTGACTGCTCGGCTCTCGTGAAATTTCTCTATTGTAAAACTTCACGTGGGAAATCTGCATAGTTTACGCAGCCCCTGCGTGACGGACTTTTTTTAATGGACGATCAGATATTTCCACAGGACTCATTGAAAACTCAAGGCTTAGGTCCAAGGTAAATTTCATTTCATTGTCTTTAGATTTTTTTCAAAATTTATGTGTGTATATATATTCATTTTCACACCCTCCTTGTACACATTATACAGGGTCATTCAAGAAGAATGAACTGATTTCAAAGCTTTATGGTGTAAAGCACCATAAAGCTTTGAAATCAGTTCAGCATCACAGCAGAACACGTTGTGATGCTGGAAATGGAACATGATGACACCATAAAACTTCATCACCTGTTAAATACATGAGTCTTTATTGCAATCTTTTAGTACTGTCTGTTAGTGAAATCGGTTCATTCTTTTTGAAAGGCCCTATTATATATATGTCAGTTTTAAGTGCGATTCCTCATAAAATAAGTGTTTTTTTATTGTCTACTAACGTCCACGTTTAGCAAATATGGCTAATTGGGACGGGCTATCTACAGTTCGCCACCCTTTTCTAGCCATGTTGGGACTAGGGATTTTATTTAATGAGTCAGACACAAAATAAATTCCTAATGCCTAGACGGGAATCGTACTCGCCACTGTAGGTATACTACGTGAGATGAAGGCTAACGCTGTAGCTCACATGGCTGACTTGAGCCCCTGAATATAATTTAAAGTATTAATAAATACAATGTTAATTTTATCATATCAAGACATGGATCACACTAGAGAAAGTTGTGTATTGTCAGATTATATGCGAAAGACACGAGTAAAGGATTCTCAGAATGGCTACATGACACTTTAAATGAGTTAATAAATTCAATTTTTAAGAATTCTTGTGTTGGAAGTTGTCCCTTTGTCCTAAATAAACCTCCACGGGATGTGAATGTATTCTAAAGGGAATTGTTTTCAGAGATATTCCAATGAGAAACAGAAGGTGAAACATTTTCCTAAAATCGTAAACATGTTCCATAAACATCCGGCAACAATGATTTTGACATACACGTCGGATTTCTAAAGCAGGAGTTCATTTTTAGCTGTTCCACGAATGGGATCTTGATACGATTGTTAGCGACTCAACTCCTGACATATTGTCAGTTTGAAATGTTTTGTCAACTTTGTTTTATAAAGTACTTCTTGGAAATTTAAAGCACATACATTTAGACTATGGCTCTCTAAAATAACAATGATAGAATTCGATATGCCAACTATTCAGTTTAATGAAAGCGTTGAGTAATTCAATTAGATTACTGAGTCTTGATGATATGATATAAAATGTCAGTTAATTTTAAATGATTATTAGCTAATATGATAGTATTAAATATTAATGAACTACGTGATAACGGCTGTTCTTTCGAGGGATATGCTAACCTCCTTTTACAAACGTTCCTAACAACAAGCGCTAATATACATTTTAGCAGATTTCCCTTAAGGGAAATCAGCTATTGAAGTTGTACTCAAGACGGAATTTTCGAAATTTTTCTTCAAATGTCCATCGATCCTACCTAGTAGATGACGAAAATGAGGTCCGTTCAAAACTGTGTATGTATATATATATATATATATATATATATATATATATATATATATATATATATATATATATATATTTGTCTGTTACCGCTCTAGCGGTCGCAATTTTTGTTTGATCGTTACTAAACTCGATATTTAGTCGTTTTATGTAAAAAGAAAGATCAAGATCGTTAACGGCTGAAATCGGACCAGTGGGAGGGGGGGGGGTTTAGAGGGGAGTATTTCCGAAAATTCGAAATATCTCCGTTACTATACGTCGGATCGAAAAATTTTACGGAAGCAATCTAATTGCAAGTTAAATTTATTATAAATATTTTTATATACATTTTTTCTCTATCTTGAATATTAACCGAGATATTTGCATTTTTATTAAACCTGGGCTCCTAACGGACGAGTTACTTTCCCGCCAAAAGCTAGTTCGGCCGTTTCCTTGAATGGCTCGGCTCTCGTGAAATTTCTCTATTGTAAAACTTCACGTGGGAAATCTGCTTAGTTTACGCAGTCCCTGCGTGACGTACTTTATTGTATTTACAGTGGTTGGTCACAATCGAATATTTGATCATCCCGTGAAAAAAGTACAAAACCGAATGAACACAGTCATTGAAGACGCTTTCGAGGGAAAAAGGAGTTCAACGATTCATGAAAAATACCTCCATATTCTGTAATAAAACTGTTCTGTCTATGATCATCACTGCTAGGGGCAGTCTTAAAAAAATAAATAAATACTCCCTGCAGGATAAATAACACTCAACGTTTGAAGTACTATTACCCAATGGTTGAGTGAGGCGTTCATGAATAGCCCGCAAGGTATTTCGAGGAAGAATCTTTTACAGAGCCGCCGTTTCTTTACTTGGAATCTCTTTGGTCCCCGGAAGCAGTGTAGAGCCTCTCTCATCAATAGTATGAATTATTCAAACTAATATTTGAGTATCGGAAAGTGCGGTCACTTCCCGCTAAAGTTCGATCGATGGCTGCCCTTACCTTCCGAACTTGAACCATTTCACTCTAAAATAATCCTCCTTGCAGAATGATTATTTGAAATTGAAATATCTTTTGTACGATATTGTTCTCAAGAAAAATGTGTAAATCGGCCTTAAGCATGAATTACGTATATAGACACATTTCGTAAGTAACATTCTTCAATTTTTATGTCATCGTTGTGCCATTTATTTCGTCGTGTGTCTCTATAGAGGTGTCTAGTGTACCCGACTCTCAGATTGGTGTTCCTATTGAGGTGTCTAGTGTACCCACCTCTCAGATGGGTGTTCCTATAGAGGTATGTTGTATGCCCACCTCTCAGATGGGTGTTCCTATTGAGGTGCCTAGTGTACCCACCTCTCACATGGGTATTCCTATAGACGTGTCTAGTGTACCCACCTCTCAGATGGGTGTTCCTATAGAGGTATGTTGTATGCCCACCTCTCAGATGGGTGTTCCTATTGAGGTGCCTAGTGTACCCACCTCTCAGATGGGTGTTCCTATAGAGGTATGTTGTATACCCATCTCTCCGATGGGTGTTCCTATAGAGGTGTGTTGTATAACCACCTCTCAGATGGGTGTTCCTATTCGTATTCCTATGAATCAGATTGTCAAATTTCAGTATAAAATAGTGTTTCAGAGGTTGACAAAAGGACCCGTTTAAAGAGAAATGAAATAAATTTGAAGAGTCACAATAACACAACGGTGACCAGCGCCATGGAGATGAATGATATAATTTGATGTAAAGACGTAATTTTCACAAATAGTTGTCAAGCCACTTTGTAACCGTTTCACACGCCACCTGTCGCAGTGAAGATGCGACTTCAAAAATTATGGTTATTTTTGTTTACAAAAATCCTCGTTTACCCTGAAAGTAATGTAAAGTACTGTAAAAGATTTTTCACAACAACATAAATTTGCAATAAAGCGAATCGTTTCCAAGTCTTTCAGAATGCTGTCCCATCTGTGAGGCAAGGGTTTTCCTCCATACAGTATATGTTCCCATGTACCCATGTTGATGAAAAATAATTAAAAACCATACTCTACTGCCTAACTATACATCCAGCTATTATTTGTACTTGGCGTTTAATGTGCACATCGAGAGTGAAGTTAGCATGTAAGGCGCTTTTATAGAGTATTTGTAAAGCTTCATCTTGTAGTCCTCAGTTGCAGTGATTAATAAATTGTGTAAGGATTAATTGCTTACTGTCGATATATTTTTTCTCTCAGTACCTCTGAAAGGAGAGTATATTAATATAATTATCTCCACTTATAAAAATAAAAAAAAATAGCCGTTGCTTTTTAGCAGATGCCCCTTAAGGGGAATCAGCTATTGAGGTCGTACTCATGACGGGATATTCGAAAAATTTCTTCAAATGTCCATCGATCCTACCCAGGAGATGACGAAAATGAGGTCCGTATATATATATATAGGGTATGGGAATAAGTTTCAATTTTTTTTATGGTGAAAAAAAAAACAAATTGGAATAGAGAAATAAAAAAGTACTTTATTCAAAATAATTTCCATTTGAACCTGGCCCATCTTTCAGGCAGTAAACGGATTCCTCGAGCGAAGAATTCTATATCTTTCGACGCAATCCAGTCATCGACCCATTTTTTAACATCCTCGTATGTGGAAAAGCGCTGCCAAGTAAGTGCTGACTGCATAGACCGGAACAAATGATAATCTGAAGGGGCAATGTCTGGTGAATACGGTGGGTGGGGTAGGACCTCCAGTTGACCTGTTCTAGGTATGTCCGGACGGAATGACCAACATGGGGCCTAGCATTGTCGTGCTGCAAAATCAGTTTTTCATGTCTATCACGCCATTCAGGTCGTTTTTCTTGAATAGCTCGTTATAGTGAATCCATTTTTAATCGCCAGTGATGATCCGATGCAAAAAACTCTTTCTTCTTTGTCGATCAAGCAACATTTCGCAAGTGACCAAACGTCTTTCAATATCCCTTTCCTTCAATTCGTATGACGTCCAATTCCCTGCTTTCTGAACCATTCCCAGAGCATGTAGCCGTATTCCAATGGTGGATCGATCAACACCTAATGCTGTAGCCACCTCTTCAAGGGTCTGACAAGGATCAATGTCAAGCAATTCCTGAAGTTCCTCGTCTTGAAACTTTTTTGGGGCACCATCGCGTTCTTTGTCATCGACATTAAAGTCACCACTTTTGAAGCGCTTGAACCAATATCTGCAAGTCGCCTCCGATGGAGCATGGTCACCATAAACATCCACAAGCAAGCGATACGTTTCTGCAGTACTTTTCTTTAAAAGATAGTAGTGAAGCAGAACTTCCCGCAAATGCTGTTTTTTTGGAACATATTCCATGATATAAAAAATCTAGATGTTAACACTCCAAGCAAAAGTTATGTACTGTGTTTATCACCTTACTAACACCCTTTCTTAATCCATGTATGGAAGATTAGATAAGATGTAAGAGATAACAACTTCAACATTAAAAAAAAAAAAATAATTAAAACTTATTTCCATACCCTATATATATATATATAGGTTAACGCTCAAGCGGTCGCAATTTTAATTTGATCGGTACCAAACTTGATATTTAAACGTTTTATGTAAAAAGAGAGTTCGAGTTCGTTAAAGGCTGAAATCGGACCGGAGGATGGGGGGGGGTTAGGAGAAGAGGAATTTCGAAAATTCTAAATGTCTCCGTTACTATTTGTTGGATCGAAAATTCGTAAAGAATCAATCTTATTGCAAATTTAATTATCTATAAATGTTGTTCTATGCATATTTTCTGTATCAAGAATATTGTTGCGAAAAATAAATAGATGAATAATCCTTCAGAGAGAGAGAGAGAGAGTCGCGTATTTGGAAAGTGTGACGTAGATCAAAGAGACCAAAAAGAATGTTCTAGGTCTGACCAGTACCTTCCAGCCAGACGTCGAATGAACTAGACAATTCCCCTTTGATGTATGCCGCCTCCCTATAAAAAGGAGCTCGGGCCAGCCGTGAGTCAGTTTTATGCTCAGCGATCTTGATGGTCACATCAGTGCTACAGTGCGACTTAGTGCAGTGCGGTAAAGAGTTTTTATGAAAAGAACAGTGTTGTGCCGTGACTGTAAGTAACAGTTTAGTGCCGTGTTTAAGACAGTGAAGTGCCGCGAAGTAAAGGACAGTGAAGTGCCGCGAAGCAAAGGACAGTGCAGTGCCGTCTTTCGGTGAATTTCAGTGAATTGTTGGACTGTGTAATTTGAAGAACAGTAACGCTATCAGTCTATACTGTGAGTAGTAATTAAGAATAATTACCAAGTTTATTGTGCATTATCCAAATAAATTGTGCAGTGATAAAAACTGTGAAACTTGCGAGTATTTAATTTTGCAATCCAAAAGAACTCTTATTAAAACGTTTATTACTGGTTTTGGTAATAAAAACGTAACAATATTAACCAAGATATTTGGATTTTATAGTTTTCGGCTTTCAGTAAACCCCCACTCCTACTCATGTCATATTAACAATAAGCTGTTATATCATGAACCACTTCATTACAATGTTAAATACCAAATATTGTTTTCATTGAAATTTTACTTTGTGAGATATATGCAAATACGTTCTGTTGCCCCCCGCACTCTTTGGATTACTAAAATTTAAGTGATTGTGATAAAAATGATTCTGATTCATTACAAATTACAGCACTAGCTTTAGTAAATGTGTTTCAATAAAATTAATATGTTATATTCAGATATATTTCATTAATTATTTTATTTCCGGTCTAGAATAGTTTTCACCCTATTTAGTCAGCGCTGCGACTAGGCTCATGGCTAGCTTGTTTGTTTACAATTCAGACGCTTTCCGTTGTAGAGATTATTAACTTGTAAATTGACTGAATTATATCTCATTACCGTTTGTATTTATTTACTTAACATTCGCGGTAGTAACATTTATCTATTGTAAACCTACGCATGGGAAATCTGCTTAGTTTACGCAGCCCCTGCGTGACGGACTTTTACAAAATTTCCTTTCATAATTTGTTATAAATGACATAGAATTATTTGTTTGTAACGGACCAGTTAAGATTTGTCTTGGTCATTCCAATTGTATACAGTCAAGGATCATATGGTTGCATATCTGCTTGGTTCGTCCCTCACAAAAGCACTGATCGTGTTCAATCATTTTAAACATATGTAAATAGCTTCCAGTCAGTCCATGCCCTGTTTGTACCTACTTGAGTAATTCTAATATTAATTACTTTTAACATTTTTCGTTGTTCTACATTATTTAAAAATGCGTATAAGTGCCTACCTTTAATTTTGTTAGTCCATCGATTGTTTAAATGTTCTTTTAATCTTAGATTTCGGCATTTTTCGGTAAGCAATCGTTAATGTCGCCTTAGCCAGTCTCTCATGCCTAAATGTGTAGACTGAATATTATATATATCAAAGGAATATCCTCGATTGAATATACTATATATATATATATATATATATATATATATATATATATATATATATATATATATATATATATATGTACAAAATTTGTATTTGTAGAATACATAAAACACTATTCCTGTAAAGTTCTGATGTGCAGTTTAAATACAACGTGAAGTTTACACAGTTAATACCGAACCTTTTCCAGCTATTGTATTTTGCCCTGAAGGTGATATTTCTTCTATTCAACATTGCCACTTTAAATTCTAAAAGATATTAGGTGAAGAAATATGGTTATGAGTTTAAAAGTCCATTTAAGTTTATTTATGACAAATTTCATTGCTACTCTCGAGTAAGATGCCCCAGAGTCAAGCCAGGAACCAGTGGAAAATTTATTTAGTGTCAACTTCGTGCGGAAAGCCTCGAGCAGCGAAAAGTGGTTAGAATTATTTATTGCCAGACTTAGGTTCGAGTTTATACTTGTTACCGACACTGAAAAGCCTTGAATCTTCATTAGTGCTTTAAAAGGCTACTTTATATATATATATATATATATATATATATATATATATATATATATATATATATATATATATATATATATATCGTTTTTAAATCTATTAATATACCTATATAAATTAATTCAAATTTTAATTCTACATTAAAAATATATAGATTCGTTCTATAACAACTGGCCAATAATTAGAAAGGTTTCACTAGCCAATGTTCATAAACGAATATTTGGATTTATGGTATTGAAACAGAGTTTTAGCAGATTTCCAATAACAGAAATCAGCTATTGAGGTTGTACTCATGACGTGATTTTTCAAAAAAAATCTTCAAATGTCCATCGATTCTGCCTAGTAGATGACGAAAATGACGTCCTTTCAAAAATTTATATATATATATATATATATATATATATATATATATATATATTCATTATCTATAAGGTTCTATACAAATTTTCTGTCCAATGAATATTAACCGGGATATTTGGATTTTATTGTTTTCGGGTTTCTTTCTGTTACCGCTTAGCGGTCGCAATTCTTATTTGATCGTAACCAAACTCGATTTATAATCATTTCATGTAAAACTAAAGATGGATTTCGTTAACAGCTGAAATCGGACCAGAGGGAGGAGGGGTTTAGAGGCGGAGAATTTTTAATATTCAAAATATCTCCGTTATTATGAGTTGGATCGAAAAAGTGTATAAAACCAAACTTCTTGCATAATAAATGTACTACAAATGTTGTTATACACATTTATTCTCTATCTTTAACATTAACCGAGATATTAGCATTTTTCATTTTCAGCCTTGAGTAAACCCCCACTCCTACTCATATCATATAAACAATACTCTGTTATATAATGAAACACTTTCAATAAAAGTTAAATACTAAATATTGTTGTCATTGATTTTTAACTTTTAAGACAAATGCAAATACGTGGGATACGTGTGAAATCTATTTAGTTAATGCAGCGCCTGCATGACGGACTTTCTTTTTTTCATCATAATTCCCGAGGCATTGAGAAGGCAGGTTAGCTTTTTGGCATTTCTTGGTACGCAAGCCAATCTTAAACTGATAATGTGAAAAACTGTTGATGTGAGAGACTGGACATTTTAGTATATCAACAATTTTACGTATGAATGTACGGTCACACCTATATTTACTCTGTCTGCGCCTTGGTTGAACAGGATGGGAGATGTTAAGCAATCACCGGGTCTCCCCAATCCTTTCTAATTCCTTTTAGTTCTCAGTCGTCTTCCCCAGTAACAACAATTTACACCAGGGGCCATTCTTATACGCATTAGTTATTCGGATAAGTTTTACTGGAAACCTTAGTTATACTCCGCAGAATGCTTCTATCTATTTAACAATGAAGACATTCAATCTTGCTAAACCTCACAATATTTCTCTAGTGTTTTTTTTCAAAACTGATCCGTGATGTGCTTTTCCGCCATCTGGTTTATAATCGTCCACTGACCTTTCTTAGTAAGGATTAACTTTGCAAGAGTTCTTCAGCATCCTCTGCGTTACAGGGGCAGTGCAATTCTTACGAATGTTTCGCACATATCATTGGAGCTTTTCTTCAGAGTACCATAAATGTGGAATTTATAGGGAGTGTTATTTTAGTATTCAGAAAGTGTTCCCTATAAATAAATAAAATCTTGACTCCAAATAATAAAGATTATTGTATTTTCATAAATGTTAAAAGAGAAAAATAATAATACAACTTTAGAATTATGAGCACCGAAATATATAAATGAATTACGGTCCGTCAAGTAAAGTGAAAGGTTAATGTGAGGCTATCCTGCTGGCCCAGTTGGAGCAGAAAACAAAATCTTGGAAGGATGCTTTCTTGCTGGCCGGTATCTATGTAAAATAGAATTGTTCTTACGATACCGACTCATGTTTTTAAACTTATTTTGGTCAATCCTGCTTCTTTTCAGTTGTGCTGGCTTGATGATGATGTGGTGCTCGGCTGTTGTAGTTCGCAGATATAACGAGCTAAAAACAACAAACAGCGGTCTTCTCACGCAGTACACAGCAACTGACTGTCTAAACTTTATTTTATGAGTTAGGTTAAGTGGTAACTAGGGGCAACGCGGCCCAGCTGCTACAAAAATATTACATCTTCCTCAGATATGTCACTCGGTCCAGATATTCATAATTAACCTATGTTCAAAACTGAGTCACTTCCTGAGCCCTTTCTTAGCTTAATTTCAATTCTACTATACTACAATAATTATTTCAGCTGCATCATATGCCACAATGAATGCAAGTGTGGTTATCTTTAGTTGTTCCGACTTGATCCCCAAACCTTATCCTTACACGACTCTTTTGGTCATTTTTTTTAAATTATCTAACAGAGTAAACCGTTCCCGGGCGTCCTAGCTCTAAGGAAGATATAACCCAGCGACCACAGTGTATACTAGAATACTAAAATAGAAATACTAAAAGTAGAAAATAGTAATACTGGAAATAATAAAAATAGAAAACTATAACCATTCATTTCAAATTACATACTCTGGTGAATTCATTGCTCTCTCAACAGTAGGACCAATCACTTAACAAATTAAGTTAAGATTTCTATCATCTTGTACTGTTGTTAGATACTAGAATACCTTGCTGCTATGGATATTTCTTTTTTCTGATTCCAGGCTCATGCATGCTCTTGCATAATGGCTGCGATTTGCTAAGATTATTCTTTTGATGTCTGACCATTTTGTGGTTCGCATCTGTCAGGATGAGATAAGCGTTTTCACCGGGTTTTGCTCTAGTTTCACTGGGGACAATTGTTTCGTTTCAGTTCTAGTTGTTTCGCAACAACTGTATTCAACTTCACACCAAACTCGGGGGAGTTTTCTACTGATTAGCCCCCGATTACTTTTTTGGGTTTTTTTCTTTTTTCATAAGGGCCAGTGGGTTGAATTGTTTATTCGTATCTCTGACATTGAAACTCATCTTGATAGTGCTAGTTTCTCTGTATAAAAAAAAGAGGATACTGGATGCTTCGGACATGTGGTAACCTTGGAGATAACACATTCGCTGCATTTAACGCTTGTGTAGGTGTATCGTGGAAAGTTAACTGTGGGCTTCAGTGATTTTATGAAATGTGAAAAACTCCAAGGTTTTTGAGTGTTACAATACAAACTGCGTGCATTTTGGTTATTCAGCTAAATTCGGATGTACTCTGAAAAAACATTTTATTCATATTGCTTTACATGTCTAGGGTCCGATCGCCATATTCGAATACTTCAAAAACCCAAAACGGAGCCATTCTCATCATCAGCTACTGACGACCTCTTGCAGATTCAGCAGATACAATATATCAACCCCCCAGAAGGCCCCTAATAGCTTTGAAGATGATTAAGATGAGATGATGATGGGAGATCCTATCTCCAAAACCCCTCATTGTCTAATTAATTAAATACGCACTGTAAATAAAACTCTAAGTTTTATTTGGTTTCCTATTTAAATTCGGCGGGCACCACGTTTCAGAACATTCACAGTGGCATCAAAGTCCGTTTGTTACTCAATTATTTATAAACGGCAATGAGGATCATTATAAAATTTTATATTTGTGAGTCCATTATCCCTAGGTGCACAATCGGCTATATGTGAATTCGAATTTTCAACTAAGAGGGGGACTGGTTTTCTTTGACGTGAAAATGCGTATTCATTAATACATCCGGTTTTATCGAAAAAATGCAAAGAACGGGTCGTGTTTAGACTAGCATTTTGGGTCAAAAGCGTTATTTATATATATGAACTTTGAAATTTTGACTTCCGCTTGAACACATTATTTGTTTCATGAAGAGAATTGGGAAATTATTTGTATAATTATTAAGGTTTAAGATTTGTTAATATGAGTGATTTGATGATTGATTGATTAATTGATTTGGTACATTGATACTTCACAAATATCTATCGTGTTACAACAGATTGACAGGAAAAAAAGTTATATGTTCGGATGCTATTAATAATATGATCGTTTTATTTTTACATCAGTCTATCTTCATTTGGTCCCAAGAATGGATTGGTCAATATTCGTCCAATAGTCATTCCACGTTTCATACTCAAAAAAAACTATAAATATCTCTAATTTGAAGACAATGAATGCATCATTTAGTACGTCCGTTATATTTATATTTTGACGGAGAATTATTAATATATCAATTAGTTTCCAAATTCGTCTAAATGAAATTATGTCGGGTAATACTGAACATACAAACGAATGGCAGAACTTTTACTGTTCAGGATAGAGGACATATTTGTTACTGCTGAATATGACGGGATATTTTTGTGTATCTATCTTATATTTCCAAAGGTAACCATTTCTTTTTCAGCCCGTCAACGATGTAATAATAAAAAAAGTAAGTAATAACGCAGGGGCTGCTTAAACTAGCAGATTTCCCATGTGAAGTTTTACAATAGAGAAATTCGCATACTGGTAACACATCACCACCGTGAGTAAATACAAACGGTAATGAGAACTGTTTCAGTTAATTTAAAAAAATTCCCAACAGAAACGGATTCTGAATTGTAAGAATAATTTATATTTTAATAACTCTAATTTTAGTAGTCCAATAACTAAAGAAGCGGAGGGGGGCGGATGAACAGAACGTATTTGCATAACTCTCACTGAAATGACAAGTAAGGTTAGAAGAAGCTTCCCGAACAGTTATGGAAACGGCCGAACTAATCCGAAGAATACCCGACCACATGTCTCATACACTTAATAAAATGCAACTATCTCGGTGAATATTCAAGATAGAGAATAAATGTATATAACAATATTTATAGTAAATGTAATTTGCAATAAGATTGGTTCTATACAATTTTTCGTTCTGATGCATAATAAAGGAGATACGTATTTTGAATTTTCGAAAATCCCCCCTCCCTCTGGTCCGATTTCAGTCATAAATGACCTTGATCTGTCTTTTTACATAAAACGATTAATTATCGAGTTTTGTAACGATTAAACAAAAATTTCGACCACTAAAGCGTTAATAGACATATATATATATATATATATATATATATATATATATATATATATATATATATAAAAAAAATTTTGAATGGATCACATTTTCATCATCTCCTGGGTAGCATCGATAGACATTTGAAGAAAATTTTCGAAAATCGCGTCATGAGTACGACCTCAATACCTGCTAAAAACATATGGATATTTGCTCTAAAAATGTATTATTAAGGGTAATATAAGAACTATTATAGTAAAAGAATAGCGTTCCGGGCGGTATGAAGTATTAATCAGGTTTAGTTTTAAATTTTCTTTTTTTACTATAATAGTTCATAATCAAGTTAAAAATTTCAGTTTTTTTAATAAATATTTACGATTGCAATTACCTCAAGCCATACAATTTCTCAGCAATTGGCACTGACTAATTTTCCCTGATTTTCTACGATTGGGAGAAGGTTATTTGAGGAGTGTTTCCATCTAAAAAAGATTTTCTCTTTGAAAGAAGGGAGATAAGACCATCCAAGCTTCATATATTTATGGATTTACTACCAAAAAAAAAAAGGGAAGGCTCTTCCGTAAAATTTTACGAGCGTCATATACTTTACTGCAGATGATGAAAATGGCCTTGCTTTATATAAGCTATTGGCACGAGTAAGTGCGAGGATTTCAAATAATAGCTGGAACAAAAATTATACTTTAACATCAATTTTATATCGTAAAAAATAATAATTTACTTGAATGGAAAATGACATCCGGGAACTTAAATGAAATAAAACTAATTAGCTATTTAATTTAGAGTTATTTTGTTCTCATGACCGTATTTGAAAAACTTCTCCGATTATGTATCGTTTCTACCTAATAGACGATAAAACTGAAGTCCATGGAACTGTAAAATCAACATTTTTTTATGTGTTGGATCGAAAAATGTTTAATTTCCAATCATGATGACAAAATTGCGCCTCTAAAAATACTGTCTAAAAGTTTTTCTGCAGCTCCAATCTTAACAGAAGTTTTTGTATTTTTACGTTTCCCGAATTCTGTAAACCCCATTCCGACTCATGGGACTTAAATCTACTGCACCTCTAAACGTCACTGACCGTTTAATGTTCAAATCGGGTTTCTATGGGATTTATATTGCAAGTAGAAATGAAGCATACAATGTGAGATCGGCGTGTCACTCCAGTGGATGAAAAATCTGTGCTGCCGAATTTTAGCAGATTTTCCTTAAGGGAAATCAGCTATTGAGGTCGTACTCATGACGCGATTTTCGATACATTTCTTCAAATGTCCATCGTTCCTACTCAGGAGATGACGAAAATGAGGTCCGTTCAAATATATATATATATATATATATATATATATATATATATATATATATATTTTTTTTTTTTTATATATATAATATATACGTAATTTTTGTTTGATCGTTACCAAACTCAATATTTAAACGTTTTATGCAAAAAGACAGATCAAGTTTATTAATGGCTGAAATCGGGCCAGTGGGAGGGGGGTTTAGAGGGGGGATTTTCGAAAATTCGAAATATCTCCGTTACCATACGTCGGACCAAAAAATTGTATAGAAACAATCTTATTGCAAATTAATAATTATTTACTGTAAATATTGTTCTATACATTTATTCACTATCTTGAATATTAACCAAGATATTTGCATTTTTATTAATTGTGGGCCGATAACGGATGACCAAAAGCTTGCCGTAACTGGTATGGAGATTTCTCTATTGTATAACTTCACGTGGGAAGTTAGTTTACGCAGCCCCTGCGTGACGTACTTTTTTAGCTTTCAGCCGGTCTACTGAAAAATGTGATCTTATTTGTTGAAAAATTATCTACAGGGAAAACTAAACAGCTGATTTTCCCGCAAACGAAATCTGCAAATTGTTGTATCTAAAATATAATAAATATTTTTTTAGCGATTCGCAGAAGAAATCAAAGAAGAATTGAGTCTTCCTAACTAGGTTTGATTTTCTGGCTATCTCTTTGAAGATATTTTTCATTGACGTCAATAGCTTATTTCCTAGACAGAAAACCTTATCAACATCTGACCTGAAAGAAAGTGGCCTGTATTGATTGAAAGTTTTCATCATGGACATCAGTGGGCGTTCATCTTACTCAATGGAGCATAGCAGCTAAAATCGATGCCCTACATTCTATAAAAGGTTATCATAATTTTTAAGAGTCAAATTGAATTTGATTAGAAATATTCCCTTAGATAAAGGTAATTTTTTTTTTAATTTGGACAAATAGAAGAAATGAACAATGAAACGTTTTCGCCACGTCTGACTTTTCAACGTGTTTTTTTATTTTAAATATTCCATGAGTTTCAAACGATTTCATAATATTGATGTTACCTGTCAACAAAAACAAAAAAAGTCCGTCACGCAGGGGCTGCGTAAACTAAGCAGATTTCCCACGTGAAGTTTTACAATAGAGAATTCTGCCTACTACTATAATAACGGCAGTAGTAACAAATCTATAACCAATTCACGAGGGACGAACAGTTACGGAAACGGCTGAACTAGCATTCGGCGGAATGTCTTGAACATAGCCGACTCCTGCCGACTCCACAAAGAATACAAATGCAAATATCTCGGTTAATATTCAAGATACAGAATAAATGTATAAAAATTATTTATAGTAAATTTAATGTGCAATAAGATTGATTCTATAAAATTTTTTGATCCGACGTATGGTAACGGAGATATTTCGAATTTTCGAATATCCTCCCCTTTAAACCCCCCCTCCCACTGGTCCGATTTCAGCCGTTAACGAACTTGATCTTTCTTTTTACATAAAACGACTACTTATCGAGTTTGGTAACGATCAAACAAAAATTGCGAACGCTAGAGCGGTAACAGACAAATATATATATATATATATATATATAAATATATATATAATTTTGAACGGACCTCATTTTCGTCATCTGGGCAGGATCGATGGACATTTTTCGAAACTCGCGTCATGAGTACGACCTCAATAGCTCTGCTAAAATTGTATTATTAATTGATGCACGTAATTCATTTTAGAAGTATTTTATTGTTTATTATTTACTTCTAAATAAACTTGTTGTATATGTATTCTTAGAGGGACAGAACAGCGAACTTCTATTAATAGTAAATGGAGTTAAGGTATAAATTAAAGGGTCATGACATACATACAGTTACCCACCAAGTGGGTCATTCGACATATCTATCACATATTTCCATTCCCATTATTCATTATAGCAGTACTATCCCCCCCCCCCGTGTCGGTTGAAATTACAATATATTTCTGATTAAAATGAATTGATTGACCATTGTATAATAAAAACATTGGATAATCTTTATTAGCTTAATTGGGCTTTAAGTGCTTACATAAGCTTTGTGTTTTAATTCATTTGAATTGGAACAGGGCTTCGTGGCTTAACTAATTTCAAAATTATTAAAGTTGGTTTAGAGTAAGTTTTTGAAAAAGTCATATTTATTAAAATGACTTCCATATTTGGCATTGAAAAGGCTACCATCGAGGTGGCTGTAATCACGCGAAAATAAGAGAAAGAAAAGTCCGTCATGCAGGGGCTGCGTAAACTAAGCAGATTTCCCATGTGGTTTTGCAATAGAGAAATCTACCTAATAACAACAGTAGTAGTAATGAATCTCTAAACCTATAGGTTTAGGTGTATACACGAGGGACGATCAGTGACGAAAACGGCAGCCCTAGCTCTCGGCGGAATGTCCTGAACATAGCCGACCACAAACACAATATAAATGCAAATATCTCGGTTAATATTCAAGATAGAGAATAAATGTATATAAAAATATTTATAGTAAATTTCATTTGCTATAAGATCGATATTATACAATTTTTCGATCCGACGTATAGTAACGGAGATGTTTCGAATTGTCGAATATCCTCCCCTCTAAACCCCTCCTCCCACTGGTCCGATTTCAGCCGTTAACGAACTTGATCTTTCTTTTTACATAAAACGACTAAATATCAAGTTTGGTAACGATCAAACACAAATGGCGACAGACATATATATATATATATATATATATATATATATATATATATATATATATATATATATATATTATATAGATTTGAACCGACTTCATGTTCGTCATCTACTAGGTAGGATCGATGGACATTTGAAGAAATATTTCGAAATTCCCGTAATGAGTACAACCTCATAGCTGATTTCCCTAAATCTGCAAATCTGCTAATAAATGATACGCACAAACTTAAGGACCTAACATAATTTTTGTTTTAAATTTTGTTTTGCGTAGATATTGATATGTGAAGTGAAAGTATCATGTGTTTTGCAAAATATGGCCCATTGTCTTCTAGTAATATATATAGTATTATAGAAGCTAAATTCTATGCCAGATTCTTAGATGTTGATTATATAATCGATAGTAAACAACCGACGGCAAGTGCCAGTTTTTCTCACTTTTGATGAGGAATAATCTGTTGGAAGAGATAATAACTTCATTAAAATCCTGCTTTTGGCTAGTAGTGCCTCCTGCTGAATTCGGATAGTTTTCACAAATTCAAGGCATATAAAAAGAGCAGAGGATATTTATCGCGACATACGTACAGATATAACGTTATAATGGGTTCAGGTGGACAGAACGAATAATTTCGTTGAAATGGTGAACACCCTAAAATATTTCGGGTTAGAATAGTTGTTTTACTTAATAGAGAAGACTGTAGAACAAAACACTTGCTTCCTAAGGGTTAAGAATTCGATAGTGCCTTAAGATATCTGCATGTTTCCCTATTCGCTTTCCTCTGAAATTTGATTCATATATGTCCAAACCATACTAGAATAGACGCTATATTGGGAAATTGCGGCTTGTTCTAAGTTTAAGTTAGGTACTCCCATTTAATCATGTTTGTGTGAGACGAGAATTTCTCATTTTAAGCCAATCAGTTCAGAATTACAAGTATCTCCCAGAAAGAGGGAAATAGAACTGCTAACGGATTGGGCAATAAACAGGGCGTAAGAAAGTAGTCAGGATAAGAATTTTAAACGTTTTCAGCTTTCAACTCTTCTGACAATCGGCAATAAAAAAAACAAATAATTTGCTGGAATTTTTGAAATGCGATTAAAGCTTATTCCGTTTTATTGCATTTTATTCTGACCGGCGAGGAGGGGGATTTGAATAACTCGAGGGACGTGTCTAGAAGTTGAATTTGTTAAAGATAATGGTGGAAAGAGGTAAGTTTAGAATTTTAGTTGGGGATTCCACAATGAAATATTATGTAGATCAGTTTGTGGGGCCACGCGAAACTCTTCCCGTTTTAAATTTTATCTCCCTGTGTTGTCATCTCTTTTTTCATTGCTATATTACTAGTTTGTGTACAACTGTAATTGCTTATGCATTTTTAATTTCTCATTATCCTAACAATATATGTATTAATCGGCCCTGAACTCCTTAATTAATTTGGATCTGGAAAAAAGTTGAATATATTAAAAAAGTCCGTCACGTGGGGGCTTCGTTAACTAAGTAGATTCACGGTTTTGCATTTATCTCATAAATTAAAAGTTCAATGAGAACAATAATTGGGATTTAAGCTTCAAATAAAGTAATAATAACGGAGATATTAAGAATTTTAGAAATTCTCCCCCTCTAACCCCCCCCTCCCCTGTTCCGATTTCAACCGTTAACGAACTTGATCTCCAGGTCCTGACGAAATTACTCAAAGTATGCTGAAACATTTGCTGAAAAGTAATAAAATAGTCATCTTTACGTTTTTTAAAACTATTTTTTCCAAAAGAAAATTCCCTATATTATGGCTCTCGAAAATGCCTTCTGTCTTGCCGAACAGAAATATTCTTCCCCGGAAATAAAAAACAATTACTGAAATATATCTGAATATAACATATTAACATTATTGACAACTATTTACTATATCTAGTACTGTAATTTATAATGAATCAGAATACTTTTTTATCTCATTCACTCAAATTTTATTAATCAAAAAACTAAAAAACAACGGGTTGGAGATTTCAAACAAACCATATTTTGCATGTTATCTCGTTGTTTGTAAGTCTTTTTAAAAACATTATATGTTGTTTACGCTTCGAATAAAATTGGTCTATTACATAACAGAGGTATTGTTTTTATGTTAATGTAATGTACGTAAGAGTAGGGGTTTGTTTGAAAAGGCTGAAAAATCATAAAATTGCACATATCTCGGTCAATATTCACGATTAGAGAACAAAATTTAACTAACAATGTTTATTGTAAGTAGTATAAAAAGGGGGATACAAGACCACTTTTCAAAATACCCCAATTCACCCAAAAAATGCTCACGAAAAAAATCCTCAATTTTCTACAAATATGTATTTAAATACATATAAAACATCGATTTTTTGTAAAATATATATGGGAAAATCTATAAAATCATTGATTTTTTTACGAAATAATTTAGAAAAAGTCCGTCACGCAGGGGCTGCGTAAACTAAGCAGATTTCCCACGTGAAGTTTTACAATAGAGAAATCTGCCTAATAACAACTGTAGTAGTAAGAAACCTCTAAACCTAAAAAACATTATTTAGGGCGTAATAACCCAGTAGTTTCTAGCCCAAAAAACAGTTAACCTAACCTCTAAACCTATTCACGAGGGACGATAGTTATGGAAACGGCCGCCAGAGCTCTCGTCGGAAACTCCGAACATAGCCTATTGGTGACCATACGCAGAATACAAATGCAAATATCTCGGTTAATATTCAAGATAGAGAATTAATGTATAGAACAATATTTATAGTAAATTTAATTTGCAATAAGATTGGTTCTATACAATCTTTTGATCCGACGTAAATTAACGGAGATATTTCGAATTTTCGAAAATCCTCCCCTCTAAACCCCCCCTCCCACTGGTCCGATTTCAGCCGTTAACGAACTTGATCTTTCTTTTTACATAAAACGCTTAAATATGAAGTTTGGTAAGGATCAAACAAAAATTGCGACCGCTAGAGCGGTAACAGACAAATATATAGATATATATATATATATATATATATATATATATATATATATATATATATATAGATATATATATACAGTTTTGAACGGACCTCATTTTCGTCATCTACTAGGTAGGATCGATGGACATTTGAAGAAAAATGTCGAAAATTCCGTCATGAGTACAACCTCAATAGCTGATTTCCCTTAAGGGAAATCTGCTAAAATTACTACTTGAAAAGTCACTTTAGGCATGAGCATCATGGATGTACATATTTTTCGAACCCCCTAAAAATTTATCAAATGACATTTATTTTTTATTACCATTACCATCACCTGCATATTTTTTATTATTATTTTTAATCATCACTATCGCTTTCATCTGATTTAATCTTCTCCTTATTAACGACATCTTTATTTTCTCGAAAATCGATAACATGGACCTGTTTCCCACCCCCTATTTCTTTTAAACCATTATAAACAAATGTTACTATTATGTTGTAATGTAACCATTATGTCCCCCTTTTTATACTACTATTGTGCATTTAATTTTCAATAAGATTGATTCTATACAATTTTTCGATCTAACTTATAGTAACGGAGATATTTCAAATTTTAATCATCCACTCTAAACCCTCCCTACCACTGGCCTGATTACCGCCATTAACGAACTTGATCTTTCTTCTTACATAAAACAATTATATATCGAGTTTGGTATCGATAACACAAACATTGCGACCGCTAAAGCGACAACAGAAATATATATATATATATATATGTGTGTGTGTGTATAAAATTTTGAACAGGCCTCATTTTTGCCATCTCCGAGTGTATAAAATTTTGAACAGGCCTCATTTTTGCCATCTCCTAGGTAGGATCGATGGACATTTGAAGACATTATTCGAAAATCGAGTCATGAGTACAACCTCAATAGCTGATTTCACTTAAGGGAAATCAGCTAACAAAATGTAACAATGCTAAGTAATACATATTGATCATAAAAAATATTTGAGAAAAAAGAACCTTGATAAATAGTGACAATGCTCGAAATGTGGGAAATCTACTTAGTTTACGCAGCCTTTGTGTTTCTTTTGATGTATGTTATTCTGTTCCCTTAGCTTTGCCCTTTGCATTATTTTGTATATTCTATTTCTTGTTATTTTGTTTACTCGCCCATCCCTCCTTTAAGAATCCAAGTCACTAGCATTTCGGAGCTCTATATAATAATAAATAATTAATTTATTATTTATTTATTATGCAGAGCTCCGAAACTATGGCGACTTGACTTAACTTCTTAGACATGGGGGAAAACCAAAACAATAACAAAAAAGAAGTAAACAAAATGGAAGAATAATATAAAGAACGAAACTAAGAGAACGGAACAGAAAAGAAACAAGAAACACGAACACATCATAGAACTAAAAACAGATGGTAAATAAATAAGTGAAAAGAAAACTTGGTAACTAACGAAACAAAAGCTATTCATAAATACAGGCATCATTCAAATTTAAACACGTCTCATACACCAAAAACACACACACTCACGCAACGCACACAGATTAAAAAAATTAAAACATGGAATTAAAATATTCCCAATCTGCCCAATTGTTTTTAGCAGATTGCCCTTAGGCGAATTCAGCTATTGAGGTCATACTCATGACGCGATTGTTCGAAAGATGTCTTCAAATGCCCATCTAATCCTACCCAGAAGATGTCGAAAATGAGGTACGGTTTAAAATAATATATATATATGTATATATATATATATATATATATATATATATTTTTATTTATCTATACTATATATATATATATTGATATATACTATGTCTGTTATATGCTCTAGCGGTTCTCAATTTTTGTTTTGTTCGTTACACCGAACTCGTGATTTTAAACGCTTTAATGCAAAAAAAACAGATCAAGAAATTCGTTAATGGCTAAAAATCGGACCAGTGGGAGAGGTGGCGGTTTAGAGATGGGATTTTCAGAAAATTCGATAATATCTCCGGTTACCGTACGTCAGATCAAAGGAATTGATATGAACCAATTCATATTGCAAAGTAAATGTACTATAGATATAGTTTGGTGTACAATACTTTTATTCTCTATCCCCCCCCCTTCTTTAGTTCTTTTTTTTAATACGTTCTGTTCATCCGCCGCCTCCCCCCTTTAGTTCTTGTAATATTTAACTGAGATATTTGCTTTAAATTATTTTTACAATTCAGAAGGTGATACAGTTGGACGAGTTGAGTTCCCGCCTAATTACCTGAAAGATTTCGGCCGTTTGTCTGTCACTGTTTCGGCTTCTCGTTATGCAGAGTTCTCTATTGTATAACTTCTCACAGGGGGAAATCTGCCTAAGTTTACGCAGCCCTCTGCGTTTCGGACTTTTTTAAAATATGTTCAGTATCGGTGGCATCATATGGTGGTCAACCCTGTCAGTAGCTTCGTTAAAGTTTCATGTGGAATAGTTTAAGTAAGTTCGTAATCTGCATTCTGTTAGTAATAGTGTTTCTTTAGTTTATAGTTAGCTCCAGTATTGCAAATGAGTACACATGTCGGGCATGTCTTTTTTGGATCCATTAGTGTAAAGAATGTGTCAGGTATGTATGTCCAATATCGAATAGTATTCATCAAGAAAAACAGTGCATTATTATGAAAAAATGAGTCAAGTTACTATTTCATTATTCTGCTAGGTTGACCTAACCTCAAATCAAATATATCCTTAATTTCTCGAAGCGTTTCCGCGAGTTTAATTTGGCCAGTAATAATAGAGTCAGTGGTATTACTGAAATTTTCAGCTGAGCAGTGGCCGGAGCCCTCTGCCAGCTTGATTAATGGTTTCAAAAAGTAAACCACATAAAGTGCGCCGACTGGACGTGCCAACAGCAGACATTGTGATATTTTCGGCCACAACATCTGCTAGATTTATTGGTGGTAAGGCCGGTCGGATCCTCCTCTCGTAAATGGTTATATTTTCCTCTTAGAGCCTCTCAAATGCAGATATACAGTCGCACACATCTATATTCGCCTTGTAACCTTTTGGACAAGATTTTTATTTTCCCATTGAACAGTGAATCATAGACCTTGAATAGTCCGTTTGTCACTATTATAAGCAACAATAACTTGTGTTATAATTAGCAGATTTTCTATTGAACTATTGAAAGTTTACACATGACCCTAATTTTGAAAGCTTTCTCCAACTTCCGATACTCTGTTAACGTTTTAGCAGATTTCCCTTAAGGGAAATCTGCTATTGAGGTCGTACTCATGACGCGATTTCCGAAATATTTCTTCAAATGTACATCGTTGGTATTACCCAAGAGATAGCAAAAAGGGGCGAAGAGTCCGCTTTTAAAAGAAATAAGATAAATATAAATATATATTATATATTTATATATGATATATATATTTATATATATATATATATTAATATATAGATAAGTCTGTTTAATCGCTCTAGCCGGTCCGTAATTTTTGTTTGATCGTTACCAAACTCGATATATAAACCAACAACACAGATCAAGTTCGTTAATGGCTGAAAGCCGGGGACCAGGGGGAGGGGAGGGTTGTTGTGCTTGTTTTTAGTGAGAGGGGATTTTTCCGAAGATTCGAAATATGTTCCTTTACCCTACGTCTGACAAAAATATTGTTATAGAACCAATCCTATTGCAAGATTAAATGTACTATAAATATTAGTGTTTACCGTGTATTCTCTATTGCTTTGAACTTTAACCGAGATATTTGCGGGTGGCAGATTGGGGTGGGAGCGCTGCGGGTATCAGGGTTCCGTGATTATGTGGGCAGAGGTGGGGGCTGACGGACTGCTATTTCAGCCTTCTCAGCAAACGCCCCACTGTCTACTTGACATGGGGTGGGTTTGTGTATAACAATACTCTGTATATGTAATAAAAACCAGGTTATTCGAAACTTAAATACCGGAAATTGTGTTCAAGGAGACATTATTATAAGAGATAATGAAATAATGTTATCTTGACCCACTCCCCCCGCGGTTCTTATGTTCTTGGGAACTACTAAAATTTGGATTTGATTGGCAAATAAAAAATTATCCTGGTCCATTATAAAATTACAGTACTAGGTATAGTAAATAGTTTTCAGTAAAATTAATATGTTATATTCTGATACATTTCCGAAAGAGAAGTTGGCACACCTGTTTGTTTATGTTTCAAGTTTCCCGCCTGGAGGTTTCTTATTATTCTTTGTATTTATTCACTTGATGTTGACGGGGCTATTGTGCTACCAGTATGTAGATTTATCTTTTGTAAAACATCACGATGGAAATCTGCTTAGTTTACGCAGCCCCTGCGTGACTTACTTTCATTTTATTAAGGGTAAAGTATTGATTCCAGTGGTTTTCTGTCTATTTTATTTCAGAGGATCTTAAATCTCAAGTCAATTTTTATCTATGATTTTCTACATTTCATGATTTCCAATGGGAACGTTTTCAACATAAAGAAACACACTTAAAAATTACCCTTAAGCGACATTTTTAGAGGTAACTTAATTACTGTCAAACCCCTTTATCTGTAATTTTTCTAGTAGTTCCCTCTGCAAATCCAATAAAAAGGAACAAACAATATAAATTTAGGAGTTCATTTAGTCCTAAAAACTAAGTTTCAGGATAATTATTAAGTACGTTTTATTGGTAGATTTCCCTTAAGGGAAATCAGCTATTGAGGTTGTACTCATGACGCGATTTTCGAAATTTTTCTTCAAATGTCCATCGATCCTACCTAGGAGATGCCGCGAACGCGCGGGATAATGAGGCCCGTTCCATAACTGTGTAGATTTATTGTTACAAATTATTATTTATTCATTACCAAACACTCAATATTTTAGTCATATTTTTTGTAAAAAAAATAGGGAGATCAAGTAAGTTCGTTTAATGGCTAAAATCGGACCTGTGTGGAGGGGGTCTAGACGGGAGGATTTTGTGTTTCTTTTGATGTATTTTATTCTGTTCCCTTAGCTTTGCCCTTTGCATTCTTTTGTATATTCCATCTCGTGTTATTTTGTTTACTCCTTTAAGAATCCAAGTCACTAGCATTTCGGAGCTCTATATAATAATAAATAATTAATTTATTATTTATTTATTATGCAGAGCTCCGAAACTATGGCGACTTGACTTAACTTCTTAGACATGGGGGAAAAACAAAACAATAACAAAAAAGAAGTAATCTAAATGGAACAATAATATAAAGAACGAAACTAAGAGAACGGAACAGAAAAGAAACAAGAAACATGAACACAACATAGAACTAAAACAGGTGGTAAATAAATAAGTGAAAAGTAAACTTGGTAACTTCGAACCAAAAACTATTCATAAATACAGGCATCATTCAAATTTAAACACGACATACACACACACATACGCACGCACGCACTCACATTAAACAATTTTAAAATATGGAGTTAAATATTCTCAAACTGCCCAATTGTTTTAGCAGATTTCCCTCAAGGCAAATCAACTATTGAGGTTGTACTCATGACGCGATTTTCGAAATTTTTCTTCAAATGTCCATCGATCCTACCTAGGAGATTGCGAAAATGAGGCCCGTTCAAAACTGTGTATATATATTGTTACAATTATTATTTAATCATTACCAAACTCAATATTTAGTCATTTTTTGTAAAAAAGGAAGATCAAGTTCGTTAATGGCTAAAATCGGACCTGTGTGAGGGGGTCTAGACGGGAGGATTTTCAAAAATTCGAAATATCTCTGTTACTATACGTACGATCGAAACATTGTATAGAACCAATCTCATTGCAAATTAAATGATCTATAAATGTTGTTATGTAAATGTTTTCATTATATTTAATATTAACCGAAATATTTGCGTATTTTAGTTTTCGGCCTTCAGTAAACCCCCACTCCTGCTTATACCATATCAACAATAAGCTGTTATATTATGAAGCACTTAATTTGAAGGCTAAATAACTAATATTGCTGTCAATCAACTTTTACGTAATGAGATAAATGCAAATACGAGACGCAAATGGCAACATAAGTAATGAAGGCTAAATAACTAATATTGCTGTCAATCAACTTTTACGTAATGAGATAAATGCAAATACGAGACGCAAATGGGAAATCTGCATAGTTTACGCAGCCCCTGCGTGACGGACGTTTTTACTTAAAATTCTAATCTTCTTGGTCTGAACCCAATATTTATGTGTTCTTCATAGCTTCATTGCATGGACATCTATAAAAAACATTTTTATCACCCATTCTTTATTCATACTGCCATAAAATGTCTCTTCAGGGGATAATAACATTAATTAAAAAAAAATAATATTAATTTTTTTAAAGTCGCTGGTTGGGCTCGTTGGATTCCACATATCAAAACAAACTAAGGCACCCGCTTTCCGCTTACAGTTTATTCTAAATGAGGCAGTGAAGGGCTGCCAAAGGGAAAGTCCTGATTCTGTCAGTATATGTCTTATCGTCAAGAAAATGTTAAAAGTTGAGCAAGTGGCAATGTCGGTCTCTTATTAGGTATAAATCTGTTAATTTGGCCTGGCCGATTCTAAGTCTCGAGAGAACTACTTCTTCTCTTCTAGAGTTTCAGAAACATGCTGGCCACCTGCAAATAATATTCTTAATAGTTCGCAGTTTGTTGTCAGTACTTGCGTTAGTCCAGTCGGTTTGCAATGTATCTAAGACGAGGTGTTTTGATTGTCTTGATGTAATGTAAACTACATCAACGTACCAAGTAAATATTTCCCCCGTCTAATACCGCCAAAAAGGTTTTCATTGCAATTAGAGACGTTAAGTCGTTGCCACAGAAACTCAACAACAGTATCTAGAGGAGCACGATCGAAGTTACTTAATCTATATATATTTACAATATATATACATATATATATATATATATACATATAAATGTTTGACTGTATGACCTTTATAGAATCGTTAACGGCTGAACCGAATTTTATGAAACTTGGTATGTCTATTACTACTAACCCAGTTTAATTTTTTGGCTATATTAATATTCTCTGAGACGAACAGGAGTGGGGGTTATAAGGAGGCCTGAAATTAAAAAAAACGATATTCATTTTTAGGCAAATATGCACATAACAAAAGCTGTTTATTTTGTTATTTAGAGTAACCTTTGTAATACACTCTTTTGTCGTATACCGATGTATAATTGAGTTATACGCTAAAAACAATAGTAGAATTCAACAATTTTATATGACACAAAAGACTCAACCGAATTAAACGAAAGTCCTTATGTGATTTGGTATTAAAATCTCCCTGATAATAAGTTATATTAAAATTTTGAGGTACGAGCAGGAGTGGTGGTGGTAAGGGAGGTCTGAAATTAAAAATAGCGATATTTCGTTTCCTATTGGTTTTTCGGCAATTATGCACATAACAAAAGTTGTTTATTTTGTTATTTAAAGTAACTTTTGATATATGCACTTTTTCCTTATAACGTAGTATAAATGAGGTATACACGAAAAACTATAGAAGGGGTCAAAAATGTTATAGGACGCGAAAGACTAAATCGAAATCAGCGAAACTCCGTATTTTTGAATATAATAATATGATAATCTATAATTATGTTATATACATATATATATATAAAGATACGTGCACAGGAAACGGCTAATAAAAAAATATTGTGTTTTTTTCTCGAATTAAGTACATACATAACAAATAGAATTATTAACATATCCCCAGCACGCCGGACTCGGGTGTAAATCCTAAGCATTGAGACGGGAAAATGTAAAAATACTGAACATAGTAAAGCCCAAAAATAAAATACCATCATCATTCAGCCTCAAATGATACCTTAGCTAGTATTGTATAAATATTAAGGTAGACAGAATTGCAGTTCAGAGACAAAACTCCATCTTCAGAGTATGCCAAGGGTGTATAACCGTCCAACAGCCAACATCTCATTGATACTCGAAACTGAATGTCGAAAGAAATTGAATGGAGTTGGAAGTCTTCTGGATTTGTAACAGTAAAGCATTCTAATCATGAGCTTTTTTGAAAAGCAGTTCTCGCGTATTACATGCGAGTTATGTAAAGGTGTTGGTATGTAGAGGAATACATCATTCTCAATTTCAGTTTTATGTATAAATCTTGGAGGGAGCCTTGAAGTGGTTAACCTGTAGCTGCTCTGAAAGGTATATGGGAGGGATAGCTGAGCCAGTGTTGCCAAACTAGCGACAATAAATCCCCCATGTGAGGGAGAGACAAGCTGAAAATATCCCCGAGTCTGTTCCTGACACCACCCCTCCTCCCCTTTACTCAGCCCCCAAACTTTATACGGTCTACTTTTTAAAACCATTAATCAAGGTGGGGGGCTGTCGCCACTATTAGAGCAGCTCTTCAAATTTCCGCCATATCTCTGTCGCTATTATCTTTAGAATATGCCACAAACTCCAGGCCGTCTCTGACTCATTAGTCATAAGACTAATTATTTTCCGAGTTCAATCTAGTTTAATTTTAATACTTAATTGTTATATTACTCTCCTTTTTATAGCGTACAATAATAAAACTTGAAAGTAATAAGTCCACTATAATTTATAAAAAAAAATCACACTCGTCAAAAAATAAGAATATAAAGAGCACAAAATAATAAGCCTTTGGATAAATAATAAAGAACAGTTTGAAGCAAAGTGCACAGAAACACAACAGAGCACTAATAAACTCAACTGCGAGGGTACGCCATTAATTTTCACACTAAACTTAAAAGGTAATTGTGAGGTTGCTCGCAGTGTACCCACTTTACAATTTGAGCAATTATTTTAGTGTAAATAGTTTATGGCAACACTGCCACTGAGAGCAGGTGGCAGCTAGTAAGGGTTAGATTAGCATCGTTGAGCCGTGCTAAGCTGCTACATCATGTTAAAGACATAATATAACCACATTGACCCTAAAAATAAATGCGTATTATGTAATTTGGGCGATTCCAAAAACATTCATCATTTATTTTTGTATTGTACTGTATGAGAGCCAAATATATTTATTTTATTTCCAAAGAAATCCAAGAAAGTGATTTTCTCAATGCACTCAACGGCAATGACAAACGTAAATTAACAATGATATATGTGAATCTGATGAATATCTTGAAATTATCTTTATATTGTAAATTATATTTTATATTTTGTAATGTATTTTATATTGGTCCTACACTTTATTGTAATTATTTTTACATTAATACCATATTCATGATAATATTACTTATTTTACCGATGTTAGAAATGGTAGAATTTTAATAGAGATAATTTTGAACGTAGAAGGTTTCTATTTTATTTACTATTTTATTTTAGGTTTTTATTTATTTATATTTACATTCTCATTACTTTACTTTGTATTATTTAATTAATTTATTAATTCATGGATGTGAGTTTATTTAGGTTTATAAGCTTTTATTTATTATTATTTGTAATTTATTTTATTTTGTCACTAAACTAACCTATTAACTAACAAATATTATAAAAGTTGAACTTTGCTAAGGGGGAAATTCTGCCAAGCAAACAAACTATCTATGTAATTTACTGTCCAAACATTATTAAAATGCACGGGTGAGTAAAATTTTATTAATTTGAATTTTCTGTGCCTTGAAAACTAATAAAAGAAACGTAGAATTGACGTAGAAAAGCTATCCAAAGTAATTCATAACCTCTTAATCGACTGGGAAGGTCATGTCGATAAAGGAGAGTAAATTATTTCTAATTGCAGAACTTTAAAATACACTGGTCAGTTAGAAGCAAGGATACTAGAATGCATTAATCTGACTAATAAAAGCAAACCTTGTAATAAACATAAAGAACAGGTTGCAAAGCTAGAGGCCTATGCCGTTAAAAAAACTATTTGGCATGAGGCTTGCAGAAGTGGTTGAGTGACCTGAGGAGGCTAGGGGCCACAATCCCTGGCTATGGTGCTGCGTGTCCAAGGAAACACTTCTGAAGGGTGAAGCATGGTTCATAAGGAGTCAGGTTCTACTTCAGTGCACTCCAGCTGTCCATAATCCTCTAAATCATCTATAGAAGCTAGACATCACCTAGGCTATATGGTTGCCCGAATTAAGTTGGAAAGACTAATCATTCAACTAGAAATGGGATCTGGGGAGATCAACAGGAATTTATTTAGTGACGAACTCATTAAATAAAAGACTTACATTATCATTAAACATCTAAAAGACATTAACATATATAACACACTATAATCTACAATTTCTACACACCACTCTTCACTTATTTTCTACATTAGCAAGGTGTATAAACTTTAAGTTTATTTTTTATTTATTTATTTCTTTTGGCCTCTTTTTTTTTTGTTTATCCCTTTTCCTTATTTTTTTGTAATTATTTAATCTTTCTTTCCCCCACCTTCTATAGTTACATTTTCATTTATATTATTTTCATCACCCTGATGTTTCCATATCGTACAATATCGTTTGCTTCATATATGACCCTGGCATGCCAATAACCCGTTTCAAAAATCACAGTTCACTCTTTTTCTGTTTGTTGTTTTTTTTTGGAATTTGCTTTTTTTAATGACACTAGAATAATGAGTAAATCGCCGGCTTTGCTGAACTCATTTAAATAAATAAATAAAAAAAAAAATTAAAAAATACTCCTACCCTTGCTAGAAATTAGCCACAGTAGCAAAAAATGGACGTTAATTACATAATAATAATTTTTTTTTTATTCAGACTTTTTACGGAAGTTCCCTTAATAGATCTTTGTATCGAGTATTTTCATAAATCATCTTGTTTTTAAACAGCCCCAAGATTGGCTAACGATTGGTATAGTTTCCCGATAACACTTATAAAGGACATATTTTTTTTCTGCAATGGCCCAAGACTACATTGGAATGGACAGATTATCTGAACAGAAGTGAAATCGAGAAAAACAAACTTCTAAAACTATTGGAATTCTTATCAATTACAGGATTAAGTAAAGCAAATAATTTAATGAGGGCTTCAACGTATGAAGACACTAGTCGATAAGATAAATAATAATTTATCATATTTGGAATCCAAGATAGTGTTTTTTTCTTTCTTTTTATTTGGTATAGGTTCAGAAATAGGACTGGAGAAAGGAATATAGGAGAGAAAAGGGGTGAATAAAGCGGAAGGGATCGTCTAAAAGAATGAAGGACATGTGAAGGCGATATGGATACTTGACCACAAGGCACAAATAACTCTTACAAGTTTGGTTTCTACAAACAATAAATAAATAAACTTCCCTAGACCAAACCTAAACAAACACTAGCCGACCTTTGAACTGCGTAAAAAGTTAGAGCTTTGGACGACAGTATATATACTTGTGGAAAGAACCCACTACTTGATATGTGAGAATAAAACCGTTTTCATTGGAATAAGTGAAATCAGAAATTATGATATATTCAGAATCACTCGTCTGTGGATCTATTCATTACTCTGAAATTTCAAACCCAAAACTGAATGGGAAAGCCGGCATGAGCTGCGAAGTTCATTCAAAGGTAATAAATACACATGGAGGATGAATGGTTAGGAATTCAACATATTGAGGCAAGGATGTATCCCTAGAAATACGACTTTATGTATAGGACGTGCCGAACGCCTGACAACTGGTTCTCATGAATAAGAAAACAACCTGAAGAAAGACTGCCTACAGAGTTCCCCCTTGTGCTTCGGATTCAACCTAATGCTGTGTGGTTTTCCTTGTTTGCTGTTTATTTCATCCTGTCGGATGACAATTATTATTCAATGTGATTTTAAATATTTGGCATCTAGGATGATTTTGTATGGAATTCGCTTACCGAAACCTACTATATAGAATTGGATTTATTTCTTTAGTTATAATAGTCCCATCACATCCTGAAACTTCCCTTCGCACTTAAGCTGATGATACTGCAATCTTGACGTCCAACTCAGACCCAAAAATGGTATCGGCATCTCTACAAGAACACCTAGCTCTGCTAGAATCCTGGCCGACTCACTGGAGGATCAAGTTCGACAGCGGCAAATCAAGCCATGTAACATTTATTCTCCGACGTTCCATTTGCCCTCCAGTTACACTCAACAGCACGCTAATTCCACAAAACTCACAAATTAGGTTCCAAGGACTCACATTAGAGAAGCGACTAACTTGGAAACCTCACATCACACTAAAAAGGCAAGAACTGAATCGACGGTACAGACTTCCACTAAGACTACTTGACAACAGATCTAAACTATCACTACATAACAAACGATTGATTTATACGACAGTACTCTGACCAATATGGACATACGGACTTATACTTTGGAGTTCCACTAAACCTTCAAATTCCTACTTAATCCAAACCCTCCAATCCAGAATACACCGAAAAATTACAGATTCCCCATTTTTGTATCCAATTTAACTCACCATAATGACCTCAACATTCCATTTGTCCATAGCCTCGCAAAATCCCGATATCAGAAATTCCACTCACTCCTTCCCACATCCTAATCCTTTAGTTGAATCACTCTCATCTACCCATATTTCAAAAAACCCAAGACAACGTCTGAATCGTAAGTGGCCTAGAGATCTTCTTGTGTAGTACACAGTATAACTCCAAATAGTACATTGGATGGTATTGCCAATGGACAACTTCCCACCTCAAGCCGATAATCAAGACAATTGTAATTATCACTCATATCATTTGCTTGTAATATTTAATATTGTTGCAAATAAACGAATAAAAATAAATATTATGACTATTATTTATTAAAGTCCACTTTTTGTAACTTAGGCTAATTGGGACGGGTTCTCTACAGGTTACCACCCTTTTCTAGCCAGGGTGGGATTTTAGTTGTTATTTAATGGATTTCATCACTAAATAATTTCCTTTGCCCAGGCGAGAATCGAACTCGTCACTCTACCATGTGAGATAAAGATCTACGCTTTAACTCGCAAGGCTAACCTGAGCCCCCCAAAAAAATAATAAAATAAAAAAAATAAATAAAAAAGTTATAACAGTATATGTCCCTATCATATCTCTGACCATGGGGTCAGATATATGCTGTAGTAGTAGCTGCATACAAATATCTACTATCTGCATACTGAGGACCTACGACTCATCTCAAGAAATATGGATGTCGTATTATTCTGCTCCAATGGTTTTCACTGACTGATAAAAGATACTAAACCTTTTTTCTTTTTTTTTTTTAAAAAAAACACAACTTAATAAATCAGTACAGAAAACGAGGGGGGTCTTTTCTACATCCCCTAGCAGTGATTTTTTCAAGTAGCTGTTACTACTCCTCTTAAGTCTAATAATAATAAAATAAGAAACTATAAATGTTTTTGTTCAAGAAAAGTATTAAAAAATTGAACAGATTGTATCATCAACATTGGAAGTTTATTTGAAGTCAATAGTAAGATATTCGTTCAGAATGTAAGATCCTTCCTCTTTCCTGAAACAATATAAAATATTATTTTCATCATTATTAAGAGAAGACAAATATAACACAAGTAGATTCATCTTTACACTTTATAATGAATAATTAGTAATCATATTTTTTCAATGACAATTAAGTTCTGATACCACAGAACAACCTAGGACTATCTAAATGGTTACTAAAATCACTGTTACTATCAAGGGTTAAAGCAAAATAGAAGAGCCCCAGAAAGTATAACCAGAATATTCCTTTCATCTCAGAAAGATGCATGAGATTTGAGAAGTTTGTCGCTTTCATCAGTTAAAAATGGTCTACCAGAAATTAACAAAACAAACAATCTACTAGAAGTAGAACTTCTTTAAGGCATAGAATAGTCTCCTTCAATATATTTAGAAGATTGCCTGAGGCTATGTAGAAGGCTAAGACAAACAAGTCAGATTTATTCATAAGTGTTTTTTTCAATGATAAACTAGTTAAAAGAAATTAGAAGATCATGGATAGAGTTGGAAAATCTGGATATCTTCGTTACTGGATCAAACAAATTTTTGACTTACCAGGGCGAAGAAACCATTTACACATTTTTGAATACCCGAAGAGAGTTTTGTTTTATGCTAACCATTGAATATTTAATGATGCTGGAAGGCTTTTATTAATTTTTTGACTTGTATTTAGTCAATAAAAGGTTCACCAAAATTACTAAACTTTCAAAGAATAATAAAATTAAAGAATAAAACTGCATCTAATTTCCATAAGGAAAAAAAAGCAGTCTGCCCAAATGGAAACCACTCATGAAATGGATGTAATTTTGAATTTATAAATTGGGGTGCATTTATTGTTATTTTTTAATGTTAATTTTATGCAACTATGGCGAATGAGGACAGGTTACCTTCCTTTTTTAGCCAGGGCAGGACTACGGATTTTATACAGTGAGTTCCTAACTCAATGTACTCCTATTGGCCCCCCGGGAATCGAACCCACGGTTTATCAATTGCATTTAGATTAACGCCATTAATTCAATGCAATTGGCATTTCATTTTCCAGCTATCTTCTGATGGCATAAACCACTGAAAGCTGCGAAGCATCAATAATAATTCTAGTAAAGGGTTGATGAACTTATATTTTATCCCTCTATAAATGTTATCCATGCAACAGAGAATTTTATAGGATTTTATTTAGTGCGTCCGTCATTAAATAAATTCCTATTTTGCCTAGGCGGGAATCTCCAACCAAGTGAAATTAAAGCCAATGCGTTAACTTTCGTGGCTAGCCTGAGCCCCTTTGACTTATTAGAAACTTTAATGTGGTAGTTAGTCTATTATAAATTTATCATTTACGATTTAGACTACAGTTTATTAGGGATAATCGATATATTTTTATTTCGTGGTGTATCGATATATAACAGTTGACGACCCAACCATACTTCGTCAGTCATTCTCCGACTGGCACGGCTAGTGGAAGGTCATAGAGAAAGATGTATCCATTAGCTTAATTCCTTTGTGTTGTAGAACTTCTCCAATGAGTTGTTCATTTTGAAATTTGAAGTGTTCATTTTTTTTCGGTTGTCCTTCCGCCATAGACTAGTTAAGTTATTCTAGTTTTGTTTAACACCTGATAATGACTGCAATGCTGGAGGAGGTCCGGATTTCATCATGAATAATGTTTGCCAAGTTAAGTCTTTTGCAGCTGACATCCGTCTTATTAATTCACACTTTTTTTAGGCATTCTCAATTAATATGAAACTTGAAAGATGTTAAATTGACTAAATATACTTTAACGGGTCTTAGGTTAATGCGAAAAATGAATCGATTAAGAACTTGGGCATCACGGGCGTCCAGTCATTATTCTGATTCAGGTCCTTTGGAGCGGAAGAACTGCCGGCATCCTTCCGCTCGTTAAGGATCCTTTGTCCTGGGGTTTGACCCCGATAAATCCTTCCAAGGACGAAGAAAAGCAGAGAGAGGAGGAGAGAAATGAAAACCCATTTAGGAGGATCCAGTTAATTTCATTCGGCACAGCTGGTACGACGGCTTTCCAAAGAGGGGGGCTTAGCACGGCGGCAACACGATATTCCCACAAAAGAAAAGCACATTAAGCATCTTTCCTGTCAATTAATGACAACTTGTTCAATGGAATTTCTCTCTCTCTCTCGCTCTCTCTTCCTCATTCCCTTTATTATTCCGTCTTCTCTTTTTATATTTCCACAAAATTAACTGGCTCTTAGATCTTGGATATTATTATAAATCATAAAAGGAACTCTTTTCTTCGATCAAATTAAATGTCTAAAATATTTGTATTGTAACTAACCGCACCTATTAGGAATAATAACTACTCCTGATATAGTATTTACTTTAGTCGATTTTTTAATACTAATTCCAAGAGACAAGAAAATATATTCTATAGTGCTCTTAACTATTTATTTGGGTTTTGATGCAAATGTTAAAATAAATACACAATATACACAATAAATACTTCCGCTATAAAATTAATATTTTGAGGTGCAAACAAGTCCATACATGAACTGGGGCTTCCTAACCCCAATATTATCCCAACATCATTAATAACAATGCAAGCACCTTGAGAAAGAGTTCTGCCCGTCTATATGCCAAAAAAATCAAAAACCATAATACATAATTAAAATAACACACTTTACTAAAATATAAAGGATCACAAATCCCACCACACTTCCTGGCAGTGGAAAATATTCACCAAGTGGATTTCCTCGTCCGGCCTCAGTCAATGCCATGTCATCCATTCCTCACTGCAAATACTCTCCAGACTGTCCAGGAACCGCGAAGCACCAGGATGCTGATCCACTGCATTGCCGTAGTGTTCATGCCTAAATTCCGTAATCCGTTGCCACTCTTCTTAAACCAGACACCTTTGTAAGGCAGGGTCACTGGAAGTACCCGGACCATGACTGGCTCAACCTCGGCGAGCAGGGCAACCGCCCTCTTCAGCTCCAACCTGCTGTATTTCTCTTTCTTCCTGTGAATGATGCCCTCCAATGGACCCGCTGAAGGAACGATGTGTACATCAATAATTGCCACACTTGTCCTCCACTTCACAACTACGTCTGGCCGAAGGGATCCAACAGAGGTTACGAATAAATTCTCGTCCAGGTGCTCCATCCTCGCATTACAAAACCCTGCCTTACAAAGAGAAATACTTCATTATGCCGGTGGATTAATTGCGTAGTACCAATACAATTGCCTAAAACATAAGTTGCAGTTTCCAATGCTCCACAGCCAGATCGGCACATGGCTATCCTAATCCTATCCCGGGTTGGGGTACAATCTTAGTAAAGGCCACAAAATGCCTTCCAATCAAACCCTCTGCTCGGGAACGTATCCATGCTGTAGAAGATGGAACCTTGCCACGTTCACTCATGCCCCTTGGAGTCTTTACTCGCATACACTTCATTCATACAAAGTTCACGCACACTTAAAATGTAATCCGGAGGCACCAGGACACCACCCAAACCACGCCTCATCCCAAGCGAATCTCCTCGGCTATCCAAATCGTGAAGCAGTTTCAGAAGCCTTCTGGTTCTAAAGAAGGGAACTGCGCGAGCCAAGCAAGGGATCCGCAGTCCACCGTCACGTCTAGAAGCATGAATAAATGCATTACAAGATGTAAGAGGAAGATGAACCCACTTACGCACAGAAGCCCTTATACTTATTTCCATCCGGCGAAGCTCCACCGGGATGGGTTTTCCTAACACCAACCCATGAAGCCACTTGGGCAAAACGTAGGTCCTCAGAGCCTACAGGCAAAAGTACAGTTACAACTTTCGCTGCGGTTTCAATGGGGCCATTACACATACGCCCTAGACATTACAGTCCTCCAATCGGGTACCATTGCCTCCACACCAAGAGTGGAAAAGGGAACGGCAAGTTAGACCCAAATATCATCAACGCTAAGGGCACGAACAGGATGTTTCGAGATCCTCAGCTAAGACGCCGGACACACCTTGACGACCCTCCGTCGCCCCGAGGATCTAAGCTCCAGCCCGGCACACTTCTCTGAATTTAGCTCCAAACCAAAATCCCGAAGTCTCCCTTCCAGTTGATTCAAGGCAACATTGAGACCATGAACTGTGGATGCTACAAAGATAAAATCATCTGCATAAGCTATCACCAATACCCTGACGCTGCCTAAAACGAACCCAACTCGTGATCTGGAAGCCTCGATTACATAATTCATGAACATATTAAACAGGATCGGAGTCAGAGGATCACCCTGCCTGACAATGTACAGTATTTAGATTAGATATAGTATTTACTTAGTCGATTTTTTAATACTAATTCCACGAGACAAGCAGATATATTCTATAGCATATGAAATGCAGATACCATTACTTCCGTTCCCAGGTTTCCTCACTCTCTCCGCTTTCTCTCTCTCTCTCTCTCTCTCTCTCTCTATATATATATATATATATATATATATATATATATATATATATATATATCCCTTAATACCATATATATGGGGGTAGAAACGGGTGGTAGCCTGTAGATAACTTGTCTCAATTAGCCGTTGTTGCAAAAAGTGGCCTTAATAAATAACACTACATATTCTCAGAGAACACAACATTTTACTTTAAATTAACCACAATTGTCATTTTAATTAACCTTTAAAGTTCTTACTTTAAACATTTAATCCTTGGCTTCTAGTCAACACAGATATTTTTTGGTATAACACGAGAATGGCTGAAGATTATTAGAAATTGCTATAAAGGGAAGGTACCCATGTAACAAGAATGTCGGGAAATAATTTGTAGTAAAAGGGTGCAAAAACATATTCTTTAATAATTTTTTTACTATAAAGATTTCTATAATGAATTGTGTTTAAAGTGCGTGTATTTGTTTTAACCTTAACGATTTGTGAGATAAATGTGAAATTTTAAATTGATTGGAAATGGCATTGCAATTCTATAAATAAAGATAAAAAAGTTATATTCATATTATTACAATTCGATATGACACGGTTATAATTCGATGGGAAACTAATTTAATTTCAACGCGCCATTGACTCGCAACACAGATAGCAAGTTATACATATATTGGAAAACGGAACTCTAATCTGGGGCGGTAGACGTTTAAACAAATCATTCTGATGTGAAATAATTCACTTGTTGGTTTTAACAACAATATGTTTGGGTCTGTTATCAAAATATACCATCAAAAACGGGAAATAGCTATATTTCGTGCTTGAGAGGAGACGTGTGTTGAACGCAACAGGAAGGTTTTGACAACAGCCAGAGATGTATGATGGACGATACAGATCCGCTATCCCTTCGAGCATGGGTTCGAATCCAAACCTCGGTTTGATGTGCTCATACAACTGTGGTATTTTATAATGGGCATGCGCCACCTCTGGAAATAAAATTATATGTAACTCGTTTATTCACTGAATTGTTTACAAGTTACCGTGATTACAGATTTGTATACCATTATAAAAAAAAAAAATATTTATTGGAATTTAAAGCTTGCATAATATGAGTCATTTATTCCTAATACCTACAAATATAACCAGGCAAGCATACTAACACCAGTATACGAGAAGTCCGTTCATATGCCTGCAGCTTCTTTTATTTATGAAGATATTTTAATATTTGTATTAATATTATATATAATAATATTAATATTGCTGTAATATTAATAATACTGTAATATAATAAGAATAATATTACAGCTCCAATATAATTATCAAGGCTTTTCTACTCAGAGGCCTGCTTGATTTTATGTTTTTTCTGTATAAACATTCTCATTTATCTAAAGTATTTTACTAGTATCTGCTTTTTTATAACTAAGTTCTAGCTGAGGTGGCCAGGTTTGTATGGAACTTCATTATGGACTGTGTATTATATTCATTCTACATACAAAACCATTTATTTCCACTAAAAGCACATATCCTTTTTCTACATAAATAAAGGTGAAAAAGCAATTTTGATTAGTTTAAAGAATAAACGTAAATCAGTTTTCCTCACAATCCGAAATTTCTTCCAACTGGGCAAGCATGTTTTTGAAATATTTTCGCCATCATTTTGTAAGTAAAGTACTTTAGAAGAGAGCTTCGATTTTGAGAATAAATTATGAAATTAATACAGTGAAGAACGTCGCGTTGTAGGACGGGTAAATAAAGAAAAGTTTTCGAGCTCATTCATAGTGGATTAACGAAAAACTTCAGGTAATTTTTTTTTTGCAGGCATTTTCCCCTCTTTTAAGTGGATCAGTTGTAAAAGTTGGCTTGTGTGATCATAGACACGAAAAGAGAAATACATTTTAATTTTAACTTGGACCATAAATTAGTCGAAACCCCCAACAAGTCCATTGGTTTAAAACAAAGTTAAATCCTCCAGAAGAGAATCATTTTATAAAATTGGTCGGCTCGTATTACAAAGTCCACGAACAGTTTACCGTTCGCGTTCAATCCCCGGATGAAAGAATTATTATTCCAAAGATGGAAATGGTCAACTTTCTCTTCAATTTGTGTTACGCTTCCTTTTCTCTCCCCCTCCCCTTATCGATATTTCAAACTATGGGTCAACATGTTTTGGAAATGTGAGTAATATTTTTGTACGTACCAACAAGGTGGTTTACAACAGACTATTCTACTTCTAAACTTTATTCGTTCATTGGCTACATAGATCATTTTTATTTCCGGGTTACCTGGATTTAAAAATAATTTTATTCCTAATTCTGGTGTCAGTGTCAACTTTAAAGAAAATCTCTTTAAAACTAAGAGTGAAGTAAAATATTGAACGATTAAACTATTTCTCGAATATAGTTACTGGTATTTCTTTAAAAAAATGATAACTTTATGGTGCACAAAGAAACTAGAGAGTGTGTTTATCCTTCTCTGACAGCTCTTTAACGAGAATATAGTTTTGGAAATCTCACAGCTCATTTAACATCATCAACAGCCACTTTTCTGTTCCTTTTACTATTACATCCTCCAAACCACCATTTGAAAATACTCTACTGTTATTATTATTACCTCAGCAAGCTCCCTGAAAATCCGTCCTCATAGCTTTCTATACGTCTACAGTAAACAGACGAAAGGAGAAAGCATCTCCAAATTACATAAGCGACTACCTTTGAAACGCTCTCAACTTGTTATAGATACTCAATACCTAATTCTTTATCATAAGGTTAATCAGAAATGTCTGATCCAAAAACAAGACCATTAAACGCTAAGGGCAGGGTGGAGTTAAACTAGCAACTTTGACTAAGCAAATACATAAAATAGATGTAGACTTGCAATTTCACAAAATGATTTCAAATCATTCAAACATCTAACTGTTGCAAAAAGAGTCATAAAAAAAAAGTAAGAGGAAATATTAGCGTGAAATATATTTAAACAATCAACGCCGTAATGGCAGATATTTGTACGAAATTAGAATAGAATTTCCCGAATGTATAAAACGATTACATTTCCAGGAACTCAGGCTCATGAAAGGGAATATCAGAACTTTTTGCATCAAATGACATTGCAATCCACTTTTCAGAAAAACAAAATCATTTCACCTTGAATACCCAGGATTTAAAAAAAAATGGTAGAATAAAACCATTTATCATCGACTACTACAATAACTAAGAAATAAATTTCCCCTTAACAATGATAAGAATTGTAGAAATTACTCGGGTCCCAAAATTGCACTAAGCTTTGATCAAATCTTTTTCGCTTTTATACAAATTCTCTTTGAAGTAAAAAAATTGGTTAGAAGGAGAAATTTCCAATAGCTGGAAGATAGAAATCTTTAAACAAGATACCCTTAGGCCTATATTCCTTATATCTTGCATCTCAAAAATATTTGAAAGAAAGTATCTCTACCCGGTCATAATTTCCAATGCGTTAAACACAAACTTATCGCTGAATATGAATATGAACGTTTCCTTTCCAATAAATGGCTTACATAATGTGTATACAGTAGCAAATGATTGCCACAGTCAGCGTATCTTCTGAAATTGGGATTCGATAGGAAGGACAATGAAAATTACAAATGAATTTATTAAATAATAGTTAGTATTTATCTCTGAAATTCATCTTCTGTTACCTCCGAATGTTTAGGATCTATCACAATTTCACTGTGTATTTATTTAAAAGTTGTAAAAAATGCGATACTACCTCTTAGAACTGGTGGAAAATGCCTGTAATTTGAAGATGACTTTCCTATATATTCCAAAAGTGAATCTATAGTTCTATACAGCACAGGCTTAAGGGCCGGGCAACCCGGGCGACGCAGCCAGGGGGGCGACCAAACGCCCAAGTAGTGAAAAATTTCGTTTTCGATTTTATAAAGTTAATATTTTGTATTCTCTTGAGTAAATTTCTTTTATAAACTTCTTTAATATAAGCTAACTACCACTTAAGATGCCTCAAAACTCAGTATTCTAAACCCTATTTTGAACAAATTTCCGGGGGAGGGCCCCCGGACCCCCCTTTTTTAGGGGGGTGCGACAAAACGGTTGTTTGCCCGGGTCAGTATTTTTCCTTGAGCCGGCCCTGGTTCTATATCTATAAAAAAAAAAAACCATAAGAAAATTTGTCAATGTTTCTTCAATATCTGTAAGCTGGACACTAGGCTTCAACTTTTTAATTCAACCGTACCTTTATAACTTTTCAGAGCTTAAGTTGTTTGGACAAATGATTGATCCTAAACCAAAACGATTCCCATTTTAAAAAGTCCGTCACGCAGGGACAGCGTAAGCTAAGCAGATTTCCTTTGAGTTAGTATAGCATTTTGTGAAACCTCACCTAACCACTTATTCTCAATTTCTATGTGTAAAACCGACTAGTAGAAGAGGTGGAGGGGAACTTAGGGCTGAAAACAAGAAAGTACGTAATTACTCGCTTAGCATTTGCGTTAATAAACAATTTAAGAGAATCAATATTTTAACAAGATTGGTTTCCATAACATTTCCTGACCAGGCTCATCATAACTCAGATATTTTTAATTTTCGAATTTACTCTCTCTCTCTATTCCTGATCTGATTTCTGCCAATAGTAAATATGATTAGTGTTGACTAAAACGGTTAAATATTGAGTACGGTATAGATCAAATAAAATTTGTTGAGACAAAATCTAAAAATTTAATTGATAACGTCATCGCATAACAAATTTGAATGAGTATCGTATAATAAAGATCACATAAAAACAATATTTGTTATTTAATCTTAGAATAATGAGGTGCATGTTAAAAAAAATAGTCCATCACGCAGCAGATAGTCCATCACACTGCTGGCATAACACGTGTGAAATTATCTCACCACGTTTTCTCTATTTCTACGTAAAGCAACGGAGATATTTTGAATTTTCAAACCTCCTCTTCAGCCATCTCCTAGTCATTGTACGATTTCAGCCCTTAACTCGGTCTTTCTGATTTTTTGAACTCAAGAAATCCGTTACCCACCATGATTAAATCCTCAAGGTAAGATAAATTTTTCGCTGGCTAAATATAAAAAAAAACAAGAAATAATTTTAACTTACATGAATTGTACACTACTAAAACTCATAAGTGCTCAAGTGATTGTAAATAGTAATGCTTCCATGCATGAGAGAGAATTCTGATTAGTAACTTCTGTAATTAGCAATTTTACTTATAAATAACTAGCAAGAGTGAGTTTACAATTCAAGTTTCAGAGTACGATATACATATTTTAAAATAATGTTATTCATTCATGTTTACACTATACTACTACAACTTTTAGGGTGACTTTTTCTACAAGTTAGCATTCTTTTATAGCAAGGATGGGTGTTGGAAATTTATTAAGTGCATTGTTCACCAAAATAAATTCCTACTTCAGACAAGGGAATCGAACCGACGTCTCACGGCAAACTTAATGAACCAACGCATTAGTTCACACGGCCAACCCGATACTCCATTGCACTAGTAGAAGCACCTCCTAGACAAGCGGAAATCCGGTCTCGGCTGCAGCATTGGGAATGACCAAATTAGGATATGTAGTTGAGCGAGGAGAGGCCAGATAAATGACGAGCTGCTAGCGATAATAGGGTGACGTCACTAATGGCGAGACTTGTTAAAAAAGCGGCGGTGGAAAAGGTTATAATGTGATCGTTAGAGTTCGGGCACGTCCGGCCGATTCGCCCCCAACCCGAAGAGCTAGATTTTAGAGCCAGATACCTTACACCTCCCATCCTTTTAATCTTCTTCTCGCTCCTTCATTCCATCGCCTTATCGAGTTAACCTTGAATCCCTCTCTTTCTTTTTACGAGGCCTTTAAAGAATATATGCTATCGTCAAAAATGTTTTATCAATATGCTTTTATAAAGGCTAACGGGAAACAAAAGTTAAAAAAAAAATGTAAGAGGAAAAAGAAAAAAAATAATGTTCTGATTGATTTCATAGCAATGGAATGTGGATTAAAATATAAAAAAAAGAAAATTTTACATCAGAGCAGAGCTTGATGTAGAAATAAGCCAAGATAGAGAATAGTGAGTAGTAGAATTTGGAAAATGGCCTATATTACTGAAGAACTGCATACAAAGGAAGCCCTCATTCAAAATTATGAATAGACATAAGGCGAAACTCATAAAACACCTGAAAAAAGTGTAAAGTGTGGAGACACGAATGTGGCCTGAGAAACGAAGAAACGAATGGCAATTTTGGTTTCATCGTTACCAAACTCGATATTTAAAAAAGACGTTTTATACAAAAAGACAGATCAAGTTCGTTAATGGCTGAAATCGGACCAGTGGAGGGGAGGTTTAGATGGGGGGGGGGGTTCGAAAATTCGAAATATCTCCGTTACCAAACGTCGGATCTAAGAATTGTATAGAACCAATCTTATTGTAAATTAAATTTACTATAAATATTACTCTATACATTTATTCTCTATATTGAATATTAACCAAGTTATTTGCATTTTTATTAATTGTAACGGATGAAATAAGATCGGCTAACTTCGAGTCTAGTCGTGAGTTTCCGTCAAAAGCTAGTTCGACCGTTTCCGTAACTGTTCGACTCTCGTGAAATTTCTCTATTGTAAAACTTCACGTGGGAAATCTGCTTAGTTTAGACAGTCCCTGCGTGACGGACTTTTTTATGTTATTCACCAGTACTTTGAAATAATTGGTAAGTAATATATCAAGATTTCCATTTACCAAATGATTTAATAAAGTAATTTTTTTATGACATACAAGGTTGCTGATCAAGACTGTCGATGTGCTAATATTTGTACTTTTCCATTAGTGTAATAGCAATGACGATTTGATTTAATTCATTTTTAGCGTTATAAGTGACCTCTTCCCCCACCCACGATTAGAAGTATGGCTTCTTATATAATGAACAAATCCTTCAAAACTGGTAAAGTATCGAAACCTAAGCTCACTCCGAACGAGGAGAGAATCTTAGTTTTTCCAAGCTTAGGGGGCTAATGTTGGAGATAGTGGAGTAGCCAGGGATTAAATGTTTAGTCGTCTTGTCTTGCCCTTTAAGGTAACTTTCAGTATTAACTCCTTTGAACTTTCTCCGCAAGAATGTGACTCTTCTCCCTGTAACATCGGTGGGCCTCTCGTTAAGGAGTCAAAAATATAATGTATTTTCCTCCAATATATAAGAACCAAACAACACTGTTTGAAAATTTGTTGTACAAATATAGTATAACGCATAATCATAAAAGTCCGTCACGCAGGGGCTGCGTTAACTAAACAGATTTCCCAGATCCGTCATCTCAAAGTATAAAAGTTCAATGAGAATAATATTTGGTATTTAGGCTTCAAATAAAGTGTTCATAATATAACAGCCTATTGTTAATATGACATGAGTCGGAGTGGGGGTTTACTGGAGGCTGAAAACTAATAAATCCAAAATCTCGGTTAATAATCAAGATATTAAAAAAACGAACATAACAACATCTATACAACATTACATTTGCAATAAGATTGGCTTCATATAATTTTTCTATCCGATGCATAATAACGAAGATATTACGAATTTTCGAAATTCAACCCCACTAACCCCTCTTTACTGGTTCGATTTCAGCCATTAACAAACTCGACATCTAGTTTTACATGAAACGCTTATTATGGAGTTTACGAATAAAAATAAGAATTGCGACCGCTAGAGTGGTAACAGACGAATATATATATATATATATATATATATATATATATATATATAAATAGTTTTGAACGGACCTCATTTTCGTTATCGATGGACAATTAAGGATTTTTTCGAAATGAGTACGACCTCAACAGCTGATTTCCCTTGAGGGGAAATATAGTAAAAAAGAAAGGTACGAAAAACTAAGCTTAATATCCCCCCCCCCCAAACACAAACTTGGCTATTTCGAGAGACTGCATTAAAGTTGTAGTCTTTTTCACGCATTAACAATGTAAGACTGTAACTTGATGAAAATAATTACGAATTGCTTACGTAGATCCAAATTTTTTCTTTTTTTTAATATTTTGACGGGAAATAATTATTAATTCATTTCAGATGTCAGAATCTCGTTCAATTGCTACTTTTTACTTCATGCGAATATTTTCATTTGTGATATGTGGCGGTCATGACCGGGACAACTGTGCGCTTAGGTTAATCCAATCTTTATATTACCTCGATAAAACATTACTTCAACCCATTGACGACTGGTATCACAGCCATTATCTCAATATCCTAAGACAAACTGACTTCTGACTAGGGGGTTGCCAAAGGATATGGCAGTGGTTCGAAGGATTATAGAACGAAGCTTGCTCAGTAAGTCTAGCTGCAACAGATCCAACTAATCCGTGGTTAGCTCAAGAGAAGTGGTTGAAAAGCACTTATTTAAATGTATTTCCTTCTCTACAAACGTTCTTGTTATTTATGGAACACATAAATCCTAATCAATTGGAATCAGATAAAAAAAATTATCCGTTTTATTTATTTATTTTTTTTTTTTTGACTTATTTATAACTATGGACTTACCAGCTCTAAATAGTTTCTTAAATTCATAAGGACATTGATTTATTTGTTCAATGTTCGTTCTCCCATGTAGTATCCTTTTTTTAAGCGGAATTTTTATTTTTACACTATGGCTATACGTGTATTAGCAGATTTCCCTCAAGGGAAATCAGCTATTGAGGTTGTAGTCATAACGAGATTACCGAAAAATTTCTTCAAATGGACAATGTTACTACCTAGTAGATAACGAAAATAAGGTCCGTTCAAAATTATACATACTTACATACATACTTCTGACACACACCCATATATATATATATATATATATATATATATATATATATATATATATATATATCACTATATATTTGTCTGGTACGGCTGTAGCGGATGTCATGTTCTTATTAGCAGCTTTCTCTTAAGGGAAATCAGCTATTGAGGTCAAATGTCCATCGATCCTACCCAGGAGATGACGAAAATGAGGTCCGTTCAAAATTACACACACATATATATATATATATATATATATATATATATATATCTATATATATTTGTCTGTTAACGCTCTAGTGGTCGCAATTCTTGTTTGATCTTTACCAAACTCGGAATTTAATCGTTTTATGTAAAAAGGAAGATAAAATTCGTTAATGGCTGAAATCGGACCTGTGGTAGGGGGGAGGGTTTAAAGGGGGGGATTTTTGAAAATTCAAAATATCTCCGTTATTATGCGTCGGATCGAAACATTGTATAGAATAAATCTTATTGCAAATTAAATGTACTGTAAATATTGTTGTATACATTTATTCTGTATCTTGAATATTAACCGAGATATTTGCATTTGTATTCTGCGTGTGGTCACCAGTAGGCTATGTTCGGACTTTCCGCCGAGAGCTCTGGCGGCCGTTTCCATAACTATTCGTCCCTCGTGAATAGGTTTAGAGGTTAGGTTAACTGTGTTTTGGGGCTAGAAACTACTGGGTTATTACGCCTTAAATAATGTTTTAGGTTTAGAGGTTTCTTACTACTACAGTTGTTATTAGGGAGATTTCTCTATTGTAAAACTTCACGTGGGAAATCTGCTTAGTTTACGCAGCCCCTGCGTGACGGACTTTCTTTACCAAACTTGATATATAAGCATTTTATGTAAAAAGAAAGATCAATTTCGTTAGCCTATGAAATCGGACCCGGGAAGGGGAAGGGGGAAATTTTAAAAATTCGAAATATCTCCGTTATTGTAAGTCAGATTGAAAAATTGTACAGTATGAAAGTGTAATAATCTATAAATGTGATAATGCACATATTGTCTTTATATTGAATAATAACATAGATATTTCCATATTTTTGTTTTCGGTCATCAATAAACCCCCACTCCTACTCATGCCATATTAACAATAAGCTGTTATATAATGAAGAACTTTATTTGGAGCCTAAATATTGTTCTCATTGAACTTTTTTTTTTCAAATAAGTGTCGCAAGTGGGAAATCTGGTTAGTTAACGCAGCCTATGCGTGACGACTTTTTTGTTTCTAACCAATTCTAGCAATACACATCCGTCGTTTAATAATTTTTTCTTCGTTCACTGCTTTAGTATAGCTATTATTTACCAATTTTTATCTTTGTTCGAATATCAATTTGCCTTTGTAAGACAATATATTTTTTCCAAATGAATGTAATATATGTATTTTGATTAATACCCAATGAGAGAAATAATACAATTTTAATAACCAATGGAATAATACATGTAAAATTTATAACAATTCATTTTAGCAGATGTCCCTTTGGGCTAATCAAGACCCAATGTTTTTGAAAATTTCTCTTTTGCCTTATCAGATAAATATGATAACACACTGATCACCGCCATTTTCTCATGATCACCATCTTACTCGAATTTGAGCTTTTAATTTAAAACTAAAGATCAAGTTTGTTAGTGCCCAAAATATTCTGGGAAGAATACTGGTATAAAGAAGGGGTCTTACGTGTCTCCGTTGTGATCGGGAATTCCTTGAAACAGTCTTAATTATAAAATAATGCACTGTGATGTTTTTTCTTTTCTAATTCGTTTTAAAACTGACAGAGTTCTTTACTTTTTTTTATCTTCTTTTTGGACTGCTTAACATCACATGCGCCCCATTATCAGGTTTTTATGTGTAGAGTTGACTAGAAGAGAAATAATGATATTATTTTTTTTAAATTACTGCACATCGGAAACCAGTTAAGCATAAGCAACGTCTGCAAGCCGATCTTTATTAGTATTGGTAAAAAATAATGCCTTAGAAATAAATTCAAAAATAAATACAATAAAACTATAATAAATATTATTATTGTTATTTAATGACGTTCAGTTTTTGTTGCTATGCTAATTGGGACGGGTTATATACATGTTGCCACTCTTTCCTAGCTAGGGTAATATTAATAATTATATTTAATGAATTCGTCACTAAATAAATTCCTAATCCCCAGGCGGGAATCGAACTCACCACTTAAGTGAGATTTTAACTCACATATGTAACCTGAGCCACAAATAAATATTAAATTTGCATAAGCTATATATACAAAATTTCCATTTACAAAATTAGCTGCCAAATCTGTAATTCGATCAAAATGACACAAGTCCTGCAGAAAGATTATTATAATATGTCTATAAGTATTTAGACAGAAGTTATTATCATTTCAGCTACAGCTCAAATAATGAAATATTAAGACTTGTATAAATAGAAACACCATCAACGCGCTACCTAAAAGCCTTGTGTAATTCGTAAATCGCCTGATAATAAACACAAAAATCATATGAATATTACAAAGTAAAGAGTATTGCAATAAATAATTAATAATAAGTTTGTTTTTTCTTAAACGAAGATATTTAACTATTACAATGAAACAGTAATGAAATCAATGGTGGTGGATAATGATTTTCACGATAGCCATTAATAACCTGTCAAATGCACTAGATTCAATTCAGGGACCCCTTTGAAAGCCAAGTAATTAGTATTTGAATACGAATATAATTTATTTTCTTTTTTTATTTATTCCTATAACATACTTTCGACCGTTTTAAGAGTTTTAATTATTATTGACATTGAGTTTGACATTTTCCCTATTCAATTAAGGGTTATTTGATCCTCGTTTCGTATAGGTTATAGCTCTTTTGCAGGCTTGATTGTTTAATAAATCTTAAAATCATAACTAAAAATATAAGCACACAGGCGCTCGCACCCTCATACATCCATAAAAATACTCTCTCTTACACACACATGTTGCTAAAGATTGACAATATTAATCAGAATTTTGATTTAATACTGATGAAAGTCTCATGATTTACATAACTGACCTGTGAATGATAATCCTTTAAGCATATTTCCCTATCAAATATCTTTCGACAAATAATATTTTTTAATATTGGATAATGGGAATTGTCAGAAGCTTCAATACTTCGTACTAATAGGAGTGGAAAGCCATCCGACAGAAAACGCCATGAATTTGTACTCACACGGATACGAATTGGTCACAAGGCGCTCACACTTTCAGATCTCCTGAAAAATCTGTTTTATCCAATCCGGCAAAATTGTAACTGACAATTAACAGTAGGACCTGTGCTAATGCATTGCTCTTTCTACGACAAGAGAGTGGATATCCTTGGATACACAACGGACGAAATATTGAAGAGAATATCGATCAAAACCTTTTTAACTTAATTAAAACTGTGAGCATTTTTAATGTAATAAAACTATTTTTGTCAGCTAATGACTCTCTGGGTGAATTCGGAAGAAGTATAAATAAATAAAATAGAAATGGGCTTTCCTTCGAAGTCAAAACTTTAGTACAGGAAAAACTGAACAATATATTCTGTTTAGGATATATTATCAGGACAGAAAAGTGTGTATGAAGTTTGAGTTTCCGATTTTCATGCGGTGAACGTTAGTTGAGAATTCATGAACAACCTTGGTTTTTGTGCTGCCTTAGAGGAAATAAACTTTGGAGTAGTGCACCATTTGGTAATCTTAAATTATTTAGTTCTCATAAAACATCGACGGACAAGCTAAATTAACGGCTAGGAAAAGAACTGTGGACATCGACAGGCTGGAAACTTGAAACGGGTAATTAAAAAACATGAATAGCGCGAGTTAATGAAATAGGTACGAAGTGGATTTAAAGAAATTTATTGCGTACCGAACATGACGGAATGTAAACAAGAACAAGGTTAAAGTAAAATGTAAACAAAGTTAATAATTAAAAATATATGTTTTTAGAAAAAAGATTAATAAATAAATAATGTAGGCAGGCGGTGAGGACGGCCACAGATGTACTTAATGACTGGACAACCGACTGGTTACAAAATGTCAACAAACTCCCCAAACAAAGGAAAATCTTTCCAGACGAGATCAAGTGGTGTTGACTAGGCTTAGAATAGGACATTCACTACTTACACATTAATACCTCATAAACCGAAAAGATCTACCTACATGCACTCACTGTAACACAGTACTGACCATTAAACATCTCTTGACTGACTGCAGACTAAGTGAACATATGAAATTACCGAACGACTTGCGCGAACTATTAACAGAAGGTAGCCCACATTGAAATACACTCTTAAATCACTTGAAGACAATTGGCATTTACAAGAAACTTTAAACCACACATCCACTCATTTCTCTCTACTTTTTACATCTTAAATTAGCTACTAATTCCTGTGAGTGTGATTGTGTGAACAATAGTGTAAAAAATAATCTTGTACGTTAAGACATCCATCATCCTCATTGTAGGATTTATCCCAAAATTTATAGTTTTACAAAGTCCTAATTTAATCCTTCCTCGTTTTATTTCGCATTGGTTTTAATCTCATATGGTAGGCCTAGAGTACTCATTAAATAAATTCCTTAGTCCCACCCTGGCTAGAAATGGGTGGTTCCCTGTAAATAATCCGTCTCGATTAGCCAAAGTCTCATAAAGTGGACGTTAAAAAAAAATAAAACAATAATTTTATTTCGCTATATTTTATACTGTTTTTTTTATAATTTTGAATAAAAAATTTCTTTTTTTAACATTTTAATTTAGGGAATCGAAAATAAATAATACTGGATCTATCTAGGTGCGGAGCTCATCAAATAAATAAATATTCTTACATTAACTATTTCATTATTTAGGGTTATATCACAACAGTAACTGAACAGGAAGGCTGTTTCTCGCCGGAGTAGAAAGGAAATAGTTCGGCCAATTCAGACATTATATTGTCCGTAATGTCTGAATAGGAAGAACATTTTCGTGTCGATAAGACGTACGGAAAACCATTTTTATTTAAACCCATCAACAACGGGCAATATATGTATTATCTGGATGAATAAAAAGCTATGCCCTCTAAAAGTACTATAATACGTATGCAAAGTGCACTTTCAGAGACCAAGCTGCATCGTCAGTACCTGCTGATATGAGACGAAACTGCAGCCAGTTACTTTCGTTCAAGCTACACGGCTCAAATCAGCAGGCACTGATGGTGAAGTGCATATTGCATATTAAAGTACTTGTAGAAAACAAGGCCTTCTAATGATCTTGTTAAATTGTTCCTCTTCTGCCCAGCATCCCGAGAAAAATATAGGTATTCGTTAAATAATATTGCCAAAGGTTTAACGATTATAAATGTAATTAGTTAGGCACCAAGCACTCGTTTCGTCCCTGTAACCAATTTTTATTGTTACCTTAATAATATAAAGTAATGATGAGAAATAGTTCGCTCCTAAGACGACTTCAGGATCTGAAACTCGGTCTAATTTCTTTGAAGCACTTTACTGTTCAGAACGATCCGAGGAAATGAATAATCAAGAGCAGAAAACAACGCCTGAATTAGAATTAAGCCCTGCGTAACAGTTCCTTTTTCTTCTGCTTTTATTTTTTTTTTAGTTTTAATTTATTTTCTTTTTTATATTATTCTTTCTTTGCGGTCTTAAAAGTTTTGATAGCCAATTTAAAAGTTTAATGGTGTGAACATAATGCAGAGAGTATTTTTGTTAAATTAAGGACAGTCAGATATGGTGTTTCGGTATCTCATTCATCCGACTAACTGTATAATACTGTTGTTACTTTTCTTCTAAATGAGTTATCACCTTGTACATTCTCCGACTGATTACTTTTCATACCTCATCAGAAACGTTTTCACTTTTTTGGCAGAATTAGTTGTGGCAAACGATTACCATTTATTCTAGTTTTTGGTGAAAATGCGGTATAACCCCACACTTGGTGGCGCACTTTTGAAAATGGCGACCTCGGGCATTTGTTTTTTTAACTTTATCTTTTTCTTTTTTAAAACTTAATTTGGTGGATCCTTAGACTGTGGAGGATTGACTTTAGTGACCGCATTCAAAAATTTCCAAAATATGTCATCGGTCATTTTCACCAAGGGTGGGGCTAAACTTCATTTCATCCCTAGTTATTTATCGGAACCTTTTTTTTTGCAAATAATCAAGATAGGCTTCCCATTATGTTGTGAATATATATATATATATATATATATATATATATATATATATATATATATGTATTATGTCCAAATTTGTTTTTGAGTGTTACTGAACTCGATACATAAACCATGTAAAACTAAAAACTCCGTCACGCAGGGGCTGCGTAAACTATTTCCCACGAGAAGTTTTATAATAAAGAAATCTGCCTAATAACAACTGTAGTAGCAAGAAACCTCTAAACCTAAAACATTATTTAGGGCGTAATAACCCAGTAGTTTCTAGCCCCAAAAAACAGTTAACCTAACCTCTAAACCTATTCACGAGGGACGAATAGTTATAGAAACGGCCGCCAGAGCTCTCGGCGGAAAGTCCGAACATAGCCTACTGGTGACCACACGCAGAATACAAATGCAAATATCTCGGTTAATATTCAAGATAGAGAATAAATGTATAGAACAATACTTATAGTAAATGTAATTTGCAATAAGATTTGTTCTATACAATTTTTCGATCCGTCGCATAATAACGGAGATATTTTGAATTTTCAAAACTCCCCCGTCTAAACCCCCCTTCCCACCGATTTCAGCCATTAACGAACTTGATCTTCCTTTTTACATAAAACGATTAAATTCCGAGTTTGGTAAAGATCAAACAAAAATTGCGACCGCTAGAGCGTTAACAGACAAATATATATATATATATATAATTTTGAACGGACCTCATTTTCGTCATCTCCTGGGTAGGATCGATGGACATTTGAAGAAATTTTTCGAAACTCTCATCATGAGTACGACCTCAATAGCTGATTTCCCTGGAGGGAAATGTGCTAAAATTAAATTTGTTAAAGACTGAAATCCAACCCAGGAGGTGGGCGGGGAGATTGGAAGGTGGGAATGTCAAAAATTAGAAATATCTCCATTATAGTATATTGGGTTAAACACTTGATAGAACCAATCATATTGTAAATTTTATGTACAGGTTGTCTCTATCATAAATATTAACGGTGATATTTGTATTTCTTAATTTTTAGCCCTCCGTCAACCCCTAGTATTAGTATTAAAATATATTATGGAAAGCCTTATTCCAAGCTTAAATACCCAATATTGTTTTTTAAAAAAAGATCTTTACTAAATTATGAGATACAAGCAAATACGTTGTGTTGTGACATCACGAACTAAGATTTTTACATACCGTCCACTTCCAGTCATTGGATTTTTATTTAGAAATAGAGAATATGTGATGAGATTTTGCAGTGCATCATACCACACGTGGGATATCTGCTTAGTTTGCGCAGCCCCTGCGTGCTGGACTTTTTTTTTTACATCTAGACTTCAAACAATCTATAAAATTAGACTTGCACTACTTTTTGGAACGGAGGAAATAGACGTTGGAGAGGTAGCTTAAATAGTTTTCGACGAAAGTTGAAATTGGTATTAGACGATCTAATGATTCTCATAAATTACAGTGAATGTTTAGAAGGTAATAAAAATTGTATGCATATTGAGCTATGTTCTTAAGCACAAAAAAGGTTTAGCATATTTTATTTGAAAGCGTGTTTTTATTCTTCATCTCACAATATGAAAAGCCCGTCTTGCAGGGTCTGCGTAAACTAAGCAGATTTCCCAAGTGAAGTTTTACAATAGAGAAATGTGTCTACTAATAACAATAGTAGAAACGAGTCTCTAAACCAATTTCACGAGAGCCGAACAGTTACGGCAACGGCCGCACTAACTTTCGGCGGAAAGTCCCGAATAGAACCGAAGTCGATCTCATGTTAACTTAATAAAAGTGCAAATATCTCGGTTAATATTCACGATAGAGAATAAATGTATATAACAATGTTTATAGTAAACGTAGTTTGCAATAAGATTGGTTCTATACAATTTTTTGATCCGACGTATAGTAACGGAGATATTTCGAATTTTCGAACATCCCCCTCCCACTAATCCGATTTGATCAATTAACGAACTTGATCTTTCCTTTTACATAACACAACATTTTTGGTAACGATCAAACAAAAATTTCGACGGGTAGAGCGTTAACAGACATATATATAATTTTGACCGGACCTCATTTTCGTCATCTCCTGGGTGGGACCGATGGGCATTTGAAGACATTTTTCGAAAACCACGTCATGAGTTCGGCCTCAATATCTGATTTACCTTAAGGGAAATCTGCTACAACAGAAGCCTTAATCTTATGAATTTATAAAACATCCACCCAACCTATATCATACAATAAGCCAAAGAGATATAAATATAACAATCCTTCATTATAATATTCAATCCCTCACAAGGTAAAAATCATATAGGTATGTTCATGGAGTTCTGAACTGGCCATCAAATACAGACTTAACACGATCAGAAACTTTTTTTCCAAATAGATCAACACATATGGGAGTGGCATTGGATTAGAGGTTCTCTCACATATAGGTCTGTGAGTGGGAGAACTGGACTGGATGCCGTCGGGAAAGCTTTACGACCAATTCCGGCAGAGAGATTTTAGGGATAAGCCTCTTTGGGATTTTCCAGATTTCATTGGCTTGTAAGGGACATAGGTCTATAGAAAAGGGTTTTATGCCCCCTCAAATAGAGCTTTAAAACAAGTCTCTCAAACCGTAAATGGGAAATAATCTTCAATAATATTTACAAAATAAATTTATTCCCAATAAATATTAATAACATGTAATTAATTCGGCAATTGGAAATACGCTGAATTTATAAAACTTTTGATGGATCAATTAAGGGTTAGTTGCTAGTTAATTAACCCTAGAATACTAACCATAAAATTTTATACATGTATACTAACCATACGTACATTTGACACCTAGGGTATATTTTACAACAAAAAACACATATGTATTTGAAAGAAATAATATATTTTAAAATATAAATACTACTTAACTAAATTACATATACCAACTTATATATATTTGTTTGTTTACTTAAATTAAACTAATAGAATTAAAATAAAAATAAAATATTAACAAAAATTTTCATTGCGCTTTTCCACAATCTATACAAAATTTTATTTGGTGTTGACCACAGATGGGTTGGTGACATTTAATACAATAAGTGGCAGTGTGCCTCTTTAATTTGTAAGAACAGAATGCACAATTTTTACGTGGCCCTTTTGTCAGTTACTTTCCAGAAGTGCTTGGTGATACCCCAAATGCCGAGGCTCCACTTGAATCATCCGTTGACGGTTTTCCTGGCTTGAGAATGCTATTAATGATGGGCCGAAGATGTCTTGGCAGAGTCGTGGTCGTCATCCGATGCATATGCCAATCTTTTACAAGTTGTTGATGGAGAGCCAGCATGAAATCCAACCTGGATAAAGGCTTGCTATTGGGGTCATTTCTTAGTGCGTTGTGTGAGAATATGACGTAAGAGTTGACGCTTGCAATGTTTAACATGTTATAAAATGTACATAAGGGCCATCTTCTTGTTTTTCTTCCACAGTTAATTCTGTGGCACATTTGATCGAAACAATCTACAGCTCCCTTTGACATGTTATAATCTTTTACAATCTGAGGTAGCTGATTTCCACTGCTATCAGAAGCGTAATCGTGAGCAGATGACAAAAGTAGGACAAGTTTGTCTGGCTTGGGTTTATAAGACAAAGCAACCATATCCTCATGAAACAAATATAATGAGGATCCAGCAACCCTTCCATTATATTTTATGTCCACGAATTCCTTAGGGAATTCTCTTTTATTTTTTTTTTTGTTGTACCTATTGCTGTCAACTTGTAATCTTTGAGTAGCGACTGGAAGAGACGTACACCTGAGAACCAGTTATCCATAGTAATATTCCGATTGGAATTTTTTATAGTATCGGCAAGTAGTTTCACGAAATATTCGGATGCAAGTTGATTATTTGGAACTGTCCCCTTTCCCAAATAAGGCACTGCATCAATCATATATTTAGTTGCATTGTCGCACATCAGTATTATCTTTATGCCGTATTTATCTGGCTTAGAAGGTATGTACATTCTGAAAGGGCAGCGCCCTCGAAAAGAGACTAATTGCTCATCAATTGTTACATAACTTCCAGGCTTATAATATTTGCGACAATTATCAATAAGATAATTCCATATTTCGGATACGGGCGCAAATTTGTTTAGCGTTTGCCTTTCGTGGCGGTTTGATTTACAGTCGAATCTAAGACAGTTCACTAAGAAATTGAACCTCTCCTTAGACATAGTTGCAACATACCTATTTCCACAGTATGATGAGTCAAATAGCATTTTAGCTGACAGGTGATTATTTTGGAGAGAAGCAGCTAAAATTAAGAGGCCAACTAAGGCCTTTAGTTCTTCCATTGATGTTTGTGATACTGTAAATTTCAGTGTATCTTTATATGCAGTTTTTTGTCTATCAATTTCTTCATTTGTGTTAGTCAAAATTGTATTCCAAAGTTGTTCCGAGAAAAACAAATTAAAACAGTCTATAGGTTCAGAACATTGTCGAGCAAGTTCTGTAGGACCAGGTGATATGTGAATAATATTTTTCCCTGCTACCTTCTTAGAAGTTTGACTTCTAGTAGTTTTCCAAGGGAATCCATTGGTACCATAAATTTCCTCTCCGTTGAGTGATGTTTGTTGATCAATATTTTCAACAGATTCCCTTTTTCTTTTTGAATTTATCTTTTTCTTCTGTGTTCTAACTTCTGTTTCCCGAATCGCATTTATAACTTCCTCCTCAATATCTGAATGATGTTCTTCATTGTTTGGTATAAAATCGGGACCAGCTTCGGAATCATCAGAATCAATCTCGAGAATATCTATTTCTTCAGGCAGGATGCTATCCTCATTGAAGATAGACCAAAATTCCTCCACGGAAGTAATTTTTTTTTCCATTTGCTGAAATATTCAGAAAAATAAATTTAAAAGTTTTGTCTATTAATAATAATCATACGTAGAATTTACGTGCAAATAATTTGCAGCTTGATTATAACTATACGAAAATTTTACGTGTAATTTATGCTCTTAACACTAACTATACGTAAATTTTACTCACCGAGTCCGGGAATCAAGACAGTAAAAAATAGTGAAAAATGGCAACACGTGTTATTCCGATGAGGATGGCTGGAAGAATGACTAGAGGAGGCATAGCTGTGAGTAGAGTGCGCCACTGTTGTTTTGGCGCCAACAGGCGGGATTCTTATCCCGCGTACACGTAAATCATACGTAGGTTAGTATTCTAGGGTTAAGTCCAGCTGGTTGGACTTGATAAATGTGTAATGATATATATATATATATATATATATATATATATATATATATTTATATTCCCTTTACTCCCTTCTTAAATTGTTTGAATGTGTAGTCTTACTGGGTCAAAACTTTGACTGATAGTTAAGCACATATCATAAAAATTAGGTAAGGAAGTAATACTAAGAGTCAGTTTTCTTACTAGTGAATAACAGTGCGACCAGTGCAGTTTTAGGAACAGTGCTTTTTAGTTTCGGCGCAGTGCAGTATTTTGTGAAGATCGGTGCAGTGCTGTAAATCTAGTTTAACCTCTGTAGTTAAACCAAACACATCAGTGCATCGGATATGTTATTATTAATGCGAACAAATTAAAATTATTTATTAACGTCCATTTTTTGCAACTAAGGCTAATTGGGACGGGTTCTCTACAGGTTACCACACTTTTCTACCCAAGGTGGAACAAAGCATTTTACCTAATGAATCCCGTCTCTAAATAAATTCCTATTGCCCAGGCGGGAATCGAACTCGCCGCACTAGGTTTACCATGTGAGATAAATGTCAACAAATTAGAAAGTGTTGTTATGCTTTTATATTGTACTCACAAAATGTGTGTGGTATTATGCCTTAAAAAAATTAGACAATATTTCAAATAAGTAATATTGTATTTTACAAGTTAATATTAAAATATTATGAAGCATTATTTAATTTCATTGATCGTTATTATTCTCATAGATAGTCCAGCAATAAATTGACAGTTAATAAAATAAAATGTTGAGTCTCGTACACATATATACACACAACCTTGTTACCCATTTTTGAGTGTATGTTAAGCACTTCTTGAATTTTGTTGATAGTTAGCCCCATTATGCAGGAAGAAAGGTGAAACTTCAGCTTATTCCTTTGACTCTTCTACCCTTAAATATATTTCGGACGAAATTAGTACTTTGCGATAAGGTTCATCTTTAAGAAATATACACGAGACCAACGTTACATGTTATGTTATGTATTTATAATCACCCACCTTGTGCTACTAAGGCTAATTGGTGCGGGTTATCTATAGTTTATCACCCTTTTCTAGCCTGGGTGGAAATAAGGTTTGTATTTACTGAGTCACTAAATAAGTTTCTATTGCACAGGTGGGAATCGGACTCGCTTTTACATATTTCACACGATGTTTACATGAAAATTAATTATTGATTTATTAATTAATAGATTTAAAAATATGAATCATAATGTAACCCTATTTAAAAAAAAAGATATTATTTTCAGGTAAGTTTATTTCAAGATTGACGAAACCTGTTCGTTTGCTTAATTAGTTTTAAAGTTTATTTTCTCTGACGTAGTATTGACAGTTATTTCTGAATATAATTAATCGAATTTTTCAAGATGTTTGTTTATAAACTGTTATTTGGCATTCTATGTTTTTATAGGGCAAATCACCTTCAATGTGATATCCATAAAAAATGCTCGTCTTGATATATCAATAAAAGTTATAGTTCTTATCATTAAAACTTTTGAATGAAACTCCACGATATGGTGGATGGTAAAATATAACTACATACAGTGTATAAATAGGACATTCGGTTAGAGTGACATAATTAATAATTAATCTTGAATAAATAGCGGGTAAGATTTATTGAAAACTGCTAAAATAAACCATATATGTAGTATGATTGAGTGGCTACCGCAATGGTTGTCTACGGTAATAACATGTGGAAATAAATGATTCAGAATATATTGAATCTACAGGTGTTGACGTGCATGGATCCAACCTGAATTTAAAATGTTTTGAAATCAATTTTGAAACCTTTCCTTTTCACTTTACATCACATTTCGTTTAATGTTGCGACTCTATTAACCAAGGAAATGTGAGTGCGATGAAATAATTGAAATTCATTTGGGTATGTTCCATGGTTTTGGCTAATATTAACGGTATACCAAGGCTACTCTCACAATGAATGGTTTTCCTCCGTTTGTTTTGGTTCCAACAAGCTTTGAATTATTAATTCATTTTGAGAAGGGTGAATTAATCATCCAGTTTGTATGACACATTCAGCGATCACTTGCTCTCATTCTCTCATTTCTGACCGTTTATTGGGCGCACGACGTGGGTGAAATTAATTGGTTAAAAAGGTTTTTTCATATATCACGCGCTCTCTCGTTCATTTCTCTAGTTTTAAACATTGAGAACACGACTGTCAAGAATTGTTGTATGAACGCCCTTTGGGAGTGGCCGAGTAATAGTACTAGCTTAAGTAAAGACTGCTGTAATATATGTATGTATATATATATATATATATATATATATATATATAAAACAAAACTTAACAATGACGATCAAATTTGTTAATGGCTAAAATCGAATAATTTTTTCATTTATTTATACAGGAGCACCCGCATCTTGGCGATTTGGCTCCGAGTTTCACAATGTAAAATGAAAACAAAATTATAGAAAAATAAAAAAAACTGAAACACAAATAAAAAATTAAATACAACAAATAATCATTAAATACTAGTAATAGACAAGTAATAAACATTAGACAATTAAAAGACAATTATACATTAGACAATTAATAAACATTAGACTAGTAATAAACACAACAATTTAAAATGGTTTTAATAAAAAAAAAAGTATGTAATTCCTATATACTAGTACATTTATATTATTTTATTTATTTAGTTTTGTGTCCCACAGCGATGGTGATTGGCATTATTAGGATGATATATTTACTCCTTCATGTGCGTACCTTTTTGTACTTTTATATTAATGAAAATATTTCTTTAATATCTGATTCTTTCTCATATCCGTGCATTGTCTAAAGAATATAATAAAAGTTAGCCCTTTTAAATCTTTTTAGGTATGCTGTAGACCTATTCTATTTTTATTATATGTTTTTGTAAATGTTGATGTCTTTTAGATATATTAGTATTTGTAGAATATATTGGCTGCTGTCAGTTAATAGTTCTGTCATATCGCGGGGTATGTGAAGGTTTTTTCGTTGGATGCAGTCTGTCAGTATGTGTTTTATCGTAAGGTGTTTGTTGCAGTATTTGCATATAGGGTTATCAGTCCTTGTCATTAAGTGTCTATGTGTCAGGTATGTGTTACCGATCCTGAGTCTGGCAAGAACTACTTCCTCCCGTCTATGGCTCGATGGACACTCCTTAATAGTACTTTTGATACTGCGGAAAAATCGAATCAGTGGGAGGGGTGGGGGTTGTAGAGGAGAATTCTTAACGTCTACGTTAGTATACGTCGGATCGAAAAATTGTATAGAACCAATCTTATGGCAAATATAATGTTCTATAAATTTTCTTATGCACGCTTTTTTTTTAGTATCTCGATTATTAACAAAGCGATTAGCATATTTAATTTTCGGCCTTTAGTAAACCCACACTCTTACTTATGCCATATTGGCAGTTAGCTATTATGTCATGTAACACTTTATTTGATACCAATACCAAATATTCTTCTCATTGAACTTATACGTTTTGAAAAAAATGCAAATACGTAACGCTCGTGGGAAATCTGCTTAGTTAACTCAGCCCCTCTGTGACTTTTAGTTGAATGAGTTGCTATAACAATATGTTTATTTAACAAATAAGAGAATTTCAACTTTTATGATTGTAATAACTTCTAACTCAATATTGTATTTAGTAACTCAATATATAAGAATCCACAACAATGCCAGTAAAGGGATGCTCACGAATGTGCCAATTGCTGTTCGTTAAAAGTAATTCAATTTCTTTGCAGCCTTTAGGGACAAGGTTCTGATGTAATGCTGCTAGCAGTTATAACGAATGTCTCCTCAAACCTAGGTCACATTTCTTTTTGAATTTCGAAATGTAATATCCAAAACAACTTAATTATTAGTATTAAGCGAGTTTTGGAGAATGTGAATACACTTTCAGAGCGAAGTCGAGAAACGAATTCATGAACTGAATTCTGTAGTTTAAAATAATTAATACCGCAAAATTCACCTTTAACATTCGTGTTACACCACGCGAAAAATAGAGGTACTAGGACAACCTGGAATATTGGAGTTACTTTGACAGGTGTAGTGATTAAGTTCTCGTGCAAGAAAGGAACAACGGCTTAAGACTGGAGCTAAACACAAATTGTCATAACGAATACAGATGGAGTGGTTTATCCGAAGAGTGAAGTCTACAATCAAATAGTGAGGAATGTAGCATCGTTATCTCATCGTGTAGATGGTGTAAACATACTATGAATCTCAGGGAACTGTCAGAATACCATATCCATGCAAGACATCTCAACCAGCTCGTTAGCATTCTCCTTCATTCATCACTATTCCTGAGCAAATGTTTATGCTCTCTCTCTCTCTCTCTCTCTCTCTCTCTCTCTCTCTCTCTCTCTCTCTCTCTCTCTTTGAGTCTGTTACAAGCCGCAATATTACCATATTTGGGCTGGGATAGGATCAGATAGGATGCATGATTTGTTTATTTGATTATTTATTTATTTTTCTCCTTCTTCCATTTTTTTAAAGAATTCATTGAGAGTCCGGAGACTGGCCTTATCTTGAACGAGTTCTTCTATGTCTGGGTTGCAGTTATATGAGTCCCTGAACATCCGACTTTTTGCTCCGTCATATAAGGTGCACTCCATCAGCACGTGTTCTGCAGTTTCACTCGAGTTGCTGTAGGCGCAGAGTAGAGATTCTCTCCTCTTGAACCTATGGAGATAATGGTTAAAACCGTGCCCTGAGAGAAACTGTGTGAGGACCCAGTTTCCACTATGCTCTGCCATGCTTCGCTTTATTGTTGGGAAGAATTGTTTGGTGTATGGTCCTATTTCGGGCTCCTGCCATCTTCTCTCTCATCACTTATGGCTAGATCATGGAGGGCTTCTTTTAATTATTTTTTTGGTGGGGACCACTGATACTGTTCTGAATCTCCTGAACTAGTGTTCGGAGTGGCTCGGTTGCTAAACTTGGCAGTTCCCATCCTTTTAGCTGTCCACTGGGGGGTGGAGTACCTGCTATTACGTTGAGTGAGTCGTTTGAGATTGGTCTCTCGTGGTTCGCAAGTTTAAGGCCCTTTGTAATCTTAAAAGGGCAGCCATGTGCCCTTTTTCACAAGCACCCCTTCCCCCAAGCCATAATTAATCCCAGCCAATGCGTATGTGCTACAGATCTGCTGTGATGCATGGAATGTGATTCCCCACGTGTTTCTCGCAAGTAAGGCCAGAATGTTTATGACGTTTATCTTCGGTTGCAACGCCGTGATTTGCGGTGTTATAACCATTTCAGAGACCCCAGAGCCATTTCCAAGAAAGTCCCCGCACCTTTAAAGATTAATTGGGATCCACCAACTGATAACCTTGGAAGATTTGCCCTGTCAAATTTACCCATGATTAGCGCTGCTGTCTTGTCGAGTGCCAATCTCATTTTGACTTTGCTATACCAACTCTCTACCACTTCGACAGCTCTTGTGGATTCAGACTGAAGTAGCCTCTTTGTGTTAGCTCTGATCACGATCTTCCTCCTCTAGCGTCCACACCAAGACGTATGAGCAAAGTCCACAATGTGGGTCCCAAGATTGACCCTTCAGGACATCCTTTAGTTACCTTGTACTGTGGCTCAGTAACGTTCTGTGTGGTGAGACTTGCATACTTGTCATGGAAGAAACTATTTAGCAGAACAGAAAGATTACTAGAGGGTTGTAACTTTTCTAGGGCTGCTAGCACTGCTGGCCACCAGGCGTTGTCGTATGCTCCAGCCACATCCATGAAGACCGCGAAGGCATATTTGGGCAGGGCTCTTTTGCATTCTTCCAATAATAGGTGGATTGCGGCCGTAGTCGATCGCCCTCGGATGCTTCCAAATTGTCTTGCGCTAATTCTACTCTCCGCCAGCGGTCTTATAGAGTTTCTGATCAATGCCTCTAGTAGTTTCCCATGGACTGGTAGCAGACAAATAGGCCTGTAGCTCTTTGAGAGAGAGACATCTAGTGGTCCTCGTTTCTTGAATAACAATACGCCGGCTACCTTCCACATCTTAGGGAAAACCCCTGCGTTAAGGAAAGTGTTGTACAATGCTAGAATTTGAGACCCAATCAATTTTAGTGCAGCCTGGAGCATTTTATATTGTATTCCATCACTTGATGGTGCACTGTTGGGTTTCTTAGGTTTCTCTGCACAATCTAGGTCTATTAGGTCTCAATCCGGAGCAAGCCCTTTCCCAGGAGAACGTCTCATCAGTTTTAGGTCTTTCTCTCTGGTCACTTCTTGGGTCGCCTGCCCCGAAAAGGTCCTCCAGCATGTTCCGGTTTGATGTCGGAATGTCCCGTGGGTGCTGTTGAGCAGATGAAACTGCTGCATCCGCAAACCGGTTTTGGCAGGCTTTTTAGCGACTCTATATGCTGTTCCCAATGGGCCATCTGCAGATGATTTCAGAACGAACTCTTCCCAATTGCTTTTCTTTACAAATGGTTTGTTCCATGGTTTGTGCCTCTTCTCCGGTTTTAACGGCCGCCAGCACCTGGGTCCACCTCTTCTCTCTCTCTCTCTCTCTCTCTCTCTCTCTCTCTCTCTCTCTCTCCCTCCCTCTCTTATTTTTGTGATAAGATATTATTATAAGTAGGAAATCTCCTTAATTCAAGCACCTCCACGCAACGATCGTTTCTTCATTTACCAGACTGAATCTGTGGCAAATAACGAGTATTTTCAAAAATCGTACAAAATCTACAAAGGTTATTAATGGGAATAATAATATAGAAAGCTAATAACTGATCAGCTTAAAATATAATATAAAAAATAGCCTCTTCTATGAATATAAGAACTAAACAAATAATGAAGCGCCCATTATTTCCCCTCATATTAAATGATCAACCACAATTACATATAAATAAAAGCATTGTATTGTCTTACTTTTAACAAAACCTTCTACGGCACGAACAAGCTATAATAAACGTAAACAAAATAATTTCAATTCAACATAAAAATTACTAGTTCAAAAACACTTCCTTAACAGATGACATGGAAACGCAAACAGATCATTAATAATAGTCTTTTTACATAATAAGTGGATCCTGAGTTTTTTATGCTGTCTTGCTGGCTTATAGAAGATATCCTTGAAGGATGGAAACTCCTGATTCCACGAAGGCACGCACTTCTTCATTCCAGCAGTAGTAATTACTGGGAAGGACACAAAGCTGGAGCTAAATATAACTGGGCCCATTGGACTTCTTTATACACATCTTGGAGTGAATGCCCTCCTCTGCGCTAATCCACGTTTATTTTGACTATCCCTCTCAACCCTTTTCCAGGCTATTATGCCCTCAACGTTCTCCCTCAATCACTCTTCCCATTTCAGCCACTTTTCCTCTCTTTCTCTTTTGGTGTCTCAATCAGTCTTTCTTTCTCTCACCATCCCAATCACCCTCTCTTATTTCAGTCTTATTGGATCCCGCTTCCTCCCTTTCTCTGTCGCTGCCTCAACCAGTATCTCTTCTCCCTCACTCTAATATTCTCTCTATTTCAGTCTTATCAGATCTCGCTTCCTCACTTTCTCTTTTTCTGTCTGAGTCAGTCTCTCTTCTACTTTTCTCTCTCAATATGGTTCACTCAAACATTCTCTCAATTTCAAATTTATTGGATCTCGCTTCCTCCCTTTCTCTGTCGCTGTCTCAAACAGTTTGTGTTGTACTCTTCTTCCTCACTCTCTCAAACATTTTCTCTATTTCAGTCTGATTGGATCTCCCCTCCTCCCTTTCTCTTTTGCTGTACCAGTCAGTCTCTCTTCCAATCATCCCCTCACTCTCGATCTCTCAAACATTCTCTCTATTTCAGTCTGATTGGATCTCCCTTCCTCACTTTCTCTTTTGCTGTCTCAGTCAGTCTCTCTTCCATTCTTCTCCCTCAGTCTCGATTTCTCAAACATTCTCTCTATTTCAGTCTGATTGGATCTCCCCTCCTCCCTTTCTCTTTTGCTGTACCAGTCAGTCTCTCTTCCAATCATCCCCTCACTCCCGATCTCTCAAACATTCTATCTATTTCAGTCTGATTGGATCTCCCTTCCTGCCTTTCTCATTTGCTGTACCAGTCAGTCTCTCTTCCAATCTTCTCCTTCACTCTCGATCTCTCAAACATTCTCTCTATTTCAATCTGATTGGATCTCCCTTCCTCACTTTCTCTTTCTCAGTCAGTCTCTCTTCCAATCTTTTATCTCAGTCTCGTTCTCTCAAACATTCTCCCTGTTTCAGTCTTATTGGATCTCCCTTCCTCACTTTCTCTTTCTCGATCTCAGTCAGACTCTCTTCTACTCTACTCTCTCAATATGGTTGGCTAAAACATTCTCTCTATTTTAGCCTTATCGGATCACCCTTCCTCAGTTTCTAGTTTGGTGTCTGAGCCAGTCTCTCTTCCAATCTTCTCTCTCTCACACACACACTCATTCGTTCAATCAGTCTCCCTATTTCAGTCTCATTGGATGCCTCTTCCTCACATATCGCACTTTGGAGCTGGCTTACTATTTTCCATAAGAAAGTGTTAAGGAGGAATGGAACTTCGCATGTTAAAAAGGTTTGAAATTTGTAATTCCTAAAGGGCTTGTCAATGGCTAATTTCAACAATGGATAATTTATTTTTATTTCAACGTCACTGCAAGAGACCGCAAATTAATAACGAAGAAATATAATTAATACCATAATTTAAATACAAAAATGAATTCAGTCAGAAATAGGAGAAGTATTAAGAAACAACATTTAATTTAATGAAACGTGTAAAGATGGCTTTTAGTGAATGGGAATTCCATTCACAACATTCTATGAGTTTTCATTCATAAACTCTGGTAGATAATGACTTAACTGCGCTTTAGAAGAATGTAGGGGAGTAAGCATTCATTCAAACCCATTCATTATCTTGTCGAAGTCCTGAATCGACCATCGGTTCAATATTGACAAAGACTCTTCATAAAAATAAAAAAGTCTCGCTGCGACACTCTTAGCTTGTGGTACGACGTAATGTTAATTAGTGTAAGGACCTGTATTTCTGAAGAGGTTTTTTTTTTTTTTTTTTCAAGGAAAACATATAGAAAGGTCGATTAAAGGTTTTGAAGAATACGGCGAGTTTTAGAATTCTCATCGGACAATGCGTCTCGAATAATGGTAAGGTGCGTTGAATTGCTGAAGGAGGAAATGCTATTGTTATCCAAGTTTGAGTTCGTTACACTAATGCAAATTGTTCCGCCTTCACTAGAAGTGTATGGGTGCGGCTATAATAAATATCTCACCTCATCCGAAAATACAATAACACGCTCTGGCCTTTGTTGCTGTGCGGATTGGGGAACCCGAGATGCTTCAGTTGGTAACAATAGTTTCGCAAAGGAGTTCAATCCTTTGAGTCTCTGAGCAAAGACTCAGGAAATCACGAAAATAACAAGGACATGATAGATAAGTTGATATGCTCAACTTGGGTAGTTAATATCCAAGTTTAAAATTGAAATTATTATTCTATAGGTGGTTGAATAGTTCTCAAAATAATATAAATTTTCTACGTAATTATCTTGAAGAGAATTCAAATGCTAAAATCTAGGCTTCAAACCTAGAATAACTTTCGATATTCCGGAATAGAAAAAAATCTATTCACTATATATAGTTGGTTATTTAGAAGGAAAATATTATAAAAATAGGGAAAATGACGGGGAATACAGAAGATAGATTATCTGATAGGTCTCAAAGTCTTATGTGGTGACATCATAAAATTAATAAAGTCCGTCACGCAGGGGCTGCGTAAACTAAGCAGATTTCCCACGTGAAGTTTTACAATAGAGAAATCTGCCCAATAACAAGTGTAGTAAGTAGTAAGGGATCACTAAACTTATACAGGAGGGACGAATAGTTACGAAAACGGCCGCCAGAGCTCTCTTCGGAAAGTACCAAACAGCTCACTCCTGCCGACCAATGCAGAATACAAATGCAAATATCTCGGTTAATATTCAAGATACTGAATAAATGTATAGAACAATATTTATAGTAAATGTAATTTGCAATAAGATTGATTCTATACAATTTTTCGATCCGACGCATAATAACGGAGATATTTTGAATTTTCCGAAAATCCCCATCTCTTCCTAATGAACTTGATCTTCCTTTTTATATAAAACGATTAAATTCCGAGTTTGGTAACGATCAAACACAAATTGCGACCGCTAGAGCGTTAACAGACAAATATATATATATATATATATATATATATATATATATATATATATATATATATATGTATATATATAAAATTATGAACGGACCTCATTTTCGTAATCTCCTGGGTAGGATCGATGGACATTTGAAGAAATTTTTCGAAACTCGCGTCATGAGTACGACCTCAATAGCTGATTTCCCTTAAGGGAAATCTGCTAAAAATGCAGGACTTGAGCTGTACAAGAAACATCTGTCACATAGAGGGTCACGTGTTGGAATAACACACTAGTGATCTCATCCCACCATATATTCTCTACATTCAAAATTAATCCGATGAGCAGTTGTGGGCCGTCTATAAAATCCTGATTGATGACGTCATCTCCACTATTTGCATGTATCTCGCATCCAAAGGTCCGCTGAAAATATTTGGTATTTATGCTTGGAGAAGATATTTCATGATGTATTCACTTACTAAAAATATGAAATGAAATGTGTTTATTTCCATTACATATTAACATAACATTATAGGATGTGGCAAAGTATTCCTCTTACTGTAGTCATATCTGTCGGTGAAAATCGTAGTCACTGGCTGTTGGTCGAGTACAGTTGGCATTGTGCTTTCGATGCAAAGGCACCATATCTTCAAGCCGTCTAGAGTTGTACTGAGTCAGTAGTCCGTTGGTTTGTAGGTTTTATTTTATTTATTTTAGCCTGTGTCTGTTTACATACATTAGTCAAACGAAGAGTGGCTATGTCTTGTGCACAGGTAAATTGTTTTCGTGTAGTAGGTCGTTGCCCGTATCCGTATTAGGTTGTTAACGATTTTAGTGTGTTATTATCTATTATGTTATTCTTTAAGTACGCTGACGTAAAGTGGAGGTTTAAAAATGGCAATATCTCAGTTAATATTGAATATATATAGAAAAAACACGTATATAATATTTCGAACAGACGAATTCCTCATTCGAATAATATTTTGAATTATTCCCCCTCAATACCTCCCCCCCCCTTGCTGGTCCGATTTCAGCCTTTAACTGCGGCTATAAAAATGGGACAGCTAGAACGTTAACATACAAGTATATATAGATATTAATAAAATTGTCATCATCTTCGAACTCATTTTCGTCATCTCCAGGGTAGGATCGATGTATATTTGAAGATATTTTTCGAAATATCCCGTCATGAGTACAATCTCAATATCATGTTGATGACTGAATAATTTTCCTTGTCAAGACAAAATAAATTAAGAAATAACTGAGGAGATAACAGCACAAAAATGTCTGGACCATATTATATTAAACGAAAATTAAGCTTTATTAAATATTATTGGTTTTTAGAAAAGATCATTAAATAATTAATTATATTATTATTATTGTTATTTATTAATGTCCATTTTTGCTAGTGCGGCTAACTGGTACGGGTTAATTACAGGTTTCTTTTGTAGCCAGGGTGGGACTAAGGATTTTATTTAATGAATTCGGTACTAAATAAATTCCTATTGCCCAGGCAGGAATCGAACTAACCTCTCTAGGTCTACTATGTGAGATATAAATAAACTCTTTAACTCCCATGGCTAACTTTAGCTAATGATATTATTAAGATAATATTAACGATAAATAATCACTCACATTTGATGAAGGATTCCTCTTACACAAGTAGCCAGAAGTTCACCTAAAAAGTAATAGTAGATATATTATATAAGTTGAAATATTTTAATGTTAGATAAGTGTTATCAAAAATTCCTGAAACTTACAACAAAAAGTACAATCTTAATATATATATATAGATATAATTCAACTGTACGTGTGTATGTCACTAAACTCCTAAACGGCTGGACTGATTTGAATGACTTTTATTGTATGCGTTTTGGTGACGCCCTGGATGGTTTAGATTCACAAATCAGCCCGACAGACGGAGGAGGATTGAGGGTTGTAAGGGAGGCCTAAAATTAAAAATAGCGATATTTGGAGTCCTATTGGTTTTTTTGGCATATGTGCACAGGGTAAAAGTTGTTTATTTTGTTATGTAAAGTAACTTTTGTTATAACAACTTTTGTCGTATAACAAATTATAAACGAGATTTACACTAATCAATTAAAGTGGGAGCCAACAATTTTATTAGGCACTAACGATTGAACTGAACTTAACAAAACTCTATATGTAAATTAGCTTTAATTGTTCCATGATTATAAGCTATATTAAATTCTTTAGGTTCAAACGGGAGTGGGGGTTTTAAGGAAGGCCTGAATAAAAAATTCGCGATATTTCATTTTCCATTCGTTTTTAGGCAAACGTGCTCATAACAAAAGTTGTTTTTTGTGTCATTTAAAGTAGCTTTTGTTTTAAACATAATATTATTAAATTTAACATCCTAATCCCTTGAAATATTTTGCAGGACAACGTCTGTCGGGTCCGCTAGTTAAAATATAAAATTTAGAAGTAACTTTAAAAGTACTCTTCTTCCCAGCCTTTTTTTGTAATTGAACTACTAGTAATGGGTACTAAAGAGACAATAACATACGTTATTAAATGCATTATTAAACAATTAAAGTGGGATATAGATAAAGAAATTAATAGACGAAGGAACGATGACATATATTTGTTTCTGAGTTTTACCTTTCGTATTAACTCAAACGGAACAAGTAATTAACCCTCACATTGTTACTATTTGACTATGCTACATTATAGATACTCCTTGTTTGTCTTTCAGTATTTATTTTCGCGAAAGTAAATATGGCACAACAGAAGATGTTACCGCAAGTTCACCCTCCTCCCCTTTGAAACGAAACCCCTCGAGGTATAATAGTACGCTTAGACTGATATATACATTTATGTGAACATTTGTGGCTGACAGTAGCTCAGCCATAACTTCAACAATTCACTAGAAATTGACACGAAAACTAACTAACTCTCATTAAAAAAGAAAATAAAGTCCGTCACGCAGGGGGTGCGTAAACTAAGCAGATTTCCCTCGCGAAATTTTGTAATAAATAAATCTACATACACAACACAAACGTGAATATTAAGTGAATAAATACAAACGGAAATAAATGTTCCCGGCAGTTTCAATAACCTGCCGACGGGAAGCTTTTGAAATGTAAACGAACAGGTCTGCCAGCCTCACACCGGACATAAAATCAATTACTAAAATATATTTGAATATAACATACTACTTTTATTGGAAAATATTTACTATATCTCGTACTGTTATTAATAACATATTTGCATGTATCTCGTATAATAAAGGTCTCTTCAATACCACATTCGGTACCTAAGCTTCGAATAATGTGGTTTATTATATAAAAGAGTATTGTTTATGTCACATGAGTAGAAGTAGGGGTTTGCTGAAGGCTGAAAACTGAAAAACGCAAATATCTCGGTTAATATTGTAGATAGAGAATAAATGTAGAATAACACTAATAACAATAATTATAGTAAATTTAATTTGCTATAAGATTGCTTCTATACATTTTTTTCATCCGACGTACACTAACGGAGATATTTTGAATTTTCAAAATTCAATTTGATGAATTTTCAAATTAATTGATGAATTTCTTCTACCCCCTCCCACTCTCCCACTGGTCCGATTTCAGCCGTTGACGAACTTGATCTTTATTTTTACATAAAACGACTAAATATCAAGTTTGCTAACGATTAAACAATAATTAGCAGTAACACACACACACACACACACACACACACACACACACACACACACACACACATATATATACACACACACAGTTTTGAACGGGCCTCATTTTCGTCATCTCCTAGATAGGATTGATTGACAATTGAAGACATTTTTCGAAAATCGCGTTATCAGTACGTCCTCATAGCTGATTTCCCTTAAGGGAAATCTGCTAAAAATAAAAGTGTTCACACCCACTACAGAACTACATATTTTGTGGATCAATATGTTCATAAAATTTTTAATTATGTTTAGTTTTGCAATTCAGAAAACCCTAATAACAATGTTAATTATTTTTGTAATTACAATACATATAACCATTATAGCGTAGTTGCTAAAGCTTTTTTTATTTACACTCAGACTAGAGAAGAGACCATAAATGTAGTTACTTCAACTAATAATGGCCACCATATACAAGTAATAAAATTTTATGTGTTATCTCTAGGAGAGAGCGAAACTAGCTTTCATTGTCCTTTACTTTATGATGTAATAATTTTCAACAATGGGTTTCATTTATCTTAGAAGACCCTTTTGTAATTTCTATTCCTCGGTAGCTGAGCATTAATTTTAGCACATTATAATAATAACTAAATATTTATTAGAATATAACTTACATAATTTCATTAAAATCCATAGAATTTCTATTTTCCCAATCTATCTACCAAGCGTGTGTGCATACGTGCGCGCGTGTACAAATTGTGTGACTCCTCCTAGAGGAGTTAAAATATAAATGACTTCCCATCGAAATACATAGATTGAATTATTTATTTAATAGTAAACAGAAAAAGGAATTTCTTTGGAGTTATTTTCTTGTTCTGCCCGTGAAGTATGTTTTTGCAATTGACAAATTTCGATAAAACTATGTTTACAATGACTGTGTAACCCCTTGTTAAGTGGCAGTAATAAATATTGTTTTTATTGATATTTAATGTCTCCACGGAGTTATTGAATGACTAATTTTTAGCAGAATTTCCTTAGGGTAAATCAGCTATTTCAGCAGCAGGTCAGGTACTCATGACGCGATTTTCGAAAAATTTCTTCAAATGTCCATCGATCCTTCTTAGGAGATGATGAGGTCCGTTCAAAATTATATATATATAATTGTCTGTTAACGCTCTAGTGGTTGCAATTTTTATTTGATCGGTACCAAACTCGATATTTAAACGTTTTAAAGACAGGCCAAGTTCGTTAATGGCTGAAATCGGACTAGTGGGAGGGGGGGATTAGAGGGGGATTTTCAAAAATTCGAAATATCTCCTTTACCATTCGGCGGATCAAAAAATTGTATAGAACCAATCTTAATGAACATTAAATTTACTATACATATTTTTCTATATATTTAATTGCATTTTTCAGTTTTCAGCCTTCAGCAAACGCCCACTTCTACTCATGTTACATGTACAATACTCTGTTATGTAATAAACCACATTATTACAAGCTTAAATACCGTAAATTGTTTTGAAGAGACCTTTATTATACGAGATAAATGGAAATATGCTAAAGTGCCTCCCCCTCCCCCCTTCTTAAGTTCTTGGACTACTAAGATTTGATTGATTAAGATAAAAATTATTCTGATTCATTATAAATTACAGTACATAGTTTTCAATAAAACTAATATGTTATATTCTTACATATTTCCGTAATTGCTTTTCTTTCCTGTGAGAAGTTGGCAAACCTGTTTGTTTACGTTTCAAGTGCTTCCCGTCTAGAGGATTATCGTTTGTATTTATTCACTTGACGTTGACGGTGCTATTGTGTTACCAGTATGTAGATTTATCTATTGTTAAACATCACGAAGGAAATCTGCTTAGTTTACGTAGCCCCTGCGTGATTGACTTTTAAATAATTTGATTCAATGCTGTTGAGGCACTAGGTATTAATGCTCCGAAGTTTAAGATTGTGCCCGGAACAATGCAGAAATACTTATAAATTTTTAACTACAAAATATTTTCATAATACTGAGCTAAGTCCCATCATGAGTACAACCTCAAAAGTTGATTTCCCCCAAGCGAAATCTGCTAAAAGATCATAAACCTTCACTCTTGAAGTGAAAACACAAATAACTCCATTAATATTCCAGTTGGTGAAAAATGTACACAACTATAATTGCATTTTTTCAATTTGTTTTTTATTTATTTGAAGCTTCGCAGCTGTTAAGAATAAAAACTGTATAATATTAAAATACGAAACGAAATTAATTTAAACGAAAATAAATCAAACATAACAAAAATTGAACACAAAAAAAACAGAAAAAAACACAGGAAACAGAAATTCAACATGAAAAACTGAAAAAAATGTAACACAAAAACAGAAATGGAACACAAAACAGAAATAGAAAACAAAATTGGGACACAAAACAGAACTGAGACAAAAAACAGAAATGGTACATAAAGCAAAATGGAAAACAAAATCCAGAAATGGAATACAAAAACGAAATGGAAAAACCAAAAAAAAAATGGAAAAACCAAAAACAGAAATGGAACAAACATGGTAAACTGACATTATATTGTAGTTTCCGATTTATTTCAATTTGTTTCTTTACTTCCTAAGGTTAAGAGGCAACTAGCAATAGTTCGGGAAATGTACATAATTTCCCATGTGCTGATAACAGATACTTATAAAGCAAAAAAAAAAACTAGTAAATTTAGAATATATATTTGAAGATTGTGAGAATATGTACAACAAAATAATTAATACTGAAGAAATTAGGTTAAAATAAAAAGATTTAATATTGAATATCCATAAAACTGATACTGCTAATAAGAAAGATGGTTCAAAATCTTAAAACTATAATGGAACAAGGGGTATTGAACAAATGTCGTCAAATCGTAGAACTCATAGCTGTGCCTATTATATAATAAATCAGTGAAGCTCAAATAGTGTAATTGGACTAGGGACAAGTTGATAAGGAGCCCTGAATAGGGGGAGGACGGAGGGTTTAATCAACAGGCGACCACTTCTCACCTTCCGTCTTGAATGGCGGCTCTTTGTGCCCCCGGCTAGTGACAGTCGTACAAAAGATGAACCCAGTCTTTGTTGGAGAAATATCACCATAGAGGTTCGGCCAGCAATAGCTCCTGCACTTGGCAAACTGATTTACTGCCTGACGTCTACATATACACTCGCCCAACAGGAGTAGATGAGCACTGAAATTTCTTATTAGCAGATTGAGGGAAATCAGCTATTGAGGTCTTACTCATGACGCGATTTTCGAAACTGTTTTTCAAATGTCCATCAATCTTACCCAGGAGATGACGAAAATGAGGTCCGTTCAAAATTATATATAGATTTGTCTGTTAACGCTCTAGCGGTCGCAATTTTTGTTTGATCGTTACGAAACACGATATTTAACCGTTTTATGTAAAAAGACTGATCACGTTCGTAAATGGCTGAAATCTGAAATCGGACTTGAGGGAGGGGGGGATTTTCGAAAATTCGAAATATCTCCGTTATTATGCATCGGATCGAAAAACCAATGTATAGAACCAATCTTATTGCAAATTACACTTAAGATAAATATTGTTATATACATTTATTTTCTATCTTGAATATTAACCAAGATATTTGCATTTTTATGAAGTCTGTGGTCGGGTATAGTTCGGCCGTTTTCATAGCTACTCGGCTCAGGTGGAAGCTTCTTCTAACCTTACCTGTCGTCTCTAACCTTACCTTACGTTTGTTTCTTTGTGAGATTTATGCAAATACGTTCTGTTCATCCGCCCCCCCCCCTTCTTTAGTTCTTGGACTCCTAAAATAAGAGATATTAAAATATAAATTATTCGTACAATTCAGAAGCCGTTTCAGTTGGGAATTAATTTTACTTAACAGAAAGATTTCTCATTACCGTTTGTATTTAATCAAGGTGGTGTTGTGTTACCAGTATGCAGATTTCTCTATTGTAAAACTTCACATAGGAAATCTGCTTAGTTTACGCAGCCCCTGCGTGACGGACTTTTTTGTTTTATCGTTACTAAACTGGATATTTAAACGTTTTATGGTTTAGAGGGGGATTTTCGAAAATTCGAAATATCTCTGTTACCATACGTCGGATCAAATATATATATATATATATATATATATATATATAATAGACATATATAGATATACATTTCGTGATGTCATAGGTAGGATGGACATCAATGGACATTTGTGAAAATTTGTCGAAAATCGCGTCATGAGTACGACCTCAATAGCTGATTTCTCTTAAGGGAAATCTGCTAAAAAAGCTGTTATATTATGAAGCACTTTATTTGAAGCCTAAATACCATATATTGTTCTCATTAAACTTTAATGCTTTGAGATAAATGAAAATACGTGACGCACTTAGAAAATCTGATTAGTTAACGAAACCCCTGCGATGTTAGTGTAGTTTAATATCATGTTCCTGAAGAGGGACTACAGGAAACGCGAAATACATAGAACTTGTTCTTAATAAAGTGGAATGAAGGTACAAAGTATTTTTTTTTTAAAAAACCTTTTGAATCTTAATGAAATAAAATATATTATATGCCTCATTCACTAAAGATATGACTGAAATAAGAAGGCAAGGTAAATCAGGAGTCAGCTGACTAGACAAAAGAGAACAAAAAAAGAAGCTAATCCAAGATAATAAAAATGACAAATGAATGGAAATTTCTGATAGAATAATTTTTTTTCAGGAGAGTTGGTTTAATACGATATTCGGGGAAAAGTCATTGAAGAATTTATTGAATAAAAATTCAAAGAAGTTTATTGAAGAGGAACTTATTAAAAGTTTTACTAGGGAAAAATGTATTGAAAAAAATATTTGAAGAATTATTCGATGTGAGAGATATTAAATAATACCTTTTTTTTTTGGAAGGTTCAGAGATATTTAATCAAAAAAAGGATTTGAAGGGTTAGAGAGTATTTTATAAATAATAAAGTGAAGCATATGCTTTAAAGAGTTCGGAGGAAAGAGTATAAAGAAATATTTAATAAAAGTGTGGCAGAGAATATAATTTGTTATTAAATGAAAATGAACAATTAAAGGAGAGGAATCCGTGAGACAAATAATTTTAATAATGAACTTTTAAATATTAAGCTAATATGTAGGTCTTTAAAATAAAACTTTAAATAATACTTGTAACGTCAAAAATTGAGTTTTTATGTTATTGTCTCGGAAATGTTAATTTGATTTATACCATACTGAATATTTAACTGGTTAAGTCAACACTAAATATCATATCGGTTCTCGGCTGAAATCAGAGTTGGAATAGTGGGGGAATAAAGGGGAGGAATTCTAAATTCTAAATATTTCCTTCATTTTATGAGTGGGGTCGTAAAATGTTATATAGGGTGTTTTTTTTAGAGGTGTAGAACTTTAAGTTGGCATTACTGTTCAAGATGGCGACCGATTTAACAGCTGACAAGTGATTTATTCTCAGTTTAGTTTCATCATGAATAGACTCACGCCTGAACAACGCTTGTAAATAGTGCAATTTTATTTCGAAAATAATGGTTCTGTGCGGAATACGTATCGCACACTACGTCCATTTTATCGTCGACAAAATCGTCCATCAGAGCAGTTAATTCGATTAACCATGGAACGTTTTCGCACCACGTTTACTCTTATTGATAACTCGCATCCCCAGAGACGCCGTACGGTGCGTACAGAAGAAGCTATTGCTACTGTAGAGCGTAGCATTGAGGAAGACGCGAATGAGTCCATCCGCCATCGAGCACAGGAATTGGATCTGTGTCCATCCACTTTATGGAAGATTTTGGGGAAGGATCTTGGTTTGTGTGCTTACAAAATCCAACTCGTGAAAGATTTGAATCCAAATCATATTTAAAATGTAATGCCACAAGATTATCTTTCGAATAAAAAAAAATTCTTGTCAATCGAATAATCCATCGTTGTTTTATTGCAATTTAAAGTTCTATACCTCTAAAAAAACACCCTATATAATCATTGTAGTTTAACTATTGTTGGTCTTTAAATTATTTTCGCAACTCAAATCTCAAGCGAGTTATTTGTACTTTCTTGTTTTCAACCATCAGTGCCCCCTCCCCCCCCCTCTGCGCCACCATCTCATCGGGTTTTTAAATAGAAATAGAGAAATTGTTGTAAGATGAGAACAGAAGTGTGTTATACCTGTGTATGTTGTTATACAGCTGATGCAGTACCTGCGTGACACAACTTCTTTCAAATGGTTATTTTCTTCGGAAATGTTTAAAGTTTTATCATTAATAAATTGAATGCTTGTTTTTAATTTGCTGTTAACATTGAAGTTAATTATAAGCGGGTAATCGCGCCATGAGTACTACCTCAATAGCTGATTTTCCTTAACGGAAATCTGCTAATATTAAAACTAATGTTAAACTCAACTAGTATCTGATAGTGGCCAGGGTGCTTCATCTTAAGTAACAGAAAGGCCATCACTCAGGGGTTGTATAAACCAAGCACATCTACCATGAATATTTACAGTAGATAAATCTACATAGGTGTACACTTAACGCCACCATAAATATGTAGTGAACAAATATAAAAAACAATTAGAAATCTTTCAATCAATTTACATTTTAATTACCTCTACAACGAAAGCGTCTGAATTGTAAACAAACATGTCAGCCAACTTTTCAGAGCGGAAACATAGGAATACTCTTGACCGGAAAGAAAATAAATTAACGAAATATATCTGAATATAATATATTTATATTATTCAACAGTATTTACTATGACTATTGCTGCAATTCATAATGAACCAGAATAATTTTGATCTCAATCACTCAAATTTTAGTAATCCCAGACTACTAAAAGGGGGCGGATCATTAGAACTTATTTGCATGTATCTCATCTAGAAACGATTTGTTGAACACAATATTTTTTATTTCACCTTAAAATAAGACGGTCCATGATATGGTTGGCTTATTCATAACGAGCGATGACAAAAAAGGAGGGTTTATTGAAGGCTCATAAGTAAAATATTGCAAATATCTCGGTTAATATTTGAGATAGAGAAAGAATTTATAAAACGACATTTATAGGTAATTTAATTTTCGAAATTCCCATTGTTCCGATTCCTTCCATTAACGAACATGATCTTTCTTTTTACACAAAGCGACTAAATATCGAGTTTGATAACGATAAAAACATTCGACTGAGCGATAATAGACACACACACACACACACACATATATATATATATATATATATATATATATATATATATATAATATATATTCTTCTTGTGTAAAAATTAGGGTTAGAAGGGGAGAATTTTGAAAATTCGAAATATCTCCATTACTATAGTCTGACCGAAAACTTGTATAGAACCAATCTTATTGGAAACTATAAATTTAATGCCAGTATTGTTATATACATTTATTCTCTATCTTGAATACTAACCGAGTTATTTGCATTTTTATTAAGTGTGCGCGGGTAACGGACGACTTGAGATCCGATGATGTCGGTTCTATTCGTAAGTTTCCGGCGAAAGCTAATTAGACCGTTTCCGTAACTGTTCGAGTCTCGTGAAATTGGTTTAGAGACTCGTTACTACTACTGTTGCTAGTATGCAGATTTCTGTATTGTTAAACTTCACGTGGGAAATCTGCTTAGTTTACGCAGCCCCTACGTGACGGACTTTACATGCAATTTTTACCGAACCTCATCCCTTGGGTAGGATAGATGGACATTGGTTTTGAAAATCGCGTCATGAGTACAACCTCAATAGCCGATTTCCCTTGAGAGAAATCTGCTAAAAAATGTCAGGGAGACGGGGTTCGGTTCTGCCAACATTCTAATGACAAATATTTGTATCTGATCTCCATTGTAATATAGCCAATCTAAACAAGCAAGCGGAGGAGCCCCAGCTGAAAGCTCCCCCCTCCTATTTTCCTCCGAACCCAGATCATTAGCAGTAGGGGAAGCCTAGATTCTAACCAGCTGTTAGTCAAAGCTACATCCTTACCACCTTTCTCTATTATTCCCTTTATGCTAACTAACACTCAAGTGCTTCTTGGGATGCTTTGTTCCTTTATAAATCGACAATTCGAAATATCTCTGTTATAATGAGTCAAATCAGAAAATTGTTTAACCAATATTGTTGATAATTTAATTTCCTATAAATTTTGTTCCAGAAATGTTTTCTCTTTCATGAACATTGAACGAAAATTTAATTTATTGCCTCAAACTTACTATAACTTATACTGTACTATACATATTAACATTAACAATAAGCGGACGTATCAAGAAATGTTTTATGCCGTGCTTAAATACCAAATGAACTTTTAGAACGTAAAATATAAGAAAACATGTTCGGTGTGACGTCATTCAAGATGAACATTTTCTTATCTGTGCAGCTTTTAGTGAACTTTCTTTTCAGTTCCAGTGCAGTGCAGTGCCGTGTTTTGTGAACATCAGTGATTCACTTGTCAGTTATTGTACTGCGCAGTAAGATGTGAAGTTATCAGTGCTAATTGTGATTAGTAGTGAAGAATAACTTACAAAGTGTGTGAGTGTAGTCAAATAAATTGTTCAGTGATAAAAACCCTAAAGTCTGTTTATTTAATTTTGCAATCCAAAAGAACTCTAATAATCAACGTTTATCATTTTTGTAATAAATGAAAAAATATTAATTTTATATGATTGGACAATCATTGGTTTTAATATTTTTATATTACGGGGGCTCAGGTTAGCCATGTGAATTAAAGCGTTGATCTTAATCTCACATGGTAAACCTAGAGTGGCGAGTTCGATTCTCTCCAGGGCAAAGGAAATTATTTACCGACGGAATGCATTAAATAACATTCTAAGTCCCAACCTCGCTAGAAATAGGAGGTTACCTGTAGATAACCCGTCCCGATTAGCCTTAGCGATATTCGCGTCATGAGTACGACCTCAATAGTTGATTTCCCTGAATGAAAATCTGCTAAAATCCTTAGTCCCACCCTCGCTACAAAAGAAACCTGTAGATAACCCTTACCAGTTAGCCAGAGTTGCAAAAAGTGGACGTTAATAAATAATAATAATATTTTTACGCTAGAGCAATTTGTTAAGACTGATGTTAGTATGTAATTGTATTTAGGTTGAAATATTTCAAATGAATTATTCAATACATCTCATGGCCTTCAAAATTTTTGTTGTGTTTTGTTTGTTAGGGCCTAATAATAGCACTTTAGTGTAAAAAATAAAATATAAAATAAATAAATAAATAAATAAATCAACCATTCAAAAAATGTTAGAAGATAGTTAATTACTCAAAACTTTTTTTTTCAGTTCATGAAAAGTAGAGAAGGAATTTTTAGAAAATAATCCTTTTCGCCATTATTTATTTGCTTGTTTATGTAGATAACCAAGACGGCCAAAGTATACAATAATGATCATAGCTATTGTCCACGAACAATAATTTTATTTGGAGAGAGAAAAAGAGACGTCAAATTCTTCACAAATTTTTATTTTGGCACTAAGCACTTTCGAAGACTATTGCCTCCATCTTCAGAGCTACTTGCGTGCGCTCATTGGGAAAGACAGCAAGAAAGCGCTTAGCGCTGAAATAAAAATTTGTGAAGTATTGCACGTCTCTTTTTCTCTCTCCAAGTAAAAATATTCTTCAATTCCAACAAACACTGCCGTGGAGCAATAATTTTAACTACTCAGGAAAAGAATGTAATTGTCAAATCATTCTGTAGTCGTGTTCATGACTGTCCGATCGTCAAATACTAACATTATAATTGACTGCGGAACAAATCTACTACTCCCAGGAGGAAGTTCACTCCCACCTGTCCTTGAATTTGATAAAATTATAGGTAAATTTCACTCAATATTACTCTTGACGAATTGAATAAGTTAAATGAGGCAGAAAGGAAGCGGTAGAAACAGCATAGAACATGAGGGAGATATGAGCATCGTTTGAATACGAATATAGTTGATAACAATGTCATTGATATTCTGTCTGGATACCTAGGCTAATATTGTGATATACTCATCAATACATCTGTCTGCAGTTGAACAGTACACAGTTCTGACGTACCCTCATAATTTAATTAGATAGTTCAGCTATAATTTCATTTCCTTTCTAATAGATAAAATGGAAATTGAATATCTAATTTAAACCATATCATTTTTCAGAGAACCGACATAATTAACTTAGGGTACTACGTAGCTTAAATTACTACAATCGAATTAATTATAACAACCTAATAATAATATAATTATTTATATTAGACTGTAATGGAAACGATATGTGAATCAAAATCAATTTGTGTACAGTAGTTTCTAAGCATCTATTCTACCATAAGTGTAATATTAGCCACTTATTATCTAGTTCAGCAGCTTGAAAAAACTTCATTCTTATATCTTCAAATTGATATGTGGTAGTATATGTGAATTTGTCAAGTTTTGTTCTTGGCCTATACATATATATTTCGTTTAGTATTGTAGAAATATTTCGTTTAGTATTGTAGAATTCAACTAGCGGACACGTTTTACCAGATTTGCTGAGCTGAAAATGAGGTCCGTTCAAGGATATATATTTATTTGTCTGTTACCTTTCTAGCGGACGCGATTTTGGTTGATCAGTGCCAAACGCGATACTTTTTTCAACATTTTTCTTCTTTTTATGAACCCAATATTTTTATATGATCTTCATATTTATTTATTTAAATGAGTTCCGCAACCCTGGCGGTTTACTCATTATTCAAGTGTGCTTAAAAAGGCGAACAGCAAAAAAAATAAAAAAATATAAGTAACGGAAAAATAGTGAACTATGGTATACGGTGATTTTTGGAACGGTTCATTGGCATACCAGTCTTATATGAAACAAACGATATTGTGTAAGAAAACATCAGGGTTAAAAATAATGTATTTGAAAATGCAAGTGCAAAAGGGAGAAAAAAAAAAGAAAAAGGGGAAACCAAAGAAAAAACAATAAATAAAAAAAAGGAAAATGAAATACCAAAAATTCCTTTTGGTATATTTCCTCCAATAATGTTCTTCATAGTTTATTGCTAAAGGTCACCAATAAAAATATTTTTTCCATGCAAACATTATTGATATTGCCCTGCATGTTTCGTGGCTTAAATACCAACTCTTTAGGGGCCATCCATTTCTGAAGTGCTCGTTCTCCATTACATTCGTGGCGACAGTCCCTTCCACACTGGGGAGGTCGTTGATACTGAGATTCCCGAAGCAGGTAAAGTCAGCTAACTACTAATCAGTTATTTACACGTCAATCTTGAACTCGATTATTTCGCGTCAAAATTTTATTTTATGTACAACTAAAGATCAAGTTTACTAAGGGCTGAAATCAGACCATGGGAGTGACGGTTTAGTGTAGGTTTTTCGGAAATTCAAAATATTATACGTTATTGAAAAATTGTATAAAACCAATTTATTATATTATATGGTAACATTTATAGAACATTTAATTTTCTATAAAAGTTATCATATAATACTTTTCTCTAACTTCAACATTCACCGGGATGTTGGCATTTTTCAGCCTTCAGTAAACCCCCACCTTTAACCATCGCACTTGAAAAAGTCCGTCACGCAGGGGCTGCGTAAACTAAGCAGATTTCCCACGTGAAGTTTTACTCTCATCCGTTATCCGGCCCGATTTCTTAAAAATGCAAATATCTCGGTTAATATTCAAGATAGAGAATAAATGTATATAACAATATTTATAGTAAATTTAATTTGCAATAAGATTGATTTTATACAATTTTTCCATCCGACGATCCGAATTTTAGAAAATCTTCCCCTCTAAACTTCCCCACCCACTGGTCCGATTTAAGCCACTAACGAACTTGACTTATACTGTTGCATGAAACGATTAAATATCGAATTTCGTAACGATCAATCAAAAATCGCGACCGCTAGAGCGGTAACAGACAAATATATATATATATATATATATATATATATATATATATATATATATATATATATAGTTTTGAACGGACCTCATTTTCGTCATCTACTAGGTAGGATCGATGGACATTTGAAGAAAAATTTCAAAAATTCCGTCATGAGTACAACCTCAATAGCTGATTTCCCTTAAGGGAAATCTGCTAAAACAATGGAATATACCATGAAACGTTATATTCCAAGCATAAATACAAAATTTTGTTTCTAACGGGCCTTTATTAAGTGAGGTACGTGCAAATAGTTAGTATGTATGTTTTGGAAATAGAGAATATATGCTGCGATGTAGTGTGCCATTCTAACATGTGGGAAATCCGCTTAGTTTACGCAGCTCTTGCGAGACGGATTTTTTGCAGTACACGCTACTCTTCCAATTTTCACTATCAGGTGAAGGATTATTTGTATGCTGCGTTCAGAAAAAGTAAACTATTTCTGGAACTGGGTACGAACATGAACCAATTTTTCGCTTGGTCATTTGAACGAAGTTGATCCCGTAACCAACTCGGACATCTGCCGAAAATTTTTAATTTTACAGTAAATATTCTTTTTCATATATAGAAATTAGCATAACATGTTATTTATATTTTTATGTACAGCTTTTGTGGAAGCGAAGCATTACACATTTTCCATATTTAATCATTAATTATTTAATGACGTATCATTAACATTTGAAAATCCTCAATTTGTTTGTGCACATACTGAACAAGAAGATCGTTTTTTAATAGTAGATGTTTTTATGAGGAAAGATACTAAAGATCGAACCATCAACGGTCTCAAAAAAACGCCTAAGGCGGAAACATCTTTTATACTGTAACGAAAATTGGATGAAGTGTTTCTGGAGTACTTGGTTTTTACTACTTTAAATTATTTTTCTAAAAAAAAAAAACTAGAAAATTGTTCTCCAGGGAATAAATGAAAAGAGAAAACCCAAGGGTGAAAAGGGTATACACCGCTGATTCTTTGAACAATAACAAATCGTCTCCTTGAATTTCATAGTAAAACTGAAATATTACTTGCTCCTTTTGAAAATGTACAATGAAAGATGCATGGTTGAGGCCTGAATTTGTTTGTTTTGTATGGAAATAGGTCAGAACAGGAGGTGGGGGCGCCGTGGTCAACAAAAGCGATGGATCCTCAGATATTCCTCCTCCATTCTAATCATTTGCATGCTGAATTTCATTTAAATATTTAATGTTATACATCTATTCTAGATTTACTGTTATTTTGCAATTTACAGTGAATTACATAGTTTACTCACAAAGTTTTTTTACTTGAAGATTATGTCATCCAAATGTTTTCCGTTACTTCTCACACACTCACTTAACCTAATTCTAAAATCTAGAAAAAATGCAAAATTTGATCTTCAATTTGATATATTACATGTTTTAATTGTACGAAACACACTTTAATTATTATCCCTCAAAAATCGTCAGGTGCCAACATAACAATTACTACAAAATCGTCAGATTAATATGCCGGACCCTGTACTTAGAACACTTGTAGAAACCAATAGCATATGCAAAAGAACTAATGAAATGTAGTTATGTATTTATCAAACTTAAATTTCGCTAGATAGAAAAGGCAGTTTCCATTATAGTATACTAATCATGAAATTGAACAAATTATACCGATAAATATATATGTGTGTGTGTGTGGCTGCGCGTGTGATATATATATATCCAATTACCTTATTGCTACTACAATTCCATTTGACACGTATCGAGCTTCTGTATTGGTATAATTTAAAATTGTCCATAAAATAACAGTAAATCTAGAATAGATGTATAACATTAAATATTTAAATGAAATTCAGCATGCAAATGATTAGAATGGAGGAGGAATATCTGAGGATCCATCGCTTTTGTTGACCACGGCGCCCCCACCTCCTGTTCTGACCTATTTCCATACAAAACAAACAAATTCAGGCCTCAACCATGCATCTTTCATTGTACATTTTCAAAAGGAGCAAGTAATATTTCAGTTTTACTATGAAATTCAAGGAGACGATTTGTTATTGTTCAAAGAATCAGCGGTGTATACCCTTTTCACCCTTGGGTTTTCTCTTTTCATTTATTCCTTGGGGAACAATTTTCTAGTTGTTTTTTTTAGAAAAATAATTTAAAGTAGTAAAAACCAAGTACTCCAGAAACACCATCCAATTTTCCTTACTGTATAAAAGATGTTTCCGCCTTAGGCGTTTTTTTGAGACCGTTGATGGTTCTAGATTTTAGAATTAGGTTAAGTGAGTGTGTGAGAAGTAACGGAAAACATTTGGATGACATAATCTTCAAGTAAAAAAACTTTGTGAGTAAACTATGTAATTCACTGTAAATTGCAAAATTTGATCTTCAATTTGATATATTACATGTTTTAATTGTACGAAACACACTTTAATTATTATCCCTCAAAAATCGTCAGGTGCCAACATAACAATTACTACAAAATCGTCAGATTAATATGCCGGACGCTGTACTTGTGGAATTTGAATCTGCTTCCAGCCATGTAAATATTAAACTTGATTGTAAAACGGTGGAATCATCATGGAGTTGGTACCTGTGAAGATTGCTTGTTTTATAAAAAAAAACAATCAAAGAACCCTCCAAAATCAATGCAAATGCAAAACTCTTGCGAATAGCAGAGCCAAATTACAGTTTTAAATGTGTCTATTTATCCAATTCCTTTTTTAAATCACCATTGCTAGTGTATTAGTGCCGATAGAACCACAGAATACAACCACAGGAACGTATTCTCTTGAGGGGATGTTTTCAGTGTGTTAGAGAGCCATTTTCTTGAATTAGACAAGTCAAACTGATTATAGAAAGGGTTCCAAAGTGATTTCAATCACCATATTGATTAACTCCTGAGCTGAACCAAATTCTGAAAAATTATATACTTAATATATTACTTACAGCAAAAAAAAAAAATTGAAATTTCCAAAGTTATGTTCAGCCATATTATAAAAACTAAGTATTTGCTTTAAATACTCTATGTGTTAATTCCTAAGTACCTAATGATATAATCGCCAAATAATTAACATGTCTACGAATAAAATTTCTTTATATGGAAGCCAGCAGTAGTTTAGTAAAACTAAAACAAGCCATGATATGATATGAAATGACCAAGGCTCATAAATAAATAATAGATAATAATATCTTAAATAGGAAAGATTTACTTGAAAAATTGACTTCAGCAACTAAATACCCTTCTTTTTTCCTGATTTACCCGTTTTAAGTTAACTTATAAATAAATTCAAAAATCTATACCGCCTACATATGTAGACATTTTCTTAAATTATTTTAAAATAAATGGTATATTTTTTACAATAATAACAGCCATTTTTATGCTAAACTAAACCAAAGCCATGATAAAAGGATAATAGATAACAATTTAATAACTAGGAGAGTAATTGGGATAATGACTACATTAATTATGTATGCTCTTTTTTCCTAAACATTCCATAGTAAACCAGCAACATACAAAATTCATTAAGTGCTAGTAAAAAAGATTTTTCTTCTAAATAAATAAAGAAATAAAGTACTGCCATCTAAATATATCAGGGTTTCTTTATTTGTGTTAAAATAAAATTTTGAAAATAAAAATTAGAAAATCACAGAAACATTATTAATATAGGACCCTGCTAAACTAAAATAATAAATATGAGAGGTTTGATTGGGGCGATGATTTCAGCAAGTACATATGCTCCTTTTTCCAGAAGATTTTTCTGTAAACCAGCAATATATAACATTCACAATGTGCTAGTAAACAATATTTCCCTCGTAATAACATAAAGCAACTAATACAACCTTAATATATCACGGTTACGATATATATATATATATATATTGTAACGGTCGAGCCTGTGGTTCTCCGCTGTCTCTCTATATCTATGAGATCAGAGTGACTAGTACTAGGCTTTAAACGAGGTAGCAGCACCTGTCAAGGGAGGACAGCGGACCCCTGTGAGTCCAAGGGTCAATCTCGTGGGACAGTAACAGCAGTCGACTCCCAAGATGCAAAGAGAGAGTAAGTGTTTCTTTAATTCTCTAGTCTAATTGTGCTATATCTCTGATTAAATAGATAAATTAGCTCTTATAGCAGAGATGGTGGAAACGATAATGCTTGCCGTGCAATATAAGACCCTGAGAAGTAGCCGGTACATAGATTAAATTTAAATAATAATAATTATAATTAACCTTTCATTATAATATATATATATATATATATATATATATATATATATATATATATATATATATATATTTAAGTAAATGGTGACCCGTATTAAACTAATTCTCAATATAAACAAATACACACACACACACACACACACACACAAATAGTACTTTATTATACACTGAGACACTGAATACCAAAAACCAACAAGCACAGTATAAAGAAAGCTAGGGATTCGTTTCAAGTTATAATAAACGAGTGGTATGGCATAATTCCTGTCAGCAAAGCCAAATAAAAAGATCAGAGGGAATATAAAATTCACATGATGACGTAGGGAGGCTTCAGACATCCTGATCAGCTGGATAAAGTCCAAAGCATGAGTGAAAATCCATCTGTAGTCAGGAGGGGCTTCTTTGGGCATTTATTTTTCCACATGGCGTGTGGGGGGAATTTCCTTCCGAGCTTTATATTTTCTCTCAGAAGGAAATCTAGAGTTTTAAAAACACCCTAAATGGTAGTTGTTTTTCTTTTTATTTATAAAGCTATTGATAATTTATTTTTAAATAAAAACCGTAAAACTACAAATGAGGGGATCTCACTTATTATTCTTATATTAGAAGTTTGCTGCTACTGTAGAATTATTGGAAGAGTTTCTCTACAATTTATAGCTTTATAGAAATACTAGGTGTGCTATAAATCGCTGAAATAAAATTGATCTCCCATGGAATAATAAAGATTGGATTCATTTATATAATACCTTCAGTTTTATCATATTACAATTATGGCCTATAACATGTACAAAACCTGTACTGTTATGCTATTGTTATAACTGTGAAGTATAAATGTATCTTAAGCATCAGGATCAATAAAAAGGCCTTGTCCTCTACTGTTTTTAATATTATGCAGAGTGCACTTTCGGAGTCAACGCTCCATCGTAAGTGCCTGATTATAGCTGTTTAGCGCTACAACCGCCGAGCGACTTTAAGAGTAGTCTTCAAACGAGAAAGTTTTCCAATAAGGCCTTTTTGTAAAAGAAATTAGTGCTTTCTCTTTCCGTTGTTCACTTAATTTAAAACATATGTTTATTATTAAATAGTGAGTGACTGATTGTTTTGAACTATAACCTAAATAGACCTACCTGAGTTCTTTTTTATTTTGTTGACGTGAAAGTAGTGTGAACTACTTTATTAGTTTACTTCATTATTTCTTAAGTGCAGTGTATTTTGACATTAATGGTTACTTGAAGAGAGCGCGCCATGGAAGGACTGACTTACAGAAAGAAAGGATCCAATCAAGAAATAGAACACTCAATGGTCCGTATATTTTTTATAACGACAAGTTATTTATTTTTTATTGTTATTAGGCACCAAACTCGCGAGGGTTATTTGTGCCTAGGTGGTCAAAGGTCCAATTTCCTTTCTTTTCTTCGGTAGTCCCTCTTTTCAGAGATCCCGTCCACTCTTGGCCCCTCCTTCAACCTCGCCTATGATGGGTCTCTCCTATTAGCAGATTTCCCTTAAGGGAAATCAGCTATTGAGGTCGTACTCATGACGTGATTTTCGAAAAATTTCTTCAAATGTCCATCGATCCTACCCAGGGGATGACGAAAATGAGGTCCGTTCAAAATTATATATATATATATATATATATATATATATATATATATATATATAGATATCTATTTGTCTGAGCACGCTCTCGCGGTCTCTATTTTTGTTTGATCGGTACCAAACTCTATCTATAATCGTTTTATGCTAAACGACAGATTAATTTCGTTAATGGCAGAAATCGGACCAGCGGTAGGGGGGGGTTTGGAGGGGGGAATTTTCGAAACTTAGAAAGATCTCCGTTACCATACGTCGGATCAAAAAATTCTATAGAACCAATCTTATTGAAAATTAAATTTACTATAAATATTGTATATACATTTATTCTCTATCTTGAATATTAACCGAGATATTTGCATTTATATTAAATGTGGGCCGATAACGCACGAGGGTGTTTCCCGCCAAAAGCTAGTTCGGTCGTTTCCGTAACTGCTCGGCTCTCCCATGGAGATTTCTCTATTGCATAACTTCAGGTGGGAAATCTGCTTAGTTTACGCAGCCCCTGCGTGACGGACTTTTTTTTTCTATCACCGATCCTGTGATAAATACCAAAAAACACAACAGTAACTTTTTAAAATCAATTTTATGTATACATACTTATCTCACCGGGTTGTGCGCCCATATGTTGAACTATCTTTATATATATAATCCTACTGTACTTGTGTATGTCACTGAACTCCTAAACAGCTAGACCGATTTGAATGATTTTTTTTTTTATTATTATTTATTAACGTCCACGTTTTGCAACTAAGGCTAATTGGGACGGGTGACCACCCCTTTCTAGCCAGGTTGGGATTTTAGGATGTTATTTAATGAATTCCGTCACTAAATAATTTCCTTGGCCCAGGCGAGAATCGAACTCGCCACTCTAAGTTTGCCATGTGAGATAAAGGTCAACGCTTTGACTCACATTACCAACCTGAGTACCAAGAATGAATTTTTTTTTTGTACTCGTTTGGGTAACGCCCTGGATGGTTTAGATTCACAAATCAGCCCGGCAGATGGAGCAGGAGTGAGGGTCGTAAGGGAGGCCTAAAATTAAAAATAAATATTTCGTTTCCTATTGGTTAGAGTACCTTTTGTTATATTCACTTTTGTCGTATAACAAAGAATACGAGAATACTATTGTCGTATACCGAAGTATAAAGGCGTTATACACTAAAAAATTAAGTTGGGAGCCTACAATTTTATTGGGCACTAACGCTTGAACCGAACTTAAGAAAACTCTATACGTAAATTAACATTAATTCTTCCATGATTATAAGCTATATTAAATTTTTCAGGTTCAAACGGGATAAGGAGGCCTGAATAAAAAATTCGCGATATTTTATTTTCTATTTGTTTTTAGGCAAATGTGCGCATAACAAAAGTTGTTTTTTTGTGTTATTAAAAGAAGCTTTTGTTTCAAAAATAATATAATTAAATTAATATCCTAATCGCTTGATATGTCATGCAGGAAAACGTCTGTCGGTTCCACTAGTTATTTATACTTCTTTATTTAGGCCCGTAATTGTTAAGAATTTAATCGGTTTTTTTAATTGAGTGTCTATCGTCCCCTAGTATTTCAGACAGTACTTCTGGCATACCAAGGGACTTCCTGATGTCCTTATACACTCGGTGTGTGAAAATGTTAGCTCTACTCCACCAGGTATGCAGGTTGGAGGTTCTTCCTTTTTCATCAGGTGCTGATGTGTGAGCCTTGTGTGACCAATTCTGAGGCGACATAGTAATACTTCGTTCCTCCTTGTAGAACTTGTTGAAGTATTCCAGGATACGACACTATTTTTAACAGTGCGGAACGTATTGTCACGCAGCTCATGCCATTGTCATGCCCATTCATCAAGAGCCAGTTTTTTTGCATGTTTGATGGCGTCGGCAATCGGAACTTCTTCTGTCAGTAATGTGCCCTCACTGATGGCTTTGGCGGCTAAGGCGTCAGCTTTTATGTTTCCGTTAATGCCACAATGTCCTGGTATCCATGGTTATGTATTTTCACATTTTGACTTCAACACCTCTTGATATGAGTGGGAATTGGAATAATCTTAATTACATTTTTAATTCAACCGAGAAAGACAATATTTCAATTACCACAAATACGATATTTCAATTACTATCCGGACAACAGTAATTCTAATCATAAATTCGTCTAACTGCTTATATCTCAGGCAAAAAAATTAATGGCAGCATATAATGTTCATTGGGGGCTCAGGTTGGCCGTGTGAGTTAATGCGTTGGTCTTGATCTCATGTGGTAGACCGAGAGTTGCGGGTTCGATTCCCACCCTAGGCAGTAGAAATGTATTTGGTGACGGACTCATTAAATAAATTCCGTAGTCCCACCCTGGCTAGAAAAGGGTGGTAAACCTACCGATAAAATGGACGTAAATAAATAAATAATAGAAAAAAAAATATGCTGTTTATGTTTCAGGTAACTGGTTTAATTGATAGGATAATTATGTGTACTAAATTAATATTTCCGCGGGAAACCATTTCTGTTTCAACTTGTCAACGGCGGCATGTTTAAATAGATGTATAGAGTTAAATTTTTCAAATTTCTCTGTACTAGTGAAATAATGTTAAAATCCACCAGAACTCAAATAAAATATTAACTAAAGTAATTAATAACAGATTAATTGTAATGGTACCTAACGCCTTGTTCCGTGAAGCGGATAATTTCTTCTTCTTTTGAGAAACAAAAAGCCAAGACAATGTTTGTTCTTGAAAATGGAATCCTATGTCATGAGTATTTGTACAAATTTGGTTCGGAGATCTTGTTTGTTTGTTGTATCTTTTTAGCTATGTATTGTATGATCTACATTCCTAATCCAGCACCATATGAATTAATTAATGAAACAATCCATTTTAATATATATGAATTATTATTTTTCAGATATTTTAATTTTTCAATATTCACTAAATTATTCTGTGATAATTATTTTCTAGTCGATTAATAATATTTCTCATGCAAAACGAATCTGCCGCTGCCACGTGTTTCTATACTAAAAGCTTTTAATTTTGGGTTATTCGTGGATACTAATAGAGTTTCCCAGTAATTTTATAATCGACTTGTCGTTCCTTATAAATTGCAGCCTAATAATGTAACATTTAACTGGGTAACTCAAATAAAGCAGTTATTTGAATATATAAATTTCTATATATATTACTAAATCAGGACCCATTTCTATAAAAGAGCAAAATCTTTTCAGTTTAAGAAATCAGCTTTTGTCTTAAAAGACTAATCCAAGATATAGCATTCTATACAAAAATAAGAAGCTAATATCAGGATTTCCTCAAAATTATTTTCATCCAAACCCCGCTGATCCAATATATAACTTGATAGCAAAAATTATAACATATTAATGACCTTATCAAATTCACAGTATATAGAATCAGCTATAACATAAACATCAAACTAAAATGCAATCTTCGCAAAATGGATGAGTAAGGGAATATGCATCATGTATTTCTCTATTCCTCCATTTACACTCCATTAATGTTCGAACTCATCAATAATATTGCTCCCATAGATAATGATGATAATTGGTTCAATGCTATTAATAGTTCATTACGGAACGATCTAATACTACTTTATAAATATATGCCACTGCTCTCAAATTAAGGCCATAATTACTAGTTCTGTAATATTATCATGATTTTCACAGCCCAGATTTTAGTAGATTTTCCTTAAGGGAAATCAGCTATTGACGGTGTGCTCACTACTCGATTTTTTAAAAGCATACACAAATGCTTACCTATTACCTCCGAGGTGACGAAAATGAGGCCGATCAATATACATACATACATACATACATATATATATATATATATATATATATATATATATATATATATACTAGCTCAGATACCCGGCATCGCCCGGGAATTCATTTGAGGCTGAATGGTGATGGTATTTTTTTGGCAAGGCTTTACTTTGCACAATAATTTGACATTTACCCGTCCGAGTGTTTAGGGTTAATACCCGTTGTTGGCATTTGTTAATAATAAAATTAATTTTTTATGTAAGTCTTCACTGTCCTCCAAATTGTCATATTTCCCGTCTCCTGTGCATAATGCATACATTTCAGTTATTAAGGACAATATATTAACATAGATTTGAATTAATTTTTCCAGGTGAGGTACCTCATAGTTGAAATTGGAATGAATTGTTGAGCATATGAATATTTCTACGCAAATTACTTGCTCCACACATTGTTCCTGGAGAAATGTATAAAACAAAAGTTAATCTAAATAACAAAAGTGAAAAACTTTTGTTATGTGCATGTTTGTCGAAAAACAAATAGACAATGAAATATCGCGAATTTTTATTTCAGGCCTCCCTTATAACCCCCAATCCCGTTCTAACGTAAAAATTTTAATATAGCTTATAATCGTGGAAGAATTAATGCTAATTGAGATACCGAGTTTTTAGCAGATTTTTTTAAAGTTCGGTTTAATCGTTAGCGCCCAATGAAATAGTTGACTCCGTTTTAGTTTATAGTGTATATCTCGTTTATACTTTGTTAAAAGGCAAAAATGAATATTACAAAAGTTACTCTAAATAACAAAATAAACAACTTTTGTTATGTTCATATTTGCCGAAAAACGAATAGAAAACGAAATACCGCTATTTTTAAATTCAGGCCTCTCTTACAACCCCCACTCCTGCCCGTCTCTAGAAATGTTGGTATGGCTTGTTATAATGAAAGAGTTATAGCTAATACACATACCGAATTATATTTATTTCGGTTGGGTCTTTTGTCCCCAATAAAATTGTTCACATCCGCTATAGGTTTTAGCGTATATCTCGTTTATAATTCGGTATACGAAAAAAGTGTATATAACAAAAGTTAGTATAAATAACAAAATAAACAACTTTTGTTATGTTCATATTTGCCGAAAAACCAATAGGAAACGAAATATCGCTATTTTTAATTTATGGCTTCCCTTATAACCCCTACTCCTGTTCGTCTCAGAGGATTTTAATATAGCCTAAAGTCTAAGTTGGGTTAGTAGTAACATACATACCAAGTTTCATAAAATTTGGTTCAGACGTTTATGCGTGAAAAGGTAACAAACAAACACACAAATAAACAAACAAACAGACACGAAAGAAACAAAATGCAGTTATGGTGTCTTATACATGTGAAACGAAAAGTTATCTTGAAATTTCGCGAAAAGAATCAATGTACAGACAGAGTTTACAATTTTATATATCTATATATATATATATATATATATATATATATATCTATATATATATATACTAGCTCAGATACCCGGCTTCGCCCGGGAATTGATTTGCGGCTGAATGGTGATGGTATTTTTTAGGCTAGACTTTACTTTGCACAATATTTTACCCGTCCCAGTGTCTAGGGTTAATACCCGTTGTTGGCATTTGTTAATAATAAAATTAATATTTTATGTAAGTCTTCACTGTCCTCCTAATTGTCATATTTCATACTTTGTTATATTGTCATATTTCCCGTCTCCTGTGCATTATGCATAGATTTCAGTTAATAAGGACAAAATATTAACATAGATTTGAATTAATTTATCCAGGTGAGGTACCTCATAGTTCAAATTGGAATGAATTGTTGAGCATATCAATATTTCTACGCAAATTACTTGCTCCACACGTTGTTCCTGGAGAAATGTATAAAACAAAAGTTAATCTAAATAACAAAGTAAACAACTTTTGTTATTTGCATGTTTGCCGAAAAACAAATAGACAATGAAATATCGCGAATTTTTATTTCAGGCCTTCCTTATAACCCCCACTCCCGTTCTAACCTAAAAATTTTAATATAGCTTATAATCATGGAAGAATTAATGCTAATATATATATATATATATATACCGAGTTTTTAGTTCGGTTTAAGCGTTAGCACCCAATGAAATAGTTGACTCCCGCTTTAGTTTATAGTATATATCTCGTTTATAATTCGGTATACGAAAAAAGTGTATATAACAAAAGTCACTCTAAATAACAAAATAAACAACTTTTGTTATGTTCATATTTGCAGAAAAAAGAATAGATAACGAAATACCGCTATTTTTAAATACTGGCCTCCCTTACAACCCCCACTCCTGCCCGTCCCTAGAAATGTTGGTATGGCTTGTTATAATGATAGCGTTAGTGCTAATACACATACCGAGTTTTATTTATTTCGGTTGGGTCTTTTGTCCCAAATAAAATTGTTCACTTCCGCTATAGGTTTTAGCGTATATCTCGTTTATAATTCGGTATACGAAAAAAGTGTATATAACAAAAGTCACTCTAAATAATAAAATAACCAACTTTTGTTATGTTCATATTTGCAGAAAAAAGAATAGATAACGAAATACCGCTATTTTTAAATACAGGCCTCCCTTACAACCCCCACTCCTGCCCGTCCCTAGAAATGTTGGTATGGCTTGTTATAATGATAGCGTTAGTGCTAATACACATACCGAGTTTTATTTATTTCGGTTGGGTCTTTTGTCCCAAATAAAATTGTTCACTTTCGCTATAGGTTTTAGCGTATATCTCGTTTATAATTCGGTATACGAAAAAAGTGTACATAACAAAAGTTACTCTAAATAACAAAATAAACAACTTTTGTTATGTCCATATTTGCCCAAAAACTAATAGGAAACGAAATATCGCTATTTTTAATTTCTCGCTTCCCTTATAACCCCCACTCCTGTACGTCTCAGAGGATATTAATATAGCCTAAAGTCTAAGTTGGGTTAGTAGTAATATACATACCAAGTTTCATAAAATTCGGTTCAGCCGTTTATGCGTGAAAAGGTAACAAACAAACAAACAAACAAATAAACAAACAAACAAACAAACAGACACCAAAGAAACAAAATGCAGTTATGGTGTCTATGACATGTGAAACGAAAAGTTATCGTGAAATTTCGCGAAAAAAATCAATGTACAGACAGAGGTTACAATTTTATATATATATAGATAAAATTGTAACCTCTGTCTGTACATTGATTTTTTTCGCGAAATTTCACAATAACTTTTCGTTTCACATGTCATAGACACCATAACTGCATTTTGTTTCTTTGGTGTCTGTTTGTTTGTTTGTTTGTTTGTTTATTTGTTTGTTTGTTTGTTTGTTTGTTACCTTTTCACGCATAAACGGCTGAACCGAATTTTATGAAACTTGGTATGTATATTACTACTAACCCAACTTAGACTTTAGGCTATACTAATATTCTCTGAGACGAACAGGAGTGGGGGTTATAAGGGAAGCCAGAAATTAAAAATAGCGATATTTCGATTCCTATTGGTTTTTCGGCAAATATGCACATAGCAAAAGTTGTTTATTTTGTTATTTAGAGTAACTTTTGTCATATACACTTTCGTGGTATACCGAGTTATAAACGAGATATACGCTAAAACCTATAGAGGAAGTGAACTATTTTATATGGCACAAAAGAATCAACCAAACTAAATAAAACTCGGTATGTGTATTAGCACTAACGCTTTCATTATAACAAGCCATGCCAACATTTCTAGGGACGGGCAGGAGTGGGGGTTATAAGGGAAGCCAGAAATTAAAAATAGCGATATTTCGTTTCTTATTGATTTTTCGGCATATATGAACATAACAAAAGTTGTTTATTGTGTAATTTAGAGTAACTTTTGTTATATTCACTTTTGCCGTATACGGAAGTATAAATGAGTTATACTCTAAAAACTATAGAGGGAGTCCACAATTTTATTTGGCACAAAAGACTCAACCGAACTAAACCAAACTCGGTATTTGAATTAGTACTAACGCCTTCCTTATAATAAGCCATACTAACATTTCTAGGGACGGGCAGGAGTGGGGGTTATATGGAAGGCCTGAAATTAAAAATAGCGATATTTCGTTTCCTATTGCTTTTTCAACAAATATGCACATAACAAAAGTTATTCGTTTTGTTATTTAGAGTAACGTTTGTTATATGCACTTTTGCCGTATACGGTAGTATAAATGAGTTATACGCTAAAACCTATAGCGGGAGTCCACAATTTTATTTGGCACAAAAGACTCAACCAAACTAAACCAAACTCGGTATTTGAATTAGCACTAACGCCTTCCTTATAATAAGCCATACTATTTCTAGGGACGGGCAGGAGTGGGAGTTGTAAGGGAGGCCTGAAATTAAAATAGTGATTTCCTATTGGGGTTTCGGCAAATATGCAAATAACAAAAGTTGTTTAATTTGTTATTTAGAGAAATTTTCTCAACACTTCTTTTCAATATGAACTACCAGGTACCTCAAATGAAAATATTTATTCAAATGTATGTCAATATTTTCTCATTAATAATTCAAATCTATGCATAATGCACAGGAAACGGGAAATATGACAATATGCAGAACAGTGAAGTCTTGCATAAAAAAATAATTTTATTATTAAAAAATCCACATAAACGACGGGTGTTAACCCTAAACACTGGGACGGGTAAATGTCATAATATTGTGCAAAGTGAAGCCTTGCCAAAAATATACCACCAACATTCAGCCCGAAATGAATTCCCGAGCGAAGCCGGGTATCTCAGCTAGTATATATATATATATATATATATATATATATATATGTCTGTTACCACTCTAGCGGTTTTGTCTTATCGTTACCAAAGTCGACACATGCTTTTTATGAAAAACTAAAGATCAAGTTCGTCGGTAGCTTAAATCTGAGCGGGGGTGGGGGTTTAGAGGCGGAAATTTCTAAATATCGTAGTTATTATACCTTGGATCGAAAAATTGTATAAAACCAATTTTAGTGCAAATTAAAGCCCCTATAAATGTTGTTATATATACATATTTTCTCTATCATGAATATTGACCGAGATATTTGCACTTCAGCCTTAATTAAACCATCACTCACACTCATTTTATATTAGCAATAAGTTGTTACATCATGAACCACTTTATTGGGAACTTAATTACGAAATATTGTTTTCAATGAACATTTACTGTGGGAGATGACGTGATCATTTAAGATTTTTCATTCTGAAATGGGTTATTTGTTCTATGCCAAACTCCATTTTTATCCCAGGAACGTGGGAAATCGGCTTAGTTTACGCATGATACTTTTCATTCTGCTAGCTTTGTTTTTTCCCTTTTTTCAGTATATATGAACATATAAAAAAAAAATAAACAAAAAAGAAGTTTGGTCGTTATGGTTTCCCCCCCCCCCCATTTATTATTTGTATTCGTTTTTAAATGGCTGTGTTAAATTATTTCATTTTTATTATTGTTTATTTTTAACTTTGAAATTAATTATTTTCTTCGTATCCAGTACTTGTTATTAATTACGTATAATCAGTAATTGTCTCATAAAAGTCCGTCACGCAAGGGCTACGTAAACTAAGCAGATTTCCCACGTGAAGTTTTACAATATAGAAATTTCATCAGAGCCAAACAGTTACGGTAACGACCGAACTATCTTTTCCGGAAACCCACGCCTAGGACCGAAGTTAGTCGATCTCATCTCGTCCGTTACGTGCATTCGCATTATATAAATGCAAACATCTCGGTTAATATTCAAAATAGAGAATAAATGTATATAACAATATTAATAGTAAATTTATTATGATTGGTTCTATACAATTTTTGATCCGACGTATAGTAACGGAGATATGTCGAATTTTCAAAAATCCCTCCTCTAAACCACCCTCCCACTGGCCCAATTTCAGGCATTAACGAACTAGATCTTTATTTTACATAAAACGTTTAAATACCAAGTTTGGTGACGATTAAACAAAAATTGAGAGAGTGTTAACAGGCAAATATATATAATTTTGAGCGGACCGTATTTTCGTCATCTCCTGGGTAGGATCGGGGGCATTTGAAGAAAAGTTTCGAAAATCGCATCATGAGTACGACCTCAATAGCTGATTTCCCTTAAGGGAAATCTGCTAAAACTAATAATGATTATCATTATTATATAAGTTGACTCCGAATTGAAGGGGATTAAACTTGTAAGTAACTGTAAATAAAAAATAAATAAAATAATTTAACATTATCCGCCTTAATAAGCATCCTTTGAGATTAAAACGCGTTTAAACAATTGAGGCAAAATATTAGCCATGAAAGTGGAACTGCTAAGTAAAATTTCCCAGGGGAGCTAGAGTTAATAATAAAAAGGATAAATTTCTCCGAGGCAGCGGTATATGAGATTAAATGTAAGTGGAAGCCGCGTAAAGAATTGAGCTGTAGAGAGTTGGACGACACAAGATGAGTAGGTGTTTGGGTATTTCTTGATACGAGCTTTCACATTAATCACCCTGCCTGTCCTCGCCGATGATATTTTCTCTCCTCTCTCGCCGCCTCTTTTTCTTTAACACGCCCGCACGCACACACACGCACACACACACACACACACACACACACACACACTCTTCTACCTTACCCTACAACAAATAACGAATAACTCACAGCAGTCCTTGCGAATACCCAAATCCAATAAACCAACTAAAGAATTGGAAATGGAATAGACATCTATCAGATTTCTTTCAGCGCATGAGTAGAAAAAAAAAATCCGTTACGCAGGGGCTGCGTAAACTAAGCAGATTTCCCAGCTTTAGTTTAACAATAGATAAATGCACATACTGGTAAGAGAACAACACCGTGAAAATGGTGTTAGAAATGGTAATAAGGAATCATTCAGTCAATAACCTCGGGACGGGAAGCAACTGAAATGTAAACAAAGAGGTCTGCCAACCTCTCACAGAAAAGAACAGTCCGTCACGCGTAAACTAAGCAGATTTCCCACGTGAAGTTATACAATAGAGAAATCTCCATACGAGAGCCGAACAGTTACGGAAACGGCCGACCTAGCTTTTGGCGGGAAACTCACTCGTGCGTTACCGCCCACATTTAATAAAAATGCAAATATCTCGGTTAATATTCAAGATAGAGAATAAATGTATAGAACAATATTTATAGAACATTACATTGGTTCTATAAAATATTTTGATCCGACGTATGGTAACGGAGATATCTTGAATTTTCTAAAGTCCCCCCTCTAAACACCCGTCCCACTGGTCGGATTTCAGCCATTAACGAACTTGATCTGTCTTTTTGCATAAAACGTTTAAATATCGAGTTTGGTAACAATTAAACAAAAATTGCGACGACTAGAGCGTTAACAGACATATATATACATATGTGTATATGGTTAATTATATAACAGAGTATTGTTTATGTAACATGAGTAGGGGGTTTGCTGAAGGCTGAAAACTGAAGAGTGTAAATATCTCGATTACTATTCAAGACAGAGAATAAAGTATATAAGAATATTTTTTATAGTATATTTAATTTGTAATAAGATTGTATTTATGGACTTTCGATCCGACGTATAGTAAAGGAGGTATTTAGAATTTTAAAAATTTCCCCAGGGGAAATCTGCTAAAAATCCATTTCAGTGGCAGCGTAAACTAGGGAGACTTTCCACTTGAAGGTGTGTCACACAGTGATCTCATATCACCAAATATTTTTATATATAAGTAAAAATCCGATGACTTGAAGTAGGGGCTTACTAGTACTTAATAAAAAGGTTAAATATCGAGTATGGTATAGATCAATTTACCATATATCTGTCAATAAAGTGGTCTTAATTGATGGTTTTATCACACAATTTATTTTCATGTATAATCTCATAGTGAACATTAAAAATAGTATTTGGTATTTTTTTTAATTACATTCACTTTATGCCACTATGGCTAATTAAATATCTAAATTAAATACAGGTTACCACCCTTTTCTACCCAGGGTGGATCTAAGGAATCCATTTAATGAGTCCGTCGCCAAATAAATTCCTCCTTCCCAAGGCGGGAATCGAACTCACCACTCTAGGTTTACCATGTGACAAACGCTTTAACTCACACGGTCAAACTGAGCCCCAAAATTTGGTATTTAAGCTTGAAATAAGTATATATGGTTATTGTAAACGTGAAATGACTAAAAGTGGGTCATTATTTATAGAATATTAAGTTTTCAATATACAAAATCCCTCTCCAAGCCTCTCTTGTAGCGTAATGATCTTTCGTTTTACATGAAACACATGTATCGTGTTTGGTTACAATAAATTTTAGTTAAAACGAAAAATTCCGACCTCTAGAAAACAGAAATTGACAATTATATATGTATATATATATATATATATATATATATATATATATATATAATTTTGAATGGATCTTAGTTTCGTTAAAGCCTTGGTTGGATCGATTTACTGTTGTGGAAATGTTTCAAATATCGCGTCAAGAATACAACCTCAATACCTGATTTTCCTAAAGAGAATTATGTGAAAAAGGGCATTATGGAGAAGTTAAAGTCTGCCAGGTAGGTGATGTAGTAAATACACTCTTGCTGGGATAACTTGAAATTTATGTATGACATAATATTTTTAGGGAGTTCGGGTCAACTGGTGAGTGACAAAAAAATAAATTTCTTGGGTAGTATTCAAGTATAAAAGAAGCTCTGGAACAACGGTTATTTAGTACATTAAGAGCTAATGCCTGAAATCGAACCAGTGGGACGGGGGGGTATAGAGGGGGGGTTATTATACCTCGGATCGAAAAATTGTACAGAACCAATTTTATCGCAAATAAAATGTACTAAGTAAATATTGTTATATACTTTTATTTCCTACCTTTAGCATAAACGGAGATATTTGCATTTTTTAGTTTTCGGCCATCAGTTGATCCCCACTCCTACTCATGCCATATTAACAATAAGCTGTTACATTATGAGACACTTTACTTGAAGCCCAAATACCAAATAATGTTCTCAATGATCTTTTACGGTTTGAGATAAATCCAAATACATCACGAACTGGGAAATCTGCTTATTCAACGCAGCACCTGCTTGACGGATTTCTCCTCCATCGAGACTGGCTACGGTTGTTATACCAATAATTATTCGGTATCATTGAAGTCGGGTATCACAGGCACGAGGTGTTGCCTGTGGGTATAATATATTACGTGCCCTGTACCGATCGTGTGTAAACAGAGGGCCCACAGGAGTCGGAAACACCGGGGTTATTCCAGGATAAGAGTGAATTAAATTACGAGCGAGTTAATTAATGAGGGCGTGGTGTGTAAGGTCAAGAGTTCAGTAACAACAAAGCCCCCTTCGCTCTTTATTTAGGGCTTAAGCTCCTTGAACATGCCGTCGCCGGGAACGTATTGTTAGCCCGGAGCTCACACTATGAAATTGTTCGTGCTAATTTTATTACCTTAATGTCAACTGGATAAGCCAAAATTAAGGCAAGCCAGAGTGTAAGCTCAGCTACCAAGCCGTACTTGTGGGTCACGCCGGCCATAAAAGGAAATTTAATGAGTAAAATTCGACAATTTACCGAGACCCGGAATAGCCAGCCCAAGTGGTTTCCCACGTAATGGACTTCCGCAAGTAGCTATATACTTTATTAATGTGATATTCTTTTTACCCGGGGCCCTATAACCTCGCTATAATATCGTTTTGACCGCCCTATTCTCGTAGTATTCAGCAAGTTATAGATTACTCACTTATATTCGCAGGATTTAACTTTTTAGCGGTTGGTGTAAGCTTCAGTACTTCGCTAGCTTCATCACTGGCTATAGGATTTGGAAATTTTCCAATTTTCCAGGGTATCCTAAAATGTTTTACTCTTTGTAAGTTTTGCCTTGGCCATATATTTATTCTGCACTGTTTGGAAAAGCGCTGAGGAAGATGCATAGTCTCAGTAGCTCGAATAGCTCTTTATCCTTATTAACTATTTAAAAAAAAAACATTATTAAAAATTTTGATTGACAATAAGCCTTTAAATGATAACCCGCCCCTTCTGCAATAAGCCTGGAAAAATGGGACTTTATTTACTGAAGGGACCGCACATTGTCATTCTTTACATCTACCTCATATTGATTCCCTTGCTAGTCTTGTATTTCGTCAGTCTTAAAATTCGAATAAAGAAAAGGGATAGATTTGAAATCTAGAACAATTCAAATAAATAAAGACAATATAAACTCAACATATGAAATAATGGAATAACTAAAAAAATTTAATAAAACAATTATAATGGAATTAATTAATTCTGGTTTATTTAACTTTGGATTTCCATAACCGTTCAAGGCATTTCAAGAGAAATTTCTTCAATTGCATCCGTTTTATTAAAAATAGTAAAAAACCTTTCTAATGTGAAAACATACACCTCGTACGTTAAATTCAGAGTATATAAAAAAAAGTATATAGTAAAATGCAATAGCGTAATCATTCACATCCACGAGACATGTAAAAGGATAAAATACCTAAGTATGCCTCTTCTTAACTTTCACCACCATCTCTATTAATAACGTAGATTGAGCAAGTTTTATTTCGCGTTGTTTATTAACATCAATATTTTTTTATATACAATCGGATTGTTCTTATAATTTGCACTTGAAGAAATTAAATTACTTTTCTGATCGTGGGGGTCAACCTTATTGAGCATATCTTAAAAGACATGAAGCTTTATCAATGTCGTAAAGAAAAGGAGGGTGAACCTTATTTGTGCATAACTTAGAAGACATGAAGCTTTATCAATGCCGTATAGAAAAGGAGGGTGAACCTTATTGGATATATGTTAAAAGACATGAAGCTCCATCTAGGCCGTATAGAAAAGGAGGGTGAACCTTATTGGGCATATCTTAAAAGACATGAAGCTTTATCAATGCCGTATAGAAAAGGAGGGTGAACCTTATTGGGCATATCTTAAAAGACATGAAGCTTCATCTAGGCCGTATAGAAAAGGAGGGTGAACCTTATATGGCATATCTTAAAAGACATGAAGCTTCATCAATGCCGTTTAGAAAAGAAGGGTGAACCTTATTGGGCATATCTTAAAAGACATAAAGCTTCATCTAGGCCTTATAGAAAAGGAGGGTGAACCTTATTGGGCATATCTTAAAAGACATAAAGCTTCATCTAGGCCGTATAGAAAAGGAGGGTGAACCTTATTGGGCATATCTTAAACGACATAAATCTTAATCACTGCCGTATGGAAAAGGAGGGTGAACCTTATTGGGCATATCATAATACTCATCGGACTAATGACAAATATTTGCTATAAAGGTTTTTGAGTAGACGGGAAGAATTGTAGAAAGTGTTTTTTTTTAATTTTATTCATTATCATGGACTTCTTTGGATATTTATTGTTTTTTAACAAAAAAGATAGAGCGAGAATATTAATAGTCAGAATTGAAATGTAAAAAGAGGAGATTTATAACAGAAACACAAAATAACTACATTAAAATTTAAAAATTAAATGGGTGTAGCAAATGACGATATTAAATGAGATCTTTTGTTCTGAGCTTTTTTGATACAACATGTGGTTAAGTTAAGAGTTAAGTTAAGAGGCTCTGCCAAAAGTTTATGGTGTTCCTCTTTTTTTTTGTCTCACTCTGCTTCGCCCCTTTCTCTTCTAGCTCTAGTTTTGTAGAAATATGGACTTATGTAAATGAAATAAAACAAGGAGAGTTTGAAAATGCAAATATACATACTCGTATTTAAGGGCCCCTTATATTTTAAAGATTTATATCCTAAATCAACTATCCGAAATTTGTTTGAGATCGTTTTTTAAAACATCTGAGCCCTAAAATATTATTTAAGCAGATTACTTTATAAATTAAAATTATTTTATTGATATAGGAAGAAAATCCTAAGCTATGGCTTGGTGAAGAGTTGCTGTTATTGGCCCTGAAGGAGAAGTCAGGATATTGTTCCTTCTTCAACAGCAGTATATCTGGAGCTCTGAGGGGTTGCATTCTGATAGAGCTGTGGCTGTCTGGGAGGATTGCACTGGCAGAGTCGGCTGCTGTACCGGCGAGGAAGAGGGATGTCATCGTCAAGTCTCCTGAACCACTGGGGCAGAGCGTCCTGGACGAGGCTTTGGCAAATATTGTCGGGTCAGCGGAGAGGTACAACACTGCCACCTGGATATCTGTATTCAACGGGGACTCGTGGAACCCGTTCAAGTTCAACTATCAACTGAAATATGTGAGGGAAAGGTTTGTATAAAGTACCATTTTACGTACAGAGAATAATGTTGTACCGAGTCTATGAGGTAGCTGACTCTTGGACATCAACGTGGCGTGCTCCCGTAGAAGCACGTGCGTTCAAGATAAATCCCATACACTTTTCGAATATTTCAGATTTTAACTTAATACTACTTTAGACTAGCTTCAACATAGCGTCCTTACAGCCAGTACAGACAGTGGTATTACATATGGTGGCGACCCAATCCAAAACTTAATATGCTAGTGTGGGCGTTTTCATATTATTGACAAAAAAATGATTGAAGGTCATTCATTTGTTTTAGTTAGTAGTTCATTTGCTTTCTATTTTCCTCGTAAAATTATTTCAATTTTTCGCATTTCTTTCGCTTTTTTATGTTTTAATTACTTCTTTAATTATGTTGATCAATATCTTCAAACCTACTATACCATCTATTTCCTTGGTCATGTTATCGATAGAACCTGGTAATAAGTCCTATTCTAGTCTTCGGAAAAAAAATAAAATCCTCTATTCCGTTCTATAAAGTAAAGGCTCTTTTCGTTATTTTAGAAATTAAAATATTTGTAACTATTATTAATACATAGTTTAATTATATGTAAAAGGCAATCAAATCGAACCCCTTGTTACACATCTATAATATGAATTTGGTGCCGGTTTTAGGACATAGGACCCCGTAGACCCTCCTCTACCTGGCGATCTCGGCCGGCTATTTCTTCTATTATTATTATTTATTAACGTCCATTTTTTGTAACTACGGCTAATTGGGCGGGTTATCTACAGGTTACCACCCTTTCTAGCCAGGGTGGGAATTTCGTCACTAAATAATTTCCTTTGCCCAGGCAAGAATCGTACTCGCCACTGCAGCACTATTTCTTCTGCCAAAAGCATTGATTGAGAGAAATCAGCTAATTGTTGTTATCGGAGAGTGCACACATGTCCCGATTCTTTGTTTCAGTATTTTCTCTCGTTGGTTGGAATCCGTTCCCCTTGACGCCACCAGCTAATTTTTTCCTGTACTATTACATTTTCTCTTACCGGTAATGTATACAAATCGGCAATTGTTGTGGACTCCCTTGTTTCCTTTAAAATCTTGATCATTTCCCTTCAGTGCTATTTCTGCCAGGGTAAATGCTTCAGAGGTAGAATAGATATATTATAATAAATTTTATTTGTATGTGGGTTTACTTTGTCCACTTCGCTTTCAAAAAGACAGATCAAGTTCGTTAATGGCTGAAATTGGACCAGTGGAAGGGGGGGGGTTAGAGAGGGGATTTTCAAAAATTCAAAATATCTCCATTACTATAAGTCGGATCAAAACATTGTATAGGACCAATCTTATTGCAAATTAAATTTGCTATAAATATTGTTATATACATTTATTCTCTATCTTGAATATTAACCGAGATATTTGCATTTCTATGAAGTCTGTGGTCGTGTATAGTTCGGATTTGGTCGGTCATTTCCGTCATTGCTCGGCTCTGGGGAGAGGCTTCTTCTAACCTTACCTGCCGATACTAACCTTACCTTACCTTCGTTACTTTGTGAGATTTATGCAAATACGTTCTGTTCATCCGCCCCCCCCCTTCTTTAGTTCTTGAACTAATAAAATTTGAGTTATTAAAATATAAATTATTCTTACAATTCAGAAGCCGTTTCAGTTGGGAATTTATTTTAATTAACTGAAAGATTTCTCATTATAGTTTGTATTTAATCACGGTGGTATTGTGTTACCAGTATGCAGATTTCTCTATTGTAAAACTTCACATGGGAAATCAGCTTAGTTTACGCAGCCCCTGCGTGACGGCCTTTTTATAACTGTTACTCCAAAACCTCCCTCTCTGGAAGACAATTCATTGGATTGTATTTTTCATATAATTCCCTAAATTATATGCTGGGTTCCTTCAAGATTAATTAACTCCTTATAAGTATCACTGTACTAAATTCTTAACAAAAACAGATCACTGGGAATTTCTATTTGATAGAAAGCTCACTTGCGAGACTATACATTGCTCAAAAAGGACTAGAACATAATTCGCAGAATAAAATTCTATTAGAGCTTTCAATCGACAATTTAAACTTATTCTGCACAAAAAAGTATTTTTATAGTTTCGGTTCAATAGGATCCCTCCTTACCTTGATATTTCCGGAAACTGCAAACACTCATCACCAAATTCTTAGAAGTGGGAATTTAGGTGTAGCTTAATAATTTAATACATTCTTTTCACAGCATAGAAGGAGTTATGTGTGTAGATCCAGGTTCAACAATCTCCAATATTTTTAATTTTTGTAGCAATTTTCAAACAAAAATAATATGAATAATTTTAAAAATTCTTCTTTGAATTAGATTGGCTAAAGACCTCGTTGAGAAGGGTGTTCTGGCTCACGGTAAGCAGGACTTCTGGCTGTTCGAGATTCCAACTCACCCCCTGGCGGAAATGAACGTGAAACAGCGAGTTGTCAAGAAGGTTCAAAATGCACTTCTCTCCGGTTGGAATAACGATCTGACTCGAGTCGAGCCTCGTGTGCTCAGCCTGGTCGTCTTGGCGACTGCTGGAGAAGTGATAGACGTGGCCCTGGACAGCCTGCCTGCAGATGATAGGCTGATCGCTTCGAAGAGAGCACAAGCCATCGAAAGTCTCAACTACAACACAATTTCTAAAGACTCATCTGCGATTCATTGGCCAGTGTTTCATTCTTTTTTTGGTTGAATTTTATTTAATCCTCTTAGAAGAAATGATGAAATATATCACTTACTTTTTTAGTGTGTTTATTATTTGTTTAGTTATTATTATTATTAATTAACGTCCACTTTTGGCAACTAAGGCTAATTGGGACTGATTATCTACAAATTACCAACCTTTTTTAGTCAGGGTGGGATTTTAGCATGTTATTTAATGAATTCCGTCACTAAATAATTTCCTTTGCCCAGGCAAGATTCGAACTCGCCACTCTAGGTTTACCATGTGAGATAAAGGTCAACGCTAACCTGAGCCAACTATTTGTTTAAACTGTAGAGAAGAGAAGAACTGTTATCCCCGTTGTAACTTTGTCCTTGTAGAGCCAATGGAAACTAGCGTGCTATATGTGATGCACGCTTCTGACTAACTACCTCTCTTTCTCGGTTCAATGAGATGTACTTTTCAGGTTTTAGCAGATTTCCCTTAAGGGAAATCAGCTATTGAGGTCGTACTCATGACGCGAATTTCGAAAATTTTCTTCAAATGTCCATCGATCCTACCCAGGAGATGACGAAAATGAGGTCCGTTCAAAATTATATATATATATATATATATATATATATATATATATATATATATATATATATATATATATATATATATTTGTCTGTTAACGCTCTAGCGGTCGCAATTTTTGTTTAATCGTTCCCAAAACCGATATTTAAACGTTTTATGTAAAAAGAAAGATCAACTTCGTTAACGGCTGAAATCAGACCAGTGGGAGGGGGGGTTTAGAGAGGGGATTTTCTAAAATTCGAAATATTTCCGTTACCATACGTCAAATCAAACAATTGTATAGAATCAATCTTGTTGTAAATTATATTTACTACAAATAATGTTCTATACATTTATTCTCTATCTTGAGTATTAACCGAGATATTTGCATTTTTATTAAATCTGGGCCCCTAACGGACGAGAGTTACTTTCCCGCCAAAAGCTTGTTAGGCCGTTTCCTTGACTGCTCGGCTCTCGTGAAATTTCTCTATTGCAAAACTTCAAGTGGGAAATCTGCATAGTTAACGCAGCCCCTGCGTGACGGACTTTTTTGGTCTTTTATTAATTATACGTGTTCTGTTTCTATTTCTTTTTCATGACTTTCTCCGCTCAATAGTTTTCTCTGTTTTAATAGTTTTTATTTCATTATTTCTTATTTCATTTTCCACTAGTGATATCGCCCAGCAGCAAGTATAAATTTATATTTGCCATATTCAAAAATTTGTAGTATTTTTTACCATTTGGTATATTTGATGAAGGGCTACAAATTGCGCGACACCAAACAAAACAAATAAATAAATAAATACTCAGGAAATGAATAATTGTCTGTAGCCGTCATCTTTACTGGCCGATCGTGAAAATCTAACATTATAATTATAACTGCTGAACAAATCTACAACTCTCAGGAGGAAGTTCACTCCCGCCTGTCCTTGAATTTTGTAAAATTAGGGGTAAACTTCACTCAGTATTACCCGAAATATTTGCATTTTTATTAAATGACTGACGCCTGAGTTTCCCGCCAAAAGCTAGTTCGGCCCTTTGCCGTAACTGTTCGGCTCTCGTATGGAGATTTCTCTAATGTATAACTTCACGTGGGAAATCTGCTTAGTTTAGGCAGCCCATGCGTGACGGACTTTTATCAGATTTCCCTTAAGGGAAATCAGTTATTGAGGTCGTACTCATGACGCGAGTTTCGAAAAATTTCTTCAAATGTCCATCGATCCTACCCAGGAGATGACAAAAATGAGGTCCGTTCAAAATTATATATATATATATATATATATATATATATATATATATATATATATATATATATATATATATTTGTCTGTTAACGCTCTAGCGGTCGCAATTTTGGTTTAATCTTAACCAATCTCGGAATTTAATCGTATTATGTAAAAGTAAAAATCAAGTTCGTTAATGGCTGAAATCGAACAAGTGAGAAGGGGGTTTAGAGGGAGGATTTGCGAAAATTCAAAATATCTCTGTTATTATGCGTCGGATCGAAAAATTGTATAGAATAAATCTTATTGCAAATTAAATTTACTATAAATATTGTTCTATACATTTTTTCTGTATCTTGAATATTAACCGAGATATTTGCATTTGTATTCTGCGTGTGATTGCCAGTAGGCTATGTTCGGACTTTCCGGCGAGAGCTCTGGTGGCCGTTTCCATAACTATTCGTCCCTCGTGAATAGGTTTAGAGGTTAGGTTAACTGTTTTTTGGGGCTAGAAACTACTGGGTTACTACGCCCTAAATAATGTTTTAGGTTTAGAGGTTTCTTACTACTACAGTTGTTATTAGGCAGATTTCTCTATTGCAAAACCACGTGGGAAATCTGCTTAGTTTACGCAGCCCCTGCGTGACGGACTTTTATTTTAATATCCACATATATAGTCGTTGGACTGGGTCAGATGTCATGTTCTTTTGTAAGTAACGCACTTGTCAATTTTCGTATTTATTTCATAACCATATGTCCAGACATCCAAAAAATAAAAAAAACCAAAAAAACAGAAACCAATAAAACACGATACAGGAAAGTACATATTTACTCTTCAGAATTGTTGGATCTAGGTGTATCGATCAACCTCCATTAAATCAGAATTCTATGAAGATTAATGATTGTTCACGGGCTTCCAGATAATGGGCAACCTCAAATTGTATCTCAGCAACATTGTCTGAAGCCATACACTTATTGACCCATGTAAACCCAAGGCAGTTGTGGTGAACTTGCCCCGACTTCGAGAATCAAATGGAGGCCAAAGCGGATTTGAACTTGACGGCTCATCTCGAATAATTCTTTTTTTTTTTCTTTCCCTTTCTCTTCACCCTTTTTTGAAGGAACGTCAGAATTAATACAAAACCTTGGGGCGAGATCGAAGCAGTATCGGAAAGGATTACGGTCGCCCTGTAATCCGGCTATGGAAATAGAATTTTCATGAATAAAATATCTGCTCCGGGATGACTCGATTGGTGCTCGTCGGAGGCTTAGCGCAGCTCTTCTCCCCATTTCTTCTCACATATTCGCGCCCTAAAAGTCAAGCCGAATTGTAAGGAATGTAAGTGATGGATCACGTATAATTTAAATACGTTTATCCCTTTTTTTGTTGATACTCTCCACCATCTACGGTGACTTGATATTTGATCAATGCTATTGATTTTCACTGGTAATACTTTTTTTTTTCATATTTGAAAAATTCTGCTGAACAACTATTGAAAAAAATCACAAAAAATATTTTAAAAAAAACCCTCAAAGGAATGACCACAAGAAGTTGTTTTTGCACGTTTTTGAGGCATGGGCAATCACGGATAACACACGGACACCTCATGACTAGGACTGAACCACCTTTATGCACACTACATAATAACCAACTATGAAACACTTACTTACAGACTGCAGACTAATAACCGACAAGAACTTACCCACCAACCTATCAGAACTACTACACTACAACAGCCCATACATTGCGGCAATCATTAAACACCTCCAAGAGACATAGCTTTACAACCAGATTTAACACTAAATAACTAAACTTCAGACTTAAAGAATTAGATTTCTGCTCATAATAATATCCACTGGTGAAAACGTAACTGTGATTTTACCTATGCAGTGTAGATTTTTAACATATTTTTTTATAATAAGGTGGTTTTACCTAAAATATTTTAATTTTATAATAAGAAAAAGTGTGAATCCCTGAACTGCGACATACCTAAATAAATAAATAATATGGATCACAGTTCAAAAGAAAGGTACGAGAGATGCCAGAACATTAAAGATTTTAAAGAATTATTCCATAGTCATAACTAGCTATACAATGTCTGCCAGAGAATTTCGCTACTTAAACCAAATTGTTTCTTTACTCTGCTGCAATAAGATTCAATTTAATTATCATAATCCCAGGCATTTTGTATACTTATTTACTAAATGTAATCAAACTTTTAATAGTACTGGTAAAAAAAAGTATGAACATATAAAATTTTCTGTAGCGTCTATCTTGGTTTCCTTCTTTCACGATAAAGCAATCTATTTCAAGTTGATTTTATTTTCCTTTTTGTAAATATTACCTTTGTCCTCGGAAGGATTGAATATTTTCCTCTTTTTAGTGGCCATAAAATATAATTTTTTTTTTTTTGTCACATCTCGTGGCATACTGTTATTCCACAGAGATATGGTCACTGATGTTCTAAAATTGAGTCAATGGGAAAGAAATTATTGTTTTAGGTGGTTTATATATTCTTCTTTGTATTGACTTTGCACCATTTATTTGTGGTTATATAGATAACAGAAAAATGGTTAGTTAGAAAAGAAAACGTTGAATATTTTTCATTTTGTTAAAATATTTTACAGACATTCTTTGTAAAGCCGTAATTTTCTTGTCAAGTAAAAAGGTTTCCTTAAACATTATAGGATGGTTTATGCTAACCATCCTATAATGTTTAAGGAAAATTGGTCGTTCTAACCAATTAAATTATTTAAAATATGTACTTAAGTTGATATTGTATTTTTTATATATTTCAGGTAAGGTTAGTAGTGTTGCAATACGGAGAGAGGATGTGACATTGGCTTTTGATTCATTGATATGTTGGGGTGTTAAGTTTGCTGGTTGTGGATAACGGTGTTTTCAGTTCGATTCCTGGTTTATCTACTCTATCTAGGGCCAGGCCATTCATTCAGGCTTCTGTTTATATATTTTGTTGAGTTTTTTTTTGTTTATTAGACTGCTGTCACTTTTGTTTCGTCGATAAATTTGTGTTGGTGTTAGTCCAGTTTCTTTCAACAATGTTTTCAATAACACTTTTCGTATATGGTCTTTATAATGAAATCATGTTTTTTGGAAATGTTTTATAATTTGTGTGGATGATTTTTAAGTCACTCTCGTAGCGAAAGCACTGTTTCTGTAAATTTACCAGATTTCCCTTAAGGGAAACCAGCTATTGAGATCATTCTCATGACGCGATTTTTGAAAAATGTTTGCAAATGTCCGTCGATCCTACTAAAAGGATGACGAAAATGAGGTCCGTTCAAAACTATATATTTGTTAACGTTCTAGTACTCGAAATTTTTGTTTGGTTTTTACCAAACTCGATATTCAAACATTTTATCTATAAGTTCATTAATGGCTGAATTCTGACCAGTGGGAGGGGAGTTTAGAGGAGGGGAACTTTTTTATATCTCTTTTTATATGCGTCGGATCGAAAAATTGTATAGACCAATCTTATTGCAAATGCAATGCTCTATAAATGTTGTTATGTATGTTTTTTCTCAATATTGATTATGACATTTGGACCGCATCTGAACAAATACTAGGAATAGAAATGACTTCAGCGGGCTGGGGGTTCCAGGTATTTGTATATCAACATGTTCTGACTTGTTGAGTCGGTTTTCTGAGGGCTAAAAACATTTGCTACCTTTGTGGGACACATCGAAATAATAGAACAAGCGTTGTATGCAATATGTGCCAAAGGAATTTTTGCCGAAATCACAGTATCCATCAAGTAACATGCAATAATTGTCAGAGAAATGCTTTAAAGAAAGTTTGATATTTGTTCTGTAATATAAAAAAAAAAAAAGTTAATTTTTTCTAGTTCCTAATTGATAAATTAAATTTTTTTTCTTGCAAATTTTGAACCGAATATTTTTTTCTGTATTTGATAATTTATAACCTTGAACTTATTTTTTTAATATATTACTAATATACTATTACCCTGTATTTATATTACACAATGTTTGTTCAAACTTTATGAAAATAATTAATAAATTTACTCTATTTTTAGTCTGTAAAATAATATTATAAAACATAAAATTATTGTTCCTATACCACTATTCCTACGTTCCTGAATATTCTATGTTGGTGGTTATTTAGTTTCCGACCTTCAACTGCCCCCCCCCCCCTAGTCCTACTTATGTCATATTAACAATAAGCAGTTTTATTTTACGAACTTCATTTTAAGCCTAAATACCAAATATTGTTCTCATTTAACTTTTAAGTTTTGTGATTAATGCAAATACGTGACGAACGTGGAAATCTTAGTTAAGGCCGTCCCTGCGGGACGGATTTTTTTATAATGCCAGTTAATATCATGTATGTACTGCAGTGCGTAGTGAGGGATATATGCTTATACCACATCAAAATATATCAGAGATTTGCAAATTTCTCTTAATTAATTAGTCATACTTTCCAATTCAAAGAACATTGATGTACAGGGGACTATTTTGAAGGATTTGAGAAGAAGAGGAATGCTTCATACAAGACTTGCCTGAAGTGTTCTACTGGCCAGATTCAGTTTAGCATAGAGGCTGTAGACAAAGAATAGAAGAGAACTCAATCACTGCATCTAGTACCCGTGAAGGATCAGCTCCTGGATCACAAAGGCATCATCATCACCCGTACTCCAAAATGGCAAACTCATTAGTGATATTTTTCATAGAGAAGATAGGCCAATCTTCTCTATGAAAAATATCACTAATCACTAATAACTGAAAAATATCACTAATCTCTATGAAAAAAATCACTGGACGAGGACATCAAAATTCTTCACATACTCTCCCAGAGCAGTGGAGTTTCTAATGACGAAGCGACTGAAAACGAGATAATCATCTTCATTTATTGTGTATTCAGGTTACATTTAATCTCCACTGTTATTTATAACCAACATTTTAGCAGATTAGGGAAACCAGCTATTTAGGCAGGTCGTACGTACTCATGACGCGATTTTCGAAATTTTTCTTCAAATGTCCATCGATCCTACCCAGGAGATGGCGAAAATGAGGTCCGTTCAAAACTATCTATATATGTGTGTGTGTGTGTGTGTGTGTGTGTGTGTGTCTGTTACCGCTCTAGCGGTCGCAATTATTGTCTTATCGTTACCAAACTTGATAGATAATCGTTTTATACAAAAAGAAAGATCAAGTTCGTTAACGGCTGAAATCGGACCAGGGCGAGGGGGGTGGGGGTTTAGAGGGGGAATTTCGTAAATTCCTAATAACCTCCCTTATTATGCGTCGGATCGAAAAATTGTATAGAACCAATCTTATTACAAATCTAATTTTCAATAAATGTTGTTATATACATTTTTTCATTATCTTGATTATTAACTGAGATATTTGGATAATTTAGTTTTCGATCTTCAGAACCCCAACTCTTACTCATCTCATATTAACAAAAGTCCGTCACGCAGGGGCTGCGTAAACTAAGCAGATTTCCCACGTGAAGTTTTACAATAGAGAAATTTCACGAGAGCCGAGAGTTAAGGAAGCTTTTGGTGGGAAAGCCCAGTTAGCCGCCTAGTTTTAATAAAAATGCAAATATCTCGGTTAATATTCAAGATAGAGAATAAATGTATAGAACAATATTTATAGTAAATGTAATTTGCAATAAGATTGATTCTGTACTATTTTTCGATCCGACGTACAGTAACGGAGATATTTCGAATTTTCGAAAATCCTCCCCTCTAAACCCCCCCTCCCACTGGTCCGATTTCAGCTGTTAACGAACTTGATCATTCTTTTTACACAAAACGACTAAATATCGAGTTTGGTAACGATCAAACAAAAATTGCAACCGCTAGAGCGGTTACAGACAAATATATATATATATATATATATATATATATATATATATATATATATACAGTTTTGAACGGACCTCATTTTCGTCATCTACTAGGTAGGATTGATGGACATTTGAAGAAAAATTTCGAAAATTCCGTCATGAGTACAACCTCAATAGCTGATTTCCCTTAAGGGAAATCTGCTAATATTCTATTATGTTATGAAGTACTTTATTTGAAGCTTAAATGCCAAATATTCAGAGGGAGGCTGATGCAGGATGAACTTACCACAGACTCCTAAAACTTACTTCCCGGGTACAATGGGGCCAGCAGTATACTGGAGACAACTCATTCCACGTCCTCCTTGGTTAATGGGGGTTGCAGATGGAGTTGATCATTCAGTACGTAAATCTCTTATTACGAATCCCTCGAGTCTCGCTCGAAGTCGGCTAAAGGTAAAGGTCTGTAATGCCAACCGACAAAAAAAAAAAAGGTTCGTCACACGGGGGCTGCGTTAACTAAGCAGATTTCCCACTTGCGTCACGTATTTGAATTTATCTCAAAAGTTCAATGAGAACAATATTTAGAATTTAGGATTCAAATAAAGTGGTCCATTATATAACAGCTTATTATTTATATGATATGAGGAGGAGTGGGGGTTTATTGATGGCTGAAAACTAAAATATGTAATATCTTGGTTAATATTCAATATAGATATAAAACGTACATAAGGACATTTATAGATTATTACAATAGCAGTAAGATTGTTTCTTACAAGTTTTCGATCCGACGCATAATGAGATATCTCGAATTTTCAAAATTCTCCTCTCTAAACCCCCTTCCCCTGGTCTGATTTCCGCCATTTACGAATTCGTTCTTTCTTTTTCAAATTGGTAAAGATAAGACAAGCATTGCGACCACTATTTATTTTATTTCTTTATTTATTGCTTACAAGGATTTTCCTTATAGCAAGGAATTGGCCTTATATAATGAGGTTAGTTTTTCTGTGTTAGTAGCTTATATATAAACATATTTTTACAAACTAGAATTGAGTATAACTGACAAGAATCACCTAATAAATAGGTATAACAGTACTAAATAAACAAAAAAAAGCAACTAAGAAATAAAGAGAAATTTAATAATGTTAACTCAGATAAGATTCGCGAAGTTTGAAACTATTTCTTAAATATTTAAAAATGTTAATATATACTTCTCTAGTTGCACTATTTAGAATATTATGAAGTTGTGAATTATCAGCTGGCTGTTTGATGAATGGTAAATACTGTTCTCTGAAAGGGGAGTAAATAGGGCAATGATGCTTTATTTGAAAAATCTCGTCATTCATATTTATATTACAGAATGTGGAAATTTCTTTTGGTTTAATATAGGGGGTTAGTATACATTTTTCATTGAAAACTTTATACAATAGTTGCTGGACGTTCTTAGCTGTGCAATGGTTTTTAAAATTTGGAACGGCAAACCTATAGTTAGAAATTCCTGAGGTGAACTGGTAGTTGTGAAAATTGCCTTTTGTAACGGACTATAAATATAATTTGAAATTATGAGTTTTTCAAGGTGTATAGAAAGTAATTTACTTTGGTATGCTTCTACTATTGAGCTAATGTGTAATTTAATTAAGTTCATGTCTTGAGTGAGCCAGATGTCAATGAACTTTAGAGAGTTTAGCAGGTTTTTAATTTGAAATACCCAATTAAATCTGATAATATTTGTCGGACTCTGATCTAATAATAGGAGCCAATTATAGCAGATACTAGAAGGGATTGCGACCGCTAGAGCTGTGAAGGACAAATAATATATATATATAATTTAGTAAATAATGGCTTAACTCAACAGACGGACTATGAGTCCATGTTTATGTATGTTATATATAGTATAAGGAAGGATATTATGATAACATATTTGTATATTTAACTTGAAAATTATTTCAAATATCAAAATAAACATACTTTATTATTATTGTTTTATATATATATATATATATATATATATATATATATATATATATATATATATAATTTTGAAAGGACCTTATTTTCGTCATCTACCTGATAGGATCGACGGATATTTTCAATTTTTTGAAAATCGCGTCACGAGTACCATGCTAATAAATTTAGTTACATTTATAAAACAAACGAAGATGAAAAATATTGATAAAAGCCTGCAATTTTTAGCAGACAGTTTACCTATCTCAATCATATTAAAGATAGCAGAGTAAACGTTTGAGTTAATAATACTCCAGAATATAACAACCGGATATTAACAATTATTTATGGAAGTAGAGGTGAACCAGTATCTCTTGTGTCTTATAGAGGTAAACAAATAAATAAAAGTCCGTCACGCAGGGGCAGCGTAAACTAAGCAGATTTCCCACGAGAAGTTTTACAATAGAGAAATCTGCCTAATAACAACTGTAGTAGTAAGAAACCTCTAAACCTAAAACATTATTTAGGGCGTAATAACCCAGTAGTTTCTAGCCCCAAAAACAGTTAACCTAACCTCTAAACCTATTCACGAGGGACGAATAGTTATAGAAACGGCCGCCAGAGCTCTCGGCGGAAAGTCCGAACATAGCCTACTGGTGACCACACGCAGAATACAAATGCAAATATCTCGGTTAATATTCAAGATAGAGAATACATGTACAGAACAATATTTATAGTAAATGTAATTTGCAATAAGATTGATTCTGTACTATTTTTCGATCCGACGCATAATAACGGAGATATTTCGAATTTTCGAAAATCCTCCTCTCTAAACCCCCCTTCTCACTGGTCCGATTTCAGCCGTTAACGAACTTGATCTTTCTTTTTACATGAAAAGATTAAATTCAGAGTTTGTTATAGATCAAACAAAAATTGAGACCGCTAGAGCGTTAACAGACAAATATATATATATATATATATATATATATATATATATATATATATATATATAATTTTGAACGGACCTCATTTTCGTCATCTCCTGGGTAGGATCAATGGACATTTGAAGAAATTTTTCGAAACTCGCATCATGAGTACGACCTCAATAGCTGATTTCCCTTAAGGGAAATGTGCTAAAAAGATAAAATAATATTGGCGTCAAACTAAGATGAATATTGCGTAATACTATTTGCCTTGATTGGGAGAATTCCGTAAGCCGGTGAAAAGTGAGATTAACGACAACCCAGGTTGTTAATAATGCTTACTAAAAGGAGTAGGAAGAGAGGATTCCTCAATAAACGGAGTATCCATATTTAAGGATTAGAAGGAGAAATTTATCAAGAAGACATATTGATTTGTGTTGTGAGGGAGTAATCTATATTAATGAAGGAGCAAGGTGAGTAGCGCCCCCCCCCCCACGCTCGGCGAATTATTAGAGGCGGTGATTGGCTTCAACCGCTGATGGACGTACTGCGACCAGTCCGCTGATTCTTGCGAATTGATAAAATAATTCATTTTTCTTAGAACCAAAGGGATTCCCCTTAAGAAAACAGATAAACTTTTTTGTTCCTTTTAGCAGATTTCCATTAAGGGAAATCATCTATTGAGGTTGTACTCATGACGCGATTTTCGATTTTTTTTCTTTCTAAGATAAATCGATCGTACATAGGAGATGACGAAAATGAGGTCCGTTCAAAATTGTGTGTGTTTGTTTATAAAAATATAAAAAGAAAGATCAAGTTCGTTAACGGCTGAAATGGGACCAGGGAGAGAGGGGTTCAGAGGGAGAGAATTTGGAAAATTCAAAATATCTCCGTTACCATACGTCGGATCGAAAATGTGTATATGATCAATCTTATTGAAATTTAAATGTACTATTAATATTATTATATACATTTATTCTTTATCTTGAATATTAACAGTGATATTTGCATTTTTCAGTTTTCAGCCTTCATCCAACCCCCACTTCTACTTATGTTACATAAACAATACTGTGTTACATAATAAACCACATAACACCAAGCTTAAATAACAAATACTGTTTTCATAGTTTTCAATAAAATTAATTTTTATATTCTGATATATTTCTTCATTAATTGTTTTTCTTTACGGTGTAAGGTTGGCACACCTGTTTGTTTACGTTTCAGAGGTTTCCCGTCCGGAGGTTCCTTATTATGGTTTGTATTTGTATTGCTACATAAAAAAAAAAAAAGGATATGAATTAGTTGTATTATATGCTTTTTTACACATGTATATTTTTACTCTGAAGGAGGAAATTACGACAATTATTAACAAAAGTGCCATTTTCAGACATTCATTTCCTATTGATCATCCCTTAAGGGAAATCACCTATTGAGGTCGTACTCCTGACGCGATTTTCGAAATTTTTCTTCAAATGTCCATCGATTCTACCCAGGAGATGAAGAAAATGGGATCCGTTCAAAACTATATATATATATATATATATATATATATATATATATATATATATGTATGTTAACGCTCTAGTGGTCGCAATTTTTGTTTGATCGTTACGAAACTCGATATTTAACCGTTTTATGTAAAAAGACAGATCAAGTTTGTTAATGGCTGAAATCGGACCAGAGGGAGGAAGGTGGTTAGAGGGGAGGAGTTTTGAAAATTCGAAATATCTCCGTTACCATAGGTCGGATCGAATAATTATGTAGAACCAATCTTATTGAAAATTAAATGTACTATAAATATTGTTATATACATTTATTACTTACTTAATTACTATCTTGAATATTAACCGAGATATTTGCATTTTTCAGTTTTCAGCCATCAGCAAACCGCCACTTCTACTCATGTTATATAAACAATACTCTGCTACATAATAAATCACATTATTCGAAGTTTAAATACCAAAAATTGTATTCAAGAGACCTTTATTATACGAGATACTTGAAAATATGTCCTGGTGACCCCCCCCCCTCTTAAAGTTTTGAACTACTGAAATTTGATTGATTGAGATAACATCTATTCTGACTCATTATAAATTACAGTACTAGATATAGTATGTAGTGTTTAATAAAATTCATATGTAATATTCTGATATATTTCTGAAATTGGTTTTCTTTCCGGTGTGAGGCGGGCAGACACGTTTGTTTATATTTCTAACCTAACGCTTCCCGTCGGCAGGTTATTGAAATTAGATGAAACATTTCTTATTTCCGTTTGTATTTATTCACGGTGGTGTTGTGCTAACAGTATGTAGATTTATCTATTACAAAACTTCACGAGGGAAATCTGCTTAGTTTACGCAGCCCCTGCGTGATGGGCTTTTTTATTTTTTTTCTGATGGACTAATAAAGTGTAAACAACTTGATTACTGAACACCTTAGGTAGATGATTTATATTAGATTTAAAACATACATAAATCTTGTCCCCACAAATGTTTAAGAAGTTAGGCAAGTAATAACTTTTATAAAGCTATTATTTCCCTTTTAATAGAAAGGAAAAGAGTATTTACTTACGTCAAAGGAACGATATAAATCTAATAAAACTCCCTGGATTAATGAAGTGAATTACAGTTCTTTAATTAAACTTCCTCCATCAGCATAAACCAAAGTAACTAAAAATTAAATTAACTAATGAAGAGATATATTAGTTTTAAGAAAGACATTAAGTTTTCCCCGCGAAAAAAGTTATATCGCTCTTTTCTTATCCTTTAAAAGGGGAAGTGGTAGTTCAATTTTACTTGGAAAAACAGTTTTAAATAAATTTCTGATCCTCTTCTTATATAATGCTGAACAATCAATTTTATGGCCCAAGTTTTGTTATTTGTAAGGCTTAAGTAATTTTTAACTTGGAGAAAAAGAAAAATGTCTTGCTGGTAATCTTTCCATCTATTTTCTTTCTTCTTCTTCTTCCTGTTACTCCTAGTTCAACTCCAGTTCTAACATTCATCATTTGGGAGCACGACGTACCAACCTAGTTAACGTTTAGAACTGCCTCAGTAGATCCTTCCCTTTATCAGAAATACTAGAGAAGTAGGTTTCTATCTAAGTAGTAGTTTATTTAAATAGTTATACTATCAGTATAATTAATACGTCAATCGATGAATCCATCTTTGACCATTCATTATGGTAGACAGCAAGAAAGCCAAATCGCCCCCATAGCTTCCTTGCGTTCCCTCCAGATCACCCACATTCTGGGCTCACCTAGCTAAGTCAAGTCGCCCCAGTGTATCAAATAAAAATAAAATAATTCTTTCGACATCATTAGCTCAGCGCCCTTTTAGCAGACTTCCCTTGAGGGAAATCAATAGCTGATTACGATCCTACCCAGGAGGTGACGAAAATGAGGTCCGTTCTATATATATCTAGAGGTCGCAGGATCAAGATCGTTAATGGCTGAAATCGGAACAGTGGGGTATAGAGGGAGGGGGGTTTGAAAATTCGAAATATCTCCGTTAACTACCCGTCGGATCGAAAAATTTTATAGAACAAATCTCTTTGCACATTAAATGTACTATAAATATTGTTCTATACATTTATTCTCTATCTTGAATATTAACCAACATATTTAAATTTTTCAGCCTTTAGCAAACCCCCACTTTTATTTATCTTACATAAAGATCTAGATTTATCTTACTCTTTTATGTAATAAACAACATTATTTGAAGCTTAAATGTTTTCAAAAGACCTTTATTATACGAGATAAATGCAAATATGTTCTGGTGACCCCCCTCCCCCCATCTTAAGTTGGTTGATTGAGATAAAAATTATTTGATCCATTATAAATTACTGTACTGGACATAGTAAATAGTTTTCATTAAAATTAATATGTAATATTCTGATATATTTCAAAAATTGTTTTTCTTTTCGGTGACCTGTTTGTTTACGTTTCAGACAGTTCCCGTCGGTAGGTTTCTTATTGTCGTTTGTATTTATTCACTTATATATATATATATATATATATATATATATATATATGTGTGTGTGTGTGTGTGTGTGTGTGTGTGTGTGTGTGTGTGTTTGTGTGTGTGTGTGTGTGTGTGTGTGTGTGTGTGTGTGTGTGTGTGTGTGTGTGTGTGTGTGTGTGTGTGTGTGTGTGTGTGTGTGTGTGTGTGTGTATGTGTATGTTAAAATACAGATTGGGGCAGAATGGGAAGTTTCAGGAAGTCCATTCAGCCCCACCCTGTACCAAACTATTTTATTACTATATATTATTGCATTACGATAATCAAAATGATATATTTTAATTTCCCTTTTTTCGAGTTTTGGCCTATATTTCCTATGTGGCAAATTCTTCTTGGATACATAGATAGCTAGAGAAATCGTCCCTAAAAAGAAAAATTGAAAACTAATCCAGATTACGCTTTAAAATAAAATTTAGATCGAGTTGTTTAGAAATGTATGTTATGTTGTTGACCTGACAATTTCTATTTTTGCGTGATGTGATTGATTCAAACATTTGAAACAAGTCGCTGAATCTCCAGTGTCTCATTTCAGAACACAGGATAAACTCTTAACACATATCTTTATTTTATAAAATCGGAAGAAACAGAATTTCGAAATGCTTGATAAAGGGAAATATAATTAAACTCTTCCTTGTAAAGTATGTGTATTTTTAAAAATTGTTTTGTCTGTTAAATTAATGTAAAAAAAAAATCATATTGCCTTCTCGAATTTCGGACTGGAAGCCACCGCAAGTTCTTCAGACCTTTTGCCCATCATTGTCAGGACATAATTCCATTCCTTGCTCTACCTGGTGTGAATTTGTAAACGATTAAAAGAACAATTTCATTGTCTCTGAACAGCAAGGGAACACCAGAGCCTGACAAATCCTGTAGAGTCACTGAATTATTCAAGATACCACTTTATGAGGCCCGAAGTTAATCAGGTGATTTATGATATTGGAATAAAAGAGAAAATATGAGAATGGAGAGAAGGAAATATTGTCCCCATACATTAAAACGGCAATAAATTTCCAAATTGAAAATTGTGGAAGTATAGTGGTTTTTTCGTTAATGGTTCATTTGACTCTAAGACCATTTGTCGGAGTGCAATGGAGATCTAAAAATATGTGCTTGGTATACAATTTTCGACGTTACCATTATCAGTGTTATAATGTAAAAAAATGTTATTCGCAAGATACACTTTGTTCTGATATTTATGATATTATTCATTAAAGTATTTTAATCAGTCTAATATGGGGCGGGATATCTATAAGCGCCACCCTTTTTTAGCAAATCTCGGTCGAAGGATTTTATTGGGTTTGTTACTAAAGAAATTCTTATTGGCCAGGCGAGAGTCGAACCCATAACCCTAGGTTTGCCACAAGTAGCATATCTTATAAAGCATTAACTCACATGGTAATCTTATCCTTACTAGAACAGAACAAAACGAAAAAGTCCGCCACCCAGGTGCTCAATGATTTCCTACAGGCAGAAATGATTATAATGAACTAACCTCATCGCCTATTCTCTGTTTCTCAGTTAGTAAGAAACAAGCGTAAAGAGTTATTGGAATATTGGCAGAACATAAGATAATTAGTAACTCAGTTAAACAAATTTATAATCGACCGAAATAGGGATTCACTGAATGCTGAATCCAAAAAAAAAATAAAATAATAACTCGCTCAATATTTGAGTTAGAGAATACGTAAAAAAGAAATCAATTTCAGTTGACAATTAAATTTACAAGAAGATTGCTTATACATTATATTATTTTCACTTCAGACGCATAACAATAGACATATTTTGAATTTTTGATTTCTTCCCACTGGCCCTATTTCAGTCTTTAAAGAATTTCAACTTTATTTTAAACCTTAAATATTAAGCTAGACACACACAACATGACAGACAAGTATGTCAATCCATAACTATCTACTTCACTCTCTCTCTCTCTCTCTCTCTCTCTCTCTCTATATATATATATATATATATATATTTCATCTGATCGATCGGCCCCTCAGACGGCCACTGCCGGTCCTCCGCTCTTAGTTTCCAGTCTCTTCCGAACTGCCGATAGTAGAACCATTTTCCTAGAGTAGGAGGAAAACAACAACGCTCAGTATGAGTATAAACGCGTGGTTAAAAAATTAAAGGTGTAAAAACCTACTTTACAGTTTAGGAGTGTAGAGTCACGTAAAGCAGTCTCAAGACAAATGAGAGCCTTATCTCTTGGACTGTTAGTCCTGAAGGGATTAGTTCAATGGGCAGAGACTACTTACTGAGAATTGGGGGAGAATCGGGGTGCCTACTAAAACAAACACAATACAGATAATCTGCTTTTTAAATCAAATATCAAGTATTCGGTTCTTTTGCTGCCGAGTGTGTATATGTTCTCGAGCTTCTCGATGGGATATGAGTTTTTACGTAGTGAGAGATCAACTCGATGTACAAGCTCCGTTATCCAAGGAGGACCTGGAATCAGTTGTGCCCTATAGACTGACGGGCCCCATTGTATTATTGTACCCGGAGGGGGGTTGTGGGCAGTTCGAGCTGCATGTGGGTGGGATCCCAGAGAGTCAAAGTCGTTCCGACGGCATATCAGACTCTTGTACTCGTCAAGCTTCCGTTGATACATAAGCACTACGGCACTAGCGCGCTCTGATAGCGAACTTGTAAACTATTATTCACCCTTGGCGGAGGACGAACCTCCACCAATTTTTACCTTCAGCTTGCAGAAGGAATTGGCAGATGAACCCACGCCTTAATCCGAACGGAGACCATCTCTCTCTCTCTCTCTCTCTCTCTCTCTCTCTCTCTCTATATATATATATATATATATATATATATATATATATATATATATATATATTGCTCGGCATTATAGTCTTTTGAGATCTTTAGCCACCCACGCGTGAGACTCAAGGGATTCGTAATCGAGTTTTAAGTAGCGAGTGATCCGCTCCACCTACGAACCCCATTAATCAAGGAGCACCTGAAATGAGTCACCTCCAGTAGGGCTGTGGTCAGTTTATCCTGGCTTTGGGCGGGATCTACGTAAGAGAGTCATCATTAGGGGCCGTCAGACGTACACACTCGTTAGACTCCCGCTGACCCATAAGCGCTGACACTAGCGATCAGGAGTACTACATGAATTGAAAATGTATTTCAGCAGATTTCGAAATCAGGTAAAAGGAGGGCACGTAAGAGAGAATCACAATCTAAGAAAAAATGTGTTAAAATGCAAAAAAAAAATACATATATATTACTTGACTCTTGTGACTTGTAATAGATTATTGATTGCGCGGAGTAGAGGAGTGGGAGGAATGGAGTGCAATTACTCCAAGATCAGGCCGGAAGATGGATGAGCCCGGACAAATGTCATTAGAACGAATCCTCCACCATTGCCTACATGTACCTGCCCCATTCATCTTTAACTATTAGCAATAGAAATTTGGTTTGCACAGCGGAACAGTTGAAAGAATGATTCCTAGAAAACTCTATATTGATAACGAAGAGTCTTCGGAATTAACACAGAATGTTGACTAGCCCCGTAGAACGTATATCAAATCCTGTACCAAGACCTCCGCCAAAAAGTCTGTCACGCTGGGGCTGCGAAAAATAAGCAGATTTCCCTCGTGAAGTTTTGCAATAGATAAATCTACACAATGGGGACATTGAATACTAGGTGAATAAATACAAACGGTAATCAGAAATCATTCGGTCAATTTTAATAAACTCTCAGCGGAAAGCATTTCAACTGTAAAGAAACAGGTTTGCCAACCTCTCTCAACATCTAGAAATATATTTCACCGGAAAGAAAAACAATTACTGAAGTGTATATGAATATAACATATTAATTATATTGAAAACTATTTACTATATCTAGTACTGCAATTTATAATGAATCAATAATTTTTATCTCAAATTTTAGTACTCCAAGAACTTAGGCGAGGGAAGGGATCGACAGAACATATTTGTATGTATCTCGTATAATAAAGGTCTCTTCAAAAAAATATTTGGTATTTAAGCTTCGAATAAAGTGGTTTATTAAATAACAGAGTATTGTTTAGGTAACATGAGTAGAAGTGAGGGGTTTGCTCAAGGCTCAAAACTGAAAAATGCAAATATCTCTTAATATTCACTCTAGAGGTTACATCTATATAACAATATTTATAGTACATTTAAGTTGCAATAGGATTGTTTCTATACAATTTTTTAGTAACCGAGATATTTTGAATTTTTGAAAATCCTCTCTCTTACCCCCCCCTCCCACTGGTCCGCTTTCAGCCATTAAAGAACTTTATCTTTATTTTTACATGAAACGATTAAATATCGAGTTTGGTAACAATCAAACAAAAATTGCGACCGCTAGAGCGTTAACAGACAAATATATATACATAATTTAGAACGGACCTCATTTTCGTCATCTCGGGGGTAGAATCGAAGAAGATTTGAAGAATGTTTTCGAAAATAGCGTGATGAGTACGACCTCAATAGCTGATTTCCTAAAATAGGTGTATATATTAAAAACGCAGATAGTGTATCATACATAATGGACAGGTGGAAGTTCCAAAATGGAAATGCATTAAGTGCTAAGTTGAAGAAGGATTGCATATGCAAATGGAAGAGGTAGAAGTAATTGAGCTTCTCTCCTTGAATATGGATCACTTCGCTTTAATATGGAGTAAGAATTCAAAATACTCCCGGGGTCTAAGTGCGTGCCTGCCCTCTTTAACATTTTATAAAAACCCGTTCAGAATAACAGAATTCACTCCATAATTACCATCCGAAATTGTAAGGTAATATTTGCATGATGTTTTCCCTCGTTTATTCTGGTCAAGGAATAGAAACTTTAAAGATAGCAACAGTCAGACTGAGTCATATAAATGGTAGTATCATTATTTTTGGAGGAAAACATTTGTTTCAGCACAATAAAGTTAGTTAAAAGTAACTAAAAAAAATCAGTGAATTCGATTTTAATAATTGTTTTTACTCTTTTTGAATAACTTTTGACTTTTAGAGAACCAGCAACTAAATTTTAGATGGTTTCCAAGACACTCAGGTATAGTTGGGAATAACATGGCAGACTTGGTTGCTGAAAGTGGCTTATATATTATTTGTCCGCACCAAAGGAAGCTCTTCCATTTAAAGGTAGATGAGAGGAAGCAATTCAAGTTGTATAAATAAATAATTCTTGATAAAATATTTTTATTATGATTATTATTATTTTTTATTATCGTCCGCTTTTTGTTACTATGGCTGATTGGGAAGTGTTATCTACAGGTTACCGCCCTTTTCTAGCCAGGGTGGCTCTAAGGATTTTATTTAATGAGTTCGTCAATAAATAAATTCCTATTGCCCAGACGGGAATTGAACTCGCCATTCTAGGTTGATCATCTGAGATTAAGACCTCCTGGTAAAATTATATTCATAACAATTTTACTATATTTGTTGCGCAACGCTACTTTACAAAATACTCATACTCCCAATATTAACATACGCATGCCCAGTCTGGCTGGGCATCAGCAACACACACAAAAAGAGATTCCAGTTATTCCAGAGCAAAGTACTTGGGATAGCGGCAAATGTTCCATGGTTTGTTAGGAACAGCCAAATCCACGGGGATTGGAGGTTGCACCTATTTCAGTTCATCTTCAACAACTTGTGAGGAAATATCTTGCCTGCCTTTCTACGTCAAGTGGAGCCACCCATTATAATTTAGGTATAACGAGTGAAGGACGACTTGCGTCCGAGGTTGTACCAAAATATCTTAGTTTTGTAACAAATGTAACAATTTGTGTATAATACCTTTGTTGTATTGGACCGAAATAAAATTTTCTTTCTTTCATTCTTTTTTATCATATTAATCATATGGATTAAAAAATGGAATTGATGTTCACCAATTTTAATAAAGTGAGTTTTTGACAATATTGATTTGAGTTCGTTATTTCTGTTACAAATTTAATTCTGTTTGTGTTTATGTAGGTGTTTGTTGTGTTTTTGTTTTTAATTTTAATAATAATAGGTGAAATGCCTCGGCAAATGATATTGAGAAAGCCATTCACGTTCCTAGTTAAAATTCCATTTTAGATGAATTATGGGCATTTTATTATAGTGAACAATATATTCAAATTTGACGCCCTTCAAAGGGCATGTTCGAAAGGTTGTGTTTCCCATGTTGTTCCACTAAAGAATTTGCATAAATAGGTAATGTTTTCTAGGGAAATGAAGGAGAAATCTTTGCAAAGCAAATAATGTAAAAGCTTCCCTCAGCCCTTAAGTATTTTTATTTTTCATCTCCTCATTGGAAGGGATTAGAATGAGCGCAGTCCCTTTCAGAATGAGTTGTTTTTAGTCGTAAAAGGAAACTTAGTATGCAAGGCTGGGTTGGTAATCGAACATTTATAGCGATGCTGACACCTCATTCTCCTTGATATTCGCCTATCAAATAACAGATGTGGAACGCGACACAAGACGATGATACTATTACTTTTTATGCCAGAAAAGCCACTTACTTTTACAACATAGGGTTGTTTATTCTTCTTCTAGAAGTTTTTTTTTTTCTAAAAACCATTTTTATATACATATTATTATAATGATTATTTCAGAATTTTAAATCCTTTTAATACGTTACAAACCCACTTTACATTTTTATATATTTTTTACAATAAAACATCAACGTCAATAAAATCTATATACATTATAACAAGGTCATTAATCAGTAAATAAAAACACAAAAATAAATATCTAAGAAGAGTAAAAAACTAAGTTCATTGGAAGGTTTGGAGATTGCGATGAACAAGAAACTTATAGGTAAGGTAGAGTGTCGTATCCTAAGTCTCGTAGTACAACTTCGTCACGTCTATTGTCACGACTGCTGTGGATGGCCACTTATACAAGGCTTTATTTCACGCAGTTGATTTTCTCATGTTCTATGCCAACATTTTTGCCATCCATTTAATGTTGTCTGTTTAATATGTAAATGTAACCCGAGATCTTTTTCCCCCAAGCGATCGTTGTCCAAGGCTACTTACCGTAATTCGGCCTTGGCTTTATTATGGCATTACAATACTTAATTGTAAAAGTTCTTACAACAGTAATGGAGCATAGAGTTTTTTAGCGGGAAAACACTTGGTTATATTAATCAGTCATCTCTTCATTATATGCAAATCATTAAAACTGTGGATAGGAAATGAATAATTCCCTTTATACGAAATAAATAAAAATAATTGTGTTTAGTAACAGGGATAATTTTAGTCAACTCTTTGATCAGGTAGAATATTCTGAATTGAGTTTGTTAAGGAGGGAGGAGACATTGATAAAAGCACATTTGCACCTGAAGGAGCCTCGCCGAATAGAGAGATAGTGAAGTTGCTGGAGGAATATAAGTGATTTCCACGGCCGACTTGTTCCAGAGGCTCTTGGTGAACACTGATAGTTGTCAGGGCCCCCTCCATTCCTTCTATAGTTCTCCAGATCTGGTGTTGACGTTATCACTACTGGGGCGACGGGTAAAGCCTTTATCGGCTTCCAGCAGGAACACTCCAGGAAACCGGCTTATCGCCACAAATCAACTTATTTCCCCTATGAGTGTATGTTTTATTTTATCTCGATATATATAAATAAACTTTTAAGCTATTGTTGAACAAGTACAAGTATCGCTAGCAGCGGTGTTCCAAGCGTCACATTTAAACATTATAACTATACTTTTCCCGTGGATGGTTTGAGCGAATATTCCTACAATATATACAGATTTTATTTATACTTTTCGATTATTTTTTGTTGTAATTCTTATCTTATTAGGAACAATTAAAAAACAGGATTAAATTAAAAAAGTCTGCCACTCAGGGGCTGCGTAAACTAAGCAGATTTCCCATGTTAACGAAAGCAGAAAAGTTACTGAAACGGCCGAACTAGCTAGCCGGAAATTCACGACTACAACCGAAGTTAGCCGATCTCATCATGTCCGTTACGCTCAATTAAATGCAAATATCTCGGTTAATATTCAAGATAGAGAATAAATGTATATAACAATATTTATAGTAAATTTAATTTTCAATAAGATTGAATCCATACAATTTTTGGATCCGAAGCATTGTAACAGGAAATTTTTGGAAATTTCGAAAAAACCCCCTCCCATTGTTCCGATTTCAGCCATTAACGAACTTGATCTTTATTTTTACATAAAACGATTAAATACCGAGCTTGGTGACGATTAAACAAAAATTGAAACCGCTAGAGTGTTAGTAGACAAATATATATATATATATATATATATATATATATATATATATATATAGGTATATATCTTTGAACGAACCACATCCTCTTCATCTCTTGGTTAGGATCGATGGATATTTGAAGACATTTTTCGAAAATCGCGTCATGAATATGACCCTTAAGGAAAAAACCAAAAATTATATTCCAAATTTATGAAAGTAAAAACGCATTATAACTTAGAAATAGCAAATAACTATGCATTTTTTTTCTTTCCGGTGGGCATAATAAGCCATGAAGATCTTTAGCTGCCCCCAAACGAGGCTCTTGGGATTCTTAACCACAGCTTTACATAGTGAGTGATGAGCTCCCGTTAACCAAGGAGGGCCTGAAATGAGTTGTCTCCAGTAGAATGAGGGGCCACATTTTACCCGGGAGATCTGTGGTCGGTCACCCCAAGGAGGTGTTTACGTATATTCTTGTTAGACTTCGGCTGATGCTCACGCCTTCTCCTTTGGTGGTTTGGGTTCCAACCTGCATCTATTTTTACATTTTATTCACTACTTTATTATTTTTTCAGTTTACTGAGGGTAGTGGTAAATGTGCCCACGTCTTAACTTTCAGACCACCTGCGACTCCATTTTATCTATATTAAAACATATTCATGTCAGTGCTGAAAATGATAGGAAAACGTCAATATTTTCATGACCTACAAACCAAATTATGGTATGTAATAGGTTTTTTTTTTTACATTCCCCTGTTAAGTTTGCCAGGTTTCGATTTGTTAAACTGGCTCGGGATGTGCCCTTTTGTTGTGAGAAAGGTTTGCTCGGTTAATGACCGCCTTAGAGGTTGTAGGGCTTAATAAGGAAGTAAGAAGAATGCTGAGACCACGGTGCCCTTAGAGTGAGATTCCTCCAGATTCTACAGGCCTCATTGTCCTTGAACTTCGTGAGATAGTCCATCCGTTATGGACAGGATTTTTCAACCGTGGCTGAAGAGGCATCGGTCTCAATGGTATGGATTTCCCAGAGGTGGGCAGGCTGAAGGGGGTATGTCCGGTTCCTTTGTGTTTAGGTTCACTCCCGACGAGAATCTGTTTGTCCAGGGGTTGGATTAGAGGGCCGGGGTAGGATGCAGAGCCAGGTGCCTCGACCTGGAAAATGCAGCACATATTGTGCAGAAGTGCCCTTTGGCTGAAGGCATTAGGACTCTGAGGGACGATAGATTCCTGGAAAAGAATTTTCCTGAGGAGGGGGCCTTATTATTTTTGCAGGGAAGAACCACTATAGTTGATATGAAATTGGTATATGGAAGAAGTGGGCTTGATAAAGTTCCAGAAGTTGTAGGGGGATCATACAGGGTATGGACTGTGTGGGAATGTCAGATAACAGGTGTCACCGTCAGGTGGGAGGAACAGGACATACGGGGACGGCCACCTGGATTTTGGGCCTGTATAGAGACCCTGCGGGATGGGAGTCTCTGGTACAGGGGAAGGAAGGGCTTCAAGTTGCTGCTATGGTGGGAAGGACGTACTTTTTCTGTTATGTATTGTATTATTTCAGTAGTTTAAAATTTGTTTTTGCTTGGAATTAGTGTTTTTTTATATTGGTGTATTAGTAGACAATATATGAACTTGTAAATATATTTAAGTTGTTTCCTAGTTTAAGAGTAACTGTTTTATTGTTTATGTAGGTTAGTCTCTTAGCTTTAAGGTTCTGTATATAGTTTTATTTGAAGCTCTTAATAGTGCTGGGGGGCAGCTGGGCATTGTGCTTCAAGTAGCCATTGACTTTAAGAAGCGTAAGTATGATGTATTAGTAATTGCAATTGTTATAATTCTTTTTGTAAATACTCAAATAAATGTGTGTGTGCATGTGTATATATATGGGTATATATATATATATATATATATATATATATATATATATGTATATATATATATATATATACTTACACACACACACATACAAAAAAAATTACAATTACTAATAAATCATAATTACTCTTCTTGAAGTCACTGACTTTACAAAAAGAAAAAACATTGATATATACAAATATATATGTACACTCATTTACATCGAGTTGTATATGTATTGTATATGTCTGATACCACTCCAGCAGACTCAATTCATTTTTACCTTTTAAAACGTCGACCTTATGGCCTAGAGACTATTATGAAAATCACCTGAACCTATTGTGTTGGGGGTGAGGATGTGATGCATATTCAGGAGAAGGTGGATCTATGGCCTGAAGGAGATTTGTGCACGCCAGATTTTACCATTTGATCATAACCGCAGAACATTTAAGGTGGTAACAGAGGCCAGGTCCTTCGAGGACTCTAGCACATGGTAAGTTAGTCAGTATATTGCCCCAGTCTACGGGAAACAGAATATTTTAATGTACAGAGACGTTAATACATAATTATAAATGAAATATTTCCTCTTCAGAGGCCTTTGTTAGAATTTCCCCGACCATAAACGAATATTAAATGAGGGATTTGCCTGAAATCGTAATCGTTGCTTTTAGGTAATACTGCTTAGAACAGAACTTCTCCTCGTGGTTCTTAAACAACCATTGTCATTAAGAAACAACCAAAATTGTCTAATCTTCCATGAGGAAAGTGTTTATATTTGAGAGAACTGTTTTATTTGCAGATTTTCCTCAAGGGAAATCAGCGATTGAGGTTGTGCTCATAATACGATTTTCGAAACATTTACACAGATGTACAACAATCCAACCTAAGAGGTGACGAAAATCTTGTCGTTAATATATACACACACACACAAGCACCTGGCTGTTACCGCTCTAGCGCTATCAAATTCGATATATAACAGTTTTCCATGCAAAACTAAAGATATTATTATTATTTTATTTATTGCTTACAAGGATTTTCCTTATAGCAAGGAGTTGGCCTTATATAATGAGGTTAGTTTTTCTATGTTAGTAGCTTATATAGAAACATATTTTTAAAAACTAGAATTGAGTATAACTGACAAGAATTTACTAATAGATAGGTATAACAGTACTAAATAAACCAAAAAAAAAACAATTAAGAGAAGAAGAGAATTTAATAATGTTAACTCAGACAAGATTCGCGAAGTTTGAAACTATTTCTTAAATATTTAAAAATGTTAATATATACTTCTCTAGTTGCATTATTTAGAATATTATGAAGATGTGAATTATCAGCTGGCTGTTTGATGAATGGTAAATACTGTTCTCTGAAAGAGGAGTAAATAGGGGGGCAATGAAGCATTATATGATAAATGTCCTCATTCAACTAAAGATAAAGTTCGAAAACTACTGAAATCTTACGGGGGGGGATTAGAAAATATGAAATATATTTGTCATAATAAATCTTCACTACGAAAACTTTTATAGATAGACAATATTAATATTGGTTATTCACAAATTAAATTACCAATAAATCGTATTATATACATATTTTCTCCATCATTAATTGTGACAGAAATATTTGGATTTTTCAGTAACCCCCCCCCCCACTCCTACTCATGTCATATTAGCAATAAGCTGTTATATTATGAACCACATTATTCTAAGCTTCAATATCATATATTGTTTTCACGAAATCATTATTACGCAAATTCGTTCTGTATTGTCATCATCAATTCGTATTTTACGTTCTTATCTTGGAAACGTTTATTTGATCTATACAATACTCAATATTTGCGTTTCTCTCAACACTAAAGATCATATTCGTTAATGACTGAAATGGGACCCGAAAAAGGGAAGATTTAAAGGGGGGGGGATTCGACTGTATAAAATATTTCGCCAGATTGAGTCGGATAGAAAACTTTTATAGAACGATTCTTTCTTTGTTAAAAAAATTGTGTTGTGTGCATTTTTTTTCCCTAACTCAAATAATAAGTGATTTATTCATACATTCTTGTTTTAAAGTAAACCCACACTTCCACTCATAGGATTTTTCTTAGAAAAAGGAATTATATGGTAGGAAAAGATCAATAGTGTGTCATACCACCACAAAGGGATATCTGCTTAGTTTACGCAGCCCCTGCGTGACGGATTCATATTACTTATTATTATATTTAACCTGAGTCGCATAGTTATTTGAGATTTTACTGGTTTTTGATTTATAACTTTTTAGCCTATACCCCTATATGTGTCTGTATATAAATTACAAAAAAAATCAAGTCATTCAAAAACCCACATTTTTTGTTCTTAATATCCAGTGACTGTTTTTACAGCACTTTGTATCATTTTATTTCAAAATATTGGACTAGCTTGTAAATAGCCAAAGAAGACTATGAAATGATAAAATGGAAGTTCCGCCACGGTCATCACATGTAAGCAATGTTTATTCAAATTCGAGTGTACCTCATTTTGACATCTCCTAAGATCTATGGGGCATTTGAACAAATTTTTAAAAATTCGCACCATGTGTACAGTCCAAATAGATAGATATAATATAGTCCAATTCTAAAATAGAGACTAATTCTTTATTTTACATATACATCATGAACTAGGAACAACTTTTTTTTTTATTCCTTTAACAGCTGATATATATATATATATATATATATATATATATATATATATATATATATATATATTGTAACGGTTTTTAAGTTAATTATTATTATTAATTTTTAATTAAACTGCCCGGCAGCTCACGTGGACCCGTGAGAACCATCATGCACGGAGAGCACTTTTAGTGCCCCATGATAATACCCCCAAAATCCTTATCCTATCCTATCTACATCACATCCCGGTATGTAAGCCGGGTATATGCGTGTGTACTTATTTTTATTTTGCATGCTTCAAGTTTTTATTCCGCTTACTTTTCTTCGAAAGCCCTTCTTCTACGAATGATTTTTCTTTTAGAGGTTTCTTCAAGACGAAAGACCTTCTTTAGTCAGGTATAGGGGGGGGGGGAAACTTAGTGTCCGACTGTCTCTACATTATAACTTAAATTGTTCTGTTTATTCTCTCTCTCTCTCTCTCTCTCTCTCTCTCTATATATATATATATATATATATATATATATATATATCTTAGACACTTGGCACATATAGAAAATAAAATTATAAGAACACTCACTTCTTCGAGTCTCGGCACCGACTCGATAATTCCTGTCCTTGAGATATTACTTTGGACTCGCAGGGCTGCACTCTCTCGGTCCATGGCTTCATTAAGGAGCCCTATTACTAATCTAATCATTCACATAGAGATGGGCGGACTATTCTTTCAGGCCTATGTACAAGCCCGTTACTATATTCATACACGCGCGAATCTCTTATCCAGAGCTGTGATGCATTATATGGTCTGCATTTGCTCTGAAAATGTCTGGGTTCCCAATTCTATTGATGTAGGGCTTATAGAGTTTCTTATTAAAGCCTAATGTTTAAGGTAAAGCTGGTACTGATGTGCAAATGTTGATCTTTTTGCAGACTCCACTTCCCTCGGCCTGCCTACAACAATTAGAGATTGTTGCGCTCGGGAGAGGATTATCTTCCAAATGCAAGTTATTTTGTAATATGACATTCATAATTGAATTTCTCTGAGCAGAAGTTCTTAGGTTAATGTCCTTTTGACATGACTTAAGGACCTTTAATTACGTGTGCTTCATTATTAGTTCCAATCTCCGGTCACTGCGTTCTGCCCGAAAGGTGGGAGTGAATTAATTCTACATGATTTCCTACTGACATATTCACGTGGACGATTAGTAGATAACTATATTTTATGAAAATATTTTGAAAGTATATCATTTAGTAGGTTTTCTTAACATTAGTCGGATTCCTAGTTATAGCAAAGACATAGAAAACTATAGCAATCGAGCAAAAACCCAGAATGCGTGACGAATTGTGTTGGGCCCTAATATTGGGATGGTGGATTACAGAGGGCGGCTCTCGGATTATGGTGGCCATTGTCAGTATTGCCAGCTGTCAAAAGCCAAAACGTTTGTGCAACAGATGTCAGAGTTAGCAGCTAAAAGGCTCGATTAGATATGCCCCTTCACCAACTCCGGAATGAACTATTTCCTGTTCAATATGTTTGACGGTTAGAAGAAACGTGTGAATAGTGAAATGGTGTATTGTTCACAGCTGAGCTGGGAAATTTGAAATCGCACACCCATCTTAGTGGGCTTATGAACATAAATAGAACGTAAAATCTAAAATATATATCAGAGGGAGCAACAAAGTATAGGATGTGTCATCTATTTATAATGCATGTAGGTGGTAATATGAAATTTGTACAATCATACGCCATTACTCTCATTTTAGACTTGAAGACAATTAACATTTACAACAAACTTTAGTCCACACCTACTCCACTCATCTCACCAAATAAATAATAATTATCAGTTTAGACAGACTTAAAAGATAAGCTGGAATAAAACTTGTCTTACAACAACTCGCAGAAGAATGACGAGTTAATCGATAGAGCGCCAAAGATGTACGGGTATTTAGTTCACGAAACCGGTTCCAAATTCAAATCATACGTCACACAGAATCTATTTGATTGTCTCTTACAGAAAAATATCCTACCTTGGATTCAAATAAAAAAAAATATTTTAATTAGTAAAAAATAACGAACAGATGTGTTAAGGAAATTCAACTATTAGGACAACGCATGGAAAGAAATTAAGCACGATTGATTCGTTCAGTAAAAACACTTTGGGCAACATTCAACCTGAAAGGACCTGATTCTGTTCAATGTTTGTACACTTAAACAACTAACAAATTCCTTTTATGATCGATGCCCTACTTGGTACCTTATTTAATTTCCTATTCAAATGTTATGATCGCTATGGATCTCTAGAGCTCCAAGAAAAGGAATTACAAACCATTACGGAAAGCAGGAGATTGCAGGAAATATGTTTAATTTTTAATTTTATTCCCTAATGAGGAGCGTGGATTGTTTGTTCCTCATTATTGGCTTCTTGGAAGAGCATGTCCTCCTCGGATGACGGAAGTTATACGTCGAGTTGATCACTCACTACGTAAAAGCTATGATCTGAGCCTCGCTCAGGGCCGACTAAAAGGTATATAACGCTAACCGAAGAAATAAATAAAATCGACCTTTGAGATCATTAGCCACTTCGAGAGAGACATCTTGAGGGAACCCACTTCCTTATTTAAGGTAATTATATCAATTTTAGCTAATATTATATAAATATTATTTCTGTCGGGGATGTTACAAGGGAGCAGCTTAAGTTTCACTATATTCTGATATAGGCGGAAGTTCATGATCCTAATAGATGCTTTTAGTATCTTAGTAAACATCTTCCTTACTCCTTCCGTCTTTATGCCAAGAACTTGTAGATATTCTGCATTTGACGGGTAATATATATAAAACGCTCTAGCGGTTTCAATTTTTTTTTTAATCGTTACCAAACTCGGTATTTAATCATTTTATGCAAAACTAAAGATCAAGTTCGTTAATGGGGGGAAAAATGAAATCAGACAAGTGGGAGGGGGGGGGTAGATCTCCGTTATGCGTCGAATCGAAAAACGTTATAGAACCAATCTTATTACAAATGTAATGCTCGATAAATGTTGTTATGTATGTTTTTGCTCTACTTTGATTATTGACCGAGATTTGCGCATTTTTTTAGTTTTCGGTCTCAGTAAACCCCCACTCCTACTCATGTCATATTGACAGGAAGGTGTTATTATATGAAGCCTAAATACCAAATATTGTTCTCATTGAACTTCTACATTTTGTGGTAAATGCAAATCTGCTTAGTTAACGCAGCCCCTGTGTGACGGACTTTTCTATATTGTATTTTCTTTAAAATATGGACAGTATTTGATGTAGATTCTTATTTGTTACTAAATTTATCTTTTCTACTTATTTCAAATCGAAATGTTGGATCAATAATTGTAACCTAGTCTTCTTTTCATAAAATGTCAACAATATCCGCTCTTCTAATAAACCCATCTCATGAAGTTCAACCGACTTCTTCATATTTTTCCCACTCTGGATGGTACGCTCTCAAAAGATGAAGTTCTCAAATTCTAGGAGTTTTCTTAGCTGTTGTGTCCTTGGAGATGTTGAAGTAAACATATGATAATCCATTTAAACCGTTTCAAAAATAGCCAACTGAAAAATTGATAGGAAATTTACCTTTCGTTTTACTAATCTCAGGCATTTCTAAACTCTAAAATATTTATTATTTATCAATGAATACTACGTTGAAAGAAGTAAATAAACAAATGTATCATCCTCTGGTATATTATAGGAAGATGTAACCCTACAGTGTCAATACGAAAATAAAGAAATTTAAAAAACCCATTTATATTTGTCGGAAATGCAGAATAGCCTGAAGAGTTATACTGATGAAGAAGCGTGACCCGATCCCGTTTCGTGGAAGTGATCTACTGATAACGATGAAATGTCTGAGTACATTTCACTGGAGCACATATATATATTTTATAGGGCTGGTGAGTTTACTTTCTGTCAAACCAGGCCTCTCTACGTGGGCTTACACAGCTCTAATGGCTGACAGCAAAAGGAATAAATCAAACAGGTTGAGTGTTTGACCTCTTCTCATGGAGTCGAGGGTCAGTGGATATAGCTATATAAGCCCTCTATCACGTAGTAGGCCTTTACACCGGCCGGGACACGTTTTATTTGAGGCAGTCCGCCAGAACATTTCACATACGGGTACTTTGAAGAAATTATTACCGCTTCTCTTATTGACACCTGAATGGGGTGTTAGGCACTCCAATTATCCCTCTTTCATTTCATATATATATATATATATATATATACCCCTCCTTGTCTAAATTCTCACTTACAACATGGCAGTGTGCCAAGACTGAAGTTTAGATTAAAGTTGTAGTCTGAATACTCATACCGAGCTAATGCCTATCATTAGCCAGCTTATGCAGGCTTCAGGCTACCGAGGGATGGCTGTCTAACAACTCTGGACTTGAATAGAATATTCTCCACTCATGCCTTTACACCTCCGTAGAAACATCGTCACGCCGATGATTTCCATAGATTGCACTCAGGCTTTTGACTCCGTCGACCACGCCGAACTCCTTAACACCCTAGGTGGGCATGGCTGCCCCACCCAACTCCTAGCCATGCTCCGTTCCCTCCTTCATGGCCGAACCTTCCAAGTAAGGGTCGGCGAATCCCACTCCACATCCCGTCCTCTCAAAGTAGGGATTCCTCAGGGTTCACCTCTATTACCTTCCCGCTTCACGGCGTACACCGCAAAGGTAGTGAGTCGACGATTTCACAATACTGAGGTAGTCGCATATGCAGACGAAGTGGCTTTTGTTAGCACCTCCCTCAACCCTTCCCGCGCGCTATCCCTGGCCGAATCCGCCTGCCAATCCATTTCCGACCACCTGAGATCCATTAACATCCATGTGAACCCCAGGAATACAGATGCCCTGGTGTTCGCATACAGAAAACCTCCGTCTCCGACACCTTCCGACTAGACAACACCGACTTACCTGTCTCCCGTACCATACTCTACCTTGGAATTCGACTTGACAGACATCTGCCATTCACAGCACACGTAAACGGACGACTTAAACACCTACGGAACAAGTTCAACTCCCTCAACCACCTCCTCCTCTCTCCAGTCCTCAGCCTACGACTTAAATTCCTCATTCTCAAAGGCGTCATTCAACCCGCTCTCCAATATGGTTCCCCCCTTCTCCGATACCTTATCAAAACCTCTCTCACCTCACTTCAACAGTTCTAAAACGGTATAATCCGTAAAATTGGCCAGCATACCTCCCTCTAACGCGCCACCAACCGGACAATTCATGATACCGTCTCCCTAGAACCCATCTCCCACACCATTTCCCTCCGCCATTTTAAATTTTTCGGCTCTCTCAACTACGCAGATAATCCCCTCTACCGCTCCATACCCCCTCCTCAGCAGCCGGTGAGATGGCGACAGGTTGGTCTCGATGAGCCTCTAGTCGTTCTCACCCGCTGCTGTCACCCATCCTCATAGTGCTCTAGGATCGGCCAATAATACATAAACAGGGCTAACCCCCTTTCTTCACCCCCTTTATTATAGCCCTGTAGTTTAAGTTAGGTTAGTTAGGTTTATTTAGTTTTAATTTAGTTTAGTTTTATTTTAGTAGCGGCCATCTTTCTTCTTTTTCTTCCTATCTCCTCTCCTTGTATCCCTAACCTTTCTTCTTTCGTTTTCTTCCTATCCATCACAACCCACCCGATATCACCAGCTACCGGGTCACCCATCCTTGTTAGTTCCATTATACCCCGTCACAATCACCATCTCCCTTAAAATGGAACTATAGATCAGTAGAAGGGGAACTATCACTTCTCACCCCCGGTGGGTCACACCACCTTAATACCAACAACGTATGTGAAGCTGGGTCTCAGTTAAAAGAACAAAAAAAAAAAAACAATCATGCCTTTACTGGTGTGAATGGAATTTTCCATCTTGTTTGGTCCCATGATAATCAGGTTTACCTCTATATTATATAAATGTTACGGTGAAAGACCGAAATCTGGAGAATACACCGGTGAGGGTATTTGGTGTATGTCTATATATATTATATATATATATATAGAGAGAGAGAGAGAGAGAGAGATAGAGAGAGAGCAACGAAAAATTGTTTAGATTTAATTATAATGCAAATGTATTTTTTTATAAATATCCTACTCATGTCCTATACGTTTTTCTCCAACTCCATTATTAACAGAATATTTGAACGTTTAGTTTTCACCTTTTAGAAAACGCACACTCCTACTCGTCTTGTTAATAATAAGCTGTTATATCATTATACATCTTATCCATAACTTAAATATATAAAAATTTCAAGGTTTTCAACTTACTGTGATATGAAGACAGTTATCTTTTTTCTAGAGTACCCAAATATTTACTCGATCGATAAAATACTCAATATTTAAACGATTAATATAAAGCTAAATATGAAGTTTATTACTGGTCTTGTTCAGCCCAAGAGGGAGGAGTTTTAAGGGTGTTAAGATAAAAAATTCTCCTTTATTTTGACGAGTATCTAAAAATGTTAATGAATCAATCTAGCAAATCATTTTATCCATTACCATTTTCTCTCTATATATTTTTTTCTTAATTTGAAGTAGTGTTTATACAGGTTCCTTGTTACTGAAGAAATGAAAAATCGAATTCGCGACGAAGTTATTTCCGGACATCGAAAATCTGCTTAGTTTAGCGTAGCTCCTACAGGGCAGACTTTTTGATATTATTTATTAGGAAATACCTATTTGAACAAATATTTGGCGTTTGTATCACACAGACCTTTACAATTATTCTGACTTTACGGCTGAGGCAGGAACACAATCATTCTTGTTTTGGAAACATAATGACAAAGCCATCCATAGCTGGAAGATTATATTTTTGTATTAAAGTGTTGCATTCAATCTGATTCTGTGCAATGGTTACCCTAAATATCTTCAAAATCCTGAGAGTAACCAAGAAAAACATTTCTTTTGGGGTCTATGGCTTATTAGCAGATTTCCCTTAAGGGAAATCAGCTATTGAGGTTGTACTCATGACGGAATTTTAGAAATTTTTCTTCAAATGTCCATCGATCCTACCTAGTAGATGACAAAAATGAGGTCCATTCAAAACTATCTATATATATATATATATATATATATATATATATATATATATATATATAATATATTTGTCTGTTATCGCTCAAGCGGTCGCAATTTTTGTTTGATCGTTACCAACTCGATATTTAGTAGTAAAAAGAAAGATCAAGTTCGTTAACGGCTGAAATCAGACCACGGGGAGGGGGGGTTTAGAGGAGAGGATTTTTGAAAATTCGAAATATCTCCGTTACTATTAGTCGGATCGAAAAATTGTGCAGATTCAATCTTATTGCAAATTAAATTTACTATAAATATTGCTATATACATTTATTCTCTATCTTGAATATTAACCGAGTTATTTGCTATTTTATTAATTCTGGGTGGCTAATGGACAAAGTGACTTTCCCGCCAAAAGCTAGTTTGACCGTTTCATTAACTGCTTGGCTTTCGTGAAATTTCTGTATTGTAAAACGTCACGTGGGAAATCTGCTTAGTTTATGCAGCCCCTGCGTGACGGACTTTTTTGGATACTAGGGTTAAAATATCTCTAATATTTGGTGCTGTTTCAAGAAAATGTAAGTATAATCATCACTGAAACCACATTGTAGGGAATATGTTCAATCGGTTACGGTATTTCTTAATGTGGAGCCTCCAGCATTATTGATTTCACTTAGTGGTATTCTGCTTCTGAGGTTGTTCTCACCCTCAGGTTGAGTTGTTTCATAAAATATCCATTAGTACTGTCTAACACGTGAAAGACATTTACCATCTAAATTTATGTATTTGTTCTATTGATTTTTATAGGGTGAGTGACAAAGAGGAATATTTCCAGGTGGCGGTATACCAACGTGCAGTGGATTTATGCAATGAAAACTACGAAGAAAAAGGTGGTTTTATCTAGTGACCTTCGCCATAAAACTCTGAAGAATATTGGAGATTGGGTGTGCAACTTTGAAAAGTGCATATTGTTTGATCCTGAACAAACTCCACATTTCTCCCCTGACCCAATTTAAAAAGAAAAAAAATCCGTCGATCCCATCTAGAAAATGAGGAGAAAAACAGGTCCATTCAAAGTTATATGCATACATACACTCAAGCGCTCTCGCTCACTCAATATTTGTTTTATCGTTACCAAACAAAATTCATGTAAGTCTAAATATGGAGTTTCTTGATGGACGGATGGATGGAATTAGACGTGGTAGAGTAAAGGAGAGGGACTTAGAGATTGAGTAAAATACAAATTTCTCTTTTATTATTGCAAATAAAAACAGCCATCTTCCACAATAATGATTTATTAAAGCAACAGATAGCTTTTGATGCAGCCTATCACCCTCATTGCCCCAACGAACAAAATATTGGCTAGGAACAGACTCCTCTATTATTTTCTTGTTTCAAACAAATATATATTGATATAAAGATGGAGTTTTGTCCTCTCATCGCTATTTGAAGCATTGATCTTCTTTTTGTTCAATATGAATCAATTTTAATTTTTTGTTTTAAGCTTTCCGTAAATCCCACATTCGCTAATGCAATTTTCGTTAATGATTTTATAACAGACTTCTTATCTGTAGCTTTAATTTTAAGTACGTTTCCAAGGGGTTCTTAATACATTTGTATTTTATTATTCTTATTTCTTGTTGTTTTCCTCTCCTAAATTTATTCTTCAATTTGTTCCTCTGTAATATTTTTTTTTTGTTTAGCTAGTCCATGGCGGAAACTAGTCCATTGTATCACTATCCGTTTTCTTCATAACCTCCATGAGCCTGAAGCACCGCTAGTGGAAGGTCATAAAAAAAAAGATGTAGGTGTTAGTTTAGTTTCTTTGTGTTATAGACCTACTCCTGATTAAGCGTCAAATGGATGCGAAACTAGTTGAGAAAAAAAAAGTCCGTCACGCAGGGAATGCGTAAACTAAGCAGATTTCCCATGTGAAGTTTTACAATAGAGAAATTTCATGAGCGCCGAGCAGTTAATGATACGGCCGAACTAGCTTTTGGCGGGGGGACGGCGGCTTTCGTCCGTTAGCTGCCCAGGATTTAATAAAAATGCAAATATAAGTTTTATAAGATAGTTATAAGAGTTAATATTCAAGATAGAGAATAAATGTATATAACAATATTTATAGTAAATTTAATTTGTAATTTGCCACTCTAGCGGTCACAATTATTGTTTAATCGTTACCAAACTCGATATTTAGTCGTTTTATGCAAAAAGACAGATCGAGTTCGTTAATGGCTGGAATCGGACCAATGGGAGGAGGGTTTAGAGGGGGGATTTTCGAAAATTCGAAATATCTCCGTTACTATACGTCTGATCCAAAAACTGTATAGAATCAATCTTATTGCAAATTAAATTTACTATACATATTGTTGTATAGATTTATTCTTTATCTTGAATATTAACCGTGTGTGCGTATAACGGATGAGATGAGATCGGCTAACTTCGGTTCTAGTCGTGAGGTTCCGCCAAAAGGTAGTTCGGTCGTTTCCGTAACTGTTCGGCTCTCGTGAAATTTCTCTATTGTAAAACCCCACGTGGCAAATCTGCTCAGTTTACGCAGACCCTGCGTGACGGAGTTATAGTTTTGCTGTCTATTTTATTTTTGTTTATGAGGAATATCGCGCCCATAGCTCCAAATAAACAAATAGAAATAGAAGAAACTCAATTGTCTGTTACAAATACTTTGAAAAGGCCATAGTTGTTTCCATTACTGAATAACTAGGAAAGTGTGTATAAGATGGCCGTTGAAGGGGCGACATAGCGAGAGAGCAATCAATCAGGAAGGCGGATATAATGGCGACTATATAGTTGATTAAAGAAGATAGTGAGTGGAAGGTGTAAACGGGCAAAGGATAGTGAATCAGCGGTTATATCAGTTGAGGGGGCTATCAGAAGGAGCCCACAAAGTAATATAATCTAATAAACGGAATTTGATTCAAACCCTCTATCCTTTACCTACTTCTCTCCCTCTCATTCACCTACTTTCTCTTTATATTCCCGCCACTCACCAAACGAAACCAATTTATCAGTTTTTTTTTTTTTTATTTAAACTCATGATTACTCCAAGTGATTTGATTTGAAAGACCTAGGATCAGTGTAGAAGATTCAAAAAAAGAAGTCCGTCACGCAGGGGCTGCGTCAACTAAGCAGATTTCCCATTTGAAGTTTTACAATAGAGAAATCTGCATACTGGTAATACAAGCCCACCATGAGTAAATACAAACGATAATAATAAATCTTTCAGTTAATTTTACTAAATTCCCAACTGAAACGGCTTCTGAATTGTAAGAATACTTTATATTTTAATAACTCAAATTTTAGTAGTACAAGAACTAAAGAAGGGGAGGGGCGGCGGATGAACAGACCGTATTTGCATAAATCACACAAAGTAAGGAAGGTAAGGTAAGGTAAGAAACAACAGGTAAGGTTAGAAGAAGTTTCCACCTGAGCCGAGAAGTTATGAAAACGACCGAGCTAATCCGAACAATACCCGACCACAGCCTTCATAAAAGTTCAAATATCTCGGTTAATATTCAAGATAGAGAATAAAAGTATATAACAATATTTATAGTAAATTTAATTTGCAATAAGATTGGTTATATACTATATTAACGGAGATATTTTGAATTTTTGAAAATCCTCCTCTTACCCCCCCCCTCCCACTGGTCTGATTTCAGTTGTTAACGAACTTGATCTTCCTTTTTACATAAAACGCTTAAATACCGAGTTTGGTGACGATTAAACATAAATTGCGACCGCTAGAGTGTTAACAGACAAATATATATATAGTGTATATATATATATATATATATATATATAATTTTGAACGGACCTCATTTTCGTCATCTCCTGGGTAGGATCGATGGACATTTGAAGAAATTTTTCGAAAATCGCGTCATGAGTACGACCTCAATAGCTGATTTCCCTTAAGGGAAATCTGCTAATAGTTTGCATTCTAGCAGGTTTTCTTTAATGGAAATGTATAATGTGATGGGGTAATTCATTCGGAAATGAATATTACCCTCTCACTGGGGGGTTATGCAAATGCTGGTTTTCATGAGGGTGGACTGTGTAAACATTGTTAGATGGTGATAAAACATTAACAAAGTCTATTGAAAGTGTTACTACATAATACATATAATATACAAGGAATATTGATTAAAAATTACAATATTGAATGCTGATGATCTTTTGACTTATTGTGCCTAGTTTCCTTGTGTGTGGTTTTCCTTATGACGGTTATTCATTCCCCTTTTTCTCCTTATTTATTTGATTTCTCTCTCCATCCATATATTCTCCCTTGCCACCCACCTTGGCTTGGATGCTAGTTAATTAGCCATGGTTTTGAGGCATATTAACAATATAAAAACTACTTCTTTTATGAACGTGTGTGCTCTCTCAAGAAGAAGTAAACTGACTGCAGTCTCTTTTTAGCAGATTTCCCTTAAGGTCGCAATTTTTGTTTGATCATTACCAAACTCGATATTTACTCATTTTGTGTAAAAAGAAAAATCAAGTTCGTTAACGGCTGAAATCGGACCAGTGGAAGAGAGGGTTTAAAGAGGGGAATTTTTGAAAATTCAAAATATCTCCGTTACTATACGTCGGATCGAAAAATTGTACATAATTAATCTTATTGCAAATTAAATTTACTATAAATATTGTTATATACATTTATTCTCTATCTTGAATATTAACCGAGATATTTGCATTTTTATTAAATCTGGGCGGCTGACGGACGGGTGACTTTCCCGCCAAAAGCTAGTTCGACCGTTTCCTTAACTGTTCGGCTGTCGTGAAATTTCTCTATTGTAAAACTTCACGTTGGAAATCTGCTTAGTTTACGCAGCCCCAGCGTGACGGACTTTTTAGCAGATTTCCCTTAAGGGAAATCAGCTATTGAGGTAGTACTCATGACGGAATTTTCGACATTTTTCTTCAAATGTCCATCGATCCTACCCAGGAGATGACGAAAATGAGGTCCGTTCAAAACTGTGTGTGTATATATATAATATATATATATATATATATATATATATATATATATATATATATATATATATATATATATCTGTTACCGCTCTAGCGGTCGCAATTTTTGTTTGATCCTTACCAAACTTCATATTTAAACGTTTTATGTAAAAAGAAAGATCAAGATCGTTAACGGCTGAAATCGTACCAGTGGGAGGGGGGTTTAGAGGGGAGAATTTTCGAAAAATCCAAATATCTCCGTTACTATACGTCGGATCGAAAGATTCTATATAACTAATCTCATTGCAAATTTAGTTTCCTATAAATATTGTTATATACATTTATTCTCTATCTTGAATATTAGCCGAGATATTTGCATTTGTATTCTGCGTGTCACCAATAGGCTATGTTCGGAGTTTCCGCCGAGAGCTCTGGCGGCCGTTTCCATAACTATCGTCCCTCGTGAATAGGTTTAGAGGTTAGGTTAACTGTTTTTTAGGACTAGAAACTACTGGGTTATTACGCCCTAAATAATGTATTTTTAGGTTTAGAAGTTTCTTACGACTACAGTTGTTATTAGGCAGATTTCTCTATTGTAAAACTTCACGTGGGAAATCTGCTTAGTTTACGCAGCCCCTGCGTGACGGACTTTTTTCTTCTACTGCTCTTGTTCTCTGCTATCAGCTGGTGTGCTCTTGGTAGTTCCCTAGACTGACACATAGATGGCAGTACCATGCGGGGGGCTTCTTGAAAGGTAGAGAACGCATAGTTTCTTTAGTCTGTTTCATTGAAGATGGAACAGGAAATCAGCTATTTAGATGATATTGAAAACGCCACGGCTTTGGGATGAATTCTCTGTCCACAGATCCTTGCCTATGAAATGTTGAAAATGAGGTCGGGGGGGGGGGCGATGAATAACTAGAAATATCTCCGTTATTAAGAGACGGATTAAAAAATTGTAGATAATCCATCTTATTATAGAATAAATTCTTTAAACTACTAATTACTAAAAACTCTCTTAATCTTTATCTTAATATTTAGAATTTTTTTTTCCAGCGTTGTTTAAACCCCCAAACCCCTACTCCTCGCAAGTTATCGATAAGGCAATATATAATGAAACGTTTTATTCCAATCTTAAACTCCAAATATGGTTTTCAAGAGATCTATATGGAAATATTGTGAAAACAGCGTGCTTGAAGAGTTGAAGTAGAGTTATTCATGTATTTAAGAAGTACGAAGTAAATGAAGACAACCTTGCAGGAGGAGGTGAAGTCATCAGTTCATATTATGAGTAGTAGTGAAAAATAATTTACGGAATGGGTGGAATTAAATCACAAAGACTGCTTCACTGTTATTTCAGAACATTTTATTACCGCTGAAAATGAATAAAGACAATCAAATTACAGGAGTTGCTTACAAAAATGTAATCAATTAGTTCAGGATTATCGTGAAGATGTGAAGTATAAAATAGTGAAGTCATTTGATAAATAAAGTTTCAGTCAGGAATTCTAACCCCCATTTTTGCACCAAGGCCATGGAATGTGGATTTTATTTTAACAAAACCGTTGGAAGAAATATATAAATATTCTCGTCAGGAAAGCAAGTAAAAACGTACACGCATTTTATTCTCTTTGCCGCTTAAAAAAATATCATCCGTTTAAAATCTTTTTAATTAAGAGAACATTTGAGTAGTGTTTTACTCTTGGAACATAAATATGTGAATCTTGCCACTCCTGACTCTGAATACTCGATATGAAAGGGGTGCAAAAGTTTTTATCTCAGTCGCAAACAAAGGTTTGGGTCAGTGACAAACGGGAAATTGTCACTCACCCAAATAGTGGAGCTCACCCATTTGACAGCTGTTTGATCCCATCTCTCCCACGCAACTCAAAGTCAACAGCTAAATATAGTGGGTTTTTCAAACCCAACAAATTAGAGTTTTAAGTCTTTTCACAGTCCGCCTCAAGCAAGAAATTAAATAAAAGCACAAAATTAAAAACCTAACTTCGATCGTTAACAATCGATTGCTAAAAGGATTTTTTTGAGTTCATGACATGCCATAAAAAAAAAACTTATGAACAGGAATCGGAAAATATTAGATATGAAGGTTGCCAAAAGCAATTTTCTATGACTAATTTAAAAAAAAGAAAAGTTAAATGGTTCATTTAATATCATTTTATTTTTCAGACGTAAAAAACAGCTAAGGTCGTCATTAGTCAAAATGAAATAAGAAACATCATCGATAGAGTGGACTGATAAATAGAAAAGTAAAGGCTTCAAGATACTGGGTCCTTCTCATGTAATCGTCGTGGAAACCGTATGCAGGCTCCGATGGAAGCCGACCTGAGGCGGAGGGAGAGGATACTGAGGCACTTCAATACCAACCCTGGCACAAGCGTCCGGAGAGCTGCTTCAGTTCTAAGCATACCAAAGACAACCATTTGGCGCACATTAAGGGCTGACTGCAGGCATGCTTACCATGTACAAAAGGTACAAAATTTAATACCCGCTGATTATCCCCGCCGATTAAATTTTTGTAATTGGTACAAAGAACAATTGCAAAACGATGTAAACTTAAGTTCGAAAGTAATCTGGACGGACGAAGCGACTTTTACACGTGCGGGCATATTCAATCAAAGAAACTACCACCTTTGGGCACATGAAAATCCCCGCGCTGTTAGAGAATTTCACTACCAGCATGAGTTTTCTTTAAACGTGTGGGTCGGTCTTTGTTATAATCACATAATAGGTCCCGTATTTTTACCTGCTCGACTTCACGCTGAAAGTAATCATCTATTCCTGGAGAATGACTTACGGGCACTTTTGGAAGATATTCGTTTGGAAACAAGGCTTTAGAGCTGGTTTCAACTCGATGGTTGTCCTGCACATTACGGAAGGGCCGTACGAGACTGGTTGGACATCAACTACCCAGGTCGCTGGATAGGACGAGGTGGGCCGGTGCCTTGGCCTCCCCGGTCTCCGGACCTCACGCCACTAGATTTCTTCGTGTGGGGATACGTGAAAGAAAATGTTTACCGAGAGCCCGTCCGCACAAGGGATGACCTCATCGAGCGCATCAGAATGGTTTGCAACCAGCTCACCGCAGAACAATGTTTAGATGCAGTGCGATCTGTGAGTACGCGATGTGATGCGTGTATTGCAGCGAGAGGCCAGCACTTCGAACAACATTTACGTTGACGCTTTAGAAATTAACGATGTAATTTTAGAGAAGGTAAAACCTTCAAAATTTTCAGGGTTTTTTTTTTCTCACTAAGGTAGACCCATATAAAAACTGAAACATTTATGTTTTCCAAGTAAGAATATTTATTTTATTAATTATTTTATTAATTTCCTAAATTTTTAATCTTTTTTTATGTTTTAATCTTCAGTTATTGTTCATAATGTTATCTACTTTAAATAGGTAATTTTTTTTATACTATGAATATTTGAATAAAAAAGTATTTATTATTTTTTCTTAATAAAAAATAATTTTTTTTTCAATTACCTTTCTGTTAGTATAAGATTAGAATACAATAATTGTATTGAAATAACATTTATTGCTAAAATTCATTCAAGGAATAAAATCCGCTCTTCCATTGGCCTGAACTAGTTTTTGCACAACTATTTTTAGTTTTTTTGTGAACGAAGCGACACCGAGGCATATGCCAGAGGACTTTTTGTTTTAGTTTTTCGATCCTCTATCGATCCCTAAAGTTTGGCCGTTTGGTTTGGGGACACCCTGTATAATAAATTATTACATTGATAAAAGAGCTAGGGATGGTTGACACGTAAAATTTGAGAGGCCGTAAGAGCATGGGAATTTTGGAAAGGAAAAAAAAAGGAGGGAGAGTCAGTCACGCAGGGGCAGTGAAAACTAAGCAGATTCCTCTCAAAAGGAAGACAAACACGAGTGAATTCATGTTACTATATTTTTTGTATTTTAAAGTAAAAATGCCATGAGTAGAATTGGGGGGAGGAGAATAAGTCCTGGAAAAAAGAAAGTACGAATAAATCGCTTAATATTTAAGCTACGAAAAAATGTATAAAACAACTATTGGAGGGCATAAACAAGTTTATTTATTGGACGAGCTTCGCAACGTGGCGATGTCGCTCAGTAGCGATCATTCATAAATTTAAAATGTTAAAATAAGGAAAAATGCCTACTAAATTATTTTGTACGAAATAATAAAATTGAGGAACCATTAATTTTTTTAATTTTTTATTTACGTCCACTTTATGCTACTAGGCTAATCGGGACGGGTTATCTACAGGTTACCACCCTTTTCTAGCCAAGGTGGGCACAAGGAGTTTATTTAGTGAGCCCGTCACTAAATAAATAATTAAATTAAAACTATGTAAAACACCAGACCCATTGAAGACCCATGTCCAGTTTAAATCTCAGGTACTTTTTATATAAGCTTTTACTGCAAGAAAAATGCATAATAATCCTGGAAAATCAGTAACGTACCCTACAGGTGGGAAATCTGCTTAGTTAAGCAGCCCCAAAGTTACGTATCTTGCTTCTGGGTTCAGTGTCCAATCATCCTTCCTTACATCATCAAAAGATTTTAGATAAATCTCTTTATTACGCTTAACTCAGATTTCATGAATTGGGTACTACATTAGACTTGACTATTGTAAAAGGGACATCGAATTCAAGGTGAGATATGATCATTCCAGTTACAGGACACAATATCCGGTTGGTTGTGGACTTTCTTAATGAACCATTGGTTGCTTTTTTAAATTTTTTGTCTGAGATTTGCTAAGTTGTCACATCCCCTACTCAGTGGACATATTTTAACAGCTTCCTTTGCCTGAGGATAATATTGTTTTTATATTTAGTCCTCTTCATTATAAGGCAGGTGAAACTACTGAATTTCAAGGTATTTTGCATTTTATGTAGTCAGGACATTATTTATAACAGTTTGACTAGTCTTCATGCTTACTACTTCGTTCAGTGTGCCACCTCCGAGAAAGAGACTTCAAGAAGACATGGAAGATATACTTAGAATTGCATGCGAAGGGAAATATAATTCGGGAAATTGTCCCGGGTTGTAACTGCTGACTGGGTCGGTATTGTGAGAAGGAAGACAGGGAGGGCTAGGTAGAACGGAAGCACTTCCGTCCTAGGGCTTTAGACGTCTCGTCTCGTGTTTCGTTTCATTATGCCAACTGACGACCTCTAAGGGAGACAGAGAGGAGGAGGAGGAGAGAGAGAGAGGAGAGAGAGAGAGAGAGAGAGAGAGAGAGAGAGAGAGAGAGAGAGAGAGAGAGAGAGAGAGAGAGCCTTAGCTGTCAGCCGAACTGGTGAGAAGGCTGTCTCTAGCTCACCTCTAAGCAAGCCAAATCAGTCCAGTTTTCATTTTCTACTGAACCTTTTCCCTGAGAGAGAATCTATTGATTAAACTCTTCATGTCTCACGTTTTTCTGTGAGAGCACACAGATAACAGGAATCTGTACTTCAGAGGAAGCCATTTGAGTTATAGCGTTGACCTTAATCCACACGGTATACCTAGAATGGCGAGTTCGATTCCCGCCTGGGCAATGGGAATTTATTAGGTAAAATCTTTAGTTCCACCCTGGCTTGAAAAGGGTGGTGACCTGTAGAGAACCCATCCCAATTAGCCTTAATGGCAAAAAGTAGACGTTAATAAATAATAATAATATTATCAATGTTCTAATATCATGTCAATAAATTTCTTTAACGGCAAGCTATAAAAGGGACCCAGCCCTCCCCGAGTTAGTTTTTTCTCAGCTCTCTTCAAGCGCATAACAGTGTGTTCAGTGCAGCTATAGTGAACAGTGCGTTTTAGTTCCAGTGCGGTAAAGTGTTTTATGTGAAGAACAGTATAGTGCCGTGATTATCTAAAGGAAGTGCAGTGCCGTTATCTTTGCGAAGATCTGTGCAGTACTGTGCATTTGTGAACTTCTTCTTTGTGCATAATGTGAAGGAAGTTTTTCCACTTTCTAGGGAAATTAATTAACGCTACATCTTTATTTATGTCACAGAGAGAAAAAATTTATAACAAGTTTCAGACAACAGAAAAGGAACAAAAATGTGATCCTTTTAGACACCAGTATATTTTCTTTTTTTTTCAAACGCCATAAACATTGCTTCTGTCTTCCTGGTTAATGAACTAAACGTTTTTTTCTGAATACTACACGCTGATGTTGTGTAATCTAAACAAATTTCCAACGTTACTGGTATAACATAGTAGCTGTCGCATATCGCCATACATTTTCTATTTCGAAGTATAAGCCCAAGGTTTACTGAACCCTGAAAACAAGGATGAAAACTCATTTAATATTTCAGTAAGAAAAACTTTATTCAACAACAATTATGGACCACCAATAGATTAACAAAATTAGTTTTAAAAACGTTATCGATCTATATATATAGATCGATAAAATATATTTTGGGAAAATTGAATTTTCGGATCAAGGCCTCTTTCATCCTGGTCTGATTTCTGCCATTAACGAATATGGTTTTTAGCGATGATTGAAACGGTATAGGTCTCGTAAGATAATAATGACATCAGTAACGTAGCAAGCGTAAGCTACTATAGTGTTTTAAGATCAATATCTTGTTTTTAGTATTTATATCATTTTTTGGAATAGAATATTCATAATCACTGGGATCTTCAATGTCCATAATATCAGCAGTCATAATTACCTTGTAAATTATGAGCATATCCGGTGGAGCAAAATGTGTTTAATCTACTTTTAGGTTTTATTTTATGTATACAATATAATGTAGCTACAACAACATCCGAAGGCATTGAGATTAATAGTAAACCTATTCATTCCATCAGATTTGAAGATGATATTGCACTGGTCCGAAGTAGGGATAAATGGAATGCTGCAAGTCCTAAAGGGCACTCTAGATCAGTTTAAACTCAAAATAAATATTCATAACAACAAAAAATTTTGGTTGTAGAGAAGAAAGAAAGCCAAGGAAATATAAATATTAGACTTGGAAACATTGTGCTTGAAAAAGTGAAGGAGTTTGGTTACCTCTGGAGGATCATCACGGAACACAATGATAGTCGAGCTGAAGTCGATAGAAGAATAGTACTTGCTAATAAAGCCTTCCAAAGTAAAAGGAGCATTTTAACTAATATGCATATACGTAAGCATGGATACCAAAAAAAAAAAAGTTTCCTATCTTTTGTATGGAGTGTTCTGGTTTACGGGTGCAAAGGTTGGACTCTCCATAAAAGGGAATACAATAGGTTGGAAGCAATGTAGATATGGCGAAGAATCACTAAAATATATCTCTGGAATATGCTGGATGGTGGAGGAACCAATTGATAAGGATCAATAAAAAGGCCTTGTCCTCTACTGATTTTTAATATTATGCAGAGTGTACTTTCGGAGTCAACGCTCCATCGTCAGTGCCTGATTATAGCTGCGTAGTATGGACCACAACCGCCGGGATTTGAGTCGCCCGGCGGTTGTGGTCCAGACTACACAGCTATAATCAGCACGCACTGACAATGGAGCATTGACTTCGAAAGTGCACTCTGAATAATAGTAAAAATCAGTAGAGGACAAAGCCTTTTTATTGATCCTAATCACTAGAAGATGTTGGACTAAAAAAAAACAAAAAAACAAAATTGAAGTTCTAAATGAGGTAAGTGAGAACAAAAGTCGTATCAATGCAATGGAAAATGAAGAGTGAAACTTCTTTGGCATATCATAAGGCGCAACGACTTCATTACAAATATATTTGAAGGTAAGATTCTTGGGCATTGGGGAAGAGGAAGGACTAGGAAATCCTTTTGAAGGCATCAAGCATCTTATGGATTTTCGTATAGTAATATGAAAAGAGCAGCTTCCGATAGAATACAATGGTTGCAACTACAAGGCGTCGCTATTAGATCATGATGATAAGACGATTGGCTATAGCGAACCAGACGTCTAAAACAGTAAAATACTTTGACTTTTTCAATAATTATTAGGTCCTTATTTTATAATCACCAACTTCCAAAAATGAGACAGGAATGTAGATAATGGTAGTTTAAAATAGAGAGAGGATTTCAAGAGAAGCGTATTTCTTAGTAAAATTGAGTATGTATTAAAAGCACAAGCCAGCTGGTAATAGGAATAAGGTTTGTTCAGCGACTACGATTGGCTATTTTTAGAAAATAGAAGCGGCAGTTATATCAGAAACTCAAAACTAGTCATTCGTGATATCCTTTATTTATTTTTTTCTGTACGCAGAAACTTCTCATAAGCAGAACGTGCTTTGGTTTGACCGCTTGTTTAACGACGTGAAAGCCTGTTCGTTACATTGCTCGAACAACCTTTGAGAGGTAGCCTTGAAAATGCGACGGACCATCAAAATGACTCATTCAGCCAGAAGTCCTTGCTCTACTAGCCGAAAGGGAGGTTCAAAGGAATATGATAAAAGCTCTTATCCCAATATACTTGTTCTATGATTTCAATAGACCTTAGGCTCAATAAAAGAATATTAATATGGGCTCCAATGGTCCTTTGATCCTATTACTATCAGTTTTCACTCTTTTCAAGGTACCATCATATATATATATATATATATATATATATATATATATATATAGAGAGAGAGAGAGAGAGAGAGAGAGAGAGAGAGTTTGTGTGTGTAGCCATACTGGGCCAAATCAAAAATAAAATTTTCTTCTTTACAACTTCATACCATTGTAGCTCCTTATTAAGGGATTTATTTTTCACTACTTTTTATCATCTATTTTTATGTCCTTAATTAGCATTGTAAAACTGTTTTTTTAACTCTAACATTTATAAAAAAACACTTTCTATTCTATTAAACTCACGTTGATATTGGTTGTATAATATCAGGTCAATGTTTATCTATCAACATACATTGAAACATTCAAATAAAGGGTTAGAACCGCCAGTATAAATGATACTGTTGTCATAACTGTCGGTGGAGACCGTCGTTCAACTCAGTACAATTTTTTGACGGGCTTGATGATGGTGACATTGCATCGAAAGCACAATGCCAGCTGTACTCGACCATCAGCCAGTGACGACGGTCTCCACCGACAGGTATGACAAAAATAAACATTAGCTAGTCAATTCTTCTTAATCATTCGCCATCATTGCTTAATTAGAATTGCATTTAAAAAAAAAAAAAAAAAAAAAAAAAAAACATTAACATGTATAACAAAATTTCTAGTCCACTCGACTCACATCAATATTGTTTCAATTAAAACAGGCGAATGATTAAAAGCTCACACAGTTTAATGTGGTGTGGTTACGTCATTAATAAAGATTTCTCGGTCTTTACTCGAAAATGTTTATCCACATGGTACTCGATATTTAACAATTTCATCCAACTCTAATTATCTTATCCGTTAATGGCAGAAATTGGACCAGTATAGGGAAAGGGGTAAGGGAGAGGAGAATTCGATAATTCAAAATACCTCAGTTATTATGGGTCTGTTTGAAAAAATTATAGAACCAATCTTGATAAACTATTGATGCTCTATAATGACAATACTTATTCTTCTATACATTTTTTATCAATTCCAATATTAATCTAGTAATTAGTGCTTTCTTGTTTCAGGCTTCAGCTAACTCCCACTTCTACTCATAAGATATTTTCATCGAAGTATAGAAATTACATGGTGAGGAAAGCTTGTAGTGTGTCGTACCAATCCTTGGGAAATCTGCTTAGTTTAGCAACTCCTGCAAGACGGATTTTTTTGTGTTCTTACTCCTGGAAAATTATAAGTTCCTATAAGTGTGTACATAAAAATAATTGAAATCATAATGATCAAAATTTGTCTGTTCTTCAAATAGGTACTTAAAGAGGCATAGATCATTAAAATACAATCATTTATATCTCATAAAATACAGACATTGATAATTAGTCATATGACTGATATTGTTCCCAAATGCGCCTGGCAACATGACAACAAAGAAAATAATGGGGCCCTTTGAAATTGAGAAATTTATGGCGGAGGTTTGTAACTTTATTTATACCATGGAGGGCAATTCTTATATATCTCTTTTATCTGAAGCTATAATTTTCCCGTTCAGTAATCGAGAATAAATTGTGTTCTTGATATTTTAAGTTTATATATAACTTATTTGTATAAGTTTAGATAAAGCAGAGTATACAATTTCTTATGCATGGACTGTAAAAACTTAAAATGCGACGTTTTAATCTACATGCATATGCTGGTCATACATAATATTTATATATTTCTTCCTGTGTTAACTTTCATAATACATACATTGAAATTGGTAAAGTAATGAGCTCGTTCTTTACCTTCTTATAGCTATTTTACCTATTTAACCACTGTTATGCTACAAAAGTGACACGAAGGTGTTATAAGTATTAATACTGGAATTAATTGCTTTTTAGTATGCTTAATGAATATCAGACCCTTATTAATCCGCCTTTCCCCTCGTTAATATGAATATATTAATCACAATCTCTGAAATTTCAAAAGACATGGTATTGAATACTATAAGGGTTGAAAGGACTTCCATGTTCTACTGGTATGAGATAAGGGATTAAGTTACAATGAGGATGGAAGAAGAGCTCTGCCATGTACGCGAGAAGTTCTGAGTGAAAGAGGAAAAAAATATATAGAAGGGGGGGGGGAACTGGAGGGAGTGATAAGAAGAGAAACCTCCCTTCAAGATAAAACGACGTTTCAATTTTATTTTGGAAGTTGCTCAAGTTTAGAGCTCTTTTTCAGATTGGATCTAAATTTATTTACTCCAATAATAGACATACGGGTATACTAGCTGTGTTACCAGTGGAAATAACTTTCTGTCGAAGTATGATAATTGTACTACTTCTTTAAATGGTCTCTATAACGACGGCGATTTTATTAAGAAGGGAAAAAGAAAAAAAAGAAAACAAAAATTCCTCACGTAAGGGGCTGTGTTAACTAAGCAGATTTCACAAGAGCGTCACATATTTGTATTTATCTCAAAACGTAAAGAATCAATGAGAAAAATATTTGGTATTTAGGCTTCAAATAAACTGCTGCGTAGTATATCGGCTTATTAATACGACATGAGAAGGAGTGGGGGTTCACTGAAGGCCAAAAACTTTTACCATGCAAATATCTCGGTTAATAGTCAAGATGGAGAAACAATGAACATTACATTTTCAGTAAGATTGGTTCTATACCATTTTTCGATTCCACACATAATAAAGGAGATATTACGAATTTTCGAAATACTCCCTCTAAATCTCCCCCCTCCCACAGGTCGGATCTGAGCCATTAATGAACTTGATCTTTAGTTTTACATAAAACGTTTAAATATTGAGTTTAGTAAGGACCAAACAAAAATTGCGACCGTTAGATCGTTAACAGACAAATACACACACACACACACACATACATATATAGATAGATACATATTGAAAGGGATTCGTTAACGTAATATCCTGGGTAAGATAGATGGATATTTGAGTACTTGTTTTGAAAATTGCGCAACAACCTCAATCAGGGAAATCTTCTAAAAAGCGTTAAGTGTATTTTTATAGTGTTTAGTCTTTGAGATTGTTGAAAAATTTTGATTTGATTAACTTAATTAGAAAATACCATATCTCATGTATCGAATATACCATTGTGGCCAGTTTCTTTCTCGTCATTACTGTAAAATATCAAGTGGGTTATGGGAGAATATTGGGTATTTTCAACCATCTGTGTGTGAGTGTGCGTGTGTGTTTGTGTGTATGTGTTATCCGATTGACAGAAGATGGATCTGAATCAGTCAATAATAATTTCATGTTAAAGATTTCATGAAGAGCGAAAGGACTCAGGTTAGGCATGCAAAGGGCAAGGCCTTAATATTTCCCGAAAGCAAAGTCGTGGGTTCGATTCTCGCATGGGCAATAGCAATTTATATAGTAACGATTACACTAAATAAAACCCTTAAGCTTAAACTTTTTATAGAAAAGTAGCTCAATTACAATTAGCCATAGTAGCATAAAGTGGATGTTAATAAGTACTTAAAGAACGTAGTTAGCAATTAACGTTGTGTCGTCGAGAATGCTTATAGTTTATATTTGTCAAATGTAAACGTTAAATCCCTGAGATTGTATAGATAGTCGTTATCAGTTGACCACTGTAGTTAGCAATATATCTTAGCGTACAACCGTTGTTCGTTAATGAAGATAAGTTGCCTTCAGTAGAATGATGGGCCTCATCATAATCAGGAGTCAGCAACTAGATCGCCAGGAAGTGACGGGATCTAATGAGTAGACGAAAACTAACTACACTTTGACTAATCTATGGCGGAAGGTCAGCAATAGAATGAAAACTTCAAATGATTTCTAAAATGATTTTTATTTCTCTACTAGTTTCGCGTACACATGACGCCTCGCCAGGAAAACTTCAACTAAAGGCAACGAAACGACGGCTACCCATTAGCCCATTCTATAGGGCTTTCCATTAGCCGAGCCAGTCGGAGAATGGTCTACAAAGGAAGAGGGTCAAGTCAGCTGAGTTATATCGATACGTCACGAAATAAAAATACAGGGTAGAGCAGTGGAAACGCACGTTTTTCATTTTTGTATGACTGGGAAACGGCTTGGTAAGAAAAAAAATGCGTTAAATCATAGATATTTTAATGCAGTTTTGAAATATACATACTTTAATGAGGTTCAAAAAATAATGTCTTGGAGATGACGTCCTTCTTGCTGGATACAAATTTGGATCCTTTCCCGAAATTTACGCATAGTTCTCTCCGACATTTCATTCCGCACGGCTTCAATTTCCTGACAAATGGAATTCTTCAGGTCATCGATTGTGTGAGGCTTGTTCATGTAGACTTTTGATTTCAAATATCCCCACAAAAAGAATCGGGTGAGAAGAGAGCCAATAAAAATTGTATCTAAAGTACTGCTTGACAACGAACACACGATGCTCAACGCTCTATAGCGACTGAAACTGCATTGTATACGCAGTCAGTCAACGTTCAAACAAGGTCAATACCCCCTCTCGTTGCCGCGTACTAGCTCTTCAAAAATCATGAGTTTCCTCTGTTCCACCGTGTACATTGATTATCCCTTATGAAGTGTAGTCTAAATAGTAATCACTTTGAAGTTTCTAATAACTTAAAATGTATATAATTCACATAATTTATCTCTGTTTTCTAATTGAACACTTTTTTAATCTATTTTTATGATGTGCATATTATCTTTGTTCCTCATCTTGTTTATATTTCCTTCTTTTTCTATTATAGTGTACTTAAGTTTTCAAAATCAAACTTACGGGTGTATTTAATCGCATGGTCAGCTAGGAACGTTTTTTTGTCCTTATAATCAACGTTTATCACGTGCTGTGATTATTCTTTTGACTGATTGTGATGATTACCCCATTATATTTATTGCAATCCATACAGTTTATTTTGTATAAATTATATATGGAACCTGTTGATTTCATTATTACTTTTATATGGCTGAAGATCATATTTTCCCAAAGAAAACAACCTAACCCAATAACATAGTTCAGCTTTACAATACTCACCTAGTACTTGAATCCTGCAATACACTAGTTTTGTTGTATATAGAACAACTAGCCATGAATACATAATTTTATAAAGAAGAGGAGCTGAGTATAAGCGTAGAGAGAAACGTTCGTATAATCAATATTTACTTTGGGAACTATAAATTGAATATGCATTTGACGATGCCATAAATAACTAATGAGAATAAAATAATTATAAAGCTGATTTGAATAAAATTAATTAAAATTCTGGATGTATTGGAGGGTCGGATGAATTGAAGATAGAAGTCAAGGGGGTGGGGGATATCAATAGAAGGGGTGGCAGAGGGGACCGACGATAAAAAAAATCCATTACTGCCAGATTGGAGCTGAGCGAGCTTTAAATTAAAAATGAATATAAAAACAATGAATTAATTCAGAGCTGATGGCGCACATACATTTAATGCGAGCACGGCATTGGTCGTTACAAGGGTAATAACTGTTGGAAATTCCTTTCTCGTGAAACATAACCTCGCGGCGGGACGACGTGTTGGAGGCTATTACATACCGCTTATACGTATAATGTTGTTACATCTGATATTAGTAATCATTAACGGCCTATGCAATAACGTAAGCAATATGGGACTGGAATTCCTTATGGGCCTCTCAGCTATTCCATATCTCGAGCCAAGAATCGTTTTACATGCTCGTAATTGATATATTACCTTGATTTTAGAAGATTTCCCTTAAGGGAAAACAGCTATTGAAGTCGTACTCATAACGCGATTTTCGAAATTTTTCTTCAAATGTCCTTCGATCCTACCCAGGAGATGACGAAAATGAGGTCCGTCCAAAATTATAGACATACATATATATATATATATATATATATATATATATATATATATATATATATATATATATATATATATATATATATATATGGCTGTTAACGCTCTAGCGGTCGCAATTTGTGTTTGATCGTTACGAAACTCGATATTTAACCGTTTTATGTAAAAAGACAGATCAAGTTCATTAATTGCTGAAATCTAACAGGGGGAGAGGGGTTTAGAGGGGAGGATTTTCGAAAATTCGAAATATCTCCATTACCATAGGTCAGATCAAAATAAAGTCCGTCACGCAGGGGCTGCGTAAACTAAGCAGATTTCCCACGTGAAGTTATACAATAGAGAAATCTCCATACGAGAGCCGAACAGTTACGGCAAAGGGCCAAACTAGCTTTTGGCGGGAAATTCAGTCTTCCGTTACCGGTCCAAATTTAATAAAAATATCTCGGTTAATATTCAAGATAGAGAATAAATGTATGGAACAATATTTATAGTACATTTAATTTGAAATAAGATTGATTCTATACAATGTTTTGATCCGACGTATGGTAACGGAGATATTTTGAATTTTCGAAAATCCCCGCTCTAAACCCTCTCTTCCACTGGTCCGATTTCAGCCATTGACGAACTTGATCTGTCTTTTTGCATAAAACGACTAAATATCGAGTTTGGTAACGATCAAACAAAAATTGCGACCGCTAGAGCGGTCACAGACAAATATATATATATATATATATATATATATATATATATATATATATATATATATACATATAATTTTGAATGGACCTCATTTTCGTCATTTCCTTAGTAGGAGCGATGTACATTTGGAGAAGTTTTAGAAAATCGCGTCATGAGTACGACCTCAATAGCTGATTTCCCTGAAAGGAAATTTGCTAAAATTGTATAGAACCAATCTTATTGAAAATTAAATGCACTATAAATATTGATATATACATTTATTCACTATCTTGAATATTAACCGAGGTATTTGCATTTTTCAGTTTTCAGCCATCAGAAAACCGCCACTTCTTCTAATGTTACACAAACAATAATTTGCTACATAATAAAACAGATTAGTCGAAGTTTAAATACCAAAAATTGTATTTAAGAGACCTTTATTATACGTGATACATGCAAATATGTCCTGGTGACCCCCACCCTCCTTAAGGTCTGAAGGTTTTGGACTACTAAAATTTGCTTGATTGAGATAACAATTATTCTGACTCATTATTAATTACAGTACTAGACATAGTAAATAGTTCTCAATAAAATTAATATGTTATATTCTGATATATTTCTGTAATTATTTTTCTTTCCCGTGTGATGCTGGCAGATCAATTTGTTTAAATTTCTAACCTAACACTTAGTTTATTGAAATTAGATGAAACATTTTTTATCTTCGTTTCTATTTATTCACGGAGGAGTTGTTCTACTAGTATGTAGATTTATCTATTACTAAACTTCACGAGGGAAATCTGCTTAGTTTATGCAGCCCTGCGTGACGGACTTTTTGATCTTTCTTATTAAATTTCTTTATAAATTTTGTGGGTAATTCTGGCCGAGAAAACTCTCGACATATACCCATAAGTGGGATATAGGCGTTTTATCTCCCGACAGAATGTTTCGTTTTTAAGTAGGGTTATTAATCGGTAAAGACGAGGATGTGAGCAAGCATTATTAAATTTTAACATCAACAAACGTAAATGACGGGAAAAACGATTAAAAGGTGATACTTAAATGACTGATGTGTCATCTTCCTTAATATGAGATCTGCTCCATAAAATGCCTTGGCGGTTCATACTCCAGGCTAAACACAGCTAATACGAGTAGGCTTCAAAGAATGGGGATGTCACATCTCAAATATCTCCGTAGTGCCGGAAAATGTTCTACAGCTGACCTACTAAGCTTTATTTATTTATTTTTTATTAACGCCCACTTTTTGCAACTATGGGTAATCGGGACGGGTTATCTAAAGGTTACCACCCTTTTCTAGTCAGGGTAGGACTTAAGATGTTATTTAATCAATTTCGTCACTGAATAATTTCCTTTTCCCAGGCAAGAATCGAACTCGCCTCTCTAGGATTACCATGTGAGATTAAAGGCACACATGGTAATCCTAGAGCTACTAAGCTTTAACGACTACAAAAACCGAGCCTAGAGACACAGTTTACGTTGGTAACAGGCTCGATATCAACCACCAAATAATCGATTCGCCATCACCACTACAAATTTTACCGAAACGAGTGGTGGTACAATCTTTAAATATACAAATTAAATATTTAATTTTAGTAATAAAACTTCCAAATAAATAAAGCCCAGATCTTTTCCTTCAAGAATAGCATTTCTTTATTAACCATCTGGGGGCTCAGGTTAGCCATGTGAGTTAAAGCGGTGACCTAAATCTCACATGGTAAACCTACAGTGATGAGTTCGATTCTCGCCTTGGCAAAGAAAATTATTTAGTGACGAAATTCATTAAATAACATCCTAAGTTCCACCCTGGCTAGAAAAGGGTGGTACATTGTAGATAACCCGTCCCAATTACCCTTAGTTGCTGAAAGTGGACGTTTATAAATAATAATAATATTATCCATCTTGAGAGCAGAAATATGGCTTTCCTTAGTGACAAATTATCATTTTTGTACCATGTGGATTATATTCTTTGATATAGTTTAGAGATAATTTGTCCAGACTCCTTCTTTCAGGAAGTCCCTTTGGTAACCTCTGAATTATTCCTTTAATGGAGGATCTAGAAGAATCCCGTTTAAGGTCCGTGTGCCAACTATTTGTTTTCCTTTTTTATGTACCCACAGTATGGTTCCTGGAAGCTGTTCTTTTCTTTTTTTACTCTTAGATAAATGATTCCCCTCTTGAAGACTGACAGCGGAGTCGAGAATAAGCCTGAATTTCTTTATAATTGAGAACGATAATATACGCTCTACAGAGTCAGCCTTCCGACGCGTTTTCGGACATGTTTATGTACGTCGCGACGTATTTATGTATGTAGATACATGTGCGCAATGGCAGAAGGGGAAAACGATTAAAAGGTGACACTTAAGTGACTGGTGTGTCATCTTCCTTAATATGAGATCTGCAGCATAAAACGTCTTGGAATTTTCATACTCCACATAACACATATTTATGAACGTCGCGACGTATTTATGTATGTAGATATATGTGCGCAATTGATAGATGCGCTGAAAGAAATCGGCATTGGGTACGTTATGTTGAACAGCAGCATCTCTTTAATGTTTGGTGCGGTATCTTCCAGGGAAAGAGACCATTCCTTTTCCCTTAGTCTTGTTTCAAAGATAATTTTGTCCGACCATTTTTCCATAAAATGTAACGTTTCTGAGGTAAATAATGGTTCTTTTTAAAAACATGTCTTTGGTAATTTATAGCTAAAGGACGCGTCAAATCGAAAACTCACCGATGTAAACTCGTTTTCTTCAAGAATCCGTCATAATAAGTAATTACAAAGTTTTAGTCACTGGGAAGTACTGGAAAACGTTATGAGGTTGATTATGGACTGAAAAGATTCGTTAGGGTCACAGTTACGGCTCACCAATTGTAAGCTTTGTATTAAAACAATTACAGATTTAAAGGGGGTCGTAAGCGAACTTGGGACACCCTCTACAAAGGCCTTGCTAGGAGTTTCATCAAGTGACCCAGGAATCCCAAAAAGACCTTCTTGGGTCTAGTGAAACTCTTGGAATATCAAGAGGAGACTATTAAAGAATTCCTATAGGTCACCTAAAAGAAGTTCCTAGAGGTGACCTCTTGCGTGATGACTTTCTTGAAACAGTCTAGTGGAGACCTCCTAGGAATTCCTAGAGGAGATGTGGTTCGAACTTTTTGGCCAAATGACTTACTTCCAATACCTAGAGTTCTTAGTCAAGAAAACGAATTGGAAAAAGTTTAAGTAATAGGCGTCTGTCATAGTGATTCAAGAGACATCAAGCCAGCCACCTAAAGAGAACCAACATTACTAAGATCTCACATCTGGTCCATGGTGAAATGGGAAGGCTTGTTCCTGTACTTTGGAAGAGGTGTTTGGAGGGAGCAGTCTGGAAAATTGCCTAGAATTGCGGGAAGAATGATGAAGTAAGATTACTCAAGATCCAGATGAGAGGGTCTTAACAAAATGTGGGAAGGAAAAAAAAAATGGTCCACAAAAAAAAGGCTCGGGAGAAAAGCCTAGTAAAAGTAAAACTGAACAAAATTCGCTTATTCGCTGACTGACAAAGAACGAGAGAGGGAACAAGTCATTTCTAGAAAATTTAAAAGCTGAATTTGACCTTTAGAAATACGATACGAAGCTGTGTGTGAACGTTTTTATAATTTATCTGAAAACGTAATGTAAATTACGAATTGGACGTACGTTTGTCGTTGAGCAGCTAGGCAATGAAAATTGAATGAAAAAAGATAACGTGAGTGTGGGTGTGAGAGAATGAGTAAGGAAGATACAGATCGAGAGAGAGAGAGAGAGAGAGAGAGAGAGAGAGAGAGAGAGAGAGAGAGAGAGAGAGAGAGAGAGAGAGAGAGAGAGAGAGAGAGAGAGAGAGAGAGAGCGTGTGAGAGGGATAGCACTGTGAGAATCATTGAATACAGAGCTGAGGCGAAGCTGGCTGATGGATGTTTCGGGCCATTCGGGAATCAGCTTCAGTAATTGATGATTTAACGGGGTAGAACAAATGTCTGTTCCGAAATCTATCATCCCCACCCTTCTATCAATACTACCCCTCACCTCCTCTCTATAACACCCCCCTCCCCTGTCTCTCCGCCACTCAGTCATTGGCATAAAGTCAATTAACTTAGACATCACGGCTAATTCACTCTCCTCATTGTCTCAGCTGGATGATTATTCATTTTGACATAATGGTGCTCATCAGTCATGGTCTTCCCTCCTATTGTTTATAGTTTCTTAATTTTAACCGGTTTATTTTTCTCAGAAGAAATTTTCCACAGGAAGCCAATACTATTCGGAGTAAGTCAAAAGGCGTATACTGTCTACGCATTAATCCGTTGAAGGAACAACATGCCATTTGCTTGTGCGTTAGATGGATTTATGGAGTTAATATACAACTAATAGTACAGTAAACTTAAATAAGACGAAGTACCTACGTTTGCCAAACAGAGTGTCTGAGAGTCCTAATGAAAGAGTCTACAACATGGCAATCAACAATTTCTTTTTTTTTTCCCTTAACTTTGTTGTTATTAATGGCTGTGATTTCGATGTTTTTTTTTGTTTTTCTCTCTTAATGAGCTTTAAGTGATAGACTAATTAATAATAGTTAATTAGAGATGTAGTCCATAAGTTTAGTGTAATTAAAATTGCAAATAACATAATATTCTTCTTGGTGTTTATTTAAATAGCTTGGTTGAAAATTGATTCTGCCTTAATGAGTCGAAATGGTTTGTGTGATACCGGCAAGTGGGTGTAAAGGCATACTGCCGAAACCCCCCTTACCAAAAAAAATTGGGGGGGGGGGAAGAAAGAAAGAAAAAAAAGTGGTTGAAAAATATAAAGTTAAAAAAATAATGTAAAAAATATATGCATATTTATATATAAAAAAGGTTGGCCTAGCGTGCGTGTGCCTGGGACTTCGTATGACTAGGGAACTCAAATACGGTCTGAAGAGTGTTGGGCATTGATAACCGCGAAGTTTTTTGCCCAAAATCAAACAAACAAACAAACAGAAGTTTACTAGGAATGCCTACAGATGACCTAATCTGTAGTATGAAGTGCCCTTTTCTTGAACTTCGAATACCTATTGTCTTGCTTGGAACAACATTCTGGAGTCCTGATGGAATTCCAAGAGGGGACCTGACAGGAATTACTGGAAAGAAGAGTAAGCCTTCTTTGGCCAAGTGACTTACTTCATGAGAATAGGATGCCTTAGCGACAGCTAGATAATGTCCCCTCTATCAACAAATAAAGGATCATTTGTAAATTATTTTTAGTCTCATTATTCACTGTTGTAGCAAAATACGCAAGGCAATTTATTTCATTGTCTTGTGTAAATAAATTAACACCAAGTTACAATGGCATGATTTATTATATAACTAGCTAAGGTACCCGGCTTCGCCCGGGCAATTATTTGAGGTTTTTTTTGGGCTTTACTTTGTACAATATTTCATAGTCTCAATTCTTAGGATATGCACCAGAGTCCGGAGTGCTGGGGATATGTTAATAATAAAAGTATTTGTTATGTTCTTAATTCTAAAAATACACAATATTTTTATATTACCCTTTTCCTAAGCATGTATCTTTTTTTATATATATAACATAATCATAAATTTTCATATCATTGTCAAAAGAACGGAGTTTCATTGATTTCCATTTAGTCTTTCGAGTCCCATGACATTGTCCACCCCTTCTATAGTTTTTCGTGTATACCTCATTTATACTTCGTACTACGGAAGAAGTTCATTGATCAAAATTGACTTTAAATAACAAAATAAACAACTTTTTTTATGTGCATAATTGCCGAAAACCCAATGAGAAACTTAATATCGCTATGTTTCATTTCAGACCTCCCTTACAGCTCCCCATTCCTGTTCGCGCCTCGAAATTTTAATATAGCTTATAATCAGGGAGGTGTTAATACAACATACATACGGAGTTTCGTTTAATTCAGTTGAGTCTTTTGTGCCTCCAACTATTGTTTTTAGCGTATAGCTCATATATACTTTGGCATACTACAAAAGAGTATATTAATACTCTAAATAACAAAATAAACAACTTTTGTTAAGTGCATATTTGGCGAAAAACCAATAGGAGACAAAATATTGCTATTTTTAATTTCAGGCCTTCCTTATAACCCCCACTTCTGTTCGTCTCAGGGAATATTAATACAGCCAGAAACCTTACCTGTTTTAGTAGTAATATACATACCAAGTTTCATTAAATTCGGTTCAGCCGGTTACGATTCTATAAAAAACATACACACAAACATTCATTTTTATATATAAGATTAAAAGCCAATTATATGTAATTTCTCACTAGATAAGTGGTATATACGAACTAAATTGTTATTTCTCGAATTATTAATCATCAAACTATTCGGAATGGAAATAACCCAACTTTGTGGCGCAGACGATTTTCCGGATTTGTTATTTTCATCAATAATTGTAAATTGTACAACTGGCGAGCTGTGGGTTTTGGGAAGGAGTTGCGATCCAGTGAGAACTTGGACGGAGAGTTGCGAAGGGGAACTTGAGCCTGGAAAAGCTATTAAGTACCCAGCTCTGATTGGTTATTTTAGAACTTGGGCTATTTAAGGAAAATCACCTCATTACACTAATCATTTCCTCGACCTTTTCCATTGATCAATAACCAAATGGCTTTTGTTTTCATCTCCTCCATTTATAGTTTTTTTTTTCCTTTTGGATTATTTAAGTCACATCGTTTTTAGTTTAGTTTATTATTCGGCTTTAATGTCTTGTTTTTAACACTTCAAGTAGTGTGCTTGTCACACTGAATGATATAATACTATTGGTAAATCTGAGGATGTCTAGTCATGCCTGAGTAGCAAATTTTAGGACTGGGGAGGGGGAGACTTAAAACCTCCAGTTGTCCACAGCTAAGAAGAATTTGACAGATTTACTTGAAGCTTAGCCAGTGACGACTGCCACTATCCACTGATGAAGTTTTATGCGATTATTTGTCATTAATGATAGTAGAAGATGGTTGGTTATCGGCTATAACCGACCAATTGGTTCTCAATTCTTCAGATAGACGAGTTTATTTATTTTTTTAATGCTGATAGTTTCGGGCACCCCTTCTTCAGAACTAACAATGAACAAAAAGTCCGTCACGCAGGGGCAGCGTAAACTAAGCAGATTTCGGGACCTCTCGACTAGGACCGAAGTAGCCGATCTCATTTCGTCCGTTAAGTGCACACACTTAATATAAATGCAAATATCTCGGTTAATATTCAAGATAGAGACTGATATAAATAGCAATATTAATAGTAAATTGGATTTGCAGTAAGATTGGTTCTATACAACTTTTCGATCCGACGTATAGTACGTAGATATTTAGAATTTTCGAAAATTCCCCTTCTAAACCCCTCCTTTTCACTGGTCCGATTTCAGCTATTAACGAACTTGATCTTTATTTTTACATAAAACGTCTAAATATCGAGTTTGGTAACGATCAAGCAAAAATTGCGACTGCTAGAGCTTTAACAGACAAATATACTGTCTTGTATATATATATATATATATATATATATATATATATATATATATATATATATATAGTTTTGAACTGACTTCATTTTCGTCATCTCCTGGGTAGGATCGATGGAAATTTGAAGACAATTTTTTAAAATCGCGTCATGAGTACGACCTCAATAGCTAATTTCCCTTGAGGGAAATCTGCTAAAACCAACAATTGTAAGAAATTTGTGAAGAATAGTGAAACAGATTTTTTTTTTTACAATGGTCGTTTATATTAAAATAAAATTTAAATTGTTACAAGTGACCATAACATAAAGGGGGGGGGGTCTGGAAGTAAAAACTACAAAAAAACAAACAAAAAATTAGAAAGTTAGATATGGTACATACCAGTTGTAGTTGATGAGGAGCAGGGAGCAAAAAACTAACGCACTCCATGGAAGTTACATCTTGATTGAGGATAGGACAAGGGTATGGTAGGGTAGGGTTGGAAAGGGTTTGGGGAAATCCTAAAGGGAGAAAGCTCATTAAGTCTGTAGTATTTTATAGATGTGTGCATATGTGGGAATATACACCAAATATCGAAACAACCCGGTACCCTTTGTTAGTTACCAATTATTTTTAATACACTTTGTTAGTTACCAAATAGTTTTATGGTAAAGTAGTAGCTTTCATGTAAATGCTCACTTAATAGCTTTAATTGTAATGTTTATTGATAGTTTTAATTAGTTTTCATTTTAATAGTTTTTAGTAGTCTATTTAATAGAGTCCTATTTTTAGTATTTATGTAAATAGTTAGTGCTAATTTGATTGAATTTTAATTATGGTACAATATTCCAGTGATACCAGTACGTAGGTTTCAAGGCACACGCCCCCTTACAAAAAAAAAAAAAAGTGGGAAAGGAGAAAAATGTGAAAAAAGGGGGAAAAGGAGAAAAAATGCATAATAAAAAAATAGATAAAAAAATAAATAAAAAAAATAAATAAGAAAAAAAGTAAATAAATATATAAAAATAAATAATAATCAGAAAAAAGGGGTTGGTGTGCATTTGTCGCCGATTTCCCATGGTCGGGGAACTTTAATACGGTTTTGCGAGCGCTGGGCATTAATGACCATGATGTTTTATGCCCAAAACCCAAATAAACCAACAAACATATGTAGGATATATTTTTCGTTTTTCAGTTTTATTAATTTATGCTAACGGGGTCTATGTTAATGTGGAAAGTTTCAGAAATGAGGCGTCTATGGTGATGTTTTTATTTTAGAAAAATATATGTATTTAATACCTTACTATGGAGGACAAGTATAAATTTTCTCGTCCACCTTGAAGCAAGGTAATGGGAAGAATGTATCAATTATTTAGTGCATAAATAAATGCATTTTTTTAGAACTACAAGGAAAAGTGAGAACGACGAAATTACGACATAACAAAACAAATATAAAAATGTAATCGTCATATTCCGAAGATAAACCAGTTTAATTCAAACCACCATTGTTCGAGAATCAACAATAGCAAACATAATAATATTGGTCCAATCCCCATTAATCACTTCACGGGTATAATACGTGAATGACTGCATATGACACAGACCATTTCTAGTAGTGGGAATTTGTGGGTTATTTCGTGCATAAACTAATCCAATATTTATACTTCTATGGGAAATCGTAAATTAACCCGTCAATGAGAGTTAACCTAGCTAAATACATCTATAAATGAGTCAATCAATATTCACTATTCCTCATTCTTGACATGACATTTGCCCAAAACTATTGTATTACCTTACCCCCATCATAGCCAGATTACTGGGCTGTAATGGCCACATTTTGTTAAAGTTTGTAAAGTAAAGGTCAATTCTATGAGGGGACCAAAAAAATCCAATTCTTTCTAGAATTATAAATTTAATATGTAAAAGGCAATATCTTCTTATTTCTTGTGGCTATGTTTAATTTCAACCCAACGAGTGGGGAGAACAGTAATAGAAAAAGTCATAACAGACAATGTTAATCAGTACACAGTTATGAAACTGGTTATTTCTTTGGAACACACATGACCATAGGATGCCCAGCTGTGTAGCTCTTTTGATGCAGCTCTAATGAGAGCTTGTGTAATAATGTTTATACTAGTTTTTTGTGTTACGGAGCTACTAGGAGCCTGTTTGCATATTAATTAGTGTATATGAGGGCGAATGAACAGAAACACAATATTATGAGAGCTGTCTGTATACATGACCACCTATTGGCCAACACTGTTGGTCATATTATATAGGATTTTTTTAACATCAAGTTTAGTTTTTCCTTTCACTTTTCTTTTTTTCTTTAAATATTCTTCCATTAAACTTTAACTAGTTCAAAAAGAAACATTTACACAACTTTCGTAGTAAGATGTCAAATTAAGGGAACACATAAAAGTTACAATTTAAAGTTGGTTATTTCTCGCAATTGGATTTATTCTTAAACTTGTTCGCATGGGTTCTAAATACATATTTAAATTACATTTTTTGTTTTTAGTAAAAATAACGCCAACTTCCTGCAACTAGAACTAATCGGGAAGGGTTCTCAACAGGTTTCCATTTTTATTTAGTCAATGTATGAACTACAGAATTTTTTCAGAGAGCACATAATACATAAGTTTGCATTTTCCATAGACCAATCAACCTGAAACACAAAGTAGCCTAAATATTCATAATAAAATGCACTTCATAGAATTCATATTGTAAAATAGAATTAGAACATTCTATTAGTAGACGACATTCGTAGTTATATATGTAGGTGTATATAATAAAACAGCTGACATTAAATTTCAAATATCAACCCAGTCGGTATGACCAGCTGCCGGGTAACCTACAACCCAGTGTTCCTTTACCCCCATTTCATATCTCACGAACACCTTTATAGTGGAACAATAGTTCAGTAGAGGGAGAGCTGTCTTCCTCACCACTGGTAGGTGGCACTACCTTATTACCATTTAATCTGAACATTGCTGGGTCTCAGATTCAAACTTATTTTGAATTATTATTATTATTATTATCAACATGGGCCCTAGCCCTTAGTAGTTTCTGTATTAGGAGTGCTAGGCTAATAACCGGTGGCTACACACTTAATTCCAAACCGAAACAATTAAAATGTAAGATTTTAAGGACAACAGGTGTGTCATAACAGATGACATCATACACACAGTGTAATCTCCATATCTCGCCCGCTCGTTCACTATAGTGTTAGGAGCGCTCTGCTCCCGAAAATGCTTAGAGTATAAAAGCATTTGGTTCGGCGATTATACTTGGGTTAGTAAAATTAAACACAAAAGCTTTAGAGTTTTCATCACTCCACAATTTATTTAACAATTTACTACACAATTGGTTAATTATTCTTAACTAATACTCACAGTATGCACTGATAACTTCACTGTTCTTCTTAATGCACAGTCCAATAACTCACAATCACTGAAGTTCACAAAAATACGGCACTGCACGGTCCTTTACTTAAACTCGGCACTCAGCTCTCGAAAATGCTTAGAGTATAAAAGCATTTGGTTCGGCGATTATACTTGGGCTAGTATATTCTTTCAAGCTCATACCATCGAAAATTGACCATCAATCGTTAGGCATGCTCAAATACCAAAATAAAATGTTAGTTGTAATTGTAACTTCTACTTTAAAATAATCTTAGGACAATTAAAATCCTGACATGTCAATCGCCAGCCGAGCAGTTCTAAGTACTTGAACTCTGATGAAGAACAAATCGATCGTGAACTTGGAGGGCACAAGAAAACTTATAACACCCCCCCCCCCCTGTTCTCATTAGAAGTTTTAATGAACCTTCATAAATAGTTTTATGAAGACCGGGCTTTGGCTTGAAATACCGATATAAGCAATATTAAATCTCTTTGTGCATTCACTAAAACTTGCTGGCAGATTGGTTAAGGGCACTAAGAAGTCAATACTTATGTTGGATTTATAAATAGATCGGACACTTCGCTTTCAAATAATGGACAGATAAAGTAATAATTTCTTTAGTGATATATAAATTTTATGCTCTTCCGCCCGAGAAAGACCACATCTTAGACCATACTGCTATCACTGAAAGCCAAGTTTTTCAAATGAAGTTCTTTGCTTAGTTTTAGGTTCTAGAGACCAACGGTCGCAAATAAATTATTTTTTTAAGCCTTATTTTCCTTTTTTTGAAATTTTTGAAATATTTCTTCTAATGACTACTGATCCTGCCCAAGGAGCTGACCCCATCAAATGCATTTACAAATAAATGCTAACCGCTCTTTACGTTATTTGCCATTTCATGTATTTTATTAAGTAAAACAAAATATCAAGTTTCATATTTGATAAAATCTAACCAGAAAGACTGGGGCTTTAGAAAGTAGTGCAATAAAAAATAAATAAATAGAACTGTTGTAATCAGTCGGATCTAAAAATGTTCTGAATTAAATATTCTGCATTTTTTTAAATAATTTTTCATCAAACTCAAATACTAATCCAACTATTAACAGAGGAAAATGTACCAATGACGGAAAAGATGTTCTTCAAAAAAGATGTTCTTTTTGCTATCTTTAGGATTCTAGAGACCAAAGTCCTCAAGTAAATTTGTTTTTTTTTATTGATGAAGTGATTTTCGAAATATTTCTGGAAATATCCTTTGACCTTTACCTCGTGTCAAGCGTATTTACATACACATATATTTGTGTGTTAATGCTCTTGCATTAGTAATTTAAACAATATATATGACCAACTTTGTCAATAGTTAAAATCGAAGAAGAAAGACTGGGGATTTAGAAAGGAGAAAAATAAAATAAAAATCCCGAAATATCTCTCATATTACGAGTAGTATCCAAACATGTTATATTACCAACCATTTGCAAATGAATGTATCTACATTTCATTTAATTTAATACTTTATACTCATATACTGTTTAATATTGGTCTGTTTCCAGCCTTCAGTAAACTCCAGTTCCATCAAGACATTAATAACAAACCGATAAATCACGTAGTGATCTACTTCAACTCTAAATTCAAGATTGTGGCACGCTGTATTCAATTCAATCAATTCAATACTTCCTATGACAACATAAATACTTCGTAAAAAACGTATCATTTTCAGGAGTAAAACTCTTTAACCCTTTGCCTTTTAAAAATATTCTTTGTTTAAAAATAAATTAAAGCACTTCATGCCTGAAAGATATTTTTCATTCAACAAGATGAATGATAACAAAAGTCCGTCACGCAGGGGCTGCGTAAACTAAGCAGATTTCCCACGTGAAGTTTTACAATAGAGAAATCTGCCTAATAACAACTATGGTAGTAAGAAACCACTAAACCTAAAACATTATTTAGGGCGTAATAACCCAGTAGTTTCTAGCCCCAAAAAACAGTTAAGCTAACCTCTAAACCTATTCACGAGGGACGAATAGTTATGGAAATGGCCACCAGAGCTCTCGGCGGAAAGTCCACCTACTGGCGACCAAACGCAGAATACAAATGCAAATATCTCGGTTAATATTCAAGATACAGAATAAATGTATATAACATTATTTATAGTAAATTTAATTTGCAATAAGATTGGTTCTATACAATTTTACGATCCGATGCATAATAACGGAGATATTTCGAATTTTTGAAAATCCCCCCCCCTCTAAACCCCCCCTCCCACTAGTCCGATTTCAGCCGTAAACGAACTTGATCTTTCTTTTTACATGAAACGATTAAATACTGAGTTTGGTCGATTAAACAAAAATTGCGACTTCTAGAGTGTTGACATATATATATATATATATATATATATATATATATATATATATATAGATATATATATATATATATAGATATATATATGTAGTTTTGAACGGACCTCATTTTCGTCATCTCCTGGGTAGGATCGATGGACATTTGAAGAAATTTTTCGAAAATCGCGTCATGAGTACGACCTCAATTCGAGATTCAAGATTTCCCTTAAGGGAAATCTGCTAAAAATGTTCCATTATTAAATAAAATTACAAAATATTTGTCATAAAAATCAGCCAAAAAATAATTTGTGATCGTACACTTTGTCTCTGTAAGGTAGGGACAAGTTGCTCATCATTTATGAAGCTTGTCATCCTTTTATAAATATGCATGTCAATAAATTACAAAATTCATGTTATATATTTAGAATATTATTAAGATTGCTAAAGATATTAATTTATGGTATATAGTTACTTGAATTAATTGATAGATTTTATATTATCCATGTATATTATAATAGAATTTCACCTAATTTTATAACGAATGTATAATATAAGTATGAATCCTATTAAATAATATGAAAAGAAATTTATTGACATGATATAAAATTAATTACAGAAAACAAAAATATTTAACGTATCCTGTTATGTTAACATTTAATGGAAATAAACACATTTTATTTGGGAAACAGGTCTCAATAACACGAAGTCTTCCCACCAATTTATTTATTGACGCACAAGGCCTTTCGGCACTAACGTGCCATCATCAGGTGCTAACAAACAAACAACAAAGAAACAAGCTTAGGCCAAGTTATGCATCCAACAATTACATTTTGAAATATTTTAACAAAATAGAATTTCATACTAAAATCAGTCTTACGAAAACTTCCTAACTTAAAACTACTAGAATCTAAGTCAAACATTAAAAGAATATATTATAGTTCAATTAATTAAAATAGTTAAAGTGAATAAATACTCTAAACATTATCAACACATCCTATACCCTATGAAAAAGTTACTATAAATTAAGAATTATCCTACCTTCTGCTGTATAATTGACGTTAACGCCACGGCTTTGGGGGCCACTACTGGCGACTAGCAGAGATGGAGGAGGCCTACTCAACAGGACAGAAATTGGCATTTTCAATTGCACATTTAGGCAGACACCCCTCCGTCTCTCCAGCTCAATGCAGAGAGGTTCCAATTTCTGAATTAGTTTGTGGTTATATTCCCTCGCCAATAAAGCTACCTCGTGTGGGGCATTTTCGTGCTTTTCTTTCCTCAAATGCTGGAGAAACGTTGAGTCCATTCTCGACAGATGCTCCTGGCACCTTTTCTTTAATTTCCTTGAAGTCCTTCCCACATAATACGCACTACATTCTCCACATATGATTTTATATATTCCCGACTGGTCCGGCAGCTTTATTGGGTCTTTTAGCTTACATAAAACAGATTTTAAATTATTTGGATTTGCAAAACCCACCCCGATTTTCTTACGTTTAAAGATTCTTTGGATTTCTTCCGACGCGAATCCCAGATAGGGCAAAGAGCACCACCTCTCCACCTCTGAGGTAACTTCTGGAATCCCCAAACTTTTCCAAAGTCTCGTTACCTTCTTTCTCTCAATCATTCTATCCACCATGTGTATGGTATATCCATTAACCAACGCTAAGTGGTGAATAAATTTTTGCTCACGAGAGTATTCTTCTTTACTCATTTGAATATCCAGCAATCGATTAGCGTATGCATGAAATATCGCTAATTTTTGCTTGTAGTGGTGGAAGGAGTTATTGGGTATTGCAATATCGCTTGCAGTTGGCTTCCGAAAAATTGAAAATTTGTGGCTATTGTTATGTCTTGATATTCTCAAATCCAAATAATTAATCTTACCGTCTTCTTCTACTTCGAGAGTAAATGAAATGGTTCGGTGACAAGAGTATATATACATTTTATTTCGTTTCATTGTTGTCGTTGAAACCTTAAATTCTGCAAAGTAAATGTTCATATTTTAAATTTAATGTGTTATCACCGGATGGGAGGAAATCATGCCGACTACAACAGGGCTAGGCCTTACTGAATAAAAATAAAATAAAATTTGGGTCGAAAGTAAATATGATCTATGTTATTATATATATTGTTGTTGTTGTTGTTGAAAATTAAGTACTTGAAAAATTAAACAGAGTTAATCACAAATTTAAGAAGTACGAAGGAGCTGACCGATGGAAGGACTATTGGCAACCGAAGTGTCTAATTGGGCCGGAACTGCTCTAGACTACGCGTCTAGCCCATTCACGACATTCTCTTTGATGTTAACCGCCCGGCTATAAAAGCGGCCCAGCTCGCCCCGAAAGCTAGTTTGTTCTCAGCTGTCTTCAAGTGAATAAGAGCGCGTTCAGTGCAGCTTTAGTGAACAGTGCGTTTTAGTTGCAGTGTAATTTTATGTGAAGAACAGTGTAGTGCCGAGTTTAAGTAAAGGACCGAGCAGTGCCGTGTTTTTGTGAACTTCAGGGATTGTGAGTCATTGGACTGTGCAATAAAAAGAACAGTGAAGTTATCTGTGAGTATTAGTTAAGAATAATTAAGTAATTGTGTAGTGCATTGTTAAGTGAATTGTGCAGTGGTAATAACTCTAAAGCTTGGCTGTTTAATTTTGCAATCCAAACGAACTCTAATTAACAACGTTTATTATTCTTAACAACAACAATATTATATAACCAGAATGCGAATATATTTTAAGAAATTTATAATTAATCATCTTTCATATATTAATATGTAAGACCATCTTAATTTGTTTTTTACTTCAATAAATCTTTGTTCTTGGTTAATGGATGAATTAATCAAACTGTAAGTGTACAATTACGATGTTATTCTCGTAGAATTTTTTTTTACCAGTTTTTCTTTGTTTCACCATCATCATTATCATGCCCCATTAAATTCCTGTTTTCTACTTTTTAAGGCCGTTTCCTTTGCTAGTCCATTACTTTTCCGGAACCGGAAACAGAGGTAAGAGAACATTTATTTTTATTTCTTGTATTATTTTTGCATTCACACTGTTTTCCTATACTGAGGCATTTAGTTTTGAACTAAGCATTTATTCACTCTTTCTTTCCTTTTGTAACTAATGAGGACGTATTTTAAGACATTTCTCGCATACTATTTATTTAGGAATCAGAACAGGACCAGGCACCACAAACACAACTCTGTGTAGAAGGATCCCAGTTGCTGACACCTCCTGTGTGGGAGTGGGCAATGAAATTGTCTACAAAATATATTTTTTTCAAGAAAAAAGTAATACTTTAATGTAACCTACTACTGTTAAATTAGAAAATGATTTTTGGCTCCAGAGGTTCGAATGTACATTATTTATAGGCTACAAAAGTATTGGGTTATTGCTTAAAAAATAATAAATGAATCAGAAAGGCAGTCCAAGATGGCTATAGAGTCGAGATGTTGTGATTAGATTATTATTATTGTGATGATATCACTCGATAATAAAAATTAAAATGTTAAAACTGATTTGTCACTTACAACATTTAGTGCTGCGTGATTAGCGGGTTAATAAAAGTCTTGTCTACACACTCACATTGGCTAATGCCTATAATTAGTCAACTCAGACATGCTGTGGAGGGATGACATTCTAACAATGGTGGCCTCGGGTCGAATTTTCTCTTTCTAACACTGTGAATGGATTTTCCCTCATGATATCTTCATGCAGAAGGCGACGGGAAACCATTGCACATCTATGTGACCCTCTTATTATCTTGTTCCTGTTCACGAGATCAACTATCAGGTGTGGCCTGTAGGTAGACACTACAAGAAGCTGAAATAAGAAATGCAACAGGATAAATATTTATTTTTTTATAATCCGCCTACAGAATGGAAGTAAATTAAGAAATATTTGTATTATCTTAATAAAATCTAAATTACCTATAAATTCATACAAGATGAAATAAAATAATAATTGGTGTATTCCACCATGTGTTTAGTGAAAAAATACAAATGTCATTTTGGTTTCGAAAATGTAAGAATAGTAGAAACTGTTAGAAATATAATAAGGAGGAAAAAAAGGAAATATGTTTTTTAAAAAAAATAGGAAAAAAAGCAATCAGTAAAAAACACAAATTAAACATGTAAATTATAATTTATTAGAAACTCTGAAGTAATGTTTGTTCAATTATAATACTCTCCTTTAGTTTTTAGACTGCAATTCATTAGAAATAATCGATATTTTTTATGTCTAGACGTGTCGATCTAAATCAGTATATATTTTTTTCTCCTGATAGTAACCCTACGAAGAGTTATTTATTTCAATACATGTACCATTTCCATATGGTATATTACATGTATGATTATGTTAAAATACATTTTTATTTTACAATGTATACAAGTTAATCAACCATATAATCAAATATATTGTTGCAAAAACTACGTACCTATAAAATTAAACAGGGTTAATTCCATATTTTAAGAAGTACGACATAGATGAAAAGAGCCGACCGATGGTCTAGCCCGTTCTCACCAATACCCGTCTAGACGAGTCTAGGTAGTTCCCTTTGATGTTTTTCACCAAGCTATAAAAGGAGACCAGCCCGCCCCGAGTTAGTTTGTTCTCAGCTCTCTTCAAGTTAATAACAGTGTGTTCAGTGCAGCTTTAGTGAACAGTGCGTTTTACTTGCAGTAAAAAATTTTTATGTGAAGAACAGTATTGTGCCGTGTTTTTGTGAACTTGAGTGATCGTGTGTGAGTTATTATTATTATTATTTTATTAACGTCCACTTTTTGCAACTCAAGCTAATTGGGACTGGTTATCTTCAGGTTACCACCCTTTTCTAGCCAGGGTGGGATTTTTTAGGATGTTATTTAATGAATTGCTCGTGTGTGAGTTATTGGACTGTGTAATAGAAGTACTAGTTGAGTAATAAAATTGGCTTTAATAATAATTTGTTGTTGTTTAGCCGCTTGGATAAGTATATATGTGTTTTGTGTATTGCTGCCTTATTTATTTACTAAAACATCATCTACCATAACTAAACTGACCAGAGAAAGACTAATCAATCAACGCCTATTTTACTCCCAACACCAGTTCCAGTATATGCGATTCTCAACGCAGTAATTGGCCTTGTTAAAAACTAACGACCTTCTGCAGTCGGCGGCTTCGAACCATTTTAACTTTAACTAGAGTTGGGAGGATAAATTTAAAACGGAGGGACACAGTCGTAATGTGTGTATATTTCCGGCTTGTTCGTTCGTTAACAAGCTAACGACAAATATTCAACCCGTCTGAGTGATTCCATGACATTCTCATATCAAAGTGGCTTCCTATTTTTATGTAAGCCTTTTTTTTCAAATTCAATAACAATGCGTTGGCCGTTACTTCCCCAAATAAATGGAATTTGAGAGAAATGATGAATATCAAAATATTATAACTTTATGAAGTTTAGAAGTTTTATATTCGACGTACTGGTACTTAAAATAAAAGCTATTAGTGTATGTTTGAAAGACGAATGCAGACGAAATTTTTCTAAAAGAGTAAGAGTACTTAAACTACTGTATTTTGTAAAATCCTATGATATATCACATACATTCTTTATACAGACAAAGAATTAAAACAACATGAATTTATAAAGCTATAAAATCCATAAATTAATCATCCTCCTATAGAATGAAATAAACAAGATGTTTGGCTGCATTTCTTATAAAATTATTTTCTTTGAAAGTGCCAATTATATCTCTGATCCAATGCAGAGGATCAAAAAATAACAAACCTAGAACTTATTTTACAGATATTTTCACGATGAACAAAAAAGGTGCTAAACAAATTCCAATACGTACGGAGAAATTTTAACTTGTTTGTTCTCTATGTTAGGTCAAAATAACTTGGAAAGAGAGGGTGGCGAGTTTTATTTATTCTTGTTAGAGATATAACAGATTTGAACATATAAGTTTTGTTTATCATTAAAAACAATTTCTGTGAGTTATATTTTCTGATGCTGCCTTTCATTAAAATATATTTAAACTGTTAGGTCTATCATTGTTGTTCAAATTTCCCTCAAAATGTTGAAATATTAAAAGTTGTATGTCAAATGGAATATCACATTCTGGAGTGAGAATGTTGTTTCTTTGTAACTCGGAAGTAGTATACGTTGGTCAATCTGACCAAGACACGCCTATGAAGAGTAATTCTGAACTTATCCACTTTTAAAATTAATATTTTTGAACAGAAATTCATTTAATAGTGAAATGTTACCAATTGAAACTAGTATCCTTTGTACCATCCGATTTCTTATAGATTGGAGGGTAATTTATACGATTTAATTTGGAGAAAAACCATTTTTTGTTATTAATCAATGTATTAAATTACCCAAATGATTGACTGGCCGATTATCCACAGCTCCCACTGGCTCAAGGATTTTTCACGTACCCATAACCTATAAATTGTATCTTATAACTCAAGTCGACCTGATACATAAAAACGGTAATATTCGAGATATTGGGTTTTGAATTTTATTATTAGAGTAACATCCATTTTAGGCGTCTGTTTAAAGATAGCAAACAGTATATGTTTTACGATTTTTTTTCCCCAATAGCTTTAACATTCGAGATTTTGAATTTACATTGAAATAATGAAGTAGAGGAAGTGGTAATTGAATTAGTAATGTCACTGTAAAAGAAGTCACTCTATTATGTAGGTGCAATGGGAGTATTTATTTATTTACGAATGATTTTGTGCTTTATACGTTTTTGCTCTGAATTCTCGATAAAGGATAAAGGCGTAACCTAGTAACTTTGGAATATTGCGTTTCCATAAATGATTAGACGTGAGTCCATAAGAATACGTTGTTATTTTAGTATTCTTCCCATCTGTTAGAGAGAAATTATCTTGGTGTTTTCTGGAGACATCAGGTCTGGGCCTAGGGAGACGATTTAGGAGGGGTGGCAAGAAATATCATCCCCCTCCCCTAACTATAGTTTGATGGCGAGAGATTAACATTTGATGATCGCACCCAAACCGTCAAAGGTAAGCGCTATTTCTGCACAAGTCTGTCCGAGCGCTTCCTCCATACTAAATAAATCCGTCACGTAGCACCGCGAAACATTCTTCATTCGTTGTTACGTACGTTTTTGTTCCATTCCGTGTTTCCCCTTTAGAACTGCCCAATGAAAAGAAAATGCCCATTATCTGAGGCGGGGATTAATTTTGTGATATATTGGCTTGTTTCCTAAATGAGAAGGGTAGAATTTAAAATTTCCTGAAAGTTAAACATTTACTTAAAAACAACAGCACATTTATACTTAATCTACAAATATATATGTATATATATATATATATATATATATATATATATATATTTATATATATGTATCAAATCAAATAACAAGCTGCCCCCATTTTGAGGTTACCCGTTTGGGTCAGCCTCCTAATCAATCAGCCCACCAGGGTATATAGGTAAAATAAAAAGTGTTTTTATATGCTTTATAATGCTAAATTTTTTTTGTAGAGATTTTAATTAATTAATTTTTAATTACCTATTTCAAATCTTAATGAGATTATCTGCACTGTATAAGCAATATATATATATATATATATATATATATATATATATATATGTCTTTATAATTCTATATATGGAGGTTCATAACAAGAGCACGATTGCTCTAATAAAACAACATAATTGAATATAAAAATTAGCACTAAAACTAAAGTAAACAAAATACGAAACAAAAAGTAAAACGAAAGACTCTGTAAAAATTATTTGGAACTAAATGACATAAAATAATAAATTAATTAAATATGTTACCAATTAAATCCATTAGGGAACTCAGCAGGTCTACTAGAGCAATATAATGAAAATATAATAAAAATAATGAGTACAAATTTTAAAAATTTAAGTTTTAACTAAAAAGAATGCTTTTTGGCTTATCTATTCAATAAACGTGTAATAAATAAAAATGTAAATGTATAATCAAGGGGAAAGAATATCTAAATAACTCTTTCATGTCTCATTAAAACGATTTCCGTTACTTTTGAGGTAATTATTTCTTTTGAAGAATTTGCTAATATGTCGCATGGAAGAAGCTCATATTAACTATGGATTTCTCAAAAAAGGTTATATCCATTATTGGGAACAAAAATAACGGAGAAGAAGAAGAATTCAAAATTTAGTTACCCATTTATATACTATTTTGGAGTGTGGAACTCAATTGATGTCAGCTTTTCTACAACGCATTAGTATTAGGGGATCGGAAAGATAATGTAAGAGGGATTTTATAGATTTGGCCCATAATAATGTTCACGTTTATTACAAAAATAATAAACTTTGTTTATTAGAGTTCTCTTGATTGCAAAATTAAACGCACAAGCTTTAGAGTTTTTATCACGGCACAATTTATTTAACAATGCATTACACACTTCGTTTATTATTTTTAACTACTACTCACAGTGCGCAGTGATCTTCACTGTTCTTCTTATTATTGCACAGTCCAGTAACTCACGATCACTGAAGTTCACAAAAACTCGGCACTACACTGTTCTTTGCATAAAATACTTGACCGCACTGCACTAAAAAGCAAGGTTCACTAAAGCTGCAATGAACGCACTTTTCACTTGAACTCACTTGAAGTTAAACTAAGCTTTCGGGAAGAGCTGAGCCGCTTTTATAGCCGGGCGGTAAACATCAAAGGGGGTTGTCTAGACCTGTCTACATTCCGGTATTACGGGTATTGCCAAGATAGGGCTAGACCATCGGTCGGCTCCTTTCATATACTTCATACTTCTGAAATATGATAATAAACAGTGTTAAATTTTTCATGTACGCAGTTTTCGTAACAATTTAATACACATTCAGACGAAATTTCGTAAGATGTTATCTACTAATTGTAAAGATATTAAAGTTTACATGCATAAGTACTGATAGAAGGACGGGCGCTGGAACACACTGCTAAACTATATCTGCTCTAATTGATTACAATGAACCCTGAATATGTCGATTAATCTTGCTAAGAACGGCTACAAATTCTATCTACGTATAAATATAATAAACAATCACTGTTTATTGAGTTTTCAAAACAGTCATAAAAACTAACAGATATATGGGAGAATGTTTGAGAAAAAAAATTACTTTTCTTTGTTTTATGATGGGTACTAGTGAGTATAGGGTAAAACTATCCCACATGTCTCAAGAGTTTTAAATGTCGCACTTTCTCAACTGGCCATAAAATGAGTATAAAAGGGAGAAATACTATTTTTCTTCTGTAGCTCAAGGGAAAATTTATGTATTACAGATTTTATATGGCTCTAGCGGTTCTCTTCCAAGTTATTTGCCCCAAAGAGGCCATTACCTTCACTTTATTGTTCAATTTAATTGAGTGGAATTCAATGACATTATTATTTAAGTCATTATTATCGTATATAATTCGGAGCATGATATCGTTTCATCACTTTTTCATTGCTCTCAATAATAAATGAGGATTCATGAGGAGTATGAACCTCTTTGGCTCTTAAGTCACTCTTCAGCTTGTGGAATCTCTTGACTTATTGTGGTCACATTACAAGCTAATACCGCTACTTCTTTATTAATGGTTCTACACAATTGGCTCGATGGCCTAGTAGCCCAACTCTAAAATAAAACTTACTGCGCAATGTTTGAAACCTGGGGCCTCTGTTACGGGCATCTAAAACTTTATTAACTAAACCCCACAGCCATGTAAGTTTGGGCGTATGGAGAACAGGATCCAGTGTATTGTTCATTAACACAGTCGGACGAACAATTAGGTGATAAAATGCATGAAAAGGTCTAAAGATCGCCAATAAATGTCTAGGGGATGCGTAAACTCAACAGATATTATTTGTCGTGTTGGTATCTGGATTCACTACGTATTTTCTACAAGTATACGAGTGGGAGTGGGGGGTAGTTGTGGTTAAAAAATAATACATACCAAAAGTTCTCTTATTATTACAGATAAGATTAAACAACATATTTATACAAAAGTTCGTCACGCTGGGGCTGCGTAAAGTAAGCAGATTTCCCATGTGAAGTTTTACAATAGAGAAATTTCACGAGAGCCGAGCCAGTCAAGGAAACGGCCAAACTAGCTTTTGGCGGGGAAGTAACTCTCGTCTGTTAGGCGCCCCGATTTAATAAAACAGCAAATATCTCAGTTAATATTCAAGATAGAGAAAAAATGTATATAACAATATTCATAGTAAATTTAATTTGCAATAAGATTGACCCTGTACAATATTTCGATCCGACGTATAGTAACGGAGATATTTCGAAAATCCTCCCCTCTAAACCCCCCCTCCCACTGGTCCGATTTCAGCCGTTAACGAGCTTCGTTTTACATAAAACGACTAAATATAGAGTTTGGTAACGATGAAACAAGCTTAAGGGAAATCTGCTAAAAATAGATATGCAACACGATTGGTTGTATAACATTTTTTGATCCGACTCATAATAAGACAGATATTTTGAATAATCACATCTCCTCCCCCCCCTCTTCCTGATCCGATTTCAAGCGTTATCGAGTAGAACCTTTAGTTTCATGAAGTGATTCGATGTTGAGGATGGTACTGATCAATTACTTCATTTTACCTAAGCTCATAAACCCTGGCTAGAAAGGGGGGCGGTAACTTGTAGACAGCCCGTCCCAATAAGCAAAGAGTGGACGTTAATAAATAATAATAATTTACGATTTATTTCAGTACCTTTTTTAACAAAAACTACCTAAATTATTAAGCTTTCTTCTTAAAGGAAATTCTTTAAAAAAATGTTGCATTGTTAAAGCAGGTCTATATAACATTACTCATTTATTAAATGCCATGATGATGAAAAGCAAGGAGAGCGGACCCTATTGCATTTGAACAAAAATAACTTCTCAAATGATTATTGTTTTCATCAAAAATAAATTTGGTCTCTGAGAGAAAAATGAAACAAAGAAATTCATATTTTATACGGTTCCGCGTGATGATAGGGAGCGTCCACTACAAGGAAAGCCTCTCTTGTTTAATTTTTTATTTTTAATCTAGTTTCGTTTTGGCGAATGAAGTCAAAGAAATATTCACTGGATTCATTTGTGCGGCCTATAAACGATCAAACATAATGTTCTCAAATTATTAACATTTATGACCTATATAAATTCTGGGAACCATTAATTTTACAAATCAACATCATGCAATATTTAAGCATAATAGCTTCAATTCGGAACCTCTTCAAATGTTATTTCGTAACAGGAACTTCTTGAGTGGTCGTCTATTGACAGAGAATTTATAAATGTGCATGATCATTTATGAACGTAAATCAGTTTGATTGTACCCGCTGCATGATGATTCAGAGCACAGGATATAATGTATAAATCATAAGGGCCTAGCTCCTAGCATTCAAATGCTCTCTCTCTCTCTCTCTCTCTCTCTCTCTCTCTCTCTCTCTCTCTCTCTCTCTCTCTCTCTCTCTCTCTCTCTCTCTCTCTCTCTCTCTCTCTCTCTCTCTATCTCTCTCTCTCTCTCTCTCTCTCTCTCTCTCTCTCTCTCTCTCTCTCTCTCTCTCTCTCTCTCTCTCACACTCTCTCTCTCCCCCCCCTCTCTCCCTCCCCCTCATTCGCTCTCCTCTCTCTCTCTCCTCTCCCCCCCTCTCTCTCCCCCCCCCCCACGCTCTCTCTCTCTCTCTCTCTCTCTCTCCCCTCTCTCTCCTCTCTCCTCTCTCCTCTCTCTCTCTCTCTCCTCTCTCTCCCCCCTCCTCTCTCCCCTCTCTCTCTCTCCTCTCTCTCCCCCTCTCTCTCTCTATCCTCTCTCTCCCTCTCCCACCCTCTCTCTCCTCTTTCTCTCTCCCTCCCCCTCTCTCTCTCTCTCTCTCTCCTCTTTCTCTCTCCCTCCTCCCCTCCCCTCTCTCTCCCCTCTCTCTCCCTCCCCCCCCCTCCCTCTCTCTCTCTCTCACTCCCCCCTCTCTCTCTCTCCCTCTCTCTCTCTCTCTCTCTCTCTCTCTCTCTCTCTCTCTCCCTCTCTCTCTCTCTCTCTCTCTCTCTCCCCCACCCCTCTCTCTCCTCTTTCTCTCTCACACACTATTCCTCTTGATCATATCTTTTTTCTGTAATCGTTGAATAATGGTAACATTACTAAACTGAAATGAGTGAAGAAAGTGAAACATTTTGCAATAGAGTGAAGAAAGTGAATTGCCTTCTTAATTAGTAATAAGTATAAATTAAAAAAATAATTTGAAGTTGGAAAGTAAATGCTTTTAAATGTTTCTTAACATTGTAAGAATTAATTTTAACAAAATAAATTGAAATGTGAATGAATTATTGGTGGAAATAATCAATATATTTTAAAATTTAAATATAATAATAATTACCTTCCTTGTTTATAACCTGCACTTGTTTATAACTGAACTACTTCACAATCAGCACTAGTTGTTTATAACTATGCTTATAACCTTTCACAACCATGATTATAACCTACCAACAACATACCATAATCTTCACAACATCCTAATTTTGTTCATATTCTGGTTAGATCTGATCATGTATTACACGATTACAGAAAAAATTTAATATTACACTCGTGACGAAAGTAGAATTTACAACTCTCGTGAAATTACCACACTCGCTTCGCTCGTGCGGGTAAACGTTTCACTCGAGTTGTAAAATGATCTACTTTCGTCACTTGTATAATAAATAACTATTCTTCAATTCTATTAACATTCTTTGAGGGAATAAATAATTAGAATAGGTCGAATGGAAAGGTATAGGCTAATAACCACAATAACCTTTCATTTTTAAAAAGGACTAAAATATCAAAATTAAATAAAAGAATTTAAAATAATATTCATTCCACTCGGAGAAGTGGAAGTGCATTTTATTATTGACGGAACATTATCAGATCCTAATCAGCCTCAATGCTGGAATTCATAATAATAATAAAACAAGTGTATTGATATTTTAAAATAATTTTTTACAATCATTTTAAGGACTTTAGCACCATATTCCTCCGTAAGTAATCTTTGGTTTAACCAGAATATATCTGTCGTAGACAAATTTCGTACAGCTGAATAATATATGGATACAGAAGGTTTGCATAGAATATTCGTCGTAATGGACGTTGTGTCTGATATGAAATGGTTTTAAATTTTGTTTTATTCGTACATGTTCTCTCAGCAACTGTGTTGGTTTCTAGTCTGTCGATTTTATTGCTAGGTAGTTATTGTTATGAATTGATGCAAACTGTATGCCTTTTGGGATGGTTTCCTGTCCCTACTCCATTTTCGATTAATGTCAGTTCTTATGTCGTGTTTGATGTATGTTAGTAAGGCTTTTGTGAATTCTGGACTGGCTTCATTGCTCTGGACTGCTACTTAAGCTGGTTGGTTCTCAACTCCTTCCCCATTATACCAGACTAGGATTGAACCCATACAGCGTGAAATGGGATGTGCTTATATAACATTCCCAATAAATTCCGCCTTATTTGTTACGTATGGTTCTACTCAGTACTATTCTAAACATTCAGCAATTTTGGGTTAAAAAAAATTAAAAGTCTTTATTTCAGATGTATAGTGCTAAAATAGGAGCACTTTCGAAACCAGTAAAGACAGATATTTAGTCCAACAGTTCATTACGACAATATTTACTCCAGTGTGGTGCTAGTGGAGGAACAGTAGCCTAGTTACTTCTATAAAAATGTATTTATGGACATAACATCATAGGTGATTTGCCCTTTCAACAGTCAAAAATTGTACATAGTGAAATAACAAAAGTAAAATAGGTGAGATAACATCAAGGAACAATAACAAATAAGTGGAAAAAAAAGGAGATGAGCGAAGTTAGTTGGTGGATGATCAGTAGAAAATGAATGGTCGAAAATGGTACTTTTGCTGGTAATTATCATAATTTCCTCCTTCAGGGTAAACATATACATGTTGCATATAATACAATTAAAGCATATAATTTGAAGTCTTGTTGCACACCACTGACTTAATTTGTATCTTTAATTTTGTCGTATATTTGAATTTTGTGTAGGTATGAGAATATGTATTAATGTATGGAGTGCCTTAGTTACTAATCAGTTACCACCCCTAACCACCTGTGTATGGGTTAGCCCAATCAGTTTAGTAGCCCAGGCGGAATAGCTAAGGGAATTGGACTCTCTTACAGCCCGTCATCATCAGGGAAGCTTCCAACCGGTAATCTGGATATCTCGACCTTTGGAAATGGCTAGAGCACTAAGGTATAAAATTTCAAGCATACATAAATTAGACTTTCATTTATATCGGTTTATATCATTTTCAGCTATTAACATAGTATACGAACGAAAGTACTGATAATTCTACTTATTAATTTATACAGTGATTCTAAATAAATAATTCTTACTATAACGTATCGTGTTTGTACGTATACTAATGTAATTAACACATCAGCTTAATTGCAGTGGCAGTAATATTAATGTAAACCTAATTGGCATCAGAGAGTGGACTGTTTTATTCAAAGTTAATAATGTTTGTTGAGTTCTTCTGATTTGCCCTTCCGAGAAGTTAATAATGAGGAACGAACAATCCATGCTCCTCATTAGGGAATAAAGTAGACCATTAAACGTGTTTCCTGTACTGCGGAATCAGTTATGGTTTCTAATTCCTTTTATTGAAGCTCTAGAGATGGCTAATGACAACTTTAAAAGGGCATTGAATCCAAAGGATAGGTGATTCTAGGTTGTTGTGGATAACCAACCAGTATACAGAATAAGGCAATGCAAGAATTTATGGCAAAATTTAAATTTTTTGACAAAGCACTTTTGGTAGTAATGTCAAACATTTATTTAAGACAACATTAGAGTACATCGTTATATAGGGTGATTACTGGGAAATGCATGTTTTTGACTTGCGTAGTATAAAAGGAATGTCGTACGGCGTTGGCCGGAAGTTGTTGCGATGTGGAGAGTGGAGAGTGCAGTTTCAGTTGTAGCCGAGATGTGGAACCATATTGTGTACACTTTTTTCACACATAAATACATTTATTACTCTGAATTGCCTGAGTACTCGAAAGTGACTTATTGTGGCCACATTACAAGCTAATACCGCTACTTCTTTATTAATGGTTCTACACAATTGGCTCGATGGCCTGGTAACCCAACTCTAAAATAAAACTTACTGCGCAATGTTTGAAACCTGGGGCCTCTGTTACGGGCATCTAGAACTTTTTTAACTAAACCGTACACCCATGTAAGTTTGGGCGAATTGAAAACAGGATCCAGTGTATTGTTCATTAACACAGTCGGATGAACCATTAGGTGATAAGATGCATGAAAACGTCTAAAGATTGCCAATAAATGTCTAGGGGCTGCGTAAACTAAATAGATATCGCACATATTGGAATGACAAAGTGGTGATCTCGATTCACTACGTATTTTCTACAAGTATACGGGTGGGGGTCTAGTGGTGGTTAAAAACTACCAAAAAAAAAACGCGTTTATTTGAAAATCACCTTATATAATGGTTCTTGGTTTCACCATTGTGGAAACAGTCACCTACAAAGTATCTCGAAGTCTCTGGACATTATATTAATATAGGGAAGATGCCAATTTTATTAGTGACCAATGCCATAATCACGGTAGGTTACATCATGTAACCTACAACACGGTGCTTTCTAAAATGTCGTGTAACATGGACCCCGTTCCTTCTCGAAGTGATGAGACAAATATTTCGTTTATACTAAATGCCATTTGTATGTAACGTTCACTTATTCTATTCCTTTGTTTTGCTCTATAGCTTCTAGCTTAGTAGGAAATACCCAAACATTAGCTGGGAAAGATTTTAGTAGATCTCCCACAAGAAAAATCAGCTATTGAAGTTGTACTCATATTGCAATTTTTGTAAAATTTCTTCAAATGCCCATTGATCTACCCCCCTCCCGGAGCTGGCGAAAATGAGGTCCTTTATATTTGTCTATTTACAAACGCCATATTTAAAAGTTCTATTCAAAACTAAATATCAAGTTCTTCAATGGCTGAAATCGAATCAGTTGGTGGTTTAGAGAGGGTTATTTCGAAAAATCCAAATATCTCTGTTATTCTAGGTGGGTTAGAAAAACTGTATAGAACAAGTCTTATTGCACATGTGATGTACTATAAATGTTGTATATACATTGTTTTTCTCTATTAAATATTAGCCGAGTTATTTGATTTTTTTGTTTTTAGCCTCAAATAAATTCCACTCAGCAAATCCATAATTATAAACTATTATAACACAAACCCCTTTCGAATGTTAAACACCAAAATTGTTTTCATTGAACTCTTGTGTGAGATCCGCTCCAATATGTTGCGCATCAATTAAGATTTTATAATCTTATATCGAAAATATTTATTTGTTCTAAATAATACTTGATATTGAACCGTTTTATTTCATAGCCGTTGATGGCAGAAACCAAACTTGGAATAGGGTGGGATATTAATCTCAAAATATCTCTGTTATTATAGAATCAACCTTGCTAAACTATTGATTTACTACGATTGTTGTTCTGTACATTTTAATAGCTCAAGTTTTAAGCAATTTTTCCGTACTTTTTTATTTTCAGCTATTTTCTTTATGCCTTCAGAAAACCCCCACTTCTACTTATCAGATTATTTCTTAGAAATATAAAATATATGTTGAGAAGAGATTAATAGTGTGTCTTACCAGCACGTGGGGAATTTGCTTAGTTTACACAGCTCCTGCGTGACCGGCTTTTCAATTACTTAATAACATCTGTATGCTACAACCTTTATTGCTACTATAGTGGAAATCTTTCTAAATTTCACAGTTGGCAGTCAGCTTTCACTCATTAGTAAATTTATTTATACCAATATAAGTTGCTTATAGCAGATGTCCCTTAAGGAAAATCAGCTATTGAGGTCGTACTCATGACTCCATTTTCGAACTTTTTCTGCAAATGTCATCGATCCTACCTAGTAGATGACAAAAATGAGGTCCATTCAAAACTATCTATCTATATATTTGTCTGTTACCTCTCTAGCGGTCGCAATTTTTGTTTTATCGTTTCCAAACTGGATAATTAGTAGTTTAATGTAAAAAGAAAGATCAAATTCGTTAACGCCTGAAATCGGACCAGAGAGAGTGGGGTATAGAGGGGGAGAATTTTCGAAATGTCTCTGTTACTTTAACTCGGATCGAAAAAGTGTGTAGAACAAGTTTTATAGCAAATTAAATGTACTATCTTGTTATTGTTATAACCATTTATTCCCTATCTTGAATATTAACCGAGATTATTTGCATTTTTCAGTTTTCAGCCCATCTTTTACAAGTGTTACATAAACAATGCTCGGTTATGATATAAACTACATCATTCCAAGCTTAAATACCAAATATTGTTTTCAAGAAACATTTATTATACGAGATACATGTAAATATGTTCTGGTGACCCCCCTTCTTATGTTTTTGGACTACTTAAATTTGATTGATTGGGATAAAAATTATTCTGATTCATTATAAATTACAGTACTAGATATAGTAAATAGTTTCCAATTAAATGAATACGTTATATACACGCCGTTACTATAGCTTGGATCAAAAAAGTGTATAGAACAAGTTTTATTGCAAATTAAATGTAGTATCAATATTGTTATGTAAATTTATTCTTTATCTTGAATATTAACCGAGATATTTGCATTTTTCATTTTTCCACCTTCAGTAATCCTCCACTTCTACTCGTGTTGCATATACAATACTCTGTTATATAATAAACCACATTATTCGAAGCATAAATACCAAATATTGTTATCCAGAAACCTTTATTATACGAGATTTATGCAAATATGTTCTTGTGAGCCCCCCCCCCCCCGTCTTAAATTCTTGGACCACTATGGTGGTACTATTTATTATTTGATTAATTAAGTTAACATTTATTCTGATTCATTAGAAATTACAGAACTAGTTATAGTACATAGTTTTCAATTAAATTAATATATTGAATTCTGATATGTTTAAGTTATTGTTTTTCTTTCCGGTGAGTCGTTGGCAGATGTATTAGTTTACATTTGAGGCGCGTTCCGGTGGATGGGGAATGATTTCTTATTACCGTTTGTATTTACTCACTTAATACTCACAGTGGTGTTGTGTTTGCAGTATTTAGGTTTATCTATTACTAAACTTCACGAGGAAAATCTGCTTAGTTTACGCAGTATCTGCGTGACAGACTTTTTTTATCCACTTTGAAGTTTTAATGAACACATGTTTACTTAGTCGAGTGTATTTCTTATATACACTCGAGAGAATATGTAAAATGAAGGAAAATAGGGCAAGGGAGGCGACACCAAAGAGATCCAAAGTACTTGGATTCATCCTTTTGGAGTTTTGTAATTATCGGTGTTCATTCCTAATTATCCTACTATCTTTCAGAGCTTCCTCCTTTTAACCAACCCAATGAAAGCTCCCTTAATGAAAATTCCAGGAGGCTTTTAAATAAAGAAGTGCCTTTTTTTTTAAAAAAATAAATAATAAAAGATAGGCACAGTCAAAAAGAAAGAAGTCGGAATTTAAATCACTTCGACATTGAAAAGTCTTGAGTAATATAATTCCTCCGTCTTTGAGATATTTGCACAAGTGCAATACAAGTCAATAAGGTGAGCTGAATTAATTCTATTCAAAAGTAGCGTGAAATTTAATTAATTTTAATTAAAGACTGCTTTTTATTATAGATTGTTCAGAAATTGTATGAATGCATGAAGGTTTTGTGTTAATTTTCAAATAAATACTGTTTTTAAATGTATACTATAAACTTTTAGTTATTTCCATGATGCTGATGTCCTTGAACGATCTATGCTTCTACCATTACAAATCTTAACCATTCCTAGCACCAGCATAGCTAATTCAACAAAGTCTTTAAGCCACCTTTTCTTGGCCTCGTTTCTTTTCCAGCTTCTTCTTGGTGTACCAAAAATCATCTTATATGGGCAATGTGACCGGTTTATTCAAGCTAGCCATATCGCTCCAGTTGCAGACAATTATTATTGGTTTTTACATTCAGGACATCAAATCAAAAACTTTCGTCACGCAGATGCTGCGTTAACTAAGCAAATTTGGCACCTACACCACGTATTTGCATCCATCTTAAAAACTAAAAGTTCAATGAGAACAATATTTGGTATTTAAGTTTCAAATAAAGTATTTCATTATATAAGGCTTCATTGTTTATGTGACAACGGTAGGAGGGGGAGGGGTTACTGAAGGCTGAAAACAATATAATGCAAATATCTCGGTTAATAATCAAGATAGTGAAAATACGTAAGTAACAACATTTATAGAACATTACATTTGCAATAAGGTTGGTTCGGTACAACTTTTCGACCCGAAGTATAATAAAGGATGTATTAAGAATTTTCAAAATTCCTCCCCTCTAAACCCCCTACTGTCGGATTTCTACAATTAACGAACTTGATCTTTCTTTTTACATAAAACGAGTAAATATCGAGTTTGGGAACGATTAAACCAAAATTGCTACCGCTAGAGCTGTAACAGACAAATATATATACAATTTTTAACGGACCTCATTTTCGTCATCTACTAGACAGGATCGATGGATATTTGAAGACGTTTTTCGAAAATTGAGTCATGAGTACAACCTCAACAGCTGATTTCCTCTTAAGAGAAATCTGCTAGAAGAGCCTAAGCGTACTGGGGTCGTTGGGACTTCTAGAAAAGTTGGAAGCAGTCAGATTTCCCAACAAGTTGAAGTTGTAGTACGAAAGGAAGAAGAGCAGGGCATTGGTGAATGTGGGTTGGGAATCCATAGTTTGAGAAGCTTGTCTTGAAACCTGGATGAATGATCAAAAATCGTGAATGCCCAAGGTCCGGACCTGTAGTCCCAGACAAATAAACACACTTTTTATAGTACCGTTGAAAAATGCTGTTTTTCAATTTAATATTGTACTACTCATTAGAATTTTGACTTTAACTAATTTTCTGAACTGGACACACACATGGAGCAAACATTTTTTTAGCGAAACAAAGACGATTGCAGTTGAAGTCACTCAGACTTGTCAGCTGTGACATTGTCTCGGTATAGACCGAAACGGCTGCCCAATTAGCCATTGTGCTTTGGTCTGGAGGAATTGAAAAGTTGTTCCACCTTTTGTTGAGTTGAGGCATCGTATTTGCCATTGTGTCAGGGCTAAGTTTAACAAGGCTTGGTTCAAGTCTTGATAAGGTGCCCAACTTTGTATGGTCTGTTCCTTCCACCTTGCGAATTCAAGGGCTTTATCAACGGACGGACGTAAATTAGGGCCATTTTGTACTGGTTTAAATATTAACTGTTCTTATTGATACAACAATGCTTTGGCCATCTTACAAGACAGGAGAAGGAAAAGATTTCTGTATAAATTATTTAAACTTTTATTGTTGTCTAGTTTATGAATTTATATAGGAAAAATAAAGGTTACGTTCATTGTAATGATTCTGATTTTATGATTAAAGAGAAGCTATGTATATTTATAAAAGTGATATTATCAATACATGTCCTAAGACCTAATAGAGAATTATTTATTTATTTATTAAATTTAATTTTAAATGTTTCCATGTATGGATGATGTGGGTGACTCTCTATTTCCTAATAGGCAAGTGTTCCTAATGTGACGAAGTGCCATAACTACAATTTAATGATAATATCATAATAAATGTATAGGTTTTTTCAAACCTTACGCTCTTGAAAGTTTTTTTTTTTATTTATTTTTTTATGTATTTCCTCTACATAGTAACCCTATTTGGAGGGATTTTATTTTCTGCACATCCCATGCATATTTGCATTATGTGTGCATTTTGTCAAGACATTTAACAATTGTATATAATAATAATATATATATACATATTAAAAATGTAAATAAGAACATGAAAATTAAACTTTACAAAATAAAATAAATGAGAACAATTAAATAACCAATAAAACAATTACATAATATTAATATTATATTTTCATTTCCTCTCTCAGCTTAAGAATATCATAGGCTATTGCTTTTAATAAATTTAGATGTTTTGAAAATAAAATATCAGGACTGATAGGCCAAGCGGGAATATGAGTCTTTACATTGCCTATGATTTTGTAACATAGGCAGTTTTTTCATTAGTGTGCTTTGTAATTTCGAAGAGAACGGTTGAGTTACTGAAATTAAAAATTCATTTTACATGCCCCTCCCCCACCATTAAAAATTGTATTAGTCCGGGAATAACGGCTACCATATGAAATCTAAATTATTCATTAAGTAAACATAATGCTAATTAGTATTTTTTTGAAAAATATAATACTAATCTGTACAGAATAATATTAGTTAATTACTAATAATGCTTCTGTTTTAACTTGACAGAATGAAAATAACAAGTTTTTAATACTTTTGAGATAACTAGTTTTATAAGTTTCACTTTTTTACTCAACCTGCTAAATAATTTGCTTCCACTTGTAAGAAGATCAATTAAATTTTGTAACTAGCAAGTGTTCGTGATCCATGTTTTTTATAACTATCAATAAATATTATGAAATAATGTACGTAATGACTGATTTCTTGTTAGATACATACTAATTTTTATCAGTTAAATATATAAAACACAATAACTTTATGAATCCAAGTTTGGAAGAGTTTGGAACCTCTGAAATGAAGTGTGGGATGAGGGGTGAAGAGACTTCTTTTCGGTTGGTCTATTTGATGTATGTAGAGCTCTTGATTAGGTGTCAGCAGTGAGATGATCGATGCGAAGGCTGGTACATGATCGGTGAGAGCAGAACTGATGCCGGATTTATGAGTTGAACATACACTGTTATGATCAGATCACTAAGATGAGGTAAGAATGACCTGGTAGGATTAATAATTTGAATTTATTCTGAACTGCTAGAATTAATAAGTCGTATTTACTCTGACCTGATGAGATTAATGAGCGGACTTTTGTCTTAACTCGTCGGAATAGTAAGCCGTATTCAGTCAGACCTGCTAGGATTAATAAGCCGTATTAAATCTGATCTGATGAAGTTAATGAGCAGAATACAGTTTGACCAGCTAGGATTAATAAGCTGTATTATTTTAGTCTGATCTGATGATGTTAATGAGCAGAATACAGTTTCACCAGCTAGGATTAATAAGCCGTATTCAGTCTGACCTACTAGAATTAATAAGCCGTATTCAGTCTCACCTGCTAGGATTAATAAGCCGTATTCAGTCTGACCCACTAGAATTAATAAGCCTTATTCAGTCTGACCTGCTAGGATTAATAAGCCGTATTCAGTCTGACCTGCTAGAATTAATAAGCCGTATTCAGTCTGACCTGCTAGGATTAATAAGCCTTATTCAGTCTGACCTGCTAGGATTAATAAGCCTTATTCAGTCTGACCTGCTATGATTAATGAGCCGTAATAAGTCTGATCTGAGAGGATTAATAAGCCGTATTCAATCGGTCCTGCTAGGATTAATAAGCCGAATTCAGTCGGACCTGCTAGATAATAAGCCGTTTTAGGATTAATAAGCCGTATTCAGTCTGACCTATGATTAATAGATTCAGTCGGACCTGCTAGGATTAATAAGCCGTATTCAGTCGGACCTGCTAGGATAATTAATAAGCCGTATTCAAGCGGGATTAGATTAATAAGCCGTATTCATCGGACCTGCTAGGATTAATATGCCGTATTCAGTCGGACTGCTAGGATTAACCGTATTCAGTCGGATTTGCCTTCAGGATAGGATTAATAAGCCGTATTCAGTACCTGGAAAGCGTATTCAGTCGGACCTGGTAGGATTAATAAGCCGTATTCAGACGGACCTGCTAGGATTAATAAGCCGTATTCAGTCGGACCTGCTAGGATTAATAAGCTGTATTCAGTCGGACCTGCTAGGATTAATAAGCCGTATTTCGCGGACCTGCTGGGATTAATAAGCCGTATTCAGTCGGACCTCCTAGGATTAATAAGCCGTATTAAGTCTAAGCTGATAAGATTAATAAGCCGTATTCAGTCTGACCTGCTAGGATTAATAAGCCGTATTCAGTCTGACCTACTGGGATTAATAAGCCGTATTCAGTCTGACCTGCTAGGATTAATAAGCCGTATTCAGTCGGATCTGACAGGATTAATAAGCCTTATTCAGTCTGACCTACTGGGATTAATAAGCCGTATTCAGTCTGACCTGCTAGGATTAATAAGCCGTATTCAGTCGGATCTGACAGGATTAATAAGCCGTATTCAAGCGGACCTGCTAGGATTAATAAGCCGTATTCAGTCGGACCTGCTAGGATTAATACGCCGTATGCAGTCGGACCTGGTAGGATTAATAAGCCGTATTCAGACGGACCTGCTAGGATTAATAAGCCGTATTCAGTCGGACCTGCTAGGATTAATAAGCCGTATTCAGTCTGACCTGCTAGGATTAATAAGCCGTATTCAGTCTGACCTACTGGGATTAATAAGCCGTATTCAGTCTGACCTGCTAGGATTAATAAGCCGTATTCAGTCTGACCTACTGGGATTAATAAGCCGTATTCAGTCTGACCTACTGGGATTAATAAGCCGCATTCAATCTGACCTGCTAGGATTAATAAGGCGATTTCAGTCTGACCTGCTAGGATTAATAAGCCTTATTCAGTCTCAACTGCTAGGAAAATTATTTGGACGTATTAAGTCTGATCTGATGAGGTTAATAGGCCAAATTCAATCTGACCATCTAGGATTAATAAGCCGTATTAAGTCTAACCTGATAAGATTAATGAATAGACTTTAGACTCAACTTGTAGGAATAATTACCCGTATTAATTCTGATCTGATGAGGTTAATGACCCGAAATCAGACTGACTTGCTAGGATTAATAAGTCGAATTCAGTCTAACTTGATCTGATTAATAAGGAGAATTCAGTCTTACCTAGTCTAGTGTTAATAAGACAAATTTAGTCTGAACCGGTAAGAATAATAAAAGACCTTAGAAGTTGAGTTCCGCTGTCTCTGCTCTGGTTGCAAACGTTCGAAAACCCCTTCCAGCCATGGAGGGGAGGGGCTTCTAATGTTACTATTATGATGACAATTGTTCGAAAATATGAAAAACAGGACCTCAGAGTCTAATTTTAATAAACGTTTATTCGGTTAAAATGTTCTTTCAAGGATGAAAAATGTTTTATGGATTGGTATACAAAATTTTTCACTGAACTTCGGTGATCTATTAATTATTTTCCTATCCCAGTGCAATTTATAGGATTTTCATGTAGTCCAGAAAAGTGATTGTACTTTGGAAATGATAAAATACAATAAATGTTTCCTGGTGTTGAGGGATGTATTAAGGATACATGAAAAACGTCTTGACCTAAAAGCAAAAATGAAACATATGACAATAATTATTACACAATTAGTGGAAAGTATCAACATCTTTCATCCTTGATTTTGTTATTCAATGCTTCAGGTTAACAGATTATATTAGAACAATTTTTGTTACCTTAACAAAGTCATTAAACTAAGATTTATTTATTATTAAACGTTTATCAACGAGTTTCATTAAAGTTGATTTCACAATTATTCATATTTGAGAAAAGACTTACAATTTTTGGAGCTCTCCTAATAACCTGAAGGTAATATCTCTTCCTGAAAATTAGAAAAAAACAAAAATGAGTTTCCACAAATCTTTAGATATTATATAAATTCACTAAAAAAATAGGTATAAAATAATATTTTAGTTTAAAGTAGGTGATAAATTGGATATAAAAAAAAAATATATTTTGGAGGTGCTGGATAGTGAAGGACGCAATTCATGGGTATCAATAAAAACCCCCACATTCCTTTACAGAGATTTAATCAAAGAGTCAGAACGCAATCATAACAGTCGCCCCATCATACAGGAATATTTGACAATTATTTTTTCCCGGAAAAGCTAAAAGAAAAACAAGCTCTTCTTTGATTTAGGAACAGAATAGCCACAGTTTCATTGTTTTTAGGAAGTCAGCCTTGATAATAGCATATGATGTAGTTTTCTGATTGTTAGATATTGGTGTTCCGTTCGATACAAAGAGATATGAGCTACAGAACATCAATGTTGAACAGAGTCTACATTGGAAAAGTGAAAAGATTACTTAAACGGGAATTTAACAGAAATATTACAACATATATGGAGGTTGGGAGTGGCTCTAAGTAAGGCAAGGAAGAAATAGCTGCTTTCTGTATCCACTCTCAGGAACGACTAACACGGGAATGGTCACGACAGTGGTTTCCCATCAACTTCTGCAACATACCATGAAACAATAAAGGCATAAATAGGTAAATTCCATTGACGCCACTAAAGAAACAATTAACAGGCGTTATTACAACTTTAAAAATGAATTTAAATAGTTGACTTATTCTTCTTTGTAGTAAGAAATATATATAATACTAGCGGACCTGACAGACGTTGTCCTGCATGATATTTCAAGCGATTAGAATATTGAACAAAGTATGAAATGAAAAACAAATAATATAATAATTTCATTATTCTTTATTTTGATATAACATCAATTTTTCTAAAAACGATTCGTTATAATCAATAATGTTCACATTGAAAAACAATTGTTAAGGATACAAATATTTCTATGCAAATTACTTTTGCAATCGTTAATGCTTGAAACTTCTATGCAATCGTTAGTGCCCAATAAAATTGTTGGCTCCCACTTTAATTGTTTAGTGTATATCTCGTGTATCCTTTGTTATACGACAAAAGTGATTATAACAAAAGTTACTCTTAATAACAAAATAAACAACTTTTATCCTGCGCATATTTGCCGAAAAACTAACAGGAAACGAAATATCGCTATTTTTAATTTTAGGCCTCCCTTATAACGCCCACTTCTCCTCCATCTGCCGAGCTGATTTGTGAATCTAAACCATCCAGGGCGTCACCCAAATGCATACAAAAACAATTAGTCAAATAGGTCAAGCCGTTTAGGAGGAGTTCAGTGACACACACACTTACAGTAGAATTATATATATAAAGATAAATCTTGTTGTCCAGACGATTTTACACTGTATAGAATGTCAGTGTCTCAAAATATAAAACAAACACTTACAAACCTAGGCACGTATTTCAAAGGGGTATTATTTGTGATTGTTTATTTCCTTCGGTTTTTTTTTTGTTGAGAAAATTGAATGAAATAAAATGAATAGAAAGCCATTCAATAGAAAACTGGACAGAGGAGAAAGGAAATTCTAAGTTAGTGTCTAATTTGGTCCACTTGTTCTATAAAACACACGACAATGGGGCTTGACGAGTTGAAAACTGAATTTCTCAACTCTATTGTCCTAGTGCAGTCAGTGTCAATATTTCGGCCACTATTGCCAGGAGGATTCCGCTCCAATGATTCCATTAATATCTTTGTGAAATTTCGAAATCGTGCCGTACGAAAAACTTACAAAAAAACTTGACTGTGACCGTTCCACTTACAATATCTATTCAACGCTCCAAATTTTCATCCATAACGGAAATTGTGTACAATGCCACCGGAGTTTCAGGAATTTACAAAATGACTTTTAAAGGATTGGAACAATAAAATACTCAGTAGCCTAGAATCTCATAGTATTATTTTATTTACAGATTAATAGATAACATTTTTGGAAACTTTATATTTGAAGAACATCGGTATGGATTTAGGAGGAACAACGAGCAATCTTCAAATATTTTGGAAAACATAATAACCAAACATTTTTTTTTAATTTTAAATAAAATATATTTGATCCAAAGATCGACGCTAGGGCTAACAGTGGCACAGCCGAGAACTACTATAAATTCTAATACAGTAAGCTCGTATTAAATATTCCCTTTTTCTAACTTATCTCGGGGCTCAAAAACATACAAAGTGGAATATATATATATATATATATATATATATATTCTCTTGTATGAGAGAGAGAGAGTGAGAGAGAGAGAGAGAGAGAGAGAGAGAGAGAGAGAGGACCAGATCCATCTTATTGGTAGCATATATGAGGGAATTTCCTGTTAAAAGATTAACTTCTCCTGGATAATGAGCTTTGACAAATATTTCACATTTCCTACTGATATATTAAGCGTTTAAGCCCAAGGAGTCATCCTAGACATTTTGGTATTAAAGGTTGGCAATGAAGGAAAACATAAATGCACAAATACTCGGTTTTTGGATCATCTATAGATGTGTGTCCCAAAATGGATTGAAACTAAGAAAAGAAGTATTTCTGAATGGAGATACAACTCATGTGCTGTTCCACAAGTTTATTCCTCTTTCGCGGATGTAGAGAAGCATTGAGCTTATGTGAAAAATCGACAATAATGTCGTCCAATGTTGTTTACAGAATGCTAAAAGCAAACAGGCACAAATGTGAATTTACTATTTTGTCCGAAACACTGGGCGGCAGTGGAACCAATTATAAAAAAGAGAAAGAAGAATTTATAATACTGAATAACAATTTAAAAATTATGTAACACCACAACTCATCACAACTTTATTTAACGTCAGTGTGCTGCGATTGAAATTCCGGTAAGTATTAATACAAATTTATGCTAAATATTCAATGTCTAGGAGTGGAATTTCAAACAGTGCCTTTAAATGATATTCTAAAAATATTATTTCTGGAGGAACGTCAGTTTTATTGGGACTCGCCCATTACACGACATAAAAGAAAAAATTATCTGGGCTTTTTCTGGTACAACTATTTTAATTAATGTCATTATCTTACATTTCAGGAGCTTTCAGGTGAGTCGGACACTGATTTGACCTTCGGCCATGACTCTCAAAATAGCAAACAATGAATGTCACCTATACAGTTTGAAGTGAAGTGAAGGGACGTCAACCACTGATGCGTCGCTACAGCAGCAGATTCGACGGACAAATATACACTGGGAGTATTTATAGAAAGCAGAGGAGCGTTTGACAATCAACTGCGGCCATCACTTTTGAAAAGCTTGAAAGACATCTGTCCTAAAAGTCTATATAACTATTCATTCACATCCCCCAAAGTGGACCTTTTGCAAATATTAACAAAAAACAGAGAGATCTAATTATACATCCAAAGCCTGGCGGGAAGAACTTGAGCTAGGACTTTTCCTCTGGAAACATTAAATTACAAAAAAGTCTGTTCCTGCATCGGTGGTCTAAAATTTATTATTATTGATGGAGAAGTGGAAATAGTAATTCATCGAGGAGTCGAGGGAAAGATTAAAACATATGTGGAGGTCTTTCTTTTAAGAATATCAAGGATTTCAATAAAACATTCTACGTAAATATGACGAATGCTTGGCATAATGACACTATTTGCTGTTGTTTATTTGTCCCATTCTTGGTAAAATAGGCATTAAATTTATAAATGTCAAATTGACGCAGGCTTGGTTATATTAGTACTAATAGTAGTTTGCTCATTTAAGAACGCAGGGGCTGCGTAAACTAAGCAGATTTCCCAAGTGAAGTTATACAATAGAGAAATCTCCATACGAGAGCCAAAAAGTTAAGGCAAAGGGCTGAACTAGCTTTTGGCGGGAAACTCCGTCACGTCCGTTATCGGCCCAAGTTTAATAAAAATGCAAATATCTCGGCTAATATTCAAGATAGAGAATAAATGTATAGAACAATATTTATAGTAAATGTACCTTACAATAAGATTGCTTCTATACAGTTTTTTGAGCTGACGTATGGTAACGGAGATATTACGAATTTTCGAAAATCCCCCCTTCCAATAGTCCGATTTCAGCCCTTAACGAACTTCTCAAGTTTGGTAACAATCAAACACTAATTGCGACCGCTAGAGCGTTAACAGACAAATATATATATATATATATATATATATATATATATATATATACACATGTATATATTTATATGTTTATATATATATATATATATATATATATATATATATATATATATATATATATATATATATATATAATTTTGAACGGACCCCATCCCTTAAGGGAAATCTGCTAAAATGGGTGAAGTAACTACTGATGAAGAAGGGGTTTGGAGGTTTTATAACGAACTAAATTGCAATAATGAAAATTTTGTAGATATCGAAAAAGAAACAAGTGATGAGAACATCGATAGCGAGGGAACTGCTAGTGATCTAGAGTTTTGAAAACAGTACAGTAAAAAAAATAAAATCTTAAGAAGAAGGCTTATTGGAAGGTTGATAAAAATCAAGAAACAAGTAAAGAGAAAGAAAAGTTGATTCTGTAAATTTAGATCCTTCCGATAAACTTGACATAATAAAAGTCCGTCACGCAGGGGCTGCGTAAGCATAAACTTGAAATCACAAAAAATTCATTTCCTGCATCGGTGGTCTAAAATTTATTATTATTGATGGAGAAGTGAAAAAGATTAATTTATCGAGGAGTTGAGAGAAAGATTAAAACATATGTGGAGGTTGGGGATGGCTCAATAAGGCAAGGAAGAAATAGATGCTTTCCTGTTTGCATTATTCTCTGGAAAAACTAACAAGAAAATGAGAGGGACATAAGGACATGTGATGAAGTTTCCCATTCAATGGAACGAAAAACGGCATTTCTAGCTATGTTCCTTTCAGGGAAACAAAAAACAATACTAGGTGAAATTACAATTTTAAAATAAATTTCGTCGTTGGCTTTTTGTAAAAAGTATATATATATATATATATATATATATATATATATATATATATATATATATAAATGTTGTTATCCAGACGATTGTACTCTGTATTGTCGATGTTTCATAATATAAAGGAAACATTCATCAGTCTGGTATGTATTTCAAAGAGATGTTATTTGTTTATTTATTTTGTCCATTTCTGAGAAAATTAAATGGAAAATAAAGAATAGAACGGGTCCACCTGTTTTATAAAACACACAACAATGGGGCTTGACGAGTTGAAAACTGAATTTCTGACCTATATTGTCCTAATGCAGTCGGTGTCAATATTTCAGCCACAATTTCCTGCAGAATTACGGTGCATTTACCAGTGTGCTGCGCTTAAAATTCAGGTTAAGTATTAATGAAAATTGAATGTCATCGATTGGAATTACTCGTGCACTTTCAAAAAATGCACCAACGAACGAGGACTATAAGCATCAGCTTGTTAATTCTGGTTTCAGTAAATATTTTTTGTATAAAACCCAAAGAAAACTACTACCTTTAACATTCGGTCATGATAAACTTGACATAATAAAAGATCGACGTACAAATACACTGAACATTCATTCTTTTCGACGATATCATGTCTGATGTGGGCTATACTCCTAAAGGTGATAACAAGCTTATTATTATTTCGTCTGTCCAGGATGAATTTTCTATAGATTCAAAAACTAGAAAGAGAATGGTCATTCTCAATTATAATGACTCAAGAAGCGGAAATACTCAGAAGCCCACGGCAAATGCAACGATTACAAATGATACTCTAAAAAAAACCATTGAGAGATGAGGTCCCTCGTAGCTTGTCGTAAGGGAAAGGGTAACAGAAGCAACATGCAGAAGTCAGAAGGGGCAAAGAACATATTGTTTTCTCTGCAACTAAACACTACGGAGGATAACATCAATTTGCAACGAGTCCATATGTGGCTAACACCAGGTGAAATTCTATACGTATGTGTGAAGTTGAATACAGGGTTAAAGGAAAAATTGAACAAAACCGTATTTTAAATATAAACATTGTTATCTAACTAGCTTATTGGACAATGTCATGAGATGGCGAATGGTAGGAATTCGTTCGATTAACTAAAAGTCAACACATTACCTAAATATGAATGCCTAACTAAGGAATATATGAGGAGTTAATGCAAAAAGGCACCTGATGTGGTATAAGGCTTTAATATGGAATATTTGCCAGTATTTGCTCAAGGCAGTCCTGGGCGGTTTTCTAAACCATCGAGAGCCAAGTTAAACCACTGCCGAAGGAAGTCGTTAATGGCTATAACAAGGGGCTATATATGTATAGAATTATAATACGCTCTCCACAGGGGCACTATTCCACGTAATTGGGTAAATGCATATTCGAAATTCAACCAAGTAACGTTCCTCGTAATCTGGTGCCTTTGGTTGAATATGAAGTGACGTTGTATAAATAAAGGTCGTCAAGAGAAGAGAATTCTGCAAAAGAATGTCGCTCCAAAGGTTTTTTTTTTTTGTTTCCGATTTTGTAGAGAACCAAGAAAATAGTTATTTATTACACAAGTGACGAAAGTAGATCATTGTACAACTCGAGTCAAACGTTTACCCACACGAGCGAAGCGAGTGTGGTAATTTCACGAGAGTTGTAAATTCTACTTTCGTCACGAGTGTAATAATACATTTTTTCTGTAATCGTGTAATACATGATCAGATCTAACCAGAATATGAACAAAATTAGGATGTTGTGAAGATTATGGTATGTTGTTGGTAGGTTATAAGCATGGTTGTGAAAGGTTATAAGCATAGTTATAAAACAACTAGTGATGATTGTGAAGTAGTGCAGTTATAAACTAGTGCAGGTTATAAACAAGGAAGGTAATTATTATTATATTTAAATTTTAAAATATATTGATTATTTCCACCAATAATTCATTCACATTTCAATTTATTTTGTTAAAATAAATTCGTACAATGTTAAGAAACATTTAAAAGCATTTAATTGCCAACTTCAAATTATTTTTTAATTTATATACTTATTACTAATTAAGAAGGCAATTCCTTTCTTCACTTGTAAAGAAAGTTATTACTTTCTTCGCTCTATTGCAAAATGTTTCACTTTCTTCACTCAATTCAGTTTAGTAATGTTACCATTATTCAACGATTACAGAAAAAAAATATTCTTCTAAAGTTTGGCTGTCTAATTCTATTAGTTCCTTTTTACACAGCTTAGATGTAGAATATAAAAATTGGACATTTAAAAAATTATATAAATTATTGTAGATAATAAAAATAACTTTTTTTTAGAAATAATAGAATAGTAATAAAATTTGTGTCTGTCTTTGTGGTTTCTTCTTTTGAATATATATATATATATATATATATATATATATATATATATATATATACTACTCACAGTATTTAGTGATAGGTTTACTGTTCTTCATATTGCACAGTCCAATAATTCACTCACGATCACTGAAGTTCACCAAAACACGGCACTGCACTGTCCTTTACTTCGCGAAGTTAACAGCACTGCACTGTCTTAAACACGACACTATAATGTTACTTTCAGAGTCACGGCACAACACTGTTCTTCACATAAAAACATTTTACCGTACTGCAACTAAGTCGCACTGAACGCACTGATGATCAGGTGAGAACAAACTAAACTGTTGGGCGAGTTGTACAAGCTTATATAGAGGAGCGACAATATCAAAGGAAGCAGTCTCGAACGTACTGGACTCTTTAGTCTGGAACAGTCCCGGCTCACTACACACTAAAAGCGCCAATAGTCCTTTCTCGGTCGGCTCCTTTCATCTCCTTCGTACTTCCCAAATACGTGACTATCTCTGTTTAATTTTTCATGTATTTAATTTTCGCAACAAAATATATAAATATACTAGCTGAGGTTCCCGGCGATGCCCAGAAAATCATTGTTGACTGACTGGAATTTTTATAGCAAGATTTCAATGTGTACAATTATACTTCCCTCCACGACGTATTGGTTTTCCGAAATAGCCGAGGGTAACTTCTGGGGACTAATAGAATAGAAATTTTTGTTTTGAAGAATGAATGGAAATGTGTTCCTAATCTATTCCTCTCCACTTTTTTGAGTAATTCAAACCATAATCGTGGATAGCATTTATTACAACTAAATATCATCTATAATGAACATATTTCCTGTCAAAAACCAATCCGAGCATATATAGTTTAAGCATAGTTCTGTACATAAGAGTATAATCGTAATAGTAAATCTAAGTGGAAATCACTTCACTTAATTCCAGCATTGTGCAGGAAATAAGTAAACTCAATTAACTGTTTTAGCCTACCGTCAACTTCCGCTCAAGCATGAGGGTTATCAACATTGTTTTACTGAAATTATTGATTCAAAATATTATTTTAATAATTTATCTACCTGATGGAATTAAATAATAGTGGTTCCCTAAAATTAACTTCATTTGTATTCAAAAATTAATATAAATTATTGTAGAAAATGAAAATAATTTGTTTTTAGAAATAATAGAAATGTAAAATTTGTGTCTGCCTTTGTGGTTTCTCCTTTTGAATATGTATATATATATATATATATATATATATATGGAAGTCTATAATTACCAGTAGGTTCTGACAACTGACAACTAGGAGCGATTCAATCCCTCTTTTGCAGTCAAGCGAGTGCCCAGCGAGAAACCCCCAATCTGATTTTTTTTTTAACAAATTTCACAGAGATTTTCAGTGATCTATATTCTCATATAAACTATATTGCTACTTATTCGAACACAATGATCAATTTATTTCTGAAGTCATAGAAAGCTGATGTTTCTGAGCAAATATTTCAAAGAGCAAGGAGTCTTTTATTAATACGTTTTCAGATTTGTCGCACTGAACCCCGTAAAGTATCGACATGCTAAAGCCAGGAAGCTTATAAGGTATTTACATTATTCAGTAGTTCTTTCATGTTCAGAGCATCTTCAAAGCGCTATTCCACAGGGAAATAACTGCAAGTTTAAACAGAGATTATCCTGATCCAGATAGAGATCGTGCTAATACCCTGGGAGTTAAATTAAGTTCAACTGGTCCCCTCCTACGAGCATGGTCAATACATCTGATATAGATATTGTTAATTCTAGTTCAACTGAATTGAGTATATTGGCACTAATCGCTATTTTTTGGGGATATGAATGACCGAACATAGCGATAGTAGCTAAAAAAAATTAAATGTCAGAAAATTTCCAATACATATACCTGTTACAGAAGATATTTGGTGATTAATTACATTTTAATGCTTAATGATATCACTAAGCCTTAAAACTTATTGTGGAACAGTGGCATGATTGTATTTCGTATTTGATCTCTACTTAGCTAGTCAATGGTTAACGAAAAATCCAAACTTCAAATGATTATTCAAGCCATTGTTATTTCTCAACTATATGACGCCTCGTCATGAGAATTACAGCAAATACAATATAAATATTGTTATATACATTTATTCTTTATCTTGAATATTAACCGAGATATTTTCACTTTTCAGTTTTCAGCCTTCAGCAAACCCCCCCACTTGTACTTATGTCACATAAACAATACTCTCTTATGTAGTAAACCACATTATTCAAAGCTTAAATAACAAATATTGTTTTCAAGGGACCTTTATTATACGAAATATGTACATGCAAATATGTTCAGTTGATGCCCCCTCCCTCGTATTAAGTCCTTGGACTACTAAAATTTGAGTGAGTGAGATAAATATTAGGGTGATTTATTATAAATAACAGTACTAGATATAGTAAATAGTTTTCAATAAAATTAATATGTTATATTCTGATATATTTCAGTAATTTTTTTTTTCTTTTTTCTTCTCGGAGAAGATTATTTCTACATATCTGTTCTGCTTTAAGAGGTTCGCAGACCTGTTTGTTTACAGTTCAGAGGCGGCTTGCCAACCGTTTGGAGGTTATTAAAACTGACTGAAAGATTTCTCATTACCATATGAATTTATTCACATAATATTCACGATGGTGTTTCACGAGGCTATCTGAGTGTTACCAGAATGTAGATTTATCTATTGTTAAACTTCGCGTTTTGTATTAGTTTCTTTAGTTTACAGTGATTTAAAATTCTTTGTGATTTTTGTAATATTGTCATGTTATATCTATTTATTTTTTAAAAAAAACCTAACTTATGGTTCGAATCAAAAAAGAGAAATATCGTTAAGACAATTTATAAATCATCGCACTTTCAATAAACAACACTAAATGTGATTTCCGTGAAAGTTAAAGAGATTTTGTTTTATATTCAACAAATTATTGTTTTTTTTTTTTTTGAAGTGAAAACTTCTTTAGGCACGTTGTGCACCCCGTAAGGAAGCATTTGCGGGAGAGGAAAAAAGTATGAAATCGCTACACCGCCACCGCCACCGCTAGTACTAAGGTTTAGAAATAAAATCATATAGTATTTTATAACCTAATCATTTGATAGTTTATTTACAATTGAAGTGAAAACTTCTTTAGGCACGTTGTGCACCCCGTAAGGAAGCATTTGCGGGAGAGGAAAAAAGTATGAAATCGCGACACCGCCACCGCCACCGCTAGTACTCAACTCAAAGCTAAAGGAGCTTCTTTTCTTCATAACTCCTGAACCAAATTAGCTAGAGTTTTCGTTCACATACCATTTTAAAGAGGACAAAACCAGCATCATTTCGTTCACAGATACTATATATCTACCATTTTTACTTTCATAGATATTTTAATCCGAAGTTTAAATAAATTCGAATATTTAAATAAATAAATTCGAATATTTAAATAAATTCCGATATTTAAATAAATTCGAATCAAAACTGTTTGTATCCTACTTTAGCTACCATATACCGATTGTATCAGTTTTAGAAATTGGTGATGATACTGGCAGTGATGATGGTGCAAGAGTTGTTGAAATTATGGATAGAAATTGATTTTTCTGAGTGTACTTAACTTATTTTTGTAAAGCATTTGTAATAATTCTGAAATGTATTTTTTTTCTTTTATGTAAAATAACTGAAATAATTATGTATAGTATTTTATATTGATAAATAAAACAATTCGTGGTACATTATTTTTTTTATCACTATTATTTTTGTCATTTCATTTTTTCATGTAAAATAGAACATAACTGTTACTTATTGATAAATAACTAAAAATATTTTTTAAATAAGGCTTCGTAAAAAAAATTTCTCAGCAATGCCAAAATTGAGCGATCAAAGCTAAAGGAGTTTTCACTTCTACCGGCAGTCCTCTGACTGCTTTTTTTTTTAATAAAACATGCCTTTATATAAATAAATTATATTAGTACATTTTTCATAATTCTGTTATATATGAATCACAGTTAAATATGTGATTTATCATGCGCATATGGTTTCAATAACAAAGAAAAGTTATTGTCATCTCTAGTACGCAAAGTGTATCTTTTCTGTGCGAGGTCGAGTTTCACGTACGAGGCGAAGCCGAGTTCGGGAATAAGACCGAGTACAGAAAAGATACTTTGCGTACGTATGTTGAAAATGACTTTTCATTATACTGTACCTATTCTTAAAAGGAAATAAGGTAAATATTTTAATATTTTTATTCTTATAATAAAATCAGAAGATAAAGATATGAATTCTAAAATATGAAACATATGTTTATTAAACTTATATATATTAAATATATTATACTTATGACCGGATTTCTTCGGAATTAATTCACTAACTGCTATGTTTACTTCATTTAAAATATCTTCCGGAATATTTGAACATGCACTATTATTAAACATTGTTTTGATTTTATAAATACAGGTTAAGTAAGAATGCAATATACAATGAATGATTGTATAATGAGGAATATTCCAATAACAGCTGTTACTTTTCTGTACTAGTAAAGAAAAGTATCACTTTGCGTACTCAAACGATACACTGAAAACACATGTTATTTTAAGAGTATAATGAAAAACTGACATACACGAAACTATTTATTTTATTCTAAAAAAGCATTAAAGGTAGTATAAATGAAAAAAAAAAAACATAATGGTAAGGCAAAATAAACGTAATATCTTAATTTTATAAGGTGGCTGTGTAAGTTTGAGTCCTGTTATTCAGTAACCTACATAAGCCCCTAAAAAGAGAAATCCACAATGCCTACTATATAAAGCTTAACGCAGTATGCCGGGCTTAGCTATGTTTACGGCCAGGCCTAAAGCTCTTTAACCTGATGTACAATTCATGCTTTCTTTAGTTTCCAGCCCCGCTAAACCAAAACGTTATTGACGCGCTCTAAGTCTAAAATCATGTGATAAACCGTTGAAAAATGTGTCAAATATTCATTATTAACACGGAACCATTTGTTACAAAATTTAATTAACACCACCGTGAATATTAAGTGAATAAATACAAACGGTAACAAAAAATCTTTCGATAAGGATCAATAAGAAGGCCAAGTCCTCTACTGCAAACAGTAGAGGACTTGGCCTTCTTGTTGACCCTTATCAATTGGTTCCTCTAACATCCAGCATTTTCCAGAGAAAAAATCTTTCGGACAATTTTAACAAACTCCCGACGGGAAACTTCTGAAATGTAAACAAATAGGTCACACCGGAAAGAATAACAATTACTGAAATATATCAGAATATAACATTTAAATTTTATTGCAAGCTATATCTAGCACTGTAATATATAATGGAATCAGAATAATTTTTATTCCAATCAATCTAATTTTAGATTTTAGTAGTCCAAGAGCTTAAGACGGGAGGGGGGTCACCTGAACATATGTGCATGTCTCTCCTATAATAAATTACAATTTTTCGTTCCCAAGTAAAGTAACGGAGATATTTTGAATTTTCGAAAATCCCCCCTCTAAGCAAGCCCCTCCTACTGGTCCGACTTTAGCCATTAACGTCTTGAACCTTTTTACACGAAACGATTAAATGTCGAGTATATTGATGATCAAACAAAAATTGCGACCCCTAGAACAGACAAATATATACATGGCTATATATATATATATATATATATATACACACACACACACACACACATAAACAATTTTGTACGGGCCTCATTTCCGTCATCTCCTGTGATGGATCGATGGACATTTGAAGACATTTTTCAAAAATCGCTTCATGAGTACGACCTCAATAGCTGATTTCCCTTATGGGAAATTTGCTGAAAATACTTACTGAGACTCAGATAAAATGAATCCCCCACCCATCAGCTAATTCAGTTTTGATCTTCAACTCCAGAATAATCATTTATTTCGACTATCTAACCATAAATAATAACTTTGGTGATTTTATACATTATGATTATTAAATAAGAAGGAAATCTACTATAAAAATTAATTAAGAGCACTGTAATAATTATACAGGAAAACGCATCCAAAAAATCCAAACAGTACATTAAGTTTCTCATCTCGAAAAGGCCATTGTTTTTGTATTTGACGGTGTGCTTGGAGGGATGTATAATAACTTTTAAATAAATTAACATCACATTTAAGTGACTGAAGCCTATAGAGACGGGGAGGGGTTTGTTACTACCATAGAAGAACTATTGGCAGTCATTGGCCAGAAGATGGAAATAAATGTCAGAAAGGACTGTCAGAAACTACATTTTTGAGTTCATGTTTCTGAGCCATAAAAAATTAAGGGGCTCAGGTTAGTCATGTGAGTTAAAGAGTTGACCTTAACCTCACATGGTATACCTAGAGTGGCGAGTTCGATACCTGCCTGGGCAATAGGAACTTATTTAGTGACGGAATTCATTTAGTAAAATCCTTAGTCCCATCCTGGCTAGAAAATGGTGGTAACCTGTAGAGAACCCGTCCCAAATAGCCTTAGTTGGAAAAAGTGGACGTTAATACATGATTTAAATTAAAAAAAAATAATTTACACCCAGAAATTATGTGTATATATATATATATATATATATATATATATATATATATATATGAAAGCTGTTACTTCCCCAAGAGCAACCCGTTAAACAAGCAAAACAAGCCGTTACAAAATATTTCCTCGAAATGCAAATTTCCTCTTCGTGTTGTGTATTATTTCAATTAAAATACTTATTTGTAATTCAGGAAACATGAAGATCCCAATTTGTTGGGTTAAATGTCAATTTAGTAGGATTAATTATTGTTTTGAACTCACAAAACATCTGATTGGGAGCGATCATATTGCCTGTATTTTGTTATTGGTTTAATATTATACGTTTATTACAATTTACGTTATGTTAATAAGATGGAGAAAATCGTTCAGAATCAACCAGCGATGGAATAAATATATATGACTGGTACGATTTACAGATCATCTTGTGACATATAAATAGAAATAAAAACAATATTATTAACAATGAAATGTAAAAATCGTACCAGTTTACACAGATTTAAGTAATTATTTAGATGGACAATTTAAGAGGCTAGTGCCTGGGTGCAGACATTTTTATTTTAACTATTAAAATATGAATAATAAATATAACGATATAGAATCAACTTTCATACATTTTCTGATAGCTTTCTTCTACATTTCTCTACAGTTAGACATCAGTCAAAATTCATTTAAGTTGATGGATTTTCAAAAGTGCAAGGCAAAAAGAACTTTGGGGAACTCTGCTTTATTAAGTCGAAGATCATAGAGTTAAGGGCTTCATTAACATCTGTACTTATAATAATGCCTGCAAATAATACACTTTAGGGGCCAAACTAGTCACAAATACATATATAAGAGTTTCATGATCATTAGTACTAATACTTCGAGCCCTATTCATATTTCTTTAAGACGTCTTTCTCAGACTTTTGGGATTCGATGATAAAAAGCAATTTTTCATGTCGATTTTTTTAACAATATGAAATGGTGGTAATATCAATTTTTATATATTCTTCGCCGAGAGAATAAAAATAAATACTTAACGACTAATAAATACTTAACATATCAAATTCAATCTTCCACAGTTCTTCTTAAGCTTCGTAGATAATAAAATTCCTCCTTAAAATGTAGACAGAAGAATTATTGATTGTAATAAATGTCAGTTTGCTCTGATTACAAGGGTCATTGAAGTACATAGTATTACTCTCAGAACACAAAAATATGAGGTCATCTATGAATAAACATAAAAAAATATTACTTCTATTTTTATATTAAACTCACAGTTACTTGAAGAAAGATATTGTTGGGAAAACTGTGTACATGAAAAATTAAACAGAGTTAATCACATATTTAAGAAGTATAAAGTAGATGAAAGAAACCGCCCGAAGGTAGGACAATTGGCGCCAAAGAATGTTCTCGACAATACCCGTCTGGGATCTAGACTTGTCTGGACAGTTTTCTTTGGTCTCGCCGCTCCTTTATAAAATCGGTCCAGCTTTAGTGAACAGTGCATTTTAGTTGCAGCGCGGTAAAGTGTTTTATGTGAAGAACAGTTTAGTGACATCTTTACGTAAAAAACAGTGTAGAGCCATGTTTATGCAAAGAACAGTATAGTGCCGTGTTTATGTTAAGATCAGTGGAGTACCATGTTTTTGTGAACTTCAGTGATCGTGAGTTATTGTACTGTGCACATAAGAAGAGCAGTGAAGTTATCAGTGCATACTGTGAGTAATAGTTATTAATTATTTACCAAGTGTGTTGTGCATTGTCAAATAAATTGTGCAGTGACAAGGCTTGTGTGTTTAATTTTGCACTCCAAAAAACTCAAACAAGCAATGTTTATTATTTTTGTAATGAACATAGCAATATATTAAAGTTTCTTGAAGGGAAAGTTCCTCAAGAATGCATTCTTAGTTTAACTAGCGCAATTTTGTATTCACTGCTATTATTATTTATTTACTTGCTTAATCATTAAATATTTTTTCTTTTTAATGTAGGCCGAAAATATACCTTTGCTAAGCATTTCACCTGTTATCAGTGAGGTATGATGTTTGACGTTAACGAATATTGCGAAAATACATTTTATTCAGAAATCTGAGGTACTTCGATGATGGGTTGAAATATATAAATTCCCTATAAGTTGTACTGATTTCACCATCTTTAGAATTATATTCAATTGAATTCTCTCGCAATTTCTATGATGAATAAGGTGCCAGAAATAAAACTAACACCATTAAAATGTTATAGAAGTGCTAGCAAGTTATGTGCATGGGCTTAGCAAGTTAATCAAATTTTCCAATGCCGGAAAGGAAGAGTACGACGCATTTCTCATCAACTCTCTATCTCTCCCAAAATAACGATTCTCTGAGCGCAAGTCTAGGAATTGGAGACGACAATTAGATAGTGAGTGATATAATAGGTTAATGAGGAAACTGCATTAATAGAACCCCTTCTCTAAACTTCCGACCTTCTGCCCCATTTTTGGATGAATAATAAATAATGCATTTGATCTTCAGACCGTTTAGTTTTAGATTAAACGGTTAAATATTATGTTAGGTAAAGAATAAAAATAGTTTGTAATATAAATCTGAAATCACAATTTTCTGAGTAACTGTATCTCAACATTTTCCCCAACGGATGAAACGTTCTCAACATTTATTAAGTTGAGACGAGCTATATCTTGTAGCCAACGTGACTCAATAATAACCATTTGTTTTATTCCCTTTCCACTATCACTAATTCAAAAAAGCGCTTATATGTTTAATCCATTGTAACAAATTTCATTCATGTGAATACTTTTAGTGTAAAGTTTTGAATTTCGAATCCATCATCGATGAAATAAATTGTGAAGAAGATGCAATCTTCCTTAGCAGTACGGAAGTCAAATTTAAAAGAAACAAAGTCGGGTTCTTTTAAAATCAAGTAAAATTTGCTACTAGTTATTTGGTCGCGTGGTTTTGGAGTAAATTATAGCATATTTAGGCTCTAAATATTTAATAGTCCCCGAAACAAAAACTGTGGAGGCTTAGCTGGAATTCATATTTTTGTATTACATTGGTAATTTTCTTTCTTCGCTTACCTCTGGGAAGAGTAACATTTTGTCTAATGGCTAGAAAATTATTGGTTGCCCAGAAATACCTGTTTTCTTCTCCTTGCGTGTTGAGATTGTGTCAAAGAAATCTGTAATAAGGAAAAGGTTATTTCTCTCCATAAATGTAATATGGATGATGTATATGTCATTACAGGCCTAGAAGAGATTAAAGAAATTAAAGTAGCCCAAGGGGGAAATAAATTCTCTGACTCACAGGCAGTGAATACTTATGAAAGAAGGTCATTCGTTGTAGAAATGACCACCGCGCAGCTAAATATGTTTTAAAAAAAGTAATGGTAATTCCAGTATTTGTAGCATTAATTAACACTTGTAGCCTCTTACTATTACTAAACCAATTTTGTATCACGAGGAACTATTGAAGAAACAACCATCAACCTGCTTAGTAGAATATTTCTTTTAATGTTCCGAAAAGACAAAAATTGATATAGAAATACAGTTCTAAAAAAAATCCAAATATGGCATCGTAAATTATGAAATTCTTAATTAAAACAGTAGTTTTTAAAAATGGAGCCATTTTTAACTATCAATGGGCATCTAGCAGCTATTTTAATACTTCAATTAGCTAGGAGTTGTGTCCAGCAGTAAAATATAAATAATCTAAATCTTAAAATAAAAAATGTTCATTTCATCTACGCACTAGAAGAAATGTCACAAACAACTTTTTCTGGAGATTATGTGTCAAATGAACAACTCCATTGCTTCTAATCGAGTGTATTATCATTTGTGAAAAGTCCAAATTTTACTTCCATAAAGACTACTTATGTAACGATTGGCTTAACAAAACCTTCTAGTGACTAAAATTATTACAATACAATTATTTATTAGTTATGCTTTAATATACATGAATAGCGTGTATTATTTTTCTTTTAAGACTAGGTATATCATGATTTTTTTTTTAGTGTTTATGCACCCAAGGTATTTTTTTATTTTATTTTTGGTATTTTCTTTGAACTATAAATTTGTGAAACACTGATATTCCTTTATCACTATGATACCCAAAGTGGTCTATATGGACCTCCATCGGGTCGATAATGACCTACAAGGGGTCCATGGGGGCGAAAAAAAGAATTAGGGGTCAGTGGGCTGCACACGGGGACCCTTGCTAGACGATCTCATTTAAGTAGGTTTCGGTTTGAATTTTGAATACTTATATTGAAATTAATGAATTTTTTTAAATTGAAAAATGTAAAAATTTAAAATTAAATAGTTCTGATTGTAGGATTTGTGAACGAACTTCATTTTTATAATATTAGTAGTGAATTAATACACCTCATGACATTGTGTAAGTTAGTTTCATAGTTAGGTCATAATAAACTTTGAGATTTTTGAAACTTGCTGCCTACGCCAAGAAGGTGAGCTTCTCCATTTTTGTCTCAGGAGGAACTATTGCGTTAGGAATGCTGACTTGCACAGACATATTTAATTTTAGTATATTTCCCTTAAGGGATATCAGCTATTGAGGTCGTACTCATGACGCGGTTTTCGAAATTTTTCTTGAAATGTTATGAAAATTCGAAATAACTCCGTTACTATTCGTCGATGATCGAAAAATTGTTTAGAACCAATCTTATTGTACATTATATAAACTATAATTATTTTTATGTGCATTTCTTCTCTATCTTGAATATTTGCCTTTTTTAACCTTCCGAAACCTTCACTTTTACTCATGTTACATACTCTGTTATATAATAAACCACATTATCTAAAGCTTAAATACGAAATATTCTTTTGAAGAGACTTTTATTATACGAGATACATGCAATATGTTCTGGTGACCCCCCCCCCCGTTTTAAGTTCTTGGAGTACTAAAATTTTATTGACTGAGATACAAATTATTTTGGTTAATTATAAATTACAGTACTAAATATAGTATATAGTTTTCAATAAAATTAAAATGTTATATGTTGATATATTTCAGTAATTGTTTGCTTTCCGTTGTAAGGTTGGCAGACCTCTATACATTTCAGACGTTTCCCGTCGAGAGGTTTCTTATAATCATTTGTATTTATTTAGTTAAAGTTTACGGTGGAATATTATACTAGTATGTTGGTTTATCTATCGTTAAACTTCACGTGGGAAACTTGCTTAGTTTATGCAGTCCCTGCGTGGCGCACTTTTTTTTATTCCTCAGCAACTAAATAGTAATATAATGACCCTCAATAAATTGATGCCAAATATTGAAAATTTATAATTCAAGAACCAAATTCATCCCTCCCGCTTAAAAAGCGGGTATTTTTAATTATTGGTTTTATGCAATACATAAATACTTAATTTTATTTTAATTTGGGGTTATCAATAAATTTGTAGAAATGAATGTTTTATTGATTTTTTTTTCTTGTACATCTCACTACAGTTAGACATCAGTCAAAACACATTTGAAGTTGATGGATTTTCAACAATGCAATAACTAAGAAGTAGTCTATTCAAACCCGAAACACATGTCAATTGGTCTATGAGAAAAAGAAGTTTGGGGAACTCAGCTTTATCAAGACGAAGAGTTTAGAGATAAGGACTTCATTAACATCTGTTCTTATAGTATTACTGGGTTAAATAATACCCTTTAGGCGGCAAACTAGTTACAAATACAAATATATTCGAGTTTCATGATCATTAGTACTAATAATTGCAGCCCTAAGAGGTAGTAACTAACTACATTAAGCCTCGGGGCTCTGTGAGCTGGAGATATAGTGTCATTGGTGGAAGTCATTACTACAATACAAATAGCTACATCAAAGGAATGTCACCGGCAGCCGATACTCCAGACTGTATCTGCAATATGACCCTTAAACATCACTACATACAGCTCATTAGCTCTTTATTACATTCCTCTTGAGTCATATTTCTTTTAGATTTCTTCTTTGAATTAAAAATGAAATCAGATATTTTGGATTCGGTGAAAAAAGGAAACTTTCAGAATGATATATCTTTAGCAATATCTAAGGGATGATATCTATACGTTTATATATTCTTCTCCCAGATAATAAAAATAAATATTTCATGACTTAAACATATCATATATATTATCTCGGCTCCCCCTGAAAATTATCAATCAGGCTTGTGAATATTTCAAATTATTTCATAGAACATGCCTCACATTATAAAACCTGGACAGGCATGCAAAATATCAAAAATATATTTATCTACATGTAAATAATTTAGTTTTACATTGTCTCGCTTTTACACCGAAAAGGGAATACTTATCATTAATAAACGTTATGAATAACAACAGTGAATGGTATTTATTGTTTCACAACAAAACTTACTTGTTTCGCAACATCTGCTAAAGATAACAGAATTTATCAAAGAACATTATTATTATTTTCTTTGAATAAATTATAAAGAAGAATTATGTTAGTAAGGCATTTCTGACAATTCATCTTTATTTAGACAATAAAACAATTTTATTTATTCTATATTTACATATTTTTATATATAATTCTACTGAACGTGTTTATGTCACTGATTTCCTCCTAAACGGATGGACCGATTTGAATGAATTATTTTGTAAGCGTTTGGGTGACGCCCTGGATGGTTTAGCGTCACAAATCAGCCCGGCAGATGGAGCAGGAGTGGGGGTTTTAAGGGAGGCCTAAAATTAAAAATAGCGATATTTCGTGCCCTATTGGTTCTTCGTCAAATATGCACAGGTTAAAAGTTGTTTATATTCTTATTCAGAGTAACTTTTTTTTATATTTACTTTTGCCATATAACAAAGATATACATACACTAAAAAAGTAAAGTGGGAGCCAAAAATTTTATTGGGCACCAACGATTAAACCGAACTTAACAAAACTCGATATGTGAATTAGCATTAATTCTTCCATGATTATAAACTATTAAATTTTTTTTGGTTCACCTGAATAAAATATTCGCTATATTTCATTTTCTATTTTTTTAGGCAAACGTGCACATAACAAAAGTTGTTTTTTGTGTTATTAAAACCAGTTTTTGTTTTGAACATAATATTATTAAATTTAATATCCCCATCCCTTGAAATATCATGCAGGACAAAGTCTGTCTGGTCCACTAGTTTAATATAATAATATAATTTATTGGATTTAATATTGTAATTGGTTAATTTGTATTTTAGAATGTATTATTATTTTTCTCTATATATCTTTTTAATGTATAGTGTATTAAGAACTTTCAAAGAAATTGTGCCATATTCTTGACTACATGCATGTAAAAATAAGTCAATAAATATGTATCTAGGTATTTTCTCGGAATAGTATTAAGCACAATTGTATTCCAGATAGGTTCATGCTTTCAATGTCACAGCTATGACTTCTTAAGCATCGTAGATAACAAAAATCCTCTTTAAAATGTAGACAGAACAAATAAATACGGGATGAGGAATGAATAACAATTTCCTATGATAGTGTAGCTGTATAAAAAATCGTATGATTAATTATTCATGCTCTATCGTGCCTTGGTTACCGCAGTCTTGAGCAGTACCGTATTTTATTTTATTGTTCTCTAATATACAAATATTTTGTACATATTAATGGTGCTCTTCGTCCTTTGCAATAATGATGTGAGCGCACGTATTTTGCTTCTGTTTGAACAGCTGAAACGGAGTGTTTGAAAGGATGTGTAAGAAAGTTCCATCGACCAACAGTGCCTGAGGCTAAATGCATACATACAAATACACAAAAAATACACCAAAAGAACTGATGTTCTTCTTCGGCGACATGTTTTACAAAAAAAAATATATATAATGAGGTTTGGGAAAGAAGAATTTATAGAAGGCAACGGAAATCATAATTCACACGATAAATCTTCGAGAGTTAAAGAAATAGGCGAATTTAGAAAGAACTCATGATAAATGAGAGTTTTATCACGTTCAACTTCGAATACATGAATTTTAGTCAGCGTTTCGGGAATTCAAATACAAGGAAGCCTTGCGTGTATCAGTGAAGAAAGAGAAATGTTTATACTAATATTTGATATATTTCTAATATTTAGATTTTCAAGGATCAGGAATATTTTAGAATATTTGATTAGATTTCAAACATCACGGCTCTCAATGAAAATGAATAAGATTTATTATGTTCGGTGCTTTATTATTGCTGTAAGGTATAATAAAATAAATGGTAGACACAGATCTGTAGGTAACAATTCTTATGGTTTCTGACACTTATTACTAGGTTTGGATTATAATAGGGATATTTTATAGGTTGTGGTTTTAACTAAGCAAGTAACTGCTTAGCGCTATAGACCTTGTGTGGCCTGGACTTATGTCATTGTCATAAGTCTGTTGGTATTTCCTCCACTTAGGTATCTGAATTATCTTTCTCTTTCACATTTTCAGGTCATTCTTACGGATTCCATTCTCTCAACATCTCCCTCTAAAATTAAAATCTCCTATTACATTTGGGCTTTTGAATTCACATATCTCTGCCATTTCAAATCCTCCATTTGTGCTAGTCTTTCCAATTTGGTCCAAATATCTTCCACAAAGACCCATTTTCGTACACCAGAAGAGATATAACTTGTAAATTAATCGTTTTTCAGTCATATTTCACAAGTCAACTGGTTATGAAATAAAGATAAATCACAATAGTATATTCATTCATTAATAAGAAGCTCCCACAAGTATTAAGTACACAGCGCCCTGATCTTTCACTAAGATAATACTAGTTTATATAACTTTTTTTCTGCAATGCCATTGTTAGGTACTGTGCCCATTTCCTTACTGCTACTGAATCCTAAGACAACTAAATCATCTGTTCTTAAGAATAACAATATTGTTCCACCACTTCCTGTTACTATATTTTTGAAGACTATGATTTTATTTACAACTGCTTACAGAATTATTCCCATGCGATTGGGGTTTAGCTCATACAATTGTGTTAATCAATATTAGTTGATTTATGATACAATTATTGATCATGTGTAATAATTAACAAGTTTTAGAATTTGGCTAAACGATAATAAAAATAAAATGATTGATAGTAGCCATAAAAACAGAAAAAAATATTAAAAATAATAAATGCAGAAAAAAAACATTCACAGAACTTGTTTTTTAAAGTAAATAAAGAATGTTAAAAAAGAATGTCGCATATATTGAAAATGTAATAAAGAATACGTGACTTACAGAAAAAATACGCATCATAAAAATGCTTCCAGTCACTACAAACCATTTGACTCAATGAAGTAAAGAGTCCGGAAAACTCAGAACTTTGGAAAATAAATGAATGAACTTCTGAAAATACAGTTTTGAAGCCTTGTCCGAACTTGCTGAACCACTTTTAATTGAAAAACCAATGGTTAACCCTCATATTGAGCACATATTAACGGGGACTATTTTTTTTTATTTTCGTATACATTTTGTTGTCCAAATTAAAATATATTAGGTAAACCTAGAGCCGTATGTTCAATTCTCACCCGGATAAATAGGAATTTATTTAGAGACAAATTAATAAAATAAAATCCTTAGTCTCATCCTTGCTCTTTTTAAGAAAGGATGGGACTAAGGATTTTATTTTATTAAATTGTCTAAATAAATTCCTATTCACCCTGGTGAGAATTGAACAAACGACTCAAGGATACATTTTAAGTTGTATCCTGTCCAAATAAGTCTTAGCAGCTAACAACAAACAATAACAAAGTGGACGTCAAAAGGAAATATATTATTCTTACTAATGTCAACTTTTTACTACAATGGCTAATAGGGGCGGGTTATCTACAAGTTACCATCCTTTTTTAGCCAAGGAGGAACTAAAGCTTATATTTAATGAGTTTGTCATTAAATAAATTCCTATTGCCCAGTTGGGAATCTAACTCGCCACTCTAGGTTTACCATGTGAGATTAAAGTTAGCCCTTAAACTCACAAGGCTAACCTGAATCCCTAAAAAAAATATGAATAACTCCACCAGTAGGGAATAGTTTACTTTCAGAAAATGCATTTGAAAAAATAATTTATTAACTGTGTGTGTGTGTGTGTGTGTACACGAATTTGACAATTCTTGTCATCAAATATGTAGAAGTTGGGTCTGTGAACATTAGAAGAAAATTGTCTTATGGGAAATATGCTAGAAAGTAAGTTCTGATTGAATACCTGTTGATTCAAAAGTGTTACAGGTGGAGAATGTGAAGGCAAAGAGGAAGGTGTGGACACTGAATTGAGTGGCAGCACACAGTTTGCGGGCTCTCTTGATGGCGAGCGATTAGTCTACTCGGCTCAGTAATTACCGGCCTAAGCCCCAGGATCAAATGTTTTGGGAGAATTAGGGTAGATTGCAAGCGGACAGGGTGCAAGAGAGAGGGCAAGATATAGGATGAGAGAGAGGGGGCAAGATATAGGACGAGAGAGAGAGATAGAGAGAGAGAGAGAGGCCGGTCTAATAATATATAGTAGATAGAGGCTTAGGATCTAACTACTCTCGATTACACTATCGATTATCAGGACATTCCCTTATCGAGCTTGTATCGATTGTCAAGGGACCGCTATCTTAGTCCTATCTCCTGTTATACTCGAATGGCCATCTCCTAATTAAGCCCTTTTGATGATTAATGCTAGACTAAGGCAATGCCTAAGTGGATTACCTCATAAAGCAAGTGGAAGTTCTCCGGCATTTTTCTCCAAAATGGCAGACGATAAGGAGTGAAAAACGAGACAAGTCTTTCTCGAATCATATGTTAAACGTAATCTAAAAGCTGTAAGGCTTGAATAAAGAAGAAAGGCATCACGGATAAAAAAGAGGGATGGGAAGGGGCGTGACAAGGCAAAGAAATTAAAATTGTAATTAGCATACTTACTTCAGGCCCTTTAAGAACAATTGTCAATATATATGACGTGGTATTCCTGATGGATGAAAGAAGTATGGAAAAATAAAAATGGGTTGAGTTGATTAAAGGTGGCAAATGGCTGTAAAAATGAATAAAAACGAATAGAGGCTGAAATAATTAATAGACTATTATTTTGGGGAGGTTTATACTAAAAAGAAATCCGGAGTAAAATCCACATCGGGGGAAATTCCAACCGATATGGAGTTTGTAATTATGACATATGTTAAGGGGAAATTAAAATGTTCGCACAATTCTTGCAGTACCCCTTGCTTCTTTTATAATTTCTGTAGGCCGATTTCAATTCTTGATGCCTATTGTGATTTTTTACACGAGTCCATTTGTACCTAATATAAAATCTGTAACTATGGCAGACTTCAGCTTGTATACTTCTTTAAGCTCAACAGCTAATTCTAGATATTTTCTTAATTTTTTGGAATAGGATTTTCGAATATTCTCATCATTGGGTACTGCAATGTCAGTAATATCAGGAGTCTTATTGTTCTTGTCAATAATGAGAATATCCGGTTTGTTATGATGCACAGTATAATCAGTTATCATCGCTTCGTCCCAATACATCTTTACATTATCTTTTCCCAATAATTTTTGTGGAGTATAGCGATAATAAGCGACCTTCCTGTCTGCCATGCCGAATTTCTCTGCTAGAGCTTGATGGTATACTTTTACCACGTTCTTTTGCCATTGTAAGTATTCGGATCTAGCAAGTATTTCACATCCAGCCGTAATATGTTGAATGGACTCATAAGCTTTGTTGCATAATCTACACTTGTCTGAAAAATTACTGTCCTTGAGGATATGAAGTCTGTATGATCTGGTGGCAATCACTTGGTCTTAGATAGCTAAGGGAACCTTCTGTTTCTGAAAACAGCTTTCCAGACGTCACCCACGCAACAGAATAAGCCAAGTCTACTCCCGAGTCTAAAGGCGACTGCAGTAACCAACTTGAAATTCCTTGCTTTGCCATTCAGAAAGAAAATGTCCCGCTCTGGGTAGAAGAAATTTATTTAGTGACGGACTCATTAAATAAACTCATTAGTCCCACCATTGCTAGAAAGGCTTCTATTACTCTAGGTTAACTATGTGAGATTAAAGCCAACGCTTTAATTCTTCACAAGGCTAACCTGAACCACTAATTGCCAATTAGAGTTGGATATGTGGCAATGGTTTAAGGGATTTATGAAAGATCGAAAGGTGATTCTCAATATGAGAAAATAGAAGTTTGAAACATGCCAAAGAGCTGGAAAAATAAAATTGTTTAAGAACGCAAATAGGCTGAAAATATGAGAAGAACAATTACGCAACTTCTTCTCATTATCTTCAAAAGTGAAGTTGAGAAGTGTAGAAAAATGCTGGAAAAATGTAGCACTGAAGTTAGCTAATAGAAAAAGGAGAAATAATGCAAAGTAGTCTAAGGTTAGTTTAAAATATTAAACGGAAATTGCTGAAGGATGGCAATAGATCGGAAATACATGCTGAAGTTACTGGTGATGATAAGAAAAGTCCGTCAGGCAGGTGTTGTGTAAACTAAGGTGATTTCCCTCGTTAAGTTTAACAATAGATAAATCTACAAACTGATAACACAACAGCAACGTCAATATTAAACGAATAAATACAAACGGTAATAAGAAAACTCACGACGGGAAGCGTGTGAAATTTAAACAAAAATGTCTGCCAATCTCTTACCGGAAAGAAAAAGAATGACTGAAATATATCATATTAATTTTATTAAAAACTATATACTATATCTAGTACTGTAATTTGTTATGAATCAGAATAATTTCTATCTCAATCAATCAAATTGTAGTCCAAGAACTTAAGACTGGAGGAGGGGTCACCAGAACATATTGGCATGTATCTCGTATAATAAAGGCCTTTTGAAAACAATATCTGGCATTTAAGCTTCGAATAATGTTGTGTATTACATGACAGAGTAAAATGTGTTTAACATGAGTAGAAATGGGGATTTGCTGAAGGATAAATTCTAAAAATTGCAAATATCACGCTTAATAATGTATAGAACACGATAGAGAAAAAATGTATACATCAATATGTATAGTACATTTAATTTACAATAAGATTGGTTTTATACAGTTTTTCGATCCGACGTATGGTATACGAAGATATTTCAAATTTTCGAAAATCCTCCCGTATAAACCCCCCGCCCGAGTGGTCCTATTTAAGCCATTAACGAACATGATCTTTTTACATAAAACGATTAAATATCGAGTGTTTTCAAGAGACATTTATTATACAAGATACATGCAAATATGTTCTGGTGACCTCACCCCGTTTGAGGTTTTTGGACTGCTAAAATTTGAGATAAAAATTAATCTGCTTCATTATAATTCACAGTACAAGCTATAGTAAATAGTTTTCAATAAAATTAATATGTTATATTTAGATATATTTCATTAGTTCTTTCAGTTCATTATTCTATCTGTACGGCGCTGCGATGCCCTGTTTGTTTACAATTCAGACTCTTTCCATTGTAAATATTATTAACTTGTAAATTGACTGAAAGATTTCTTCTTACCGTTTGCATTTTCATTCACGGTGGTTTTACGAGTATGTAGATTTATCTGTTGTAAGCCTTCCTGTAGGAAATCTGCTTAGATTACGCAGCCCCTGCGTGACGGACATTTTTATTTTATTTTTAAAATTTAATTGAGCAATATTATATATTTTACGACGATATTAAAGTAAAGTAAATATTGTAGAAGTGAAAAATATTATAATAATATTTTCCAATATGAATATGGAACGTGGCTACCATCCCAAAGTCTTTGATATTAAACATCAGATTAAATCTTCACAGTCCCCTCTCCCTCCCCCTCATTAAGAATTTAAAAATTTCAATTGAAAAGTGAAGAAAGTCCGCCAAAGTCAAATTAGAGTTCGCAGATTTGGAGAAAGATTGCTTTCACCCGCAACACTGCCATCCCCCAATAGTCGTTTGCTAATTAGAAATTCAGTCTTATCAGCAAATCTTTCTGTCTGCTGAAGATCCAAGAAAGTTTCCTTCCTCCCCAAAACTCTCTCAGCTGTTATCCACAGTCAATATTTGTCCGAGATTATTATTGCATCGACAAGATTATTTAATTATCGCTGCAAATTGTACCAAGTAAATATAGCTAATTAGTATGGCTGAAACTCCATTTTGTTTTAAAGTAATAATTTTATACTTTCAGTGCACAATTATTTTTAGACATTACATAACAGGTTTTGATTTATGATATTAAACGTAATATATCATTATTCTGTAGAGCGTAAAAGTCCGTCACGCAGGGGCTGCGTAAACTAAGCAGATTTCCCGCGTGAAGTTTAACAATAGATATATCGACATACTGGTAATACAACACCTATATATTAAGTGAATAAATACAAACGATCATAAGAAACCTCCAGACGGGAAACGTCTGAAATGTAAATAAACAGTTCTGCCAATGTCTGTTGGAAAGAAGAACCATTACTGAAATATATCAGAATATAAAGTATTAATTTGATTGAAAACTATTTACTATATATCTAGTACTGTAATTTATAATGAATAAGACCAATTTTCATCTCCATCAATCAAATTTAAGTAGTCGAAAAACTTAAGACGGGGGGAGGTCACCAGGACAAATTTACATGTATCTCGTATAATAAAGTTCTCTTGAAAACAATATTTGGTATTTAAGCTTCGAATAATGTGTTTTATTACGTAAACGAGTATTGTTTATGTAATAAGAGTAGCTATCTCGGTTAATATTCAACTTAGGGAATAAATGTATGTAACAATATTTATAGTACATTTAATTTGCAATAAGATTTGTTCTATACACTTTTTCGACGTATAGTAACGGAGATATTTCGATTTTTTTTTTAATTTTCCTCCTCTAAACCCCTCCCTCCCCCTGGTCCGATTTTATTCGTTAACGTACTTGATCTTTCTTTTTACATAAAACGACTAAATGTCGAGTTTGGTAACGATCAAACATTAATTGCGACCGCTACAACCGCAACAGACAAAAAATATATATATATATATCTCATCTCCTGGGTTGGATCGTTGGACATTTGAAGAAATGTTTCGAAAATCACGTCATAAGTACGTAATAGCTGATTTCTCTTAAGGGGAATCTGCTAAAATGGAAAAAAAGTAAATATACGGAGATAATTGAACGGCAAATATTAAATAAACCAAGACAGAGTATAAACGTCTCCCATAACTGTTCAATAACAATGATGAAGATTCTGTTATCTAATGAGGAAATTGTCGAAGTTCAGTTATTAATAACTAGTGACTATCAGATTGAAATTTCTCTCAACTGAACCAATTAACTAATGGAGTATTGGATTCGATTTCCACCAGAGCAATAACAATAATAACCTGAGTTTTACCAAATGGAGGTTTATGTGTAAAAAAAAAAGAATACTCCTTTAATATCATCCAAATACAAAACAGCATAACAATATAAATTCATACTAAGAACATTTATTGTGGGATACGAAAGGGAATCTGACTCATTAAATAAAGGATTTATATTAATGCCAACTTTCATTTAATTCCTTGATAATCTTAACGAATTATCTACTACTAAGTTCACAACCCTTTTCGAGCCAGTATGTGACTATGGATTTAATAGGATGAATTCGTCAATAAAAACTAGCAAATTTCTATTTCTCGAGCAGAAATGTAACCCATGACTTATACAAGGGGTATTAAGTCAAAACTCACATTTCTAACCTGTACACCAAGTATGGCTTTGGTAATGACCGGAAACTGTCTGTTGGATGGAAGATATATATATATATTAGAAAACAGGAAATGGTAAAACCACGTAAAAGTGAATTTATACTCATTAATTACAATTAACGCAATTCAAACAGACACATGTATATATAAACACTTGATATATACTGTAGGAATTTTTTTTTTAATATTTCTTTTTTTGAGAATATTACAGCCTGCATTTAAATGCATTTGGTAATGTGCGAAATGTACAATTCAATAGTTCCTCCATCACTCTTGACAGTAGCCACAGCCCTTCACTACAATGAGAGGAGCAGCCTCTCCCTGCCTAGCAAAGAAGTCTAGGTCTCAAGCTAAGGAGGAATGGCACTTGATAAGAAATGAGCCACTGCTATCACTTCACTAGTAAGGACTATTATAATCATTTATTAACGTCCAATTTTTGCAACTAAGGCTAATTGGGACGGGTTATCTACAGGTTACCACCCTTTTCTAGCCAAGGTGGGACTTAGGATGTTATTTAATGAATTCCCTCACTAAATAATTTTAAAGTAAGTACTCGGTATGCTCTTTTAATATACACACTGTGTGTATGTTTATGAGAGTTTGTATGATAGCGTGTTTGTACATGGTTCATACCAGTATGGACTAAAACTTCAATGATATTATTAATTGAAATCTCATTAGAATGAATTATGGTCTAAACCTTTTAATATAATATAAACAGAAATAGAATTAATTTTTCATTTCACGAAAATGGAAGAGCACACACTAATGTAATAGATTTTCACCCCCTACAATATCTGTATGCAACTAGATAATTAATTATAAGCCATTTTCTGCCTGTTCACATTCAAATTCATTTATTGGTATAATTAAAAATGTATGTCTACAAATTACATAGCCATGACTAATGACCAATTAAGGGTGACTTGATGAACCTCTAAATGGATAGGCCCCGACTAAATACAAGCCAAATAATTAATCAACCAATTTGATACTGTTTTCAGCCTTTGCCATATAAACAATAAACATTTTGCCAATATGCTATGAACTAGGCTTCTAGACAAATAAGGCCAAAATCTTATTCCATGCTAATTTTCTGCTGGATGCTTCAAGTAACCACTTATTCCAAATCTTAATTATATCTTACATAGCAACATGAACCTCTGTTCCTACCCTACTGAACCGAATTTTATGAAACTTGGTATGCATTTTAATACTAACCCAACCAACTACTAATATCACAGTTTGAATCGATGGTCTGTTCAACACTTCTCTATGCTGCAGAAATTTGGAATCCCAAATATTTCGATGTTATTGGGGAGACACAAACATTTTTTAATTATTTATATTTCTGGCCTAGATGTACTTCTGATTATATAGTCAGACTTGAATCAGGTCGTTAGCTATTCTTGGTTTAAAGAAAATAATTATTTTTGTTTAAAAATATTATCCCTCCAAGAACATCGGTTGACACGCAGGTGCTTTGAAAATTTGGTTGTTTTGCATAGTAGGGAGCTAGATGAATTTAGCTGGGTTACTCAAATTAAAATGTTTGCAGCTTCAAATTTTGTACCGGAATATTTTACCAGTCTATCTAACCCCCAAACACTACTTTCTAATACAAATAATATAATAGTAAAAGCCAGAAATAATTTAGTTTGTAGAGATATTGACCGGGCACTTAACACAAAATGCAGTCCCTTTTATAGACTATTCTGTAACTTTTCTCATCCGGAACCTTCAATTTAACGTCAGCATACTAAAGTTAAGGACCATAAGCCAACTGAGAGTCTGGACCATCATCATTCAGCCTCTGATTTCCCAAGCGAAGCCGAGTACCTTAGCTAGTATATATTAATATATATATATATATATATATATATATATATATATAATATATATATACACACACACACACACACACACACACACACACACACAAACACTAATTATTTATAAGCGGCATTGCAGACTTTGGCAATCATTAGCCACCTCCCGAGGGAGAAACGCAATCAATGTTAGGACATTTCCCTAGTGGGAAATCAGCTGTCAAAGTTAAATGACTCCTGACGCGATTTTTGACAAATTTCTATTCCTCCCACATTTGTATTCAGCACCGATTTGGGATTCTTGACCGTTTTGACGGCCTCCCCTGAAAAAGTATAATATTTGCTTTAATCGCTCCAACTTGCCGAAAAAACGTGGAATACGCATGGTAATGTCATAAGTCTGAAATAGTAAAAACCTTTTTAATACTTTCATCAAGTTCTGGAGGACACATAACCATCTAACTTTGAAGAAGAGTATTATGAGGCCTAACTATATAGCATCCTATCATAAATATAGTTTACAAATAATACAAATTTATTATGTAGCCTAAAAGTAATATACAAAATGGCATACAATGGGGAACACATTTGGCTTGAACGCTCGTTCAGAAGTGATTAGATCCCCTTAGAGGATTAATTAGAATTTATTTTAATCCCTGTATGGTTGTAGGGCTTAGGTAAATATAGGCAATGGACTCTAAGGGTATTTGCATAGGCCTTACACCAATCTCCGCCTGGCCCTACTTAGGCACTTGTGAAAGTAGAAGCCGGCCAAACCTAGCACCAGCCACTCATGGCTGTGTTAGCATTGCAAACATCTCTCTCTCTCTCTCTCTCTCTCTCTCTCTCTCTCTCTCTCTCATCAATCTCTTCTATCTCTCCTTTAAAAAAAAAAATAAAAAACTTTTCAAGGTATAAATTATTAAAAAAGATATACTGATTTAAAATCTTTCATTTTAGTTAATATCTCCCAGCCAATATTGCAGTAAATGGTAGGCCCCAGATCGATATAACTTTTGGTTTTGGTCATCGTATAAAACAAGTGTTGTGAACAACAAACAAAATGATCGTATCTACCGTTTTATGTTATGTCCTCTACCATTCTATGCTAACATTCAGTCATTTTACGTCATCTTCACTACCAATATATGTTATCTCATCTACCATTATATTTTATCATTTCTATCATTTTACATTTTATGTTATTTCTTCTACCATTATATTTTATCATTTCTGCCATATTACATTTTATGTTATCTCTTCTACCATTATATATTATCATTTCTGTCATTCTACATTTTATGTTATCTCTTCTACCATTATTTTTTATCATTTCTACCATTTTAGATTATATGTTATCTCTTCTACCATTATTTTTTATCATTTCTACCATTTTAGATTTTATGTTATCTCTTCACCATATATTTTATCACTTCTACCATATTACATTTCATGTTATCTCTTCTACCATTATATCTTATCACTTCTACCATTTTATATTATCATTTCTACCATATGACATTTTATGTTATTAGCAGATTTCCCTTAAGGGAAATCAGCTATTGAGGTTGTACTCATGACGCGAGTTTTGAAAAATTTCCTCAAATGTCCATCGATCCTACCCAGGAGATGACGAAAATGAGGTCCGTTCAAAATTATATATATATATATATATATATATATATATATATATATATATATATATATATATATATATATATATATATATTTATATATATTTATCTGTTAACGCTCTAGCGGTCGCAATTTTTGTTTGATCCTTACCAAACTTCATATTTAAGCGTTTTACGGAAAAAGAGAGATCAAGTTCGTTAATGGCTGAAATCGGACCAGTGGGAGGGCGGTTTTAGATGGGATTTTTGAACATACAAAATATCTCCGTTATTATGCGTCGGATCGAAAAATTGTATAAAATCAATCGTATTGTAAATTAAATTTCCTATAAATATTGTAATTACATTTATTCTGTATCTTGAATATTAACCGAGATATTTGCATTTGTATTGTGTGTGTGGTCGACGGAACCCCGCCATGTTCCGGACTCTCCGCCGAGAGCTCTGGTGGCCGTTTCTAGAACTATTCGTCCCTCGTGAATAGGTTTAGAGATCCCTTCCTACTACAGCTGTTATTAGGCGGATTTCTCTATTGTAAAACTTCACGTGGGAAATCTGCTTAGTTTACGCAGCCCCTGCGTGACGGACTTTTATGTTATTTCTTCTACCATTATATATTATCATTTCTGTCATTCTACATTTTATGTTATCTCTTCTACCATTATTTTTTATCATTTCTACCATTTTAGATTATATGTTATCTCTTCTACCATTATATTTTATCATTTCTACCATTTTAAGTTTTATGTTATTTCTTCTACCATTACATTTTATCATTTCTGCCATATTACATTTTATGTTATCTCTTCTACCATTATATATTTTATCACTTCTACCATATTACATTCCATATTCGCTAAGTATGTTTCATATATGTCTTATATGTTCTACGTTATCCATTAAAGCCCAAAAGATTTAGAGATTTAGATGGAATCAGAGTTAGGTGAAGCCAACTATACTTTAAAAAAATTAAATTAATTATCAACGTCCACTTTTTGCAACTAAGGCTAATTAGAATGGGTTGTCAACAGGTTACCACCCTTTCCTAGCCAGGATGGGACTAAGGATTTTATTTAATGAATTCCGTCACGAAATAAATTCCAGGCGTAAATCGAACTCGCCACTCTAGGTTTGCCATGTGAGAGTAAGGTAAACGTTTTAACACCATAGCTAACCTATGCTTTTAAAACCTATGGGAAAATTATTTATTATTATTTATTAACGTCCATTTTTGCAACTTAGGCTAATCGGGACGGGTTATCTACAGGTTACCACCCTTTTCTAGCCAGGGTGGGATTCAAGGACGTTATGAACGAAAAATGAAAATTATTTTATATTAAAATAAATAAAATAACAAATTCTAAAAATATTACTACTGTAAATGGTAAATTCTGTGGTAGAATCTTAAAAGATCATTTATACTTCATTCTATATTCAATATATTCACCAGGGCAGTCCTGTATCTATTCCTCCTGAGATATTAGGAACGTCGTATTTCATGTTCTACAAGGCGGTGGCTCTGTCCCAGTGAGGAGATAATTATGGTATAACTTACAAGAAATGTCTACTGTGGGGCATTTGCTTAATCAGGATTTCGGTCATACTTAATTACATACTTAAAAATTACATATACGATTTAGAGTACGTATGTGACTGGGAGGGCTAACCGTGTGAGAGAGAATAGTGTTAATACGTTTCCCATGTAAAATTGTTAAGAGTGAGTGGGAGATAGGTTGGACTTAGCTGAGAGAGGTCTGGAGGTTGAGGTTTGGAGAGGGACTCTGTCCAGTGAGTAGGTCTGGCTGTTTACAATGCAAACAGTGCCTGGCAACCCCCGTCTCTCTGTGCCCCTCTCTCTACTATCTTATCACTACTACATATCTGCAGCCCGTCTATATTTATTTATATCCATATTTACTTCCCATCTGTGCCCCTCTCTCTACTATCTTATCACTACCACATATCTGCAGCCCGTCTATATTTATTTATATCCATATTTACTTCCCATCTGTGCCCCTCTCTCTACTATCTTATCACTACCACATATCTGCAGCCCGTCTATATTTATTTATATCCATATTTACTTCCCATCTGTGCCCCTCTCTCTACTATCTTATCACTACCACATATCTGCAGCCCGTCTATATTTATTTATATCCATATTTACTTCCCATCTGTGCCCCTCTCTCTACTATCTTATCACTACCACATATCTGCAGCCCGTCTATATTTATTTATATCCATATTTACTTCCCATCTGTGCCCCTCTCTCTACTATCTTATCACTACCACATATCTGCAGCCCGTCTATATTTATTTATATCCATATTTACTTCCCATCTGTGCCCCTCTCTCTACTATCTTATCACTACCACATATCTGCAGCCCGTCTATATTTATTTATATCCATATTTACTTCCCATCTGTGCCCCTCACTCTACTATCTTATCACTACCACATATCTGCAGCCCGTCTATATTTATTTATATCCATATTTACTTCCCATCTGTGCCCCTCACTCTACTATCTTATCACTACCACATATCTGCAGCCCGTCTATATTTATTTATATCCATATTTACTTCCCATCTGTGCCCCTCACTCTACTATCTTATCACTACCACATATCTGCAGCCCGTCTATATTTATTTATATCCATATTTACTTCCCATCTGTGCCCCTCTCTCTCTACTATCTTATCACTACCACATATCTGCAGCCCGTCTATATTTATTTATATCCATATTTACTTCCCATCTGTGCCCCTCTCTCTACTATCTTATCACTACCACATATCTGCAGCCCGTCTATATTTATTTATATCCATATTTACTTCCCATCTGTGCCCCTCACTCTACTATCTTATCACTACCACATATCTGCAGCCCGTCTATATTTATTTATATCCATATTTACTTCCCATCTGTGCCCCTCTCTCTACTATCTTATCACTACCACATATCTGCAGCCAGTCTATATTTATTTATATCCATGTTTACTTCCCATCTGTGCCCCTCTCTCTACTATCTTATCACTACCACATATCTGCAGCCCGTCAATATTTATTTATTTCCATATTTACTTCCCATCTGTGCCCCTCTCTCTACTATCTTATCACTACCACATATCTGCAGCCCGTCTATATTTATTTATATCCATATTTACTTCCCATCTGTGCCCCACTCTCTACTATCTTATCACTACCACATATCTGCAGCCCGTCTATATTTATTTATATCCATGTTTACTTCCCATCTGTGCCCCTCTCTCTCTACTATTATCAATACCACATATCTGCAGCCCGTCTATATTTATTTATTTCCATATTTACTTCCCATCTGTGCCCCTCTCTCTACTATCTTATCACTACCACATATCTGCAGCCCACCTATCTTTATTTATTTCCATATTTACTTCCCATCTGTGCCCCTCTCTCTACTATCTTATCACTACCACATATCTGCAGCCCACCTATATTTATTTATTTCCATATTTACTTCCCATCTGTGCCCCTCTCTCTACTATCTTATCACTACCACATATCTGCAGCCCACCTATATTTATTTATATCCATATTTACTTCCCATCTGTGCCCCTCTCTCTACTATCTTATCACTACCACATATCTGCAGCCCACCTATCTTTATTTATTTCCATATTTACTTCCCATGTGTACCCCTCGTTCTACTATCTTATCACTACCACATATCTGCAGCCCGTCTATATTTATTTATATCCATGTTTACTTCCCATCTGTGCCCCTCTCTCTACTATCTTATCACTACCACATATCTGCAGCCCGTCTATATTTATTTTTATTTATTTTTACTTCCCATCTGTGCCCCTCTCTCTACTATCTTATTACTACCACATATCTGCAGCCCGTCTATATTTATTTATTTCCATATTTACTTCCCATCTGTGCCCCTCTCTCTACTATCTTATCACTACCACATATCTGCAGCCCGTCTATATTTATTTATATCCATATTTACTTCCCATCTGTGCCCCTCTCTCTACTATCTTATCACTACCACATATCTGCAGCCCGTCTATATTTATTTATATACATATTTATTTATATCCATATTTACTTCCCATCTGTGCCCCTCTCTCTACTATCTTATCACTACCACATATCTGCAGCCCGTCCATTATTTATTAAGATCTATATTTATTTCCCATCTGTGCCCCTCTCTCTACTATCTTATCACTACCACATATCTGCAGCCCACCTATATTTTATTATATCCATATTTACTTCCCATCTGTGCCCCTCTCTTTACTATCTTATTACTACCACATATCTGCAGCCAGTCTATATTTATTTATATCCATATTTACTTCCCATCTGTGCCCCTCTCTCTACTATCTTATCACTACCACATATCTGCAGCCCGTCTATATTTATTTATATCCATATTTACTTCCCATCTGTGCCCCTCTCTCTACTATCTTATCACTACCACATATCTGCAGCCCGTCTATATTTATTTATATCCATATTTACTTCCCATCTGTGCCCCTCTCTCTACTATCTTATCACTACCACATATCTGCAGCCCGTCTATATTTATTTATATCCATATTTACTTCCCATCTGTGCCCCTCTCTCTACTATCTTATCACTACCACATATCTGCAGCCCGTCTATATTTATTTATATCCATATTTACTTCCCATCTGTGCCCCTCTCTCTACTATCTTATCACTACCACATATCTGCAGCCCGTCTATATTTATTTATATCCATATTTACTTCCCATCTGTGCCCCTCTCTCTACTATCTTATCACTACCACATATCTGCAGCCCGTCTATATTTATTTATATCCATATTTATTTCCCATCTGTGCCCCTCTCTCTCTACTATCTTATCACTACCACATATCTGCAGCCCGTCTATATTTATTTATATCCATATTTACTTCCCATCTGTGCCCCTCTCTCTACTATCTTATCACTACCACATATCTGCAGCCCGTCTATATTTATTTATATCCATATTTATTTCCCATCTGTGCCCCTCTCTCTACTATCTTATCACTACCACATATCTGCAGCCCGTCTATATTTATTTATATCCATATTTACTTCCCATCTGTGCCCCTCTCTCTACTATCTTATCACTACCACATATCTGCAGCCCGTCTATATTTATTTATATCCATATTTACTTCCCATCTGTGCCCCTCTCTCTACTATCTTATCACTACCACATATCTGCAGCCCGTCTATATTTATTTATATCCATATTTACTTCCCATCTGTGCCCCTCTCTCTACTATCTTATCACTACCACATATCTGCAGCCCGTCTATATTTATTTATATCCATATTTATTTCCCATCTGTGCCCCTCTCTCTACTATCTTATCACTACCACATATCTGCAGCCCGTCTATATTTATTTATATCCATGTTTACTTCCCATCTGTGCCCCTCTCTCTACTATCTTATCACTACCACATATCTGCAGCCCGTCTATATTTATTTATTTCCATATTTACTTCCCATATGTGTCCCTCAGTCTACTATCTTATCACTACCACATATCTGCAGCCCGTCTATATTTATTTATATCCATATTTACTTCCCATCTGTGCCCCTCACTCTACTATCTTATCACTACCACATATCTGCAGCCCGTCTATATTTATTTATATCCATATTTACTTCCCATCTGTGCCCCTCTCTCTACTATCTTATCACTACCACATATCTGCAGCCCGTCTATATTTATTTATATCCATATTTACTTCCCATCTGTGCCCCTCTCTCTACTATCTTATCACTACCACATATCTGCAGCCAGTCTATATTTATATATATATCCATATTTACTTCCCATCTGTGCCCCTCTCTCTCCTATCTTATCACTACCACATATCTGCAGCCCGTCAATATTTATTTATATCCATATTTACTTCCCATCTGTGCCACTCTCTCTACTATCTTATCACTACCACATATCTGCAGCCCGTCTATATTTATTTATATCCATATTTACTTCCCATCTGTGCCCCTCTCTCTACTATCTTATCACTACCACATATCTGCAGCCCGTCTATATTTATTTATATCCATATTTACTTCCCATCTGTGCCCCTCACTCTACTATCTTATCACTACCACATATCTGCAGCCCGTCTATATTTATTTATATCCATATTTACTTCCCATCTGTGCCCCTCTCTCTACTATCTTATCACTACCACATATCTGCAGCCCGTCTATATTTATTTATATCCATATTTACTTCCCATCTGTGCCCCTCTCTACTATCTTATCACTACCACATATCTGCAGCCCGTCTATATTTATTTTATATACATTTTTACTTCCCATCTGTGCCCCTCTCTCTACTATCTTATCACTACCACATATCTGCAGCCCGTCAATATTTATTTATTTCCATATTTACTTCCCATCTGTGCCCCTCTCTCTACTATCTTATCACTACCACATATCTGCAGCCCGTCTATATTTATTTATATCCATATTTACTTCCCATCTGTGCCCCTCTCTCTACTATCTTATCACTACCACATATCTGCAGCCCGTCTATATTTATTTATATCCATATTTACTTCCCATCTGTGCCCCACTCTCTACTATCTTATCACTACCACATATCTGCAGCCCGTCAATATTTATTTATATCCATATTTACTTCCCATCTGTGCCCCTCTCTCTACTATCTTATCACTACCACATATCTGCAGCCCGTCTATATTTATTTATATCCATATTTACTTCCCAACCGTCACCCTCCTCCTACTATCTTATCACTACCACATATCTGCAGCCCGTCTATATTTATTTATATCCATGTTTACTTCCCATCTGTGCCCCTCTCTCTACTATCTTATCACTACCACATATCTGCAGCCCGTCTATATTTATTTATATCCATATTTACTTCCCATCTGTGCCCCTCTCTCTACTATCTTATCACTACCACATATCTGCAGCCCGTCTATATTTATTTATATCCATATTTACTTCCCATCTGTGCCCCTCTCTCTACTATCTTATCACTACCACATATCTGCAGCCCGTCTATATTTATTTATATCCATATTTACTTCCCATCTGTGCCCCTCTCTCTACTATCTTATCACTACCACATATCTGCAGCCCGTCTATATTTATTTATATCCATATTTACTTCCCATCTGTGCCCCTCTCTCTACTATCTTATCACTACCACATATCTGCAGCCCGTCTATATTTATTTATATCCATATTTACTTCCCATCTGTGCCCCCTCTCTACTATCTTATCACTACCACATATCTGCAGCCCGTCTATATTTATTTATATCCATATTTACTTCCCATCTGTGCCCTCTCTCTACTATCTTATCACTACCACATATCTGCAGCCCGTCTATATTTATTTATATCCATATTTACTTCCCATCTGTGCCCCTCTCTCTCTACTATCTTATCACTACCACATATCTGCAGCCCGTCTATATTTATTTATATCCATATTTACTTCCCATCTGTGCACCTCTCTCTCTACTATCTTATCACTACCACATATCTGCAGCCCGTCTATATTTATTTATATCCATATTTACTTCCCATCTGTGCCCCTCTCTCTACTATCTTATCACTACCACATATCTGCAGCCCGTCTATATTTATTTATATCCATATTTATTTCCCATCTGTGCCCCTCTCTCTACTATCTTATCACTACCACATATCTGCAGCCCGTCTATATTTATTTATATCCATATTTACTTCCCATCTGTGCCCCTCTCTCTACTATCTTATCACTACCACATATCTGCAGCCCGTCTATATTTATTTATATCCATATTTACTTCCCATCTGTGCCCCTCTCTCTACTATCTTATCACTACCACATATCTGCAGCCCGTCTATATTTATTTATATCCATATTTACTTCCCATCTGTGCCCCTCTCTCTACTATCTTATCACTACCACATATCTGCAGCCCGTCTATATTTATTTATATCCATATTTACTTCCCATCTGTGCCCCTCTCTCTACTATCTTATCACTACCACATATCTGCAGCCCGTCTATATTTATTTATATCCATATTTACTTCCCATCTGTGCCCCTCTCTCTACTATCTTATCACTACCACATATCTGCAGCCCGTCTATATTTATTTATATCCATATTTACTTCCCATCTGTGCCCCTCTCTCTACTATCTTATCACTACCACATATCTGCAGCCCGTCTATATTTATTTATATCCATATTTACTTCCCATCTGTGCCCCTCTCTCTACTATCTTATCACTACCACATATCTGCAGCCCGTCTATATTTATTTATATCCATATTTACTTCCCATCTGTGCCCCTCTCTCTACTATCTTATCACTACCACATATCTGCAGCCCGTCTATATTTATTTATATCCATATTTACTTCCCATCTGTGCCCCTCTCTCTACTATCTTATCACTACCACATATCTGCAGCCCGTCTATATTTATTTATATCCATATTTACTTCCCATCTGTGCCCCTCTCTCTACTATCTTATCACTACCACATATCTGCAGCCCGTCTATATTTATTTATATCCATATTTACTTCCCATCTGTGCCCCTCTCTCTACTATCTTATCACTACCACATATCTGCAGCCCGTCTATATTTATTTATATCCATATTTACTTCCCATCTGTGCCCCTCTCTCTACTATCTTATCACTACCACATATCTGCAGCCCGTCTATATTTATTTATATCCATATTTACTTCCCCTCTGTTCCCCTCTCTCTACTATCTTATCACTACCACATATCTGCAGCCCGTCTATATTTATTTATATCCATATTTACTTCCCATCTGTGCCCCTCTCTCTACTATCTTATCACTACCACATATCTGCAGCCCGTCTATATTTATTTATATCCATATTTACTTCCCATCTGTGCCCCTCTCTCTACTATCTTATCACTACCACATATCTGCAGCCCGTCTATATTTATTTATATCCATATTTACTTCCCATCTGTGCCCCTCTCTCTCCTATCTTATCACTACCACATATCTGCAGCCCGTCCATATTTATATATATCCATATTTACTTCCCATCTGTGCCCCTCACTCTACTATCTTATCACTACCACATATCTGCAGCCCGTCTATATTTATTTATATCCATATTTACTTCCCATCTGTGCCCCTCTCTCTACTATCTTATCACTACCACATATCTGCAGCCCGTCTATATTTATTTATATCCATATTTACTTCCCATCTGTGCCCCTCTCTCTACTATCTTATCACTACCACATATTTGCAACCCGTCCATATTTATTTATATCCATTAAGATAGTAGAGAGAGGTAACGAATGGCTATGGTTCATAATTCAAAAAAATAAGCTAGAAAGGGAGGGTATTTAATGATTATGTATAATGTAAAATTAATTATTGTGCTTCGCGTCGTAAAATATCACATGATGAATATTTTTAAACAAGCCATATCTTAAAATTCATCTTGAGCGCTTGATGGCGCGAATTGCCAATATTAATGAAGTAGCTTATATTTTGTAGTTTTCATCTCGACTTAAATATCGACCCCGACAAATTCCAGTTTCACCGCAAACTGATAGTGCTAATAGCAGTTTTAATACTCATATAACTATATCGGTTTTATAATAAAGGGAGAAGACGGAAATAAAGTTGAGATCAGATAAGCTTCAGACGATATTTGTGTCTGTATTTCCATCAGGTAGGAAACTTGCTAATTTTACTAAGTTTCTACTGTATGGACTTTATATTTTATACTCGTTAAATTAGTTTAGACACAGTTGATGTATTATGTAAATAAATTGTCTTCATAAGTTCAAGAGAAACTTGATTAAAAACTATAAATGATAATCTACATATTCATTCCAGAAAGTCTTGATATAGTTTGGTAAACTTACGTTATCAAGATTAATAATTTCATGAAGATATGATTACATGAATATCATAAAGAAAATGGATGGGCAAGAATGAAATTTTCAAGTTATTTATTTTATGTTATCTATTTTCAATTATTTTAATTATAAATATGAAACGCTTGTATAGTTTTATTTTTAATTTAAATATAATGAAGAAACTTTCTATTCCATGGTTGATATATACTTTTCTATTTGAGGCCATGAAAAACTCAATTATCTTAATAACTGGAATCTAAACAAAACTGAAAATCATTAGTCAATTTTAATGCTCGTCAGCCTGTGTACATAGGGAGAGCAGATATAAAAAATAATTCTTTATAATTTAAAGTTACAATCTTTTCTTATATAAGATAGCTGCTTTAGTTTACACTGTGAATGTGGGATTTGGAGAACCAACTGGTTAATGACGACTTCTCCCCACTAAAGAAGCTTCGTCCACAGAGTTAATGATGTGAATTCAAGGACATTGTAATAAAATATAATTGCAAAGAAGGGACATTTAATCCTCTTGCCCATTTTAATTAATCTTAACCTGGCTCAGCCAAACTGTATTACCTTCCGTGTAATTTAATTTTCTTAAGTCAATTTTCATCTGGGTGGAATTTAAGTTAGTTTAGATTTTATTTTTCGCAGCATCTTGACTTTTTACATTAAACTGAAATTTAGTTTACTCATGATTACACTTTTTTTAGAGGAAGGGTAATTTTTAACTTACTATTTCCGGTTTTACTATTAATTGGAACAACGGACCTGAAAATATTCACAAAGATCTTTGGTCTAGATAAAATTGATGAAAAAGAATTTTTAATGTAGCACAATTAATAATTTCTGATTTACTTCAATTAACTTCAGCCTTTACTTCTATAGCTAGTTAGATAGGGAGTTTCTTGGTGCAACAGTTAACGAAAATTTGGGCACCACGAAGAGCCAAGACATACAGCTTTAGTGGAGGTCCATTGTTATGCATTATGGAATCTCTGACGTAGTGCAGCAGCATTGTTGACCAAGGAAAGCGACTTCTTCAATCAAGTAGCTTCTTAATTACTTCACAACGCTGAGTAGGAACCGGTTTATGGGTTAGATGCCACATCACGGGATATCGATGGGGCTAGTATTCATTCCAATTTCCCATTAGTAAGAATTAGGAAAGGTATGACAATCAGTTCTGCTCCAAATCTTAAAGGATTTCAGGGCAGAAAAGTGAAAGCAAGCACTTTTACTTAAGAGGGTATTATATGAGCAGAGGCTTTGTGAACTAATATATAGCCAATTGATTACATAAAGTATAAGCTATGCTTTTCGAGATGCAAATTTCAAGACATATGAAATTTACAATAACGAACACTATAATGTGTTTGCTTTGGTTGTTATGTTCTTTCTTATTTATTAAAAAGTCGCCCGCCTGGGCGAAGGAAGTTATTAAGTGGCGGAGCCCATTAATTAAAATCCTTAGTCCGACCCTGGTTAGAAAATGGTGGTAACCTTAAGAAAACCCACCCCAATTAACCTTAGTTGCATAAAGAGGAAGTTAATAAATAATTTAATTTAAATAGTGGCGAGTTCGTTTCCTGGTCAATTTTTTTTATTTCATTTTTTTTTTATTGTGGCTCCTTGCACTAATTGTGTCATTGCCACTTTCTCGTGGACTTCTCTTCGCTTAGGGAAAAGGGTTACCTTAATTCGACTTTATTACATGTTTCCTGGTCAATAGGAATTTATTCAGTGACGATCATTCTGAATAAAATCCTTTGTTCTACCCTGGCTAGAAAAGAAGGCAACCTGCAGATAACTTCGCCCAATTAGCCATAGTAGCATAAACTGGACGTAAATAAATAATATAGCATAACTAATAAATGGCAGTAGAAATACCAAACATATGCTTTACATTTTTTTAATCTGTTTATGCAACAAAATGTCCGTTACATTTAAGCAAGTTCCCCACGCATTGGAATATAATAAGCTGATGATCTCATCTTATCAACTATTCTCTGTTTCTCCTACAGTTAGAAGCCCAAGTAAGCTGGAATTAAAGTATTAGCTCAACACAAGATGTTTCGTGACTAAGGTATGTAAAGTGTAAATCGGATGAGCAGAAGACTTCCGTTAATACACCTGTAAAAAACAATAGTTGTAGAAAAACTTTGGTCATTTACAATTTTTGGATCCCAGAAATAGAAATAAGATATTTCGAACTTTCAATTATCACCCCAGGCCTCCCTCAAGCCCGATTTCAGCAATTACTATATATAATGTTTCGTTTTCCCATGAAACAGTTATTCATTGAGTGTCATGTTGATGGAATAAAAATCAAGTAGTTTAGAAACTAAAATCTTAAAATATCACGTCCTACTGAAAATGTTTGCACATATCTCACTCAGTAAAAGTTCATTGAAAACAATATTTGCACTTAAGCTTTGAATAAATAGGTTCACGATATGGTTAATATTGCATGAGTAGGAGTGGAGGATTACTGAAGGCTGAAATTTTGCAAGGATCTCACTTGCAAGAATATAGAGAACAATTGTACTTGACAGCATTCGTGAGAAATTAATTTTACAATAAGATTGGTTCTATACAATTTTTCGTTCAGACGTATAATAAAGGAGATATTTTGGATTTTAGAAATCCCCCTCGCAAACCCTATTTTTTTAATCTTCTCTAGCAACCCTATGAGGAGTTATTTATTTGAATACATGTTCCATTGCCACATGGCGTATTAAATGTATTATTATGTTTAAATACATTTTAATTTTAAAATATATACACGTTAATTAACCATATAATCAAATTTAAGATAAAAAATAACAATAAATAATAATACAAATAAAATAAAATACTAAAATAAGTAAGATAATTACAAATAAAATTAATACATGAAATGAAAAAAAAAAAAAAAAATCACCTAAAAGTAAACTCAACAGATGTTTAATTTGCGATTCTATGTAAGGCAAATATATTGAATTATAATTCTCTTTCCTCGCAATCAACTTTACATTCTAATGTATTTTTGCTACATCCATATCTATACTTTTGATAAACTTTATAAGTTCTTCATTATATTTATTAAATATAACCCAACTCTTACTGGACCAATTATTAATGTATTTGACCTTTAGTACAACTTTAAACACTTAAATATCAAATACGGTAACGACCTGAAAAACATTTTTCAAAAATCGCGCCATGATTACATCATCAATAGATGATTTTCCTCCAGGGGAAATCTGCTAAATACATTTTCTAGCTGAAGCTGGAAAAAAATAGTAAGAATTAATTATAGGTTAGGAGGAGCAGAGATTCATCCTTTGCTGTAGTGAGACGGACTGACGAAGGATAAAGGGCTGACAGACTGTTGGATGGAGGAAGCAACTCTCTTATCTGTCTCCCTCATAGTCAGCTGATTCTTATCACTAAATCTTCCCTTCTCTAAGCCCTACACATATAACTTAATTACTGACCCTTTTCAAATTTGTTTCTGCCTCTCTTCTTTCAACTTATATTTATATATAATCACCAGTCGTTAGTTATTAAATGATCGTAAGGTGTGGTTGGGTATACAAATTCTCAATCATTCAGATAGAGGGGTTCACTTCTTTTTTTTATGCTGACAGTTTCGGGCACCATTCGTTTCCTTCTTCAGAGTTACAATGAACGAAAAACAACAAATGTAAGAACTTATGAAAAATAGTGAAACGGAATTTTTTTTAACCATAGTAATAAATATTCAAAATTATTAAGTTGAACATGCGACAATAACCAAGGGGGAGGTTTGGAAAAACTATAATAAGAAAATTAAAAATTAAATATGGTGCCTCTACTAAAATTGGTAGGTCTCATACTCAATTTTTTAATTTGTTATTTGCGGTTTTACATTCAACCCCCCCCCTTTATTATTGTAACATGTCAGAATTTAAACATTTTTGATTCTTATGACTATGGTTAAAAAAGTTCGGAAAATGAACGAGAAGTTCAAAATATATAGGGATTAGAAAGAGTGTCTTGAACTTAAAGTCAATTTTAGTAGAGGCCTCTTAGGTGTTTTAATTTGTATCTCTGATTGTACGTGTATATTTGGTAAAACAAACACTTTTTGCCACCAATTACTCACGTTCGGGAAGGAGTGAAAACGTTTGCTCATGAGCGCTGGTGGTGATTTTTGCATCAAATGTAAGAGGGACTATTTGAGAATCGAAAGGTGTAATGTTCGCAGTCGGGAAATGCCAGATGTAGGACGACCAAGAGGAAAATTGATGGATTAGTTCAGTGCAGAAGGACATAACAAAATTTAAACTATTGACCAGAAAACAGTCGCATTGAAAGTAAGAAGAGTTATTGCAAAGGGTCTTTCACTTAAAACCAAATACCTTATAAAATACCTAAATGACATACTGCATAAACATAGTGATTTTTCGCGCATGTGGATTTTTTAAATGACAGAGCAATGGCTGTAAAAACTGTTACCTCTAGCTCTAGCATAGGTTCTGTATATTATTTATGTGTTGAGAGCTTTTTGTTGATTTTTTAATAAAATGCAAGTAACTTCAGTAGGGAATCAAAGATTCACTCTTAATCTAATTCCAACTGGGGAAATAATACAAAGATCAATTTTCACCGACTACCCTCGGGAGTCGCTGGACGTTTGAAAAAAGTTTTGAAATTTCACAGATAATTTTATCAGCTTATTTCCAGACAGAAAAACTTCTAAAATCCATTAAAATTACATAATTAATTGTCAGTGTTATAGGTTTTTAAATACCGTGACTGTATTTCATTATATTTTCTGTTGGTATTTCCTATAATGAGTTTATTTATTATATTTTTTAGACATCATACTCACGCGTGTGTGTGCATGTATCTATCTGAGTGTATAATCATGACCCCCAGGTTGGTAAGGCAGGGCTGGAGGTAAGCCAAAAATGCGTGTCGCCAACTCATACCAAGGTAATGAATAACATTAGTCGGGCTATACGCTACAGGCTACGGAAGGAGTGATTAACGATTTTGGCCACAGTTTTAATCCTCACTTCGATGACAAGGGCTAATTCCGACAACTTGTTCGATAATCTCACTGTGCAGAAGAGGAGTGGAAATCCTTGCATGTACTTGCGACCTCCTCTCTGAGAATCTCTGGGGCTTATCTCATTCACGCGAACAAGAGTTAGTCTTCTGATAAAACCAGAACTTTGGCTTTGAAGTACTGGTCGAGGAACTCACATTGCTTCAACTAAAACCATAGTGCTGGAAACAAATGTTACATTCCTGCAAAAGTGTTTGAAATTATTCATTACTTTTATTGTTTTCTTACGCATGGCTTTTTTATCTAACTGTAAACTGTTTTTACTGAGGTGGTACTAAGGTTAATTGTTCTTAGTAGTAATTATATGCAAAGTTAATATCCACTGGCGATCCGGGCACTGTTCACCGTTGCCATTCTAATGCCCATTGCTCAGTCTAATGTAGATATATACTTCATTTTAAGTCCTCCTTGGTTAACAGGGGGATTTTAGGTCGAGTTGATATCTCGATACGACGAAACTCTGATCACGTAATCCCCTCGTGGGCCGCTGAAGATTTCTAAAGCTTAAAATACCAATATAAAAAAAAAAATCAGTAACGCCGGGGGGACTTTGTATTTATCTCAAAACGTCCAATGAGAAGAATATTTGGTATTTAAGATTCTAATGAAGTGCTTCATGACATAACAATTAATTATTAAGATGGCATGAGTAGGGTGGGGATTTACTGAAGGGCAAAACCTGAATAATATTATTATCTCGGTTAACAATCAAGATAGTAGAAAACACATATATGTGTTTTGTTATATAAAACAAATTTATAGAGCATTTAATTTGCAATAAGATTTAACCTATGCAATTTTTTGATGAGACGTATAATAACAGAACATAATATTTATTTTTGCAAAAAAGTTTAAATATCCAGTCTGGAAGCGCTCAAACAAAAAATATGACGGCTAGAGCGTTAACAGACAAATACATAAATTGTATATAAAATTTTGAGTCATCTACTAGGTAGGATCGAAGGACATTTGTGGAAAAATTTCAAAAATAGCGTCATTAGTACGACCTCAATAGCTGATTTTCCTTAAGGCCCGACACTCTACTGATTTCACAGTACTTTATTTATTCTTTAATTCTAAATAAAAACTTAGAGTAGATAGATAGATACAAATTCCGTATTTAAGTATAAACTTTTTACAGGGGGGTCCGAATTTTCACAAAAAAAAATAAAGAAAAATTAAAACACATGGGTAGGTACAATACTTCTCTAAAGTACTACAAAAATGTTGGTTATTGATAAAATAAATAAATTGACTATGATTAGTACATTAATAAACAATGAATTACACTATAGATAAAATAGCTTACTCAACATTGGGTGATCTTCATATTTGATGTTTAAGTAACCTTAAATTAATATAAATAAAAACAAAGAAATAGAAAAAAATAAAATAAAATAAAAGTCCGTCACGCAGGTGCTGCGTAAACATAGCAGATATCCCACGAGAAGTTTTACAACAGAGAAATCTGCCTAATAACAACTGTAGTAGGAATAAACCTCTAAACCTAAAACATTATTTAGGGCGTAATAACCCAGTAGTTTCTAGCCCCAAAAAACAGTTAACCTAACCTCTAAACCTATTCACGAGGGACGAATAGTTATAGAAACGGCTGCCAGAGCTCTCGGCGGAAAGTCCGAACATAGCCTACTGGTGACCACACGCAGAATACAAATGCAAATATCTCGGTTAATATTCAGGATACAGAATAAATGTATAGAGCAATATGTATAGTAAATTTAATTTGCAATAAGATTTGTTATATATAATTTTCCGATCTGCTGCATAATAACGGAGATATTTTGAATTTTTGAAAATCCCCCCTTCTAAACCCCCCCCCCCTCCCACTGGTCCGATTTCAACCGTTAACGAACTTGATCTTCCTTTTTACATGAAACGATTAAATACCGATTTTGGTGACGATTAAACAAAAATTGCGACCGCTAGAGTGTTAACAGACAAATATATATATATATATATATATATATATATATATATATATATATATATATATATATATATATATAGTTTTGAACGTACCTCATTTTCATCATCTCCTGGGTAGGATCGATGGACATTTGAAGAAATTTTTCCTTATGGGAAATCTGCTAAAAATAATCAAGTACATAAAATTTTATTAATCAGCTTATTAATATACACTAATATAATATTAATATGCATTTCTAGATTTTATACAAGCTTTTTTATTTGACTCTGTATAATATTTTCGAAGTACTGTCAATGACTTCTTAAATACTAATTTAGCCTCTCGACCAGCCTGGTTAAACCACTTATTAGCCTTACGTCCTCCTGTTAGTGTTCTATTTATACTTTTTACCTTCATCATTCCACAGTCCTCAGCTGCCTTTGTGATGTCTTCCAGGAATGCATCACATGTCAAAATCTAGAGTAAAAGTGGAGGTTTAATGATGACTGATAACAAATAACTTCCTCAATATTTGAGTTTCGAAAAAATATATACAACAAGAAATGTAAAGCATCAATTTAATGAATGGTCTAGAATATCCACATAGCCTTTTGCCGTTTACGGTAATAAAAGAAAGGAAACAAAATACAGATATCCAATTCGTTGTAGATTTCAAAAAAGAGAAATAAGCATTGTGATTGCACTTATACGAAATTTCTTGAATCGAAGGTACCCACGAGATGACAGAAATGTGGTACATTCTTTGTGTGTGTGTGTGACTGAATGATTTATATATATATATAAATCATTCAGTTTTGGACTAAAAGCTGTTATTGTCCAGTTCCTAGATCGTTTCATCAGACTTTCGGTTACAACGTGTTCTGCTACAAGGAAACTAGCTAATATTATTTTTAATACTTTGTTTTTATGTTAATTATTCATTAAATGTTTTTTTAAACGGTTATTGGTTACAACATGCCTAAATCCAAGATATTTATATGAACAATTCAACAGCCTTCCTTTTTAGATATGTCCCCAATATCTAAATATGTTTCAATGATAGTGAAATGAAAAGACATGAATGGAGTAATTTCCAACTTCAAAATGTCGTTTCCCAAAGAACTTCGTTCAGTGTAGCCTCCAATAAAGCGGTAGTACGTGAGGCGGAGCTCAATTTTATATAGGAGAAGTGCATATCCTTTCAAAACCAATTTTCTTGTATTGAAGAAAAGTATAAGAAGAAAATCTAATCTTCCTTGGTATAACAGACAACAACCTCAATTCGTATGCTTACATCAGTTATAAAAACATTTTTTCTTTGAGACGTTTGAGTATGTTTTCATATGCCGCGTTCCCTGTTGACAAAGACGGGAAGGATTATGAAATAATTCAATAGAGTCCAGTTATTCGCAAAAATGATGATTTAAGCAATTTTTAAAAGCAAGTAATAATGCTCATTGTGCCTAAATATGTAGTTTGAACCTGTAGGCAATAAACAAAAACTCGTTACCGGTAAAAAAAAAAAGTCCGTCACGCTGGGGCTGCGTAAACTAAGCAGATTTCCCAAATAAAGTTATACAATAGATAAATTTCCATACGAGAACAGAACAGTTATGGAAACGGCAGAACTAGCTCTTGGCGGGAATCACTCGTGGACGGGGATCCCTTATCCACCCACATTTAATAAAAATGTAAATATCTCGGTTAATATTCAAGATAGAGAATAAATGTATACAACAATTTTTATAGTAAATTAATTTGCAATAAGATTGGTTCTATAAATGTTTTAATCCGACGTATGGTTACGGAGATATTTCGAATTTTTGAAAATCCCCCTCTAAACCCCCCCCTTACAGGTCCGATTTCACCCATTAACGAAATTGATCCGTCTCTTAGCATAAAACGTTTAAATATCGAGTTTGGTAACGATCAAACAAACGTTGCGACCGCTAGAGCGTTAACAGACTAATATATATATATATATATATATATATATATATATATATATATACCAAAATTATATATTTATAATTGTATATTTTTTTACATTTTTCGAAAATCGCGTCACGTGTACCACCTCAAAATCTGATTTCCCCTATGGGAAATCTGCTAAAAAATCACACATGTTCATGTCAGTTTCAAGAATCTGACAAGGAGAATCACAAAATAAAATAAAACAAGAATCCAAGTAAATCATATAATACAGGCATGATTCTAATAAAACGGTCTTGGTTTATTCAATGCCACTGTCTGTTTTGAACCATTCTTTAAACAGCTTCCTCCTTAGGTTTTATGTTCTCTTTTATTCTTTTGAGAGCTTCAATAGCATTTGGTTACATCACATTTTGCAAAGAGGTTATTCGTATTCTTCTAATAAATATTTTGCCTCTGTTTTACTGACCTGGTTCTATAATTTATAGAATTTCCGTTTTTGTTTTCATTAGACTGTTTTTAGGATTGGGGATACCAACTCACATGCAAATCCCCCTATGCCCATTTGCCTGTTTTCATTGTAGAATACTCGCAATTAATGAAATTTGGCGTCTTCAAAGCGCAATGTACGAATTTTGGCTATTAATATTTGAAAAATTCGCTTTTGCTTGCGGAAATGTTTCTTTACTCAACCTACTCTTTTTCGATGGCCCACATATTTTAAAATATCAATAAATAGCTCTTATTGACTTCTCTTCAAGAAATACATGCTTATGGTTTTTAAAAAATCCGAAATATTAACGAGTTATCAACTGCCAAGTTGCTGTCTTTAAAAGGAGATTATTTTATTTTGTAAATCGTACAGCTGACAAAGCATAATATTGCACATTTATTTATGGATTCTTCATTTAGACTACTAATAAACAAAATTGTACTAATGAAGACGAACAGCCATGAATTCTACCATGTTTCAGAACTAATGTTTCTCTCATGCTAACTAGGTGGTAAATTAAAGTATTTACTCGTTTTGTACCCTTTCAGAAAAGGTTTTAATTTAATTATGACAAACCAAGTCAATTTGTGTCATGAGGTTTATAAGCAGCCTAGGCAAAAGAAGGCGTTAATCTTCCCTTCTCCAAAATTTAATGAAAATATTGTAAAATTAATATAATTACTCAAAATGAGGTACAATTAGGACCAATACTCAGATGAATTTTGCTGGTTTGCCTAGGAAATCAGCTACTGATTTTGCACTTCAAATTTTAGAAGAATTTCTTGAAATACCTTTCAAACCTACCAAGGAAATGAGGTCCGTTCAAAATTAAGCACCAGACAAAAACATGTGTGTGTTTAACTCCGCAATTTCTGTTTAATCGTTACCAGCCACAACACTTAAAACTCCGTCACGCGGGGGCTGAGTAAACTAAGCAGATTTCCCACGTTACGTTTTATAATAGAGAAATCTGCCTACTAAAAACGGCAGTAGTAAAGAATCTCACGAGATACGAATAGTTACGGGAACGGCCGAACTAGCTTTTGGCGGAAAGTCCCGAATATGGCCGACTTCTGCCAACCACTCACACAACACAAATGCAAATATCTCGGTTAATATTCAAGATACAGATTAAATGTATAGAACAATATTTATAGTAAATTTAATTTGCAATATGATTAATTCCATACAATTTTTCGATCCGACGCAAAAAAAATTGGGAGATATTTCGAATTTTAAAAAATCCCCTCTAAACTCCCCCTCCCACTGGTCCGATTTCAGCCATTAACGAACTTGATCTTCCTTTTTACATAAAATGATTAAATTCCGAGTTTGGTAACGATCAAACAAAAATTGCGACCGCTAGAGTGTTAACAGACAAATATATATATATATATATATATATATATACAGTTTTGAACGGACCTCATTTTTGTCATGTCCTGGGTAGGTCGATGGACATTTGAAGAAATTTTCCTTAAGGGAAATCTGCTAAAATGTTTCACGTAAAGCTGAAGATGAAATATTTTAATGGCCAAAGTCAAAACAGAAGCAACGAATGTCTTTCATTGGGAGTTTTATGTAAGAGGTAAATTTGTGCAGTTGCAAATATCTCCTTAATTGTGTGCCGAAAAATGTAAAAAAGTCATTCCGAATAATTAAGTAATGTAATATGCTCTTTTTGTTTTTTATATTATTCTCTACTTTGAATGATAATATATTTACTTGTATTTTGCATTTTCAGCTCAGAGTTTACTTTTTAGCAGATTTCCCTTAAGGGAAATCAGCTATTGAGGTCGTACTCATGACGCGAGTTTCGAAACATTTCTTCAAATGTCCATCGATCCTACCCAGGAGATGACGAAAATGAGGTCCGTTCAAAATTTTATATATATATATATATATATATATATATATATATATATATATATATATATATATCGTCGTCGTCTAGTGGTCGTAATTTTTGTTTGATCTTTACCAAACTCGGAATTTAATCGTTTTATGTAAAAAGGAAGATCAAGTTCGTTAATGGCTGAAATCGGACCAGTGGGAGGGGGGTTTAGAGGGGGGATTTTTGAAAATTCAATATATCTCCGTTATTATGCGTCGGATCGAAAAATTGTATAGAATCAATATTATTATAAATAAAAATTCCTATAAATATTGTTCTATACATTTATTCTGTATCTTGAATATTAACCGAGATATTTGCATTTGTATTGTGTGTGGTCGGCAGGACTCCGCCATGATCCGGACTTTCCGCCGAGAGCTCTCTGGTGGCCGTTTCCGGAACTATTTGTCCCTCTATTGAACTATGGAACCCTGAATAGGTTTAGAGATCCCTTCCTACTACAGCTGTTATTGGGCAGATTTCTCTACTGTAAAACATCACGAGGGAAATCTGCTTAGTTTACGCAGCCCCTGCGTGACGGACTTTTTTAATCCGCCATCGTTCTAACGACATCTTTATATTACCCTAATTTGTGACTAAATAATTCACGCACATCTTAGATTTCTATTCTAGTTTTCATAGGAAGTCAGAAATTTAATAAATAAAGAATACTGTATGATATCACTCCATATTTGGTAATCTGAAAGTTTAAGCTACCTGCTTGAAGGACCTTTTAAAAAAAAAAAAAAAAAAAAAAAAAAAAAAAAAAAAAAAAAAAAAAAAAAAAAAAAAAAAAAAAAAAAAAAAAAAAATCATTTGTATTGCATTTAGGATATTAACTTTTTCGAAACGTTAATTAAACTGTAATAATATATTTTTTAAGACTCTGGGACGAAATAATTTTGTGTGCAACTAAGAGGGAAGTTAAACTATTCCTGCCAACCCCACTCCCAGAAGATGTTTCGTTATGGAGAAGAATTTGGGTTTCGTAATAAATATTTGATGGTGGAGTTTTGCCATTTATTTCATTGCCCAACAACTACCTAGACATCAAAGACATTTTTCATGCCCGCTGGACACATTAACTGTTTCAGGCCGTTGATTTTTTGGACGATATAAACAAGAAGGGCCCTCATTTAATAAAACTCTAAGTTGAAGTCCTTTGACATCCTCCAGACCTCCGTGGAGTTCTCGGAACCTTAAACAGGAAAACTGTGTGGAGAGGGAAAGGTAAATTATGACAACAAAAGGGCTTCAAGTCTGAGTTACTGTATTATAAAAGTTTTTGAAGCTCGACGCACACTTAAAAGTAGGGCGAGGAAACTGCCTCCCTTTTCCTGGGCAAAAGTTCCCGAAGGAATGAAAATGCGAGTGGAAGGGAGAGTAAAGGAAGTGCGAGATCAAAAACAGTAAGGCTTTTCAACTCCAAGATGGCTGCAGGTGGTTGGACAGAATACTGAATGAACCTAACCAATCATAATCTTTTTCTCGAAGGATTAAAGAGAAAGTGAGGGAATCTAAGCCATCAAATGAATCACATCCCATTCATATTTAACACTGAGGCATATATAATATATACTCAGGAATATTAGAACACTTTTGAATCATTTAAAGAAAATTTACATTTACAAAATTTTTAAACCACACTTTCTTTACTCATTTCCACACTTACTCAAAACTTTATTTATTTCACCTCAAGAAGATTACGAATTCATGTGTGTGTTCAAGAGTGTGAAATACATTTTTAAATTTGTGCCTTGAACTCCTTCATTTCATGTACCCATGAACTCAAGGAATTAATCCCTGAATGTGTGGTATTACATAGTTTTATTAATTTCATAATTACTTCCTCAATTTTATTTCACTATATTTTATTTTACATTTTAATAAATGTATAGACATTTTTCTCAATTTTATAATTTTACATTTATGAATGCAAATAAGTGACACTGAGTGGCATCGCCTCGTTGCTGAGCTCATCAAATAAATAAATATAAATATAACATATTTACTTAGTGTGTTATGTTGTTGATATATTTAGAACGCTTTCTATTTAACAAAAAATGTATCCCCAGGACAGATTTTATTGGAATATTAAATTGATTTTGTTGTAGAGATTCAAGTATTATATTATTATCATTAGATTTAAAATTACCTAATCTAATGATAATTTAAATTTGGTTATAATATGTACCTAGTAGATGTTTTTTTTTTCATTAGTAGTTATTAACTTTGGTTACTATTGATAGATCCTTAAAAAATAAAAATATTCATACAAGGAACTTTGGAGGGAGGGGGAGAGGAGTTAAAATGATATGGCAAATAATTCACTGGCGTGTATTTATGTATAAGCTATACATCTCTGTTTTTGAAATGTTTAAGTGTTAACACCAATATCTGAAAAGTAATACACTATGTATAGTATTTAAATATGTGGGCATTTAGAATAAAATTAAATATTGTAATGGACTTACTAAACTAGCTAACAGGAGATATCACAACTATAAAGCGATCTGAAATGAATCGACAGACGCAAAACTTAAATCTTAAATATTATTTAAAAATTTGTATTGTACTGCAACATTTTGTTAAATAAAAAATAACAAATATACTGAGGCGCTTTTTCAAGATTTGGTAAATCACATTTAAAGGTTTTTTAGCTTTGTTTATTCTTTTCTATATGATTTCTTTTTCTTTTCAAATAGAATTTTTCCATTTCCTTTTTCTATTAGATTCCATATTTGTAGCTATCCTCTGAAATTTTCCTTCTCTTATATAGAACAGTATCTTTCAATATCTATAAGGAATTTCATTTTCTATTTTTTATTATTGTTGTTATTTCATCGATAAACGTTTCCAGAAATAAAAACATTTCTAGAATGTATTATTTATCTCTCACTCCATTTATTTTAGAATTAAAATATTTAATTCTATCTGTAAGACAATAATAATATCGTAAATATTTACATAGATGCGATGTTCAATATATAAAATGTACCCAATTGTCTGTAAGTGGTTGCAGTTATTACTCAATATCTACAGTTACAATTACAACTACTAATTGTAATTATTTTAATAACTACTTTTTATTATGCAACTGGTAGTTGCATTTATAAATACCATCAACAATTACTGCAATTGCAAAACCAAGAAAATACAACTACAGTTACAAAATTCATTTTTGTAAATATAGTTGCAATTGCATAACTAGTATTTATTAGTTGAAAAAGTAGTTAATTACGAAAGTATTTAATTACTGTCCAGCTCTCACGATTGTGTCCTAAAAAAGCAAATTCGAGATTTTAAAATTTGCTGACACTTCATAAGTTCTTTTATGTTGTTTTTTTCTTTATTGTTTAGTACATATATATATATATATATATATATATATATATATATATATATATATATATATATTGTGTAAATATGTTTTAATTACATATTCTATATATAAATGGTTTGCATATTGGTGAGGAACTGATGATTGAGCGCTTCTCCTTGGAAGTACTTTGTTCCATATAAATATATTGTTTATGGAAGGAAGGCTGTTTTGTTTCTTCTTGGTAATCACAAATAACAGAAAATGATATGAAACATAATGCAGAAAACATATTAATGATTACTGCTACGTTTTTCAATTGCTGCGGTTGTTGTAAAAAAATCCAGATTAATTTTAATAATTTTTACTATACTAACACTAACAAGGATATAATATCGATTCTACATCTCTCTGAGCTCATTTTAATTCCCCATTGCTCACGTGGGAGTCACTTATGGAGTGATAAAAGTTAACATTGTATGTTTCAGGATAGCATCATTTGAGAACCTAATGTACATTTTACTTTGTCTACACTAGACCACTCCATATCCCGGAATTAGCATTTAGAATGCTTTGGGAGTTTAATATCCCTTTCGTTATCCAATAAGATTATTATTCAATAGGAAATATAAAGTCTTTCTAGTAATCTGATGAGATTATTATACGATAAAATATTCCTTACACGAAATTTCAATAATGATAATATCTTGTAATGTTACTGGAAGCCTTCTTAAAAATCTAGTAATAAAATAGAAAATAACTATTAAAAAATTAGAAGAATAATCAATTTTATTAAAAATACAATATCTATTCAATTGAAACTTTGATACCGTATACATATATTATGTAGGGGATGATTATTAGGATAATTGGAAATATCGACGACGGCACACACTGTCAAAATGTCCTATGATATTTTTCTATTGGTTAACTCATTTAATTTAAAAATATAATAATAATATGAAGACAAATTGGGCATTGAATTTCAGAGAATATCCATTTTTATCAATCTCTCGCCACAATTAAGAAAAAAGGACCCATGAAAACCTAAATACGCTTTTTCACAAAAAGTTCAAGAGAAAAACAGTTTGATTCTCTTTGTGTTTCCTCAACAATGACTTCCTCTAGATAATAAATGATGAAATAACATTCGGTTTTTTTCCATTGCAGTGTCAACAAAAAAGCGTGTGTAAAGGGAAATTTTTTTTTTATCAGATATTTTCTGTCATACATTTAACATGAATGAATATGAGTTTAAAAATATGAAATCGTCCTGTTAGTCTTACAATATTTTTAGAGTTTATTAATAAGCTTCTTTTTTTCTGGCATTTCATTCCTACCTGAGATTCAGTGTTTGTTTGTTAAAAGATATTTCAATTGATCTTAAATTTCCCAGTATAAAATTAATAATGTTTTACATTTCAGTGCACCCTTTATCCCATGTGTACGTATATATGTTTATGGTTTTTTTTTACAATGTTCTTGCAAAAGGTAAATTTAGTTTCTTCTGAATTGTTGCTTTACCGTTAGTGTTTTTAGAAATTAATTCTTACTATTTTACTACCCGTTTCTATCAACTTGAAACTTTGAACTTCCTTTAAATGTTATATTTCCTACCAGTTGGGTAGTACTGTATTGTATATGACTTGCGTGTAACTAGGTATTTTCGATTTGTTGAATGTTATATGGCGATTGCTGGTGAGCAACGGTAAACATTTCTTTGAGAACTGATCACAAATAAAAAAGCTGATTTCCAGAAAAAGAATGAACAACTTGAATTTCGTGGCATTCTTATATCTTACTATTTTTGAATTAATGGATTAAGTGACTTTGAGTAATAAGGTAAATGGTTAATTAAATAATGATATATATATATGATGATGATATAAATTCTTAAAGTTTTCTGGGGTATGTTTTTTAGAAGAAGAGAGTTGAGAATAGATGGCCACCACACACCATCAAATGCACATTTGTCTAAGGATATGAGAACAACCTGTTGCTCCGTAGCATCTGATGTTTTAAGAGTGTGTGTTATATGTTGGACGGTAGAGGAAGTTGCATGAGGATAGAAGTGAATTTGATAATAATTTGTTAGTAACAAAGGGGTGAGTTAAAAGCTCATAAATTTGTTTTCCCTCACATTTTTCCTCCAGAAAGTACTATGCTTATTCACCTAAGAGAAGAAGATTCAAGATTTGTCTTTCATAAGTTGAGTAATAAGTAACAGCTTGCAAGTCTTGCACTGCCCCAGAATGTATATAAAAGTCCTTCAAGCAGGGGCTGCGTAAACTAAGCAGATTTCCCACGTTCTGGTATAACAAACTTGTGATCTCATCAAACCACGTATTCTCTATTTATATGTAAAAACCAGATAAGTAAACGGGAGGAAATAGTACTCAAGGCAAATAACAAGAAAGTACGAATAACTCGCTGAATACTAATAATTACGAAAGTGACCTAATCCGTTTAGTCTGATGATGTACACAGTGTATCAGGAAGTGCCAGGATCCAAGTTTGAATCTCGTAATAGTCTATAGACTTTTTTCTAATATACCTGAAAAACTTACAAAATGAAGCAACGTTTCATTTTTTTCTTTTTTTACACGAAATCTGAAACATTTGAATTGGCGTTAATGTGGTTGACGAAGTCCTGAAGCGTATGAGAAATGCGCCCAATAAAGCAGTGGGAGATGACAATGCCACTTTAGCTCTTTCTTCTCGGTGTTTCAATTTAATTAATTCATTTTGTTATTTGGGATATGAAACCCTTTTAACGAAGGAAAAAAAAAAGGTGATATTTGCGATATTTGAAATCTGGAAAATATATGATGTAATACGTATCGAATATCGCCCAAATTCCCATCTTTAAAACATTAATATTCGTGTAAGTTCTTTTTGTAATTAATTTAAATGACAAAATTGTCAAATTTAGTGGACATGTTTTGAAAAAGTAATTTTCGAAATTGTCATCAAATACTGCTTATTTAACTTCTGATCATGAGTTACACCCAATTTTATTAAAAACCATAACACATTTTTCATCATATTTATTCTATTTATTTAAATGAGTTCCGCAACGCCGGCGATTTACTCATTATTCAATGTGCTCAAAAAAGCGAATTGAAAAAAAAAACCAACGGGAAAGGAGTAAACTATGGCATACGGTGATTTTTGAAACGGTTCACGGGCATACCAGTCTTATATGGAGCAAACGTTATTGAATATTGAAACACCAAGGCGATGAAAATAATATAAATGAAAATGTAAGTACAGAAGGGAGAGAAAAAAAAGAAAGAAAAAATAATAATAAAAAGTCCGTCACGCAGTGGCTGCGTAAACTAAGCAGATTTCCCAAGTGAAGTTTTAGAATAGAGAAATTTCACGAGAACCCAACAGTTACTGAAACGGCCGATCTAGCGAGCCGCAAACTCACGACTACAACCAAAATTAGCCGATCTTATCATGCCCGTTACGCTCAATAAAATGCTCTCTGATGAGATTTATTCTGCAATAAAGTATCTCGGTTAATATTTAAGATAGCGAATAAATGTAAAGAACAATATTTATAGTAAATTTAATTTGCCATAAGATTCTATACAATTTTTCTATTCGACGTATAGTAACGGAGATATTTCGAAATTTCGGACGCCCCCCCCCTTCCCATTGGTCCGATTTCAGCCATTAACGAACTTGACCATAATTTTTACATAAAACGTTTAAATATAGAGTTTGGTAACGATCAAGCAAAAATTGCGACCACTAGAGCGTTAACGGGCAAAAATATATATATATATATATATATATATATATATATATATATACATATATATAATTTTGAAGGGACCTCATTTTCGTCATATCCTGGGTAGGATCGATGGACATTTGAAGAAAATGTTTGAAAATCGAGTACGACCTCAATAGCAGATTTCCCTTAAGCGTAATCTGCTAAAAGCATAAATGAAATTAAAGTGTATACACCCTGCTAATATAGGAAAGAAGTGGAAGAGTAGTGTGTAGAAATTGTAGATTATAGTATGTTGTATATATTAATGTATTTTAGATGTTTAATGACTGAGTCAATTTAATTACTGTTATCGGTCAAAAGTTCCTTTGTCATGTGGAATGTCTAAATTGTCTCTTAGTCAATATGTGATGTACAGTTAAAGCTTCGTTACAATTTTTCATTATATACTTAATATAAAGAATTGCCCTTATACTGTTAAAAGCGACAAATAAATTCTGATTTAATGTAAAAAGTTATGCGGAAACCTTCTCGGGCTTTTAAAAGCCTCTTCTGAGTTTTCGCGAAATTTATTATCTTGAAATTAGAAATCTTAGGTTACTCATAACTGCAGAACAGCTTGGACAATTTCAAAGAGCCAGTCCAGCCAAGAGTACAATTAAATTTTACAACTTTAAGGGAAATTTAAGTATTTCTTTAAAAACAATTTTAGCATTCGTATGCTTGGGAACCTCTCTGCTATAATCTTGGAAGTTGGCCGAAGCACAGAGGGCAGGCTTTCCCCAGGCGGAAATCATATTTCCTGAGCAACTTCCTCAATGAGTCACCTCATTACTAGGCATACTGATAAGGTTGGTTCCCCTCCGCAATCATTGCCAAAGGAATAACCTGAGCATAACCACTAACAGCTGTATCATTAAAATAAGCAGGTACTCATAAAGATGAAAATAGGTAACCATTTAGTTTGGACGTTTACATCTTCTTTTTCTTATTACATAGATAACAAGGAAGTCTGTGAATTTTTAAGGTATTTATTTACCTGTCTAATATTAGCAGGGACATTTACTTCTATATTTTCGAGAGCACTTGGTTTATTAAAGGAGTTTAAATAGTTTCTGGCGGCCATACGGGTAAATGCGTGGGAACATATACCATAACCTCCAAAACGCTAAAGGTAAAAAAAAAAAGTCAGTAACGGAGGGGCTGTGTTAACTAAGCAGATTTCCCTCGTATTTAGATAGTGATTTGGTGTGCTACGTATTTGCGTTTATCTATTATGAGTACGAGCTGAATAGCTGATTTCCCTCAAAGGGTAGTCTGGAAATGGAGTATTCACTGTCAGAAAGAATTTCCTTCAGTAATGTTTGTAGTTTATATCCCCTCCACCCCCCTGAATGTTAAGAAATGGCATAACAAGTGCTCCACCGAAAGGACGCAATATCCATGTCTACATAATATGTCCTATAGTCTCGTCAAGAAGACCTCTTCTTTTCTATTTTTTTCCGAATGAGGATACCTGTGTGGTTGATATTTCTGAATTTTCTTTTTCACGTTATTTTGAAATTATACGTTTATTTCCATAGATAAAAAAAAAAGGGAAATAATAAGGTTATCTATCACAACCCTCTTGGGGACATGTATGTTTCTACGTGAATGATTGTCAATTAATAACCAACAGCATCATTTTCAGCACTAAATAATCTCTTACTCTTGGATTTCATACCATTAGTGATCTGTCAGTTCAGTTATTCTGGTGTACATTGGAAGCTCGAAGTGGCGAATGAACGAATATTGATGAATTTATTTTTAGGATCAGCCTTCGATAAGAGGAAACAACCTTTTTTTTTCATGTTGAAATATTACAATTGCACTGTGTTAAAATTAATAATTCAATTAGAATCATGTATGCTCGTGTCATAAATACAAATATAAGTGATGACTTATTAATTAAGACCTTCAATAACTATAAAATATATTTTAAACAAAATCTATCATTTTCCTTAAATACATGCTCTTGCAAAGATAAAATAGGTAATTGATGAGGTTCTCGGAATGACAAACGTCACAGGTCGTTGTGGGGATTCTCAACGAAGTTGGCAGAATTGTAAAGCATCTTCAAACAGGTTCTCTGGATTTTATAAGCTATAACAAGCGAGGGTGAGTGAAGGGGGTGTGGAATCTATGGAATCTAATTAATTCATCAGATTTGGGGAAATTTCCGGGGTCGAGTATGGAGTCAAAACTCTCAATTTTAAGTGGAGAGGATGATTTTTTTTTAAATTATAAAAAATGATGGTTATTATTAATATTCTTTACTGAAGAACGAATAAATTTCAACACTTCAGCGTGATTAAACAAACCATTCGTTCTCAAAGATCTACCTAAAGTTTATTATTGTGCCTATCATTTAACAAACGAATAACAGTTTCGTTATTATCTTGCCAAATTTTGTCTATAAACCAACTTGATCTTTACTTATAATTACAGAGTATGCTGACGATGAAACAAATAAAGTCAGTCACGCACGTAAAAATTCAATGAGAACAATATTTGTTATTTAGGCTTCAAATAAAGTGCTTCTTAACCCTAGTATTACCGACCTCTCCCAGGTCGCATGGATTACCAAGGGGGGGGGGCTCCTCGAGCCCACAACCTTAAAAACCTTTTATTTTGGTTCTATATTTTTTTTAAAATTTTTATTTCTATTGGATTATGTTTAATGAACGTTTCTTATGACACCTGTGAAAAAAAAAAATTTAAAAAAAAATTAACTACAAAAATAAATTAAAAAAAAAAGGTCGAATGGGGAAAAAAGGATGACTTTAAATTAAATGTTATTTTATTCTACTGGAGGAACATATCTAAACATTGTTAGAATAAAAAGTTATCTATATCTAAGTTATTATAACATTATAATAGAATAATAATTTAAGAAAATATAATTATCAGATTCGTAATGCAATTATCGGTGCTTTTGCACAATAATTTTTTTTCCGAGTGTTTATCCAGGATGCAGCATGGACTAACTGTTCCCCTAGTTGGGAACAACCTAGAAAATCTTCTCTTTTCTAAAAAAGTACCTATCAGGAGCAATAATTATAACCATCTCAGTAATATATTTTTATATGAAAAAAAATTATATGGGGAGAATATATATATTTTTTTTGAGAAAAAAAAAACTTGAGAAGGTTTGTGTATGTTAAAATTACATCAAAGTAATTATTATTTGAGCAATATAATTAATAACACTTGAATTACTATTTAAAAGTAGTATTAAATATCAGTGGGCTCGAGGAGCCCCCCCCTTGGTACTTAAGTGTATAACTACCCCTTGCATTACCAAGGGGGGGGGGGCTCCTCGAGCCCATACGTCAAAAAAAAAATTTTTCTCAACATAGAAATTTTTTTATTTAATTTTATTGTTATGCCCTCACTCTAGGATGTTTTTCTGAGGAATACATAAAATATCAAAAATATCCCATTAAAATTGGGTGATAGGGAACAAAAACAAAAAGTTGTGGGCTCGAGGAGCCCCCCCCCTTGGTAGTTCTAGGGTTAATATAACAGCTTATTGTTAAAATGCCATTTGCAATAAGATTGGCTACAATTTTTTGACCCGACACATAATAACGGAGATATAAAGAATTTTCGAATTTCTTCTTCCCTAAACCCCCTCCCCCAAGTCCGTTAACGACTTAAACTTTCTTTTTACAGAAAACACTTATGTATCGAGTATCGTATCGAATAAGCAAAAATTGCCACCTCTAGAGCGTTAACAGATAAATATGTGTGTGTGTATGTATATATATATATATATATATATATATACAATTTTGAACAGACCTCATTTTCGTCATCTACTAGGCAGGATCAAGGGACATTTGAAGAAATTTTTCGAATCGCATCATGAGTACAACCTGAATAGCTAATTTTCCTTAAGGGAAATCCCCTAAAATCGAGTCGTACTCTGCAAGACCCATGCTTAAAGTAAATAGTACGTCATGCAGGGGCTGCGTTAACTAAGCAGATTTCCTACGTGCGCCACGTATTGGCATTTATCTCAAAACTTAAAAGTTCAATGAGAACAATATTTGGTATTTAACCGTCAAATAAAGTGTTTCATATCATAATAGAATATTGTTAATATGAGATGAGCAGGAGTGGGGCTTTACTGAAGACTGAAAACTAAAAAATGCAAATATCTCAGTTAATAATCACGATAGTGGAAAAATGCACATACCACCATATATAGAACATTACATTTGCAATAAGATTGATTTTATACAATATTTCAATCCGTCGCAAAATAACGGATATATTAAGAATTTTCGTAACCCACCCCCTCTAACCCCTCCCCTCCCCTCCGATTTCAGCCGTTAACGAACTTGATCTTTCATTTTGTATAAAACGATTATATTTCAATTTTGGTAACGATAAGACATAAATTGCGGCCGCTAGAGCGGTAACAGACAAATATATGTATATATATATATATATATATATATATATATATATTCAGTTTTGAACGGACCTCATTTTCGGCATTTCCTGGGTGGGATCGATGGCCATTTAAAAAAATCGCGTCATGACTATGACCTCAATAGCTGATTTCCCTTAAGAGAAATCTGCTAAAAGTGATCTAGTTTCCTAGAAATATGCCCGTATTCTTTTTGCATTATTGCAGGAATATTTAAGTGTACCCTCGGCCTTCCATTTAATCATATATATGGTATTAAGTACAATGCTTAGAATTCATACATTCAAATTAGTAATCAATTTCATTTAGTGTTAAATAGTAATAATTAAACCATTTCAATCTTAATTTCATTAGTAAATTTAATTATATTAATATGTTTTTGACACATGAATATTTAAACCAATAATAATCCTACTGTAAAGCTAAGTCATATGATGCCTAGTTAAACGACCCATCTAGAGGGACCAATAGCAATTAATATTCATTATGTCTAATGCATTTTAAATTAATGAGTTATATTACAATCACAGTAATTTCCATGCGATTAAAGCTTAATTAACAATTACATTTTCTTAATTTCCTATCGTCATGAATGAATGATAGGAAGTCTTTTAATGTCTCAGAACTGAGTTTCTTTATTATTGGTCTATATTTGAATGGGCTTAGGTTTACTGAATCCAATAAAACTTCGAGTGACATTTTCTGACATTTCCTGACCTTCGTGAACGTCAAAAGCACTTGGAAGCGAAATGCTCGAAAGAACCTATAGCGACAGTCTAAGTCGAGTTGTATAAAAACAGTTTTTGTCTCAGCCTGTCTTGACGGCAATGAGAATTACATAAGTAGCATTTTAACAGATAATTAATTGCAATAGGTTTTTACCAGCTCCATGTGCCTTTTTTTAGCAGATTTCCCTTAAGGGAAATCAGCTATTGAGGTCGTACTTATGACGTGATTGTCGAAATTTTTCTTCAAATGTCAATCGATCCTACCTAGGAGATGACGAAAATGAGGTCTCTCTCTCTCTCGCTCTCTCTCTCTCTCTCTCTCTCTCTCTCTTTCTCTCTCTCTCTATCTATCTATCTACCTATCTATCTATCTATCTATATATATATATATTAGTTAAGGTACGCTAACTACGCGCTACTAGCTAAGGGAAATCATTGTTGACTGACTAATGATGGTATTTTTATAGCAAGACTTCAATGAGAACAATTACACTTCCCTCCACGATGTAATGTTTTCTCCGAAATAGCCAATCATAGAGGGTAACTTTTGGTTATTAATAGAATAGAAATTTTAGTTTTGAAGAATAAATAAAAATGTGTTCCTAATCTATCCCTCCACACTTTTTGACTCAGTGTTTTTGAATAATTCAAAACATAATCATGGGTAGGATTTATTACAATTAAATATCATTAATAATGAACATATTTTTTTTTTTCAAAAACCAATCCGAGCACACATAGTTTAAGCATAGTTTTGCACACATGCATATTCGTAATAGTAAATCTCAATGGAAATCACTTCCAGCAATGCCAGCAATTCACAAGAAATAAGTAAACTCAATTAACTGTTTTAGCGTCCAGTCATCTCCCGCATGAGAGTTGTCATCATTCTTTTCCTTAAATTACTGATTGAAAATATTATTTTAATAATATATCTACCAGATGGAATTAAATAATAGTGGTACCCCAAAAATAATTTCATTTCTATTAAAAAAGCTAGGTGAGGGATAGAGATCGTAAACCTTTAATGACATTACCATTAATGTTTAATTGTTATGATAGTACATTTTCGTTTTGTTGTTTGGTTAGAGATAGTTTCATTAGAGTCAGGTAATCCTATAATAAAACTCCATACTTTTTCAATTGTCAACATATTAGATTATAAAAATATATATGTTATATACTAACGTCCTGTTTGTGTTACTATGGCTAATTTAGAAAGGGTATTTACAGATTAACATACTTTTCTGGCCAGGGTGTGACTAAGGATTTTATATGAGTTTTTCACTAAATAAATATATTTAATTAATAAATATATACGAATAACTTTAAATAAACAATCTGAAGGAGAAGATAATATTTTTAAATTCAGATAAATTGTGGTTAAAAAAAAAATATTTCCCAATACTGCAATAAGCCATTTTGCTCATTATGCAGGCATACGTCAGAAACCTGTTGAGCTATAACAACCCTGTAGGTCAGTGTATATAAGGCTAATTGTCAAACACAAGCTACATGTTAATTTAACTTCGTGCAACACCAATATAACTAGAATACTAATAGATTCAGAGGTATTGCTTCTTCTAAATTAACTATTTGACAGGCATCGACGACTCGTATGTAGAATAACACTAATAATAATAACGTCATTTGTTATTCTACATGTCAGGTTCGGTTCCACATTTGTTGATATATAATCATACCACTGTGCATTTGCCAAATTTACTCCAAGGTTGAATTTATAATAGCAATAGGAGTAAATATATGAAATTAACTGATGAAATGAAATTTGATTTAAAATAACATTTACTATAGACTATATCAAATAGTAATGTTAATTTAAGGTCTAGCATATAAGCTCTTTTGACTATTTCTTTATTCAGGCATTGACAAATGATGCCACAAATTAAATACAATTTATTTTTATTTATCGAACTGCCGGACATCTATCTCTTATAAATTCAAAAAAGAAAATAAACTAAACTTTAAATACACAAAACAAACATGTTAGGAACAAAACGCTGAAGCTGCAACTTAAAATATAAAATTTCCGTCACACAAGGGCTGTGTATACTAAGCAGGTTTCCCACGCGACGATTTACAATAGATAAATCTACATATTGGTAACACCACCGTGAATATTAAGTGAATAAATACAAATGGTAAGGAGAAATCTTTCAGTCATTTTACAAGGTAATAGTCTCTACATCAGAAAGCGCGTCTGAATTGTAAACAAACAGTTTAGCCAACCTTGAAGAACTGAATAGATAGATTGAAATATTACAAACCATAAAGAAAAACAATTAATGAAATATATGTAAACATAATATATTAATTTTATTAAAAACTATTTACTTTAGCTAGTGCTGTAATTTATAATGAATCAGAATAGTTTTTAGCACAACCACTCAAATATTAGTAACACAAGAACAAAATAAGGGGGGGGGAGGGTCAAGCAAACGTATTCGCATAGATGTCACAAAGTAAAAGTTCAATGAAAACAATATTTGGTATTTAGCCTTTTAGTGAAGTGGTTCATTACAACAGCTTACTAATCTGTCATGACTATGGGTAGAGGTTTACCGATAGCCGAAAGCTATAAAATCCAAATATCTTGACAATCAAACAAACATTACGACTGCTAGAGCGGTAGCAGACAAATACATGTAATTCGTGGATGTGTTTTTATGAACAAGGAGATGATGAAAATAAGGTCCGTTCAAAATTATATAATATACATATGTATATGTATATATATATATATATATATATATATATATATATATTTGTCTGTTAACGCTCTAGAGGTCGGAATTTTTGTTTCATCATTACCAAACTCGATATATAAACGTTTTACGCAAAAAGACAGATCAAGTTCGTTAATGGCTGTGTGTGTGTGTCTTATTATATATACATATATATATATATATATATATATATATATATATATATATATATATATTTATACTGATAGATATATATAGATATACTAGCTCAGATACCCGGCTTCGCCCGGGAATTCATTTGAGGCTGGATGGCGATGGTATTATTTTGGCAAGGATTGTTATAATGAAAGCGTTAGTGCTAATACACATACCGAGTTTAATTCATTTCGGTTGGGTTTTTGTCCCAAATACAATTGTTCACTTCCGCTATAGATTTTAGCTTATATCTCGTTTATTATTCGGTATACGAAAAAAGTGTATATAACAAAAGTTACTCGAAATAACAAAATAAACAACTTTTGTAATGTTTATATTTGCCGAAAAACCAATAGGAAACGAAATATCACTATTTTTAATTTCAGGCCTCCCTTATAGCCCCCACTCCTGTTTGTCTTAGAGAATATTATTATAGCCTAAAGTCTTAGTTGGGCTAGTAGTAATATACATACCAAGTTTCATAAAATTCGGTTCAGCCGTTTATGCGTGAAAAGGTAACAAACAAACAAACAAACAAACAAACAAACATACACGAAAGAAACAAAATGCAGTTATGGTGTCTATGACATGTGAAACGAAAAGTTATCGTGAAATTTCGCGAAAAAAATCAATGTACAGAAAGAGGTTACAATTATATATATATATATATATATATATATATATATATATATATATATATATATATATATATATATATATATCTATATATATATAAAATTGTAACCTCTGTCTGTACATTGATTTTTTTCGCGAAATTTCACGATAACTTTTCGTTTCACATGTCATAGACACCATAACTGCATTTTGTTTCTTTGGTGTCTGTTTGTTTGTTTGTTTGTTTGTTTGTTTATTTGTTTGTTTGTTTGTTACCTTTTCACGCATAAACGGCTGAACCGAATTTTATGAAACTTGGTATGTGTATTACTACTAGCCCAACTTAGACTTTAGGCTATATTAATATTCTCTAAGACAAACAGGAGTGGGGGTTATAAGGGAGGCCTGAAATTAAAAATAGCGATATTTCGTTTCCTATTGCTTTTTCAGCAAATATGCCCATAACAAAAGTTGTTTATTTTGTAATTTAGAGTAACTTTTATTATATGCACTTTTGCCGTATACGGAAGTATAAATGAGTTATACGCTAACAACTATAGCGGGAGTCAACAATTTATTAGGCACAAAAGACTAAACCGAACTAAACCAAACTCGGTATGTGAATTAGTACTAACGCCTTCCTTATAATAAGCCATACTATCATTTCTAGGGACGGGCAGGAGTGGGGGTTATAAGGAAGGCCTGAATTTAAAAATAGCGGTATTTCGTTTCTTATTGCATTTTCGGCAAATATGAACATAACAAAAGTTGTTTATTTTGTTATTTAGAGTAACTTTTGTCATATTCATTTTTGTCTTTTAACAAAGTATAAATGAGTTATACGCTAAAAACTATAGCGGGAGTCCACAATTTTATTTGGCACAAAAGACTCAACCGAACTAAACCAAACTCGGTATGTGAATTTGCACTAACGCCTTCCTTATAATAAGCCATACTATCATTTCTAGGGACGGGCAGGAGTGGGGGTTATAAGGAAGGCCTGAATTTAAAAATAGCGGTATTTCGTTTCTTATTGCATTTTCGGCAAATATGAACATAACAAAAGTTGTTTATTTTGTTATTTAGAGTAACTTTTGTCATATTCATTTTTGTCTTTCAACAAAGTATAAACGAGATATACACTATAAACTAAAGCGGGAGTCAACGATTTCATTGAGCGCTAACGAGTAAACCAAACTTTCAAAAACTCGGTATGTCAATTAGCATTAATTCTTCCATGATTATAAGCTATATTAAAATTTTTAGGTTTGAACGGGAGTGGGGGTTATAAGGGAGGCCTGAAATAAAAATTCGCGATATTTCATTGTCTATTTATCTACGAAATATGACAATTTGGAGGACAGTGAAGACAAATAAAAAATTAATTTTATTATTAGCAAATGCCAAAAACGGGAATTGACCCTAAACACTGGGACGGGCAAATGTCAAAATATTGTGCAAATTAATGCCTTGCCAAAAAAATACCATCACCATTTAGCCTCAAATGAATTCCCGAGCGAAGCCGGGTATCTGAGCTAGTATATATATATTTATAGATATATATATAATTTTGAACGGATCTTATTTTCGTCATCTCCTGGGTAGGATCGATGGACATTTGACGAAAATTTTCGAAAATCGCGTCATGAGTACGTCCTCAACAGCTGATTTCCCGTAAGGGAAATCTGCTAAATGTATTATACACTATTGTTCATAAAAACACATCCACGAATTATTAACATAATTTGAGATTTAAAACGTAGAGAGGTGAGTGGGGTAGGTGTGGTTTAAAGGATCTTGTAAATGTAAATTGTCTTCAAGTGATTGAAGAGTGTACTTCTATGTGGGCCTTCTGTTAGTAGTTCGTACAAGTCGTTCAGTAAGTTCATATGTTCGCGTAGTCTGTAGTCAGTCAGGAGATGTTTAATAGTCAGTACTGTGTTACAGTGAGTGCTTGTAGGAAGATCTTTTCGGTTTCATGAATGTGTAAGTAGTGAATGCCCAATCCTATAGCATAAATTACAAAGTAACTTAATTCCTTTTACTCAGGCCTCTAATTACAAATGTTGTTCTTTAAACATTAAAAGCAGGGCGTTACGGTTCGTTGATCGCCCCAGTATGAAAACCTTACCACGGGATAACATAATGAAGTTCATTTGAATTTGCAAATTCCTCTAATTCGCGGCATCTCCTTGAGCATGAATGCCCCCCCCCCCTCTAGGTAGTGAGTTCCTTTATAAGCTGAGCATGTTCACGAGCGTGAATGCACAAGGGCTTCATTTTCCTCATTATTTTATTACAGCTGATGTTATAGCTAATGCAGTAAAGCCGAGGGCACTGTTTGTGCAAATCAAAAATGGGTGGGCTACTTCTGTTCTTGCCTTGAATTTAATCTACAGACGAAAACCGTGCTTTGAATTATCAAGCAGGGACCTAGGTTATATAATGTCATAAACAAGACATCTCAGTTAATGAGAAGCTTGTTTGGAAGTAAAGTAAGTCCCTAAATATTATTGCCTGTTTATATGCGTTTTAGAAAAAATAATTATTTTAAAGAAATTTATATCACTTCAGTAATTACTTTCATAGGATCTCCGAACATAAAATGTTGAAAGTTGTCCCATAAATTCTTCTTAAGAAGTTATGAAAGAAGTAATACTGTTGGAAAAACAGAATGCTCAAAAATATAATTGGCTCCAAAACCATTAAATTCATGAGTCCTGGTTTTTAGCAATATCTCCTTTATGACGGGGAGAACAATAACAAATGCATTTATGGCTCTGTAGGAAAGAAACGATACTAAAGTAACAATAAAACCAAGAATGTCAATTTTATGCAAATGAGCAATATGAGCATGAAAAACAAGTATCAAATCTCTTCATAAGTACCTTATATCAGAAGGTCAATCTTGATAAAAAATTCTATTTTCTTTTATTAAATTCCCTTGAAGAGTGATGCCAACTTATTGTGAATGAACAAATATAAGGAAATTCTGCAAGCCAGGAGGCCAAATTAAATTAAAGCTTTAAATATTACAGTTTTTTTTTCCTTCAAAAGATTCTCTCTTCACCTTCCATTTTACCTTTTTACTTTTTAAAAAATCCCAAAGGATGGTAAATTGGAAGGGTGCCTACCTCTTTGGAGCCCAGTTATCAACCTGATTGTCATGTCCTTTTTGCTTAGCCCATTTCTCTCCTCTCTCTCTCTCTCTCTCTCTCTCTCTCTCTCTCTCTCTCTCTCTCTCTCTCTCTCTCTCTCTCTCTCTCTCTCTCACTCTCTCTCTCTCTCTCTCACACACGCACACACACACACACACACACACACACACACACACACTCACACACACTTCCACTTATTATCAGATTTCCTGTGAAGGAAAAATAATTGTAAGAGATAACATGAAAATCCTAAGGAAAATAATTTATACGATCCATTGCCTCTATGAATCAAATAAATAATAAAAATATATTGTACGTGCAATTATTAAAATAGCCTTAAAATCTTAAAGTTTATTTTTATAACATAACCTACAATTTAATATAAGTTTGATATGATTTATAAAATGTAACCTGTCCCCACTCTAAAGGTAATTTAATAGTCTAATGTTCTTAAACAAATACAGAGTCTAATTGAGATTTATTTACTTACAAATTTAAGCATTCTTTATAATTCTATTCTTGTTAGAAAAAAGAGGATTTAAACATATAACACTCTTTCAACTGTGGAGCGATTCCGCAAAAATGTAAGACATTTCCTTTGATTATACTTGTGAAAAAGAGACTTACCTCAAAATATTTACAATACTGTTTAGAAGATTGGCGCATGCCATTGCTTTATGATCAAGTATTATACTATTTGTCTTTTAAAAAAAATATATTTTAGAAGGAACAAATTTTGCTTCCTAAATAGTAAAATTTAGGCTCCAATAAAAATGTTTTTTTATTGGTGACTCTTGTCATAAAAATATGAAGAAAATACAAAAATATTGGGTCCAGAATAAGAAGAATGAAATTTAAAAAAATAAATAGGCGGAAAATACATCATGACTTCCGAAAAAGAGTCTGACATGAACATTGCGTTTTAAAGTCAAAAATAAACTTTATTTGTGGCTTTTTTAACTTAAACACCAACAATTAGTTTAATCTGATCAGAAATAGGACTTCAGCTTCAGAGAAAAGGACTTAATGAAGCGGAAGAAAAGTCAAAATATTCTCAATATAAAAGAAAGTTTGTAAATATATACTGAAATTAAAAATTAAACAAGTTTTCAATATTAGAAGAATGGTATCTGCACTAAAATTTCTACTGTTAATAACATTAATTTTACTCCATTCCCCCCCTCTCCTACTCATCGATTTTTTTTTTCAAAGGAATAGAGAATATGTGGTGAGGCGAGATGTCTTGTGTCACAATAGTAGCGTAGAAAATTGCTTAATTTACGAAGCTCATGCGTGACGAACTATATGTAGGTTCCATTTCAATGAAACAGACGAAAGAAACCATACGTTCTCTACCTTTCAAGAGGCCCCCGCATGGTACTGCCATCTATGTGTCAGTCCTAGGAACTACTAAGAGCATAAACCAGCTGTTAGCATAGAACAAAATCAGCAGAAGAAAAAAAAGAGGCTGGAAGTCAGTCTACTTTTCTTGAGAGAGCACACTCGGTTATAAAAGAAGTTTTTTTGTTATTGTTAATATGCCCCAACAACATGGCTAATTAACTAGCATTCAAGCCAAGGCGGGTAGTAAGGGAGAAGATATGGATGGACTGAGAAAAGGAAGAAATAAGGAGAAAAAGGGGAATGAGCAACCATCAGAAGGAAAACCACACACAAGGAAGCCCCAGGCACAGTAACCCAACAGATCATCAGCATTCAATATTGCAACATTTAATCTATATATTCCTTGTATATTATATTTATTATCAAGCAACATATTCAATAGACATTTTTGTTCTATAACATATAACCAAATTTATACAGTCCACCCTCACAAAACTAGCATTTGCATAACCCCCCAGTGATAAGGTAATATTCATTACCAATGGAATTACCCCATCACATTATATATAAATATACTGTATTAGTGTGATGGGACCTATTATATAGCTATCATTAATGCCCATAGAAAAACCCCCAAAGACACTACAGCTCGCCCCCCCCCCTCGCTAAAGCTTCTTGGCGATGGACGATGTCAGTCGATTAATATTTCCGAGCCCCATCAAACGCCCTTTGATGGGAACAGCTCAAAAAGAAACTGGAGCCGGAGAGGAGCTGCCCGGGCCCTCTGGGAGTAAAAGCGCTATTAAAAGTTTTAGATTATCGAGACGGAGGGATGTAGAGGAGGGGGTGGGTACCCCTTTCTAGTGGGCCGCTGTCAAGGCAGTCCGCTTGGAAAAATAAACATTTCATCCATGACTGCCCTCTGCTCCCCAGCCGATGACTCTCTTCCTACCCTTCATAACTCCAGGTAAACTCAATATGAATTCTAGTTCTTCCAACGGCCGCTAAAGCATTTGTGTGCTTAATATACGTCATAGATACCTGACAGCGTATAACATATTACAAACAACATATTATTAAGAGAAAATACCATATTACAATGAGATATGTTGTAACAAGCATACATGCATAGCATAACGTGTTCTAAATTAATAAAAATCCGTCACTCGGGGCTGCGTTAAATAAGCAGATCTCCCGTATTTGCATTCATCTCATATAAACGTTCAAGGTTCAATGAGAACAATATTTGGTATTTAGGCTTCAAATAAAGTGGTTCATAATATAACAGGTTAAGATGACATGAGTCGGAGTTGGGGTTTACTGAAGGCCGACAACTAATAAATCAAAATATCTAGGTAAATAACCAAAATAGAGAAAAAACGTTCATAACAACATTTATAGAACATTACATTTTCAAGAAGATTGGCTTTATTCGATTTTTCGTTCCCACTCAATGCAAAGGAGATATTTCAAATTTTCGAAATTCTCCCTCAAAACCTCTTCTCTCCCTGGCTTGATTTAAGTCATTAACGAATTTGAACTTTCTTTTTACATAAAAAACGATTAAATATCGAGTTTGGCAACGATTTAACAAAAATTGACAGATATTATATATATATATATATATATATATATATATATATATATATATATATATAGTTTTGAACGGACCTCATTTTCGTCATCTCCCGTGTAGGCTCGAATTTTTCGAAAATCGCGTCATGAGTTCAACCTCAATAGATGATATCCCTAAGAGGGAAATCTGCCAAAAGGAGACTTCTGAGATCTATTGCTAAAAAGAAAAAAAAAGAAAAGAAATTTAGAACGGTTTCACTCGTCATTGCGTATTTTTGGAAGTAATTCATATCTTCCAAATTTCCAGGACTTTCTGAAAAACAATACCAAAAACCTAATACACTATATTCCAACATGATAACACATGTCAATCATTATTCACAACAAGAAATAATCTATTTAATAAATAAGTAATATTCATGGGTGAATCGTTCGCTGATCACCAAGTCGTTTAGTTGGCGGATATTGAAACCGATGCCCGAAAGTTCCACACACTAATAATTTATAGGTCGTACTCATGACGCGATTTTCGAAAATTTTCTTCAAATGTTCATCGATCCTACCCAGGAGATGATGAAAATGAGGTCCGTTCAAAATTATATATATATATATATATATATATATATATATATATATATATATATATATTTGTCTGTTAACGCTCTAGCGGTCGCAATTTTGGGTAATTCGTAACCAAACTCGATATTTAGTCGTTTTATGCAAAAAGACAGATCAAGTTTGTTAATGGCTGAACTCGGACCAGTGGGAGGGGGGGTTTCGAGAGGGGATTTTCGAAAATTCAAAATATCTACGATACCATACCATGTAAATTATATGTACTATAAATATTGTTCTATACATTTATTCTCTATCGTGAATATTAACCAAGATATTTTCATTTTTATTAAATTTGGACCGGTAAAGGAATACTGAATTTCCCGCCAAATGCTAGTTCGGCCCTTTGCCGTAACTGTTCTGCTCTCATATGGAGATTTCTCTACTGTAAAACGTCACGTGGGAAATCTGCTTAGTTTACGCTTCCCCTGCGTGACGGACTTTTTCCTGTTAATGAGTACTTAGTCATTGAATATTAGAACATTACTAATCACCAAACATTCAAATTCGAAAAAAAAGAGATGGAAGGTGAATTTCCTCTTTCTACCTTCTGTTTTGATGGCTTAAATTGGGAGGGGGGCTTAGAAATGGACAAACCAACAGCTTCTATATAGTATAATATTGTTCAAAAGGTCTCAAAAGGTTTGTTCAAAAGGTCATCCTTCAAATTAACTATATGTGAATTTTAAAATTCTGAAATAGTTAGTTAACCCTTTAACAGCTAAGAGGCGGGCAGAGAGATGCAGCCAGTAGCTAAGGGGTCCAGGCCACTCTCCACAGCTGCCTCCTTCAGTACCTCACTCCTTTTTCCGACTATTTCTTAATGTTTTATTTTCTTTGTATGATTCTGTAATACCTATATAATTATTTCAATAAATTAAAATGCTATTGTAATAAAAGATTACGTGATTTATGAAGAAAATAATGAACATGATTGTAATGATTTTATTATCTTTTATATAATTTTTTTATTTGAAATAATATTTTACCTTTTTTTTAATTTCAAGTTATATTTTAATTATTTACCAATATACAATAGCTGGTAGAAAAGGGGTGGGTTGGGTTTCCCTCCTTGGAAACCCCAAAGATTCCACAGTTATGGGATCAGAACAAATATTTCCACAATAAAGACACCCCTGCAGGCTAGCGGCCGCTAGAAATATTTATTAACTCTCCGAGGATCCCGGGGGGGATAGCGGGCAGGCGGGAACGAGTTATCTCGCCTGGAGCTGGTGGGGTTCGTCTCCCTCCGACGAGTTATCTCGCCTGGAGCTGGTGGGGTTCGTCTCCCTCCGACGAGTTATCTCGCCTGGAGCTGGTGGGGTTCGTCTCCCTCCGACGAGATATCTCGTCTGGAGCTGGTGGGGTTCGTCTCCCTCCGACGAGTTATCTCGTCTGGAGCTGGTGGGGTTCGTCTCCCTCCGACGAGATATCTCGTCTGGAGCTGGTGGGGTTCGTCTCCCTCCGACGAGATATCTCGTCTGGAGCTGGTGGGGTTCGTCTCCCTCCGACGAGATATCTCGTCTGGAGCTGGTGTGGTTCGTCTCCCTCCGACGAGATATCTCGTCTGGAGCTGGTGGGGTTCGTCTCCCTCCGACGAGATATCTCGTCTGGAGCTGGTGGGGTTCGTCTCCCTCCGACGAGATATCTCGTCTGGAGCTGGTGGGGTTCGTCTCCCTCCGACGAGATATCTCGTCTGGAGCTGGTGGGGTTCGTCTCCCTCCGACGAGATATCTCGTCTGGAGCTGGTGGGGTTCGTCTCCCTCCGACGAGATATCTCGTCTGGAGCTGGTGGGGTTCGTCTCCCTCCGACGAGATATCTCGTCTGGAGCTGGTGGGGTTCGTCTCCCTCCGACGAGATATCTCGTCTGGAGCTGGTGTGGTTCGTCTCCCTCCGACGAGATATCTCGTCTGGAGCTGGTGGGGTTCGTCTCCCTCCGACGAGATATCTCGTCTGGAGCTGGTGGGGTTCGTCTCCCTCCGACGAGATATCTCGTCTGGAGCTGGTGTTGTTCGTCTCCCTCCGACGAGATATCTCGTCTGGAGCTGGTGGGGTTCGTCTCCCTCCGACGAGATATCTCGTCTGGAGCTGGTGGGGTTCGTCTCCCTCCGACGAGATATCTCGTCTGGAGCTAGTGTGGTTCGTCTCCCTCCGACGAGATATCTCGTCTGGAGCTGGTGGGGTTCGTCTCCCTCCGACGAGATATCTCGTCTGGAGCTGGTGGGGTTCGTCTCCCTCCGACGAGATATCTCGTCTGGAGCTGGTGGGGTTCGTCTCCCTCCGACGAGATATCTCGTCTGGAGCTGGTGGGGTTCGTCTCCCTCCGACGAGATATCTCGTCTGGAGCTGGTGGGGTTCGTCTCCCTCCGACGAGATATCTCGTCTGGAGCTGGTGGGGTTCGTCTCCCTCCGACGAGATATCTCGTCTGGAGCTGGTGGGGTTCGTCTCCCTCCGACGAGATATCTCGTCTGGAGCTGGTGGGGTTCGTCTCCCTCCGACGAGATATCTCGTCTGGAGCTGGTGGGGTTCGTCTCCCTCCGACGAGATATCTCGTCTGGAGCTGGTGGGGTTCGTCTCCCTCCGACGAGATATCTCGTCTGGAGCTGGTGGGGTTCGTCTCCCTCCGACGAGATATCTCGTCTGGAGCTGGTGGGGTTCGTCTCCCTCCGACGAGATATCTCGTCTGGAGCTGGTGTGGTTCATTTCCCTCCGACGAGATATCTCGTATGGAGCTGGTGGGGTTCGTCTCCCTCCGACGAGATATCTCGTCTGGAGCTGGTGGGGTTCGTCTCCCTCCGACGAGATATCTCGTCTGGAGCTGGTGGGGTTCGTCTCCCTCCGACGAGATATCTCGTCTGGAGCTGGTGTTGTTCGTCTCCCTCCGACGAGATATCTTGTCTGGAGCTGATGTTGTTCGTCTCCCTCCGACGACTTATCTCGTCTGGAGCTGGTGTTGTTCGTCTCCCTCCGACGAGATATCTCGTCTGGAGCTGGTGGGGTTCGTCTCCCTCCGACGAGATATCTCGTCTGGAGCTGGTGGGGTTCGTCTCCCTCCGACGAGATATCTCGTCTGGAGCTGGTGTGGTTCATTTCCCTCCGACGAGATATCTCGTCTGGAGCTGGTGGGGTTCGTCTCCCTCCGACGAGATATCTCGTCTGGAGCTGTTAAAGGGTTAATGGACACGACAGGTTTATCAGGACATTATCTTACCACTCTCCGTTTCTCCTTTTTTTTGGTTTTTCTATTAAAAATATAAATAAATGTAAAAAATTATAGAAACCTTTAGAAATAGAAACGTCTTGCCTTGAATAGCGAGTAGATATAGTTTTATTTTTTATTCTATTATTCGTGGTTTATAAGCTAATTTGTTGTTTTTTAAATATTGATATCGCAATTGAGCATAGATGTCGATGGGACGACAAATTGAAACAGTAAATAATAATAATCTTAATTTTATTATTATCTTTTTTTAATTTATTACACAATTTTGACCGCCAGGCACGAATAACTCTGACGAGTTCAATGACTTTATAGTATAAATAAATAAAAGTTTAAAGTTCAAATCAATGGGCCGAAGATGAATATTATTAGCGCTTTTTCCTTCCTTTTTTAAAAAAGTAAATTAAGATAAATTCACTGGAATTAATTCGGAGGATTAAAATAACTGCATCAAAATAACATTCCACAAGGGTGCATCTATATTTATAAATGTCAAATAGCATTCACAGGTAAAATATTCACCTGAATTCCTCTAAAAGAAATTTTTAATCACAAACCTCACATATCATATGACTAATTATATTCCACTGTAAACAAAATAATAAAAAAAAAAAACAACTCGCAGTGAAAAACATAATTATGGAATACACAAAAACATTAATAACATTGGCACATGTTAATATTTTCCTAAATGTATTTGTGACATTGCCAACATTATTTGATTTAAATTTGGAACGCCGTTGTAATACTCCAATATATTGAAAAATGAAAATTAATTTTTTTGAGCTTGACTTTACTGGCCTTATAGATGATCTTTTGACTATTATTAGCCTTCTCCAGCTCAGTGTCCCACGGGCACTGTTTATAAAATAACAATTTTCTCTTATGAAATTTTTTTTTTTTTCTTATTTTCTTTTATCTCAGTTCTAATTCACAAATAACATTTTTGGAACTCTTATGGATGAACCAAGCTTAGGCCTAATTTTAAAAACGAATAACTTGCTTAATAAGTGAGTTTCCAAAAAATGCATATACAACAAATGTATAGCATCAATATTTTAACAAGTTCGAGTCTATCATATTTTACGATTGGAATCATAATAACGAAGATATTTTGAATTTTCGAATTCCCCTTCCCATTACGCCCCCCCCCTCCCGTTCCTGGTCCGATTTCTGCCAATCCCAAATATGGTCGTTAGTGTTGAATAAAACAATGATTAAATATCGAGTATGGATCAAATGAACATTTTCGAGAAAAGAACGTAAAACCTTTATTGAAGACGTCATCGCACAATGAATTTACATATATGTTGCATAATAAACGTCCTATGAAAGCCATATTTGGAATTTAAGCTTAGAATAATATCGTTCATGTTGCAAGTGCTTATTGTTGCAGGATGAGTAGGAGTGGGGTATATATATTTATATATACCTAAAATATATTTCTTTTAATCTACTTCAACCAATTACAAATGCATTGTTTGATTACGATTTTTATTTTGTAATCGAATGATTTTTTAGATTTATAGGGCTGTTGTCGGCCATTATATTTCAATTCCGTATTATTATGAGGCACTGAAATAGTGCATAAAACTAAAAATGCATTATTATTCACATTTGTATTCAATTTGTTATTATTAATCGACCATTCAAAATATCTGTATAGACAGCTTTATTCAAGCACATGATTACTCACTTTGAGAGTTCCTTTGTAGTCGAAGGTGGAAAATCGCAACCTGGAACAAAAATATACATTTATTAACATAACGCTGATTAAAATAATATTACTATAGCTTAAAATAAGGAAATTTAATAAATGAGGTATGATTGTAAGATGAGAATTCTATAATGAAAATTTAGTTCATTAAAAGTTATAATACCAAATTATTTTCATTAAAATTATTCAGCGTCATGAGCTAATTTCTAAAATAGTGTGGAGAGTAGGAGCTCGCCATATACTTTGCTTCGTTTGATGTTTTTAGAAGTTTTTGCCCTTCTAAGATCTAAACTATGATTAGCACAGTTAATTGTCCTTTAACCATACGAACTAGTCAACGATGAGGGTCACTTTCGTTGCGCCAAAACAAATATAGCATATAAATATAAACACATATAAGTTTGGAATTCATAAGTTCCACCCTCACATAAGTTGGCTTAAATACTGGGTTATTAATGGCTTGTAAGGTGTCTATCACCAACCACTGAAGCACAAAATAAATAATCGTAAATTATACTGTAATACGAATGATATTAGACGAAAGGGCTTTGCGCTAATAAAACTTAAATTGGGTACATGAACTTAATTATTTCATGTACCCATTCTGATGATGATCGCCTTAATATGAATGTTCTTTTAGCAGATTTCCCTCCAGGGAAATCAGCTATTGAGGTTGTACTCATGACGGAATTTTCGACATTTTTCTTCAAATGTCCATCGATCCTACCTAGTAGATGACGAAATTGAGGTCCGTTCAAAACTGTATATGTATATATATATATATATATATATATATATATATATATATATATATTTGTCTATTACCCCTCGAGTGGTCGCAATTTTTGTTTGATCGTTACGAAACTCGAAATTTAGTCGTTTTATGTAAAAAGAAAGATCAAGTACGTTAACGGCTGAAATCGGACCAGTGGGAGGAGGGGGGTTTAGAGGGGAGGATTTTCGAAAAGTCGAAATATCTCCGTTACTATACGTCGGATCGAAAAATTGTATAAAATCAATCTTATTGCAAATTACATTTACTATAAATATTGTTCTATACATATTTTCCGTATAATGAGTATTAACCAAGATATTTGTATTTTTAGCAAATTTCCTTTGAGGAAAATCAGCTATTGAGGTTTTACTCATGATGCGATTTTCGAAATTTTTCTTCAAATGTCCATCGATCCTACCCAGGAGATGACGAAAATGAGGTCAGTTAAAAACTGTATATATATATCTATATATATATATATATATATATATATATATATATATATATATATATATATATATATATTTGTCTGTTACCGCTCTAGCGGTCGCAATTTATGTTTGATCGTTACCAAACTCGATATTTAGTCGTTTTATGTAAAAAGAAAGATCAAGTTCGTTAACGGCTGAAATCGGACCAGTGGGAGGGGGGGGTTTAGAGGGGAGGATTTTTGAAAATTCGAAATATCTCCGTTACTATAAGTCGGATCGAAAAATTGTACAGAATCAATCTTATTGCAAATTAAATTTTCTATAAATATTGTTATCTACATTTATTCCCTATCTTGAATATTAACCGAGATATATGCATTTTTATGAAATTTGGGCCGATAACGGATTTTTGAGTTTACCGCCAAAACCTAGTTCGGACCTTTGCCGTAACTGTTCGGCTCTCATGTGGAGATTTCTCTATTGTATAACTTCACGTGGGAAATCTGCTTAGTTTACGCAGCCCCTGCGTGACGGACTTTTCTATTTTTGAAACAAAACCTAACTTGGTTTGACCTCCAATTATTTTATTGATATTGTTTATTATTCATAAGTGCAAAGTCATAGAACGTTTAAACAGTTTCATGATATAATGTTGAAAATTTCAGTTCTACATCGGGATGGCAAAATGTTGTGGGATAGACAAAGGTAGACAGGGGCCTTTCGTAGGGGTTTAGCTGTATCATTGAGTGTCAGAAAATACATACTATGATAACAAATTACATATTATATATCATTGGTGAGTGAGTTGGTTGTTTTGGATAGTAGGGAGCCAGATGAATTTAACTGGGTTACTCAAATTAAAATGTTTGCAGCTTCAAATTTTGTACAGGAATATTTTACCAATCTATCTACCCCTCAAATACTACTTGCTAATAAAAATAATTTAATAATAAAAGCCACAACTAATTTAGTTTGTAGAGATATTGACCGTGTACTTAACTCGAAATGCAATCCCTTTTATAGAATATTCTGCAACTTTTCTCATCCGGACCAGCGAATTACCTTCAATTTAACGTCACCATAGAAAATTTAAGAACCATAAGCCAACTGAGAGTCTGTAATAGGGAATACACTAAAATATCCCATAAAGGTAAAGTCCATATCATTAAATCAGACGAAATATGTAAGTGGTGTAAAAAATACATTTATAATAGTCTGTAGCATGTACGTAATCCTACATTGCTCTGTACTTGTAAATCACAGAAAACAATATTGATAAGCTAAATAACATATATTACTTTATTGAGAGTATATTAACAATTAATTTGTGTTGTATATTAACCATTATTGTTTATGTATTGTTATATATTACTTATATTATAAGAGTACTCGAAATTGTCGAATTGTAAATTATTTAAGCAGAATACCTATCATAAAATGGCCAGATCCCTGGTGACGCCCATGTAAATATGACAAAATAAATAAATAAAAAAATATCACTGATAAGTGTTTTATTCTCATATATGAGATCAATAATGGCACAACTTGAAACTCACTTGCTAGCAGTTTCTCCTACAAGATCAAATCTACATGAAATGTAAACTTAGAGCAAAAGAGAACTTTGCAAATAGTTCCTTCCACTGAATAGGGTTGGCACGTATGAAATCAAACTTTGCCCAGAAAGATTAAGCACATAATATGCGAGAAGTTAAAGAAGTTGGTAGGGGTAAGAGGCTAGACCGGGGAGAGGCTAAAGTAACAAGGTGAACTGTTTTAATTTGTGGTATTGAACCTCTTGGGTCAGAAGTTGTTCCTTCAGAACTCGAGATACACTCCCTTTATTGGTTGAGAGGGCAGAATTGGAGCCAATCAAAAGGAGCCTCTTCCAATTGCCACAGAACCAGCCAATTCCTCCCTCTGTTTCTTATAACACCATTTTCAACATTTCAATATTCTCGTGGGCACAGAGCATGAAAATGAAATTGTCTCCAGAGGGAAGAGGGACTGTTTTTCTTTGGAAAGAGAAACATTTTCTTTATAAGTACAATTTGAATATAAAACTCTCATAAGTCAAATAATTTACATTTTGCACATCATTTATGAATATATGACAACATGGCTGTTCAATTTAAAAATTGAAGCGGTAATGAAACTACACCAGCCCCATCTGTTATCAACTAGGCCAACCAAGGATGCCCCCAGACGACTGCTGAGCTCTATAGCCTGCTTGTGTAAATACTACCTGAGAGGACATCCTTGGGTTCAAAGTGCAAGAGATAAACAAGACAGGCTGAGACCGTAGAGGGAGTAGGACAGGAGAGGATAGAGTGGAGCCTCCTTTTTAGTGGAGTTTTAGTTTCTTTCTCACACTATTCCTAACAACCAACATGAGTGAGTAAACCAAGGAGCATCCAGGGGGAGACCAGGATGGAGTGAGAAGGAACAGAGAACATCATCCCTTGAAGTAATCATTAATCTACTAACATACTAACACATATATGCCCTGCAATAGTCCATCCCCCAATATCATGTAATTATCCAATATAATATCAATAGTAATAACCGTCTTATACATCAAGATGGTCCTCCAGTATTAAATCATATACAACTTCCATGAACCAGCACCTCTCTTAAAATTTGCAAGCCGTTAGTGGGAAAGGCCGAAGGGCTTGTAAATACAATCTCACTACAATGCTTTTAGGACATGGACTTCAGCAAAGGTCATGCCCATGGATTGCGGTCAACATCGAGGTAATCATTTTTAAAGAAACATGTTTAATTTTAGCAGATTTCCCTTAAGTGGGGATTTACTCATGACTCTATTTTCAATTAACTTCCTCAAATGTACATTGATTCTACCCAGGATATGACGAAAATGAGGTCCGTTCAAAATTTATATTTTGACCGCTCTAGCGGTCGAAATTTTTGTTTGATCATTACCAAACACTATATTTAATCGTTTTATAAAAATCAAATTAGTTAATGGCAGAAATCGAACAAGTGGAAGGTGGGGCTTAGAGGAGAGGAATTCCGAAAATTTGAATATCTCCGTTACTATAAGTTGGATCAAGAAATTGTACATAACCAGTCTTATTACATATTGAATTACCTATAAATGTTATTATATACTTTCTTTCTCTCAAAAATTAACCTACATATTTGATTTTTATTTTAATTTTCACCCTTCAATAAACTCACCCTTCATGGTCTTCGAAAGTTATGAATAAGTTAACTTATCATGGACCGTCTTATTTCAAGCTTATATTCTGTTCAACAAATTGGGTCTGGATGAGATACATGCAAATACGATCCGACTAGTCACCCCCCCCCCCAGTATTTTGTTCTTGGATTACTAAAATCAGAATGATTGGGATGAAAATTAATCTGGTTCATTATAAATTCCAGCACTAGTTATAGTAAATAGTTTTCAATAAAATTAGTGTATTATATAGTGTATATAGTTCAGTAATTGTTTTTCTTTCCGGAGAAGAATATTTATTTATTTCAGTTCTAAGAGGTTGGTTGACCTATTTGTTTACAATTCAGACACGTTCCATTGTGGAGGTTATTAAAATGAAAATTGCCTGAAAGATTTCTCATTGCATTTGTTCAATTAATATTCACGGTGGTGTTAAGTGTAAAAGTATGTAGGTTTATCTATTGTAAAAGTGCATTTGGAAAATCGGCTCAGTTTACGCAGCCCCTGCGTGAGGGACTTTTATTTTCCAATGTGAACCACCACAGTTTTCCATCTTATTTGCACTGATAATTCCGATTTCTCAATAAACATTTAAGAATATACAAAACGTTATGACCAATATTTTACTTTATACCCGAAGCAAAAATACGTATTATTGGTTGCAACTTTAGTAGAAAGTCCGTCTTGTTAGTTTGTTTTAGGATTCCTTTTTGAAATTAATAGAATAAATTAGATCATTCTATAATGATACCCAGGATAAAAGCAACACGACAAAATGATAGATGGGAGCATGGTTTGTTAAATATGCCTTAGGTCTGTCTACATTCTTGAAGTGATTCATCCATTTTATGGACAATATAATGATTTACGATTTATGATCTCACATCTGGTAGTAAATCATTTTAGGTTCTGTTTACGACAAGTCACAGGTATTTTAGTTTCTCAATTACCTAGCCTAAGTTTTCTATTAGAGATTATAACTGTTTTGTTTTTAGCAGATTTCCCTTAGGGGAAATCAGCTATTGAGGTCGTACTCTTGACGCGATTTTCGAAAAATTTCTTCAAATGTCCATCGATCCTACCCAGGAGATGACGAAAATGAGGTCCGTTCAAAATTATATATATATATATATATATATATATATATATATATATACACTAGCTCAGATACCCGGCTTCGCCCGGGAATTCATTTGAGGCTGAATGGTGATGGTATTTTTTAGCAGGCTTTACATTGCACAATATTTTGACATTTACCCGTCCCAGTGTTTAGGATTGATACCCATCTTTGCCGTGGATTTGCTAATAATAGAATTATTTGTTCGATAAGGCTTCACAGTCTTCGATATTTTTATATTTCCCGTCTCTTATACATGTAAATTTGGTGAATTTTTATTTCAGGCCTCCCTTTTAACCCCCCTCCCGTTCGAACCTAAAAATTTTAATATAACTTATACTCATGGAAGAATTAATGCTAATTGACATACCGAGTTTTGTTAAGTTCGGTTAACCCGTTAGTGCCCGCTAAAGTTTTAACGTATAACTCATTTATACTTAGGTATACGACAAAAGTGTAATTAACAAAAGTTACTCCAAATAACAAAATAAACAACTTTTGTTATGTTTATATTTGCGGAAAAAACAATAGGAAACGAAATATCGGTATTATTAATTTTAGGCTTCCCCTATAGCCCCCACTCCTGCCCGTCCATAGAAATGTTGGTATGGCTTATTAAAATGAGGGCCTCACTACTAATACACATACCGAGTTTTATTTAGTTCGGTTGAGTCTTTTTTGGCAAATAATATTGTTGACTCCCGCTATAATTTTTAGCGTATAACGCATTTAAACTTCGGTATACGACAAAAGTGTATATAACCAAAGTTACTCTAAATAACAAAATAAACAACTTTTGTTATGTGCATATTTACCGAAAAACCAATAGAAAACGAAATATCGCTATTTTTAATTTCAGGCTTCCCTTATAACCCCCACTCCTATTCGTCTCAGAGAAAATTAATATAGCCTAAAGTCTAAGTTGGGTTAGTAGTAATATACATACCAAGTTTCATAAAATTCGGTTCAGCCGTTTATGCGTGAAAAGGTAACAAACAAACAAACATACACGAAAGAAACAAAATGCAGATATGGTTACTGTGACATGTGAAACGAAAAGTTATCGTGAAATTTCGCGAAAAAAATCAATGTAAAGACAGAGGTTACAATTTTATATATATATATATATATATATATATATATATATATATATATATATATATATATATATATTTGTCTGTTAACGCTCTAGCGGTTGGAATTTTTGTTTCATCTTTACCAAACTCGATATATAAACGTTTTATGCAAAAAGACAGATCAAGTTCGTTAATGGCTGAAATTGGACCAGTGAGAGGGGGGTTTAGAGGGTGGGATTTTCGAAACTTCGAAATATCTCCGTTACCATTCGTCGTATCAAAAAATTGTATAGAATCAATCTTATTGCAAATTAAATTTACAATAAATATTGTTCTATACATGTATTCTCTATCTTGAATATTAACCGAGATATTTGCATTTTTATTAAATGTGGGCGGATAACACAGGAGTGAGTTTCCCGCCAAAAGCTAGTTCGGCCGTTTCTGTAACTGCTCGGCTCTCGTATATGGAGATTACTCTATTGTATAACTTCACGTGGGAAATCTGCTTAGTTTACGCAGCCCCTGCGTGATGGACTTTTTTCTAAATGTCACCTACTTCCTCTTAATGTACCTTTAATATGATAAAGGTTGTCTTTACTTGCTTCTTGATTTATTCTAGATATATTTTTAGTTTTGAGTCATTAAGTAACTTTTCTATGAAATTTGATGCAAATATATCATAAGGTTGTTCACAAAACACAACCTCCATTATGGCTAATAATATATTTATTTTTAAATATTATAAAATAAAACACTGTCTTCTCTAATACCTTCCCCAATGCTATCTAAAAGCAGTCAATAACATTGTCAATATGATTAGACTTTGTTTGTAATTTTGAGCGTGTAAAATGTATTTAAGACCTTACATATTCACGAGGCCAAATCATTGCTCATATAAATGTCAAACGTTAATTTGTAACATTAATCTGAGAGTTGGCTATTGAAAGTTATTTTAAAGCGAAGAGACAGAGCTATTGGAAACACAATTGAGGTTATGGAGTGTTCCTGGAAGCCTGTGACGACACATAAAGGCCTCGTTGTGGAATATCATGATTGACAGAGGTGGGCTAAATGAAAAGTAAACACTGGCAATGGTCGAATATTCTGTCCAAAGAACATTTCATGTGGGAAACAATACGTTCAACATGACGGGAACACATGATATCATGAAGTATTGACCATGCTTTCAACACTATTAATGCAAATATTTTCTGTTAACTTTTTGTATGCATTCAGTTGTCAGAATAAAAAAAAAACCACGTGACTTTGCCTCCATTTATATAGACGGATAGATTAGATTTTCACTTCGTAAAAAGGAAAGGTTTTTCCTGAATGAAACGGGAAAGGTTTTTATTTGAAAAAGTTTATTTTATGGAACATCGTGCTATATTCGTCAATGAAACAGAATGTTTCTTTTTTTTTCTACTTCTCCTTCAACCCTTAGAAGATTTTTTTTTTTTAATTTTCATTTTAGGTCCATCTGAGGTTGTGATGGTGAAACATGTAATCCGTAAGAACATGTCTTATTTATTACCAATCAATTTTATATTGATAAATATTATTGAACTTCAAATGCGATATTGATATGAGCTTAGACTCAAATGATAATAGGTGTTCAGTCGTCAGTTTGAATTTTAAACTTCCCGCGCTCGCAGTGTTCATAGACCCGCCACACACACATGCATATCGCCAAGGCCGTGGCTACAGCGGAAAACCACATGCAGTTCAAGAAGGCATCGGCCAGCAACAAGGATAGAGTCAGTTGCTTTTAGACGCTCACTGGGGTCAGTTGCTCTCAGACGCTGGGGTCGTTCATACGGCCAGAGGGGCCTCCCTCCTCTACAGATCACCGCTTCGCTTCATAGATAACCGCTTCACAGATAACCGCTTCATAGAGAACCGCTTCATCGACAACCGCAGTTGGAAGTCACCCGTGATAGTCTATGTTTACCTCTACTAGAGTCAACAGGTGCATTTTGCTCCCGCCTTTCTTCTTCTCTGCCACGTGCCCATCCAGATTTATCACCGCAACAAGACATCATCATCTCTAGGAAGTGCAGGATTCCCGCTATTAACTACCTAATAATGCTAGCATTATGAACGCAAGTATCGCATGAGTACTCATATATATTATAAGACCCACCGCTAATTTTGTATGTATAGTTATGGCCGCCATATTATTTCATAAAGTTTGTTTACTGCTTAAATTTCATGTTTTGTTATAGAGATATATTTAACTATTCAATTTACCTAATTCTTAACATATTAGTTCATAAAGTTTGTGTACTGCTTAAATTTCATTTCTTTATTTTCTTATTATACTTAACTATTCAATATACCTAATTCTTAAGAGAACTCACATAGTTGTTTTGTTTTCTTTATTTATCTTTTTCCCTCATCTCTCCATGAGAACTAACAAATGGTTCAGTCTAAATTCTCTCCCAACTCTTTCTTACCTTTAACACAAGATTTCCGCCATTACATTTTTGTGCCGACATTTTCTATTATTACCGCTAAAGCTTACCGCACGCCCCTACATTTTGGTGCCGAAACCCGGGACTAAAAAGCTTCCCCGCCCCGACATTTTGGTGCCGAGTAACCCGGGAAGTGTTCATTAACCGGAAGTGTTTATCCGGAAAAGTTTATTAAGTATTATTACAAGATTATTTGAATTATAAAAGTAAAAGATTCCCCGCTTTAGAATAATAAAAGTTTACCGCTAATCAAGACTAATTGATTTATCAAAAGTAAAAGATTCCCCGCTTTAGAATAATAAAAGTTTACCGCTAAACAAGACTAATTGAATTATAAAAGTAAAAGGTTACCGCTTTAGATTAATAAAAGTTCACCGCAAAACCAACTATTTGAGTTCTAACTTAATTGTAAGTGTACATTTCATTTCTTTATTTCTTATCCTTGTATAATTGATGTTCTTTATTTCTTATTCTTGTATAAAAGGTTTATCTTCAATATGGATCCTAAAACTAACCAATCAGACACCGCTTTCATCAATGTTAATAAAGGAATACATAGAAAAGGAAGATACGCTTCCAGTGATTTAACCGCCAAAATTGTAGATATCAAGAGCTCACATGCGTTACTTGTAGCCGCCATTGGCGAGACAGCTGTCTCATCCCCTCCACCCTGCTCTTCAAATGCCCGCGCAAATTTGAATGCTCACCGCCTACCTCATGTTCCTGTCTCATCCCCTCCACCCTGCTCTTCAAATGCCCGCGCAAATTTGAATGCTCACCACCTACCTCATGTTCCTGGCTCATCCCCTCCACCCTGCTCTTCAAATGCCCGCGTAAATTTGAATGCTCACCACCTACCTCATGTTCCTGGCTCATCCCCTCCACCCTGCTCTTCGGATGCCCGCGCAAATTTGAATGCTCACCACCTACCTCATGTTCTTCTTCCGCATTTTAGAGGAATTTCAAACCTCGATACCAACTAGCAGCTCGCATGAACCACTCTTTTAAAAAGAAAAAATATGATAACCGCGCCGCTTTGGCTTCATCAATTCTCAAGAAATGCTGCACTGTCAACCAATTTCACATGCCTCCTCTTCACAATTGAAAGGTTTTTTTTTAAAGTGTTTTCGGAACAAGCACAGCAGTTAGAAAATTTAAATGTTCCCGCTCTAGCTGACTTTATCACTTTCTTTATTGCATTCAGGGGCTTAGATGCCCATTCTCAAAGGAATTCAGTTTTCTTTACCCTGAAGATTTTCCCGCTCTCTCCGACTTGGTGAACTATGTAAACAAAACATTGAGTGTCACAGCTAATGTATCTACACCTTAGAGAAATCTTAAAGAAGTTCCCGCTCCTCGCAAGGATACATCCGCTCCCCGCTTCCGGTCTACCGCTTCGAACCCACCAAGCTCTCCACCGCTCCGCGGCAACCGCTTTTTGAAGGCGTTCGCTACTATTACCAAATGTTTTTATTGCCGCCAAGTCCATAGCATTTATCAATGTCCAGAATTCCAGGGGCTGTCTGCTGCCTCGCACTACAGTGCTATTAAAAGTTGCAGTTATGCTATAACTGCTTGGGGAACCACGGAGTTCGACACTGCAAATCTTCAAGCCGCAGCCGGATATGTCACCGCTCTCATCACACCCTCATCCATGAGGGCGTTAATCTCAATGCTACCCGCTCTTCAGACAGTTCCACTTCCCCTCCTTCAACGCCTAGTCCGGAACCTTCCCCGTCGTTCCCGCACCGCTATTCTAGGCAAAGGCATCTTTCCACCACACAGAAGAAGTCACCCTCTCCACCGGCAAGGTACTCCCCACCTCCCAGGCATGATCAAGAATTATCATCTAAGGCTTTCCGTAGCTCACGATCATCCCCTTCTTTCAACGATTCTCAGCAAACATCTGTCTATTATGCCGGAGAGGAACTTGTATAACCCCCACCGCACTAATGATCCTGAGCTTTCCCGCCATCATCACTCCCCGGACTTGTCTCCTCTATGACTCCCGCAATACGGACCCTCAGACCCCTCTCTGGCACAACTCTTGCCTCCTCTAAAGTTATTTCCCGCATCATCTAGTCTTACTGAGAGCTACCGATTAGACCTTCATGCTTTTCTACTGCACCGCTAATGGATTCTCCGCTTCATCAACGCTCACAGGATGTTCCCGCTTCAACTGAAGAATGGTTTCCGTCCAAATCTAAGCCCATTATACTACGGTCTCTTCCTTCTGTCTCGTTGTCTGGTTCATCGAAGCATTGCCCGCTTTCTATTCTTCCCACAGCACAGATCTCTCTCAAATGTTCTTCCCGCTCCGCACATGTTTAGAGCCCTTGTTGATTCCTGCAGCCGGGCCAGTTTCGTCACTCAAGGCGCCGCTTCCCGCTTGGGCTCGGCCATCATTCCGCCCCAAGTGGATGTTCTCGGATTGGGTGACCCTGTGGGAGTTGGCTGCCCTGGCTACATTGCTGTTTTCTTTCCAGTATCGCCAGATGAAATGATCACCGCACAGTTCTTCGTTATTGAGTCCATCTGCTCCGCTATGCCTGCTGAACCGCTTGACATTTGGCCTTGGAATTATCTGCATGACCTCTCTCTCTCCTTCGCTGATCCAAAGTATGACCGCCCGGCTCCCATTGACATGCTGTTTGAAGTCGATCTTGTTGCACATATCCTTCTAAGCCCGCTATCATTCATCCTGCTTTCATGACCAATTTGGGTTGGTGTCTCCTGGAGCAGTGTTGTCTCCCATCTTATCCGCGCCGCATCAGTTGGGCCCCAGAAGTCCAGGATAACGAGGGCAAGACCATCCGCAAGAAGAACAGTCGTCGTCGCCGCACTGAGAGTAATCCTCAAAGAGAAAATCCGCCTTACAATTCAGAAGACATGCCCACTCAAGTTACAGTGCAACGCATACTTGACTCACCGCCTGAGGCATCCATCGAAGCTGCCTCACAATCTTTTGTGAAAACGTTTTCCGCTGTCTCAAACTTGCAACTGAATAAAGACCTACAGAGATTCTGGGAATTAGAACCTGTCACTTCCGCCGCACCCATATATTCAAAAGAGGAGCTTCTAAAAGAAGAAATGTTCACCCGCACAGTTTCCCGCAGAAATCCATCGAAGCTGCCTCACAATCTTTTGTGAAAACGTTCTCCGCTGCATGAAATGTTAACTAAATAAAGATCTTCAGAGGTTTTGGGAATTGGAGCCTGTCACTTCCGCCGCACCCGGACATTCAGGGGAGGAGCTTCTAAAAGAAGAAATGTTCACCCGCAAAGTTTCCCGCCAAGGTTCTCTCCCTTGAAAAGTTTACCACGTTACTGGTCAGCATTGAGGGCATCCTCAATAGTTGCCCCCGCTGCCCCCCTCTCTGCTGACCTCCATGATTTGGATGTGCTGACGCCTGGACATTTTCTGATTCACCGCCCTCTCCACGTTCTTCATGCAAAGGAACGTCCTCTTCAAGCTGTGTCCTCTTCTTACTCAATAATGCCGCTCATCGCGCCATGGGCGGGGGGATGTTCAGTCGTCAGTTTGAATTTTAAACTTCCCGCGCTCGCAGTGTTCATAGACCCGCCACACACACATGCATATCGCCAAGGCCGTGGCTACAGCGGAAAACCACATGCAGTTCAAGAAGGCATCGGCCAGCAACAAGGATAGAGTCAGTTGGTTTTAGACGCTCACTGGGGTCAGTTGCTCTCAGACGCTGGGGTCGTTCATACGGCCAGAGGGGCCTCCCTCCCCTACAGATCACCGCTTCGCTTCATAGATAACCGCTTCATAGAGAACCGCTTCATCGACAACCGCAGTTGGAAGTCACCCGTGATAGTCTATGTTTACCTCTACTAGAGTCAACAGGTGCATTTTGCTCCCGCCTTTCTTCTTCTCTGCCACGTGCCCATCCAGATTTATCACCGCAACAAGACTTCATCATCTCTAGGAAGTGCATGATTCCCGCTATTAACTACCTAATAATGCTAGCATTATGAACGCAAGTATCGCATGAGTACTCATATATATTATAAGACCCACCGCTAATTTTGTATGTATAGTTATGGCCGCCATATTATTTCATAAAGTTTGTTTACTGCTTAAATTTCATGTTTTGTTATAGAGATATATTTAACTATTCAATTTACCTAATTCTTAACATATTAGTTCATAAAGTTTGTGTACTGCTTAAATTTCATTTCTTTATTTTCTTATTATACTTAACTATTCAATATACCTAATTCTTAAGAGAACTCACATAGTTGTTTTGTTTTCTTTATTTATCTTTTTCCCTCATCTCTCCATGAGAACTAACAAATGGTTCAGTCTAAATTCTCTCCCAACTCTTTCTTACCTTTAACACAAGATTTCCGCCATTACATTTTTGTGCCGACATTTTCTATTATTACCGCTAAAGCTTACCGCACGCCCCTACATTTTGGTGCCGAAACCCGGGACTAAAAAGCTTCCCCGCCCCGACATTTTGGTGCCGAGTAACCCGGGAAGTGCTTATCAACCGGGAAGTGTTCATTAACCGGAAGTGTTTATCCGGAAAAGTTTATTAAGTATTATTACAAGATTATTTGAATTATAAAAGTAAAAGATTCCCCGCTTTAGAATTATAAAAGTTTACCGCTAAACAAGACTAATTGATTTATCAAAAGTAAAAGATTCCCGAAACCCGGGACTAAATAGCTTCCCCGCCCCGACAATATGAATTCTTTCATTGGATGATATTGAGAATTATCTATCCTCATGGACTATTCTAAGCTCCATTGCTGGAGTAGGATTAAGTAAGATTTCTTCTCACTCCGGCATTGGATCCCTGATAATTACGTAAAATCAGAATAATATTGTAATTATGTTATCAGTTTAAAATAATGCTGGTAGAATAGTGCTCATTAGTGCCTAGTAAAATTTTACTAATTTTCTCAAAACAGCTACTTAACACATATTGTACTCAAGAAGATATTCAATCTTAAGCAAGACATTATGATACTCAATTCATGGCAGAAATCTAGGTTTGCCACTACTGACAACAAACGAGAACTGTAACACTTACTTCGAGAATGACCTTTCCCCAAAAAGGGTATTTAGAAGAGAAGAAGTAGTTTTAAAGAGGTTAAGAATTGGCCATTCATGACTGACTCACACTTACTGTAGAAGACGAACACTACTGCCATCACTGTAACTGGAGACTTACTATAAAATACATATACTGATTGATGTCTAAGGACTTTGTATGAATTGTTACATGACCTTAGTCCGTATCTAGGCAGCATATTACAATACTTGAAACATTTCAAAAAATTATAATGTAGGACAATACTGAAAATATCTGCAGAAATGAGCATACTTGCGTAAATATGATAAACTGATGAAGAAATTTAAGTGATACGTCGCTCAATCAGACGCGAAATGCGTTTACTATAACAACAACAATGATAATAAAAAAGTCCTTCACGCATGGGCTACGTAAACTAAGCAGATTTCCCGCGTGAAATATAACAACAGATAAATCTACATCCCGTTACACAACACCACCGTGAATATTAAGTGAATAAATACAAACTATAATAAGAAAGCATCTGAAATATAAACAAACAGGTCTGCCAACCGGCAGAACTTTCATACCAGAAAGAAAAACAATTACTGTAATATATCTGAATATAACGTATTAATTTGATTGAAAACTATTTACTATAACTAGTACTGTAATTTATAATGAATCAGAATAACTTTTATCTCAATCAATCAAATTTAAGTAGTCCAAAAATTTAAGAAGGGAAAGGGGGTCACCAAAACATATTTGCGTATATCTCTTATATACGTTTATTACAAAACCGAGTATTGTTTATGTAACATGAATAGAAGTGGGGGTTTGTTGAAGGCTGAAAACTTAAAAATGCAAATATCTCGGTTAATATTCAAGATATAGAATAAATGTATATAACAATATTTATAGTACATTTAATTTCCAATAAGATTGGTTCTATACAATTGTTTGGTCCGACCTATGGTAACGGAAATATTTCGAATTTTCAAAAATCCTCCTCACTAAACTCCCCCTCCCTCACCCTGGCCCGATTTCACCCGTTAAGGAACTTGATCTTTCTTTTTACATAAAAGACTAAATATCGAGTTTGGTAACGATTAAACAATAATTGCGACCGCTAGAGCGGTAACAGACAAATATATATATATACAGTTTTATAATAAATAATAATTATAATAAATCCCAATTATTCGTTTCATTAACAAGTTAACTTACATGTATTTGTCTGCTACCGCTAATATTACTAAAAAGTACTAAAATAAATCCCACTATTCGTTTAATTAACAAGTTATCTTACATGTATTTGTCTGCTGCCGCTAATATTACTAAAAATTACTAAAATAAATCCCAGTATTCGTTTAATTAACAAGTTAACTTACATGTATTTGTCTGCTGCCGCTAATATTACTAAAAATTACTAAAATAAATCCCACTATTCCTTTAATTAACAAGTTAACTTACATGTATTTGTCTGCTGCCGCTCTAGCAGTCGTAATTTTTGTTTGATAGTCGAGATATTTGGATTTTATAGCTTTCGGCTATCGGTAAACCTCTACCCATAGCCATGTCAAATTTTTAAGCTGTTATATCATGAACCACTTCATTACAAGGCTAAATACCAAATATTGTTTTCATTGAACTTTTACTTTGTGACATCTATGCGAATACGTTTGCTTGACCCCCGCCCACCTTCGTTTGTACTTGTGTTACTAATATTTGAGTGGTTGAGCTAAAAACTATTCTGATCCATTATAAATTACAGCACTAGCTAAAGTAATTAGTTTTTAATAAAATTAATATATTATGTTTACAGATATTTCATTAATTGTTTTTCATTCCGGTTTAGAATATTTCAATCTATCTATTCAGCTCTTGAAGGTTGGCTAAACTATTTTTTTTACAATTCAGACGCGCTTTCTGATGTAGAGATTATTATCTTGTATATTGATTGAAAGATTTCTCCTTACCGTTTGTATTTCTCCACTAAATATTCACGGCGATGTTACGAATATGTAGATTTATGTATTGTAAATCTTTGCGTCGGAAATCTGCTTAGTATACACAACCCATGCGTGACGGACTTTTTATATTTAATGCGTTTATAGCAAGAATCACTTTTATTTCCAAACGAAACATTCTCTGGGAAATCAAGTTACTATTTCTTTATTATTTTTTGTACTTTAAATAATTATTAAAAAATGGATCAAATTAAATTTTTATTAATTTTCATCTTTTACAATTTTCTTCGGGGGAGGGGGATTTATAACGAAAATAAATTTAATTGATAATAATAATATAAACCAAAATTTATACACAGTGAATTGACTGCCTCTCCTCTCCCTCTTCTTTTTCTTTTTTTACAGACCTCATTTTTTCTTCATCTGCTAATAGCTTTATTGATCTACGCGTGTTAAAGTCTATCTGTCAAGCCAAAAAAGAAGCAGCTTTGTGGAAATATTCGGGGTTAAATCGCAAATTGTAGAATCGTATGCGGATACTTCCTAGTATTAATGTGAATGGGGCATTGGAGAGAGTGGGGATGGAAAAAGTTCATTAAAGCGGAATTAGAAAAACCACAGCTGCCGGGTCACATACACCCCCTCCAGTCTCTCCTATCCTAAATTTTTACTCTCCAGTGGAAAACGATTAATAATACTAAAATTTTAGCAGATTTCCCAGGATGGAAATCTGCTACAGAGGTTGTACTCATGATGCGATTTTCGAAAAATGCCCTCAAAAGTTAGTTAACAGAGATAATTGCATTTTAATTCGTTAATGGCTGAAATCAGACCAGGAAGAAGAGAGTTTAGAAAAGGGGTTTCAATATTTTAAATATCTCCTTCATGATGAGTCGGATCGAAAAATTGTATAGAAACATCTTGTTAAAATTGATGTTCTACAATCCTTGCTTAGAGTTGTTTTCAGCCTCCAGTAAATCCCCACATGTAAACATGAGATTTTTACTTAGAAATAGAGGTGGTGAGATGAGGTTAATAGCGTGTCATACCAGCACGTGGGAAGTCTGCTTAGTTACGCAGCCTCTGCGTGTCGGCATTTTAGTAATTCTTTATTACATACTTTAGGTATGCAGATAAATATTGTGGTTGAAAATGGACGACTTAGAAATAATGGTGTAAGTAAAAGTAGCTACTTTTTCAATACTGAAGCTTTTGAGTTTTTTTTTTTTATTTTCTTTTACGTCCACTTTATGCTACTAGGCTAATCGGGACGGGTTATCTACAGGTTACCATCCTTTTCTAGCCAGGGTGGGCCTGAGGAGATTATTTAATGAGTCCGTGCTTTTGAGTTTGACATAACAGAAGAATTAGTGAACTACGGGGAGTAACTTAATTGACCATTTTTAATAGCCTACATTCTATTTTCAAGTTATAAAACTAACTTGCTATTATAATCCGTGTATTTTTTTATAGGACTATAAAGACATACACCTCTGTGTTTGTGGGTCATCCACATATCAAATTTAGGCAAAAATTTAACTATGAAATACAAATTGTATGATCTTGAGCGAGGGAAAAAGGTTCTGTGAAAATTAAGAAGATGTTTAGCATTCGGTGTAGTAGTAGACATTCTCATACGATTTTAATTTCCGTTTCACCAGTAAAAGTGAATAGTAAAAGTCAGTGGAATAACTCAAACAAACCATGAAAACATTAACCTAAAAAAGCACGTATCTCCCTTAGCAGTATTACGTCTTCAATGAAATTCTAGCTTCACATTCATTCTCTTCCTAAAGTGACCACTAATGAATTTAGCTTTGTAATAAATTTCCATTTATATAAATAAAACCGATTTGAAACTCTCCTCATGAGTACAACCTCAATAGCTGATTTCCCTTAAGGCATTTAATAATACATTAATTTCTCTTCCACCATTAGTAACACGTGATTAAGACTTCAGTCAGTTAAAAACTTCTACCTAGAGGTATTTAGGAATATTTCTTTTCAAAAGTGTGTACGTTTTTATTTTATCTCCGACGTCTTGCGCGAAAACTGCTTTGAAACACGAAAATTAACATAAAAAATCAAATATTTTGACAACTCAATTGGCATAAGATCCTTACATCATTATATCCTTTACCGCCTCACATGACTGGCTTTTTGTAGTTCTAGGCAAAATGGGAGGTTAGGTCTTCATCCAACCCATAATCACCTCCGTTAAAACCTAAAATTAATAAAGGTAATTTTAACCGTCAATAGGTTTCAAAATGTTTTTTGACAATGCTTCTTTCAAAGATATTTAAAATCTAGTCTGAAATAGTATGCTATATGTGTCTTCAGGACGCGCCCGTCCGAAAAAAAACAACTGATATATAGTCGTTTTAAAGTATCAGTTTCTATAAAAAATATAACATTCCTTTGGAAAAGAAAAGGAACTCCGGATAAATATTTCCAATAACATTATTATTAACACTTTGTTATTTTAAACCATCAGATGGCTAACGCATGTGTACAGTTCCATTAAAAAATATCAGAAATAGTTGACTGTACGTGAGAGCTATCGAAGCAATACCAAAAAGGCAGTCCAGTCATGAAAATGAAACGTCACTTCAGCAAAGGGTGAGCACAAATGTAAAAAAACATACAAACATAAGTGTAGTGCATATCTCTTTATTGAATAAACTGTTGGTATTTTTTTTTTACGACGAGAATTCCAAAACTTTCAAGGGGTGAAATTACAAAGCCGTATACTTCTTTCACCATTAATTTTATCCCTTTATATGACGTCCATCAAGTTTCAGCAATAAATCACCATTTTAAAAAAAAAACTTGTTTCAGATGTCCTCCATCCTACCTAGTAGATGACTAAGTTAGTTATAGTCGAGTAGTGGCGCTGTGTCACATTAACGAGGGCAGTCCTTTCGAAAGCAAACATAAGTATGTAAATCTACAGAGATTATTTTGCCTTTCAAAAAGCTGTGCTCAGAAATGTGTTCAGATTTCATTCCAGCAAGGGTAAACGTTTTGTTGGTCTGTTCGCTGCCAGAGCGCGATAGTGACGAGCCTAGTATGTAAAGCCGTCTATGAAGGACTTTGAGATCCTATCTTCAACCAGTCTGTTACATTGCTCAGTCTAATGTAGATATATACTCCATTTTAAGGTCGAGTTGATAATTCGATAAGAGAAAACTCTGGTCACGTATTCCCCTCGTGGGCCGCTGAAGATATCTAAAGCTTAAAATAACAATCTAAAATAAAAAATCCGTAACGGAGGGGGGACTTGCGCCCCATTTGTATTTATCTCAAAAAGTCCAATGAGAAGAATATTTGGTACTTAAGCTTCTAATGAAGTGCTTCATGACGTAACAGTCAATTATTAAGATGACATGAGTAGGGTAGGGGTTTACTGAAGGCCGAAAACTGAATAATACTATTATCTCGGTTAACAATCAAGGAAAAACACTTTATTGTACAAATTTTTATACAGTTTGTGGGGCTGCTCAATTACATTGAGATGCTGAAGCACACAGAAACTTAGTCAATCCCTAGGACAACGGTAAAACAATACATATTGTATTTAGTCAGTTCAATATCAAAAATATTAACTAAAATAAACACAGTCGAGAACCTAATACGTGAATGTCACTAGATATAAAATTAGAAACATCATTATTGTACTAACATGATCCGTCCATCTATAATAAGATCACTGGTCAAAGAAAAATTAAAATATATGGTGGGAAATAATCCCTAAAGTATCAATAATGATACCCTCGACCAAGGTTTGCAGAGCCTTCTTGTCTATTCCCACCTCGTCAAAAAATGTCTGGGTACGTTTAGGGACCGTTCCTCGGGCACCGAACCACAAGCCTATCACCAGAAAATCCCGCTCCCCAAATGATTCCCTAAATTTTTCCGAGTAAAATTTAGTACATTTGTCGTAAATACTTTTCTTTTCCTGGTGAATCTTCTCCGCTTGAATGTAGAAAACACATATAACAAAATGTATAGAGCATTTAATTTGCAATAAGATTTATTCTATGCAATTTTTTGATCAGACGTATAATAGCAGAACATGATATTTATTTTTTCAAAAATCGTTTAAATATGATAGTGGTAACGATCAAACAAAAATTATGATCACTAGTGCGTTAACAGACACATACATAAATCTATGTATATAAAATGTTGAGTCATCTACTAGGTAGGATCGAAGGACATTCGAGGAAAAATTCGAAAATCGCATCATAAGTAGGACCTCAATAGCTGATTTACCTTAAGGGAAATCTGCTAAAATGTCCGTCACGCACTTTTTTTCCCCTCACAAGCCAAAATGGAAAGAATCCCGAAAAAAAGTCATCATGCAGGTGCTGCGTAAACTAAGCAGATTTCCCATGTTCTAGTATGACACTCTAATGATCTTATCTCACCATATATTCTCTGTTTCTATATAAAACTCCAGTGAGTAGAAGTGGGGATTTACTGGAGGCTGAAAACTAGGAAATATGAATAACTCTCTTAGGAAAAAGTGTAGAGCATTAATATTTTAACAAGATGGTCCTATAGAATCGTTCGATCAGACTCATAATGAAGGAGATATTCTGAAATTTCGAATCACCCTCCTCTAAATCTTAGTTTGCTTGAAAAGCTTATATATTGAGTTTAGTAAGATAAAACAAAAATTGCGGCCAATACAGCGGTATATTATATATATATATATATATATAATTTTGAACCTCATTCTCGTCATTTCCTAGGTAGGATGGACGGTCATTTTTCGAAAATCGCGTCGTGAGAAAAACTCAATAGCTAATTTCCCCTAAGGGAAATCTACTAATATCATACACACTATTCTGAAGATCAAGATGTTGAGAAATCCTCATGGAACCAACTCACTGAAATGTCTACAGCGAGTCCCTTGCTGTTTGAGGCCTGAATCGGCCCGGTCGCAAGGAAGCGTTTTAGCAAACGAATCTACAAGGAGCAAGTTGCAGAGTCCATCAGAAGTGAAGCGTGCTAATGATTCAGCGGAGGAGTTGGAGAGAACCGCTAAATGATAAGCAAACAGGAGGCCAACAGAGCGGCGAGGCCACTGCTCTTCCAGTTATACCAATGTTTACACTATTATAGCGCCAAATGTTTATATTGCCCCATATAATCCTCCCGCCCTTTCCACACAGCGTACTGCCAATATGCAATCATCTCCCGCTCTTTCCACAACGCGCATTTTGACTAAGCAAACCTCCCATCTCCCATAGACTCCTGGGAAGCATCATAATTAAAAACTCACATTTCTCTGACATAGGTCGGAACTGCATGTGCCTTAAAAACTAAATAAACCTTCACGAAGTTATTGCGCAAGTTAACCAAATTTGACTCATGGCAGTAGCATAAGCTGGAAGCTACTTTATTTATTAAATGCGTCCGTCACGCAGGGGCTGCGTAAACTAAGCAGACTTCCCACGTGATGGCAGTAGAAGTGGGAGGTTTATAAAAAAATCTTAATTGATGATCACACAACGGACTTGCATATATCTCATCTAGTGAAGATCTGATAACAATACTAGGCATTTATGCTAGTATTATGACATTTTATGATATACTCACTTATTCCTAAACTGCGATGTCTAATAGCGGGAGTTTTAGGCTGAAAATTAAAAATCTCGGCCATTATTCAAGGTAAAACATTCGAACATCCGACGCATCCAGACTTTCCAATCCAAAGTCCTGCGCACCATAGTAGATCCTTCATATTATATTACAAACCACACCCTCCATAAAGGTCTTAATATACCATTTGTAAAGGACCTAATTCCCTTAATATTCACAGCAGGCTATCCAATCATCCTAATCCAGAAGTCCGATCCCTTTCCTGTTCCACTCATTCATATTCCCCTCCACGGCGCCCCAAGAGACAATGGCCCAGAGATCTCCTATAGAAGTGTAAAGTGAAGTGATAGCAGTGGCTATTTTCTTATCAAGTGCCATTCCTCCTTAGCTCTTGACTTCCTTGCCAGGCAGGGAGAGGCTGCTCCTCTCATTGTGCTGAAGGGGTGTAGCTTCTGTCGAGAGTGATGGAGGACGATTGTAATAATACATTCACATTACCAAATGCATTTAAAGACAGACTGTAATATTCTTAATAAAAAATAAATAAATTCAAAAAAATATTCAAGGTAGGATAAAGGTGAATGGACCAACATTTATACACAATAAATTTACAATATTGGGTAACAATATTTTTCGATCCGACTCAAAGTAACGGAGGTTTATCAGAGCATGATCTTCAGTTTTACAAGAAACACATATTTATCGTGTTTGGTAAAGATCAAACAAAAATTGCTACCGCTGCAGCGGGACCAGAAAAGTGTGTGCAAATTTCAACGGACCTCATTTTTGACTTCTACTAGATAGGATCGAATGGACCACTGAAGAAATGTTTCAAAAATCGAGTCATGAGTACAACATAAATAACTGATTTCCCTAAAAGGAACTGCTAACAGATAGATATTTAAAAAAAAAAAGGTAAGGTATGGTAATTAAGGAAAAAGAAGATTCCATTCAGTGAGTTAGTCTAGAGGACACCATTTTCGTATTCGTGTTGTGCATATGTAAATATTGTTTGTCTGAGAATTGTTTAAGTTCTGAAAAATGAATCAACCTTCTTTACATTCTGTAAAAACTTGTAACTAACATAACGTATTAATGTTAGCAGATTTCACTTACGTGAAATGTGCTATTGAGGCTGCACCCAAAGCGTGGTTTAACAAATATTACACAAATTTTCATCACCACTATCTAGCAGAAGAAGATAATGAAGAAATATATCCCTGAGCTTTTTTTTTTGCAATTTTTCAGATGTCCATTGCCAGAGCGAGGTTAAACTTTATAGTTGATCATGAGTTTCCTTCTCATAAGGTTATGGAGTGGTCCTGCTAAGCCACGGGAAACGCCTTTCCTGATCTTAAATTTTTATTTGTAATGCGAAATTGAGAAGTTAATGAAAGACGAAGGCCTTATCAGGAAGAGATAACCTATAATCGGTCGTCTACATTGGTACTCTCGCCCAAGAATACTCCACAGATCTCTTTTCTATCCCCTAACCTCCGACAAATGGCCACTGTAAGAATATTCGAAAAACACTATACCCTATTATAAGAGGGCTTCTAACAACATATTTTCTTTTATCCACTGACCATCTGAAAAAAATCCTCCCTGTTCACATCCCCAGCGTCATTTAACAATTTCGGCTTTATTTTATGAGGAATTGGGACTTTGTTATTATTCAGAGACAAGGCAATTTCCTCCTATCACGGAGCTCAGCTTCCTCAATATCCTCTTCCCTAGATTGTTCCTTCCGATGCGGTGCCAACTGACTGTCCCAGAATTTATCATGACCTTAAAACATTGTAACCACTCACCCTTGAGCTTATCACTTTCAAATAATATTTGGTTTCCTTGCTCGTCTAGGCAGAACTAAGTAAACTGTCATAAACCTTGCATTAGTCTTGCAGAATGTATGGCTATCTCGTGTCTGGAAATGGTCTCGCAAGTGCTTGTTTTTGTTGGACTTAACACTCTTATTACGAAACAGTTATTTTCTATTTTGGAGTGCAATATTGCTTCATTTGTGTTTTCATTGGGTCGTTCGAATTCGTTGATCATTCGTTAAGCTCTGTTACAACATCATTTACTGACATATTTTATCGTCAGTTTACTCACACCATTTTTAGTTGCTTAGTTCCATTACTCGCTCTAACATTTGAGTTCCCACTAAAAACAATCCTTCTTTCTCATTGATGTGTATATCTAGGCACAGCCACGAAACGTACTGACAAAAACTTAAAAGGAAGTTTGGCGTTCTGCTGAACGTGGACTATTTGGTGCACAGTTTTGGGAAACTGGTCCGTATTACAATTATTGGCTAACTCACTATTTGCTAAGCTGTATCCTTATTGGTTTTCTCTGGCTCGGCATTGGAGTAAAATCATATGAACAGTAGGTCCTTTGCTGTCCCGACCCCATTGTCATTCGAGGTTTAGGCCAAAATCGTACCACGTCCTCGGGAGAGAGTTAGTGAGGTCTATACTGATGGATGGTGGTCGGGGCCGCTTGCGGTTGCCGGTCACAGATGTTGTTGGTCATTGATAAATTCTTGGAGTGGAAGTAACAGGAGTGATTTGGGAAGAGCTTCGCAGCACTGCCGGTCACAAGTGATGATATCATCTCATTAAAGAATGAGGTGATAGATTGAAATTCCTGGGAAAGTTAGGTTGTAAGTGTTATGGCCTTCCCTACTTTGGGCTGGTTGGTGAGAATGGATAGGTGAGTAGTGGTTAAGGTCTAACGGCTAGGTATCCACTCATTATTTCAAAAATCCGCAACAGAAAATACACACTGTCCCCTTAATGGTCTGTAGCGTTCTTCACTGCCTATCTGGACATTGAAATCACCTAATAAAAATTTCAAAGCAGGAGTTTAAGAAACATAATAGGATGATCTTGCATATACCCCTTCATTACTTGCCAGATAGAAAAATGAATACAACAGTAGGATGTCTCTTATTATTAAATTGATGTTCTGTAATTTTTGACTTTTTGTTTTTTTCGACTAACAGACATATTAATATTTTTTTTTGTACTCTCGGTATCATTAAACCCCCTCCTCATTCTAACGAATGCGGTTTCCAATACACGGTGATTAAATCACTAAACAACTTATGAAGTTGAAGTTTCAAAGTCTTCCTGAATTAAACCCACTCCTTGTTAGCACTTTAATTGGCATTACCCGACTATGTTTCTCTGTTATATATATATATATATATCTATATATATATATTCATGAAAATGTTTATGCGGAAGGGACTTCATTAGCCACAAACCCCGTACATCCCTTTGTACATAACGTGTGCTTGATACGGACTAACATTTTTTTTTAACAATCAATAAAAAAAAATATTTGTAAAATAAAATTATTTACGACAAAGAGAAAAAGAAAAGAAAAACAAAAACAAATTTAGGTTTCAATGATGAAAAAATAATTAAATTAATTTTATTTAAGTTTAAAAAAGTAATAATTCAGGCAGTAATCTGTTTCCTCAGTATCTATTTTTAAATTTATTGATTTTATTTATAAAATAGAAGTTTTTCCTCAACAGGCCAATTATCTTTTCAGCGATTTACTTCCGTTTTATATTCTTTTCTTTGGTCCGTAATAGTCTTCAGATGTAAGAGCTAGTATCTGTAGGTCTTCAGTAGTAAAGTCACATTACCTATATGGTTGATTTGTTAGGCCAAAACGATGAAAATAAGAGTTTGTTGTTCTGTGTCTTGTTAATAATTGTATCAAGTAATAGTCTGTTGATGTTAATTTTTGTCCTAAATACTCCTTAATGTCAGGAATCAATATTTTTAGATGTTGTCCTTTCATAGTCATGCACTATTTCTGTAGAAATTTATTAATTGAGTCAGTTAGTAATTGTGTTTTTAACTGTGATTTTGTTGTAGCATTCTGGAGTTGTGGTATCGTTTGAGGCTGATTTTCCTGATAAATCAGCGAGAATATATATAGTATATGTTAATGTTCAAATATGGATATTAGAGAAGTATTATTAATTATGTGTTCATTGTTAAGAGTTATGGTTTAATGAAGTTTTATTCTCAGGTTATTATTTTTATTAAGCGTTATTTCTTCTTACCAAATAGATTTCATTATGTGTTGTTTTTCCATATTCAGTATGTTTGTTTAATTTAGAGTTGCTCATCTTTTTGTTCTATAGGAAAGGAAGTTCTCCAATATGGAGAACATAGTAACTAATCCAGTTTAATGCCGAGAAAAGTTTAACTTTGTTTTCATTTATTAGTTAGGGGATTTATTACTCACACAATTCAACCAAACCTGTTTGAATGTAATACTCCTTCCGTTGTTTAGTTTAAAATTTACTGAGTTTTGTTCATTTCAACTTTAAAATATTACCAAAGTTTTATTAAAACGGCAAATAGTTTTAGATTTAACTGCCCCAATGAATATGTAAATAGGATAATGCTGTCTTTGGAAAGCGGATTCATAGTCCAATATCTCATGTTTTCAACTCTGGGTTTCAATTAATAACATTCAAATGCAACTTTTAGATAAAAAATTAATAAAATGATTTCCTTTTTTTTCCTTTTTTCTATTAGATTTAAAATCCCAAAGAAAAATGAAAATTATTTGTTTCTGAATAATTTTCATAGATGAAGGACAATATTTTGGGATGCAGTTTGATTTGAATCTAATGGACTGATATAAAACACTCATCGAAAATTTTTTGAAATGTCTGATATTGCATTTTAACATTAAAAGATTGATTGTTTTAATTATTGATACAAAATATTATTTGTCATATGATTGAAATGGGAGAATAAATTATTTATTTTTTTATTGGAATGATTAATATTCATTAATATTTATTAATATAATATTATTCACATTAATATTTATTGATATAATATTATTCATATTAATATTTATTAATATAATATTAATATTTAATTATGAAAATTGATTTATTAATGTAATGAAATAAATACTGGAATACTTTATCAAAGCTGTCTTTTTAACGATGAAAGTTTTATATTAAATGAATAATAGATCCTTAGTTGGAAGAATTTAGTTCATTCTTGTTAGCTTCAATTTTATTTTATTCATTTTTTTTACGGTCAACCATAATTCTCGCCAGGAGGAGGTTGATTGGGTAAGGTTTGCATTGGACTTCACCATGCTTACCCATTTTTATCTGCTTCGGAATCACAACTTGTGAACAATGATTTATAAAAATCATTGTAGAATACATTGTAATATTGTTACAAAAACTACGTACTTAAAAGATTGAACAAAGATAGTCACGTATTTAAGAAATACGAAGTGGATCAAAGGTTCCGACATATGGTCTCGCCCGTCCTCGGCAATACCAGTCCAGATCTAGAAGAGTCCAGGCAATTCCGCTTTGATGTTTTCCGACAAGCTATAAATAGCCCCTGCCCGACCCGAGTTTAGTTAGTTTGTTCTCAGCTCTCTTCAAGTGATCAACAGTGAGTTCAGTTCAGCTTTAGTGAACAGTGCGTCTTAGTTGCAGTGCGGTAAAGTGTTTTATGTTAAGCACTCTCTTGTGCCGGGTTTAATCAAAGGACAGTGCAGTGCCGTTATCTTTGCGAAGATCAGTGCAGTGCCGTGTTTTTGTGAACTTCAGTGATCGGGAGTGAGTTATTGGACTATGTAATAACAAGAAAAGTGAAGCTATCAGTGCATTCTGTGAGTAGTAGTTAAGAATAATTAATCATGTGTGTAATGCATTGTTAAATAAATTGTGAAATGATAATTAGTCTGAAGCCTCTGTGTTAATTTTGAGATTCAAAAGAACTCTAATAAACATTTATTACTGTTTTTGTAATAAACGTAACAATATACTGCAAATGATTTTCTGAAGGAAAAATAATCGTAAAAATACCAAGGAACCTTTCGTATGCTTAAAATATTAAGATCTTTTTAATCGAATTTTCACATTTTTAAAAAGGTAGAATCAGAATTTAAAAATATAATAAGAATTTTTAATGAATTGGCTAAACTATTTGATAACTATTAGTACGATTTGAAATGACAAAATTATAAAAATAAAAGTCAATGTAAGTCTTGGACAATTATTTCTATTGGAAGATCAATAATTCCAAGTATATGGGACAACTCAATTCACAAAGTTGCTTTGACGGGGGTCAAACTCATTTTTAGCTGTCTTTTTTGGACTAACTGTTTGACAACATTTTGGAAAGGTTCACTGCAGCTCCAAATATACAATGAAGTGAAACACGCCTACCAAGAATGTAAATAGTGTCTTTCAATTATGCAATTTTTATGCTTAGGTAAAGGGGACTAGTGACGAATGCCAATTCAGCTCCTTTCCCCCAAAGACCAACATAAGCCCAGAAGGAGGCAAAGGGCAGAGTAAGATTAAAAAGAAATATAAATAAAAGTTAAGACAAAGAACCAAAGTATCCGGTTCGTTTAGTAATGAGGTCATCGTTTTAAGGAGTCCCGACCAAAGCTGCAGCTCGTAAGGCGAAAGCTCCTCAATTTCTTTTTCTTTCTGCGCTGAACTTTCTGCCGATGGAATTTTTTTTTTTTTTCATTCATGGCTTTTAACTTTAAAGAAAGAGGCAAATAGAAAAAGAGAATTGATTGAAATTTATCGTCTCAAATCAGAATATTGAACTTTTGCCTTCAACAGAGTCAATAACTTTGTTTTTCAAACTATATCTCATCGTTGTGTAGGGGCTCAGATTGTTGTGAGTTAAGGCGTTGGCCTTTATCTCCAGGCAAACTTTCGATCCTCAAGGGAGTACTATTTCCGCCTGGGCAGAAGGGATTTATTTAGTGACGAACTCAGTAAATAAAATCCTTAGAAAAGGGTGGTAATCTGTTGATAACCCGAGTAATTATCCCCCCAGCAATTAGCTGTACTGACACATTAAGGGTGATAATAAATAATAATATAGTCATTGTATTGCTCAAAAATTATGTGATAATAGCATACATCCGTGCTTTATTTGTATGTAATTACACTTTTATTTTAAAAATTTAACCCAATACCTCTGTCCTAAAAAAACTTCAACCTCGGTCAATTTCCTTCAGTATGTTTTACATTCAAAGCTTTAATATTTACAAATAGATTTGATCTTTCCACATCAGACATTTGAAAATTAAACTAGCAATTTAATTATACTTTCATAACAAAGTCGAATCATATACGAAGCAGTTCTAGTTTCGGGGTCCTAGGATGGTGGAGATAATAATGACCCACAGGCATGGGTTGCGCTAACTATGTAGGTTCTCTAAGTGCCGGAATGACACGTCGATGATCTCATCTCACCATCTGTTCCCTATTTGTCCCAAAATATTTTACCCCCTAGATGATATAGGGTTCTGAAAGCCTTAAGCTACTTCAGAAGAATCTTAAATTGGACATAACATCCTCAATAGTTGCTGCTGGGTGAAGACAAGGAAGGGTTCACTGAAGGTAGAAAGCAACTACTCGAGGAATATTCGAGTTACGAAAAAAAGGTATTTACCTACAACTATATGAAAATAAATGTTTCAAAAGACTGCTTCTATAACATTTTTCAATTGAAATCAGAATGATAGAGATATTTTGAATTTTCAATACATCCCAATCCCTTTCTTATCATTATTTTCACTGATGATGGCTTAGAAGGAAACAAAAAGCCCTCACTTTTTCAAGTATAATCTTTTAGCAGATTTCCCTTAAGGCTATATATATATATATATATATATATATATATATATATATATATATATATATATATATATATATGTCTGTTAACGCTCTAGCGGTCGCAACTTTTGCGTGATCGTTACCTAACTCGATATTTAAACGTTTTATGTAAAAAGAAAGATCAAGCTCGTTAACGGCTGAAATCGGACCGGTGGGAGGAAAAAAAAATTAAAAATGTCTCCGTTACTATACTTCGGATCAAAAAATTGTATAGAACCAATCGTATTGCAAATTAATTTTACTATAAATATTGTGCTGTACGTTTGTTCTCTATCTTGAATATTAACCGAGATATTTGCATTTTTATTAATTGTGGGCGGATAACGGACGAATGTTTCCCGCCAAAAGCTAGTTCGGCCGTTTCTGTAACTTTTCGGCTCTCGTATGGAGATTTCTCTATTGTATAACTTCACGTGGGAAATCTGCTTAGTTTTCCCAGTCCCTGCTTGACGGACTTTTTAATATCAATATTTATATTTTCTTGGTTTTGTTTCTTCTCTACCGCCAAAAATGTTGTTTTATGAGCATTTATCTTGAGTTTAAACTGATCTAGGTCATCCTTTAGGACTTGCTTCTTTCTAAAAACCCAGCATTCTATTACCCTTTAGACATGATCCAATTTCAGTTATAAATGCGGATGATCGTTACTTTTGCACAAAACGTAAATGCTATTAGCCTCTTTGGGGTAACTCAACTGTGAATTTCCACTGCCCTAGTCAATACGTATAGGCTTGTCTTGTTCAGTCCGAATAGGCCTTTGCTGCACATAGATTACTGATTGCTTGGTTCCCTGGGATTAATTACTGGTCAATCAAAAGTTTACTGAGGATACTACTATAACTATTCGCATATTGTGCAATTTCATGTATATGTTGTACAAACCTACAGTTGTTTTGAGTATCTTAGTCTTCCTTCACTGCGCACTAAATATAGACTCCTTAATTTCATAGTGGCCCAATAAAATTTTATTTTCCGTGTATCTATATTAACCATATTTCTTTCGATTATTTTTACCAAATTATAGGATATTGGTGATTATATCTTGTTGGAGCATTATTAGAAATCGGGACATTATAATGACTGACTTTTTTGACGAGTATAATTACATTTAACTTATATTTCTCGAGTACAGCGTATCTCCAGCGGTGTCATTATGATAATTTTCCACGACATTAGGACCTGCCGCGAAGCAACATAACCACCTGAAGAAGCCGTTTAGAAAATGGGCGAAATATCGCCGAAAACCACAATAATGGCATATGGCTAAAGGCAAGCCTCACTCGACAACTATAATGAGTTCCCAGGTACGAAGTTTATAACAACGTACATTATACTTGTTATTTCTGGTTTCCAAATTATTAAAAAATAAACGCAAGCTATGATAATAGGAATGAGTGAAAGTAAGTACTAGAATATCACTAAGATTGTTTTTATCGCATTGTTGTTATGTATGATAATTACACTCTATATCACACACACACACACACACACACACACACATATATATACATATATATATATATATATATATATATATATATATATTTATATATTATCCCATCTCTTACATGACACACTGCTTTCAAACGAGAGGCACCTTTTAAAAGATATAGTAATGAAAATAACAAACCGATAGCCTGAAAATTTGCAGAAGTATTATACCAGAAAATAAATTGTTGGAATAGTCATTATGGGTAAATTATAAATTCCATTTTACTTTTCATCATTTAGTGTTTTGTTCAATAATTTTCTAATTAATATATTGGAGTTAAGATTAATTATTTAAATTTATATCTTTTTTAAAAAAAAAAAAACGAAAATTGTATATATATATTGTTTAAAATTTGTTATTTATCTACATGAAATGTACTGGTATTGTACGGGACAAGTAGGAAATAAACTCCCCCTCAGAAGGGTTACTTTATTGAGAAAAAAAAATATATATATATGGAGACGTTTATATGCTTTACTGGCTATATCCATTTTAATTGGCGTATAACAAAAGTTTTAATTCAAGAGCTTATTGAAGGTGAAGCTTATTTCAGGTTAAACTGCAATTTATTCACTGTTTTAAAATTTAACTGGATTTATTTAGAAAGGACTTTAGAGACTAGAAAAATCTTCATCATCGGTTTTGATTGGATGAAGTACCCTTTGATCAGATATATTATTATTTTTAGATTAAGGCATTGATCGGGCGCGGTCACCGTGATACTCGTCCCCATATTTTTCACCCCTCACAAATAAGTTTACTAATAATCATTTTGTAACACAATCGTTATTTTTTTTCATTGTTTTTGTAAATTTATGGTAATGTAATTGTATATATTATTATATTTAATTTCTGTTATATTGTGAAGCGTGTGTCCTTTATAAAATATGATATTGAAATAATACATAATTTCCTAATTTACTTAAAAACTAGTAAATTAGTGTTCAAAAAGATCCGTTTATTAACTTTTTCAGAGCACGAGAGGGGGGGGGTGTAAGTTCAGAACATTTCTTAAGGAGGTAGCTGGATAAAGTTACACACGAAATTTGGTATACCATTCTCTATTTTCACAAGCAGGTGAAAGCACTTGAAACATGAGCTCGACTGAGGAGATATTTAATAACATATTAGCCTAATGCAAAAATCGCATGTGTAGATGGGGTTTACAGCAGGTTATAAACGAGAACATGCAAATAACTCTGCAATGCCCAACTTATACGTCTATTCTCATTTACATACGGCTATTACTGAAAGTAAAATATAATATAGATTTTAAGATAATCAGATTTTTTCGACCACATGGGGAATGTCCAGAGTTTACCAGCCCCTGGAAGATACTCTTATATGGATCTTGTAAAGAGAATATCTGATCTAGAGGTGAGTGCTTTCATATTACATACTTCATTTTCTCACAGGCCGATGTAAAAAAACCCGCAAAAAGTTCGTCACGCAGGGGCTGCGTAAACTAAGCAGATTTCCCGCGTGCTGGTATGAAACACTGTCGATCTCATTTCAACGTATATCCTTTAAGAAGATTTAAAATTCAAGACAATGACAAATGTACTTGCGACACACTGACAACAAAAACGTTTTTATAAATACGCTATGACTGTTCAACGTATAATCAAAATATAACAAACTTCATAATGAGCATAATTGTAAAATTATGTTCATTCCATGTAATTATTATCGATGAGCATTTCAACCCATTTTTCGAAAATCACGTCATGTATACAACTTCAATGGCTAATTTCCTAAATTCCCTGATTCAATAGGGAAACCTCCTACAAAGTAATTTTATACTGTTATCGTGAAAAATTATTAATTTAAATGTAATCCTCCATTAACCTACATTTTATATTTTAACGCATTTTTAGCAGATTTTCTTAAAAGGAAATCTGCTATTGAGGTCGTACTCATGACGCGATTTTCGAAATATTTCTTCAGATATCCATCGAGGTCCGTTCAATTTTATATATATTTGTCTGTCAACGCTCTAGCGGTAGCAATTTTTGTTTGATCGTTACCAAACTCGATATTTCAAGTTCGTTAATGGCTAAAATCGGATCAGTGGGAGAGGGAGGGGATTTTCGAAAATTCGAAATATCTCCGTTACCATAACGTCGGATCAAAAACTTGTATAGAACCAATCTTATTACAAATTAAATTTGCTATAAATATTGTTTTATACATTTATTCTCTATCGTGAACATTAACCAAGATATTTGCATTTTTATTAAATGTGGGCCGTTAACGGACGAGTGAGTTTCCCGCCAAAAGCTAGTTCGGCTGTAACTGTTCGGCTCTCGTATGGAGATTTCTATATTGTATAACTTCACGTGGGAAATCTGCTTAGTTTACGCAGCCCCTGCGTGACGGACGTTTTTTAGCATTTGGATGTGCTCAAAGGCCTCATGCAATATATAAAAACGTTCATTGAGGGAAGACTTTATTCTTCATCTCTATATACGGAAACTCCCAAATTTTCTTTTAGCTTTGTGTTTGTCTTTTTACTATGCGTGTAGTTTTATAGTTTTTTTTTTTTATTTTCAGCTGTTTCGCGCAAAAATAATACGTTTTACAAGAATATTCAATATTTTCCAATTTTGAAAGAATACAACCGAAGTAAAATAAAACTAATTATAAAAACAACAAGAAAAAGAATGTACTTCATTCAGATAGATTTTCTTCATAGATTAGGAGTTACAATATTAACTATGCGCACGGTATCAATATGATTTATATTTTAGAGTCAGCTGCTTAATGATTTTAGTGGACTCTAATATTATCTTTTAGAATCAATGAAATATTAATAAAGATATCCACGTCTCTATGCTTTGCAAACAATAGATTTTTTATTCTCATTTTGGTTCTTCTAGTATTTAAATGAATATAAACACTTTTTAAATAGGCGGTACTATGCTAAACATACAAAAGAAGCGTCATTCCATGAAAGTCAGCTAGAAGACTTGCCGAAGCAATAGAACTGCTTGTGCAACAGGTTGCATGCTGGCAGGGATTTGGCAAGGATTGAAATGTAGATATGGACGGGTATACAACACTTGTTGGTATCCATGGCTTACAATAATTCCAAGAGATGAAGCATTATGCATTTTCTTCTTTCCCAGTTACTTGTTCTTAATACAAATAGTTAATTCTTAGAAACTACTTCCGTCCTAGTTATTTCATGTATACATTCTTTGAAGTAGATGAGTTGTGGGTTATATTCCCTAATCGGTAAGAACATTTAAAAAAGTCAAGCAAGGGCGGCCCTCGTGAAGCTTTACAATAGATACGCCTTCATATTGGGAACGCACCACCGTGAATATTAAGTAATAATAATAAATACAAACGGTAATAAGAAATCGTTCAGTCAATTTTTGACGGGAAGCGTCTGAAATGTAAAGAAACAGGTCTGCCAACCAAGAAAAACAATTACTGCAATATACCAGAATATAACATATTAATTATATTGAAAACTATTTACTATATCTAGTACTGTAATTTATAATAAATTAGAATAATTTTTATCTCAATCAATCAAATTATAGTTGTCCAAGAACTTAAGAGGGGGTGGGAGGGTCACCGGATAATATTTGCATGTATCCCGTATAATAAAGGTTTCTTGAAAACAATATTCATTAAAGCATTGAATAAAGTGGTTTATTAGGTATATGACAGTATTGCTTGTGTAAAAGTGGGGTTTTGCTAAAGACTGAAAGCTGAAAAATGCTAATATCTCGGTTAATATTCAAGATAGAGAATAAATATTTACAATAATTGTTATAGTATATTTAATTGCAATAAGGTTTGGTTTTGAGTTTTCGAATGTCCCCCTCTAACCCCCCTCCCCCTCCTACTATTCCGATTTTAGTCTTTAACGATTTTGCTCTTCATTTTTATATAAGACGTTTAAATATCGAGTTTTGTATTGACCAGACAAAAATAGCAACAGCTAGAGCGTTAAAAGATATATAAATATATATATATATATATATATATATATATATATATATATATATATATATATAAAAGTATATTACATTTTGAACGGACCGGACGGTAGGATCGATGGACATACCCATTTATCGAAAACACCATTATGAGTACAACTTGATACAACAGTAGCTGATTTCCCCTGAGTGAAATTAAACGTTCCATAGTTTTGTAATTAAATCGTCCAGAAAATGCATAATATCTGCAACGAGTGAAAAAGTAAGGTAAAAATAAAAATAAAATTACCTTTTATTATCGATAAAGAACTTATGGCCTTCATTTTCTTCAGTGACATTGTATATATTTGTGCTAATCAGGTCAACCAACTCTTCAAATTATTCTGATCATTTGATACTTAAGTAGGTGTATTCCTCAGGGTGGCCCTGAAAAACGAAGTCCTCCGCACATGTGATGTGCAATGTAAGGAGATTTCCCACCTACTGAAACGTTACACTCATAAAATATCTATTTTATTTTTAAGACCTTCGCAAAGAATGTGATGTTACTCATTTAAATTTTGAAAAAAAAAAAGAAAAAATGTAATCTTTACAATATTCCACATTTTCCTATATATTTGTCCCGTAAAAAAAAGACAATGTAAATAGTGCATGGAATTAAAGCAGTCCATGAAATGTAATGGATATAGTTGTTTTAACTAAAAATCGAAAGTATAGGTGAGGGGATTAACTCAAAGTTGAAAAAAATATACAAACAACTTTAAAAATGTATAAGTAAAATAAAGTAAAGAATAATAATTTTCGAATATTATATTTTCAGTAAGATTGGTTATATAACGATATTCAAACCGACTGAACAAGGCCAAATATTTTTAGGAAAGAAATATAAATGTAATATTAAGAAGACTAATTAAAACTATTCAAAGACAGAAGTAGTTGTAAGAAAAAGAGGTTATCACATAAACATTTAATGTAATCATTTCATATGAATGACTTAATCATTTTAATAAACATTATTTTTTATGTTCTATTGAAATGCTTCATCATTAATGTCTTTAATTTGGGACAATTGAAAAGTAACTGTTAGCGTGTATGATACATAAACTATTAAATTAAGCGGCATAGTATGCAGTACATGTTGGGCATTAAACATTCCATAAATGTGCATAGGAGTGAGCACGATCCGAGTTAATTCCGAACAGGATATGAGGCTCTAACTGATATTAGACATCGATTTGTCCTGCCGCCCTTGCAACCGTATTATTGTCCGACATAAACGTGAACGCAATTCCAACCAATAACAGTAACACCACTAGGCAAATAATAATGAACTCACATAGAATGATCACTAATATAATTAGTAAATTGTGTCATACACACGAACATGATTAGTAAATAACAGAATCTTTAAATAACATTGTGTGACAGTTTGTCAATTATTTCAGAATTCAAAATATAAAGGGTAACCTGGAAACCTATTTTTCGTTTTTACATGTATATATATATATATATATATATATATATATATACTAGCTACTACGTTGTCCTGCATGATATTTCAAGCGATTAGGATATTAAATTTAATAATATTATGTTTAGAACAAAATCTACTTTTATTAACACAAAAAACAACATTTGTTAAGTGCCCGTTTGCCTAAAAACAAAAAGAAAAGAAAATACCGCGAATTTCTTATTCAGACCTCCCTTATAACCTCCACACTGAAGGATTTTCGAAAATTCGAAATATCTCCGTTACTGTACGTCAGATTGAAACTTAGTATAGAACCAATCTTTTTGCAAATTAAAAGATCTATAAATTTTGCTATGAACATGTTTTCATTATCTTTAATATTAACCGAGATTTGGCGTTTTTCAGTTTTCGGCCTTTAGTAAACCCCCACTCCCGTTCGAACCTAATAAATTTAATATCGCTTATAATCATGGAAGAATTAATGCTAATTCATGTCTCGAGTTTTGTTAAATTCGGCTCAATCGTTAGTGCCCAATGAAATTGTTGGCTCCCACTTTACATTTTTAGTGGTATATCTCGTTTATACTTTCTTGTACGACAAAAGTGAATATAACAAAAGTTACTCTAAATAACAACATAAACAACTTTTAACGTGTGCATATTTGCTGAAAAACCAATAGGAAAGGAAATATGGCTATTTTTAATTTTAGGCCTCCCTTACGACCTCCACTCCTGCTCCATCTGCATTGTTTACTAGGGACTTTGATATGTGATATTTATATAATGAAATCATCTCTGTGTCAACCCTGTAACTGAAAAGCAGCACGATTTTCGTTTGATCATTATAAATTAATCAAGAATGTATTTTGTATGGTCGCAAGTGAACAATTTACTAAATATAGAACTCGCACAATAGTATAATTCACAAATGTATTATTACCAATTTAAATATAAAGTACAATTTGAATTAAGCATTGATATTGCGTGCGCCATATGACGACGGAGATCGGTAAGTATACAATAATTCATGTACTAAAGTATACGATGACCATAATTTCTTAAACTTAGTTTTTTTATGTATAATTTTCTTGAAAATTATCATTAGAGGAATAAAGTGAAGCCAAATATCAAATAAGAATTATCAACAACTCAAATTTGTTTGATCGTTCCCAGGTTTCATATCATCAGTTACATGTAAATCTTCCATTTTATTTATTTTTTTATTTATTTATACAGGAGAACCCGCATCTTGGTTATTTGGCTCAAAGTTTCAATGTAAAATGAAAACAAAATTATAAAAAAATAACAAAAACTGAAATAACAAATAAAAATTAAACTAAACAAATAATCATTAAATACTAGTAATAAAGACAATTATTAAACATAAGACATAAACAAACATAAATCAACATTAGATAAACAAACATAGATAAACATTAGACTAGTAATAAAGACAATAATTTAAAATGGTTTTAATAAAAAAATTATGTTATTCCTATATACTAGTACATTTATATTATTTTTTATTTTTATTTTATTTATTTAGTTTTGTAACCCGATGCCATGGTGATTTGCATTATTAGGATGATATATTTACTCTTTCATGTGCTTACCTTTTTTTTGTACTTTTATATCATGGAAAATATTTCTTTAATATCTGATTCTTTCTCATATTCGTGCTTTGTCCAAAGAATATAATAAAAGTTAACCCTTTTAAATCTTTTTAGGCATGCTGTAGACCTATTCTATTTTGTATTATATGTTTTTGTAAATGTTGATGTGTTTTAGATATGTTAGTATTTGTGGAATATATTGGCTGCTGTCAGTTCCAATATGAGTGATCTTCCAATATGAGTAAGTTATTTTCCTATAGTTTATCTTTTATGCACCTTGGTTTGATGCATATCAAAGGACTTATGATCATTTTTCTTCCTTTCGTTAACTCCCTCAGTCATTCGAATTTCTAATTAAGCTATATTACCACGGCCACATATCTTCTGCTTGAATTACAAGCAATATTTTCCTAAAACACTAAGAAATAGAAAAATACGGAATAGCATGTGAGATGTGTTAGCCCTCCCATTGGGGAAACTTCATTTTGGCTTGCTCTAAGTTTTAGTAGATTTCTCTAATGGGAAATCAGCTATTGAGATCGTGCTCGAGATTTTCAAATACTTTCTTCAAATGTCCATCGATCCTACACAGGAGATGACGAAAATGAGGTTCGTTCAAAATTTTATATATATGTCTGTCAACGCTCTAGCAGTCGAAATTTTTGTTTGGTCGTTATCAAACTTGTTATTTAACGTTTTATGTAAAAAGAAAAATCAAGTTTGTTAATGGCTGAAATTGTACCAGTGGGAGGGGAGGTTGTTTAGAGGGGAGGATTTTCGAATATCTCCGTTAGTATGGCTGGGCTTGGCTAGCCTGTTTGTTTTCAATTCAGCCACTTTCCGTTATAGAAATTATTATCTTGTATTGTAAACTGACTGAAAGATTTCTCATTGCCGTTTGTAATTATTCACTTAATATTCACGGTAGTATTAGCTGTATGTATATTTATCTATTGTAAACCTTCACGTGGGAAATCTCCTTAGTTTACGCAGCACCTGCGTGGTGGACTTTTTGTAAATGTATCTACAATCCATGGATTTCTATTTTAAAAATGGGTGAAGGGCCTTTCATTCAATAGTTAAGGAAGTTCTGCACGAAATAGTTCCACTGCAAGTGAACTACCTTGAGACAATGGAGTGCTTGCTGCATTGCGGAGTACTATAGTATGCACTGTTAAATGTTTAATGTAAGGAATTGTCCTATTTCCAGTACATGAAATTTTGTTTTACCCGCAGTAAACAGAAGCAACAGCCCAATAACTGATGAAATTGCATGTAAATACTGAAGTGTAGGGCGTGGCTCTCGTTTTAAACAGTACATTATTTTAATAAATCACGTGCACTTAACCTTTAGTGCGTGTTATGGTCAACCATGTGAGTTAAGGCGTCATACTTAAAATAAACTTAATAGACCTGGAGTCATGGGTTCGATTCCCATATGGGCAAAAGGACTTTATTTAGTGACGAAATCAGTAAATAAAATTATGAGTCCCATCGTGGTTTACAAACATGGTAACCATTAGACTCAGTAGTAGAAATTGGACGTTTATAAATATCAACAGCAGCTAGCTCTGTTCAGCCAAATCATTGGTAGTAAATGCTTATAAAATATGGCTGTTACTGAACTATGGAGCAGAACATATACAAAAATAAGAAAGTTAATTCTAGTAACTAAACTCAAAATAAATAAGTAAATTCTTCATATTCTAAGAATATGGATTAAAAGAATCATTTTCATTTTTGTTATTATCCCGTAATAACACTGTCCTCATCAATATCTTTTAATAAACACATAAATCACAATTATGTTTTTCTCCAGAGATGTGAACCATTTTTATATTCAGAATAAAAGTGAATGGGTACTTTGTACTAAGCGATTTGAATTTTTTCCTTTTGGCGCCGTGGGATTTATTTCATTCACACCTGTTACAATGTCATTATGAAGATGGAGAATTTGAAATAATTTAATTGGTTTAAATCATTAATTTTTTTACTTTGTTTCACGAGGAATTCAGTGAAAACCATCATGTGATCATTTATACATTTTTTTTTTATGACCGTAATTCTGACATGGGCTTTTTTAATTTCTTTCTGAAGGCTGCATTACTCCATATTCATGTAAACTTCTGATCAGCGTTCCTCAATTCATAACCCTTCTTCAGGGCTAAATGAATGAAAATATTTGTATGCGATAGCATGAATGAATGCTGATTACATGTTGGTTGGTTGTTTTAACAAGTTTTCGTGATTCCTTCATTTCTAGTAATAATCAACACACACACACACACACACACACACACACACACATATATACAATTGTAACCTCTGGCTGTACATTGATTTTTTTTCTCAAAATTTCACGATAACTTTTCGTTTCACATGTCATAGACACCATAACTGCATTTTGTTTCTTTCGTGTATGTTTGTTTGTTACCTTTTCACGCATAAACGACTGAACCGAATTTTATGAAACTTCGTATGTATATTACTATTAACCCAACTTAGACTTTAGGCTATATTAAAATTCTCTGAGATGAACAGGAGTGGGGGTTATAAAGGATGCCTGAAGTTAAAAATAGCGATATTTCGTTTTCTATTGGTTTTTCGGCAAGTATGAACATAACAAAAGTTTTTTTATTTTGTTATTTAGAGTAACATTTGTCATACACTTTCGTCGTATTCCGAAGTACAAATGCGTTATACGCCAAACATTATAGCAGGAGTCAACAATTTTATTTGGCAGGAAAGACTCAACGGAACTATATAAAACTCGGTATGTGTATTAGCACTAACACTTTCATTATAATAAGCCATACCAACATTTCTAGGGACGGGCAGGAGTGGGGGTTGTAAGAGAGGCCTAAATTTAAAAATAGCTGTATTTCGTTTTCAATTCGGTTTTCTGCAAATATGCACATGACAAAAGTAGTTTATTTTTCTATTTAAAGTAACTTTTGTTATATTCACTTTTGTCGTATAGAAAAGTATAAACAAGATATACACTAAAATCTAAAGCGGGAGCCAAAAATTTTGTTGGGCACTAACGATTGAACCGAACTTAGCAAACCTCGGCGTGTGAATTAGTATTAATTTAATTAATTGATTATGGTTTGAATTATTGAAAAACGGTGAGTCAAAAAGTGTAGAGGGATAGATTAGGAACACATTTTCATTTATCCTCCAAAACTAAAATTTCTATTCTATTAATCCCCAAAAGTTACCTTTCAGGGTTGGCTATTTTTGGAAAATCATTACGTCATGGAGGGAAGTGTAATAGTAAACATTGAAGTCTTACTATCAAAATATCATCATTAGTCAGTCAAGAATGATTTCCCGGGCATCGCCGGGTACCTTAGCTAGTATATATATATTACACTACTGAGGAATTCAATTAGTTAGTCCATCACGGTGGTATCACGATTTCCCACACGGTGGTACGATACATTGTTGTGCTCTTATCGCCATATATTTTCTATTTCTAAAAAAATTCCAATGAGTAGAAGTGGGGGGAGGGGGTTACTGAAAAGAAGAAAGTACCAGTAGCTCGCTTAATAGTTGAGTAACGAGATATTCTATAGAAAAATCATTGTTGGCCATGAATTCTTTAACAAGACTAGTTTTATAACATTTCACACTCCAATTAACGGAAATAATTTCAATTTTCGAATCCCCCCCCCAGTCTTTGGCCATCGCCGGCTATGATTTTCAGTGATCAATGAAACAGTTAAATCGAGAGGATGGTATAAATAAAATTAACATTTTCGAGTTAGAACGTAAAATCCGAATAATGAATGACTCATCACACAACTTATCTGTATGTATCTCACACAAAAGTTCAATGAAAACAATATTTAGTATTTAACCGTCAAATAAAGAGGTTCATGGTATACCACCTTAATGTTAATATGGTTTGAGTAGGAGGTGGGGTTTACTGAAAGCTAAAAAATAAAAACTGTCAATATCTCGATAACTATTCAAAACAAAAAGTCCGACAAGCAGGGGCTGCTTAATCTAAGCAGATTTCCCTCGTAAAGCTATACAATAGAGAAATCTTTATACGAGAGCCGTCTCTCTATATGTTCGTTATCGGCCCACATTTAATAAAAATACCAATATCTCGGTTAATATTCAAGAGAATAGAGAATAAATGTATAGAACAATATGAAAGATTGGTTCTATACAATTTTTTGATCCGACGTATGGTAACGGAGATATTTTGAATTTTCAAAAAAACCTCCCCTCTAAACCCCCCCCCTCCCCCTGGTCCGATTTCAGCCGTTAACGAACGTGATCTCGAGTTTGGTAAAGATTAAACAATAATTGCGACCACTAGAGCGGTAACAGATAGATATATATATATATATATATATATATATATATATATATATATATATATATATAAATTTGAACGGACCTCATTTTCGTCATCTAGTAGGTAGGATCCATGAACTTTTGAAGACATGTTTCCGAAATCTCGTCATGAGTACAACCTCAATAGCTTATTTCTCTTATGGGGAATCGGCTAAAACAAATGTACAACATAAATAGAACAATACATTTTCAATAATATTGGTCCTATACAATTTTTCAATCCGACTCATAATAACGGAGATATTTAAACATTTTTAATTTTTTCCCTCTAAACCCCGATCCCTTTAAAGCCGTTAACGAACTTGAAATTTAGTTTTATATAAAAACAAAAAAAAAATAAAGTTTTGTATCAATAAAACCAAAATTACGACCGCGAGAGCATATATATATATATATATATATATATATATATATATATATATATATATATATATATATAATTCTGAACGGACCTCAGTTTCGTCATCTCGTAAGTAGGATCGATGGACATTTGAGGAAAAGTATCGAAAATCGCGCCATAACTACACAACCTCAATAGCTAAAAGAAAGTCGACAATAGGTCATGATTTGGTGATATTCTTTCGCCATACCTTGATCGTCAAAGCATGCTCTTTATTTTAGCAGATTTCCCTTAAGGGAAATCAGCTATTGAGGTCGTACTCATACCGCGATTTTCGAAATATTTCTTCAAATGTCCTACCCAGGAGATGACGAAGATGAGTTCCTTTCAAAACTATATATATATATATATATATATATATATATATATATATATATATATTTGTCTGTTAACGCTCTAGCGGTCGCAATTTTTGTTTGATCGTTACGAAACTCGATATTTAACCATTTTATGTAAAAAGACAGATCAAGTTCGTTAATGGCTGAAATCGGACCAGAGGGAGGGGGGTTTAGAGGGGGGAGTTTCGAAAATTCGAAATATCTTCGTTATTATGCATCAGATCGAAGAATTGCATAGAACCAATCTTATTGCTAACTAAATTTACTATAAATATTGTTATATACATTTATTCTTTATCTTGAATATTAACAGAGATATTTGCATCTTTATGAAGTTGTGGGACACGTGGTCGTGTATCAGTCGGATTAGTTCGGCCGTTTTCGTAACTGTTCGGCTCTGGTGGAAGCTTCTTCTAACCTTACCTGTCGTTTCTAACCTTACCTTACCTTCGTTACCTTACGCTCGTTTGTGAGATTTATGCAAATACGTTCTGTTCATCCGCCCCCCCCCCCTTCTTTAGTTCTTGGACTACTAAAATTTGAGTTTTTAAAATATAAATTATTCTTACAATTCAGAAGCCGTTCCAGTTGGGAATTTATTAAAATTAACAGAACGATTTCTCATTACCGTTTGTATTTACTCATGGTGGTGTTGTGTTACCAGTATGCAGATTTCTCTATTGCTAAACTTCACATGGGAAATCTGCTTAGTTTTCGCAGCCCCTGCGTGACGGACTTTTTTTAATTTTATTGGCTCTTAAATAGTAAGACTTACTATTTAATCCAATTTACATACTCGCCAATACAGTTCATGAAATCGAAAGACTGAAAATCTCGGCCGAATCCATAAGTTCATGAACCCCAAAGCAATCTAAGAGATGACCAGAGTCAATCTGAAGTCATGGATAAACAGAATGTTGGTTTATTCATTCAATGAGTCCCTATACCACGAAGGGTTTCCCATTAATCATGTCTCTCTCTCTCAGGGGCATCTTGAGTCGTCCAAATCTTTCTGTATATAGTGAAATTGAATTCCATGTATTTATTGAATAATGTATTTGTGGAGTAGAAAATTTGCTAAGTTATTGATTAGAAGTACATTCAGCTGAAAAGGGTAAGTATAAGCAATGGCCAACATGATCGACGATGTTAAAATACAATCATAATTTTAAAACAAGATATGTGCAACGCATGACTTCCTTCTACTTCTACTGTATTAAGTATACAATATAGTAGAATTGCAAGTAGCAGGGGTTGCGTAAACTAAACAGATTCCACATATGAATGCCTCCAATAGATAAATCTACTTACTAGTAACAGCAGAATATTAAGTGGATAAATACACACGGCAAAGAGAAATCTTTAAGTCAATTTACATTTTACTAACCTCCAAAACGGAAAGCGTGTGAATAGTGAACAAACTGGTCAGCCATCTTAGAGCTGTATAGACTAGCTAGAAATATTGTAGACCGAAAAGAAAAACAACTACTGAAATATATGTGAATATAACATATTAAGTATATCGAAAATTAATTAATATAGCTAGTTATGTAATTTATAATGAATCAGAATTTTTTTGGTAATTCAAATAAAGGGTTAGAACCGTCAGTATAAATGATACTGACTGATATGGTCGACTATCAGCCAGTGACAACGGTCTCCACCGACAGGTATGACAACAGAATTTTTTTATTTCAATCAGTCGAATTTTGGAGGGGATCAACAGAACCTATTTACCATATATCTCACAGAGTAAAGGTTTAATATCGACAATATTTGGTCTATACTGGCTTTGCGCTAGGAAAAGGTTAATCTTGGAATTAAGTGATTTGTCATGTAACACCTTATTATTAATATGAAATGTGGAGGAGTGGGGGTTGATTGAAAGCCAAAAACTATAAAATCCACATGTCTCTGTTAATATTCGTGATACAGAAAATATGTATAGAGCAATATTTATAGATCATTCAATTTGTAATAAAAATTGTTATATACTATTTTTCAATCCAGTGTACAGCAACAGAGATATTTGGATTTTTCGAAAGTCCCCTCTAACCCCCTCCACCTCCCATTAGTCCACATTTTAATTTGTGAATATATTATTATATAAAATTGTTAAATTGCATTGTCAAATTCCATATATAATGCAAATACGCATGGGATGTGCAGAAAATAAAATCCCTCTACATAGGGTTACTATGTAGAGGAAATACGTAAAAAAAATGAAAACTATGGCTAATTCTGATATTCATAAAGATATTATTATTTATTCAAGGACAACACATCGAAAGTGATTTGCCCTTTCAAAAGTAATAACAGGTTACAATAACAAAAATACCTTAACAACAAGTAATAAGAACAAATACCTTAACAACAAGGAACAATAATAAATGCCTTAACACCAAGAAACAATAATAAATACCTTAACAACAAGATACAATAATAAATACCTTAACAACAAGTAATAATAACAAATATCTTGACAACAAGTAATAATAACAAATACCTTAACAACAAGTAATAATAACAAATAACTTCACAAGTAATAATAACAAATACCTTAACAACAAGTAAAAATAACAAATACCTTAACAACAAGTAAAAATAACAAATACCTTAACAACAAGGAACAATAATAAATGCCTTAACAACAAGAAACAATAATAAATACCTTAACAACAAGATACAATAATAAATACCTTAACAACAAGTAATAATAACAAATATCTTGACAACAAGTAATAATAACAAATACCTTAACAACAAGTAATAATAACAAATAACTTCACAAGTAATAATAACAAATACCTTAACAACAAGTAAAAATAACAAATACCTTAACAACAAGTAACAATAACAAATACCTTAACAAAAAGTAACAATAACAAATACTTTAACAATAAGTAACAATAACAAATACCTCAACAACAAGTAACAATAACAAATACCTTAACGAAAAGTAATAATAACAAATACCTTAACAAAAAAAATTGGCATTCTGTCAATATATGTCTTATCGTCAAGGGAATGTTGCATGTTGAGCAAGTAGGTCTGTCAGTCTTTGTCATTAAGTCAGTCTTTGTCATAAAAATAGCAGTAGTTACAACAATTGTTGTAATAGCAGGCATAAAGCACTTATTTACATTGATATTTATTTCTAATTCCGGTATATAATTATACGAGTTTATTACAAACTGAGCATAAGATTAAATCATGAGACTTGATTAGAAAAATTGTTCTGCTAAAAATACCAGTAGATATATTATAGGTATTTTCAGGGCATTCGATAAAAACGATCGTTGTTACACCAACTAAATTGTAGTCATTAATTTGAGCGCACCTATTCACTAAACCCCGCATCTAACAGAATCCTCCTTTTTTTCCTCGCTAAATAAAGTGTTCATTATTGACTAATCCTGGTGAACTAGCTTCAATCGATTCCAATATCCTGGTGAACCAGTTTCAACCAATCCGAATATCCAATTCCTAAATAGAGTATTTCATTTTCTACTTAGCGCACAGACGACTATACATTCGTCAGTTAGAGTGTAATGGAAATTCTTTAATCTCACAATCTAAATTAATCACGGATACTAATTCCAGAGTGTAAATTGAAAACCAAATTGAAAACGGGGGACAAAAATGATTGAAAATTCACTCCAAGAGAGGTAATTAACGTCCTTTGAGTGCCACATTTCGTCAAAAATATTTTCACCGTCTCGCGTATAAACTCTAAATGGTTGCTTTCATGTTCTTTGGTATAACCGCAAAGCCCATTAAGCTTTTAGCAGATTTCCCTTAAGCGAAATCAGCTATTGAGGTCGTACTCATGATGCGAAGTCTTTTCAAATGTCCGTCAATCCTACCCAGAAGATGAGGAAAATGAGGCCCTTTCAAAATCGTTTTATGTATAAAGAAAGATCAACTTTCTTAATGGCTGAAATCGGACCCGTGGGAGGAGGGTGGGTTAAGAGGGGGATTTTCGAAAATTCGAAATACCTCTGTTACTATACGTCTGATAAAAAACTTGTATAGAACAATCTCAATGCAAATTAAATTTACTATAAATATTTTTATATATCACATATAAATATTGTTAAAGGATCACTTCGATTTTCTCATGAAATTCTTTCAAGGCTTGGATGTTCCAAGAATGATTTCTTTCTTCCATTCTCCAGATAGGATGCTTGATCTGAACGAGAAAAAAAACCGTTCACTGGGTCTGCGTAAACTAAGCAGATTTCCCGTTTACTAGTATAACACACTTGTGATCTCACCTCACTACTTATTCTTCATTTCTATGTAAAAAAAAAAAAAAGGACGAGTAAAAGGTTTGTGGGGGAGGGGGTTAAAGGAGGCTGACCAAATTAGAAAATAGAAATAGCCCACTTAATACTTGAGTTACTAATAAATGTATATAAAAATCATTGTAGAGCATCAATAGCTTGGTTCTATAACATTTTGAGATTCAAATTATAAAAACGGCAATAATTTCAATTTTAAAAATCCCCCCTCTGAACCACCATACTCCACCCCTAATTTCAGTTACTAGCTAATACGGTCTTCAGTGTAGAATTAAATAGTGATATATCGAACATATTATAGAAGAAATAAATGTTTTTGGTTACGACGGCAAACTCTTAATTCATGACATCATAGCACTACGTATTTTCGTGTAGTAAACGTTCATTGGAAACAGTATATGGTATTTAAGGATGAAATAATGTGTTTAATGATATAACATCTTATTGTCAATATGAGGTATTAGTGGGAGTTTACTGAGGGCTGAAACATTTAAAGGAAATAAGCAAAAATAATGTAAATCATGGATCAGCATTCGTTAGATTTCACTTAAAGATACGCGGGAAGAATGTCTACGGCTAATCAGATTTGCTTTCTTAACAGATTTACCTTAAGGGAAATCAGCTATTGAGGTCGTTCTCATGAAGCGATTTTCGAAATTTTCACTCAAAAAACACTCATAACAATATTTAACGAAGATTTTAAGAATTTTCGCAATTCCCCCATTAAACTCCCTCTCCCCCTGCCCGATTTTACTTCCCTTAACGAACTTGATCTTTATTTTTACATAAAATGTTTAAATATCGAGTTTGATAACGATTAAAGAATAATTGCGATCGTAATTTAAGAGAGTTAACAGACAAATATATATTTGAACGGACCTCATATCCTGCGATCGATGGACATTTGAAGTAATACTTCGAATATCGCATCCTGTGTCCATGAAGGGAAATCTGCTAAAAGATAAATATTTCATTTTTTTAATCAGAGACATTAACGACGAAGCCTACATCGTTGGCACATTCTGGATAAAGAATAAATATCTGGGTCTTAAGAAGTTTATATTTCAAATTTTGCTGGTAGAATTAATATTATCTCTGTTGAGATTATTGTTTCCACGTGAAAATAGATACATTGTACTTATGCATATTATGTCTATTTTACCTTCTTGATCAGGAATTTGAAGATTACACTAAATTTTCTTCTAATCTGATCATCGGGGCACTCTGAATAGCGTATTTCCTTTAAAAGAAAATTCACTAAAATCACTAGATGAACTCACGCGATTAACAGAATAATTACGTTTAAGCATCAAAAAAAGATTGCAGAAAAATATCCTTGTATGACAATGAGATTGGCGTTCTTTATAACGAGATATACAACACTTTCTAGAATCAGATACCAGCTGTTCATTTGAATAAGACAATTTCATTTTATGTTTTTAATCATAAAATCTTCTAAAATTAAGTATCAGCATTGTATAAAGTTTTAAACCCAAGCTTATTTTGAGAGAAAATAATTTTTGAAAAACTCCTAAACACTGATAAAATCTTTCCATTTAATCTAAAGCCCTCTCCGAGCTTTAGACCTTTTGGGATAATGGGTACGAGAAAATTCATGAAATTTGCAAACAGTATCCATCTATAGTTTTATTTAACCATAAGATAAAAACTCATTTTACGGGCTCATTTGTGAGGCATAGAAAGTAATATAATTTTTAAATAACATTTTCGCCTCAGTATTTATCCTCTTCTTATCATCTATTTCTGTTGTTCTCTTGGTTAAAAATATAAATGATCAAATATTGGGAAAGAAACTGAATTATTTTTGTAATTTTATTATTGTTAACCTAATTTCATGTAAAATTAGAACGTAGCCTCAGTTGCAAAAAGTGGACGTTAATCAATAACTTAATTTAAATTTAAATTAGAACGTTTATGTAAAGAATTTGGCGACTAAGAAACTAAAAATGTTAGGACTCCAGAAGTAAAATTTTAAAGTCCTTTAATTAGTGTTATTGCTCTTGGTAACTATTGTTATTGTTGCTGTTATATATTAACAACCACTTCGAGTTGATTGATCCACGTCGAGTTTGTTAATTGGGACGGGTTATCCATAGGTTACCACCTTTTTAGCCCGGATGGGATGTGACTAAAGATTTATTTAATAAGTTCGTAACTAAATACAAACCTTCCTGCCTGTGCAAGGTTGTTTTACGGTTCCAGGTTTACCAAATAAGATTAAGACAAAAAATAAGCCCTCGAGGATCGCAGTCATCATTGTCAGTGCTCTGTTGACACAGCAAGCAACTTTTTTTAGCAGATTTCCCTTAAGGCAATCAGCTATTGAGGTCGTACTCATGATGCGATTTTTGAAAAGTTTCCTCAAATGTCCATCGATCCTACCCAGGAGATGACGAAAATGAGGTCCGATCAAAATTATATATATATATTTGTCTGTTAACGCTCTAGCGGTCGCAATTTTTGTTTGATCGTTACTCGATATTTAACCGTTTTATGTAAAAAGAAAGATCAAGTTCGTTAATGGCTGATATCGGACCAATGGGGGAGGGGTTTAGAGGGGGGATTTTCGAAAACTCAAAATATTTCCGTTATTATACATCGGATCGAAAAATCGTATAGAACCAATCTTATTTCAAATTACATTTACTATAAATATTGTCATATACATTTATTCTCTATCTTGAATATTAACCGAGATATTTGCATTTTTATGAAGTCTGTGGTCGGGTATAGTTCAGATTAGGTCGGCCATTTCCGTAATTGCTCGGCTCAGGTGGAATTTCCTTCTAACCTGTCGTTTCTGACCTTATCTTACCGTCGTTACGTTGTGAGATTTATGGAAATACGTTCTGTTCATCCGCCCCCCCCCCCTTCTTTAGATCTTGGACTACTAAAATTTGAGTTGTTAAAATATAAATTATTCTTACAATTCAGAAGCCGTTTCAGTTGGGAATTTATTTTAATTAACAGAAAGATTTCTCATTATCTAATCACGGTGGTATTGTGGTACCAGTATGCAGATTTCTCTATTGTAAAACTTCACGTGGGAAATCTGCTTAGATTACGCAGCCCCTTCGTGACGGACTTTTATTTAATAAGTTCGTAACTAAATAAATTTCTCCCTGCCTCTGCAAGGTTGTTTTACTATTCTAGTTTTACCAAATAAGATTAAGAAAAAAAATAAGCCCTCGAGGATCGCAGTCATCATCGCCAGTGCTCTGTTGACACAGCAAGCACCTTTTTTTTTTCTTTATTAGCAGATTTTCCTTTCGGGAGACCATCTATTGAGGTCGTACTCATGGCGTGATTTTCCGAAAATGTCTTCAAATGTCCATCGATCCTATCCATGAAATGATGACGAAAACGAGGTCCGTTCAAAACTTTATATATATATATATATTTGACTGTTAAATCCATATTTTTTAATCGTTACCAAACTCAGTATTTAATTGAATTGAAATCGGACCCGTGGTAGGGGGCGGGGGCTTTCAAAAATTCGTAATATCTCCGTTACTATACGTCAGATCGAAAAATTGTATAGAACCAATCTTATTGAAAATGGAATGCTCGATAAATGTTGTTATGTACGTTTTTTCAATTTCGAAATTCTTGAGAAGTAGTCGAACCCATAAGGATTCCTGAGTAGCCATAGATGCTGCCATAAACTCAGCTTCTGTTAATGAAAGTGTCACTGATAGTTGTTATTTGTTTGCAGAACCAAGCCACATGACTTTCCTAGCTTGAAAAGATGACCGCTGATTGACTTAGGCCACCTACGTATGTCCCCTTTCCAATCTAACACCTCACATTGTTAACACATTATTTCCAACCGAAATTAAGTCTCATAATCTGTTTAAATAAAGAGACAACACGCACTTGTTCATATTACAGGATGATGTTGCTATGAGAACTTTACCCTCACCAATTCCAACAGGGTTACCTAGAGAGGCAGTATTCCAGAGTTCCTGGAAGTGGAGATTCCAGCGGAGGGACCGGTCAATATGAATATATATCCTAACGAGAGCAGAAGTTATAACAGCCTCAGAAAGACCCTTGAGGACGCTAGAAGCAAGCCCAGCGAAACTTTGCCAAACATCATCAAGCCCCTTTCTACACAATTTCTCCTCGGGAGCCATATATACCATATCTTGGCAGGATTCAGGGTTCCATTTTCTCTCGGAATAAGGTTCATACGAACAGAAACGATCATAAACTTAAACTAAATACAGAGAGGATATTGCCTCGAAATTAAGGGATAAAGTAGCCAGATCCACCATTTCTAGTTATGAGAACTTGCAAACTATATTTCTTAATATAGCTATTGCCATTTTCGTTTGACGAAGTGGGTTAGAGTTAAGTTAGGCTCCTGGTTGGCGTCCTTTAACAAGTTACTTAGCTGAGTAATTATGTTCCCTCTCACATGCGCCGTCACCAAGGTCTCCGCTGATTAAGTAGGGAACCTCCAGCCTTAATACTCGGGCTAGGGGTTCATTCACTTAACAAACTTATGGCACTCCTGAGAACAATAGTAGTTACAAAAAGTTCCTCGGGTAGCAGATACGTCAAACTAGAATTTCCATAATTCTGTAGCCAGCAAAGGGTTAATATAAATAACTTTTTGCAGATTTCCCTTAAGACCAATCAAGCACTGAGAATGTCCTTATAATGCGATACTCGAAACATTTATTAAAATGTCACATCAGGAGTTGACAAAGATCCGACTAAATATATATATATATATGTTTGTGTATGTAGTATCTAGAGTTATGGTAGTCCCTGTGAACTGTTAAACTCGATTTTTACAGGAGAAACAAGGGAATGAGAGGGTCACAAGGACAAGCTGTGGTTTCCCGTTTCCTCCTGTATATATACGCATATATAAAATCGCTCTAACAGTCTAAATTTATGTTTGATCGATACAAAACTGGAATTTAAGTATTAAAACTTTTTGTGTAAAACTCAAGATCATTTTCATTAAGTTGGACCAGGAGGAGACGGCGTTAAAAGGTGGAAAACGAAAACTAGAATATCTCCAATTTGAGTCGATAAAAGAAACGGGGTTTTAAGGGGGAGGGGGGGGGGGTGACAATTTAAATATTTCCAGTATCAGCCCGAGGTCGAAAAATTTTATATATCCTATTTGTGTAGTCATATCTTGCGGTGCAGACCGTCGTCACTGGCTGTAGATCGAGTACAGTTGGCAAGCGCTTCCCATAAAAAGGCACCATTTTCAAGCCGTCTAGAGTTGTACTCGTATCCTATTTGTGTTTCTGAAATAGTTTTTTCTATATGATAATTTTATTCGATAATGTTTCTCTATTGGTAAAATTGAACAAAAATAGTTTATATATATTTTTTAATTCGTATGTTGTTCGCGTCAAGAGTACGACCTCAATAGCTGATTCCCCTTAAGGGAAATCTGCTAAGACATGGTATATAGCTTATTATGTTTTGATTTAAATTGGTTGTATAAGCGGTGTGTGACAGAACGCATAATGTCAGAGAGGTTCACAATTTTGCTTTTCAATCGTTCTCTGAACGCCACACACCATGGTGGGATTCCTAACTATTTGAGGCAAAAATTAATAGCATAAATACCTCATCTCATCGAAAAACGATTTACTCATTATTTATTACCGTCCGCTATCTGCTACTATGACTAATTTCTTAAAAATGATTTCAAAATATCTTGTGGGGCCCAGGCCAATCATTTGAATCAAGGTGTATAACTAAATCTCACTCGGTAAACTTAAGAGTTGTAATATCAAATCTCGCATCAGCAATAGGAACTAATTTTGTGACGAACTCAATAAATAAAACCTTAGTTTCATCCTGTCTAGAAAGGGTTGGTGACCTATAGATAACTCATCTGGCACCCGTGGACGTTAAGAAACAAGGACAAATATTGTTGCTAACACTTCAGAATACAGTTGATTATTTCCCTCATATTTTCTTGAATACTTCAAAATTAATAATAAATAAATTTATTCTTTCCATGTTCAGTGTCGAGTAAGCCCCACTCCTACTAATGTGATTCATGTAGTAAGCTGAAAATCTCATTCCCTGTTTATATTTAAAGTCGTTTAAAAAGAAATCTTTCAAAAGAATAGAGAATGCGTAATATTAACTAATGTGTGGCATTCCAGCACGAGGAAAATCTGACAGGTGCCTTGTAAAAAGACTTTTTGGAATGTTAGAAACACACATTTGCACTTAATAATTCCTGGTGTGTGCAGCTAACTGTGAATGTATTTCCACAAAGAGAAAATCCGTGTTCCTTGGAGTTTCAGATTTCAAATGAAAACACTGGGGAAGAGTATCATTCCAAGGCTTTATGTGCGGAATTCCAGCCACCGTTTCTCAGAGGAAATCGTATATAACACATATGTAGGAGATCTGTGCCAAGAGAAAGCCAGAGAGATAGAGAGGGAGGAAAGAGAGAGAGAGAGAGAGAGAGAGAGAGAGAGAGAGAGAGAGAGAGAGAGAGAGAGAGAAAATTTATTGTCATAGGACCAGTGGGACCTCTATAGCAGATAATAATTTATGTTTAAAAAACAACTCCTCACAAATCAAGTCTAGTTATATAATACGAAAATATATTAATATATTACTAATGTTACTTCTAAGTACACAAATAAAAAATAATTTAATGTCTAGGGAAATGTTTTATTTATACCCAACTACCGCTTTATGCTCAACTTGGTAGTCATAAAATGATTAATCCAGCTCCTACGATATAATAATATTGCCATTATTTATTTAGGCAAGGCATTTAAGTCACTCTTGGAATAACGGCTAGGAAACATTGTCGACTTTACTTCTGCAACCTGGCAGCTCGCCAGGAAATTATTTTATTGTCTTAAACAATAATGAATCATTTAAATAAGTCTAAAAATTCAGCTCGTCTTGCATATTGTACTGGAATGAATCCACCGAATACGAGTAGACTCTGGAAATTATGAGCATGTCAAACACTGTTAACAAGAATGGACCCTCCAATTGACCTCCTTGTCATCTCAATATCCAGGATCTTCTCAGGCAGCAATATAGGCCATCGTTTCCCAAGTAGCCCAGTCTAGTAAAAGTAGCAATCCTTCTCTCTTTGGTATTGAATATGTACTTGTTTGCCCTGTTTTGCCACTGACATAACGTTGTAATTAATGAGAATTTAACCCTAGAATGGTAGTGAACGTAAAAATTACGTATGATCTGGTTTGAACTGCTATCAAAGAGCCGTTAACGACCCCACCACCCACACCCCTCAGCTATGTGCCCTCCAGTCAGTTCGGACTTGACCTCCGCCAAGTGCAGCTAAGTGAACCTTCACACTCGTCCAATACTATTTTTTGAAATAAAAACGACACGTAATATTTACGTATCAATACCATTAACCGCAACTTTTTGGCACGTAAAATTTACGTATCGCTACTAATAACCGGTTTTTATGCCATAACTTAGTTAATGTTATTCTCAATTTATTTTCTTCCAATTTATTTTTTATATTATAATTTATTTTCTCTTAATGTTTTTAACTTTTATTTTTGAATATAAAAAAGACAAAGATGTATAAAAAGAATATAAATAATCTGTTTATAGTTTCGGGAAAATGGAGAAAAAATATTCATTGGATGAAGAAATCAGAAATTTGTTGAAAGAACTCTCCGATGGGGAAAATGACAATTATAAAATAGATGGTTATGGATAGGAGAGCAATGATGATCCGGAGTATTCTCCAAGTGATGACTTGGCTGAGCCTTCGGAAATAATTGCAACACAGAGTGGGCTAGATAGCGATGAGAGTGAGAAAATTTTAGAAGACATCAAGGCAATCGAAGAAAGAGAACAAACACAGAGGAAAAAAACCTAAAACCTCTCAACCACACAATATTGACAGATCAGTCACAATAAATGTAGAAGGTGGGGTTGTGCTTGGTAAGAATGGATATGATTGGAGCACACAACCTCCGGAACGTGTTTCGAACAAAGCGCCTGAAAGGAATGCCGTGCACATTATTAGATATTAACGTAGATATAAGTTAAAGATAAGTGTATGTTTTAATAAAATAAAAAAAATAGTCACAAACATTAACAAATTTTGAATAATTTCACCAATTACCAGTTGCACACGTAAAATTTACGTATCAATACCATTAAGCGGGAAATAATATCACTACCATTCTAGGGTTAAATATGAGGAAAGGAAGGCACGAGCCAGCTTCTCTACCATTACACTGGAATGGAATCTTTAAATACTATTAAACTCCGAAGATTATAAACTTGTTTTGCCTATTGTAAAGTAATGAATCCTTCAAATCCGAGTAGACTCTAGAAATTATCAGCATGCCATTCACGTTGGAAAGTAATGAATCCTTCGAATACGAGTAGACTCCGTAAATTATCAGCTTGTCATGCACTTTGTTAAGTAATGAATCCTTCGATTGCGAGTAGACTCTGGAAATTATCAGCATGTATTGCAAATTGTACTGGAATGAATAATTTGAATACGAGAAGACTCTGGAAATTATCAGCATGCCATTCACATTGTAAAGTAATGTATTCTTCAAATGTGAGTAGACTCCGAAAATTATCAGCTTGTCGTGCAAATTGTACTGGAATGAAACATTTTACTACTAATAGACTCCGAAAATCATTAGCTTGCCATGCACATTGTAAAGGAATGAATCCTTCATATGCGTGTAGACTCTGGATATTATTAGCATGTATTGCAAATAGTACTGAAAAGAATCCTTCGAATACGAGTAGGCTCCAAAAATTAGTAGCTCGTCATGCACATTGTAAAGTAATGAATCCTTCAATTGAGAGTAGACTCTAGAAATTATCAAGATGTCATTAACATTGTAAAGTAATGAGTCCTTCAATTGAGAGTAGACTCTAGAAATTATCAAGATGTCATTCACATTGTAAAGTAATGAGTCCTTCAATTGAGTGAAGACTCTAGAAATTATCAAGATGTCATTCACATTGTAAAGTAATGAGTCCTTCAAATGGGAGTAGACTCCGAAAATTGTCAGCATGTTTTGCACATTGTACTTGAAAACTCCGAAAATCATTAGCTTGTCATGCACATTGTAAAGGAATGAATCCTTCGAATACGAGTAGACTCCGAAAATTATCAGCTTGTCATGCACTTAGTAAAGTAATGAATCCTTTGAATGCGAGTAGACTCTAGAAACTATCAGCAAGTATTGCACATTGCACTGGAATGAATTCATGGAATACGAGTAGACTATGTAAATTATCAGTGTGTCATGCACATTGTAAATTAATAAATCCTTCAGTTGCGAGTAGACACCGAAAATCATTAGCTTGTCATGCACATTGTAAAGGAATGAATCCTTTGAATACGAGTAGACTCCGAAAATTATCAGCTTGTCATGCACTTAGTAAAATAATGAATCCTTCGAATGCGAGTAGACTCTAAAAACTATCAGCAAGTATTGTACATTGCACAGGAATGAATTCATGGAATACGAGTAGACTATGGAAATTATCAGTGTGTCATGCACATTGTAAATTAATAAATCCTTCAGTTGCGAGTAGTCTCCGAAAATCATTAGCTTGTCATGCACATTGTAAAGGAATGATTCCTTCAAATGCGAGTACACTATAGTGGCTTTGTGCAATGAAAGGGTTAATAAGAATTGGCCTTCATTTGACCTCCTTGTCATCCCAATATCTAGGATCTTCTCAGGATGCAATATATGTCCAGTCTAGTAAAAGTAGCAATCCAACAGCTTTTAATAACAGAGTAATATCTCTGGTAATGAATACGTATCTTTGGTATTGAATATGTATCTAGCAGCTGAATTTATATGCTCTCTGAATTTTAATATCATCAGAGGTAGAGCATTTTTTGGCAAACACATAGAAATAAGAGAAAATTAATTTCTGTTAACCAGATTAAATATGAAATAATTAAATTATCTGACATTGTTTGAACAACAGTAATAAATAATATATTTGCCCCTTGCCCGAAGTGATTTCTTGCTAATTTATTTTATACAAAGGAGGTTCAAAGAAAATTCGGGGTTTGTGGATTCATAAAGAGGTTGTTTTGTTAGTGAAAAGGACAGCTAATAGTTTTCAAAATATTTTTTGAAATTAAATGATAATTTGACGGGTTAGTAGGTGTTACCTACAAAATACACCATTTTTTTAAAAAAAAGAATACCAAGTCAATTATATTATTCCTGTCCAAACAAATTTTATTCCAGTTTCAATGACTGACTGAATCACCATCGTCAGGCTGGGGTGAACGAACTACGCGAAAAAATGTTATGCTTTAAAATTCAATTTAATAATAAAAAAAATAAGAAATTTAATTATTTATTACTAATTGTTTAACCCATTTCATAATATAACTATATAGAATTTAAAATCCTACCCAAGTGAATGAAATACTATAAATCAAGTATTGTATAATGGTATTGATGAGGGGGTGAAAAATCAAAATCATTAACATAAGTTCACCATTACAGCGAATTTTATTTCTTCCTGGCGAAAATTTCTTAATGAGAGAATAATTTTCTTAAAAGAATAATTTTAATAAACGGAATGAGCATACTTGTTAAATCTTTACACCTCATCTACAGTAGTCCAGTAGCGTTTCTCAAAGCGCTAGGGGCTGATAAACATATTTTGAAGTGCCATAAAATTGTGTATCTCACAATAAGCAGGATGTGAAATACTGGGCGGTTCAGAGTACTAATGGAGCCACAAATATGTGTCTAAGATATTGATGTTACTGTACTCCCAAAATATTTATAGCATCAAAGAACACATTCAGGGTCATCGCTTCATTTTCAGTGGAAGTTCTTGCGTGCACGTTGAAGTCATGTACAAATATAGTCCGTCACGCAGGAGCAAATTTCCCACGTGCGCTACTTATTTGGATTTATCTCAAAACGTAAAAACTCAATGAGAACAATATTTCGCATTTAGGTATTAAATAAATTGTGCCATAATATAACAGCTTCTTGTTAATATGACATGAGTAGGGGTAGGGGGGTTTTCTTGCAACCGAAAACTTAAAAAAAATGTTAATATTTCGGTTAATAATCAAGATAATCAAAAAAACGTACATAACAACATTTATTGAACATTACATTTGCAATGAGATTGAATCTATACTATTTTTCGATCCAACTCATAATAAAGGAAATATTACGAATTTCCCTCCCCTCTTAAATGGAGGGGGTTAAATGGATTTCAGCCATTAACGAACTTGATCTTTAATTTTACATAAAACGTGTCAGGTTTGGTAACGATCAAACCTAAATTATGACCGCAAGACATACATATACACAGTTTTGAACGGACTTCATTTTCGTCCTCTGCATAGGATAGACGGGCATTTGAGAAAATGTTCGAAAATCGAGTCATGAGAACGACCTCAATATCTGATTTCCGTTAAGGGAAATCTGCTAATAAAACCAAACTCGCCCTCAATTCCCTTAAGTCACATACATAATTTCGACGACTCAATTTTTTTTATCTTTTCGAGAAACAGTTTCAATAAAATTCTTCCAGGTACGGAGAGAGATACTCCAGAATTGTCTAGATGACGTAGGCATTCGGCTTGAGCGGAGATGGATGAAGGCTAAATGACATTATTGCAGACAATGGATAAAACACAGTGCCAGGGAGGGCTACGATTGTAACCGTTGAAAGAGAAGTTAGAAGTTAGTCCTAACTGGAGCCAGGATGCAGTAACTTTGTTGGCAACAGAAGGTACCTGTCTAATAGTCTCTACTTTCTCGTAATAAAGGTGTGGTCACGAGGTTCAAACTAGAACACGCTGTGGGTTCACTCACAATTTAACAATATGCACAAAAAGTTTGATTCTACCTCAAACAGAGGCAATGGGGTCTCAACACAGGGGCGTTTAATTAACCTACTCGTTAATTGTTACTTACTATATGTTTCAAATTAAAAACATTGCCTTGGGCAAAAAGGGATAAAATGCCAATCTAAGAAAAATCTTCCCAGTGATAGCAACAACGGAGATATTTCCAGCTTACTTATTTTATACTTTCTTTTAACCCCCATTCCACCTGGTTAAAAATAAATGATGAAGCAACGCCATCTTTTGGTTTAATATGAAATGGCTAAATATCGAGTATTGCATCGATCTAATACAAATTAGGGTATCTAAAGTTAGGATGTTTATTGACTACCTTACGCCGCAAATTTATCAATGTAATGGCTTATAGCTAATGTGAGAGGAACCGGAGTGGGTGTTCACTGGAAAAAAAGAATTGGAAAATACCAATATCTCAGATAATATTCCAGGTACGTTGTTTCAAACTTCGTCGCTGGCCAACCAAACTTCTTCGTGCCACAAGCACGACAAAAATATGACCACCAGAAGAAGCCGGGTGGAAGTCCGGCAAAATATCGTGGACCACCACATCGCAGACACCACTGGAGATATGCCGGAAACTACACCTGTATTCCAGGTAATGAAAAAAAAAAAAATTATAGAATGACAATTGTAAAAAATTAAACCCAGAAAAAATTTGTTCGTCTAACATTTAGTAATATTAGCGGGGATATTTTGTTTTATTTTATTTTTATTATTGCAACCCCTAAAACCCTCCCCCCTCTCTCGTACTGAGTAGGAAAACTCTTTAACGTTCGGCCCGAATGTATAAAATCTATTAAAAAATATTCTTTGATTAAAAATTAAATAAAGGCCATCATGCCTGAAGGATTTTCTTACACACAAGATAAACACTAACAAAAATGTTCCTTTATTAAATAAAACTATAAAGTATTTGTCACTAATAATCGTTCAAAATATAATTCGTAACCAGGTGCATTGTCTCTTTAAGGGGACAAGTACCTCATAATTTATAAAGCTTGTCATCCTTTAATAAATTTGCATGTCAATAAATTAAAAAATGTATTTTATTTATTTGTGGTATTAAGTTTATATATATATATATATATATATATATATATATATATATATATATATATATATATATATATACAATTTTGAACGGGCCTTATGGACATTTGAGGAAATCGATCGAAAATCGTGTCATGAGTATGACCTCAATAGCTGATTTTCCATAAGGGAAATATGCTAAAAAATATAATAGCTCATATACCGTATTTACATATCTAATTTTTGTAGGCATCCATTGGTTCTAAATTTAAATGCGTACATTTGTTATCAGTGTATTTTAGATACATTTTGTAGGCTTTAATTACTTTTTGACATTTTACTATAGTTCCGCATTAAGCCCGCTTTGAAATTCCTAAAATAACTTAATATTCACCAACATGAATGAATAATGCTAATGTTTATCTTGGGACTTAAAAAATACTTTAATTGATTTCTGAGTCTGTAGTACTAATACCTCGCCTTGATTGATGGTATTATACATCAATGTCCGGAGTTTGGGTTGCTTAAGAGAACTCGTCAGCCTTTCCCACCTTGTCAGATGATGAATATTCATGTTGGCGTTCCATGTTTTAAGCTACACAACTGATTAGAATGAAATATGAGCCGGTTCGGGAAGGCAATATGACCGACTCGTTAGTGAGCAACAAATTATTTGCTATTTCGCTAGGCCGAACAGAGTTTAAAATATAAATTCATTGTTCAGTTCACACACACATATTTACAAGCCTCCAGACAAAAAGAAAAGCAAAAATGTCATTGACTAAATTGTTTCAATGAATAAGCCTTTATAAATGTTCTCATTAAACTTCTTCTTAAAATAAATATCCAATCTGAATCTGAACATATAAGACCATGAGTATAGAAATTAAACCTGGTATGTATTCCTGAAAGAAAATTCAGAATCCATCCAAAAATTCCTCTAAGAAAGTTTAAATTCACAAAACTGTTGTCAAACCAAATGTTAGGTTTTAGTGAAGAATTTCCCATAAGGTAAATTACTATTGAAGATGTATTCGTGAAGCAGTATTCGAAAAAAATTCCTCAGCTGATCATCGGTTGCCAAAAATTTCAAATAATAATAAAGTAATTAAATGCCGTACATATTAGCAGATTTCCTTTATAAGATAAATCAGCTATTAAGGTGGTACTCATGATGGGATTTTCGAAAATTGCTTCAAATGTCCATCGATCCTATCTAAGAGATGACGAAAATAATTATTTAAAACTCTCTCTCTCTCTCTCTCTCTCTCTCTCTCTCTCTCTCTCTATATATATATATATATATATATATATATATATATATATATATATATATAAAATTGTAACCTCTGTCTGTACATTGATTTTTTTCGCGAAATTTCACGATAACTTTTCGTTTCACATGTCATAAGTTACGTCTTGGGAACATCCGCTCTGCTGACACCTCAAGCATCAGCATTTATTCTCCTTATAACCCCTACCATTTTTCCTCTCCTTGTCATTTCCCCAGTAGCTCTAGACTGTCACTCTGCTCTTTTTCAAAGTTGTAATTGTTTTAATTAATAAAAGTGCTTTTTAAAAAGGCTTACACGCGTACTTTAAACTTAACTGGCGCTCGAATATAGGGACTTAGCAGAAGTTTTCATTTTAAGTGTGATCTATTTCCCACGTATTTGAAAACTTTGGATCTTAATCCTTAACTGCTTATTACCCAAGTATAGCGAAGCCTTGCACTTTTTACTTGTGATCTATTTCCCGAGTTCCCCCCAATTGCAGTCAAGCAGACGACAGCCTGGAGCAGCAGCAAGAAGGAATCTGGAGGAGCAGAAAACGCAGCACTTCTACATCATCATCCGATTCGTCTTGTCACCTGGAGGAAGACCCGGAGGAACATCACTACAGTGTGAGTAGCCTCTGTATAGCTCATAAAAATAACATTATAATTAAGCCCTCTAAATTAAACCCAAATATGTCAACCAACCAAGAAATGCCCCAAATCCAAAATGAAATTTTGAACCAAGCCTTAAGCGAAATCCAAATGATATCCAACCCCCTCCCCATGGATATTTTAAAATATATCCCTAGATATGATGGAACTAGTTATAAATTGCCACAATTCATAGCCACATGCGAAGAGTTATTTAATTCTTATTGTAAAATAAATAATAAAGAAAAGGAAAATAACCATTGGTTACTTTTTAAAGCAGCTATGTGCCATTTAGATGGTCCTGCCGAAGCTGTTGCCTACAATAATAATTGTGCAACAATAACGGACTTACTAGAATCTCTTAGGAAAAATTTTGCTGACAATAGGACAATTCCAGACCTCATAGCAGAGCTATCTGTCATGAGATCTTACCCACGAGAACACCCGATAGAATTCCTTAACAGACTAGATGAAAAACGAACTACCGTGGTAACCCGATACAAACTAGATAAGGTCACTGGCTCTCTACTAGACCAGCTGATACTACAACTTGACGCGACACTCGTAAGGACATTTATACACGGTGTACACCCTACTCTAGGAGCACACTTACAGGTACTACAAATTCAAGACTTAAACGACGCTAGGTCAAAACTGATTAACGACTGCAGCATTATTTTAACACAGTTAAAATTAAACAACACAATGGAAGTCATGAACAAAATAGACACACATAAACACAAACATAATTTCAAAATTCCCAATTTTTCAAATCAAATATCTCCCCCTAGATTTAGACAAAATTTTCAACAGAATCAAAATTTTGCTCAACCTTTTCAACCAAGACCTTTTAATGCACAACCCTTTCCCCAACAAACTCAACCCTTTTTCCAACAAACTCAACCATTTTTCCAACAAACTCAACCCTTTTTCCAACAAACTCAACCATTTCCCCAACAAACTCAACCATTTGCACAACAACAACCCTCTGTTCCCAAATGGAATAGTCAAAACACGGTTTCTATGAAATCAATACAACCCAAACCAAATAAAAATTTCATTTCCCCATATGAAATTACATATGTTGAGTCAAATAAACAGAATAATTCAGAAACAGACAACAAATTACAGTACATGCAAGAACAACTAAGTACACTAACAGACACAATAAACAAACTTACGGACCATTTTTTAGACAGAAGTCACCACCCACACAAGCCACCGGATCCAGATTTGAACTAAAAGCTATGGATAAGTCACTCCCTTACTTTTTGGACCAGGAAAACAGAAAATGGCTAATAGACACAGGTTCTTTAAAAAATTATATCAATCCAGAAATAGTACCCCCTCATTGGCGTAGATTCAGAGAACAATTTTTTGTAAAAACACCTGTGGGCGAAACACAAGGGTCGGAATATATTTTATGTCCTACCAATAAAATATTTCCTAACAGCTTTTTTATGAAAATGTATTTATTTAAATTTTCACCTAGGTATGACATACTTTTAGGACACGAGTCCATGAGTAAAATAAAAGCAAATGTTAATTTTAATAAAAACATTTTAGAATTTAATAATGGGTTTAAAAAATTGTTATTTTCGATGGAAAATAAAAATGACAAAATTTTTTAAAACCTGGTTTAAATATGATTTCTTTCCCTGTTAGGTCAATTCCCAACAGCGGTTTAGGAATTTTTAAGCCACTAAATATAAATAATAAAGCCTTTATAGAAGAAAGTTTAGTAGATATAGTTGATGGCAAAGCAAAATGCTTAGCTTTTTCCACAGAGCTGATGACCATTAGTCCCCAGCCTATGGAAGTAGATGAAGTAGAATCGATTTATCCAGCAAATCCTGTGACCAATTGTCCCGTGGATTCAAAGGATGTCGTTAAGGAACTCCCCCATCTCATACGGACTGACCATATGAATGAGGAGGAAAAAGTAAAAATTATAAATTTAATTAAACAATTCCCCGAAATAATTAAACGTGAGCATGATAAATTAAGTAGCACTAATATTTTAAAACATAAAATAGTAACCACTAATGAGTTACCAGTTTATACTAAAAATTATAGATATCCGGAATTTTTTCGGAAGGATGTAGACATAGAAATAGATAAACTTCTTCAAAGTAATATTATTAGACCAAGTAATTCACCATACAACTCACCTATCTGGGTTGTCCCCAAAAAAATGGACGCCTCAGGCAAACGAAAAATTCGGCTAGTAGTCGACTATAGGAAATTGAATGAAAAAACTATAGAAGATAAATTCCCTCTGCCTAATATAGAGGATCTTTTCGGCAAAATTGGGCGTGCAACTTATTTTTCAACGATAGATTTAGCTTCTGGATTTCATCAAATAGAATTGGATCCAGAATCAATTCCAAAAACTGCATTTAGCACAGAAAATGGTCATTGGGAATATACAAGGGTCCCTATGGGTTTGAAAAACGGACCTCCCACATTTCAAAGGGCTATGAGTATAATTTTTTCAAACATGCCAAATGTATTAGTTTATATTGATGATATAATAATTTTTTCAGATAACTTAGAAGAACACTTAAAACATCTAAAAGCGGTTTTCGAAAAATTAAAATTTCATAATCTCAAAATACAAATTGATAAGACTGAATTTTTTAAGCGAGAATTATTATATTTAGGCCATATCATTTCAGATCAAGGCATTAAGCCAAATCCTTTAAAAGTAGACGCAATAAAGAACTTCCCGATTCCAAAAACACAAAAAGAAGTTAAACAATTTTTAGGTCTTACTGGTTATTATCGTAAGATGATTCGAGATTATGCTAAAATAGCAAAACCCCTAACGTTAGCACTAAAGAAAAATTCTAAAATTAATATACATAATGTAGAATATAAACAAGCTTTCGAACAATTAAAAATCCTTTTACAAAATAACCCCATTTTACAACTGCCCGATTTTTCAAAACAATTTATTTTAACTACAGATGCTTCAAATTTTGCACTTGGAGCAGTTTTGTCACAAAATTTCGATGGTAAAGATTTGCCAATAGGCTACGCGTCGCGAACATTAAATAAACATGAAGAAAATTTGTCTACTATAGAAAAAGAGTTATTATCAATTGTATGGGCTTGCAAACATTTCCGTCCATATCTATATGGCAGAAAATTTTTAATTCAAACGGATCACAAACCTTTACAATGGCTCCACAGTCTTAAGGAACCCAATTCAAAATTATTAAGGTGGAAATGTATTTTATCCGATTTCGAATTTGATATTAAATATGTCGCTGGAAAAACAAATGTTGTAGCAGACGCCTTATCTCGCGTTCAGTATTGTACTGCTATAGAAGACGAGATAGATCCACAAGAAGTACTCGATGAATTCCTACAAAATTACCCCCCAAATAATGATGAAATTCAGGATACTGAAAGTCTAGTCACAATACATTCACAGGAAAGTTCCGATGAACAGGTTGTTATTTGTGACGAAAGTAAAATTTTAAATGTTGAACAGAATCAAATTGTTCTGCAACGAGGAAATTCGAATCCTCAAATTCAAAAAATATTTAATAAAACCCGTCTCACATTTTCTTTTAAAAACTCATTAGATAGAGAAAAAATGAAAACATATTGTATACAATATTTAAAACCGAATACAACTTACGGTGTATATTGTAAAAAAGATGGTATTTTACAAGAGGAGTATAATAATATATTTGAGAATTTTAAAAATATTATAAGTAGTAGTTTTAGTACAATTAAAATTAAACGATACTCTAAGTTAAATTTAGACATAATACCTAAATCAGAACAAGCTGAAGTAGTTTCTAATTATCACGTAGGCAAAACCTATCATAGAGGTATTAGTGAGTCTTATGAACATATTCGTAGGAGATATTATTGGCCTGGAATGTTCAAAGATATTACAGACTTTATCAATAAATGTCCCATTTGTCAAAAAGTTAAGTATGAGAGGAAACCAATTCAAGTGGTATATAAACAAACCCCAACTCCTGATCGACCTTTTGAAAAAATACAAATTGATGTATTTTATTATGATAAACATAAATTTCTAACTATTATTGACTCATTTTCGAAAAAACTATTAGCATATCCTCTTAGTAGTTTGAACCAAGTTGAAATTCAAGACCAATTAAGTAAATATCTTGCTTTATTTCCCATACCTAAAATTATTCAAATGGATAACGGACGCGAATTTGACAATATTGGTTTACGAAATTTTCTCAAGCTATATGGCATAGAACCATACTATACAACACCAGGACATTCTGACTCTCAAGGACTATTGGAACGATCACACTCTACACTTATTGAATTACTAAATTCGATACAATTAGAACATAAAGATTACAATGTGGAGAAATGCATGACACTGGCGTTAATAGCATTTAATAATTCAATAAATTCCAATTTGAAACTAACACCGATGGAAATTACTTTCGGAATAACACAAAACCCTTACATTGAAGACATGACAGAAACTCTAATAACTGAAGAAAACATAAACAATTATTTTAAACAATTACAAACGATACATAAACTAGTAAAAAGGAAAACGGATAAGGAAAAAGAAGACCGAACAAACAAACTGAATGAAGGTAGAGAACAAGAACCTCAAATTCCTGACGAACCTTACTTAAAAACTACATTCAACAAAAAACACAAACCAAAATATTTCAAAACGACATATGATAAAGAAACAAAAAAAGTAACATATAACCGAGGAAATCTTAAACGGTCCATTAAATTTCACCCAAATAGGATGAAACGTCCTAGGAAAACAATGAAAATTTCATCTGTTTCAGGTGAAAATGCTAGTATTCCTACTGATCCTCAACCAAGCAGTAGCGTACAGGCTAACTGACCTCACTGACACACCTGGAGTCACTGCCATAAAAATACAGGACTCATTTTTCATTAATTCAACTTACACTTATTTTCATCACATTGACACTGATGTACTACAAAAAGAACTGACAAGTATTGAAAAAATTATTAACATTTATACGAAGAAAAATTATCAAAATTTTGTGGATTCTATCCGTGTACACCTTAAATATACTCAGGACAAACTAGACCACTTGAAAATAAACAAAAGTAGACCAAAACGCGGTTTAATCAACGGCTTAGGCACGGCTATCTCATGGCTGACTGGCAATATGGATGCTGAGGATAAACAAAAATATGATGCTATCATTAGTAAAATACAGTCTAATAATTATCATTTAGAACATAATGTTGAAAACCAATTATCTATTAATAAGCAATTAATTAATGAATTTAATAAAGATATATTAATAATTGAAAATAATAATGCTAGATTAGAAAAATATTTTCAGTATTTTAGTAATGAAACTAATGCTATAATGCTTATGCAGCAGTACTCTATTTTGTTTAATAATTTAATGTTACTATATAATACTATTAACGATATAGAAACTAGTTTAGATTTTTGTAAACTTAATATTCTTCATTCCAGTATCATATCTTACAGGGAACTGGAATCACTTATTAATAATACTCATATAACTTTCATATCAAATGACCCTAATGTCTTGTGGCAAATTTCTAAAGTACATTGTTCTATTCACAATAATATCATTTCCTATTTTATCCAAATCCCACTTCCATCTCCTACATTCGAAACCTTTTTCCTTTTATCCTATCCTGTATATCACAAAGGGCAGGTTATGACAACAGTAATATATCCTTCTTTTATTATGAGATATACAGAGCTATTCACAGGACACTGTGAACTTCTTAATAATTATTATTATTGTAGAAATATTAGCCAAGTTTATGATAATTGTATTTTAGATATATTAGAACATAAGAAATTAAATAATTGTAAGAGCTTAATTATTAAGGATACCAGTCCATTTATAAAATTCATACCAATAATTAATCAATTTTTATTATATAACGAGTCCCATATTACTATAAATAATAACGGACACAATGTAACTGTCCATCCTAAATTAACAGAACTTTTATATGTCAATTCATCTGAAATACTTTATAATTCTCCCATACCATATTCTTACTGGGAATCATATCCTATTTTAAGTTTTCACATGCCACCAATAGCGGAAGAAACTTCATTTTCTTTTGATCATATACATAAGACTAATTTAAATATAGAGCCACTAGAAGAATTGGACACTGATGATTTTGACTTTAGTACTTTTTATTTTATTTTATGTATAATTGTTCTTATAATATCCTTATTATTCTGTGTACTATACATATTATATAAGCAACCAGCCTTCATCACCAGACTACAGCCACCAGAAGCAAACGAAATGGAAACTCGGACGGCTTCTTCATCATCGCTTCCTCGCTTACCACTTACTTCGCCGAGGACGGCTTCAGCCTAAGGAGGGAGGAGTTACGTCTTGGGAACATCCGCTCTGCTGACACCTCAAGCATCAGCATTTATTCTCCTTATAACCCCTACCATTTTTCCTCTCCTTGTCATTTCCCCAGTAGCTCTAGACTGTCACTCTGCTCTTTTTCAAAGTTGTAATTGTTTTAATTAATAAAAGTGCTTTTTAAAAAGGCTTACACGCGTACTTTAAACTTAACTATAGACACCATAACTGCATTTTGTTTCTTTCGTGTATGTTTGTTTGTTTATTTGTTTGTTACCTTTTCACGCATAAACGGCTTAACAGAATTTTATGAAACTTGGTATGTATATTACTACTAGCCCAACTTAGACTTTAGGCTATGTTAATATTCTCTGAGACGAACAGGAGTGGGGGTTATGAGGGAGGGCTGAAATTAAAAATAGCGATATTTCGTTTCCTATTGGTTTTTCAGCAATTATGCACATACCAAAAGTTTTTTATTTTGTTATTTAAATTAACTTTTGTTATATAAACTTTTGACGTATACCTAAACATAAATGAGTTATACGTTAAAAACTACTGCGGAAGTCAACAATTTTATTTGGCCCAAAAAACTATATCGAACTAAACCAAACTCGGTATGTGAGTTAGCAGTAGCGCCTTCCTTATAATAAGTTATACTAACATTTCTAGGGACGGGCAGGAGTGGGGGTTATAAGGGAGGCCTGAAATTAAAAATAGTGATATTTCGTTTCCTATTAGGAAATATGTACATGACAAAAGTTGTTTATTTTGTTGTTTAGAGAAACTTTTGTTATATACAATATCGTCGTATACCGAAGTATAAAGGCGTTATACGCTAAAAATTATAGCGGGAGCCAACAATTTTATTTGGCACAAAAGACTCAACCGAACTAAATAAAACACTCGGTATGTGCATTAGCACTAACACCTTCCTTATAATAAGCCATACTAACATTTCTAGGAACGGGCAGGAGTGGGGGTTATAAGGGATGCCTGAATTTACAAATTTTATTATTAACAAATCCACAGAAACGACGGGTATTAACTCTAAACACTGGGACGGGTAAATGTTAAAATATTGTGCAAAGTAAAGCCTTGCCAAAAAAATACCAGCAACATTCAGCCTCAAATCAATTCCCGGGCGAAGCCGGGTATCTGAGCTAGTGTATATATATATATTAACGCTCTAGCGGTCGTAAATTTTGTCAGATCGTTTCCTAAACTCGATATTTAAACTTTTATGTAAAAAATGAAGGTCAAGTTCGTTAACGGGTAATATCAGTGGGAGAGAGGGGGGGGATTCCAGATATCCCCGTTGTTACGTCGGATCGAATTGAATAGACAGAATCAATCTTATTTAAAATATAATGTTCTATAAATGTTGTTACAACCCATTTCTCAATATCTTGATTATTAACCGATATATTCGCATTTTTTAGTTCTCAATTGTTGCGATCTGGCTGCGTGATAAGCGGTGGAAGCTGAAATATATAAAAAATCCCACAACCAAACCACTAACAAGAATTTAGGAAGGGCCACCAACAATCGACTCAAGTTAAAATTCAAATATATAAATTTATTTATAATAAAAATATTCACCAATTATAAATATTAATAATTAAAATGAAAAGGCACCTTTATAAATATAATGGGGGACACTTAATAATACTTAGTCTACATTACAATAAAAGACTTAGCTGTGTAATAGAAGTGCTGACTTAGCCGTGAGAGATAGAGTAGCTTAGGCAGGCAGGAACAAGCTGAAGGATTAACTCTCCGAGAAGCAAGATCTCCCTTCCAGAGGATGCCGAATATGACTGACTTAATCCCCCGTAAGAGGGTCCTTTTATAGGGCTAATCCGGGAGTGAACTTTGAACTGCCGATCGAAATACGCTCAAAAAGTGCATTTAACGTGAATTAATTATCGAAATTCATCCGTATTATTACTTAGTGTACCGACGTTAAGAGCTGTGAATGTTATTATCAAAATCCATCGGCGTTATCTATGAAAATGCTAGAGCACATGGTGACTTCACTCTAAATTGGATATAATTCTTATGCAACTTCTCCAGGAGATGAAGACATCATCCTTTCTACTTCATCATCAACGTCCCAGACGACGAAGAAGAGGGAGAAGACATCAAAACAGTATTTATGTAGTATACTAGTTTATTTTTAATTTCCCCCCTTATATTGTATTTTGTTAGGGAAAAATTTGTCCTGTCTTTTTTAAAGTATGAGGATCCATTTTAGTGACAAGAAGTATAGGGGTTATTTTTTTTTGGTTTGTGCATTCACAAGAGATTTTCATTAATTTTTTTTATTAGGGCTTAGTTCCCAATTGTAGTTTTTGATTTAAGATCAGTTGTGAAGGCTTTAATTTTTTTTCCCCCTGTATTAGTTCTTCTTTGTCACAAGGCACCTGTCCTGTTTTTTTATTATTGTAAAGCAAATTGTATGTAAATATGTTGTAATATGTAAATATTCATATTCTTATAATGGATCCCATACAATTTTGTAAATAGGCCTTTTTAGGTTAAGTCTCTGATGTAATCAATCCCTCCCGGGCCAAATTTTGAATTTTTTTGGGAATAATTTTAGATTTTTTGGATCAAATTTTCTTTTGATAATTTATTGGTCCTGAGTTAGAAAAGTCTTACAGATATATTTTATCTTAGGTTAACGCAGACCTATTTTCCACAAAATTATTACTTGATGCATACTGTTTAGCATTTAATTCTAATTTCTCTACTCTATCAATTAATAAATTTAATTCCCTGAATGTTGAAGGAATAGTATTAAATGTAAAAAATGATCGTGTTCGGTCATTAGCATTTTCTAATATTATTTCAATTATTTCACTTTCATTTTCAAATTTCAAAATTTCTGAATATTTAATTACATGGTCTGCATATTCTCGGAATGGTTCCCCAGCCTTTTGTTGCCTATAGATATAATCAATTTTGTACTGTAGTCTAGTACGAGGCGTAGTGTTTGACAAAAGTGTGTCCCTCACTTTTTCAAACGTTAAATTGGGCGATGTTAATAAATGCTTCAAAACTGCCTGAGGCTGGGAAAATGTCAGTCTTTCAAAAATTTTATCAAACCAGGTGGGCTTTAATTTGTTAATCTCGTAAAGTGCCTCTAAAAATTCTAAGATAGAATGAGGGTCGCTAGTCCTCAAAGTGGGTACATTATTTAATAGAGAGTCAAAATATGGGGGTAATTTTTTAACAGGCTCAGAAATTCTAAATGTATCCTGGAGAAAAGTGTAACCTCTAGCTGGAGTCGATGCCTTCTCTTCAAATTGGGTTGGCTGTCTAGAAATACTAGGAAGGGCATTATCATGGGGAATATTTGTTGGTGCCTCAAATATTTTAGAAAAGGTCCCCGCACACTCCAGCATGCCCCCTAAGCACTCCGTAAGCTTGGTAAAATAAGAGTGAAATTCTGATTTGAATTCTAATAACTTTTTTTCAAGTTGCAATTCGACTAATTTTTCTATACCTTCAGCACTTAAAGTAGAGTCGTTGATTTGGTGGTGTTGATCCTGTGCAGTCATATTCTGTTGATCGGCATCCATGGTGAAAAAAGGAAAGGAGACGGTGGACACAACAACAGGACAACAAAAATTTAAATTATTTAACCTTCCTAAACCCCAATTACTCTAAACTGGGTAAAAAATTAATTTATAAAAAATTTAATATAAAATCTAAATTTAGCGATGTATACGCTAATCGGCAGACGCTCGATAAATTACGTAGCGTATAATAAAAATAAATATGCCGATAGAAAAGGTTCAGCTACAGTTAGTAGTGAGACCAAAAATTATTGTGGCTTCTCAAAAAAGGTTGAGAACCACGCTCTGCTACCACTTGTTGCGATCTGGCTGCGTGATAAGCAGTGGAAGCTGAAATATATAAAAAATCCCACAACCAAACCACTAACAAGAATTTAGGAAGGGCCACCAACAATCGACTCAAGTTAAAATTCAAATATATAAATTTATTTATAATAAAAATATTCACCAATTATAAATATTAATAATTAAAATGAAAAGGCACCTTTATAAATATAATGGGGGACACTTAATAATACTTAGTCTATATTACAATAGAAAGACTTAGCTGTTTAATAGAAGTGCTGACTTAGCCGTGAGAGATAGTGTAGCTTAGGCAGGCAGGAACAAGCTGAAGGATTAACTCTCCGAGAAGCAAGATCTCCCTTCCAGAGGATGCCGAATATGACTGACTTAATCCCCCGTAAGAGGGTCCTTTTATAGGGCTAATCCGGGAGTGAACTTTGAACTGCCGATCGAAATACGCTCAAAAAGTGCATTTAACGTGAATTAATTATCGAAATTCATCCGTATTATTACTTAGTGTACCGACGTTAAGAGCTGTGAATGTTATTATCAAAATCCATCGGCGTTATCTATGAAAATGCTAGAGCACATGGTGACTTCACTCTAAATTGGATATAATTCTTATTTAAAGGTAAAAACAATACATTTAAGCATTCATACATAATAATCTTAATGTGCTCTGTGCTGGGAATACTCAGAATATAAAATATATGGCCATTTATAATGGGCTTATGTAATGTAATGTCAATTTCATTACACAATCTTCAGTAAACCCCCACTCCTGCTCATATCATGCTAACAATAAGCTGTTATATTATGAAGCACTTTATTTGAAGCCTAAATATTAAAAAAAAATTCTCATTGAACTTTCTGGTTTTGAGAGTGACGCACTTGGGAAATATGCTTAGTTAACGCAGCTACTGCGAGACGGAATTTTTTAATGTTGTTCGTCTCATCATCGAAACATGATATACGTCGAATTTTATTGGCAAGGTTATGTGATGCAATCGCTGTTTCAAAAATTTAAATGTAACCTTAATATTAAGGGAGCTATTTAACATGTGGCCAAGTCGCCACAGTTGCGAAGCTCTAAACAATAAAAAAATAAATAAGAAATAACCCTTAATAGTATGGCTATAGTATTCATGCATTATATTCAAAAATTTCTCATTTTAATTTTAAACTTCTTGTCTTGTTTACAAGAAATATGCGAAGGCGCATGAGGGGAGATCCCGTAAGACGAACTCGAATGTGAATAAAACACAACAGGTTGTGTAGGAAAGCTGTTGGATTGTACATTTTATTCGCTCAAACTTGAATCATTTTCCTTCATTTAAAAGAGAAATAAAAAACCCCATTCATATAGTCTGATTACGGAAACGAATTGTCAATATAAAAACTGACATTTTTCAATAATGTTAATAAAAATGAAAGGAAAAACCCCCCTCTATTTATTTTTATCAGAATATGCCATAACTGTGACGTGATTGAATAAATAGAGAGTAAAAACTCTGATAGAATGATGCTAAATAAAAAATGGGGTAGTAGAGTAAATATTAAAAGAAAAGAGGAATAAGGGAGTGAAAAAAAGGGGGTATAAAAGAAAGAATCTTGACTCTCCTATTTAAGGAACAAAAAAGGTATCAGCCTGTATAACTGACAATGGGGTATCAGATGTTGTATAGTTTGTATAAGGGGAGGGGAGGACTGGCTTTGTATAGGGGGTGGGGGTGAGTCAATAGGAGGGGGGAGAGGAGAAAGAAATGTTAAAGAATCCAGGGCCTTTGCTAGGAGAGGCTCCCAGGACTCCCGATTGACAGAAGGATTCCCATAGGGATGATACAAAGACTTGCCGCTCAGACAAAGGTTTCTAGTCATCAACTCGAGTGCCTCTTAACTCTCTCAATCTCTCTCTCTCTCTCTCTCTCTCTCTCTCTCTCTCTCTCTCTCTCTCTCTCTCTCTCTCTCTCTCTCTCTCTCTCTCTCTCTCCCTCCCTCTCTCACTCCCACTCTCTCTTGCCACTCTTTGCATGTCTGTCTGATTCTCTCCCAGTTTTAACTTCTTTTTTTTTTTCTATGCATCTACTGTTTCTTAACAGCGGTCTTACACCAAAGGTTCTATAGTATTATAATGTTTTGTTTCATATTACTAAAGACTGTTAACTGTCATCTTTCTTAACCCTCGTCTCCTACGGTGGTTCTTCCTCCCACATTTCCTACGGTGGGTCGGATCCGACCATGCTGGCTCCTGAAGAGCGTAATCATTAGAGAAGTACCACCGGACCAAGTATCCGTATACACCTGGAAGGGAAGACTCCGCCCAAGGAAACCGGATAAGACTCAAATATATACCAGAGATGAACTAACAACTCTTCAGTCACAGAGATAGCCCTGAGGAAGATAGAAGCATGTCTAGCGAAACGTTGGCAACCAAGACACGGTCAAGGCCCGAAGAACTTAATAGTGTTAATGACCAGGACCGTGGAAGTCTACGAGTATATAAGTCATTAATTATGCAGGAAAAGGATAAATATTGATTAAAAACTAAAAAAAATAAATATTTTTATTTACTTTAATGTTTAAAAAAGTTAACATTGATACTTATATCAGTCTTCATTGTCTTTTGACTAAATTTTGACAGTCTCTTAAAGCAATATACTTAAATTATTAAAAAAAATACAAATTACAAAATAAAGGAACAAAAGTAAGAATTAAATTCAAGAAAACTTGTTGTCTTGTCGTCAAACCTGCATTTCTCGAGGATAAATTCAAATCGTGCTCGGGACATAGCACATCGAAACATGGGTGGACCATAAATTTGGGAAAACATTTCCTTGGTATTCAGGGTGAAATTTTTCAATCTGTCACTCAAATATGGGAGGCCAAGAAAGGCTTTAAATTCTTCATTATTTGTAATGAAATATACGAATTAGATTTCTTCGTTTCTGTACTTTACAACATCACTTATCATTTCTTCACCAATGAAAAGTAAAAACAGTTTCAAAATATCCGTGATGCCTCTTGCTTCTCCTCTTGGGCCAGGATTTCTTCTGACCACATTGATTGCAAGAACTCTGGAAAATTTTGATCGCATCGGCTTATCGGTCCAGAGGGTTTCCCCATCCTTGCCGAAATCGAAATTTCTCTCATCATCGTCAAAAACCTGGTCATTTTTCAATCCACACTCATCATCACTCTCATCAGCATCAAATACATCATCAACGTTGTGTAATATCTCATCTTCCTGCTCGGATGTACTATCCTCGTTTTCTTCCAATATGTCTTCATTCTCTTGGCGTCGAAACTCCTCCAAAATTTCTTCCGGGGTCGTGAAAATTTTATTGAATGCCATTCTAAAAAAAAAATCGTGCATTCTTATGGGAATGTAGAAATAATCATGAAAAAATCTAAAGCATAGAACCTACGGTGGGTCGGATCCGACCCCTAACTTATTTCCTACGGTGGGTCGGATCTGACCGAATGGTCAATAATTAGGAGATGACACTTACCTGAGCGAAGAGGACTTGTCAGCCCCCCAGGCACAACTGGAGAGGAGGGTACCTAGGACCATGGTGTAGTCAGGGAAGCCAGGCGATTTTTAGACTAGGGGGAACCGGCGCCCCGGTCGGATCCGACCCAACCGTAGGAGATGAGGGTTAATAATAATGACATTTAAAACTGTGTAAATAAATATTTAGGTTACTTATGCTTTGGTACCAATGAAACTTATAATTTCGAATATTCCCCCTATCGCTCTACGGTCTATCTGGTAGGTATAAGAGATAGGAGTATAGGCTTATGCAGTAAAAGTGTGTGTGTATAATATTTTTCGAGTCTTTATTTATTACAATATACCGCATCTAATATTGTCATTAGTGGTATATGAATCTATATTTCTTGGAACAAAGAAGTTTCAGTTAAAAATACAAAAAGCCGTCTTCATCTCTAAGGAGTTCTCTTAAGTTCGGTTTAAAGTTCAAAACTTTTCTTGGAAGATCGTATTTTTTACAATTAAGGAGAAGATGTGAGACAGTAGGATGGTCATAACAACAATTGCATGTTGGGGGGAATAAGCCTTTCAATAAATAACTGCCTTCGGATACTGGCAAGAACATCTTATTTTTTTCGGATTTTCTACTTGTAGTATTCCAATGCTCAGTAATTTCATTGATTTGTCGCAGTTTATTGTTATGTTTATTCGACCAGTCGGACTCCACCTTTGAAGTTTGAGCTTTTGAAACTCTCGTTTCCAATCATCTGGGGAGATGAAGGTTACTGTAGTTCCATCTTGTCGAGCTCTACGAGCTTCCAAATCCGTCATTTCATTACCCTCCAAATCAAAATGTGAGTGAACCCAAACAAGTGATATATTTTTTTCTGAGGTTTGTACTAGACCTTTTACTAGGTCCGTGAGGTAACATTGTGACTTTGGGTTGGCAAGACTTTGGAGTCTTCATACTAGGTCAGGAAAAATAATTGATTCTTGTTCACGCCATTTGTGGTAGATCTACAATTTGCTTATAGATAACATGACATGCTCAAATCCTCCATATCTCCCAAGACCTAAGATAAGGTAGTGGCTAGCTCTTAGTCAGTATGCATTTAGGCAATAGACAGTTGTGTCTAAGTCTATCCTTAAAACTTGAAGTGGACAGTTTTCGCGTCATTTGCCATTACAACTAGAAGAGTGCTAGTGATCACCAGGAAGACTGCTTTAAGGAAACTCTTATAGTATTCTCTAATCGCGTGGTCTGCTTGGGACGTTTTATTGTCCTCATTATCAGCGTTTAATCAAGTGATTTCTGATTATTCTTTTGAATAATTGTGATAAAAGAAAATATGTGCATTAATAAAAAATAGAAAAAAGTTGATCAGAGATTAAACATGTGAATTATATATATTTTAATTGATTAGAATCTTTAAAGTGATGGTTGATCAATTATAAATGACTTATTTACTATTTAGACTACAGTTTATTAAAGATAATCGATATATTTTTATTTCGTGAAATATCGAAATAAATCAGCCGCCTTGACCCGCCATATTTTCTAAGCCATTCTCTGACTGGCAAGCTAGTAGAAGGATCTGAAAAACGATTTATCCGTTAGTTTAGTTATCTTTTTGCATTAGAATTTCTCATGATGAGAGGTCATGTGGACGTGAAACTAGTAGAGATATAAAAATTATTTTAATAATCATTTGAGGTTTTCAATTTGGGTTGACCTTCTACCATATATTAATTAAATCGTTCATATTTTCTCATAACTTAGAGTGATAAATCTATATTATATACAAATTACATTCCAATATGATTGGCTGTGTAAATGTAGTCTTGATTAACAAATATACTCATTAAAAACATTTATGCGTTTCTGTTATTAAAAACAAATTAAATTAGAAAAGCGATATCTCATTTGGGGTGTAAACTATTCCTTAATAACAAAAATAATTGGAAGTTATATAGCAATTAAGTCGTCCTGAAAAAAAAAATATAACTTCTTTTTTCTAATTTGTTTAACTGTAGCTATAAATTGAATTTACAAAATATTAAATACAATTACTAAAAAAGCAACAATTTTTAATTTCATATTAAAAGAAATACTGAAGCAATTAATTTTCCTGGGAAGTGGGGGAGCTTGCAGAGTTGAAATGAGAAGGGAGAAATTAATTATGCAGATGAAAGAGCCAAACCGATGCCTAATTCACCGACCCTAATTCTAGTCAAATTGGCACAAATCGTGGGCACTCCCCCCTTGATTTAGGCACCCTTTCACAACAATCCCTCACCTCTTCTTATCTACGCAACCAACAAACCTTATCATTTTGCACAAACAGTGAATGAAATCTATTAACATCATGGTTTTGTTGTTGTAAAATCAATCTAAATTGAATAAGTGATTAAATGCTGTATACTAAGTGTTATACAAAATGTATTTGTAATTATGGTTAGTTTGTATTTTATGGAAGTTAACCCTTCCCCAAAAAAGAGTTGATGTCATATATTACACACACTCACAGACAAAACTATGAGACTAGCTACCCTAGTCGTAGTAAAACTATAAGCCCGATTAAAAATACAGTGCATAAAAGAACATCCTCATCCCTTAAAAAAATTCTGTTGTTTTATTTATTGAATAAAGTATATATGTCTTATAATCGCTAAAAATATTTCACAACTTGCATTTAAGTAAGCATCATGTTTCTGAGAGTGTACGCACATATTTATAGTGCATAAATTACATTTGTGCATTTCTTTTTTTATTTAAATCGTGTAATGCTTTTTTTTATATTAATTACGACTTAAAATTGGGCAAGGCGTACAATGTTTTTGATAAAATAAAAAAGTCCGCCATCCACGGGCTGGGTTAACTAATCAGATTTCCCACGTGCACCGCGCATTTACGCTTATCACAAAAATTAAATGTTTAATGAGAACAATATTTGGCATTTATGCTTCAAATAATGTGCTTCATGATACAACAGCTTATTGTTAATTTTTCATGAATAGGAATGGTGGTTTATTCAGAGCCGAAAACAATAAAATTCAAATATCTCGGTTAATATTCATGATACAGAACATTCTATAGAACAACATTTATAGACGATTCAGTTTGCAATAAGACTGGTATTATACAATTGTTTGATCTGACTCATAATAACAGAGATATTAAGACTTTCTAAATTCCTTCCTCTAACCTCCCCCCCCCCCTCCTCTGGCCGGATTTCAGCCATTACCGAAGTTCACCTTTAGTTTTATCTAAAACATGTTTTATAAAACAATGTCGAGTTTGGTAACGGTCAAAAAGAAATTGCTACTGCTAGACCGCTAACAGAAAAATATAAAGTTTTGAAGTTACTTTGTTGTCATTTCCTGGGTAGGATCGTTGGCCATTTGAGGAAATTGTTCGGAAATCGGGTCATGAGTACGTCATCAATTGCTCATTGCCCTAAAGGGAAATCTGTTAAAATATTGCCTGTCCTCTTCAAGTTCTGACTAATTAATTAATTCAAGTCTCATACCGATTAATAGGTTCCTGTACCGTCCAGCATCTCAGGAGAAATTTAATCATGATTTACATATGAATCAGTATATTATGCTGTAGGTCAGGTGTGGGCAACCTTGACGTGCTGCGGGCCAAACTTATGTGTGCGAATACGTTCGCGGGCCGCTTTTAAAAGTAGTGCATTTTAAAAAGTGTTCATAATTTTTAACGACAGATATCACACATGAATTATAATGACAATGTTATTATAATAAAGTTTCTTCAAATAACAAAATGAAATGAAAAAACAGGTACGACATGGTACAATCAATGAGTGTGAATTTGGGAAACTAATCCATAGATGTTTGGATTAATTCCACTGATACAAAGACGAAAAGAATTTTCCTTGTACGATGTTTTGATTTATTAACTTACATCAATTAAAAGAACTTTTTGCATTTATTAGTACTGCTAAACACACAAATCTCTCCTCATCTTCCTCATTTGGAGTTAGTAGTGTAATATTTTTGTTTGATTGGGCTTTTCAAAATGTCTCGTGGGCCGGATCAAACCTTACCGCGGGCTGGGGGTTGCCCACATATGCTGTAGGTAAATGTCTATAATAAATATTACTTGAGTACTTTTGACGGCTCGTTTCACGTTTTCAACTATGGCTTGTCAGATGATTGAACAATAAAGTTGGCTTACTCTTAGAGAGGCTTTCCCTCCCTCCACGTTTGTCTTTCAGCATACCAAAGCCCCATCGATATTCCATTTAGATCATCTAACTCTTTTTCCATCTCTATCATTAAGCCTCAATCACATTGTGAAGAATTCTTACATCTTTTAATGTTAATTTATAAATATTGTTGTGAAAATTAAATACATGAACGATTAAAAGAGATAGCCGCGTAATTGGGAGGTACGAGGGAGATGAAAGGAGCCGACGAGGAGGGACTGCTGGCGCCGGCAGTGTCTGGATTATTCCAGACTTTAAGAGTCCAGTACCTTGGAGTCCTTCGTCCTTTGAGGTTGCCACTCCTCTGTATAAGCATGTACAACTCGCCCGACAGTTTAGTTTGTTCTCAGCTGTCTTTAAGTGATCGTCAGGGCTACAGTGCGACTTAGTGCAGTGCGGTAAAGTGTTTTTATGTGAAGAACAGTGTTGTGCCGTGACTCATTAAAAAACAGTATAGTGCCGTGTTTAAGACAGTGCTGTACCATTAACTTCGCAAAGTAAAGGACAGTGCAGTGCCGTGATTTTGTGAACTTTAGTGTCCGTGAGTGAATTATTGACTGTGTAATCTGAAGAACAGTGAAGCAATCAGTGCATACTGTGAGGAGTAATTAAGAATAATTAATTAAGTGTGTAATGCATTGTTAAATAAATTGTGCAGTGATAAAAACTCTGAAGCTTGTGTGTGTTTAATTTTTCAATCCAAAAGAACTCTAATAAACAACGTTTATTACTGATTTTGTAATAAAACGTAACAATATTATATTCGAAAACATCTTATTAACCTTCCGTCGGGCGTGTGATCTCTCAGATACACGGTTTCTAGAAAAATATTTGCTACTCCTCCTAGCAGAGAGTGGTGGTGTAGTGCTTCGAGTTATGTGGTTTAGAGGTCCCCCCTAAAGGTCAGTAGTGTCACTGCGTTTGATGGAGTCGTGTGTTTCACCTGCCATTCAGTTTTATCTCCTAGATACCACGCGCCCGATCTCGTAAGTTTTTTTGAAATCTGTATTTCACAAATATATACATCAATTAACTTTCTCTTTATTGAATGTAATTATATAAACCAATTTTTCTATTATTTTGCTCATACATGAGCTTTCAGAAGAACTTATTCAAGAAAATATTGTATGACGCAGTGACAACAGTAGACGTTTACCAACCGAACTAGGGACGAAACTTGACGAGTACAGACTCATTGGACCATACATTGAACTCAAGTACAGAACAGCATAAAAAAAGTCCCTCCTCTACAACGAACTAAAGCATATGATGTGAACCAAGCAAAACTAAAAAGAAATGTAGGTTTCCTCATTATTTTTGTGAGATTTGCAAAAGCAAAATTTGTTTACAACATAGTTCCACGCTTAATTGTCATGCAGCTCTGCGAAAGAAATAATAATTAATCTGGTATTTTTAAAAGGATTGGTACATTAATATTTAGATGATTTTTTATAAATCTTATCTAAAAGTGATTTCGTGCTACTTATTTTTGAATGAAGTTATATTTAGATATTTTGTTCACAAACTGAAATGACTTATGAATAATTAAGACATGTGCATTTAAACTATTTCTTTTGGTATTTCTATGTTTTAATTATATTATAAAAATTATCGTCCATGGTTTTAATAACAATGAATCTATAACCAACTTGGTTATATTATCTACCATGATTTTTTTTATTATAGTACTGTCAATTTTGAAAATTGTTTACTGCTTTCAAGCAAATACTTCCTCAAATATGGTTTCTAATTACACACTGAACATTTTAGTGCAAAATATATATTAAAAACTGTATTTCCGTAAAAACGGTTGAGGTTGTATCTCTGAGATACACGCGCCCGAAGGCGGAATATTTTTGACGCGCCCGACCGAGGGTTAAATACCGTGAACCTTACTTTCATACAATCAGAACTATAATTAACACGAATTTCATGTTATAGTTCACATTTCAGGTTTTAATCACAGTTCCCCTTTCTCTTTGGAATTTCTCTAAAGAGAAAGGGTTGCCATTCTATGATAACATTTAACTAAATTAAATTTTGGTAGATTTTCCTTTGGAATTAATTTGTCCATAAGCTGTGAAGACAAGCAATTACAAGAGGTAGATGGCTGGGGATTTACTGTCTTTACCCCTTTGGCTAGGATATTAGAGTGAGATAATCCGCTCGGATATCTCGAGCCCAGTGCTAACACCACAACAACGGTCCGTAATAACTCCTTCAGTAATTAATAAACAACCAACATAACTAATTAACTCGCATTATTAATATCCGTGCCGCTAGCAGACATCAACCCCCAGCTTTCATCATTCAATATACATAGGCTCAAAGTGTTAGTGACTTTATCAGCACACAAATACCGAAGCTTACTAAGGCGGCGTGTTTGATCTATCATACCCTTAGTACAATTGATTACATAAAGGTAACAACACGTACTCATTTAACTGGCATCTATTAGCAAAATTGGTTTCCAAACCAACCGGGCGGTGTAACAGAAAGGAAAGAGGATGGAAACGCTTATGAAGCGTTTTTTTAGGACAAGTGATTCCGTAACACAGCAGCTGCGTTAACTAAGCAGATTTCCCATTTGCGTGACGTATTTGCATTCAAATAAAGTGGTTCATGATATATCAGCTTATTGTTAATATGTCACGAGTAGGAGGGGGGAGGAGGGTTATTGATGGCCGAAAACTAAAATAAAGAAATATCTCGTTTATTTTTCAATATAGGGAAAACATGTACCAACATTTATAGAAATACAATAAGATTGATTCTATACAATTTTTCGATCCGACACATAATAACAAAGATATTTCAAAATTTGCCTCCCTCTAATCCCCCCCTTCCCCAGGTGCGATTTCAACCGTAAACTTGATCTTTTTTTTTTTTACATAAAATGCTTATATATGGAGTTTGGTAACGATAAGACAAAAATTGCGCCCGCTAAAGCGGTAACAGACTATATGTATGTATATATATATATATATATATATATATATATATATATATATATATATATATATATATATATATATATATATATATATATATATATATATATAAAAAACTTTGAACGGCCTCATTTTGTAATCTACTAGGTAGGATGAATGGACATTTGAATTCATTTTTCGAAAATCCCGTTATGAATAAAACCTCAATACCTGATTTTCCTTAAGGGAAATCTGCTAAAAGAGTTGTTATATTTATTAATCACTGTCTAAATCATTTTGTTCAAACACGATAGCTGGTGTAAAAAACACGTTTAACCAATTTTAATGTATCTACAGTTTATTGTCAGTATTTAAAGCCTGGTCACAGTCGGATGATACTACTGTTTTATGTTACAATACCCGCTAAAATCTATAAGATTATTAAAGTCTTCAAAAAAAAAATGACCTCCCGGCTTTCTCATGCAATAATCATCCTTTCAAGTTCTTGTGACAAAATCATTATGCTATAGTTCGGACTTCCAAATATCTTGAAATATTTGATTAGTGTAAACATATATTGGTTTTCCCTACTCGTTAAATACTATTTATTTGAACCGAGCGAACCAGTTGACTTGCTATATCCAAGTTCCCATGCACAGATAATTGAACATTTGGTAATATAAAACTACGTTTTTATAATTTCTGTTCTTAGTTGCTTTTATTTATTAATATTTTTCTGTTCATTGTTTATTTTGGAGTAAACCCTATTTCTTTATTTACGTTGCAGTCGTAGCTGGTAATTTTATTTTGTTTTTTTAAATAATGTGTTCATAAAATTTCTTTAGCTTGAGATAATAAGTTAGTAATTGAATATACCACAATGGATGTTTTGGTAACTAATTTTTTGTCATATTCTTGTAATTATGAATTATTGTGTTTATAATAATTTTTAAGTATTCTCATTATTTTAACTTCTTGTAATGTTTCAAAACTGGATATTTTCTTGATTTATAGAATACTAGCTAAGGTACCCGGCTTCGCTCGGGAAACCATTTGAGGCTGAATAATGATATTATTTTTTTGGGGTTGCTTTACTTTGCACAATATTTTTACATTACCCGTTTTCTGTGCATGTATCTTTTTCTATATATAACAATCATAGGTTATCATATTATTATAGTAAAAAATAAGGAGTTTCGTTGATTTCGATTTAGTCTTTTGTGTCCTAAAACATTGTTCACCCCTTCTATAGTTTTTCGTGTATAGCTCATTTATACTTCGTTATACTGAAAAAAGTGCATGTAATAAAAGTTACTTTAAATAGCAAAACAAATAACTTTTTTTATATGCATGTTGGCCGAAAAAGGAATAGATTACGAAATATTGGGATTTTATATTTCACACCTCCCTTATAACTCCCACTTCTGTTCTTACCTTATAATTTTAATATAGCTTATAACCAGGGAGGTGTTAATACCAAATCACATACGGAGTTTCGTTTAATTTGGTTGTATCATTTGTGCCATATGAAATTGTTGACTTCCACTATGGCTTTTAGCGTATAACTCATTTATACTTCGGTATACGACCAAAAGGTATATTACAAAAGTTGCTCTAAATAACGAAATAAACAACTTTTGTTATGTGCATATTATATTTGCCGAAAAACCAATACGAGACGAAATATCGCTATTTTTAATCTCAGGCCTCCCTTATAACCCCCACTCCTGTTCGACTCAGAGAATATTATTACAGCCAGAAACCTAACCTGTTTTAGTGGTAATATACATACCAAGTTTCTTAAAATTCGGTTCAGCCGTTTACGAGTCTATTTAACACAACATACGTGTTGTCTACATACACACAAACATTGATTTTTATATATAAGAAGATAACAACGCCGTTGATATTTATTTTATTTTTTTAAATCTCTGTTTTTATTTAACCTTGAATAGTTTAACAATTGATTGATGATTATACAAATAGTGAAAGGTAGCAGAGCAATTTCACCTACAGGAGCATGTTTACAGAAAATAATTGTTGTATTTATATTAGGTGAACAATTCTGCATACAACCGAGAACAAAGAAAAAGACAAATACAGATTCTATACATTTCACTTGACGCCCAAAACCGCTCACAATGAACACTCCACAACTAAACCTCTCTGGGGCTTTTGAGGTGTTCAAAAGCACAATGCTTTTAAATATACAATATCGGTATCCCGAGCAGAATACATGTAGTTGGGGAATGTGCTGTGATCTATGGACGAATATTGAATGACTCGCTGAAATATAGAATTGAACCACCAATAGAGCGAAACACTGCATGTGTAAGGTATGGATTACAACACAGGCATTATTACAGGCAACATCAAATGCAACATTGGTGTGGTATTCATCGATTTCCAGATGCCAAATTAGCCAGTTATTTATCAAATTCCTGAAGACATTGCTAAAATGACAAACCTAGCTCCTTTATTTCCTTGATGTGACCTATGGCGGGCTATCAAATTCTGCTTGACCTTAAATTATTAGACTCTCACTTTTATTTTAAGTGTTAATAATTTATGGCAGTCATATTTTATGACATATTTATTATTTTATTTACATTCATATTTTTTGAAAGTGATAACAGCAACTTTTATGACGCTAAAGAGCGTCAATGATTACAATAATTTACACTGTAAAGGTGATGTTTTGAGCCATTAAATGATGAACTTGATAAATGTATCTAAGGTATTAACATTCTTTCACAGAGATCAGTAAATGTCCGTTACGCAGGAGATGCGTTACCTAAGCAGACTTCTCGTGCGCCACGTATTTATCTCATAACGTAAACTTTCAATGAGAACGTTATTTGGTATTTGTGTTTCAAATAAAGTGATTAATAATATAACAGCTTATTGTTAATATTACATGAGTATGAGTGGGGGTTTAGTGAAGGCTGAAAACAAAAAAAATACAAATTTAACTGTTAGTAATGAAGATAACGAAAAACCGCACATAACCACATTTATAGAACATTAAATTTGAAGACCACAGGCAAAGAACATTCTAAGTCAATTTTTTTCAAAAATGAGGTTTTCGCGCTATCTAGTAGCTAAGGCCGAGTACTACAAGCTAGTCTACTCATCAAGGGGAAAGAACTTTCTGTGTCACTATTCACACATTAAAGCTGGAAAAAATCATATACAGGGAAATATCATTCTATGTTCAACCAGCTGATTGATTTACAGTGGAAGAATATTCTATGTCACTATCAGCTGTTCAAGTTACTTTGAAATAACATTCTATGTTTAACATGACCTCTCAGTTTTACGTACTTTGTTGTCAGTGATTGTGGGTTGTTTAAGTCAATTCATTGAATTTTAACTTATTATTAATAGTGGATAGTGATCAAAATGAGTGATAACGACGAAAATATTACTGCAATGGCTACAACAAAGAGGAAATATGGAAGAATATCAGACGCAACGAAGAGAATCCGTGCCATGTCACACATGCCTGGTGATCCGTGTAATTGTATGCGCTTTAAATGCTTTGAAACAATCAAAGAAAAGGAAAGAGACGAACTATTGAAACAATTTAATCTAATGGCGGACTACAATAAACAAATGGAACATTTAACCGGATTTATTAGTGTTTTACCGTTCAAACAGCGTAGGCCTCGAGTGAATGAAGAGGATTCTACTTCTCTTAAAGAATTCTCTTACGAATACAAGGTAAGGATTTTGACAGATGGGAAAGTCAATGAAATCACTGTCTGTCAAAAAGCATTCATATCATTGCATGGAATTACAAACCAAACAATTAATACGATTAAAAAATCTTTGAATACCACTGGAAAAGCTCCAGTTGATCAACGAGGCTAACACAAAAACAGAAAACATTCAAAACCAAAAGAAACACTGGATAAGGTCCACGAACATCTATCTTCTTTAAAGGGATGAAAAAAACCAGTAAAGTGTACCTCTCTGAAGATCTAAACATTAATAAACTTTATAAAATGTATTCTGAATTATATCCAAATAATCCAGTATCATACGAATTCTACAGAAATGTGTTCAATAATCTTAAATATTCACTTATTCTTTTATAATAATAAATATTTACTTATATTCTTCGACTTTTTTAATGTGTTCTTATGTAAAGTTTATAAATTCCCAATAACCTATGTATGAACATAGAATGTTATTTCCATGTTTCAACTGACTTAGACTATTTTTTCACTGTTTTTTATGAAATTATGTTTGATTTATTTTTTTTTAATAAATATAACCAAAAATGGAGATTGAACAGTTTTATTTCGAATTTAAATCTCTTTGATCAGTACAAAAAAAATGTATTGTTCAATAAATATCAATTCTCAATTTTCATATGACGTTTCAAAGACTAATTTTCAATTTACTCAAAAGTAAGAAAAAGTGACTTAGAATGTTCTTTGCCTGGGGTCTTCATTTGCAATAAGATTGATGGTTCTATACAATGTTTCGATCCGACGCTTAATAACGGAGATATTGAGAATTTTAGAAATTCCCCCCTCTAAAACCCCTCCTCCCACTGGTCGGTTTTTAGTCATTAACGACATTGATCTTTAGTTTTACATAAAACGTTTAAATGTCGAGTTTGGTAACGATTAAACATATATTGCGGCCTCTAGAGCGTTTTATATATATATATATATATATATATATATATATATATATATATTCTCATGAAATGAAGTACCTACAAACTTAGAACTTATTTTCATATAAAACAAAGTAAGCTATTGAAGTAGCTCCAATAATGATGATACCTCGCCAAAAAAGAACATTTTTCGGATTTTAGTTTTGAATTATTCCAATTTTTAAATGAGCTAAGCCAAACCACCAGATAGTTCGGTACCAAGCATTGTTTTGAAGGAAATTTTATCGTGGAACGAAGATGGGGTTAATAATTAGTACCATTAGTCATTAATGTTTAACTAGGGGCTCAGGTTAGCCATGCGAGTTAAAGCGTTAACCTTTATCTCATATGGTAAACCTAGAGTGGCGAGTTCGATTCTTGCCTGGGCAAAGGAAATTATTTAGTGACGAAATTCATTAAATAACGTCCTAAAATCCCACCCTGGCTAGAAAAGGGTGGTAACCTGTAGATAACCCGTCCCGATTAGCCTAAGTAGCAAAAAGTGGACGTTAATAAATAATAATAATGTTTAGATTATTTCTACATATTTAGTTTCTTTTAATTTATTCTATTTTAATCATAAATATGTTGTTGTTGAAACATTTTATTGTTGTAACTTTGATTGTTTTATATGCTTGACTAGGTATGTACATTTAAAAAAAATTGTTTTAGACCGTACTCTTTATTTATTGTGCTGTATAGTGTTGTAGCTCTGATGATGGGAATGTAAATTCCTGAAGCAATAAGCGTTGGTTAAAAATAAATTGTGAGGAGCCACGAAACTGTGTACTGAATAACCTAATATTATTAGGCCTTAGAAGTGAAGTGAGCGAAATAGCACCTTCCTTTCCTTTAGTTCTGTGGTTACACGAAGCACTGCAGAAACTTAATTTATGAAGACAATACAAAACTTAGTCAATGAGTAATGATGAAGCTCTGTCAAAAATGACATCGGATTAAGTTAAGAAAATAAGGCACCGATGATTTGTCCATGTTAAAGGGAAAAGAAAGACGATAAGACTGATGCCCGGAGTTCACAGAGAGGAACGTCAAAGTTAGTTGGTCAACCCACAGATCCACTATCCCTTAGGAATTCCTTCGTGTATGAACTATTCAGTGTAAACCTTTGTCATACAACTTGTGATCCAGGTAGGCTTCAATGGAGGGGTATCCAGTAGAAAATTTAAAGAACAGAAAGAACACTTGTAAAACTGATATAAAGATGCTGCTGAACCTATTTATAATACTGACTGAAGCTAAAGAGTTTAAGGTTTATTTAGTACTTTTCCTGCCAACCATCAGATTGAGTTCTTCTTTCAACTTCAGTGAGCTGATATGTTAATAGGAACTGCTCGAAGAGGCAAGCTGGACCACCTTAGTAGATTGCGTGAGATAGGGACGTTCTGGGTGAGCAAACTAGGACAGCTTTAAATCCCACTTCTCATTTAGGTTTCTCACTTGGGAGGTGTAAGCCCTAGGGGTGGCTCTGTACTGCCTACGATACAACAACCTGCTCACAAATAACCTTTCCATTAAACGCTTTTAAATTAAAACCAACATACAAATCAATTGTTGAATAACTTAGTTAACTTTATTTAAGGCGTAGGGCTTCATATATTTCTTTAATTTGCCTTGAGATTCTGGACGGTAGAAGAACCAACTAATTATTAAGTGTGCTTTTACAGTAAATACTTGCAGAGGACAAGTCCTTTTTTATTCATCCTAATATCTAATCAACATGGAGTTGTTTGTTTAACTTAGGCGTGTTGCACGTAAGAGGATCCTGCTGGTTAATTGCACGTTAGCGTGCGCAAAAGAGGAGGTACGAGTCTTGGAACGAACGATCCTCCGTCGTATATTTGGACCAGATGAGATAATTGAAAGTTGAAGAGGGATAAGGCATAGACAGATCTATGACATGTATGGGGATGTTATGACGAACCTCAACTTGTCCGTCAAGCAAATGCTCCACAAACTAAGCAGATTTCCCATGTGCTAGTATAGGGTGGTCCACGGGAAACGGACGGTTTTGAATCGCGCAGTATTGGGTGGCTGGTGGAGGGGGGAACGCCCCGCCAAGGTCACTCGACTCCCCACCGCCTGCCATTCAGTCGCCATTATGCCGCTGTGGACGAAAGGTAATCGCGTGTTTGCATACGACACATTTATAAAAAGTGGCGAATCAGTAGTTGAAACTCAACGATGTTTCAGGCGTTATTTTCATATCGGACGCCATGGTGAAATACCGAGCAGGAATACCATTCTAAGGTGGGTAAATTCATTTAGATCCACGGGTTCTGTTATGAAAACAAAGCATCATGTCTACAAAGAAAAGCCACGCACTCTGGAAGCACTGAAGACGGCAATACGAAACCAAATCGTTCTAATCACTGAAGAGCAATTAAGAAGAGTGGACGTCAATTTTCAAGAAAGACTTAAAATGTGTGTTCGTGAAAATGGCCGCCATTTATGTGATTTTTATATAAAAAGTAAAGTAATTTTTTTTAAAATGGCATACATTTAGCTTTATTATTGTGTAAATAAAATGTGTCTGTCTTCAAAACTAACAGAGTAACCGTCCGTTTCCCGTGGACCACCATGTATAGCACTCTCTAGATAACATCTCACCACAAATACCCTATTTTTATGTTAAACAACAGATGAATATAAGACGGAGGGGGGGGGGTTACTGAAAGCTGAAAACAAGACAGCACGGATAGCTCGGTTAATAATTGAGTCATGAAAAAATGAATAGCGCAACAATTGAAGAGCATCAATAATTTGACAAGATTGGTCCTAAAACATTTTACGATACGTCTCATAATAATAACAGTATTTTGTATTTTCAAGTACCCCCCCCCACTCCAAACCCCTACTATTTGAGGCCCCACTTCGGCCAATAACAAATATGTTCTTTCGTGTTGACTGAAACAGTTAAATATCGACTGTGGTACAGATCAAGTACATCATTTTCGTAACAATAACGTTAAATCTTAATGGATGACTTCATCACTCAACGAATTTGCATGTATCTCACATAATACAGGTCCCCTCTAAACCCCCACTCCGATATCAGCCGTTAACGAACTTGATCTTTTATTTTACATAAAACGCCTATATATCGACTTTGATAACAATTAAACAAAAATTGCAACCACTAGAGTGGCAACAGACAACATATATATATATATATATATATATATATATATATATAATTTTGAATGGACCTCATTTTCGTCATTTAGGAGTAAAAGTAAAGTCCTAAGTAGGATCGATGGACATTTGAGATTTTTCAAAAATCACGGCATGAGTACAACCTCAATAGCAGATTTCCCTTAAGAGAAATCTGCTGAAACAGCAGTGTGCTGGACAGGAGAGAAAGAGGCAAATCACGGCCTTGATAGGATGATGCTGTCCCGAACTGCGCACCGCAGAGTGTAATCGGCAATATTGAAGAGACCAAGGACCACTCTACCCAGTAGTATGAATAAGTAAGTAATCATTCACAATAAATTACTCATTCCAAAAATGGATGAACCAAATGAGCCAAAAGTAAAACATTAGTACTTTAAGTCTTCCTAAGAGATCATCCAAACTCGAATTCAATACAAACTTCTGCTGTAGGGAATAATAATGAATGAAAAAGTGTAGGGATATAATAATGAATAGCCTTCAGATAAGACATGCCGAAAGACTTCATTATAGTCGGGGAACCAGAGCTTATACCAGGTATCCCAGACTGCTTATTCCTCTAAATAAATTCAGTCCCATTGTTCATTGCGGAGTTGGAGACCACTATTAACACACAATATTAGTAATTGTTAAGTAAAGTTCAAATTTACAATTATTTGAAATATACATTCATGACTAAATGTATATCTTATCTGTGAAAGCAAAAGCACTATAATGTGAAGGATTGTCTGGATTTTAGCAGATTTCCCTTAAGGGAAATAAGCTATTGAGGTCCTACTCATGACGCGATTTTTGAAAATTTTCTACAAATGTCCATCGATCCTACCCAGGAGATGACAAAAATGAGGTCCGTTCAATATTGTATATCTATATATATATATATAATATATATATATATATATATATATATATATCTGTTAACGCTCTTGAGGTCGCAATTTTTCTTTCTTCGTTACCAAACTCGATATTCGAACGGTTTACGCAAAAAGACAGATCAATTTCTTTAATGGCTGTAATCGGACCAATGGGACGGGTGTTTAGAGGGGGGATTTTCGAAAATTCGAAATATCTCCGATACCATACGTCGGATCAAAATATTTTATAGAACCAATCGTATTGCCAATTAAATTTACTATAAATATTGTTCTATACATTTATTCTCTATCTTGAATATTAACGGTGATGTTTGCATTTTTTTAAAATTTGGGCCGATAAGTTGATAAGGGGTTTCCCGCGAAAAGCTAGTTCGGCCTTTTGCCGCAACTGTTCGGCTCTCGTATGGAGATTTTCCTATAGTATAACTTCACGTGGGAAATCTGCTTAGTTTACGCAGCTCCCGCGTGACGGACTTTATATATATATATATATATATATATATATATATATATATATATATATATATATATATATATATATATATATATATATATATATATATATTTGTCTGTTAACGCTCTAGCGGTCGCAATTTTCGTTACCAAACTCGACATTTAAACGTTTCATGTAAAAATAAAGATCAAGTTCGTTAAAGGCTGAAATTGGACCATTGGGAGAGGGGGTTTAGAGGGGAGGATTTTTGAAAATTCAAAATATCTCCATTACTATACATCGGATGAAAAATTATATAGAATCAATCTTATTGCAAATCTATTTTCCTATAAATAGTGTTATATACATTTATTCCGTATCTTGAATATTAACCGAGATATTTGCATTTTTCTGTTTTCAGCTTCTGAGATGAGAGAGACTAACTTCGGGTCTAGTCGTGAGTTTCCGTCAATAGCTAGTTCGGGCCGTTTTCATAACTGTTCGGCTCTCTATTCTGAAATTTCTCTATTGTATAACTTCACGTGGGAAATCTGCTTAGTTTACGCAGCAGTTGCTTGACGGATTTTTTTTTTATCTCCGGAGTTTTCTTAGCCTTAATCATCTTACCCCCGTATCATGTAAATATATTTTTTTTTTGGCAACCTTCATGGAGATTTCTTATGGAATAGTCTAATCAACAAAGTCAACCCTAGTTAATAGCATAGGAAATATCCGGCTCAACAGATAAATTCATTATTGTGGCGTCGATATTTTTCGTTTCATTATCTCTACTCATCATCATTGAACTGTATCAGATCTGTAATATTCGTTTTGCTTGAAATTACTCACCTTTGAAGTCATAATACAAAGTTCTTATACGAATCAAGTTACATGTACTACAGAATATCCATATTGTATGACTAATTGACATATCAAGTAGTGAGATAGTTTCCCGTAACATATGTAATGCTGTCACGTCTCTCGTTAGATGCATCATTATTGGCTGATTGCACAACTTTCAACAGACTTGATAATTGAGTCATGGGTATTTAAAGCGTTTACCAAATTTACCAGATCATGAGCAAGACATGAAGGCCTCTACCAAAATATTTGACAATAGTACGACAAATTGTTATTATATTGTGCCATATAGCGTTTTTGATAGCGGTGATTTGATGGTAGTTCCCATTTAAAACGTAATGCGGTAAATAAGAGTTGCGAAGAACTAGACATATTAATTACTGTTTCCTACTGTAGTTGCATTCCATAGCAACGAACTCAGCCATAAATGAATGTTTGACTTATATTCTACAAAGGCCCCGGCCAGTAGTTTTTAGAAGCCATATAAGGTTGTAAAGTTACAGCGAAAGTTAGAGCTCGAATTAACGCACCGATGGTTACGTTAACTTCGGAGCTTTTATGATAAAACTTTATAAAAATAAACAAGTAATACTCTATGATAACACTTAGCTCTGAGTAAAGGGCCGAGTGGTGACTGGTAGTAGGAGTTGGGGAATTATATAGCAGGGATAGAGAATTATATGTTATCCATTAGCTAATGAAATTTATTCAGTGGCAAGGCAGATATTTCATTTGGTTCAGCTTCCTTCATCAAAACAGAACGAAGCACAGACGTCTATATCAAAAGCCTAAAAATAAAATATAAAAAGTCCGTCACGCAGGGGCTGCGTAAACTAAGCAGATTTCCCACGTGAAGTTTTAAAATAGAGAAATCTGCCTAATAACAGCTGTAGTAGTAAGTAACCTCTAAACCTATTCACGAGGGACAGGACCTATTCCTTACCTATTCAGGAGTTACAGAAACGGCCGCCAGAGCTCTCGGCGGAAAGGCCGAACATAGCCGACCACACGCAGAATACAAATGCAAATATCTCGGTTAATATTCAAGATACAGAATAAATGTATAGAACAATATTTATTACTGGTGTTATTTCCGGCGTATCTCCAGCGGTGTCTGTTATGTGGTGATCCACGATATTTCGCCGAAATTCCATCCGGCTTCTTCTGGCGGTCATATTTTTGTTGTGCTTCTGGCAGCTTTTAATGAGCTCCAGAAGCACAACAAAAATATGACCACCAGAAGAAGCCGGATGGAATTTCGGCGAAATATCGTGGACCACCACATAACAGACACCGCTGGAGATACGCCGGAAATAACACCAGTAATAAGTTCCCAGCGACGAAGTTTGAAACAACGTGTAACAATATTTATATTAAATTGAATTTGCAATAAGATTTATTCTATACAATTTTCGATCCGACGCATAATAACGGAGATTTTTCGAAAATCCTCCCCTCTAAAACCCCCCCTCCCACTGGTCCGATTTCAGCCATTAACGAACTTGATCTTCTTTTTTACATAAAAGGATTAAATTCCGAGTTTGGTAACGATCAAACAAAAATTGCGACCGCCAGAGCGGTAACAGACACATATTTATATATATATATATATATATATATATATATATATATATATATATATATATGTATATATACAGTTTTGAACGGACTTCATTTTCGTCATCTACTAGGTAGGATCGATGGACATTTGAAGAAAAATGTCAAAAATTCCGTCATGAGTACAACCTCAATAGCTGATTTCCCTCAAGGGAAATCTGCTAAAAAGTCTTTCGTACTATTTTATAATAAATACGAAATTAAATCTAATCTGTAAGAAGCAGTTAACTTTGGTATGGTATTACGAGATGAATATTAAAATTAATCATATATATATATATATATATATATATATATAGGAATACCAAAAACAAAAAGTTTTGAAATAAATCTCTAAAAGATTTTTTGTTTGGTTTCACACGCAATGGTCTCCCTGAAAATATTAAAATGTGTACAAACATTATATAGACGCAAGAGGTATTAAAGTTTTCCTATTCATAAAAATGCAGGCTTTTACTAGATTTCCCTTAAGGAAACTCATCTATTGAGGTAGTTCTCAGGACGTGAATTGAAAAATATCCATGATCACATCAAGAAGATGGCGAAAATGAGTGCCGTTCTAATATATATATATATATATTATGTGTGTGTGTATGTGTGTGTGTGTGTGTGTGTGTGTGTGTGTGTGTGTGTGTGTGTATCACACCTAGCTGTCGCAAATTTGGATTGATCGTTACCAAACTTGACATTTAAGGTGTTTCATGTAAGACTAAAGAAAGAGAGGTTCTAGAGAGAGGGGGATAGAAAATTCAAAATATTTCCGTCATTATGGGTCACATAAAAAAATTCCATAGAACCAATCATTCTATAAACGTCGTTTTATAAGTTGATTCTATAATGAATATTAGTCAAGATTTTGCACCTTTTAGTTTACTAATTGTAGCCTTCACTAAATCGCCACCGTGATCAACTGAAATAAACAAGAAGCTAATAAATCATGGTATGTCTTATGCCTAGCTTAAATATCTAAAAAGGTTTTCAATTACCCTTCAATATGTGAAAAGAATGCAAATATGTCAAGTGTGACGTCATCAATTATGATTTTACATTCCTGGCCCGAAAATGTTTATAGAGGAGGGGGAAGAGTAGTTCGAGGATGGAATTTGAAAATTCCAAAAATCCCAATTATTATGTTTCGCATCAAAAGACGTTATAGATTCTATCTTGTAAATTATTTAATGTTCCACAAACGTTTACTACGTGTAGTTTTATGTTATTTAATTTATAGTTCTTTTTATTTTGTTGTTTCAACATTCAGTAAATCCCCACATCGACTAATCGAATTTTTACTCAGTGTAACTGAGAGACCTCAGGTCCAGCATTCACTTTAATTCATGTATACACAGGCTTCTTACTACGGGAGAAATAGAGAACAGATGGTGAGAAGTGTTGTCAGATGGTGATGTGACCAGTCGGTCATTCCAACACGTGGGAAATCTGCTTAGTTCACGCAGCGCTTGCCTGAAGTACGTTTCTCTTCTAACTTACTATTCATAAATGAAGTAGCTATAACTATGGAGTCTCCTTGACGTCTGTGTTAAAGGATGTTCATCATAATACTTCGCTTTGGACCTCCTCGTGGACACTAGTAAACTTTGATCATATATTGTACATATACATAATAGATAAAATAAACCACGGAAATCCTTTAAATATTCAGTTAATAAGGACAAAAAAAAGTACTAAAATTCTTATATGGTGATATTCCAATCTACAATCCAGCTGCTGAGAAGAATTACCTTGTGGTTATGTTATAGAAACACTCCTTGAAAGAAAAGATACGGGATACTTCGCATTTATGCTTTGCGAATGATACCGTTTTTCTAAAATTTGAATAAATTTAAATAGAAGCTTAAGTTACCTTTCCTGGAGTGAATAAGGTCTCAAAAAAAATATCTTCCCTTACCTGAAACAGAAATTTATCCCATTAAGCCAAAATATCTTTATAGTTAAAAGTATTATAACTTATAATATTACAATATAGAGTAACTTATAATGAGATGCAATTTTAATATTCTTTGAAAAAAATGGATTCCGACTGACTCCAAAACGTTGTCTAATAAGGAAAACAAAAAAGAAATCTAAAATAGTAAAAGATAACCTGATAGACTGACTAATTTTCCTGAGGATGGAGAGCGAAGAATAATCATGTTTACATTTATAAGATGTAACCTTCCTGCTGATCTTATACGGCTTTACTGGCTTTAATTTGAGGAGATTCTTTCCATACATTGTAACTGGCTCAAACATTTTTTCTCAAAAAAAAAAAAAAAAAATACTAAATGTAATGTTTTTAAAAAATCGCGTCATGATGTACGGCCTCGATAGCTGATTTCCCTTAAGGGAAATCTAAAGCCCCCGCAGCAGCAGCCTGATAGCAGCAGGGCAACGCATTGATAACGAGGATAGATTAGCCGGTGATAACGAAACCCACATAGAAGAGCTCAATGAAATACCAGTCGAAAGACCATTAACAGCAACACCCGTTTTCTGCCAAGAGGGAGACTGAATGCCCCCATTAGAGATCTCAATCGCCCAATTTCGTCAAAAGGGTTCGGAGAAAAAGATACCTGTTAAGTAGAAATAAAATAACGGTCAATCTCACAAGATGAAAATCTTTATCCAGGCAGCATTTGCGATCAAAAGGATATCAGTTGGTTTTCTGTGAAACTCAGAAGGTAATGACTGTTAGTTATACAGTCCCCTAATATAAGTCTAAACGATTTTTCTGTGTCATCATGGCCAATAATAAACTTTTCTGAGATTTCCTAACTGCAAAATTAGCTATTGATTCTGCCCTCATAGTATGCCATTCGAAAACACTATTTAAATGAACGCCAGTCACGCTTAAAGAAAGAAGAAAATGGGTTACATCTAAATATTGGGTACATTTACCGCTATTCTCAGTAAGCTGAAGGTAAAAATATCTGTAGGTTCGATCCCCAAAAGGGGAGAACATTAGTTCGGTACTAAAGAGCGCTAGTGTTGCTCGCGACGCTTCACCCCTGGATTCTAGAGAGTAAATACTACTACTAACGGCTATGATTCTCTTTAATATCGCCCATAAGCAGTCTGACACGGAGGAAACTGGCCATTAACCCTTCCCGCTACAGGAAAGATGAATCTTGCTAGTCTACTGGAGACAACTTATTTCAGGTCCTTGGTTAAAGGAGGTCACTCTCTAAGTAAAACTTGGATCATGAGTCCCTTGAGATGAGTCCCTACTTGGGGCAGCTAAAGATTTCTAAGGTCTCTAATATATATAGGTAAATTTGTTTGTTAATGACTGAAATCAGGTTCTGGACTTTTGAAAAGATGTCAAATAAATACTATATGGTCTATGATATATTTAAGAAAGTATATTGTGTCTCAAACGTCTGAAAGTACATTTTATTGGCCACTTAGGAGAATCAATTACTCAATGAAAGGACAGTGAAAATCGTAATGAATATGAAACAATTAAAATCATAATTTGACTAATAATATTTATCAATCATTTTTATTTTTGATTTCTCCCTCTTTGAGAAAAATCAACTATTCAAGATGTGCCTGACTGCGACATTTTTCTTTTCGTAGATCTATCTTGTAGATTACAAAAATGACCTGCCCGTTGTCGCTCAGTGACTGCAATTTTTGTTTGTTTTGATGTCAAACAGAACACTTTTGTAGATACCCAAAATCTGTGAAATAGAGTTTTTGCGAATGGAAATTAAGTAATATGTGGTATGCACCATATTTTTGATAAAATAATTTCCTGCAATTGTTTTCTACATGTTTTCTGTTCCTGGAATATAAATATAGTTCTATAATATTTATTTTTACTAAATATTTTTGATGTTTTTAAATGCCATCGTCAAAGCTTAAAGCGATGTAGGCAGTTCAGCGGGACAAGGTCTACAGTTGGTCTTTTGTCATTCTAAACTTGAACATTGACTATATTGATGTTTGTTTACCTTGTTGTGGTTTGGAAGGTATGAGCCAAACGCTAAATCAGTACCCTGACCAATTATGAAATATACTGAGCTAAAATGTTGTATATACGACATTTAGTTTTAGCTGTATGGAAAGATTATCATAATTAGTCATATTTCTTAATACCCACTTATTTTCTTAGAAATCACGTAAACAGATTCTTATGGTATTCTGTCATGAAATTTGGACATTAAGAGCTACTGTCTTAAAGGAGTGAGGGGACCTCAGGCAATTCATGGTGAGTCGATTGAGTTTCTACTGGAGACATATAAGTTTATTTTAGAGATACTCACTAAATATTACTAATATTTACTATTATTAGCAATAGTAAGTACAATTGGAAAAAAAAATTGCCTAACTGCCTCTATGTGATTCGACTGCCATTGAAGTGGGCATCTTACCAAATTGAAATTAGGTTTACATTTGCAATACGGAACTGGCCATTACTTTTGTACAGTTCCAATGATCTAAACTGTACTAAATTAATTAACAACTTAGAATTTTCAGAAACAGTGATCGGGATCAGTCATCCATAAGTGTAAGTATATATTATTACATTGTATTTTAAATGCATTAATGAAGAAAAACAACTCCTCAAGCCGACTGGAGCAAAATTTTAAGGCACACATAGGATTTTTTTCTATCAATTAGTAACTCTTTGTATTAATTAATAATTAACAAAAGTTAAAATAACTAGAAATATTCTCCTTTCTAATGTGATGAGCAAAATATTATTCAGAAGTATACAAGATATATATCCATAGGTTCAATAAAATAAAAGTCATGGAACGATTTGTCTAAAAAATATACAAAATCCAAGAAATGTCCCTCGATATAGAAAATGAAAACAATAAATTAAATTAAATTATTTATTAACATCCATTTTTTGCAACTAAGGCTGATTGGGGCTCGTTATCTACAGGTTAACCTTTTCTAGCCAAGTTGGTACTAAGGATTTTATTTACTGAATTCCGTCACGAAATAAATTCATATTGTTCAGACGGGAATCGAACTCGCCACTCTAGGTTTCCCATGTGAGATAAAGGTCAAAGCTTTAACTCACATGGCTAACCTGAGCTCCATGAAAACAATATCTGCCCTATTAAACCTGTATCACCGTACAAGTGAAAAAAGGATTATTCTTAAAAAGATACCATATAAATAACATCTTAATTCATTGAGCACACTAATTCTCAAAATATCCGCTTCAAAAAAGATTCTCCTGCTTTTTCTTTCTCTCATTACCGAACATTACTAAGGTAAATCACTAATAGTGAATTTAAGGCATTTTGAGTTGCTACGAAAATTTACCATCAGATGTCGGCAAACACTCTATGTAAACAGCCAGAAATTAAATTTAAGTATAGACATAAATCTTAATCAAATATTTACGAAATTTAAAGTTAAAAAATTCGGAGGTGAGTGAATTTAGTAGAATCCTCATTCACTGTCTTGTTTTTCTATTCCCATTTTCTTTTTTTTCATTAACACATGTCGCTTCAAAATGGTTTCAAAATCATCAATCTTGCGTGGTAATATATTTCCGTTTACACCTTCAGTGATGAACTACAGTATTATACATTGTAAAGAGCTCATTCAGAGCTCTATTTGAGTTATTTGGTAACCATAGACCCTTCTATGTACCATTTCAAAACAGAGTTAGTCCCACTACATTGAAATCCTTAGTCCCGTCGTGGCTAGGAAAGGGTGGTAACCTGTAGCTAACAAGTACCAATTAACCGTAGAAGAAAAAGGTGGACGTTAATAAATAACAACATATATAAAATTGTATGGCCTATTAAAGCATCATCATCATGTTGATAAAATGGCTAATGATTGTAGTTTGTAGTCATGAGATCAGTAAGAACCTAAACTTCCTCTGTATGATGATAACACCTAAAATCCATGAGATGTTTGAAGTCTATAAAAAATCACTTTCTGGGCCACACTCTGTGCCTTATGGAAATTCTGTGCTGAATCTACATTTTTATTACTCCTAATATCCCTCTTGAAGAGTCCAAGTTACTCTCCCATTAAGTTGTACCGTCCAGACCTACGAGTCGGAAATCAAGTTTTATTAGCAGATTTCCCTTAAAGGGATATCAGCTATTGAGGTAGTACTCATGATGCGATTTTTCGAAAAATTACTTCAAATGTCCATCGACCCTACCCAGGAGTTGACGAAAATGAGGTTCGTTCAAAATTTCACAATCACAATAGGTCAGTCACAATTTTTGTTAGATTTTTACCAAACTCGATAGTCGATCGTTTCATGTAAAATTAAAGATCAGTTCGTTAATAGTTGAAATCGGACAGGTGGGAGGGGGGGGGTTTAGAGGGGAGGATTTTCGAAAATTCAAAATATCTCCGTTACTATACGTCGGGTCGAAAAAGAGTATGAGACCAATGTTATGGCAAATTAAATGTACTATAATTAGTATTATATAAATTTATTCTCTACCTTGAATATTAACCGAGAAATTTGTATTTTTCAGTTCCCAGCCTTCAACACCCCTCCACTCATGTTGCATAAACAATACTCTATTATATAATAAACCACATTATTCGAAAATTAAATACTAAATATTGTATTCAAGAGACCTTTATTATACGAGATACATGCAAATATGCAATACCCCCCCCCTCCGTCTGAAGGTCTACTAAAATTTAATTGCTAGATAACAATTATTCTGACTCATAAATTTCAGAACTAGATATAGTAAATAGTTCTCAATAAAATTAATATGTTATATTCTGATATATTTCTGTAATTGTATTTCTTTCCGTTGTGGGGCTGGCAGATTTGTTTGTTTACATTTCAAACGCTTCCCGTCTGCAGGTTATTGAAATTTACTGAAACGTTTCTTATTTCGGTTTGTATTTATTCACTTAGTATTCACGGTGGTGTTGTGTTACCAGTACGTGGATTTATCTATTACTAAACTTCACGAGGGAAATCTGCTTAGTTTTCGCAGCCCCTGTGTGACGGACTTTTTTTATCATTGGCAGATTTCCCTTAAGGGATAGATAAATAATAGATCATCAAACATATTGGTAATTGAATTCTCGTTAGGTGGATGTATCAAATACCAGAGTAGATGACTATCATCTTCACCCATTGGTTTACCAAAGAGGTATACCAAGGCTTAGGTGCATCGAGGTTAAATCCCTTCTAAGGAATAAATTACTAACTCGTTCATTTGAGGGGCATAATGACGTATGAATGCCGGAGTGTGGGAGGACAATGGATGAGACGCTCTCATGCGAGTGCCTTCCACTCCATGCATAACCATGATATACGATATTGATTCACTAACAAGTTGTCAAGATATGCCAATTTACATTGACAATTAGTCATTCACTAGCGATTGACACACAACGCCGTAATATCCGTTCAAGCTTCCATGCACTCACAGAATAATCCAAACTATTCCTCTAGCAGTACGTGCATTAGATCTTCGCACCCATCTCAGGCTCATTACCCCTAATATGCCATTGTAAATACATAAGTAGGGAATCGATATTTTAAATATTTATTGAAAAAATTAAAGAATCCTTAAATAATAAGCATAAAAGCTTACAATTAGTACTTGTTATATTCCAGAGGTATACATTTAACCTTCATTAAGTCCGTCACGCAGGTGCTGCGTAAACTAAGATTTCCCTCGTGAAGTTTTCAATAGACAAATCTACATACTGGTAACACAACACAACCGGGAATATTGAGTGAATAAATAATAATAATAAATACAAGCGGTAATAAGAAATCGTTCCCCTCCCGACGGGAAGCGTCTGAAATGTAAACAAACAGGTCTGTCAAAATCTCACCGAAAAAAAAAACCATTACTGAAATATATCAGAATATATAATATTAATTTTATTGAAAACTATTTACTATATCTAGTGCTGTAATCTATAATGAACCATAATAACTTTTATCTCAATCAATCAAATTTTAGTTATAAGCAGCAGAAATTTACTTATTATATTGGCACTCGTATAAAAAAAAAATAAGCTGTTACAGCATCCAAAAATATAAATTTCAACATTTTAAGCCTAGTCGCTTTTGATTTAAGTGAAATGCGTTCAGACGACAAACCGAAACTAGTATCAAGATAGATTTTGGGGAGGTCAAAACGGATAGTTCTGTTAATGTGCGAAAAACAAATTTTTGGCAATTGCAATAATTTTTTTACACCTTACAAGGTAGTAGAAATTGGGTTCCACTTGCCTCTAAAAATCTCAAGATTTTTTTTCAATTCATTTATTCAACGCTCCTGAGTGAGAGATTTTTCTATGGTTTTATTTATGTATTCATTTTTAATATTGGAATATATTTTTCATGATTCTGTATTATAGGTCACTATCAGAGCAATTAATTGAACAATGGTGAAGGTAAAAATTCCTTCGAAGAACTAATTTTCTTCAATCTTTTTGTAAATAATAATATATAAACACCAAAATTGATTGACAAAATGATTTTTATAACATTTTATACGTATTTCTTTACATACTTTGGAAATGGTTGATATTATTTCAGTTTGTTGATGGATTTTCAGGATGCAGTATATAAGGGAATAAAGATGTAGGTGACCTGCATAAAGCTTTTTTAGATCCTAGTTTTGTCCGTAAAAGTGATAAAAAAAGGTCTGTATCATTGAGAAAATAAAAAAATTGAGAATGGAACGACAAAAATAGATGTTGTTTCGGGACTCAGGCTAGCCAATGAGTCAAGGTGTTGACAAAACGTCCAACTAAACATAATGAAACTAGAGTAGAGTGTTCGAATTATAGATCAGAATAGTAATAGACAGGAATTATCTAAATAAAATAATTAAGTCGGGCTAGGTTGGAAAACTATGAATAGGACGATCAATAGTAGCATAATAGGTAGCCATTGTAGCATAAGGAGAAATCTTCAAATGCCCATTATATATATATACGAGGGGTGTACAGAAAGTTCTAAGCCTGATATATATATATATATATACAAATATATTTTCAACTTACATATTTTTATTTTATTTTATATTTCAATATAGTCCCCCTCAACAGCAATACACTTATTCCACCGCTTTTCCAACATCTGTAACCCGGTCAAAAAAAAATTGTTGTCAAAACCTTCCAAAACAACCTTGACAGCTGAGATCACAGGTGAGAACTTTTTAGAACTTTCTGTACACCCCTCGTATATATATATATATATATATATATATATATATATATATATATATACACACACTAGCTAAGGTACCCGGCGATGCCCGGGAAATCATTGTTGAATAACTAATGATGGTATTTTTTAGGAAGACTTCAATGTTTACAATTACATTCCCCCCCCACGACGTATTGTTTTTCCGAAATAGCCAATCCTAAAGGGGTACTTTTGGGGACTAATATAATAGACATCATTGTTTTGAAGAATAAATGAAAATGTGTTCCTAACTACCCCTTTAATAATTCAAACCATAATCGTGGATTTCATTTATTAAAATTAAATATCATCTATAATGAACATATTTCCCGTCAAAAACCAATCCGAGCACATATAGTTTAAGCATAGTTATTTACATAAGATTATATTCGTAATAGTGAATCTCAGTGGAAATCACTTCGGGTAATGAGAAAAAAATTGAGAATGTGACAAAAATAGAGGTTGTTCTCAGGTTAGCCTATGAGTCAAGGTGTTCACTAAACGTCCAACTACACTTAGAGAATATAGAGTAGAATGTTGGAATTATAGATCAGAATATTGATAGTCAAGAATTATCTAAACAAAACAATTACTGTCGGGCTAGGTTGGATAACTAAGAATAGCACGTTCAATAGTAGCATAAGAGATAACTGTTGTAGCATAAGGAGACTTAAATAATATTTGGCAATCTTCGCATTGTACAGTAATTATTCAATGATATATTCAGTTGACAGGACTAAGTATCTGAAATCAATATTTGATTTATATGTAGGCTTAGAGAAGCTATTTAATTAACAAATTTGTAAGTCAAATAAATATTAACCGAAAATGACATTTTTAATTCTTAGTTTTGTGATAGACCGATGATTCGTTATAAGAATTCGCGCAAAGTTAATCTTGATCAGAATGTTCTGGGGGAAACTCCCAGAAACTAACTAGTAGGGAAGACAATAGTTGGAAGTTGTCTCGACAAGAAGTAAGAGAAAAGTTACTCGAGCAAGTGATGGTTCTCAAGCTAAGAGCTGTATAGAACCTTCTATCTTAGGAATATCAAGTTTCCTGAAGGGACATGGTTGTTATTTCACTCACAATATTTTCATGTAAGAGATATTGTCATATTTCACTTATATGTTTCATATTCCAACTTCGTATTAACAGAATAAAGAAAATACGTTAGTTATTTTCCTGGTATTAAGAGAATTTCGATCTCACCCGACGCCTTCGCATGAGACTGTTAATATTATTAAATATTTAAAGGTGGCTGTAAAGCTAAGAGTAGAGTGTATCCGATAAGAAAGGAGGTGCTGAGAAGTAATCATATTACTCTTTAACACATTTATTGATCTTCTCTAGATCGTTCGCTTCTTATGAAGTCTCTTCACGAGTTCTACAACACTAATTATCATATAGCTTCAGCTCAGGAAATCACGTCTGTACTTATCAAAAATTTTGGTCCTATAGAAACAGCTGATTATAGAAATCAGCTGATGTAATATCGAGAATTTTTTCTTCGCCCATTCGATTTATAGATAAATTACATTGAAACTAATTGAACAAAAATTGCTAACATTATTTTAACTGTACATATTAATAAAATAAATTAGACACTTAAAAACAATAATATTTTACCTTTCGATATGAATACTATCAATTGCAACTAATAAAATTATAAAATATTTCGTCCATTTGTTGAAAGAAATTTTTCTGTAATGGTTGAATAATGGTAACATTACTGAACTGAAATAAGTGAAGAAAGTGAAACATTTTGCAATAGAGTGAAGAAAGTAAACACTTTCTTCACAAGTGAAAAAAGTGAATTGCCTTCTTAATTAGTAATAAGTATAAATTAAAAAATAATTTGAAGTTGGAAATTAAATCCTTATAAATGTTTCTTAATATTGTAAGAAATGTAAGAATTTATTTTAACAAAATAAATTGAAATGTGAATGAATTATTGGTGGGAATAATCAATATATTTTAAAATTTAAATATAATAATAATTACCTTCCTTGTTTATAACCTGCACTTCTTTATAACTGCACTACTTCACAATCATCACTAGTTGTTTTATAACTATGCTTATAACCTTTCACAACCATGCTTATAACCTACCAACAACATACCATAATCTTCACAACATCCTAATTTTGTTCATATTCTGGTTAGATCTGGTCATGTATTACACGATTACAGAAAAAAATTAATATTACACTCGTGACGAAAGTAGAATTTACAACTCTCGTGAAATTACCTCTCTCGTTAAATTAGTAAACGTTTCACTCGAGTTGTAAAATGATCTACTACTTTCGTCACTTATATAATAAATAACTATTTCTGCTGGGTTATGTTTCGTTCTTTATCTACAACTTTTAAATTATCAATAATAAAGTCGTGTATTTAATTGCATGATCAGCTAATGATGGTGATTATATCTGTTTTTACGAGTAATATTGTTAAAATATATTATTGTAAATTCTGATAATACATAAATATTATTAATCAGGGTTGTTTTTCTGGTCATTAAAAAGGATTTTGACTTAAAAATATAGAATATATGGTGAAAGATTTGTTCACCAGCTCGTGGGAAATCTGTTTAGTTAAGACAGCCCCAGCATGGCGGACTTTTTAGCAGATATTCCTTAATGGGAATGAGCTGAGGTCGTAATCACGACGTCAGTTCCGAAAAATTTCATCAAATGTCCATCGATCTTACTCAGAAGATGACGGAAATCCGTTCAAAACTTTTTATGTGTGTGTGTGTGTTTGTGTGTGTGTGTGTGTGTGTGTGTGTGCGTGTTTGTTTATATGTTACCGCTCTAGGGATGTTAATTGTTGTTTTATTGCTATCAAAGTCGATATATAAGCGTTTTATATAAAAATAAAGATCAAGTTCGTTAACGGCAGAAATCGGTCTGGGAAAGAGGGGGGGGGGTTATAGAAGGAGAGTTTCGAAAATTCGGATATTCTCCTTTATTATACGCCGGGTCGAAAAAGTGTATTGAACTAATTGCATTGTAAATTTAATTATCTATAAATGTTGTTCTATACCTATTTTCTCCAAGATTAATATTAACAGAGATATTTGGAATATTTAGTTTTCAGCCTTCAGTAACCCCCCACCCCCTATTAAGAATAGGAATTCGTGTCCTAATAAAAATAAGCCGTTATAACATGAACTTCTTAATTCTATGCTCAAATTCCAAATATTGCTTCCATGGGTCCTTTATCATGCGATGACGTCATGAAAGAAGGGTGTTTCGTTCTTGTTTCGATAATGTTCCTTTGATCCATTCCATGCCAGATATTAAACCCTTTATATATCCGTTATTATTTGTTGGATAGTAAAATGTTATAGTATCAATCTTGTTAAACTATTAAAATTCTACAATTGTTGTTCAATGCAATTTTTCGTAAATCAAGCGAGTTATTCGTGCATTCTTATTTTCTGCCTTTAGCAGCTCCCCCCCCCATCTACTCATCGGTTTCTTTCATAGAAATAGAGAATATGTGGTAAGGTGAGAACACATGTGTCATAGCACCTTGTGGAAATCTGCTTAGTTTACGCAGCTCTTGCGTGACAAACTTTTTTTTTTTTTTAAATTACGAAAGCTCTTAGTCTGTTGATCATAGATTAGATTCATTGACTGCATTGCTGGCTGAATAAATTGTTTCTCCATTACCGGCCTACACCAATACATGCCATTAACGTCACCAAACAGAGCCCCAAGCAAATGGCAGAGAAAGTTCTACATAGTTTACTGCAGGAATACCAAATGATGCTTTTAGCCGAATGCTCCTGGAATGCGATGAAATCTTGCTTTAGTTATTTATAGTATATTGGAGTGGTTTAGAAGGTGTTGGTGTCATGTGTGTTGGGCCAACTGATGAATGGAGTGCTATCGGGTAATCAGGCATGCTTTGGTGTCAATATCATCAGATGTTAATCAGATTTCCATGATTTTATTACAGAGTGTTGTAATCCGAGATCTTAACAAGCTTTAATTAGGCAAATATTGCCAGCTGTGCTGTGTATTCTCTAATTAAAATTCCAGAGACTCTCGCATTAATTGTGATGATAAATTGAGAAGGAAAAATGTCACTTCACAAAAAAAAAAAAATAATATTAAAACCCATCTTGTTAATAATGTCCTGAAACACAATATTAAAATGTCAGTCTAACGATTCCCAAATAAATATTTCTAACACTAGTTTAGCCATAATATAAACATTCAAAGTTGTTTATCAATCCCAAATGTCTGTCTGAATCCTCGTTTATATTGTTAAAATGGCGATATGGACAAGGACCAAAATGTGAGTTATAGATATTACAGGGCGATGATAACCTAGTAGTTTTTCACCCTTAAACCTTAAGAAAGAAAGAAACAATCCCAAATGTGACATAGTCTATTATTCATAATATTGACTTTATTTGGATTTGAACCTTCATTTTTTATTATATTTTTGAAATATTAAATCTATTTTGAACCTGTATTACACTGATAATGAGACAGAGTTACATCTGTATAAAAAAACAACAAGAAAAAATCTAGTATATGTACTTAGTGATATTTTATATGATCCACAAAGCTCCCAGGGCTATGGTAGATTCGACTTAAGTAAACAACACTTGGAAAAAAAGTGTCACAGCAGTGGCTACATTAACTATGCAGATTTCCCACGTGCGTGGGTAGGCGTGGCTGTATACAGAAGTCCAAAAACTAAAAACAAAGACAAATATCTTAATAATAATCAAGATAGTGAAAAACCGTGCATAACGACATTTCTAGAACATTAAATTTCCAATTAGATTCGTTCTATACAATTTTTCGATCCGACGAATAATAACGGATATATTAAGAATTTTCGAAATTCCCTCTTTAATCCCTCCTCCTCATGACGTTTTTCAGCCATTAACAAACTTGATCTTTAGTTTTACATAAAGCTATGATATATAGAGACAGATAGTTAGATATAAACAGTTTTGAACGTACCTCATGTTCGTCATCTGCAGGGTAGGATCGATGGACATTTGAGGGAAAATTTCAAAAATCGCGTATTGAGTACGTCATCAATAGCTGACTTCCCTTGAGGGAAACCTGCTCAAAAATTAGCCCCACTGGGTATATATAATTAAAATATCAGACAAATCCTTCATTTCTATTCATATGGGTAATTGGTATGTAAAACTCGAAATGGTAACGATTATTTTATATATTTCATTAAACAAGTATATATGGATACAATAGAAGGAGAAGTAACGATATTTTGTGTTTCTCCTTTTGAAGTATGAATATTTCTTCCGTAATGTATAGAAAACTAAAATACCCATATACTGAATGGAATTGTATTATATTGAACTAGAGAACTATATAACAAGGTAGATAGTTATTTTAGAGTGAAGATCTCATTAAAAATTCCTGTCATGTGTGGGCCTTTCTCCAGGAACTTCGGAACTCTCCGATAAAATAAATAATCATGCTTTCTAAAGAACAATCCGAGGAAAAATCTCGGAACAATTCCTTCAAGAACCATGACTCTTGTATGGAATATAAGTTCTGTCTGAATGAGACTCGTCCTCGGGCTTAGCTATTAGTACAGATCCCACCACATAAAGTTTCTCCATTCCGGTAGGAGCGGTAAAGCCGAATTCATTACTCTCTCCCAGGGCATAACCTCAATACGAGCGGGGGAGCTTCAATTTACCGAGGGACTGTCTTTAATTATAAGGTAAGGCAATGGCTAAAAGATCCTTGACGTCTTCAGCTCGTCTTAATTTCCAATTCACTCTGGGATCTTACTTTAATCTCTTTGGCAGGGCGGATGGCAGTCTATACCCTATGAAAAAAAATTGAATTTTGAGAGACTTGAAAGGAAAAAGTCAACGACGCATGTACTGCGAGATTCTAGCAGGTTTACCAATTAAATTTAATGATTAACATCTGAGATACATTTAAGATGTCTAGTAGGAAGCCAATAATTACCTGCTTCAATAGAAAAACTTCTAATAAATAATTAGCATGCATTTTTGCTTTTCTTTCTGAGAATGTAGCCAATGTAAACAGAATATGTTAATTCAACCGGAATATAAGCTATAACGTGATCAATTAGCATACTAAAAATTCAGAATAGGATAAAATATATATGTTATAAAAAGGAGGGTTATTATTAACACACACACCCAAACACTAGTCCGTTGTGACTATGGACCTCAGAGATTTTTAGTCACACCAGAGGGGGATTCGTGATTTTTTACGTAGTGAATGATCAGTTCAATATACTGTTACGTTTCCTTTACTTCGCGAAGTTAACGGCACCGCATTGTCTTAAACACTGCACTATACTGCTACTTACAGTCAAGGCACAACACTGTTCTTCACATAAAAACACGTTAGCGCACTGCAGCTAAGTCGCACTGTAGCATTGAACGCACTTGAAGACAACTGCAAAACTAACTAAAACTGACTAGGGTTGGCCAGGGTATCTTATATAGATTGGCGGGAAAACATCAAAGGGAAGGCTTTCAGAACAGGACTCGAACGAACTCGATTCTCTGCAGGCTTCTTTGATCCACCTCGCACTTCCAAATACGTTACTATCTCCTTTTAATTTTTCATTCATTTAATTTTCGTAACAATACAATCTCAGTTATCCAATGAGGACTGGAAATGAGCTGTGAGTAGACTGACTGGCCTCATGTAGCCGGGAAGTGGGAAAGGCAAAGCTTTTACTCAGACGAATTTACTCGCTGGACTCCTGTTACCAGGCTTAGCACAGCAACACTGACGCAGCCTGGCAGCGAGCAGGTGAATCAAACGTTCCATACAATATGTATCTCTGATTATATAGAGAGGCGGAGGAGAATAGTATTTGAGTTAAGAGATCAATTTAGTAAAGCCAACCAGAAAAGTTTGAAAATGTGAAATATACCCGTTATTATAAGTCGGATTGTACATAACCAATCTTATTTAATGACCTATAAATGTTTTCATATGCATATTTTCTCTATCATGAATATTCATAGAATAGAGATGGGGGACTATTAATGGTGTACGATTGATGGGTTGCTAGCAAAAATCCCATTAGTCAAAAAACGGAAAAATGAGTTTGAGGTGCCAATATGTAGTGTACGGTATTACACATATATTTCGATACAATCGAAATCGTCAAAAACACCTCTCGTCGGACTGTTTCGGGAGTTAAAAATACTGGGATTCGGCAGAAATCCCACTAGTGAGGAAAGCTTCGACTAAGGACGTTCTACAACTTGCTGACTACCTGGAACATGCTGCAAGCAAGGAGTTGTACACTAGACTATTTGTCCCAGCTGCAGCAGCCGACTCACCTTGTCTTGACTACCAAACTGACAACGATGACAATAGTGATGGATGTGAAGATTGATTTTTCCAAAGTTATTGTACACGTTATTCAACATTTTGCTTCATAATATTTCTTAAATTGTTCATTTTTCTCGTGACAATTATTAACTCAAATAAACAAGTAACTCAATATGCCGAATACTATTTCTTCTACCTGATCATGTTATCTATATGATATTTGACTTTTATGTTTTTGTTCCACCAAAAAACTCCATTAGTCCAGAACATTCTTCTTCTTCATTGAAAGAGGATATATTTGATAATCTGTAATTAGTATAGATAACATTCCTGACCCCCAAGGAGTTTATTAAAAAAAATATCAAAATTTGACTCCCTCATGGAATGAAGATAAATGTTTTTTTTTAATTGCCAAAAAAATTGTTTTTTTTTTACTAGTGGGGTTTTTGCTAGCAACCCTTCAATTGTTGTTCTTTGAATTTTTTTTTGGCCAGTTATTCGTACTTCTTTGTTTTCAGCCTCCATTGTCCTTCCCACCACCTTCTTCTACCCATTGGTTACATAGAAATAGGGGATATAGCAGATGGAACATCTGCTTAGTTTGCGCAGCACTTCTGTGATGGACTATTTAAGGAATATGTAAAACTCAATGAAAAAAAAAAATTACAGTCTACTGTAGCCCTATATGGCCAGAGTGCAACGAACATTCTTACATCATTATCAGGTTTATAATCCATAAAATGTACTTTGTGAGTTCATCTTTCTATTCCACGTTTCCCCCGGTGTAATTTCTTTTGACTTTTAGGAGCTAATAAAGTTGGAGTAACGACACAACCTAATCTCATTAGGAGACCCCCCTCCCCCGAGTAAAGTTAATTTATCCCGTTTTCTCAAGTATGGGCTAATTGATGCTTTTGAATCCTTTATGTCCTGTGGCCATTTTTTTCCGTGGAGTTTCCAAACAACTTTAAAGACTTTCCTTCGTAAGACACGCTGTCCTTAATTCAATCAATTTGTCTCAGCCATTTAACATCTCATGGAGTGAACGATTTATCAAGACATATTAGCTAACTCAATGTACTTAAATAAATAATCATTATCTTTATATTTTTAATAAGAATGCGCTTAGTCTAATGCAATGTGCATTAAGCGTATATTGACGAAAACTTGGAGCCTGAATCACACAAATTTACCCATTACGGTATGTTTTCTTTATATGGCTTCTCTATTATCAATATTGAAGTTTCTCTTGAATTGCCTAATGATGCGATAAGAGCCAGTGATTTTCATTTTATCTGTTTGAAGAAACATTGGAATAAAAAATTGAATTATATCAACATCAATTTTCGACAAGAACTGAAGTACAGCCATGGGCTTCTTTGTAATGCAGTTGGCAAAAAAATATTAGACTTAGTTTATTGGCCGATAATATTCCTTATAATTTTTTTTATTTTGATGTATCCACAATTTGCGAAAAGGGACAATATTTCTCATTAATTTTATTCATTAGCAAAAATTAGAAGCAAGTGAAATTTTTTTATTTAGATCTTGAAGGCAAACGAATTATTCATACATGAAAAATAAATAGTTTTAGTTTGTTTTCACAACAATATTTAGAATAATTTATTGTCAAGTAAACAAAAACTTTTATCTCAAGTTTGAGTTTGAAGGTTTTCTTTATTGTTTAGTTCAGTATTAAAAGATGATTTAACGGAAATTTGTCGCAAATCTAAAGAATTGAGTTCTCATCTCAAAGACCATATTGTTAAACTCTTTCAGCATGTATTCGTTATCGGATATTTCGGAAAAAAATTGGGATTATCTCACGTGACCGTGCAATATGTAATTATAACATTTAACTCCGGTTCAGTGGAGGGCAGAAGGTATTCAGTGCGGGAATCTCGTGAAATCGTGCAAAAAATCCTAAAGCAACTGCTCGTGAGCTTGAAGAACATATCGCAACATTACATGGGAAAACTGTGGCACCCCAAACCGCGCTACACCAAGCAGGATATAAGGGTAGAGTGGCAAGAAAAAAACCATTCTTAAATGAAAAATAAAAGGAAAGTTTTCACTGGGAGCTTGTAAATAAACCGTTTTTATTTTGGAAAAATATGTTGTTTTTCGATGAAAGCAAATTTGGATCAGATAGAAGGAACTTTCTTTGGTGACAAAAAGGGAAAACATTTGAATTAAAAAATCGTTAACCAACTGTGAAAGATGGCGAATATAGATTTGTGATGTGGTAGGTCAAGTAGTAATTATTGATGAGACAAACACCACCAGAATCACTGGATCTTAACCCAATAGAACATTAATGTGCCCTATTGAAGTTAAAAATCTGGAAAATTAGACGTAATTGTTTGTATTATTAAATCTAACATCTAAAACTAGATGTTTATTAAGTGTATGAATAATGTTTTGCCTTGAAAAATTAAAATTATTTGAAAAATTGTATATGTCTCTAATTTTTGCTAATGCATAAAATCAACGGGAAATATTGTTCCTTATCGCTTTCTGTCGTTAAATCAAGTTTTAAACGAAATTTATAAAAGATATTTTTGGTGAATAAACTAAGTGTATGAATATTGTTTTGTTTTTTTTAACCACTGTACATTAACATTGACTTGCATCTTATTATTTAGAGATCCTTAATCCTGGTTTAAATATTTTGTCTTACCATCTTCAATAAATGTTTTCAGGATTTCGTGAAACCTCAAGGATCCCCACCCTTTTTACCAAGATTTTAAACCAGTGCGTTTCCATTTGTTAAAAAAAACAACGTATAATACGTACAAATTATACATGTTTACGATGCTGAAAGTGCTTCAGCAAAATGGAAAGATATTTGGTAAAAAACTAATTTTACTATTTGACCAAGAAATTCAAATCCTAGTATAAGACCAACCTCAATTCTGAAAATGATTTACGGAAACCCATTAAGACACGCAAACACCAAGACATAACCATACCGATAATTTTCGCTTTCGAGTTCAACGAACCAGGTTTGTTAAAACCAAATTATATGGCAACTGGGCACAGTAATCGTAGAAGATTATACGAAGGAATTCACCAAAAGCCCTCACCGAATTAGAAATAAGGAAAACTGAAGCCAAACCTCTGCGGATTCTATTTCTGAAAATATTTTTAAATGTGCAAAATTGTTCTTTAAAGATCCTTACAAACCAATTTTCATACATAGAGATACGAAAATTCAAATGTTCCGAAGAGGAGTAGCAGAGTATAAAAAATCTAATAAATTCCATAAATTCAAATATTGACGTCACACTAAGAAGTACTATATCGCGTATTACGAAATTGAAATTTGATTTTCATTATCCTCCATTTTAATCATTCTCTATTCCTTTCCAATTACTAAATTGAGCCGCAGACAGCGGTTAATTAAAAAGGAAAGCTATAAGACCTAATTGTCTATTGGGAATGGATAGAAAGAGGTCTGGGAGGGTCTAAGCCCTAGGGTGTTCATTTCTGCTATAAATTTCCACGAACATAGAGATTTCACAATCCTTACAATTTTCATACTACCGATTCTATCATGGGACTAAATGATAGCGAAGCTCAAATGAAAACGAACTGTTATTAATATCATTTCACACTCAATTTAATAAACCAAAGAAAAGATTATCGTCAAAGAAAAAGTTCATAAAATAGCATTAAAAATCATTGATTTATAAAAATGGCAAGGGAATGGTATTATTAATATCATATGAGAAGAGGACTAATATAATATCAATAATAATGTTTTCCATCATCATTCGAGATTCTAAATTTATTCATTGAAGCACCGTTCCGTGAAATCTTTTTAATTTCTCCCTTGGAAATGTTGATACACCATTTCCACCACTATTAGGCGACAGCATTGTTGAACACACAGGACATAGTCGAAAAAATTTGACTACTGATCTCTCCGTACTGCATTCAACAAATTATCAGCTGCCATTAGAAGTACAATAATCAACCAAGTAATGAAAAAAAAAGTAATCACTTTTTTTTACCAAAACCACTACCAAGTCGCCAACATTAGACTCAATTGACATTAAAGAGCTGTTGATCTATGAACATCCCTCAATTCAATTGAATTAAATACTTCATAATGTTATTTGGGTATCAGTTTAGCCGTGTGAGTTAAAGCGTTAGCCTTAATCTCACATGGTAAACCTAGAGTGGTGAGTTAGATTCCCGCCTGGTCAGAGACATTTATTTTGTGACGGAATAAATTAAATAAAATCCTTAGTCCCTCTTCGGCTAGAAAAGATGTAGATAACTCGCCCCAATTAGCTTTAATAAATAATTTAAATTTTCTTTATTTTACTTTTAATTAGATATACTTTATTGAGCTTCTGAAGACAAAAACTGGGTAATCATATATGTATAAGTTATATGTATATACCTACTCACAAAAACACTTATTACTCATATTTAATACAGTTTACGTACACTTACAAAAAATAAAACAATTATGAAAAATGCAATAAAAATTTTCAAATCTTTGCCAAACCTACTGTTTTAATTTACTTTTTGAGATATTGAAAATAATTGGGAGCTAACAACTAACATTCAACCATAAAAGATTGAAAACAGCTGATCCAGTACAACATATGAGCAATTTGAAAGTGGCTACTCATATGAAAAGCACTAGCCATGTATACTCAGTGATCTGTCACTAAAAACGTCCTCCACCCACAGATTTGACATTACGAGTTCACTAGAGTTCCTTAATCTAGGTGTAGTAGATTCTGCAAACCTCTGTGCTTGTTCACTAGCCACAAAGCGCCTAAACTATTGATTTTGCCCCATAAAGGCCTTAGGACAATGAGCGGGGGACAATTAAGGCATGAAGTATAAAGGGGAATATTCGTGAAATTCCAAAGAGGACCGTAAACTCAGTACTAAGCCGATAATTACACTTGCTCGTAATTAGCTTTACTACCTAACGGTCCGTATAAATGGCCAGGCATGACCAGAGAGCTAGCAATAGAATTTCAATGACAAAGTTGCTCAAACCTCTCTGTTGCAGAAGGAGTATTGAGAATTTTAATTAATCATACGTGATGAAAAAATGGCGTTAGCGTAAGATTGTATTTGATTATAAGGGAATTTTATTAAATAGTACGTAAATGAGTGCTGAGCATTGTTTTATTAAATAGTATTTTGAATAACATTGGGATATACATTTATTAAAACGTACTCTAAGTATATATTTAATAGTGTTTGTAAAATTATTGATGGTTTCAATTTTGGCACATTATTAGAATAATTGTAGTAAACCATTGATGGATCTAATTTAATTACACGTGAAAAGAAGTCGATCATTGCTATATTAAATAATAGTTGCAGACGCAAAATGAATTGTTATTTAGGATTTTTATTTCATCATAATTTAATAAGTCTCCATTAAATAAAATAATAAATATAAATAACTAGCTAAATAGTAACCTTACTCCACCCTGTCTAAACAACGTGGTGGCCCATAGATATATAAATTCGCCTTTAATATGTAGCAACGAGTATGAGTGTTAGATTAAACATTCATATAAAGATATTAAGTAGTATTTTATCTTTATATGAACCCACAATATTAAACGTTAGGCAATGATAAACATATTTACGTTACACACAGACAAAACAATCCTTATTTATATTTACTCTATGACTGTACAATATTTAAGTTTTTTTTTTAGATCTAATTTAATATAAGATTTAAAAGAATTTAATTCACATATATTATTCAATAAATATAATAATTATTTCGTAAAGTTTATCAAAAATATAGAGGCGGGTGTAAAAAAAAAAAAAATACATTAGAATTAAGTGTTAATAATGAACAGTTAGGATTATATGTAAATATATTTTACCTTAAAAGCACTCGTAAATTATAGAAGAGCAAAACCGTAACATACGGTGAGTTCAACTTTATTATAGTTTTACTTAATCAATTTCTTTTACTTTATCTTATTTTTTTATTTAATTTATTTATTTCACTATTTTATTTTTTAATTTCCATTATATTTTGTTTTATGGTAATAATTAATTCTAATTGTTAATATCGTTCTTTATATAAATCTAACCATATATCCTTTTATGGAACAATTTATTGAGCTTTTTGTTATTTCATCGTTTCTGCTTTAATCTTCAAAGTTACCTTTTGACATTTCCAAAGCTACATATGCCTTCTCTTATCTGGTGTCCTTCACCTCCATTGAAACAAGTCGTATTCTATTGCTTTAAAGCATGTTTCATATTTATTTTTATGTTAAAAATAACAAAAAACAGTGCACCCCTTATACCAAGTAGGTAACCTTAAAGATTAGGTATTATCATATGCTGTCTTAATGAAATAAAATTTTATGTTAATTATTTTATATATTTACTAAACCATAATTTCTGAATTAATGTCACTTAAAAGTAATGAATTTTACTTTATAACAGATGCAGTCGCATTTCTAATAAAGCAACCGAATGTGCCATTAACCAAAGCGAAATATTGGAGCTGCAAATGTATCTTCTGAATAATAATGATTTTAGAGTTATGACTTTGCTGCAGGAAATAAACGACATTTCTCCTAATTTACATGGCAAATTTGCTTTGAATAATGGGGCTAAGTGAACTTTAAAGGGGACCAATCAAACGAAGCTGTTTATATTGACTAATGACTCATTTAAAAAATAAATCTATTAACACTCGCAGAGCATAATGGAGGTCCAGGCTCGACTCTCGCCGCTAAATGGCATTCGAAATGAATGTTCCGTTCGCGAATAATGGAGGTACGTGCCTGTTGGGCTAATGTGGACAAAGGTAACAATGAACAGTAAACCACAATCTTTTAGTAATAATGATTCAGTGTACAGTATTGAGAGTTAGCATTGGCTCCCTTTCCAGCAACAGTAGAACCAAATAATTTAGGACTGCCCATATCCTATAACACTCCTTTAACATAATTATGTGGAAATATTCTCGAAAATAAAATACTACTACGTAAATCGATAAATAAGAATACTTCCTTAAAAGTGGGGTAACAAAGAATCATGATTCCCGACAAATTAAAAAAAAAAAAAAAAAAAAAAAAAAAAAAAAAAAAAAGTCTTAAGTATTTTATCTAATAGAAAAAATACTTAACTTGTCTAATATAAAATACTTTATTAATTCGACTGATTAATTTGTTCTATAAAATAAAAAAAACTAAATATTCTAAAAGTAGTATTTCAATTTCAGACGCAAATACATTTTACTATTATTTTTAAGATGAGGCTAAAAATGAGGTAGATAAACAACTAATTTATATACAATGGTTTCTATGACTTACGTACACTTTTTTTAGCTCTGAAAATGCCAGAAAAACTGCCTATAATTAATAGAAATTATTTGTTTAGCAGCAAAAAATTTGTATAGTAAATTGAAATGGTTTAGCTTATGAACTATTTTTGAGATAAAGCAGGTTAAAATGTATTAATTATGAATCAAAATAAAAAAAAAAAAAACTTGAGCCTAAATAGCATACTAGCAATCTCAAATTTCATACAAAAATATTTTCCTATTACAGGTAACTCATTTTTTTTTAGTAATTATCACTTTTTGTCAATGATGTTTTTTATTAAATACATTCAAGACAGAATCATGCGTTTAATTACTCCTTTCACTGTATTGAATAGAACGAATAACCGCTTTCAGATTATTGCTCCATCATTATTGGTGGTCTTTTGACGTTTTTGCAATAAAAAAATATTCAACACACATAATAGTAAACTCATATTTTTTCAAAATTGGAAATACTTTGCACAAGGGGAAATATTTGCTAAAATCAAGTGGTCTGTAGTAATGAACTAGTGGATTGAACTGTTAAAATAATATACTGTTTTTATTATATTGGAATTCTAAAATGCTGCTCATGGCTGGCGATTATTTGTAATGGTGTGTGTGGTTACGGCGATAAGAAGTCTATATGCAATATTTACCCGAAATAATAATAATAAAAATCCCACTTATAGCATATCCTTCCAATATGAATAAATGTGCATTTCTCTCTTAATTTTAGCCTGGTTTTTGTAAATTTGGAATGTGCACCGATCCTTCGTAGTAGATGACGATAATGCAGTCCGTTCCTATTTATATAGACGGTTGTCTAGTAAAGCAGTTGGTTTCTCTGCTAGAAGTTTTAAACCTCGGGATCGCACAATCATTTTAATTCAACTGTGCTCTCGCGTTTCGTCGGTGCCCACTCAGTAAGGGAATAGAGTAGCAACTTAAATTAAAGAGTGGTTATATTTGATCTGCAGTGGTATCATAATGCGGCTGGGCCTTGGCGGTCACCGGTAATAGGGCCTAGGTTTTTTAGCAGATTTCCCTCAAGGGAAATAATCAGCTCTTGAGGTCGTACTCATGACGCGATTTTCGAAAATTCCTTCAAATGTTCATCGATCCTACCAGAAGATGACGAAAATGAGGTCTATCTATCTATCTATATATTTGTCTGTTACCGATCTAGCGGTCGCAATTTTTGTTTGATCGTCACGAAACTCTATATTTAACCGTTTTATGTAAAAAGACAGATCAAGTTCGTTAATGGATAAATCGGACTAGAGGGAGGGGGGGGGTTAGAGAGGGGGATTTTCGAAAATTCAAAATATCTCAGTTATTATCCATTGGATCGAACAATTGTATAGAACCAATCATATTGTAAATTAAATTTACTATAAATATTGTTATATACATTTATTCTCTATCTTGAATATTAACCGAGATATTTGCATTTTTATGAAGTCTGTGGTCGGGTATAGTTCGAATTGGGTCGGCCATTTCAGTAACTGCTCAGCTCAGGTGGAAGCTTCTTCTAACCTTCCCTGTCGTTTCTAACCATACCTTACCTTCCTTACTTTGTGATATTTATGCAAATACGTTCTGTTCATCTGCCCCCCCCCCCTTCTTTAGTTCTTGGACTACTAAAATTTGAGTTATTAAAATATAAATTATTCTTACAATTCAGAAGCCGTTTCAGTTGGGAATTTATTTTAATTAACTGAAAGATTTCTCATTACCGTTTGTATTTAATCACCGTGGTGTTGTGTTACCAGTATCCAGATTTCTCTATTGTAAAACTTCACATGGGAAATCTTCTTAGTTTATATAGCCCCTGCGTGAAGGACTTTTTTTGTATTTTGTTATATTAATGCCTTTATTGTGATTGATAGAGACTGACGCAGAATCCCAACTGTAATCATAACTGGCACTTGGTTATTACAGTTGCTAACAGGCATCAGTAGCGACGAGAGAGAGAACACTCGAAGCAAAATGCGGTAATAAGACTAGAATGAAGATAGATAGTTTAATTAAAAACGGTAACAAATATTTCCGTTTAAGCCAAAAATTCATTTTTCTCCTTTTCTTCCCAGTCAACAATCTTGACAGATTAAAAAATAATCCTTATGACAAACACTTTTTTGTTAGATTATGCGAAGATAACCATAAAAAATGAAACTGTTTTGTTAGTGAAACGAGGAAATATCTCAGCGAGTATTAGCGCCACGAAATTGCTTGCATTCCCAGTGTAAACTACAATTTGAATAGGGCTGACCTCTTTCTTTCCTTTCCGTTTCCCCAAGTAAAATATCCTTTCTTTCTTTTAAGACTTTCTTTCCAATTCCTTTACTCTACTACTACAACCGATTTTCTTTTTTTTGAAAAATGAAACACTTATGAGCATGATTTACTTTTCTGAAAAACCAATATGAATTTCGAATGATTTTAATTAGCGCTAATTGTAAAAGATTTGTCTATAAGTGAAGAAATCCTTCAGTATGCTAGCACTAAAATCAGGTTTTAAGGTAACATGTTTTTTAAGCGTTTTAAACACTCAATAAAACTCAACGGTTATTCATTTTAGGCAGTCATATAAATTAAAACCTCATGCACAGCAAGCCTAGTTTTCATAGAGTACTTACAAACAGAGAAATTAAAATAGAATATATGATTTCATCTGTAATCATTCCTGGACGAGTGAGATTGTGATTGTGCCTCCCACCTCAAACTGAATGTCATGCAGTTGGTTTTTTAAGAAATCCTGTTAATTATCCAATATCCATGCAACTTCAAATTCAGCGGAATTGCCAAATATAGTAGTAAGAATTTGCTCAGTAACTTCAATTAATCATAAATCTCGCATCCGTTGTAATGGCATTAAAAAAAAATTAAGTCAGATTGTTAATCAGTCAATATATTATGTGAAAATCATCTCAGAGCCGGAGAAGAAAGATCCATTTTATATGAAATCATTCGAAATACGTAAATACCCACAAATTCGAAAACAAAGCACGATTAATTAAAGGAATTCCTTCCAAATCATGGAATTGGCCAATAAAGACTCACTATCTCATGATTATACATTCACGATTACAACTCACACTATATCGAGTCTAAATTTACAAATAGACAACATATTGAAAATTAAATATATTCTGACTTCGAAAAAACAAAAACTTACTATTGAGTAGCATATAAACAGAACATATAGTCTTCTAAAAAAGTCTCCAAATTATTTTTCTAGACCAGACGAGTTACTAACTTTTAATTCATAAAAAAAAAAAAAAAACTCTATTGACGGAATTCACTAAATAAAATAGCCCTAGCAAAGGGTGGTAACCTGTAGATAATCCGTCCCAATCAGCTCTAGTTGAAAAAAGTGGACGTTAATAAATAAATAAATAAAAAATTCTAGGCTCAAATTAATAAATGATTAATTCACAGAGCCTAAAACAAAAATTACCTGTGGCTAAATATCATACAATATGACCTCAATATGGTAAAACAAATAAAAATAAATATATTAACGACGACTTAATAAATTGATGATCGGGATGGATTTTCTTCAAGTTGCTATCTTTTCGAGCCATGGAGTGATTAGGGAATTTATTTATTGAAATTTTCACTAAAACTTCGTATTGCTAACGTGTGATGAAATAAACATTTGTTAAGCCAATTAATGTATTTACAACAAGTGAATATTAAATTAAATGTTAAATAGCAACAAGACTACATAGTAGTACATAGCATTATTTGCGAATCATTTTACTGTATTGTTAGTCCATTTATCGATGTTGTAATATGAGATTTAATCAAGTTAACCTAATATAGGTACCTGGATATATTTGTAAGTTAATCACTATTTTCATGATCAATAAATGTATCATCATGCAGAGAAAATAAACACATTTCATTGAATAATTACCATTCAGATAAACATATTTGTGTTTACACAATTATATACAAACATATAAATTGACGTAGAATTTCCCTACCCGCCAGATGAAAAAGAATAACAATATTTAATTCTTTTAATGGGATTCGGGAAGTGGCGGCGGAACTCGTTCTTCATATAAATTGGAAAAGCTGAAAAACTTTTGTAGGCAATCGACTTCCTATTTACATCGACGTCTTTCTTTACAAAATGACAAAAATTGGTTATTTACTAAATAGTGAGAATCTTTCCAAATTAATTTACATTCGTGAAATCATTTTATTTTGAGTTATTTAATGAACTTCAAATAAATTGGACAAAACAAATTTACAAGCATGTGCAACTTTTGCTATAACTATTTAACACTTTTACCGAAACACCGCTTGAGAGGCCGGTAGAGATTTTTATATTTCATGTATTGGTAGACCTGCTAATATTGGCGGGCTCTCCACCTCATTAGCTATGAGTCTTTCCTTCCTCTACACACAGAAAGTGTTTTGGATTAACCCTAGAACTACCAAGGGGGGGGGGCTCCTTGAGCCCACAACTTTTTGTTTTTGTTCCCTATCACCCAATTTTAATGGGATATTTTTGAAATTTTATGTATTCCACACAAAAACATCCTCCAAGCCGGCCAAAACAATAAAATTAAATAAAAAAATTTCTATGTTGAGAAAAAATTTTTTTTTTGACGTATGGGCTCGAGGAGCCCCCCCCCCTTGGTAATGCAAGGGGTAGTTATACACTTAAGTACCAAGGGGGGGCTCCTCGAGCCCACTGATATTTAATACTACTTTTAACTAGTAATTCAAGTGTTATTAATTATATTGCTCAAATAATAATTACTTTGATGTAATTTTAACATACACAAACCTTCTCAAGTTTTTTTTTCTCAAAAAAAAATATATATATATTCTCCCCATATAATTTTTTTTCATATAAAAATATATTACTGAGATGGTTATAATTATTGCTCCTGATAGGTACTTTTTTAGAAAAGAGAAGATTTTCTAGGTTGTTCCCAACTAGGGGAACAGTTAGTCCATGCTGCATCCTGGATAAACACTCGGAAAAAAAATTATTGTGCAAAAGCACCGATAATTGCATTACGAATCTGATAATTATATTTTCTTAAATTATTATTCTATTATAATGTTATAATAACTTAGATATAGATAACTTTTTATTCTAACAATGTTTAGATATGTTCCTCCAGTAGAATAAAATTACATTTAATTTAAAGTCATCCTTTTTTCCCCATCCGAACTTTTTTTTTAATTTATTTTTATTTTTGTATTTAATTTTTTTTTTAAATTTTTTTCCCACAGGTGTCATAAGAAACGTTCATTAAACATAATCCAATAGAAATAAAAAAATTTAAAAAAATTATAGAACCAAAATAAAAGGTTTTTAAGGTTGTGGGCTCGAGGAGCCCCCCCCCCCTTGGTAATCCATGCGACCTGGGAGAGGTCGGTAATACTAGGGTTAATTTGTCAACGCGATTTGACCTTGACTAGCAATAGCTCGTTTTGCTCCGGTCTCGTATACTTCTTGTTTCGGATAACAGCCTACATATAGTTGGTCTAAGATTCGGGGTAATTCGGTTTACTTATGTTGTGTACCTTTCATTATAGCTTAGAACACTGTTTGATCGTATTCTTTTCGTGTGTGTTTCACATAGTATACAATTTGCTAAGGAGCCTTCCATGAGCCATGGACCAATAAAACGCTCATCGTCACGATCTATATATCGTACGGATGACAGTGTTTCAATGAAAGGGTTAAAAATGACAATAATAGATTAAATTTGATACAAGTTACTCAAACAATAAATAAAAATAACGAATTTATTGATGGTAATTAGTATTAAACTTTCCCGGTCTGTGCGACCGGATGATTTGGTTTACGTCACGGAATCATGTTTTGGTAAGAGTGTTAATACTCTTCAGAGTAACAAAAAAAAACATAGGTATACACAAACAGCTAGCGAAGATAAAAAAAAAGTCCGTCACGCAGGCGCTGCGTAAACTAAGCAGATTTCCCACGTGAAGTTTTACAATAGACAAATCTGCCTAATAACAACTGTAGTAGTAAGAAACCTCTAAACCTAAAACATTATTTAGGGCGTAATAACCCAGTAGTTTCTAGCCCCAAAAAACAGTTAACCTAACCTCTAAACCTATCCACGAGGGACGAATAGTTATGGAAACGGCCACCAGAGCTCTCGGAGATATTTCGAATTTTCGAAAATCCTCCCCTCTAAACCCCCCCTCCCACTGGTCCGATTTCAGCCGTTAACGAACTTGATCTTTCTTTTTACATAAAACGACTAAATATCCAGTTTGGTAACGATCAAACAAAAATTGCGACCGCTAGAGCGGTAACAGACAAAGATATATATATATATATATATATATATATATATATATATATATATATAAATATATATATATACAGTTTTGAACGGACATCATTTTCGTCATCTCCTGGGTAGGATCGATGGACATTTGAAGAAAAATTTCGAAAATTCCGTCATGAGTACAACCTCAATAGCTGATTTCCCTTAAGGGAAATCTGCTAAAATGAAATACAATATAATATGAATGCAGATTCTATAAAATATTTTAATACTCAAGTGAGCTAACACAAGAAAGAGAATGTTGCATGCCATTTAAAATTTAAGTAGTAAATTAATGAAATCCTTTTGAAAGACCGTGTTTCAGGGACCACCTGTCGTTCTGTGGGAATCCTCGCCCTGTGACCATACAAGCTGAATTTTACCGATGATATTGTATGCTCGAACCAGCTGTACTTCTATGCTCTATCCATATGGCTGGTGAAAACCTTCTTATTTAACTTAAATCTTGTCCTTTACCCCTTTCTTTTCTCTCGCCCTTCAGTACCGTTTTCGTTTTCAGGGTATGTACTTTAGAATTAAGACGGATTTATTCTAACATTTTGTATTTACTTATGTATTTGTACTTGGTTTGTTTCTTGCTTCTAATAATTTGAGCAGACCATAGCCTAGTGTACTTTTTTTTTATTATTTTATCATTTACCCCCAGTTGGGCTTTTAGCAGATTTCCCTTCAGGGAAATCAGCTATTGAGGTTGTACTCATGTCGGAATTTTTGACATTTTTCTTCAAATGTGTCCATAGATCCTACCTAGTAGATGACGAAATGAGGTCCGTTCAAAACTGTATATATATATTTGTCTGTTACCCTCTAGCGGTCGTAATTTTTGTTTGATCGTTACCAAACTCAGAATTTAAGTGTTTTATGTAAAAAGAAAGATCAAGTTCGTTAATGGCTGAAATCGGACCAGTGGGAGGGGGGGTTTAGAGGGGAGGATTTTCGAAAAGTCGAAATATCTCCGATATTAAGCAGCGGATCGAAAAATTGTATAGAACCAATCCTATTGCAAATGAACGTTACTATAAATATGGTTCTACACATTTATTCTTTATCTTGAATATTAACCGAGATATTTGAATTTGTATTCTGCGTGTGGTTGGCTATGTTCAGCCTTTCCGCCGAGAGCTCTGATGGCCATTTCTGTAACTATTCGTCCCTCGTGAATAGGTTTAGAGGTTACCTACTACTACAGATGTTATTAGGCAGATTTCTCTATTATAAAACTTCACGTGGGAAATCTGCTTAGTTTACGCAGCCCCTGCGTGACGGACTTTTATTTTATGTAACTATAGCCCACAATAAGAGTTACGGTGCGATATTGTATATGAAAAGTATCCCGAAGCGTAGCATACCGAGGTCCTGTTGCACATAACGATGAAGGGCAGGGAGTTAAGTGGTAAAGTTTGGAAATAGCCCTTGATAAGGACATAGATGGCAGAGGCTGCCTAAATAAGAGCACCGACTCCAGCCGTAAGAAATGCACGGAGCTTTATCATTGTTGCTCAAACTGGTCCTAAGCATTTCTTCAGCTACCGCACTCTAACCCCCCCATTAAGAACTATATATCTGTGTTATTATCATTACCATTCTTGTTTACAGATTTATTCCCCTCTAACAATGTCTCAATTAATTTTTAAAAAAATGTAAGAAGAACTCTCTTATCCTTATCCTTATCTCCTTATCTTATCGTATGTCGAAAAGTCAACACATGACTATTAAAATCATGATTATTTATTAAGTAGTTTCGTTTCCATATGACACCAGTAGAAATCAAAAATGTAATGTTATTAGCAGATTTCCCTTAAGGGAAATCAGCTATTGAGGTAGTACTCATGACGGAATTTTCGAAATTTTTCTTCAAATGTCCATCGATCCTACCTAGTAGATGACGAAAATGAAGTCCGTTCAAAACTGTATATATATATATATATATATATGTTGTCTGTTAACGCTCTAGCGGTCGCAATTTTTGTTTGATCGGTACCAAACTCGATATTTAGTCGGTTTATGTAAAAAGAAAGATCAAGTTCGTTAACGGCTGAAATTGTACAAAATCAATCTTATTGCAAATAAAATGTACTATAACTATTGTTATATACATTTATACTCTATATTTAGTATTACCGGATATATTTGCATTTGTATTCTGCGTGTGGTTGGCCGGTGATATGTTCGGAGGTTACTTATACTACAGTTGTTATTAGGCAGATTTCTCTATTGTAAAACTTCACGTGGGAAATCTGCTTAGTTTACGCAGCCCCTGCGTGTTTTTTATTTATTATTTATAAACGTCCACTTTTTGAAACTAAGGCTAATTGGGACGGGTTATCTACAGGTAACCACCCATTTTTAGCCAAGGTGGGACTTAGGATGTTATTTAATGAATTCCGTCACTAAATAATTTCCTTTGCCCAGGCGAGAATCGAACTCGCCACTCTAGGTTTTCCATGACAGCTAAGGTCAACGCTCTAACTCACATGGCTAACCTGAGCCCCGAAAAAAAAATGTAATATACAATGACTACATCATTATAAACAGCCTTCCAATAGCTGTGTCAAACTGTCTGGGTCAAGTCAGCTGTTTAAAACCAATACGTATTCAAAATATCGATTATCCATAACGAATTGTACAAACATTACTCCAGAGTTAATAATAAAGTATAACATATGTAATTCACTTGCTTAATTTCTGTTTTTATTGTTTAAATGTTTCCATTTTTTCCCCTTCCAATTCCTCTATGGCTGCCTAAATATGAGCTTCCAGTCTCGCTATAAAAAAGTCCGTCACGCAGGGGCTGCTTAAACTAAGCAGATTTCCCACGTGAAGTTTTTCAACAGAGAAATCTGCCTAATAACAACAGTAGTAGTAAGGACTCTCTAAACCTTTTCACGAGGGACGAACAGTTACGGAAACGGCAGCACTAACTCTCGGCGGAAAGTCCAGAACAAAGCCGACCACACACACAATACAAATGCAAATATCTCGGTTAATATTCAAGATACAGAATACATGTATAGAACAATATTTGTAGTACATTTAATTTCCAATAAGATTAATTTTATATCTAATTCGAATTTTCAAAAATCCTCATCTCTAAACCCCCCCTTCTCCCACTGGTCAGATTTCAGCCAATAATGAACTTGATCTTTCTTTTCACATAAAACGATTAAATATCAAGTTTGATAACGATAAAAAAAAATTGCGTCCGACAGACAAATATATATATATATATATATATATATATATATATATATATATATATATATATATAATTTTGAACGGACCTCATTTTCCTCATCTCCTGTGTAGGATCGATGGACATTTGACGAAATTTTTCGAAAATCGCGTCATGAGTACGAAGTCAATAGTTGATTTCCCTTAAGGGAAAATTGCTAAAAATTTATGCGGTGTTATCATTGTTGCTCAACTCGCCCTTATTTCTTCAACTTCGCACTTATTAAGTATTTCCTCAACTACCGCACTTTATCCCCTCAGTATACCTATATTCTTCTATTATTATCGTTTCCGTACCAGCATATAGATTTATTATCCCCTCTAACAATGTCTCTTTTATCTTAACGATGATTTGGAGTCCGTAGCATTTAGATATTATAGACTGCGTTCGCTTTATTAAAGAACTTAAACTCAGTTGTCTGCATTATTCAGTGATTCTTCTATTTTAATGGCCATCTATTATTTGGCAGTGTTATTAAATATCTAATATAATTCGGCCAAGCCCAGCTGCGTAAATTGATTAACAACAATTACCACGCTTTGGCTAACGAATTTTAAGCGAAACCCGTGTATGGCTTAATGAAACAAAAACAAACGACTGTTAAAATGTTGTTAGAGGACAAAAATTATAGATTTTAAAACAATTTTTGTTTCGATGCATAATAACGAAAAATTAAATTTTCAGATTTCATCCATTCTTTTAGACATTGGACAATTAAAACACTCGATGGATTGGAAATGAATGACATCAAATACAGATAGAAAATGTGACCTTTCTCCTTCACAACGATTTTTTGTGAATTTATTTATTGTATTCTACTGAGTATGGTCTTGAAACACATGGAAACAATTTACGCTATTTGTACAACCTGAAAGCAGATCTTTCTTAACAGAAATAGACAAAAAAGTATAGAGAGTTATAATTTTAACTTTGAGTGATAAATGTTGCAGGATCCAGCACTTTAGGATAAGAAGGACGCCATGTTCTTGCATAAAATACTTTTTCTTAATCATACGGCTTCACCATCATTGGCATCCTCAAGCCTCAATTTTAAAAATGGAAAAAAGAGAAAAGAAAAAAAGTTTTTTTTTTTAAATATAGGCATGATGTTTTTAAATATAGGAAGATTACATATTTCTTATCCTAAAGTTACTTTTTTATTCCAAAATAAATTACCAAGAATTGGTAACTATTCATTTAATAAATAATAATTCGTTATACTTTAGTGATATGTTATTAGTCACACCGTAAAGACTTTCTTCTTCCCAAAAGGATCAACGTTTGCCATTTTTAAAATAGCTCTTTAATTTCATTCATTTTGGAGCCTAATGCCGCCATTAACCTTCTCATATTTCAATGCCGTGCAATACCATCTTTTTTTTTTAAGACCATTTGTTTCTGATGGTCACTTTTAATAAAGCAAGGACGCTTGAGAACTTCTGGCTTGATTTCTTCCCCTCTCTGCTAGGTCATTTAATGAAATTCTCCTTACGGGAAGACACCCTCATTAAAACGATATCATTGTCTCTCAGATCGTTGACTAGCACTTAGATTTCCTCAATAATACGCTGTTTTTTTTTGGGAGAATTCCAAGACTTTCCATCACGGGGAGTGAGAGAGATACTGAAATAGAAGGTTTAGCTGTCTCTATTGCCCGAAATATACTTAAAGCCCCTTCATTTTGGCATAACTCTCAAGTGTAAAAATGTGAAGGGAAAATATAGATTTTAGAAATCAATTTTACACCAAATTTCTTGAAATATAAATAAAGCTTGATTACCCAACATGGTGTAAACTGGAGACTAACTTCTCTGATACAATAAATAAAAACCTCCTTTCTAGTTAGTATTATTGATAGCAGAAAGTTTCATGAAATTATAGGCAAGTTTTGATGTTATGTGGGATTTATACATACAACCTATTCTAAAATTAAATCTAAGAAAATATTCTTAGTTCTGACAATACTGTCCTAGTTTGTGTGGTAGTATGCTTTGTTTATTATTACCTGACTGGTTTAAGGCAATTAGTATAATTTCTATAAAATAATCTAAAACTAATATTCTATTTTTCAGCAATCATTCAACACATTCATGAAGGGGCAATGTAGAATTCATATCCTCAACCATGATAAAGTATTTATGAACGACTTTAAGCAAGTTTAAAGGGTGTTTAACAGATGCGCGAAGTAAGAAAGTAATATTTCTTCGTTTCTTATTGAAATGTCCTAAAATTGCACGTTAATTATAATGAAATCCATAAAATATCGTCCAACAAAAAATAAAATTTTAATATTAAATAGCGAACGCAGACAGTTTGATGCATATGTAATGAAATAGAGATCCATTAGGGCCACTGCTTAATGAGTAAAACAGCAAATATTTTCCTTCAATATACATTCAGCTACAATACTTTTAATGAAGCGGTACTTATTTTCCAGGAATAATAATATCACATAATAATAAAAAAAAGACATGATCACGCACATCGAAAGCGAATTATTTTTGGTGGTAAAACTCTCAAACGCACCACCGGAATACATAACATATAAATAAAAACTCCAAGTTTCAGAATGAATTATATAAATAAATGAAGCTTAATGATGGCAAAATTTCAACTCTTTAAGCATTTTATGTACGCAACACCAACACTATCAAAATTTGAAATAAAACTCAAATATTTTACATGTATCCGTAATTGGTCAAAAACAGGCATACCTACTGTTTCTTCACGGTCTCTTTCTGAATTAGTTTAATTTTATATTATAGGTATTTCATTTATATTACATATTGTATCTTAGGCTGTCGTTTTATTGTGCAATTTGCTAATTTAATGAGTTTTTTATTTGATATTTAACTTTATTTTTACGGCGCTTTATATATAAACAAAGATGCGTTTTTACTTAATTTCACGGCTAACTGTACCCTTTTTACATTTTCACTCATTTTTTTAAATATAAGTAGTTGCAGTTTACAAATAATAATTATTTTCTGTAAAAAGTTAATTTCAATATTTTCCGAAGTTTTTATAAAAACCTGATATCTTTTCTTAAATATTTCCTGGATGGGTAGGAGGACACCGCTGAGTATCTAACCAACAATCCACAATCTAAGATGATTTAATATATATACATACATATATATATATATATATATATATATATATATATATACACGCATACATACACACACACACACACACACACACACACACACACACACACACAAGGTCAAAGCACGTGTTGTATACTTTTATGAATGGCTGGCCCATGGAAAAACCGTAAATGTATTTATTGTTATGGAATAACTGAAGGATAAGCATAACAGTTTTGGTATAATAAGAAAAAACATTTGTTTGTTAAAGATAATGTGAAATTAGTTAAACAGGAATTAGGCATTAGCTCGTTATATTAAAACAAAATACCTACCGACATAATGATTAATTGGATTTACTACAACACAGGGTGGATTTGTCAAAATTTAACCAGCTAACAAAAAAATACTTCTACTTACTAATTTACTTACTTAACTTACTGTATTACTTTTTATTACTTCAAAATAAAACCTGACGGGGAGGTAGTGTCAATTCTCAGTGTTGTTAGAGAGGCAAAGTAGACTTCTGATAGTGCGTATATGTCATGGGAAGATGGCAGCAGGTGGCAGACGGAGGGAAATGGATAAAGTTTCATGATATATGCCAGCCAAGACCTAACAGATTCCAACGGCCTCATGAATATCGCTGAAGGCAAACATCTCGGACTGCGGTTGGCGAATAGATTTTCATGGCTGTTCATGAAATTAACTTTTGCTTTATGTTGATTCATCTTGTCTCCGGGGAAACTCCATTCCAGCAAATGTTTGAGGATAGACTTTAAGTCTACCATTTGGCTTTCATAGTAGGTTAGTTGTTTAACAATTTTTTCTCTTCATGTACAAAGTCGACACTTTGCTTGTATAATTATTTATTAATCAATGAATTAAATAAGTTAAAAAGTGGCAATTATTATTACTTACTTAAACAAATCCGTCACGCGGGGGCTGCGTAAACTAAGCAGATTTCCCATGTGCTGGTATAACATATGTGGTCTTAAATCACCACGCAAAACAATCAAGACAAACATCTCTAGTCAAAATGTTACAAATTTAAACAATACCATTTTCACACCCTTTTGGTGATGCCAATATTCAATTAAAAGTCCGTCAAGCTTTACAGATTTCCCACGTGTGTTACGTATTTTCATTTATCTCATAACGAAAAATACCGTCACCCAGGGGCTGCGTAAACTAAGCAGGTTTCCCACGTGATGTTTTACAACAGAGAAATTTCACGAGAGCCGAGCAGTTATGTAAACGGCCGAACTAGCTTTTGGTGGGAAAGTCACTCGTCCGTTACACGCCCAGATTTAATAAAAATGCAAATATCTCGGTTAATATTCAAGATAGAGAATAAATGTATGTATAACAATATTTATAGTAAATTGAATTTGCAATAAGACTGATGCTGTACAATTTTTCGATGCGACGTATAGTAATATTTCGGAGATATTTCGAATTTTCAAAAATCCTCCCCTCTTAACCCCACTGGTCCGATTTCAGCCGCTAACGAACTTGATCTTTCTTTTTACATAAAACGACTAAATATCGAGTTTGGTAAGAATCAAACAAAAATTGCGACTGCTAAGGTGGTAACAGACAAATATATATATATATATATATATATATATATATATATATATATATATATATATATATATATATATATACAGTTTTGAACGGACCTCATTTTCGTCATCTACTAGGCAGGATCGATGGACATTTGAAGAACAATGTCGAAAATTCCCACATGAGTACAACCTCAATAGCTGATTTCCCTTAAGGGAAATCTGCTAAAAGTCCAATGGGAACAATATTTGGTATTCGTATGTAAAACCCCGATGTGTAGAAGGGTGGAGACTACTGAAGGCAGAAATCCACAACGTACTCGTACGTATAACTCACTTAGTACTTGAGTGACCAAAAATGCATAGAACAACCATCAATATCAAATGTTTTACAAAATCGGATCTATTAAATTTTATGATCCGACTGCTAATAACTAAAAGTCGTCACGCAGGGGCTGCGTAAACTAAGCAGATTTCCCACGTGAAGGTTTACAATAGATAAATATACATACAGGTAACACTACCGTGAATGCTCAGTAAATGTACAATACAAGGCTGAATTGTAAACAAACAGGCAAGCCAACCTCGTTGAGCTGCATAGATAGACCGGAAAGACAAACAATTAATGGAATATAGTTGAATATAACATATTAATTTTATTGAAAACAATTTACTAGAGCTAGTGGTATAATTTGTAATGAATCAGAATCAGTTTTAACTCAATCACTCAAATTTTAGTAATCCAAAAACAACCGAAGGGGGGGGTCAACAGAACGTTTTTGCAGATATCTCACAAAGTAAACGTTCAATGAAAACAATATTTGGTATTTAGGCTTCAATTAATATCTTTTATAATATAACAGAGATTTTTTTATGTAACAAGAGTAGAAGTGGGGGTTTACTGAAGGCTGAAAAGTGAAAAATGCAAATATCTCGGTTAATATTGAAGATACAGAATAAATGTATATAACAATATTTATAGTTTTAATTTGCAATAAGATTTATTTTATAAACTTTTTCGATGCGACTTATAGTAACTGAGATATATCGAATTTTCAAAATTCTCCCTCTCTAAACCCCCCCTCCCCCTAGTTGGATATCAGCCGTTAACGAACTTGATCTTTCTTTTTACATAAAACGACTAAATATCGAGTTTGGTAACGATTACACAAAAATTGCGACCGCTAGAGCGGTAACAGACAAATATATAGATAGATAGATAGATTGATTGATATATATATATATATATATATATATATATATATAATTATTTATACAGTTTTGAACGGACCTCATTTTCGTAATCTACAAGGTAGGATCGATGGACATTTGAAGAAAAAAATCGAAAATCCGTCATGAGAACAACCTCAATAGCTGATTTCCCTTGAGGGAAATCTGCTAAAATGTTTTGAATTTTCTAATTTCCTCCTCTCTAATCCACTGCTATTCCAGGTCCGAATTCAGCCAATAACAAATATGTTCTTCAGTGTTGACTGAGACAGCTAAATATCGAGTATGGTGTAGTTCATAGTAACCAATGAAAAATCTTAATCAATGACCACCACATGACGTGTTTGCTCTCGAAGTAATAGTTCAATGAAAACTATATTTGTTATTTAACCTTGGAATGAAGAGGCTCATTATATAACAGGTTATTGTTAATATGACATGAGTAGGAGTGGGGTTTTACTGAAGGGTGAAAAATAAAAATCCCAAATATCTCGGTTAATATTAATCATAGAGAAAATATGTATATAACGCTTACAAAAAATTTAATTTACAATAAGATTAGTTCTTTACAATTTTTGGATAGGACGTATAATTGCGAATTTTTGAAATTCTCTTGCTCTAAACCCCCCTTTCACCGGTATGGTTACAGCCGTTAACGAAATTGATATTTATTTTTACATAAAACTCTTATATATCGAAGTTAGTAACGATAAAAGAACAATTACGAACACACACACAAAGTTTAGAACGGAACTCATTTTCGTCATCTCCTTGGTAGGACCGATGGACGTTTGAGGAAATTGTTCGAAAACCGCGTCATGTATATATTAGGATAGATGTAACACTGAAGCTTGAGTTCCTCTAACACTAAAACTCTTTAACGTTCACAAAAGTACTAACTATTCTAAAAAGTCCGTCACGCAGGGGCTGCGTAAACTAAGCAGATTTCCCATGTGAAGTTTAGCAATAGAGAAATCTGCATACTGGTAACACAACACCACCGTGAGTAAATACAAACGGTAATGAGAAATCTTTCAGTTAATTTTAATAAATTCCCAACTGAAACGGCTTCTGAATTGTAAGAATAATTTATATTTTAATAACTCAAATTTTAGTAGTCCAAGAACTATAGAAGAGGTGGGGCGGATGAAAATAACGTATTTGCATAAATCTGACAAAGTAACTAAGACTTCATAAAAATGCAAATATCTTAGTTAATGTTCAAGATAGAGAATAAATGTATATGATAATATTTATATTAAATTTAATTGGCAATAAGATTGGCTCTATACAATTTTTCGATCCGATGAAAATCCCCCCTAAACCCCCCTTCCCTCTAGTCCGATTTCAGCCATTAACGAACTTGATCTGTCTTTTTATATAAAACGGTTAAATATCGAGTTTCGTAACGATCAAAAAAGCGTTACGCTAAAGCGTTAGCAGACACACACACACACACACACACACACACACATATATATATATATATATATATATATATATATATATATATATATAATTTATATATAAAAGAGAAATTACTACAGTGGCTATGGATTATAATAATAAAAAAATTGTATTCTTCTGCTAAGTTTTTGGGTTTGTATTGACTTAGAATTTTAAACTTAGTATTTTAAGAGCATCAGGAGGGCGAAACGTTTGCTTTAAAATAATATAGAACCTGCAGTTCTTTTTCATTGGCATAAATATTTTGATTGGTCTTAGTAAGGACAACGTGCAAATATACTTTCTTTTTCTTCGTAGAAGTATGAAAGAATATATATATCCTTAAAATACAAGTGATTTCAACCTTAAAATTATGAAAACGAAGCATATATCTAACTATTAAAAGATTATATTTTTTTTATAATTTTGTATGTGCTGAGATACTTCCATACACCAATCGTCAAAATGATGTCACCTAGCAAAGCAATATGACATAATAGTCATTACATCAAAACATATCTCCTGAACCATTTTCGTCAAACATTTTTCCTTAGATGGCAAATAATTGCTCATAATACTTTAATGATGCAATAGTTCATTACGTCACTGAAGAAGAAAAAAAATGTAATTAGACTTAGCAAGAGCAATATAATTAAGAACTTGACAATTAAGACTTAATTAGATTACTTATGCTGCTGGCCCTGGAGGGAAAAAAAGATTTGAAAAGAAATATTACCAAGGAACATTAAACTTTCTATTATTTTAAGTGAATAGAGGTAATTAAAGGCATTCCATTTAAATTAAAAGAATAGTTTTAAAAACTATTTCATCATATATTTTATACGAGAATATAAATTTCATTATTTATTTATTAAGCCATAAAATTGTGTTAATTAAACTAGTTTTAGTTTTTAATTAACCCGTAAATGGTAACATCTCTCCAACTCACTCTCCCAGTAACATCCGTCTATGAGACTAAGTTTTCTTTTCTTCTGTATTTAGGGTATAAAAGATCAGTATAAAATTTATATTTAAAATTTATTTTTCTAAGACTTCATTTTGTAATGAATGAATATATTAATAACACAAACAAAAATAATAATTAACATTTAAATGTGGAATAAAAGAATTTAAAGATTTATTGCTAGTATATACATGTTTAGGAATCAATTAAAAGATAAAACAAAGTTAAAAATTCTGTACACACACATTGCAAATTTTCTTCGAACATTCTAAACAATTAGGTGTACCGCGCTTTACAGAACTAACTTCAGCGTCACTTTCTGCTACATCCTCCATGCAGAGCTGCATAATTCGTTTAGTCCTTTCAGACACATTTGAACGTATATTTTGTTGAAACTTTTTTTTGACATTTTTATCTGTAAAAGCAAAGGAATTGCGAACTAAAAAGCAGATAATTACGGCAGGGGATAACTAATTTAGTTCATAAAAAAAATTATAGTTGGAGTATTCTTTGATCTGAAGTGCGAAAATAAAGGCAAACGTTTATAGTAATATCTGACTGTCAGGCGGATAAAAATACAAATGTTTGAAGTAATATCCGTCTGATGGGTGGATATTATTATATAGTAATATCAGTCTAACAGACGGAGTTACTACGTACCTATAGAGTAATATCCGTCCCAGAAGCGGGGTGACTTATTTTCAAATTGTAAATTTATTATCAAACACGAAACTATCACCAAAGGTAAACAAGCACAACCAAGGTAATGGATTAACTGAAGCATAGCTGGAAGACGGAGGTTTAAAAATGACAATTACGCTTTCTAGCGGAAAAACTGTTATTCTAACCCGTCCTACAGACGGATATTACCATTTACGGGTTAAGTAGTTTTAAATTTTAAGCATTTGCCGCTGATTATGCAAGCTTATTGCCTAGGGTAAAGAACACTTTTGATCATCTGGCGTTATGATCTGAAAGTTAATACCAAACTCCCTTAATAATCATGACACAAACTGTACATATGCTAATCAGGTAAAATCACTAAACCTTAACAAATCCATTCATTTTTTGAAATCTCAGTTAATAATTATGAGATATGTATTACTATTTTACGTATAACTAAATTATTCCATTCAATAGATATAGTTCGATTCAGAGACATCTGTTTTTTGGAGCGTTTCCAGTCACTAGTTATACATATTTTTCGTGTTTTCGTTATTTTGAGGGAAGCTATTATCAATAATTATCATTCATTTAAATTCATTTATTTACAGCTTAATTTCTCCTCATTATTAAATATAAAATTGTGCGACAATTGGTTTCTGGTCTTGATATCGAAATAATCGATCTAGAGCAAAAGAATATTCCTAAGTGTCTCTGAAACCCGCTCTCTTGTTGTGGGCCTAAGCACCTTTGGATTTGTCTTTTATTCCGTCTGAAGCAGAAGAAATTTCAATTCACGCGCACGAAAAAGCCATTTTTCGAAGAAAAAAGAAGTCTGAGAATCAAGGTATAAACTTGATGATATCTAAATTCGTTATCTTTGTCAAAGTTTATCTCTCTTATATATTTTAGTCCCCCTTTTAGTAAGATATTTTCAGCCAACCTTCCCAGATTTTTACAGTCCACTATATCAGATTAGTCCCTCCTTTGGGATTAACCACTAAAAGAACGCTAAATAGAATAGCTCATCAAATTGCTTATGATTACGAGAACACGAATGACTTCCTACGGACATATAAAGTATTAAATGGTGCAATAAGTTAATTCTAGTTAATTAATTTTATTTCATGAATAACAATAATCGGAGGCTTAAACTCCACGATACATTTTGTCTGTATTTCTCACCCACTAAAAAATCTACATTTTTTAAAAATAACACTCAAACACCAGATTTTATAGATAATGTCAGTTTGTAAATTTATGGCGTCAATTCAATTTGTTTATTCTTATGACTTATACATACATATAAATTGTTTTTCAAATGACTTTGCCTTTTATTAAAGTGGCATTTTGTTTCTGAATAGGAGGCAAACAGTTTTCTTCAAGATGTAAAATATTTTAAGCAATAAATTTTCTATCTATCTATTTCTGTATAGGAACTAAGACAAATAGTGTTTTTCAACTGTAGGGAGGTGAAAAAGAAACGTTATCATGGTTCACGGGTTAGGTTCCCTGGTTTTACAAAATGACGTACGGAAGTAGAGCATTCCTTTTTGTAAATGAAAATAAGTAAAACGTGTTCTTAAATTTCATTAAGGAAATTCGCAATGTTTGCACATTTAACGAATTAAAAAGATATTCAAATCTGGTTGATGCGATTAAGTAATTTCTGTTAACAAAGATTTGGTAAAGAAATGTTGATTTTAATGTACAGGGTACACTGATTTATTCCATATTTTAAATTCAAATTATTTTCCCCATCAAATTTTTTTTCAGCGTCTTCTAAGTGTTAATTTGAGCGATATTTGCGAATCAATTATTCATACTTTGACTCTTAAAGTCCAAAGAGCATTAGACTAAAGGAACTGTATTTTTATTTTAAATGAATCTTAGACGAATAAATTTTAAGAAGATATATTCAGTGAAATTAAGTAACAAGGAATGTTTAATTATTTAGTTCCTTTTGCAGAGTGATATGTTTTACAGTTTTTAATATTGAATGAATATTTTGGCTAGCCTAAACAAAAATAAGTAAACATTCATAAATTCAATCAAATAAAATCAAGTTACTAATTCCCCATTGGAATTTCATGACCCCGCTGGAAATTTGAAATTTAGTATATCGGTATCCTTTTACAGTTTTATGAATGCTCTTCTTTTGAATTGAGCCTAATTGATTTAGAGTATAATTTCTTTTTAACAAAAATGCACTTTTAAAGGCATACTTATAGTAATAGTCATGCATTGAACTTTTATCATATGTCAATTTTGAGTTTTTGGTTAAAGAAGGAATAAACCTATTTGAATTCTATTTAAAACTGATTACAAACACAATAACGTTTGACCTAAACAAATATATACCAATGAGTATTATATGTATTTTACATTAAAATACATTTATTATTATGTCTAGGTATCACAATTATCTCATTAATTGTCCTAAGATTGCCATATATATTTCATACATTGCTGTTCATTATGGAAAACCGTGACTACATACAGATGAAGAATCTCTGCATATACATTACTACGATTATGATGCCAAAAGTGACTTTGGAAAATAAATGGCATTATTACATTTTTATGGAAAGACTGACATCACCACTCAATACTCGAAAATTTCATTTTTACATTAATATGAAAGAACAAGCAGAACAACTCTTTTGTTATTACAGTAATCCGGAATATTGTTTCGTTTTCTAAAAGTTATAATCTAAAGGTTTAATCCCCAAATCTGAAGATAAAGTCTCTTATTTGGCTCAGACAAATAGTAAATTATTCATTTCACTTCAGAATTGGGTATTAGGAAATTGAATTCAAAATAAGGAATACAAGGAAAATAAGGTTCTGAGCTGCTTTAATAATAAGAGAAAAGTAAAGAACGTCTGTGTAAGTAAAAGGAAATAACTTATTAATCTCCAATGAGCTCCTGATTTAACTTTATGTTCTTTCAAGAACAAAGAATGGAAGACTATTTTAATAGTTACGATATACTTCATAATGTTGAAAATCTCTGTTCAACTCACAATAATTAGTGGCCACATTAATTTATCGTAATGAGATATAAATTTCCAATTTTCTAAAAATATGTCTTTCAGAATCCATTAAATAAATAACAAATTTTGTAAAATAACCAAAACGAAATACTCTCGTGTTCTGATAAAGACCATGCAGCTTGCAAATTGCTTTGCACGGCTCAGTTTCGTATCTTGTATCAGTGCATTTCTCAACCAATTCGTGCAGGGTTATAAATAAATAACTAGAATTCTAAGAATATTCAAAGAAAATGAAACAAGGTGGCAATACTATACTGGAAATATGTGCACAAAAGCGGCGTACATAAGTGAGTATGTACTGTTGCGAAAACTACCCAATGAAGAACATTAAACAGATTTCATCGCATATTTAAGAAGTACGAAGTAGATGATAGAAGCCAACCAATGGAAGGACCATTGGTGCCCGAAGTGTCTTGAATACGCCTTCTAGCCCATTCTCGGCATTCCCTTTGATGTTAGCCACCGAGGAATAAAAGCGGCCCAGCTCGTCCCAGAGAGTTAGTTTGTTCTCAGTCCACCACAAGTAGATAACAGTGCGATCAGTACGGTTTTAGTGAATAGCACTTTTAGTTTCGGTTTTATGTAAAGAACAGTGTAGTGCCGTGTTTATGTAAAGAACAGTGTAGTGCCGTGTTTATGTAAAGAACAGTGCAGTGCCGTTGTTCAGTCGTGTACTCCCGCTTACTTTGTTCACTCACTAACCGGCCGTACATCAGGAGGTCGCCGTAGGCGGTGGCCAAGATTGGAAACTGCAGAGCTGGTGTACAGGATGGAGCGCTCGTTTTAGGCTGGGCAGCCATATTGGTCCTGTGTGCGGCACTTGGTTTTGTTTATGCTTCACAAACGTGAACGTTTTTCGGCTCTCACAGCGATCTTTTTTCATAAAGGATCTCTCAGCATCGAAGATAAAGGCCTCCGCTATCATTCTACACCAGTTAGAAGAAGGAATCTGATGTAGAACACATATAACACAGGAAGGAAAGTCCGCCTCATTGAAAGTATATTTTCATCAAAGGTGCCTCTTTATTTTACTATAATGCTAGCATTTTCGATGTTGACAATCGAAAGAGTACTCATGATAAAGGACATTTCAATCATTTTCTAGTGTATCTAAAGTATTAGCTTGCTGCTAAAGTTTAAAACTTAATAAAGGGCAACCATTACTTTTCTTTCTATGTTTTACAGCCCTCTTTAATATAGTTAAAAAGCTACGGATTTTCATTGCTGATGCCAAATTTGTTAAATTTAGTAGCTTGTATCAAGAGCATTGGATCGTGTCAGAGAATAACTTATAAAATATCCAGAAAAATACAGCTATATATATAGCTACACTCTTTTCAGAATATACGTTTTAAGAAACCCATGACGGCACTATAACTAGTCTATTTATTTTGAAGATGGAATGTTCCGTACGGATGAAGAAAACTGGCGAGAAGCGTTTGAGCATATATCATCATCTCTTATTCGGAATACTAATAAAGTAGTTGGGAGCCACATTGTAATAACAATGCTATAACAGATGATTGGTAGCTTATACAATATGCAAGCAAAGCACTGCCTACTCATGCATAACGCTCTCATGGGATGCACAAGCCCTACCCTTGTCTTATATATGAGATGGATCTCGGGGAAAGAAATTTACTCCATCTTCTTCAGACTAGATCTATTTTTACACATGGCTTCAGAACCTAAATAAATCCTGAGTAAACTAAGCAGATTTCCTACATGCGAGGGATGCTGCTGATCAGGCACCAAGTATTCTCCATTTATCCTGTAATAAGCAATCGCAATTTAATCAGTACATAAGATATGATCAGTAACTCAGGTGTCCGAAGAAGGACTTGCACGCGTATGGAGTGTGGTATAGAGAACACTGAAAAGTAAAAAGTCCGTCACGCAGGGGCTGCGTGAACTAAGCAGATTTCCCGCGTCAATTTTAATAACAGATAAATGCACATACCGCTAACACAACACCACCGTGAATTAAGTGAATAAATAAAAATGATAATAAGAAATCTCCCGAAGAAAAGCATCTGAAATATAAACAAATAGTTCTGCCAACAAAGAAAAACAATTACTGTAATATTTCTGATTATAACGTATTAATTTGATTGAAAACTATTTACTTATATCTATGACTGTAATTTATAATGAATCAGAATAATTTTTATATCAATCAATCTAATTTAAGTAGTGCAAAACTTAAGAAAGGGGGGGGCAACCAGAACATATTTGCATGTATCTTGTATAATAAATATCTCTTGAAAACAACATTTGGCATTTAGGCTTCGAATGATGTGGTTTATTACATAACCAAGTATTGTTTATGTAACATGAGTAGAAGTGGGGGTTTGCTGAAGGCTGAAAACTGAAAAATGCAAATATCTCGATTAATATTCAAGATAGGGAATAAATGTATATAACAATATAGTGCATTTAATTTTCTATAAGATTGATCCAATACATTATTTCGACCCGACTTTTAGTAACAGAGATATTTTGAATTTTCGAAAACTCCCCTCCCTCCCACTTGTCCGATTTCTGCTGTTAACGAACTTGATCTTTCTTTTTATATAAAACGTTTAAATATCGAGTTTGGTAACAATCAAACAAAAATTGCGACCGCTAGTGCGTTAACAGACAAATATATAGATAGATAGATGGGTAGATAGATCTATATTACAGTTTTGAACGGAAAAATCATGGAAGTAGTAGATGAATTCCGTTAAATATATTCCAAAAGCTTTCCCATTTAGCTCTTTAGTAACGTTATAAAACTACAAGTTAACTATTATGATGTATAATATAAATCGTAAAATTTTCTTAATCATTGTTGGAAAAGTACATAGCGAAAAAAATAGCCCAGTTCGTGCAAAGCCGTCCACATTTGATATATATATATATATATATATATATATATATATATATATATAATATAATTATTGCTTTGAAGTGGCAATATTGTTTTTCCCATCAACTAAATTAGCTAAAACACATGCGGGTAAGGCACCGCCCTTTTCAGATAAACCACTCAGCACGGCTAACTCTATTTAAAGCGTTTATTTAAACGTGATACCATTAGAGCTTAATATTACTTCATTAACTTCTTTTTTCGTTTTAATTAAATACATCAACTAAGCATGGCTTTGACAATGTTGAATAATAAGTATAAAGTGAGTAGACGTTATAAAGGCTTTTGTGGAGGAGCCACCTGCTCATAATTCGTGGCCTCTTTATATTTTTTTTTTATTATTATTTTTTTTTATGGAACAGCTAGTCCTTCCTCTCTTTATAAGGGGACTCATTTTAATAAGAATTTCTCCTCTTATCTTTGACGCTGTGACTCCAGCAATTGCAATTTTCACTAAATGAAACCTTGAAGGTAAATTTACTAAACTTGATTAGGTTTCTGTGAAAATTATCTCCACCATTTCTCTACCGGTATCATGAATTGGTTGATGTAATATTTACGCAAAGAAAAATCTTCTCCGGGGAATTCACTGAATCTTGGCTTATGAATGACTAAATCAATATATTTTTATGAGTTTGCATTATTAAAAAGTCCACGAAGCAGTTTAGCATAAACTAAAATCATTTTTTCCCACGTGCTGAAATGACTTCATCTCGGATTTCTTTTACTACTTCTCGAGTAATAAAAAGCCTGAATAAATACGGCTTTTGATCTAAGTTGGACTTGAGTTGATTAGAGATGCATTTGTTGAAAAGTGAATGTTCCAAGAGAAAAAGTGAGGGTTAACTGGGACTAAAAATAATTGTCTAAATATTCAAATTACAGAAACTATGTATAGAACAACAGTTGTAGAAGATTACATGATTAACAAGATAATTTATATATACCTTAATCTGACATGGTTAACTTAGAGTGGCGAGTTCGAAATTATTTAGTGATGAAATTCTTTAAATAACATCCTAAGTCCCCTGACCCTGGCGAGAAAAGGGTGATCACCTGTAGATAACCCGTCCCAATTAGCCTGAGTTGCAAAAAGTGGACGTCAATAAATAATATATATATATATATATATATATATATATATATATATATATATATTTATTTATGTATGTATATGGCACTAACATGCCTTCATCAGGTGCTAACAACAAAACAAAAAAGTCCGTCACGCAGGACCTGTGTAAACTAAGCAGATTTCCCACGTAATGTTATACAATAGAGAAATCTCCGTACGAGTGCCAAACAGTTACGGAAACTACCGAACTAGCTTTCTCTGTTACGCTTAATATAAATGCAAATATGTCGGTTAATATTCAAGATAAAGAATAAATGTATATAACAGTATTTATAGTAAATTTAATTTTCAATAAGATTGGTTGTATACAATTGTTCGATCCGACGTATAGTAACATAGTAGTAGAGATATAGCATAGTAGTAGAAAACCGCGTCATGAGTACCACCTCAATAGCAGATTTCCCTTAAGGGAAATCTGCTAAAAGAAGCAATGTTTCTTACAACATGATCAATGCCCAGAAACAGAGTTCCGTCCTGTTTTGTTGGCCTCCACCCTCTCTGCTAGTCGCCAGTAGTGGGCCCAAGCCGTAGCGTTAGCATCTATTACATACCCGAGGCAGGAACTTGGTTAAATAATAGGAAATTTACTTGTACCTTATAGATGTTTTTCATGTTCAATATATGTATATATTTATTTAGGTATTATCTGATTTTACCTATATTTTAAACTAATTAAATTGTGATTCGTTGGTTTTCTATGTTTGGCTTTGATTTTTAAACTAGGACAATTTGTAAGACTGATTTTAATAATTGTATTTAGGTTAAAACTTGTCAAATGTAATTTTTTGATACACCACATGGCCTTAAACATGTTTCTATTTTGTTTTATTGTTAGCACCCGATGATGGCACTTTAGTGCTGAAAGGCCTTTAATAAAGAAATTGGTGGGAAGACTTCCTGTTATTAAGGCCCGTTTCCCATATCTGCAGTCCCACATCCAGCAACATACGAATTATTATTATATTGTCAGATGACGACGCTTTCATATGGAAGACATTTAGCTGACTTTGCAAGCAAGAAGAGGATAAGCCGTGAGAAACTGGAACTCCGTTATAAGCTACTAAAGGTATTTACACATATTCCTATCTTACTTGACTTGGGTGGATCAAATAGTTTAATTGGAGAGTAAATAGATTTACTGCGCATAGTGAGTTGAGAATGACAGTGGAAAAATATACTGTACTCTAAGTGTGATCTTAGAAATAAGTAATGCAATGAAAGCTAGAAAAAACTGTTGAAATCCATTGTTCTCCCTGTTTTATGCTAGGGATGTAAGATAGAAACATAGAATGTTAGAAGAAAGCTGAGGGAATGTAGTCTGGAAGATACATATAAACTGGGCTACACTACCAAAGGACTGTATCTCAGGTGCCATAAGCAGGCAATGGCTGAGAGGAAGTGGAGATGGCCAGGATGTATAGCGAGAAGAATGGAAGGCTGGACACGGAGGATACTGGAGTGCTGCCCAAGAAATTATTCAAGAACCAGACTCGTCTTGAACTGAGATGGGACGATAAATTCTATATGGACTCACGGGGGTTCAACAAGAATGATAACATTCTTTTATGAGCACAAATAAACGTCATTCTGTGAGGATGTGTGTTTGAGTATATATTTAAAAATGATAATAAAATCTCGATCATCTAGATCCATTAAAAAAAAAATCCGTCACGCAGGGTCTGCGTAAACTAAGCAGACTTCCCAAGGGAAGGTTTACAATAGATAAATATACATACTGGTAACACCACCACAAATAATAAGTGATAAATACAAACGGTAATGAGAAATCATTCATTTACAAGTTAATAACTCTATAATGGAATCGTCTGAATTGTAGAGAAACAACCTGATTAATGAAGTATATCTGAATATAAGACATTAATTTTATTGAAAACTATTTACTACAGCTAATTCTGTAATTTGTAATGAATCAAAATAACTCAATTACTTAAATTTTACCAAGAACAAAAGAAGGGGTGGGGCATCAACAGAACGTATTTCCATATATCTCACAAAGTAAAACCAATATTCCTTATATAACCTTGTAATTAAGTGGTAAATAATACAACTACTTATTATTAATATAACATGAGTCAGAGTGGGGGTTTACTGAAAGCGCAAAACTATAAAATCCAAATATCTTGGTTAATATTCATGATACAGAAAATATGTATAAAACAATATTTATATACTATTTAATTTGCATTAAGATTGGTTCTATACAATTTTTCGATCTGACGTATAGTAACGGAGATATTTCAAATTTTCAAAATTCCTCCCTCTAACCCCCCCCCCCACTGGCCCGATTTCAGCCATTAACGAACTTGGCCTTTATTTTTGCATAGAACGATTAAATATTGAGTTTAGTAACGATCAAACAAACATTTCGACCGCCAGAGCGTTAACAGACACACACACACACACACATATATATATATATATTTATACACATATATATATATATATATATATATATATATATATATATATTTATATATATATATATATATAATTTCGAACGGACCTCATTTTCATCATCTCTTGGGTAGGATCGATGGATATTTGAGGAAATTTTTCTAAAATCGCGTCATGAGTATGACCTCAACCTTAAGGGAAATCTGTTAAAATATATATTCGTCTTGATCTCTGGTTTTAAGATACAAACTAAGGTTTAATAGTGTTAACGTAGGGGGAAAATAATAATAACAAACCCAACAGCATAGGAAGGAATCACTCCATTTGTGTCAAAATGTATATCGAGAAATTCGTTAATCAACTATAATAAATTGGACTCCTTCAATCGCCATATCCGTTATTGTAGGCACCTCAAAGATTATTATTTTTTTTTAGGTAGACTGAAACCCTCAAATCCAAGATTATCCTGGTTCAGATTTACAACTTTAATATCGCGCTTCATCTCTTCATCACAATAGCTGTTAATAATCCAGCTTTTCTGTGGCTAATATACCACTCCCTTCTCGTTTGCAACGTTTGGAAATGTGTTTAATAATAAAGCAGTGCGAAACAGAATATAATTAGAATCAAATAGGAAACACGTGTCAAATATAATAAAAACAAAACATAATTCCCTTTTTTATCCATCAAGTCTCATTAAATATTAGTGAGTTCTACTGTTGAGATAGACGTTGCCAGTATTTCTCACTGACGGGTAGCGATATGAAAAGTTTGAGTTCAAATTTAATAAATATTTTTATGTTCACTTAGTCGTTTATACAATAGTGATTGGTTTAATATTGATAACTGATGACAGGAAATTAGAAATTAAGAAAATTTAGAGGCACGGTCTCTTTAAGAGAGTGAGTGAGTTGTTGAGTTGTAACATACGACTTATCAGAACAACACACAGACCAACGTCATATTCATCATTAAGGCCTTGGTATCTCTAATGATCTAAAGTACGGTAAAATCTCCCGCCAGACTAACTAAATGTGACTATTATTTAGTCGAAGTTTAATAACAGTCTACACCAGAAATACACACTTAAAAACACACACACACACACACACACACACACACACCTATATATATATATATATATAGATATATAATATTGGAACCTCTGTCTTTACATTGATTTTTTTCGCGAAATTTCACGGTAACTTTTCGTTTCACATGTCACAGACACCATTACTGCATTTTGTTTCTTTGGTGTCTGTTTGTTTGTTACCTTTTCACGCATAAAACGGGTGAACCGAATTTTATGAAACTTGGTATGTATATTACTACTAACCCAACTTAGACTTTAAGCTATATGAATATCCTCTGAAACGAGCAAAAGTGGGGGTTATAAGGGAAGCAAGAAACAAAAAATAGTGATATTTCGTTATTAACAAATGCCAACAACGGGTATTAACCCTAAACACTGGGACGGGTAAATGTCAAAATATTGTGAACCTTGCCAAAAAAATACCATCACCATTCAGCCTCAAATCAATTCCCGGGCGAAGGCGGGTATCTGAGCTATATATATATTGTTTGTTATGTTTTCAATAAAAGTCGCCCTTTAAGCTAACAGATCGGTTCTGTCGGAATCTAATAGCGTATCTACATTACTTTACAAAACTATTGAAATGTTATTTACAGTAAATCATTTTCAATCAATGTATCACTACTACTAGTTGTACTATATTTTTTTTATTTCTGTACTATTACAATGTACTAACCTTTAAATATTTCCTTTTTAATTAATAATGAACATCTTAGAGAATATATACGTATATGGATGTGTGTATACACATATATATATATATATATATACATTTTTATAGTGAATTTACAGTTATCATATAAATCTTCATCTATAGAAATCGTCATATTTAACTTTCCTTCGAGATGAACTTGTAATACACTGAGGTGAAAGATCTTTCGTTGTTATTAAATGATACAGCATTGTTATCCTATGCCCTGTGTTATTTCGTTGTGTAAGATATAAGATTATGAGGTAAATTTCCATTTATTAATAACTGGGATATGAGGAATATTTTTCTATAAATTCGAATTTTCATAATTCAGAGAAGTTTGAGATACCTCTTGAGAAGGATGATTTACTCGAAACGAGTAGAAAAAAAAATCTATAAGAGTTGAAACAGCTGAAGTACTCTTCTACTTATAATAGCTTATTATATAGAAAATACACATTATGAGCCATCTACATAATTATTAAATAAATAATTTCAATATTTATGAATACTAACTAGCGGAAAATAAAATAATAGATTTAACACAAAAAATATGATTTTTTTGCTAAACGAAACTAGTATCAATATTACAAAGTCATATGAGCAATTATCCATACCCATACATGTACTAGAAGAATTTTACTAACATTTTACAAAATATATTGGTACTACCCCCAGCTGTAGTACGGTTACATTTAAGACCCAAATTAATTATAATTTCTGAAAATATATTGTTATGATATAAGTACATTGGCTCCAAGGTGGGGTATGCAGTTGTAAAGCTGCAGTAATAATGACTAATAGAGTAAGTAACAAATAGTACTAAATTCACTCCTGAATTTTTTGGCAATCCGCGCCGAAAAATGGATCATAGCTCACAAAAACTGGGCGAAGAATATCGTAGAGAATGGAGGAGCGCCCTTCTAGTGGGGTTTTACTGAATGGAGTGCTGTCAATGCCAAACCCATAAGAGGGGGCCACTTAGCTATGCCCTCCAGTGTCGATCAGCTGATCGATAATTTCGTTAAGTCTGGCATCAACCTTAAACAGGTAGATCGGTCCTATAATTCACCAGATATCTATCAAACACGAAAATACAAAGCTATTATTAAAATATTATTGTTTGGTCTGGAGAGTGTAGGTTTATCATAATAATAAAGAAGTCATGCTTCCTGGTTCTCCCCTTGCACTAAATAAACCAAATATTTGATTAACCTTCATTTAAAATACATATAAGCAATCTCTGTTCTAATGCATCAGAACAAAAAATATTATACAGCGATATTTATGCAAAATAAATCATGTTCAAATATTTTCCTATCTCCATTATGTAGAAAGGAATTTTCTTTTTGTAATACCCCCCCCCCTCCCACGGTATATTTCTATTAAAACGAGTAGTGCACAACAACATCGCTTGCTCTGTTATGTTTGAGTTATGCGCGATTCGTTCAAACGACACGCTGAGACTGGTTAAAATGGGTTCAGGGAGAGTCGAAATGGATGGTACCGCTGAAATCTGAAAACAAAAATAATTCGAAATTACAATATGTTCTTCGTACAAGGAAGGGAAAATGACAATAACGGAGGTATTTTGAAGACTGTCGTCACTGGCTGATGATCGAGTACAGCTGGCATTGTGCTTTCGATCCTACTAATCCTGAGGTAACAATTATTCTGACTCATTATTAAAGTCTCTAGTACAGTACTAGATATAGTAAATAGTTCTAAATAAAATTAATATATTATATTCTGATATATTTCAGTAATTGTTTTTCTTTCCGGTGTGAGGAGGTCAGACCCGTTTGTTTATATTTCTAACCTAACGCTCCCTGTCGGCAGTTTATTGAAATTGGATAAAACATTTCTTATTTCCGTTTGTATTTATTCATGGTGGTGTTGAGTTACCAGAATGTAGATTTATCTATTACTATACCTCACGAGGGAAATCTGCTTAGTGTACGCAGCCCCTGCGTGACGGATTTTTAGAGTTAGATCTAGGCGACCGACGTTTCATACATTACGAAGTATGGAGCTCTTAGATGTTGTGCTACTGTTTCTACTGGTATGAATAATTTAATGCATCTTTTCAAACCAAGGTGGGAAAAATGATTTTATTTAGCGACTTCTTCAATAAAGAAATTCCTATTCCCTTCGTACTCCCGACCGATGTTACCCACGACTTTCTGTTCACGAAGTCTATTAGGATACCTCAATACACATGTCTAACCTGAGGGCCTGAAGCTCTTTTATATGAAAGGAGTAGTTGATCACATTTGACCTTTAGTGCTGTGAAGAATAGTTTAATATTGTTTTTTATATTCAATAAAGACAATAGGCTCGCTGATTGGCTATCACGAGTATTTATGGAAAGAGATCTGATTAACTAATGTACGAAAGGGGGCAGGAGATCCCTATCGAGCCTCTCTAATTGGTTCTTTTTCAGTCTTGTTTGCTATTTGTCGATTAGGATAAGCTGCCTAGCTTTCAATCTTAATTAAGACAATTATCAAGAGTTTGGACAAGCTTATCAATATCCCAGAACCTAGTTTAGTATTTGGTGAATTCCCTTAGGTGAAATCAGCTATTGAGGTCGAATTCATGACACGATTTTCAAATGTCCATCGATCCCTACCCAGAAGATGACGGAATTGAGGTCCGCTCCTACAGGATTATATATATAGTATGTAGAGCGTTTTAAAGTTAAGAAGTCCGTCACGCAGGGGCTGCGTAAACTAAGGAGATTTCCCACGTGAAGTTTTACAATGGAGAAATTTCACGACAGTCAAGCAGTTAAACGGCCGAACTAGCTTTTGGCGGGAAAGTCACCCGTCCGTTAGCCGCCCTGATTTAATAAAAATGCAAATTTCTCGGTTAATATTCAAGATAGAGAATAAATGTATAACACAATATTTATAGAAAATTTAATTTGCAATAAGATTGATTCTGTACAATTTTTCGATTCGACTTATAGTAACGGAGATATTTCGAATTATCAAAAATCCTCCCCTCTAAAGCCCCCCCTCCCACTGGTCCGATTTCAGCCGTTAACGAACTTGATCTTTCTTTTTACATAAAACGACTAAATAACGATTAAACAATAATTGCGACCGCTAGAGTGGTAACAGACCAATATATATATATATATATATATATATATATATATATATATATATATATAGATATATACAGTTTTGAACGGACCTAATTTTCGTCATCTCCTGGGTAGGATCGATCGACATTTGAAGAAAAATTTCGAAAATCGCGTCGTGAGTGCAACCTCAATAGCTGATTTCCCTTAGGGGAAATCTGAAAAAAGTAAAAATCCTTGTGTTAATCATGCGAAAATCTTAAAACACTTTCGTTTGATAATCTAAATAATAAACCCTAAAACGAACGGTGTATAACTTGAAGCCAAAAAACACCAAAACAGATTGAAACTTAAAAAAGTCTGTCACGCAGGGGCTGCGTAGACTAAGCAGATTTCCCACGTGAAGTTTTACAATAGAGAAATCTGCCTAATAACAACTGTAGTATTAAGAAACCTCTAAACCTAAAACATTATTTAGGGCGTTATAACCCAGTAGTTTCTAGCCTCAGAAAAACAGTTAACCTAACCTCAAAACCTATTCACGAAGGACGAATAGTTATGGAAACGGCCGCCAGAGCTCTCGGCGGAAAGTCCGAACATAGCCTACTGATGACCACACGCAGAATACAAATGCAAATATCTCGGTTAGTATTCAAGATACAGAATAAATGTATAGAACAATATTTATAGTAAATTTAATTTGCAATAAGATTTATTCTATACAATTTCTCGATCCGACGCACAATAAAGGAGATATTTTGAATTTTCAAAAATCCCCCTCCTCTAAACCCCCCCCTCCCACTGGTCACGATTTCAGCCATTAACGAACTTGATCTTCCTTTTTACATTAAACGATTAAATTCCGAGTTTGGTAACGATCAAACTCAAAAATTGCGACCGCTAGAGCATATATATATATATATATATATATATTATATATATATATATATATATATATATATACATATATATATATTATATATATATATATAATTTTGAACGGACCTCATTTTCGTCATCCTCCTGGGTAGGATCGATGGACATTTGAAGAAATTTTTCGAAAACTCGCATCATGAGTAAGACCTCAATAGCTGATTTCCCTTAGGGGAAATCTGAAAAAAGTAAAAATCCTTGTGTTAATCATGCGAAAATCTTAAAACAGTTTCGTTTGATAATCTAAATAATAAACCCTAAAACGAACGGTGTATAACTTGAAGCCAAAAAACACCAAAACAGATTGAAACTTAAAAAAGTCTGTCACGCAGGGGGCTGCGTAATAAACTAAGCAGATTTCCTACGTGAAGTTTTTACAATAGAGAAATCTGCCTAATAACAACTGTATAGTAGTAAGAAACCTCTAAACCTCAAAACATTATTTAGGGCGTTATAACCCAGTAGTTTCTAGCCCCAAAAGACAGTTAACCTAACCTCAAAACCTAATCACGAGGGACGAATAGTTATGGAAAAACGGCCGCCAGAGCTCTCGGCGGAAAGTCCGAACATAGCCTACTGATGACCACACGAGGAATACCAATGCAAATATCTCGGTTAGTATTCAAGATACAGAATAAATGTATAGAACAATATTTATAGTAAATTTAATTTGCAATAAGATTTATTCTATACAATTTCTCGATCCGACGCACAATAAAGGAGATATTTTGAATTTTCAAAAATCCCCCCCCTTAAACCCCCCCCTCCACTGGTCCGATTTCAGCCATTAACGAAACTTGGATCTTACCTTTTTACATTAAACGATTAAATTCCGAGGCGCGCGTTTGGTAACGATCAAACAAAAATTGCGACCGCTAGATAGCATATTATATATATATATATATATATATATAAATATATATATATATATATACATATATTATATATATATATATATATAATTTTGAACGGACCTCATTTTCGTCATCTCCTGGGTAGGATCGATGGACATTTGAAGAAATTTTTCGAAACTCGCATCATGAGTACGACCTCAATAGCTGATTTCCCTTAGGGGAAATCTGCTAAAAATACGTTTGTCACTCACTTGGTGTCCTGCTGATGAGAAGAACGAGTTTCTCCCAACACAATAAAAACAAATTCTTAAAAATGACATACGTGCACATATACGAGAACCAAAAACTTCAATTATTTAAATACTAGTATGGTACAATAAATACTAGTATTGATAATATAATTGACTAAATTGACCTAGTTTGTATAGAAATAATCCCTTAGGACACCGGAATCGCGTCGAAGATTAATTAAATGTGCGTTTATGACTGAATTAAAGAGAATTATTTTTCTTACTTATAATGGCTAAAACAACTTTGATAAATAATTGAGGGCCAGTGTGTAAAACAACAGTATATGTCCTAATTTTTTCGAAAATTAAACTCGGGTACATTTTGAACTCATTTTTATTTTCTTCTGGTGGTGAGTGTGATGAATCAGATCATTCAGAAAACAGTTATATGGCTCCTTAAAATTTATTTTTAAATTCGCTTAGTGCATTCAGAAATTTCCATTTCCATCTTCAGAGCTACAAACAATAAATCAGGAGTTTGATCTAAAACTATTTTAAAAATGTACAAAATTGGTAATGCCTATAAAAACAGTCAAATTACAACAATAAAATGGTTTAGCAACAACATATTCGTAATTAAAATATAATAAATTAAAATTTGTTTACTTATTATCGAAACATTAAAATGACAAAAGCATAAAATTTGCCGCCAAAGCGTAGGATGTACCTAGAGAGATGCTAATGGGCTGAACTCTGCCGATACACAAACAACTTACACATGTGAGAGTACATTTTGAACCCCAGAATAGGATAATAAATGTAACAGGCAATGAAATAAGACTCCGCATAATGACTGGGTAATTAATGATTAAAACATGGCGCGAAGTAAGATTCAGCTGGTATGGGGTTCGTATTAAGCGTCACGTAGAGGATTAGGGACTTTTGGTCGGTAAGAATATTTTATTTTAATGTGTTAACTTGTTTGAACGCATGTACAGTTCGTTGTTCCTAATTTGGCTCACCATAGCCTAACGTAATTCTTAATTATTTTCTTTATCAATTATTTTTGTTGTTATCATAACTTCTTCCCTAGTGTAGTATATATATATATATATATATATACATATATATATATATACATATATATATATATACATATATTCGTGTATAAACATACATTTTATACATTGAAAGGCGGATTATAGAAATAGGAACACAAGCCTGTGTGTTTTGGCCCCTTGCCATTTATCTACTCTGAGGCGGCCTCTGTTCCTTCAAGAGTCATACTTCAGGTCGAGTGAGCCAGTATGGGAGTAGACATGAAACTTGTTAGTTTCCGTTTTCTTCAGCGTGTCTCGTTTTTTTAATGTAATCTGAAGCCCACAATTTTAGTTGTGTATAGCGCTCTCTATGGTAGTCTTTTTAAGGGGTGTATGGATGTAAGTGGTTGTGTTTGTGTGTGTGTCTGTGCGTTTGCGAACGTTTATCCCTCTAGCAGCTGGAAACACGAGATGAAAATTATTCATTGAACTAATAATACCATGCTTATTATTTGTGTATGGGACAGTAAGAAAAGAGAGTCTTCTGTTACATGGAAATGCGCTCTAAAACTCTTTCTGCTATTCAAGTTATTAACTTCATACAGTCGTAGTTCCATATGACTTACACAACGAATATAAACCCGAAAAAACATTGAAATATGTGGTTTAGTTTTCAAGGCAAAGCCTATTTTTTCTCGGTTTTATTTTATATTTTCTAGCTCTAAAAATTACTCTCCTCAATTTCTCGAATATAAAAATTTAATAGAGTCAGTACCTCTGCCAATTTGTAATACTTCTGACAATCCTCTCAATGATCTAATTACTCTTAAAGAACTGAAAATCGCACTTACGAACACTCGAGACTCCACGCCAGGTCAAGGCGGAATAAGTTACAAAATGTTAAAAGAATTACCTGACTCTGCCCTTAACCATCTTGTGAGGTATTATAATCAAATTTATGAGAATGGGCTATATCCTGATTCTTGGAATGAATCCATTATTATTCCAGTCCTTAAAGTTGGCAAGGATAAAACGATTGCATCCAATTATCGACCTATTTCGTTGACCAGCTGTCTTTGTAAGCTGCTTTTATGAAATTTTGAATAAACGTCTACACTGGTTCTTAGATCATTCCGAATTGTTGTCTCCATTTCAATGTGGCTTTTGAGAACGCCATTCAACCATGCATCATCTGACAAAGCTGGAGAATGATATCCTCAATGCTTTCTTAAATAGAGAGTTAATAATAGCAGTGGCCCTAGACATAGAAAAGGCTTATGATACAGTTTGGCGTCGAAAAATTCTTGCAACCTTACTGGACTGGGGAATTAAAGGAAATATTTTTAATTTCATAAAAAATTATTTAAGCAATAGACATTTCAGAGTCAGGATTGGAACAACGCTTTCTGATAGATTCCTACAGGAAAACGGAGTACCACAAGGGGATGTACTAAGTACTACACTCTTTAACATTGCCATGAACTCAATTCAGGAATACATTCCACCAACAGTAAAATACTGCCTGTATGCTGATGATTTGTTTATTTACCATTGTTCTTGTTCCTATGATCAAGCATGTTCCATTGTGCAACAGACGATAGTAAATTTAGAGAGCTGGTCATCTCACTCTGGGATGAAGTTTTCCTCCGGAAAATCTAAGAGTATAATCTTTACTAAAAGAAGGAATTCCCCAGCTCCTAATTTTACCATCTATAATGCCCCTATTATAAATGTGGATAGTATTAAAATTTTAGGTTTAACACTTGATAGAAAATTAACCTGGATACCCCACATTAAAGATCTTCTTACAAGATGCAAGAAATCCTTGACTCTTTTAAGAATTGTAAGCAATACTAAGTGGGGTGCGGACAGATGCTCTATGCTAAAACTCTATCGTGCTTACACCAGGTCTCTATTGGACTATGGCTGCATAGTATATTCATCGGCCCGTCCAAGAGTTCTAAAAATGTTAGATACTGTCCACAATACAGGCCTTCGCCTGGCTACAGGGGCATTTAGGTCTAGTCCGGTAAACAGCATTTATGTGGAGGCTGGCGAACCACCCTTAGATCTTAGGAGGAAGAAACTATGTATAAAATATGTCCTAAGATCTAAATTCTTAAATACTCCATGCTCAACGTCAGTCCTAGATAATACATATTATAATAAATATTTGGTTTACCGAACTAGACCGAGACCACTTTCCATAAGATATACATTTTACACTGCACAAATACCATTAGCAAACACGGACATATACACTTACCAGTTACTACCATATCCTCCTTGGCGTATTCAAAATTTTACAATAGACACATCTTTAGGCAAGTTCAAAAAATCCAACCCAACCTCACAACACATGTACAGTGCTTATTTTAGGTCAGTATTGGGTGACAAAGCTAATAGTGTCTTTGCTTATACTGATGGCTCTAAGACAGCAAGCGGTACAGGTTCTGCTGCCATAGTTGGCTCCAATAATTACCAACTAAAATTGACGCCTGTATCTAGCTCCTATACAGCCGAGCTTCAGGCCATCCTGTTAGCCTTGTCAAGAGTCCATTGCTGCCAAAATGAAATAGTACTGTGCACAGATTCATTAAGCTCACTACATACACTTAACAACATTTACTCGATAAATCCTTTGGCTATCAAAATTTTTGAACAATTTCACCGACTAAACTCTAGTAACATACACATTAGTCTTTTATGGTTACCCGGACATACAAACATCAAGGAAAGTACCGACATCGACAGATTAGCCAAGTGTACTGTAGAAAAACCAGACATTGACATAAACTGTACAGACCACCAAGACGTACTAGCCGAATGCATTAAGACACTACAACAGCAGTGGCAGCAATCTTGGGATAACACGAACGACAATAAGCTAAGACAAATAAAACAAACGGTTAAGGAATGGCCATCAAGTAACAGGAGCACACGAAGAGAGGAAGTTGTGCTGACCCGACTTCGCATTGGCCATTCCTTGCTGACCCACGGACACTTAATGACAAACAAGGACGCCCCGATTTGTAGACATTGCAACGAAATTTTAACTGTACAACACATATTGACTGACTGTCGACGAAGAGACAATTTAGACATTCCACATGACTTACAGGAACTTTTGACCGATAACAGTGATTACATAGACTCAGTCATTAAACATCTGAAAGACACCAACATATATTACACACTATAATCTACACTTTCTACAAACCACTCTACACTTATTTCCTATATTAGCAGGGTGTACAAACTTTAATATTATTTATTTTCTATTTATTTATTCTGTTTTTTATTTTTTTTTTTTTATTATTTTTTTGGTTATCCCCTTTCCTTATTTTTTTTATTTATTTAATTTTTCTCCCTCCCCTTTTCTATAGTTACATTTTCATTTATATATAATGTTCATTACCATGTGTTTCCATAACGTACAATATCGTTTGCTTCATATCACCTTATATGCTTCAAACATCATTTGCCAAAGTTCACTCTTTTTTCGTTTGTTGTTGTTGTTGTTGTTTGTCTTTTTTTTTTTGCATTTCACTTTTTAATGACACTTTAATAATGAGTAAATCGCCTGCGTTGCGGAACTCATTTAAATTAAATAAATAAATAAATATTTTATATTTTCGTGAGTAAAACGGTGGGTAGGTGCGGCGGATTTTTTTTTATTTAAATGGACAATCAGAGAATTTAATAGTGAATAAAAAATATGTAAATAAACGGTTGCTGTACGATTGCTACTACATAATTAGATTACCTTTGTTCGTAAAAAACCCTTCTGGAAATACAGTGGAGCTTGAGCTCATTTTAAAGAGATATGCGTTACCGAGTTTTCACTTAAGAGAAATCAGCTATTGATGTTGTACTCATGACGTGACTTTTTATTGAATTAAATAAAAAAAAAATTGTACATAATTAATCTTGTTATGCATGTAATTGTCTGCAAGTCTGGTTCTGTTCACGTTTTTTTGTCTCGAATATTAACTGAAAAATATTAATTGATTTAATTTTTAGCCTTCACTCCTTTTGCAGTCATTGCAAGTTAAGGACGAGACAATATATCACGAATCGACTTATTCCAAGCTTAAATACCAAATATTGTTTCCAAAGGATTTCTTTATGTGAGTTATGTGCAAAAACAATGACGTAACCAGTTAAGATTTTACGTACTTGAGACGAAAATATTTATTTGAACTATATCTATCATACTCGATACGGTTCGAACCAATTCATATACCAGTATAGATCATATTCTCTAATAAAAGAAGTCGGGGTTTAGAGAAAGGGTTTCGAAAACTCAATAACTGCTGAATTATGAGACGGATTGAAAAAGTATATAGAATAATTTTGTTGAACTATTAATCAACAATCATAGTTATATATACATTTTTTGGTAACAGAAATATTAAGCTAGTAATTTGTATGTTTTTAGCAGATTTCTCTTGAGATGACTAAGTAGATGACGAAAATGAGATCCGTTCAAAATAAATTATATTTGAAGGTAAGGTTCTTGGGCATAGGGGAAGAGGAAGGCCTAGGAAATCCAATTTTGAAGACATCAAGCATCTTATGGATTTCGGTAGCCTTTAGATGATTATATATATACATATAAAGTTCGTTAATGGCTGAAACCGGACCAGCAGGAGAGGGTATTTAGAGGTGAAACTTCGAAAATTCGGTATGTGCCCGTCATTATACGCCGGATCGCAGAATGGTATAGAATCAATCTTATTGCAAATATAATGTTAAATAAATGTTGTTATATACGTTCTTTTTCTATCTCAAATATTAACCGAGATATCTGCATTTTTTTTTTAATTTTCATTTTTCATCTCATCATTTATTTTCTGTAAACAGTTTTCTTTTACATCCTACGTCAAGAATAAGCCAATATGTCATGAAACGTCTTCAAGCTGGAATACCAAATATTGTATTCAACAAATCTTTTCTATATGAGATAAATGCAAACACATTCAGATGACCCCCCCCCCCCTCCTTCCGCGTCTTTAGTTCTTGAGATTTCTACAATTAGGGTTATTGGGATAAAAATTCTTCTGGTCCATAATAATAATCACAAGGAATAGAAATAATAAATAGTTTATAATAAAATTAGTACATTAAATTCATATGTATTGCTGAAATACATCTGAATTAAATGTACTAATTTTATTAAAAACTATTTACTATTTCTATTACTGAGATTATTATGGACCAGAATAATTTTTATCCCAATAACTCTAATTATTTTTCTTTCTTGTCAAGAATATTTCTATGTATTACTTCAGCGTTGAGAAGTTGTATAGCTTTTTTTTTACAATTTAGACTCTTTCTATTGTGGAGGATTTTAAAATGTACAATAATTGGCTGAAAGATTTCTCATTTATACTTTTTTTTCTGTATTTGACAAGTCCATGTGGTGTCTATAACATATGTCTTAGCGACCAGAGAGGAGAAGGGGCGGTGAACGTAACGAACGATCCGATATATAGAATGAGCAGCACTCAGCAGTAAGTGTGTGCCGTGTGTAGGTCGATTCCCAGCAGGCCCATGTAGATAGCTGTAACCACTCTAAGGGCCTCTCGTATTTACACTGTCTTTTCCTACTAAATGAACCAATTGATGTGGTCTCAGTCGCTCCGGATCTCTCTCTCTTTCTTCGGAGAGCTCTACTAACAATCCTCCAACATCCCCCTTTGAAACCGTTGGGCAATTACGAAAATGTATTTTCATGAAAACTACACAGGGCGAACAAAAAAAATAAAACCCTAAATATTCAGTAAAAATAGACTCGAGATGAAAGGTTGTACATTCCATACTCTTTTGGAACTTGGACTTTTGGGGGCATAATTAAGAAAAACAGCAGAAATCATATTAAAATGTGGAAAACCACTTCTTGTAACTAATTTTCTGACATCACTAAAACTAAAAAAACGTAAATTAGTTACACAAGAGCCTTTTAAACTGATTTTGAATCACATAAACCCCCAAAACTGAAAAAAAAAAAACATTTATTACTTCGTTTTACGGAAGTATTTAAATCGCGAAAATGTTCGATTTTCACGAAATTATATGTATTGGCCTCCTCTGGTGCCATTTTGACTAGTTTCTGCGTGGCGTTAGTATCTACCTCGCATAAATAAAAAACGACTAGTCTTAGAATGTTGACAAATCTTAATTAGAAATGCTTTATTTAAATTAGTTCCGCAACGCCGGCTTTCACTAAACAGGTGTTCTCAAAAAGACAAATAGCAAAAAAGAAATATCGAACAATGAGAAAAGAAATAAAGAACAGAATAGGAGGTTCCTGAATTTACTATGATTAATTTATTTTATGACTTCCATTCATTGCCATACCATGGTCCATAGGTGGGAGAAGGTATTGTGTATGCAAACATATAGTTTATGAAACCATCAGGGCAATGAAAGTAATATAAATGAAACTTTAAGTATACAAGGCAAGGGGAGGGAGCGGTACATGAAAACAAGAAAAGTAAAAGATTAAATAAAATAAAAAAAGTATAAACCTTGCTAATGTAGAAGAAAAGTGAAGAGTAGTGTCAAGTAATCCTAAACTGCAGTATGTTGTATATATCAATGTTTTTTATATGTTTAATGATTGTGCCATGTAATTACTGTTATTGGTCAAAAGTTCCTGTAAGTCATGTGGAATGTGTAAATTGTATCTTCGTCGACAGTCCGTCAATATTTGATGCACAGTCAAGATTTCCTTGCAATGTCTACAAGTCGGTGTGGCCTTGTGTATCATTAGGTGTCCATGAGTCAGCAAGGAATGGCCAATGCGTAGTCTGGTCAACAGAACGTCCTCTCTTTGTGTGCTCCTGTTGCTTGATGGTCATCCCTTAACTGTTTGCTTTATTTGTCTTAGTCTATGATAATGTGAGTTATCGGAATATTGTTGTCAGTGCTGTTGTACTGCCTTAGTGCATTCGGTTAATAATGCATCTTGGTGGACTGTAGAATTTATGTCAATGTTTGGTAGGTTTACTGTATCTTTTTCTAACCTGTCGATCTCTGAACATTCAAATAAAATAATTTGGAATTAAGTGCATTTTGTTTATTTCATTTATTAGAAGTACAAGGAAGTTAAGTGGAATCAAAAACAGTATTTTTTGTGATTACATTTCATGTAATATTTATGATTATATCATTCTATCTGGATCTCGTTCCGTGATATTATTACTTACTTATAGAAAAACAATTAAATTCAACAATTGTTTCTGTTTGTATCTCAGATCAGCTAACTTATATTATACATATATATATAACAAGTTATATAAGGTTAACTTGTCTAAAGTTAATGTAGCGTTTAAGGGGGTTCTGACGCCCAGTAAAACCTTATAAACATGAAAGGCTGACAGACGTTAACGATTTTCAGATGAGCACCATCAATGAGTACGACCGCCTAAAAAGAAATAAAACCTGACCAGTAAGTCCAGTAGCAGGGCCTGTAAATGACAAAACCATTTCGTTCGGGGTTACCTGAAGGCTGGCAATACAATTCAGCTGATAGACAGGTTAACACAGTTATAGCTTCATTCTCTACCAGTCTCTCGTCTAACAGCCATTGTTCACTACCAGACATTCGAATGTTCCGATCAGTTTCGAAAATTTGGCCGAAGGTAACGATATCTTATTAACGAAAGGTTAATACCATTTTTGTGCGCCACAGTAGCTGCTTTTAGTATAATCAGTTAGAATATGCTGAAAAAATGCCAAATTAGTCCAAAATACTCAACGGGTACTTATAACTTTAAGCTAGCTACTAACAAGTCACTCAACACCAGATCTGGCGATAGAGCTCCAAAAGCTGCCTAAGGTTATAATAATAAACTGCTGCGGAGTAATACATTAGCTTGTATTATCATCCATTTGTGTACTTTACACAGATGTCACACAAAATCATCAATTCTGTAGTGGCAACCTTTGATTACTCCAAATCGATATTGGACCAACTTTCTTTTTCGCTAAAAGCTCGAGTCTTTGATGCTATTGATGCTGTAAATCATGGCATCATACAAATGATAAAGTTGTTTATATTATACTTATCAAAAAGCGTATCAACGTTGTAATAACGCGTACACGTTGTCTTCTACAGTCAAGGGAACACTGAGAAAATCGTATATTAACATATGTACAGCTGTCAAAGGTCAACAAGATTAAGTTCACCCACCACCTATAAAGTAGAGCAAGTTTCATTGTCTGGATATAGGGGTAACAAGTGGAAGGCAATACCCAGATTACTCAGACACACACACCCACTATCATTTCACACATTTCTGCCACACAAGACGTTTCAACTTTATCTGCATTAATTCATCAACGACTGGCAGGAAATAATTATAAAAAAATTGTAATTAATAACACTTTAAGTAATACTTAACACTCACTTGGAATATCTATACTCTGTTTATCGTGTTTAAATAATGAACACCAGTATTTAATATTTATCGAAAATCTTTCGCTATAAAGGCATCGTTTAAAACCATGTTATTACCAAATTATTTAAATAAATATTGTTTCTATTGGAGATGAGCTCTCCTTAATCAAGTATTTTCATTCTCTTGACGAACTCCAGTATCACAAATATTCCAATTTTCCGAACTCCATCGCATAAAAAATTACATTGAAGGCCACCAGAAGTAAAAAATACAATTATTTGGTAAGATATATATGAACTCATAATTTTTACCATGGGAAATATTCCGGGAATTCTGTCTGTGCAGTAGGAATAACATTACTGTGCTTTAAAAACTTATAGTTTAATGTAATTCGGACTGAGTTCACAGCTAGATGTATCTAGTCTTCTGAGAACCTCGTACGGAATAAGGTTCGTCATAAACAAACAAAGTAAAAATGTTCAGAACTTGCCTTAAATATAATTTCACAAGAGTTCCTTCTAATTTCAAGCACCCCTTGAAATATCTAACATGAAATATCAAATCGTGTTTTTAATAGACCTGAAAGTCACCCAATAAGTGATAGTAGGTTTATGTACGAATAAGCCGGATATTGTAAATTGACTAATTTATTTATTAGAATAAGTTTTTTCTTATTTTAACACGTTTATGTAATTTTTCTATCGTGCGTTTTTTAGTTCAAATCATTATGATTGTAATATTTTAATATGAAATTTGAATAAATTTAATGTCATTTGTGTTAGCGATATGTATGGGAGAAGATAGTAATTAGTTCCCTAGGGCACAAACAGCATTGCATCGGACAACTTGCCACGCAACTAAAGATCAATAGATTCTCTGTATCATATAATATTGTATATGTACAATACATAGTATTTGTATTTCTAGCTATTATTATCGTGTAACTCCAATAATCGTAAATACTCTATATTTTCACCTTCGTATCAAATTTCTGAAGTCGGAGTAGGTTTTCATTATGAGTCTATAATAGATCTCATCAAATAGAACATTAAGTAAAAAATATTTAGGGGTGGTAAGGGAAATTTAAGAAATGAATCCTTGTGTGTTGGCGACCATCACTGTATTCCAATATATATATATATATATATATATATATATATATATATATATATTTGGGATATCACGAAACTAAAGGTTGATCTTCAGTAACTCCTGTTAAAATTCTTCGTGGCATTTGGGAACTACTTGAAATGTTTTGAGAAGGCCTGTTCTGTTGAAAGGTCGCCGAAACAAGAATGGAGTTGTAGGACAAAGTGATATTTTGGCTGGAATAACGACCAGAGCATGTCCACTGCTATTGACAGGCCGTGCTACATCAATTCTCCAGCTAACTCCAGCACAACTCTGCCTCTCTATGGTTTCTCTTTCCAGAGGACAATGTATCATCGGCCCTTCAATAATTCAGAATCGCGCTGGTGCAAACCAACTTGACGTCTCTCTTCACCTAGGGCGCATCTAATATTGATCTACGAAAGTAGATGATGAAGGCATAAGGACACCATCAATCATCATATGCGAGTATGCCGGAGTATTCATAGAATTTGGAACAATCCACGTTTTAGTCCTATTTTATCCAGCGGTCTACTGCCAGGAACCTCAAATTTTGAGTCCCAGACTTCGCGTATCCCTCTCAGGCCCCTGTGTCTAGATCCAAAAGTATAAAATTTTCTTCAGGGTAAAATGATTTCGGATACGTTTTCTCTACAGGGCACAACCAACCCTGTCGGCCCGTTAAATTTACAGAAGCTATTAGGTAAGCAATTTACAAATATACGCAGTGAGTGGTTCATTTGGGTTAAAGGTGAAGAGGCGGAAGGACAGTGTAGTTGAAAAAAGAGATGTATTGTATTCCATTTATTTATTATTCCTCTGCAAGTTTCGCGTCCTCTATGACGCCTCTTCAGAAGTTGTACACTTATTATAAAAAGATTCGACCTTACGACCATATTGGCCAAGTCAAGATAGGAAATGGAGACGTACAACAGCAATCAGCTGATAACGTCGATACATTAAAATGATGGGCAATATAAAAAAAATAATGAATTTTCCAGAAGTAGCATAGTCACATCTTCACCTAACCAACTTGCTGTATCTTAAAACATTTGATAAATATGTTATTTAAATTCTTTATTGTATCCTTCCGGTTTTTGTTTTTATGAAAACATTATCCGCGAGTCCTCCCTCATGCCACACTGTCTATGTCGAGGAATACATGTACTTCAGTGTCAATTATTAAGGGTATATTTTCGTCTTGCCACAACCAGTACTACCCTCTTAATATTGCAAATGGGGCTCAGGTTAGCCATGTGAGTCAAAGCGTTGTCTTTAATCTCACATGGCAATCCTAGTGTGGTGAGTTCGATTTTTGCCTGGGCAAAGGTATTTATTTAGTGACGGAATTCATTGAATAAAATCCTTAGTCCCACTCTGGCTAGAAAAGGGTGGTAACCTCTAGATAACTCGCCCCAATTAGCCTTAGTTGCAAAAAGTGGATGTTAATAAATAATTATTAGTTATTATTAGTATTGCAAATGTTATATAGTAAGTTTACCAATATATGCAGTGAGTTTTTCATTATGGTATTAGCAGGATCGGTAAAACCACATTCGATGTTAATCACAATTTTGGGTGTAAAATGAGGTCGGTGCGTGGAGACCGCCCGAATTTTAGTTCTAAACAATTTAAATTATAATGTTATGGAGGTTTTTCTCATCCAAGATATTACAGCTATAAGTGACTACTTCAGAAATTATGTTGAGTTAGCAAATTCGAAACACAAGTAGGAATAAGGTGTATCTTGCCTAATCTTGGTTATTGTTCTTGCATTTAATCCCAAAAAAGTTTGACCATGAGAAGTACATATTCAAGATAATTTGACTGATCACATGAAGACCATACCGATGTTCAAATGTGTAAATCTTCAGAGCACCTATTTTGTGCATATGTGTGAAATTGGTAGTCATTTAAGAAACTCGTAGTGGTTTCCGAAGGTGGGTTATATATACACTGAAAAGATTTTAAGCTCGACGATTCAGACCTTAGGTAGGTACATTTAGAGAATAAAGGACTGAATGTAATCTACTATCATATCACTATTATCTCCTTGGCAAGCTTCTCAATGCCTTCTTTCAAGAAATCTACAACGGTTCTCCCACTTACCTTCTTTGACATTTGTTTATTATCTTTTATTGGCATAGTTTTATCACACTATTGATCACTGAATCAGATTTTATCAAAACCATTATTCGCGTAAGATTCTCTTTTATTCTCACAATTGTTTATTATGAGTATATGTAAATGTATTCTTAAAATATTTCATTGTGAAATCACCAGGTTAAATAGTCGATACACATGAAAATCATGTTTTATATCTTATTTTATAATACTACTATATTAATTCGCCGCATCATTACTCAATCACTATATAATTCTTCAAAATAATCTCCATAAGAATACATAAAATACTTTTTTATTCCAAGATCAATTATCATAGAAAAAGCAAATTTGAATCTCGGAAAAATGGCCTTCCTGTGTCATGTGTAAGAGGTAAAACGCTAGATTTTTTCTTTTTTAGTTTTACCCTAAGAATTGCGGATAAGCAATCCCCATTTTTCAAATTGTTTTAGAAATTTGAATCTCGAGTTCACGTACGATTTTCCCCAAGGGAAATCTGCTAAGGAAAGCGATGAATGAATTTTGAGTTCCGAACACGAAAAAGAAGAAGAAGGATTCAAAAACAAGGTTTTGGCAAAATAAAAACTATTAGTCATATACCATAAGTTGTTGACTACAGCTGTTGGGTCATTTTATATGACCTTGCCTGATGTTTATTTTTAGGTAATATTTTTTTTTTTTTTTTGATTCCACGAATTTCATTATTAAGTACCGCTAGTAATGAACTTCGTGAAGTAGTTAGTGTCTCTATTTGTTTTGATGCAGGCAGGACCTGAGAATGTAGTAAGCACGTGGAAAGCATTTTGAACTTAATCAAGATAAATTAAAGGAAATAAATTATTCAGGCATGTCTTATTTTTCACTGAATAATCTCTAAAAATAACATTTTTTACAATTGACATACGATTAGGAGTTAAATTCAATTCTTATAAATAGTAAATGTTAAACTATCACAAAGTTGAGACTACTTACTTGCACATATTTTCATATTGCTTTATAAAATTGTAAATATAAAGAGACACCAAATGTCGAAATATCTAGAGCTACAGTTTAATTAAAATGGAAGTAAAATTTTCTAATCTAAAAGAAAATCTACAGCAAAAAATAAAAATTTGATTCCAAACTCATGGCTAAGTATGTGATAATGAGTTTCATACGGCAAAACCATCATTAAAAAAGGGCTTATATATTCGTACTTAGTTAAAAAAAAATATTGTTTTTTTTTTTTTTTAATAAACATTTTCAATATTTTACTTTTATATACTTTTATAGTAGGCATGAGAGGTTGAATAAAAACTCCGAGATTAATCCATTGGAAAGAAGGGATGCTTATCAATATTCTGACGGAAGCTTTACAAATCATCTCATTGTTCGGACGTCAAACGAAAACATTCCACGCCTACCAACTCTAGCATGAGCAGGAAATGGTTTTCTGCCAACACATTATGCCCCAAAACCCTCTGCTAGCTAAGTTTCAAACCTTACCGGATCTTAGACAATATAGTTAATTATTCTTATTAATAACTGCATACGACATCTCGTCGGATTGGTATTGCCTCGTTGTTTAATACGGTTAATTTTAAATAATGTGATTTATAGATAACTAGAAGAATGTAGTCGATAAATCATCAAAACATTGTGAGTTAGTTACATTAAATGTTAAGTTCCAGCTGATAGTTTTAAAACAGTGTGAGTTTTAAAGTTTTCTGAGATATCTACCTTTTAGCAGATTTCCCTTAAGGGAAATCAGCTATTGAGGTCGTACTCATGACGCGAGTTTCGAAAAATTTCTTCAAATGTCCATCGATCCTACCCAGGAGATGACGAAAATGATGTCCGTTCAAAATTTTATATATATATATATATATATATATATATATATATATATATATATTTGTCTGTTAACGCTCTAGCGGTCGCAATTTTTGTTTGATCGTTACCAAACTCGGAATTTAATCGTTGTATGTAAAAAGGAAGATCACGTTCGTTAATGGCTGAAATCGGACGAGTGGGAGGGGGGGTTTAGAGGGGGGATTTTCGGAAAATTCAAAATATCTCCGTTATTATTCGTCGGATCGAAAAATTGTGTAGAATCAATCTTATTGCAAATTACATTTACTATAAATATTGTTCTATACATTTATTCTGTATCTTGAATATTAACCGAGATATTTGCATTTGTATTCTGCATTGGTCGGCAGGAGTGAGCTGCTTGGTACTTTCCGAAGAGAGCTCTGGCGGCCGTTTTCGCAACTATCCGTCCCTCGTGTATAAGTTTAGTGATCCCTTACTACTTACTACACTTGTTATTGGGCAGATTTCTCTATTTTAAAACTTCACGTGGGAAATCTGCGTAGTATACGCAGCCCCTGCGTGACGGACTTTTATTTTTTTTATATGATACGTCTTTTTCTAAAAGTGGAAACTACTTATAAACTACCTTTGACGTGCTATCATAATTTTACTTCCTCGTACGAAGTTAAGAAAGAATAGTAATTTTTAATTTTCATATTTCAAAGAAATTATTCATTTGTACCTTCCCTGGACCCATTGGATCCTAATGTAAGAATGCACGTAACTCAAATGCATAACTCAAAAAGTCCGACACGCAGGGGCTGTGTTAACTAAGGAGATTTTCCAAGTGCGTCAGGTATTTGCATTTATCAAAAAACGCAAAATTTCAATGAGAACAATATTTGGAATTTAGGCTTCAAATAAAACGCTTCATAATATTATAGCTTATTGTTACTATGACATAAGTAGGAATGGGGTGGGGGGGGGGGTTACTGAGGGACGAAAACTAAAAAAAATGAAAATATCTTGACTAATAATCAAGATAGTGTAAACATGTACATAACAACATTTATGGAAAATTACATTTGCAATAAGATTGGTTCAAAACAATTTATCGATTTGACTCATAACGAAGATATTACGATTTCAGCCGTTGACATTTATTATTACATAAAACGTTTAAATATTGAGTTTGGTAACGATATAATGAAAAGTGTGACCTCTAGAGCATTAAAAAACATATATATATATATATACTTATATATATATATATATATATATATATATATATATATATTTGAAAGGACCTTGTTTTCGTCATCTGGGAGGAATAGGATTGATGGACATTTGAGGAAATGTATTGAAAATCGCGTCACGAGTACAACCTCAATAGCAGATTTCACTGAAAAGGAAATCTGCTGAAAATGCCTTGGCATAGAATGTTGAAATTTCATACAAAGGCCTGTTGTACTGTCTTGTCGTGCACCACTCCTTTCCTTGAAATTTGACTAAAAGACAACCGCTCTCCGCTTTTTGCTGATACCGAAAATCGGCAATGAACTATTTTTGTTTATTATAAAATGAACTATAAATTATGACACAAGACATCGGCGCTATCAAGACTTCAATTTTAGTGCAAGAAAACAATTCGTATATTTTCTTTTATTCGAGTTCAAGGATGTCGAGTGGTTTCCACTTCAGATTTTTTATCAATGCATATAATTTCATAAATGCAAGACATTTTTGTGATTAAAAATCTTTTCTCTGGAAGCCAGTAACGTTGATTCTAACTGCAATTAGAAAACTGGATAAAGAAAGGATCTGTTAAACACAAACTAAATCCATTTGTTCAGTCGTATCTCCCGCGCTTTCTTAGTTCACTAACCGGCCGCACGGCCTGGCAGGATCACCATGGCTGTGGCCAATAGCGGAAACTGCAGTGCTGCTATCCAAACAAAGGGTAGCCATTTTGTTCTGTCTATGTTGTACAGTCATATTTCATAAAGTTAAAGTTTCTTTGTTTTTATAACATCTTTATCAATAATTAATGTTTGTTTCCTTAGATTTAAGGTTAGTCCCTAAATTAGTATTCTTTTCAGGTTTAAAGTGTATCAAATTAGTCTCATTCTGTTATAACCTCTCAGAAGGTTCATTACTATAAGGTTATATTTATATGCTATTCTTTATTTAATATATTTTGATTCTTATGAGAACTCAATTAGTGGCTTGTATTATTCACCCTCATCTTTCCATAAAATAGTAAATACTTCGGTATAATCAAGCTGCAGAAATTATAGGTATCTCTTTTATTAATTTTATTTCAGTCTAATGCTCTCTTATTATTAACGCGCTAACCACATGCCCTTACACTATTTATTCCTCGTGCAGAAGATGGCAGACTTGTATATTTTATTTGATGTTTAAGTGTGTTTTTTCTCTGGTGCTCTCTGAGTTGTATTCCATCAGAAGATTGTTATTAAATGCATTTTATTCATAGGAAAAAGCTCTACTACTAAATGTACAACTGTACAGAATTATTAAGCCTTTGAAAATGGATATTAAGCCTAACATACTGAGCAAATATTCAATGAATACAAGAATGTTGAATGAAAAGAGGTAAAGCCGCGTTGCAAATTAGTAAGGAGGTGAAGTGGCCATTCATACCCAGCCTTTCAGAAAAAGAGCACCAAAGAGGTTTTTATCTCTACTTGAAGGTTCAAGTGCTCTAACTCGCAACACTCGCCTATATTTGGTGCTCCATTGGACTATTTATTATTACCTACTACATTCGTAGGCGCATTTCTGACAAATATTTTGCCTTAATTGAAGACATTCCTTCGATAACTATATATATATTAGCTTGGATAAATGCATGGGTACGTGTGTAAGTGAAACACTTTTTGTACGTAACATATAAACTCTAAAACAGCAGTCACAAAAAAACTCTATACAATTATGGTACTATGGTATTGTGGTGCACATACTAAATGAATATAATATTTGGATAATTAAAAAGATAATCAGATATAAAATATTTATAATTAATAGTCTTATTTCTTGATTATAAAGTCTTAAACTAAACAGGTTTCTAAACCGAAAAAAGGGTGTATAAACATACACAACTGCTAATGAAAATTTAAATAAATGCTATTTAAAGAAGTAATTTATTTGTTTATTAAAAATACCTAGGAACATTATCCTTCTCGGGATGATTTTACTGTTAGTCCCAAAATATTTATAGCATCGAAGAACACAATCAGGGTCACAGCTCCATTTTCAGAGGAAGTTCTTGCAAGTACCATGAAGTAATGTACAAAAAAAATCCGTCGCGCAGGGGATGCGTAAACTAAGCAGATTTCCACTTATTTGAATTTATCTCAAACAGTAAAAGTTCAAGATTTAGTATTTATGCTTCAAATAATGTGCTTCATGATATAAAAGCTTATTTTTAAAATGGCATGAGTAGGAGGAGTGAGGGGAAGGGGTGGGTTACTGAAGGTCGAAAACTATAAAATGCAAGTTTCTCGGTTAACAATCGATAGTGAAAAAATGTGCATAACAACATTTATAGAATATTATATTTGCAATAAGATTAGTTCTACAATACAATTTTTCGATCCGACGCATATTAATGGAAATATTAAGAATTTTCGAAATTTCTCCCCTCTAAACTTAACTCACCCCCCCCCCCACCAAACCCAAACCCCTCCCAATGGTCGGATTTCAGCCATTAATGAACTTAATCTTCCTTTTTACCTTAAACGATTAAATATCGAGTTTGGTAACGATTATGCCAGAATTACGACTGCAAGAGTGGGAGCAGATATATATATATATATATATATATATATATATATATATATATCGTTTTGAACGGACCTCATTTTCGTCACCTACTAGGTAGGATCGATGGACTTTTGAAGAAGTTTTTTTTAAAATCGCGTCTTGAGTACAACCTGAATAGCTGATTTCCCTTTAAGGAAATCTGCTAAAATCCTCATTGGCAGACACTGAAGATAGAGCTTGGCCTATGAAAGTGCGGTTAGTCATAATAAATAATAGTGGAGGAAAAGGAGCTTAGTGGTCGATCCAGATGATAAGAATTCTTGTTATCACATTTGCATGTTCTGTACTGTCGATTAACTTAGAGGTTATGGTAATTAAATGAATGAGTAATGAACTAAAAATAAATCGTTTATAAACAATAATTAAATCAATAGGAAAATTTATGATTCTAGGGAGATTAACTCGTAAACCGCCGTTGCAAAGTCCCCATTTGCCAAAAAAATATTATATTTTATTTCCTTTAAGTACCTCATTAAAGCAAAAGTTATCACTAATCTATTTAGGCGGTAATTTATGTAATACATAGTTCCCGTTGAGTTGTTAGCCATTATAATTTAGTCCTTTAAACTTGAAGTTTTCGGTCATTAGCCATTTTCTCTCGAGGCAAGGGAATCCCTTGAGATGCCCCAAAGAACCCAACCTCGACTATAATTCTATTATAGAAAGTCTTTACCCTCTCATCCTGGGGCCTTTCCTCCGTCTGTTTTCCTTCCACCTCCAGCTGTTTATTTCTCATCTGTAAGAAAGCCATGGCCCTCCTTCTAAAGTTTCCTAAGTAAAGACTAGCAACTTCTCAAAGCTCATTTCTTCCTGTTGAACTTTCCCCACAGTCTCTCCCTTTCTTTCTTATTCCAAGAATGGAGAACATGTCTAAGTGCCCGTGCAGAAATTTCAAAGTATACACTTATTACCACTTAGAGATGAAATAAATTTTACGACTGTATAATTAATAACTCCAAGAACCCCAAAAATTTTCTTATTCTTCTATACACCAGCATTTATATGAGATGGACTGGATTAACAAAGGATCACTTTGACCCTCTACCCATCACAAAATCTAATAATAACCAATTGACTCTTGTTTTCAGAATTATCTTTTTCCATAATTATGCGTAAATGAATATATACGGCGTGCTTTTGTCTTCTTTACCCAAGACTGGCTTTTATCAGTAAACTTAATAATCAAATTTTATCTCGATTATTGTAAAGCAAGAGAGGAAATCTGTCCAATCCCAAATTATATTTAGTTAATATAGTCTTATGGTTTTCATTTCATAGTGCATATCATAAGTTAAACAAGTGGTATCTACTTAATTTACTCATTTCCTGCAAAAGAGGCGTTAACTATTGTCAGTTGAAATTCTTTTTGTCATTGACAATAGTCGTTGGCCAAGCAGTATCATTTCCCTTATGAATTTCTTCAGTATGTTTCTAAACTTAAATAGTTTTTTTTCTCCTCAGCTGGTAAAATGTGTGTTCCAGCTGTAGGACATACAATACGGCGAATACAAATGAGGACATAGAATGGGATGCTAATGTACCTCCCAGCTGGCACAAGTCCAACCCTTGCCCATTAGGTAAGAGTACCCCAAGCACTTTTACTAGGCCAAATCTCTGTTACTATTAGCCTGATTTTCAGCACTGTATTCGCTGAGACAATCAGCCTATCTCACACTCTCAAGGTGACAAACACTCGGATAAGCTATTGCAAGAATTGGTTCAGCAAATGAGTTATTCCACTATAGAGTTTTTAAATATATATGGTTTATTTTCAATTAAATTCAAACTCATTTAACTGAAGAACTTACGAGAAGTAAGCCTCCCATTTATGTATACGCGGGCAGGCGCTCACAATCGAATGAGACAAACATGCGCGATTTAGCTACATTAATTGTCCTCTAATTCATTAATGTTTTGTCATTAAATATAGTTTATAATTAATAAAAAACATTTCCATTAATTGTCTAAATTGTTTTGTAAGTTTTAAATAGGATATTTTAAATAAAATACGCCTATATACTCGCATAATATTATCTCACAGTAGTGTTGTTAGAAGTAAATAATATTATGCACTTGGAGGGAAGAGATCGTCTTATTTATCATCTAAATATAAATAAGCATAAGTCAAATAAATAAAATATAAAAAAAACGGAAGGTGAGAGATATATTGGGACATGGATATATAATTTCGCATACTGAAATTCTGGCATACACTCATTGGCAAAGATATCGAATGTCTGGCCGGCACGAGGGAGATTAGATTTAGATCCAATACTCCCACTATTGCAGAATTCAATCAGTCTTCTTATTCAAACAGGGATTACCAATGAATTTCTTATTCATAGCAGTCTCTAGGCCTTCTAAAGAGTTTAGTTTTCTACCTTTCTTGTCTTCGTGCAATGCTCACACTTCATGAGCAGCATCCCTGTGACTATTTGTTCTTGGTGGTAGAAAAATTCCGAGTATTTTCTCCACAACGTGTTCCTACCTGTTTGACAGATATAGGTCCCTTGACATGCACCACATACTAGTTTATACTCGCCGTACCTGTCTTTTATATCGATAGGATCGTTGGCCCTGTATAGCATATCGCATAGATTAGGTCCGCTCTTACTCCCACTCCATTCCTATTTAGTATGTCTCCTAATTTTTTGGAAAGCTTCCCTAAATACGAAACGACACTCCTATGCAGTTTCTTAGGTGATTCACATAAGTGGCTGAAAGATTGCTTGAGAGCATGTTTTTTAGATCTTTGTTCATAAATGTAGTTCCATATCCGTTAGCTTCTGTAATATGATTTATGAACCCTAGTTCTCTTTCTTGATGTTGAATGGACAACTGTAAAGTCAATAGTTAGTCTATATAATAAATAAAAAGCCTTATTTTAGATTTAGGATGTCGGAAATACTCTTTATCTATCCTCTTTATCCTGCAGTATCTGTTGTAGTTGGTTTCCTGTAAATATAGTTTGTAAAGTTATTGTTTTTCCACGCAATACTCAAATCTAAATAGTTCAAAATCCCCACTCTTAGCACTGAAATAAAAACCTTGTGAAGAATTAGACGACTTCTTCCCTCCAAGTGCATAATATTATTATTTTAATGCCATTGTGCTCATACTCATAGATTGCCAATATTAATTTATTGACTAATAATAAAATATAGATATCTGAAATAATAAAAGGTATTTATAATTGTACTAAGAGCGTGAGCAACATCTGAATTAATACAACGGAAATGACTCCTGAATTTATATACAAAGCTATAAGTAATCTGTGCTGGAAGAGGTTTTTTTTTTTATTTATTTGAAGAGCTCCGCAACTAGGCGATGTCGCTCAGTACCATTTATTTGAATTCTCTAAATTAAAATTTTAAAATAAAGAAAAAATGCTTTCGAAATTATTAAAACATAGTATAAATATATAGAAATAAAATTAAGGAAATGTTAAAATAAAGATACGTAAAACTTCGAAGAGGTTTTAAATGAAAACATTAAAGAAAACTTTCATTTGCCTCAGACAAAAAATGTTGATATTCCTGATTCAATGATATGCGATTACTATTTATTTACTGCATTCAGGACACTCACTCGCTTCATAACGAGAATTTATGGTGGTGTTGTTGAAGTGTTCTTTTTTCTTCCACAATCATGGCAGGAGAGTTCTTAATATTATTTTTAGATAGTTCATTAACTCCTGTTCAATTGTTACCTGAGAAAAAACACTTTTTCCCACTTCTACACAGTTGGCCTGTCATCAAATCCATTTCTTGAGATTTAAAAAATCAACATATTTCTGTCTGGAAACCAAGAAGTATTACAGCTAGAAGAACTAAAATTATCAACAAGAGAAACATTTATTGAACGAGCAGACGCGCAACAGAACAGAGCAAAACCAAATGATTTTCTTACTAAAAATCTTAAAACGAATTTAAAGTTGATATCTTTCCACATAATGGCCCATTCAGTACACATGCAGACCTCTTTTATTAGACAGTAGCACTTTACTCCACGACTTGCCCGTTCAAGTGTTAATTTCCCTTTTTTTTTAACTCAATGGGGTTTAAACAAATTTCACTCTTGCTCCACATCACCTGTGTGAGCACTTCTGCCTCCTCCCGACTAACTAAGGTTTAACAGATCTCCATTTCTCTGTCTTTAAAAGTAGGCAGGTGAAACCTCATTCAATCAATACGGTGGAATTAAATATTGTACGCAGATGTACGCAATAGCCCGTAACCTGAACGAGATATGAATATTTAAGGTGCAATATCCCTTTTCCTGCCTATGAAGCACTCTTCCGATAGTCCCGGAATTGGCACTCTTAAAATATTCACCACTTTTGCCAAATTAAATACCAATCAACCACACAACTTGGATGCTTATTACTAAAAACCTACGTGTGTAATCTTTGTTACTCAAATAGCCGTGCTTTGGTTTTACAAAATAAGAAACCTTTTTTAATGAAGCAACCGAGCTAGAAATTATCTGGCATTTAATATGATGGAGATGAAGTTTTCAATTTGTGTATAGGATGAAGGTCTGAAAATATAACACCTTTTCTTATTAAATCTCATTATTGCTACATTGTATATGCAAATGAGTGGTGGATATTAATTATGAAAGCAGTGACTGGTACGGATCAGCTGATTGGAGGAGGCCATCTTTATTTCTGTTATTGATGTCCATAAATAAATTAAATTAAAAAATATTTCTGTTATTTGCGTTGTGACAGAATTTGGAGAAAGTGCTTCTTAGAGCATCTTTGTGTATATAGGCAAATAAATTCTATTTAGTTTCAAATTATTCCTGAGGGAGAGAGATCCTCACAGGTGGTGTGAAAATGTAGAGTGAAACCGTTTTTCAGCTCATTTAATAAGGAAAAGTGCCTTATTTCGTCACCTTTAGCCTAGTCACAGCTTGAAGTTTGAATTTGTCGTCACTATCAAGAATTATGATAGAAAACATTTCACAATAGAAAAATTTAATTAATAGGATTTTTGGTACATGCATCTTGTCTACGGAAAGAAAGTGGCCGTAGCTCAGTTATAGCAATTAAACTATTAACTAGGTAAAACGACCTCAACTGTCTGAAATGGGACACTAAGTCTTCTTCAGGTGTGCAATACGAAGTGTTTGCATTGCTCCTTCAAGAATTTCTCGTACTACAAATATTGCTGAATTGTTTTATGCATAAGGCAAAATTAACTATTACTGTTTCTAGTATTATGAACATTGCTTAGCAATAGGATTCATTGAATAAAATTAATTAATAGAGTAACATATCACGAAAACGCTCTTTTACACGACGCTGGAGTATTCTTTTTTGTGTTGTACGTGTACCCTTTTCAGTATTCCTAATTCAATTCAATACAAGACACCCGCTATATGATTTTCAGTATCTCGTTTGGTGAGAGCCCAATGCTGGTACTATGTCTCCAACTCCAAGCTCAAGAACCAACACTACGCCAACACATTTGCAGCTATGGGGAAGAAATGAGAGACATATATTATTTCATATTCATAAAATGCCAACATAAATAATAAGACACCTCGTCCAGCTGAATAAAACATGAATGTAATTCTCTATTTTTTTTTTTAAATGTTCGTTCATGTGTGTCAACTTGTATGTAAGATATTCCAGGAAAAAAATCAATGGAGTTCGCCAAGAAACAACATCACATTGCGATTTCAAAGCATTCATTAGACGACCCCATACAATATAAAACATTTTTCATCTTAAAAATGTACACACGTTATTGTGAATAAAATTAAACTGTCTAACTAGAATTAAACTTAAATCCAAAATGGGTAAGTTAACAACTATTCTAAGAGGTTGTAAAACTACTTGAAGAGAGATCATCAAGAGTAGAAATTTAAAAAGTCTGTGGTACTCAAGATAACTTCTTCGCCGACTCCGCCGTAAGTTATCACATTGACGTTATTACGGAACATCTCACAAGTCAGACAGGGTTTAGAGAATGATATCAACGAAGTTGAAGATTTCGACAAATTAAAACCTTTATAGATCAAGCTAGATAAGCTTGATAAAATATACATCTTCCATAACCAATAATAAAACCGGAGTGGAATCATTCGACACGCAGCGTACCGAATATAGTGAAATACGTGATTACTTGTTGTATTAAAGTAGTTCTTCGAAAGCTCTGTTTTCGTTGATTCGTTGAGAAGGTTACGACTAAAGATACCCGTAGAGTCTCGAACACTGGATATATGTCCAGTATACAAAGGTATTTTCATTTTATACAAGGATATCCACGGTTTACTGTCTTGCATCAGTCTTGGATTATGAGGTAAGACAATTGCTTTGATGAGATAGAAAGAGAAATGGATTCTGATGAGATAAGAAAGTAGGATTACTTCAATCAGTTAGAAGAAAACAAATGAGATAACAAAAAAAGAGGAGGTAATCGCCTTTCTTGTTTTCTCAGGAAAACAATTTCCAGTTTCGGATTTCAATTAAATGGAAAGCTTTCAAACATAAACAGACACCAGACTGTCTCTAGTGGTTTAATGAAAATAGAGCAATATACTTTAAATTGTGGAAAATAAGAAAAATCGCGTTCAGTCTCAATGAGTAATAATTTTTGGCGAAAGTGGTTTCGTTCATTCAGAGTGTGTGTATATGTGTGTCTATTATATATTGATTTTCAGTTATACATCTGAAATGCTAAATCAAGATAGCCGCTTCTACATTCAATAATTTTGTTTACCATATTAATTTGAATAATTGTCTAAGAGAAGAAAATAAAGTACCTTTACTTCTATTTAAAATGTAGTATGAAATATCTTCCCAATAACTCAATTGATGATATATTTTATTTCTGTAGTCATCAATTATGGCGTTATACATTGAGGTAACAGAAAACATACTTTATTATGAAAATTGCAGAATAAGTTTTACATTTAATAGAAAGTTGAGAGGCTTCTTTCGGCCAAAACATATATATTCATATATATATATATATATATATATATATATATATATATATATATATATATAACATATATGACATGAATATTTTCAGTGGGGGGTAAAAGGAAATATATAGTGTGAATGCGATATAGATTAAGATTTTGTGGTCATGACTCTAAAATGTTTATTTATCAATATGATACTAGATATTTAACCGTTTTAGTTAACACTAAATGCCATAGTTAATCATGTCTGAAAATGGACCATTAATAAGGGTGGTTATAAAGGAGGAGATTCGATAACTCAAAATATCGCCGATATTATGAGTCCGTTCGAAAAACGTTATAGAACCAATCATGTTAAACTATTGATGCTCTCTAATTACTGTACATTTGTTCTTAGCTCAAAAATTAAGCGATTTATTCGTACTTTTTAGTTGTCAGCCTTGAGTAAAGTCCCACATTTTCTTATTGGATTTTTAATTGGAAATACAAATTAATGGTGAGAGGAAATCAATAGTGTGTCATACCAAAACTTGGGAAATCTGCTTAGTTCATCCGTCAATGTCTTTATGGTTATTTTATACGCATTTCTGTATGTTTTTTTTTTAATTTTAGTAATAGAATTTATGCTTCTTTTATGTGCTACCAATAGAAATATAAAATATTCCAAATGCAAGAGACACGTGTATTTTTCTTTATACTATAAAATTATGTTGAGCATTGCTCTTTCCAGGGACTCTCAAAGAAAACGCTTGAAGTGGGAAAGCAGTCTGGCCCAGAGCGGGACATTTGAAATTCAAAAACCCAGAGTCTTTTCTATATACTTACTCCAGATTCACATCTTATTATCATTGCATGCGCCTGAGGCGAGTCTTTGTGGGTAAATATCAACCGTTAACCGTTTAAATCTTAGTGTATTTTAACTATAAAACGTTTATGTCAAACGGTAATTTCCTTTGCAGGAAATTTGCTAAAATGTTCAAATGAAGCTTATTAAATCTTAACAAAAATGAATTCAACACTCTCACAAATTTTTAAATATATTGAAAGCTTTGTTTTTTATAGTTGTCAATTTTTCTTAAATGACTTCATTATCACAATCAAAATAGTCCCTATCTGATAGAATTTAATCTCTTGATTTTCCTGTGATAAAAAAAAGAATCTTCCAAAAGGGAATTAGATTAATTCTAATAAGAAAGGATATATTATTTGTGCAATCCTTGTCGATAGGTTGATTTTTGTTGTTAGGAATTTATTCATTTATTTTTATAGTTACCTACCACGAAAGAAGAACTTGTATTTCGAGTTTTTTGAACAAATGTACGAGTGTGTGTGTGTGTGTGTTTGCGTGCCTGCCTCCATTGAAAATGGGTCTTGCAGCAGCAACCTCAGTCGCTAAACGATGTCACGATTCACTATAATCAGATAGATAATGTTTTCTTTCGTTAGTTTCAATGGAAGCAGACAAGTTTGATGTACTTCGTTGATATCTTTTGGGTATCTTCAGCTAGGAATGAGTAAACCTTTCCACTATAGCATAGGATAGTTATATTTCTTCTACACACCAGAGAATTCCAGTTAAAGAAATACCTACGGATTTTCTGCCGTATACAAAAAAAATGCCACATGAAGAATTGCTGCACTAATAATTCTGTCAAGGCGTGACCGAAAATAGATTTGCAATTTTTTAAAGAATAAAGACGCCTCTACATTAAAAATGCCTGCCAATTCTGTTTCCAATATTTGATAAAATTTATTTAGGCATTGTTCAGACGTTGATTAAAATCATGAAATAAATATAGTTCACCTATTCATTTCTTACATGATCTCTTAAAAGGAACAGGAAATGCTAACGTCAGCTCAGCTTGAATTTTATAGTAAAGTTGACAACCTTCTATGTTCATATCCAATATACTGGACAATAACATGAATAATATATAAATTCATCTTACTGAAAAACAAAACACATCATCCTCCAAAGATTTGGAATAAACTGGTTCTTTTAAACCATAGTTACAAAACGACTCCCTTTCTGTCTTAGAGAAACATTTATATATGTAAACATATTTATGTATATGGCTATATAGGTCAATATGTGGTCGATATTACGATCAAATGCTAAACATCTTTTGCACTCCATGACTCTTATGCTTAGTTCATTTGAGCAATTATTAGCCCTAATTCAGGGGGTAGGGGTTGAATGGATCAGCTTCTTTAGAAGTAGGGAATTTCAACAAAATACCCTCCCCCACCCCACTTCTCCGAGCGGGCTGAGTGGCTAATTAAAATGGTTCTGTCTATTCCCCTGAAAACTGAAGGCAGTGGTGGGAGCTGATTGAAGGGAAAGCCTCAGGCTAAAAGCCGAAAAGAAGAATCGGAATGTCATTTACATTCAATTGGACTTGACAGAGGGAAAAGTTTTACCTCGGGATTTCCAAGTCCTGAATCACTTCTCAGCCACATGCTTTAATTTGGTTAATTTTCTTTTCTCTTCCACTATTGGCCAATATATATATATATATATATATATATATATATATATATATATATATATATATATATATATATATATATATAGAGTTCGAAGTCTATCAGAGTCCTTTAGCTTAAAATGAGCTAGAAGCCATCAGTAATGCCAAGAGCGAGGATGACGTACAGGTCAATGTCCTTCGTAAACATTTGGTAACCTTTTGCAAATCATAAAGTGATCCTTTTACATCGTTTATTTTAGTAGCTATGAGCCAGAATTAATATGGAAATTATATTGTGTCGAAAACAGAGAAATGTGTGTCAGTATAGCAGGAGCCCTGAAGTTGTTGGACAATGTTTTGTGTTCGGCACCTAAAAGTTGTGGTAGTGGAAAAAATGTATTGTAAAAAATGTATTTCTAGCTAACTTAGTACTTGCAAAAACTGTTAATGTTTTAAAGCAATTGCAATTATTGGAAGCCTAATTATACTTTCAGTTTTTAATAATAAACCTTTAGTTTTCTGAGAGAAATTAATTTGCCTTATTTGTACTGTCGGTTTGCAATAGAATTTTCCTAAACATGGATTTTGTTTAAGCAAACTTTAACCTCAGGTATAATATTCCAGGGTTAAATTTAAAGTTTTTCCTTTCTTTTCCGAACGTTGTTTTCTGTCTGACCTGTTTCCACGGAATATATAATACAATGTTTTTCTGAGAGAAAATTACCCAATGAATGTTTTCTTTGAAGGAACAAGGAAAATACAGTATTTTTGATAAGGGGATCAAAATGGAATAAAATCTTGTGCACAGTTTTCAGCGTCGAAGATCAGACGGAGTATGGTTCCTTTTACTCCAAATGAGACATTTTCCGAATTCCAAAATCCACAGTTTAAAAAATATAGAAGGTAAACGCTCAAATTAAAACTCTTATTTAGAAAATATTATGCTATACTGTTAATAGCCTGAAATATAAATTGCATGATATGATAGTGACCCAAGAATATATTCAGTTTCAAGATGAAGGAAGCAGATCATATGTAAGAATCAAGGAAAAGGGGCACGTTCCTTCACGATTATTTAATTTTAGTTTAATATCTGTACATGTTTGATTCCTTTATGGTTGATTCATGACAATGTACTTCAGTTCACTAGGAGGAAAAGGGTCAAATTTTTAAAGACAATTTGTAATTTCACACCACTTTATTATGAATTCGTTCAACATGTTCCGAGTTTTCTGAAACGCTTCTTGACGAGCATAAGCCAAGAATAAAAAACAGGTCAGCCCATGACCGAGTGAGACAGCCTTTCTCTTGGCCGTTTTCGTTGTGACTGATAAGAAGACACAGCTGTTCAATCATGACACTCAAAATTAGCTGATACAATCGATAGTAGCGCAGTTAGCTTAATTTTATAATCAATTATACTGTAATACATAAATTTTGTAAAAAAAAAAAAAAAAAAAAAAAAAAAACAACCAGAAGAAATTTTGTTGAAGAATAAAATTATTTACTAAGATATTAAAAACTGTACTATTTAAAGGCCTGCCATCATTTTTGGGTTCTTTGGTTTACAGCTATTTTCTCTATTTTTAAATATGTGTATTTTCAGTTATTTTTATTTTTGTGGTGTCTCTTACCTTCTCCAAGATCTTAACATTACAATACTCAAACTTACGCCCGACTTTAAGAGAATGGTCATTACGAGAAGATCTAATGCCAATTTTGTCTGTTTAAAGCTCATTTTTAAACGGAGTTCCCTCCTTTTTATGGTTATAAATAACCTGTTTAAATTGCTTACATAGGCTAGTTCTCAGAACTTTAGAGAGAGATAAACAAATATATCTGTTAGGAAAGAAACCTTAGATTCCGATTATGCAATTTTTTTTGGAAAAGGACATGACCACTACCTCAAAAGTTTATTTCTTTTGAGGGGTGTTCGCTGTAACTATTGTTTAAATGCGATATTCTTGTAGAGCAAGAAAGAACACGGCTTAGATAATGGGTGCTCTATTTAGGGTTCTGCTGCATAAATAAACTTTGGAACATAAATTTGCATTCTATTCAGCTGTTTACTACCCCTCTTTGGTTAAAATATATTACTTTTTCTTTAAAAACACACAGCTACAAGCAAATTCATTTACATATGGAATGATTAAGGTTTCCAGTAGCTCTTTAACCCAGTTTGTAAAATACGGATGTTTTAAGCCGGTCGTAGTTTGTAAGCAGGATAAATACCGTTTATCTTCCATTTAATGTTGGAAACTCTCGAGCAATCTTTCTCGAGTACATGCTACAATGGCCACTCTCCAGGCTGAAGCCTCGTCATTAATAAACACGGTATGTGCTTCAGCTTGACACATTTACCTGCGTGACGTGAATAGATGGGGTTAATATGGAAATTATGAGTCATGACGTCGAGTGTAAATTACAATTAATGCTTCAGCTAGGTTCTCTCACTCCCTTTTCTCACCAACTCCAAAAACAGAGACCAGGTGATAGTAAATTTAAAGGTACGCCAAAACATACATTTAGTTTTACCCATGATGCTTGACAAACGTCTCGGACTAATGCCACGCTCAGTAAGAACGGCAGTTATCGAGTTTCTTGATATTTCTATGACATAGTGTAGTAGTCATTCGTTAACCACAAACTTCAACTATTAATTAAATATTTATTAAGTGTCTCAGCTTAGCCTTGTCAGCTAAGGCGTAGTAAATAATAAATATTGTACATTTTGAGCCATGGGTTCGATAGCCAGTTAGGAATACGAATTTATTTGGTGACAAATGCACAATTAAAATTCTAAGCCTCTCCCTGGCTAGAAAAAGTAGCCAACTTCCTGGAAGAGCCATTCAAGTTACCAGAGGAGGGCCACTTCTCTGAATTATGTAATTCATAGATAGATACATGTTATGTGCGCCATATATAGAAAATGATACTAAAGTAAACTCCTCTACTGAATCAACGATTGAATGACATTAATGTTCACATTCAATAGTTATTCTGATCGCCATCTACGCAATGCAGCAAAGAAATGAACGTCTAATTGACTTAAATAAACATTTGAATTTCATTAAAATTTAATTTCAATTACCACTACGATGTGGATTTGATTCATGAAGCGATCGAATAATAATGAAATATCGATTATTTAACTCTACTACCCATCGATCTTTAGAATACAAGAATATATATATATATATATATATATATATATATATATATATATATATATAAAACTCCTTTTAATATTTATATAGTATTAAATATTCCAAAATAAAGCTCTCATTGGTTATACACCAAACCAAACAAAGTCAATATGCTTTATTTCTGTGTCCCTATTTAAAACGTTTTAACTTATTCTTACAATAAGGAAATTTTCTTTAACTTTTCATTAATTATGTAAAGTAATTTATTTAAAATATGTAAGTTATCGTAAAATTAAATCACTATTTGCATTTAAAATAGCAGGTTCAGATAATACAATTTATTTTTATTGATTTCAACACTTTCTGCAATTTGAACATTCTAATTTGTGTAATGGTATTTTTATATCGGTTCCTCTAATATTTGGTCATTTATCCAACTAGAGCTATTTTTAGTTTTATTTTCACAATTCCAAGCCTTATCTATTCAAATACATTTAATCCTACTGGCTAATAATAGGTTATCTTAAAAAGATAAATATTTTACCGGTCCTTTTATGATTCGTTACGTAAATGTAAATGTTTGCTGAACATAGTATTAAATACAAATGCAATAATAGTTAAATACTATGATCTTAATATCGTTAATCAAGAATGAAAATGAACACACTAATTGACTTAATCAAATGTTTACGATCAATACATATTTTGGTCTTTGAAGGTTTAATACGTTGTCCTTAATATACTTGTCAGTTCGAATTAGCCCAACTCAGCTTGAAAAATGTAATGACCTATAGATAACCATTATCAATCAGCTGTAGGTGTAAAAAGTGGACAATAATAAAAATTAAAAATAAAAAAAACATTTATTTAAGGGAGCCTATTGTTTTATTTTCTTAAGTTGAAATTTAAATTTAATAATAATATGACACAAACCTATTAAAACAAGGAAGTCGATCACTTATTGACAAATCAAATAATATTCATATTCATATGGCTTCGCTCGGGAAACCACTTGAAGCAGAAGATTTTTTTTTTTTTTGGCAAGGCTTCATGTCCACATCCACACTTCCCGTCTGAGCGTTTTGTTATCCCGTAAGAGTCAGGTTAGGGACTTGTAGAATAAAAATTTTAGTTTTGAAAAATTAATGAAAATGAGTTCCTAATCAATGGCTTCACATACCGTGAATAAAATCATAATCATGGATAGCATTTATTGTAATTACATATCATCTATAATGCACATATTCCCTGTCAAAACCAATCCAAGTACACATTGCTAACTTATGTATATACATAATTGTAAATGTGAGTAGAAATCAATTCAAACATTAATCAGGAAATAGGTTAACAAAGATCAACAGCAGTTGGGGAAAATGCATTCTTTGAAAAATAATTACTATATAATTAGATTAAAATAAATTAATTCTAATAACGTTTTTTTGAAGTAAAAATTTTTGGGTCCATTCAAGAGTACTTTCTTGTTATTTCGATTTAAATACTATTTGTTTCTTCATTTTTTTTATTTCAGAATCCATACCTTTTCTCGTTGAATTGTTTCAAAGATAATTTTGTTGGCTACAAAATTCCTGTCGCCGTTTCTGAAAGAAATATTTTTGCAAATCGAATAATTTACCGATATAAACTCGTTTTAGAATTTCGCGACTTTCTTCAAGAATCCGTCGTAAAAAGTAAGGCATTCCATTGGAAAATCCAAAGTTGTGGTCTAGAAGCACTGGAGAAGGTTACGAAGTTCAATATAGAGTGAAAAGATTCTTCAGGGCTCACAATTAAAGCATACCGTCTCAACATTTTACTAATACAAATGGCCATTTTAAGGGGGGTGTCACGAGAACATGGGAGTGTGTGTGTGTATCCAATAAATGAAAGGATCTGAAACTTTAACCCTCCGGAGGGCGCGTCTATTTGAGTTACGTTAGCTGGCGCGCTGCGGTGTTTGGACCGTATTTTGTTTTTTCTATTTTTTTATTGGAAAAAAAGCAACAACTTACTTATTTACGTTGTTTATTCATTTTTGCTTTGGTTTTACAGTAATCTTCATGCATAAAAATTACGTATAATTACATAAAGATAATGTACTATCTTATTCCTAAATAGAGGATGGCTAATTGTTTTTGTAAATAGCTTTGGAATATAAAAAACAACCTTGCAATAGATAGAATAATGATTGAGATATTTTAATAATAAATTGTTTATTATAAATAACCACCTTCATAGGATATTCAGGAACGTAGAAATAGTGGTATAGGAACAATAATTTTATGATTTATAATATAATTTTACAGACTAAAAACAGAGTAAAATTATTATTAATTTATTTTCATAAAGTTTGAACAAACATTTTGTAATATAAATACAGAGTAATACTACATTAGTAATATAATAAAAAAATAAGTTCAAGGTTATAAATGATCAAATACAGAAATAATATTCGGTTCAAAATTTGCAAGAAAAGAAATTTAATTTATAAATTAGGAACTAGAAAAAATGAACTTTTTTTTATATTACAGAACAAAAATCAAACTTCTTCCTCGTTTAAAGCATTTCTCTGACAATTATTGCACTTTACTTTATGGATACTGTGATTTCGGCAAAAATTCCTTAGGCACCTGTTGCATACAACACCTGTTCTATAATTTTGATGTGTCCCACAAAGGTATTTTTTAGCCCTCAAAAAACCGACTCAACATGTCAGAACATGTTGATATACAAATACCTGGAACCCCCAGCCCGCTGAAGTGATTTCTATTTCTAGTATTTTGACAGATGTTCAGATTGCGGTTCAAATATCACAGCGCGCCCGCCGGAGCGTTAAAAGGAAGGACAAGAATGTTTTATTGTTTTTATTCCTTAAATAAATTATATTTAGATTAAATTAATTTAAAATGAACCAATGACACCATTTGTAATTATTTTATATTTAAATTCAAATACTATTAATCTCTTATTTAGTAATGAATATTTTTATCATTTGTATTTTAACATAAATAAAACATTTTTATTTATTAATATTTACTGTAATAACGACATAATAAAATATCAAACTTTCTCCCAGAACGCTAATATAGTCTCAGAACGTCGGACGAAGTACTTGTCGGTTAAATTCACTTTCCACGAACTGGCCCAGCGGATTTCGCTCAAAAGCATCAGAAACAATGGAATAAAGGATGAGAAGTTTGAAGGGGCTTCGCATTAACAATGTATATACAGCGGTGGGCATGGCTCGATCTAAACCAGTCCCCTCAGATTAGTAACCAGCTCCCGTGTAACACAACCAAACCACGACCGGCTCAAACAACTTCCAACTTGTCAAACACCCATTTAAAACAATACAATGGAATGGTTTTTAAATGTGTTCACGCATGCGCTTCGCCTGAAATATGATGACTAAATCTCCAAAATTATAAATATACAATAAGCAAAAATAACCAAATTCACTAAAAGTTATGAAACCAAAAATTATTGTTTGTAGGTATATTTCAATATTTTTTATTCCTCTTGTTTTTGAAAACTAATTTTAATACAGTTTTAGTTCCGAAAAACCAATTGATAATGAGCAATTAAAATTAAATAAGCTCAAAACGTGTAGGGGAACGTATTAATGTAAATATAAAGGATTTAAAAACTGAATGTTCATTGCTTTGACCTACAATGGTTCAACCTGCAATAAAAAAAGGCCGTCACGCAGGGGCTGAGTAAACTAAGTAGATTTCCCAAGTGAAGGTTTACAATAGAGAAATCTGCATACTGGTAAGACAACACCACCGTGATTCTGTTAATTAAAATAGAAAAGGCTTCTGAATTGTAAGAATAATTTATATTTTAATAACTCAAATTTTAGTAGTCCAAGAACTAAAGAAGAGGGGGGGGGCGGATGAACAGAACGTATTTGCATAAATCTCACAATGTATATATACGTAAATAAAATAGTAAAATTACATCAATATAATTATTTGGAATAGAGAAAATGATTTTTGTGCGTTCATTGATACTGTTTTTCATAATGTGTAAATGTAACAGCCGGAATCGTCCGAAAGTTGGTTGGGGATATCGCGTAGGAATTTCAGAAAGGTGCCAACTCCTATAAAGATGAGAGTATCCATTTACCCGACCTCCGTGAAATCCCAAATCAAAAATTGTCATTCCAGTCAACACAACTCTTCCTAAGACCTTAATCCATGTTTCATTCCAGTGACACATTCCAGGGCTACTATCCCTCTTAAAAATGGTTTTTACGATATCTATCTAACTTCTTCCAATTGAAATTGCATATCATTCATATTTATTAGGTCGTCACAGTAAAAAGTATCTTCTTTCAATAAGTGAACTCATTTAAGCTGTATTGTATTTATTGTGATTGGATTTATTTGTAGAACAAATAAATGTTGTTAATGGAATGAGAGGCTCTACATTTCACAAGTAAGACAAAAAGAGAAAAAGTCTGTCAGACAGGTGCTGCGTAAAATAAGCATGTTTCCTGCGTGCTATGGTTGTCATTCGATGAAATATTCCCTATTTCTAATTAAAAATACGACGAGTAGAAGTGGGGGTTTAAAGGAGGCTAAAACAAGAAGCACGAATAACTACCATAATATTTGAATTACGAAAAAATATACAAACCAAAATTGTAATGCAACAATACTATAATGTGATTAGCTCTGAAACATTCTTCGATTATATTAACATATATATATATATATATATATATATATATATATATTATTATTAATATTTACGTCCACTTTATGCTACTAGGCTAATCGGGACGGGTTATCTACAGATTACCACCCTTTTCTAGCCAGGGTGGGCCCAAGGAGTTTATTTAATGAGTCTGTCACTAAATAAATTTCTACTGCCCTGGCGGGAATCGAACCCACCACTCTAGATCTACCGTGCGAGATTAGGACCAACGCCCTAACTCGCACGGCCAACCTGAGCCCCTATATTAAAATAGATATTTGGTATTTAATCTTGGAATAAAACGTTAAGTGGTCTGTGAACTTACTATTAACGTGGGATTACTAATAGGGTGAAAGGGGGTTTACTAATGGCGGAAATTTAGAAAAAAAAATAATATTTGAGTTTATATTCCAGATGAAAAGTGTACCTGCAATATTTATAGAAATTCACTTTGCAACAAGATTATTTACATGGATTATTTTTCGATCGTATTCATAATAACGGAGATATTTTGAATTTTCGACTTTTCCCCTAACCCCAACTCTCGTCGTTCTGATTTCAGGGCGTGTCCAAGTTTAGCAGCAGCATTATTAAAAAACGAGTAATTGCAGCATAATTAAAAAACGAAGTTCTATTCCTCATTTCGTAAACATTTTTAAAACTTGGCCTCATTTTATATCATTAAATTTAATTTGATCGACATTAAACATGCTTTTTTTTTTAATTCCAAGTGTGTTCTTTGGGAGAACTAAAACTTTACATTAATAGCAATATAAAATAGTGTTAAAATATGAAATACCTAAGGAACACATTATATTCATTCATATTATATGCATTATATTATTTTCACAGGCCACTAATATTGTGGAAATATTATGTGAACTAAAAATCACACTATACACAAAAACAATACACAAGCTCCAGTTACGTGTACTAAAAAAAAATCTAAAGATATGAAATACTCAAATAATATTGTGAGATGTTTTTTATTGTAATTATCAACAATCACTTAAACTCTGTGGATTCAGCTCAATAACAAATTATTTTTAATTAAATTAAGAAACTAAAAACAGTTAAAAGTTTACTCACCCTGGCTGAACATAATTAATTCTAATCTCAACACATTGTTTTGTGGATTTTTATGTAGGACGGAAATACAATATTTGTTCACTCCCAGCAGCAAGGAATACTAAACCTGAAATTCACCCGAGAGTTGCTTGCATGTATGTGAACTCCTTTGAATAAAATCCCAGAGATCTGAGATATTCTTCATTCCAGTCCTCTTTCCCAGTTTTTTTACACTGGTAATGTAAAAGCGGCAGTCTTCACGCATTGATTAAAAGATGTTATAACTTTGTATCAAGTCATTTAATTAAGGAATGTTACCGATGTCAGGAAAATGTCTATCAAAAAAGTAAAATAAAAATGCACTTCCCTTACTAATGCGATATAAGTAAAGAGCATAAACAATAAATCCAATTCAAAATGAACAAATGTTTCCAAGGGTTCGTTATCAGGTGATGATAAGCCACAGCCATACAGAAAACAAGCATATAAATTACTAGTACAAAAACCAATTTCTTTATTTTCCACATGGTCATTTCGGACAGTACAATGTTCACTAGGGTTTTGAAAAATAGGGCTACAAAAATACACATAAAATGGAATAAACTTCAATGGTTACTCTCATTTAATACTTTGGCAATCATATTCAATAGCACATTCAAAAAAGGTTCGTCACAGAGGGGTTGCGTAAACTATGCAGATTTTTCGCATGTTGGTATGGCACTAGTGATAACCTCCTTCTGATAAGGATTAATTTTCTTATTCTAAGTAGAAATCCAATGCGTGAAAATACAGGTTTACAAGGGCTTTATGTAGCTGTTAAAAATTAAATATGCTATAGGTCAAATAAATATTTTCGAGTAAACCATTTGCAAGTATGTACCTCTCATTTTTAAGGTCGTTCGAAAACAAATTTTGGTATTTATTATTAGTAACGCCCTCGTTTTGCTACTTTGGCTAAAGTAGTATTTAAGCTTGGAATAAAACGTTTCACGATATACTGGCTTATTATTAACGTGGAATGACAAAAAGTGGGGGTTAACTGAAGGATGAAAATTGAAAAAACGGAAATATCTTCGTTAATATTCGAGAAAGACAAAAAAGTATATAAACAATATTTATATACAATTACATTTCCAGTAAGATTGGTTACATACAATTTTTCAATCTGACTCGTAATAAAGAATATATTTTGAAATTTTGATTCCACCCTCTTCCCCTCATCCGATTTCGCCTGCTAACGAACTCTTTTTAGTTTTACATGAAACACTTATATATCGAGTTTGGTTATAAAAAAAATTGCGACCGCTAAAGAGGTACCAGGAAAGTACCTAAATATAATTGTCTTTTACATCTCTAGAGGACGCAATATTTGTATGATCGTTACCAAACTTGAGATCATGAGTCGGATTGAAAAATTGTACGTAACTAATCAATACCAAATGTAATTTACAATGAATTGTACTATACGTTTTATCATTTCTGGAATATTAACCGAAATATTTGCGTTTTGCAATTATAGTCATTGCAAGTTAAAAATAAGCACATATATCATGGAAAACGTTATTCCAAGCTAAAATTGCCAAAAATTGATCTCAACGGATATATGCAAATACGTTTGTGTGATGTACATTAGCAATTCTAATTTTACGTTGTCAACACGAAAATCTTTGAAGCATAGAATATTCCATATTTAACCGTTTCATTCAACACTAGTAAACCTTCTTCTGCTCATCGGATATTTACTTATAAATAGAAAATATAATATTTTTTTTTTTACTTTGTTGCGCAAAATATTAATGAATTTCCAATTGAAAAGTCATGAATTAGAGTGATGAATAATTTTATCTACTTTTTTTTTTGTACAGGAAAATGGTAAAGCCTGTTTCAACTCCATTAGATACATATAAGAATGAATGTGGTATATGTTAGGAATTCCAATTTATTTATCAAATATTTCAAAAATTGTTCTTTTCAATTGAAAAAAATAATATGTGTGGATTAATGAGAGGCTTTGAAGAGGAGAGGAAGTTGTGGGACACAAAGTCCTTCTGTCAATTACCTGTCGTCAGGCTCGTTTAGTCATCCCGACAGAATTATCCCTCGAAATATGGACGCAAAATACGTGGTTTTTATGTTGGTTTTTGTACGTGACTCCTTACATGCGTATTATAGAACACCAACCCGACTCCAGGGGAGTCTTCTAGTACATAAATTCTCTTTCCTACACTTCATGTACATTAGTCATCCCAAAAACCCTAATTTCAGCAAAATGTAAAACGTTGGAAGACTCCCAGAAGTATTACGTAACTATAACTTGCCAATCCATCAAAGTATCCAGTTGTTCGACTTGAAATACATTTGTATTGTACTGGGATATTGCTGTATAGAGTTTTGGTACAATTACCGGAAGTTCAATTAGATAACAAATAAATACGAAATATCAGACATGTATTCCAAGGTTTTTTCCGAATACCTCCACAGCCAATTGAGTATTTACATTTTGACGAGGAATGTAACTCCGGCAACACGACTATGCCAATAAATGTTGAATTAAATTAATTAAATCAATTAATTCTGTCTCATTTCTAACGGGGATTGGGAAAAACAATCCCAATTAACATATGTTTGTGCCTGGTTTTCAGAGTTCATCAATATAATTAAGAATACATAACGATTTTAGTAATAGAAGAATTGCTTTCAAAACTAATTAACAAGTCAGAAGGTTGTGGATGGTCCTTTAAATTGGATTACAAAACACGTACATATAATGTTAACACTAGAAATCCAAGATTAAGTTTTAAGTTGAATTAAAGAGATCTTTTTATTTAGAGCCAGTCAGATAAACTTCCCATATATTTTTCTTAATGGCAACAACGGCTATTATGATTAATAATCAAAGAATCAGCAGAAAAAGGAGGATTTTTTTTTGTCACCCAATAAATGAATGGATCTTCATATGATTTTAACTAAGAATGTTCTAATATAGTTTCCATTGCCCATTAGCGCGTAGATGTAGTTTCATTTTGATTCACATTAATGGATCAGTTAATAAATGAATATTTATTGTTGATTTGAAGACCTAACGGAGATTTATCACCGATCGACTGACTCTCTCGAGATAACTCAGAAGAGTTATTTTGAAATAGTTACTAGCACTATTTCTTATGTTTTTTTTTTTTTTGTTTTTTTTCCATATTTAAGTAATAATGTTCTGAACAAATACATATTTCTTAATATTTCATCGTTTTAAATTTCTAACTTATTATTGATGGATATTATATTTCCTCTAATGCTATCCAATGACGTGTATACATAAATTGTACAATCTTGTACATAAAAAGACGAAGGTTTGAAGGATTATATATGAGGACTTTGTATTCTAGTGTTACGTAACTGTTAGGATTTAACTACAGACGCTTCTTTTTAGCAGATTTCTCTTACGGGAAATCAGCAACTGAGGTTGCACTCATGACTCGATTTTCGAAAAATATGTTCAAACGTCTATCGATCCTACCTTCCAGATGACGAAAGTGGAGTCCGTTCAAAATTGTATATATATTTGTGTGTTATCAAATTCGATATATAAGCGTTTTATGTAATAAGCAAGATCAAGCTCGTTAACAGCTGAAATAGGACAGGAGGGGGTGATAAGAAGAAGGGGAGGAATTTCGAAAATTCAACATATCTTCGTATAGAACCAATGTTATTGAAAATTGAATGTTCTATAAATGCTGTTATACATGTTCTTTCACTATGCTGATTATTAAACAAGATATTTGCATTATTTAGTACTCGGTCTTTTTACTATTAACAATAAGCTGTTATGAAACACGTTATTTGAAGCCTAAATACCAAATAATGTTCTCATTGAACTTTTACGCTTTGAGATAATATACGCAAATATGTGACTCGAGTGGGAAATCTGCTTAGGTAACGCAGCGCCTGCGTGACTGACTTTTAATCTGTAATCACTGGACGAGTGAATTCCATTATTAAGGTAGGTCACTGATCTGCGGATTTTTTGGTACTCACTCTAGTGTCATTAATCATTTAGGGGTCTCTGAAAAGGGGGCCATATTTTTTCATATTTATGGTGATTGTTCATATTTAAATTTCTCTTTTATTCAAACTCAAACACTCAGAAATACTACTTGACTCACTAAACTTACTGACGGTAGTCCATGATTGGACAACATTTTCCAACAGGTTATTAAACTTAAAATTACTTTCAGAATTCAATTCTTCGAACCAATAAATAAAACCACTGCAGTTCTAACTAAGACTGTTCTAACTTCTAATAACGTTTTAATCAGTTTATTATGTTTTGAATGAAATTATAAATTGTAGCTCATTGTTTTTAAAAACATAAATTAATGTCGGTATTATTATTACGTTTAAATTGAAATTCAGATTACAATATTCATTACTTTTATTATCTGTTACTGTTGTTGTGTTCATTGCTTGGATTTAATATTTCATTGTTGCGTTTATTTTGAAGACTATTTTAGATATTATTTTTTCATTTTTTGAGCAAAATCTGGTTAAGACTTCGATACAGACTCATAAAGAATTTTCCCCTAAATCAGTGCAACTTTAATCCAATATCTAAGAATTATAGATATTATTTATATTATCTCAGCTTAGAACTCCAACCGCCCCATTTTAATTAGTTTTCAATCGTCCAAAATTACTTGCCGTCCAACATTTGAAACATAATTTGAATTTTTCTATGAATATTCGAAATATAAAAATTTAACAAGAATATAATGCTATAACAATAATAAAATGGGTTTCATATAATTAAGCTTTTAACATACAAATGCTTTGAACAGCTGATTTCTAAGTTCTTATTACATTTTTTCAAATCCCTTCAATGATTATTACACTTCAATATAGGCATAGAGAAGTATACAATTTTTTTCTTTTTTCAGTACAAAATTCAATAGAATTTCCTTTATAAATTAGTTTTCAAAATTCAAAAAGCGATATTTCTTGCTGTTTGTGATCATATTTTTACTTATTATTGTGGGTTCTTAGCGCAAAACCAAAAAAAAAAATACTATATTGGAAAAACTATAATAAGGTTATAGTTTTATATAGCCAGAAGAACTGTGTTCCAACACCTTACTACTTAAATAAATATCGTAAAATATAAATCTCTTTTTAAAAGTAGTAAATACTACCCTCAGAAAGCAACATAAATAAAATTAAATAGTGTTTAACTTCTGATTGATGAAAAATGAATCCATTAAAATGTTTTCCTGAATTTATTTATTTATTCTTATTACATCATTCATTTTCACAGCGATTTACACGTTTCACAGTTCCCATAAAAAATAAAGAAATAAGTTGCTAAAACTGTTACTTTATAATCTGTTAAAATACCTACAGTTAGTGATTGTCAGTACTTATGAAAAGGAAAAATCCATATAGCTTTTTTCCAGTGGAATATTAAAAGTAGAAGGTCATAGGTTTCTCTTAAAAGTAAAATTTAATTTATTATCACATTTTATTGAATATTTGTGTTCCATGAGGTTTTTCATTATATAAACAATTTAATTTATGTTCTTTCAAGTTCAAATTCCCTATGATCGGAATAGAAATTGTGATTGTTGTTTCTCATACAGATCAAAAAAGAAAATTTTCATCGTAATCATGTCGCATTAGATGGCCTTCCAAAAAAACCATCCACAAACAATAATATCCCTAATTCATATTTTTCTTATCATTGAATGAAAATAATGCTAATCTGAATCTTATAACGGACACCAGAAATATTCAATGTTTATGTAATATGGCTTTCCGTTTCAACCCCATTTTGCCAAAGTGATGACGAACTCTTAAATCTCAAGTCGATATTTCTTAAGATTTTGAAAATTTACGAGCCCATTTTTATTGATAATTGATTTATCATTTATATAAGAAGAGAATTTATTTCAATAAGGAAAAATATTATTCCATACCTGACTTTTTAATGTTCTTTTTTTTTATAATGGAAAATGTAAAGTAGTAACTTTTTTCTCTGATATACCAAAGATTCAAAAGTTAGTAAGCAAATATTATTTATTATAACAACGTAATTTAAATTAAATTTAAAATTTCATATATATTTTTTTAGCGTAAATAACTAAAATGAGATGTTTTTAAAATATAAATATATAAAAGACCAGAATTGATCCTGGTTTCAAACATGAACTTATTGCTATTATTATTATGAGTTATTTGAAGATGTCGGTCATGGAAGGGTGAACGCCCACAAATCACTCAACCATTCTTGAAAAGTGTATATACTTGGGAGAGGCTTAGCATAAAAATTGAATATAGCATAAAAATAGTCTTTCAATGGAAATATCTGCTATATGGTATATACTTGTTCAATTTCATGTATAATATTATTATGTAAAATCAAAGAAATATATTGCTGTAAAGCTAAGTCATGTCAGTGGATTAAATTACGGTGGAATTCATAAACTCTTTGCGTTTTTATTCAAAATTATATTAATAAACTGAAGCTCAATGATAAATAATTTGTAAATTACTTTTGTTTGTTTTAGGTGAAAAAGTTGAAATTATTTTAGAAGTATCTGGTATTTTATTTTACTTCGTTTTTATTGAGAACTTAGATTTATCTATATTAATAATGAATAGGACAAATATAAAAAACGGAAATTAAATATTAGATTAAGAGGCTTCCACGTTGTATAATGGGAATAAGCAATGACGGATTATATATCAGCATATGAGTCAGAAATATTCTTATCCATAATCTCTAATCAAATCCATTCTTCCAGAAGTTCTATTATATCCCTTAGTCCTCTTAATATGATATTGACCTAATTAACAACTAAACCTCTTTTTCATATAATTAATTCGTAATTGGATTTCTTTAATTTGAAAACTGAAGCTGTTATTAGATGTTCTCAGAAGCCCAACGTAAAGCTTACAAGTTAGCTTGGGAGTTCATAATCTGGTCAGCTGAAATTATTTAATATTCGATATCTCTTTGTGCCACATGAAGAAAAGGAATAAAAAAGAATGAATGAAAAAAAAAAAAACGTTTATTAGTGATTTAATAGAATCATTATTTACTTTGTCTTCTGTCTGCTTCATACATACATATATACAAATAGTGATTCTATCGAGAAAAAAAAAATGTTAACAAATCAAAACATCATCTGGGAAAATAATATTTTCGATTACACTTTAAACCTGAGGTGCTTATATATTAAAGTATATTTTAAGGAAAATTAAAAAAAAAAAAAAAAATGTTTTAAAAATGTGAATTTACGACGAAATGTGAGGGGGAGGGATCTAACCTGTTGCAAGGTCTTGTCGTTGGCTGGGGTGCTATGAGACTGAGGGACCAGAGAGCAGTCCAGCCTCCAGTCGATGTAAGCCGAGAGAGCACGAACTTTGCCGATCATTTCACCTCCCCTCAAGAGTGGCCTCCTACAAATGGGGCTTTATTTCGGCTTTACCCTTCCCTGAAATGAAAAAGACAAACACCTTAATATTTAACTCTCAAAAAGAAAATTAGGTCCCAGGCTCTATTTTTTTTAATTTTATACTTTTTATAGTTTCTATAAGTTTTTATTAACTGCGTCATCTAAAAAAAAAATTAATACTATTAGAGTTTATTGGATCTTGAGACTCAGCCAAGGACAAATAAAATAAGCACGAACGAATTATCTATCACATAAAATTAAATATATCTTTAACAAAAAAAAAAAAAACTTGGAGCATTTGATATGGGAGGAATCAGATTGCGTATATTCTAAATTCAGATGGTTTGTCACGTGACAAACACTCTGAATATTGTGCAATGAGTAAAGATGGCCGTCATCCGAACTTCATAGTGTATAAGATATCTGGCCATGATAACAATGGTTACAATGAAACATTGAAAGGCAGTTCTTTTGAAAAAAAACCGGAACACTTTGAGTTTGTTTAAAAAATCGTAAATGAAAGAGGCAATATGCGTGGATGCGTCTCTATGGAAGCGTTTACGTCTTATGAGCTAGTTCAATAATTTCCCAAATTTAAAATTTGCCAGATCCACTCTATTAGCTTTATATACCCTATAATTCAACACATAATCCAAATAAGTTCAGAGGTGTTTCTTTGAGTCGACGCATTTCTTTTTTCTTTATTATAAAATTTAGGTGTAAAGTGCATGATATGAGAGTGCTGCATGACTCTAAGTTATGTAGGGCGCTAGACGCATCTATAGTTACCCATATTGTTACCTTTGTTAAGGATGTTAAGAGTAACAGGAGACCGTTGAGGATATGCATCTACGGCATAAGATCTGCCAGAAACCAAGGTTCGATTGGCCATTCAGAAATACCAGGAGAGTTGGCAAGTTCTGGGCTCACAAAGGCAACTGACCAGACCCACGAGCGATTTATTGCAACGGAAACACCGAGAAACCACCAGCAAACAGCTGTGGGGACTGCTCACGGACTTGAGAAGGCCCGAAATGTTGCACCGCTAGGAAACACTGTTTGTAGAAGATTGGCTGAAGTGAGTACCAGCGATATCACCACAGCTGACCACACGCCACTGTGTAGCTCGTCTTAGGTTTGGCCAGACACACAAACATCCGACAAACAATGAATAGGACAATGTTATTTTTGCAGACTGGTTTACAACAAAGTCAGCCCTCTGCGACCTGCAACACACAAGGAAAGTGTGTAGCTTGGGATTGCTCAGTGACACTCTGGGCTGAAATAAGTGTACATGGAAATACGGAACTCCATGTCTTCTCAAGACCATCTCTCAATGCTCACTCCTGTTTTCCTATATCCTAAAAAGGTATGTCATGCCATTTGTGCCTTCAGTTGGTAAAGTGTTCCTTTTGTTACAAGATTACGCAAGAACACACACTACGACCATTGGAATCCAATAACTTGCTGAAACCGGCCTACGCTGATTAGGCGTTCCAGCTCGAACTCCAGATCTTAATCCCACAGAACACTCAGGCCGATCTGGGCAAGCCTATACGGAGAAGATTGAACCCTCCTGATAACCTTCAGGTACTCAAAGATTTATAAAAGAGTATTTTTTAGAATTTTGGAATATTGCTGGGTTTTTTTGGGGGGGGGGGGAGGGAGGGGGGAGAGATATGAGATGTGACAGAAGCCCAGCTTCATGTGTCCCCGGCATTATTTTGAGGGTATAATTCACCAAAAAGAGTATTTCTTATACAGGAAATTATCCAATCCTGAAAATGGGGAGAAGACAAACCTTCAAAGCTCCAAAGCTAAATAAAATGTAATGTGTTTTCACTCTGATATTTATTGCCATAAAATACAGATAGACAAGACTTGTTGAAGTCGTTGTGGTGGTACAGATTACTATCTACTAACAGTACCACTCCTGAATCTGTTACCACCAATGCTAAAAAAAACTACTGATACTGTTTCGGCTACTGCTAACACTATTGATACTGATAGTGCTATCTCTACAACTACTGATATTGTTATTGCTATTACCAATTCTACTTATACTGTTACTGCTATTGCAAATACTGCTGATATTACTAATACTACTGTTTCTGTTTCTGATATTGCAAATACTACTGATACTGATAGTGCTATCTCTAAAACTACTGATATTGTTATTGCTATTGCCAATTCTACTTATACTGTTACTGCTATTGCAAATACTGCTGATATTACTAATACTACTGATAATGTTTCTGATATTGCAAATACTACTGATACTGATAGTGCTATCTCTAAAACTACTGATATTGTTATAGCTATTGCCAATTCTACTTATACTGTTACTGCTATTGCAAAGACTGCTGATATTACTAATACTACTGATAATGTTTCTGATATTGCAAATACTACTGATACCTACTGATAGTGCTATCTCTAAAACTACTGATATTGTTATTGCTATTGCCAATTTATACTTATACTGTTTCTGATATTACTAATACTACTGATAATGTTTCTGATATTGCAAATACTACTGATACCTACTGATAGTGCTATCTCTAAAACTACTGATATTGTTATTGCTATTGCCAATTTATACTTATACTGTTTCTGATATTGCAAATACTACTGATACTATTAGTGCTACTGCTATTGCTAGTGCAACTGATAATGTTAGAGTTATAGCCAATGCCGCTACAGATAATGCTGGCACCTCTGCTCGACTTCATGCTTATCTTCCCTTAAATTTGCTTCGATTTGTCAAGCACCTTACTAGATTTAAGGGTTGTCAAACAGCAAGTTAAGCTTGGCTCAGGACTGGTTACAACAAGGTGCTTCACTCTAATCGAGACTGAATTCAATTCCATGCGTAACTTCACTGGAAGTTTCGTTAGACTTCACGCAAACAGGTCGGGAGGGTTCATACAAACTGATGTTCGACTTGTCATCATTCTCATCTCGAGGCAAAATAATGGCTTCACTTCGCTCGAAGCTTGATTTAACTCGAGGCTCGACTTTGCATCAGAGTTTACTCAGCTCAAGTATTTATTTGACTTTAGAATCGATTCAATATCACGGTAACTCATCATGGGGCTTGAATCGACAGTGTGCTTGATTTGGACCAAGGATTCACTCGACCAGAAAATCGATTTGCCAACAGCCTAACCTGGATTTGAGTATTCTCTCAGCAGAATGTTGAGTCACAAACATCAGAACTTGACTCGAGGCTCTGATAGGCTTCTTAAAAAGACCCCCTTTCGACTACCATATATCCACGCACACACATTAGACCGGAGAGAGTCATATTTTATGCACACAGACGCATCGAAAACAGACTATGGGACTGGGATTGTGTCAATGGTAGGAGACATAACAGTGCACAAAAAACTGCTTGACTACATTACAATATAGTCGGAAGAATTCCACGCTATACTCTTAGGACTAACGAACATCACACGCACTCAAAGACATATACTCCACCAACCCCCTTATTATTGATTTTTTTAATATTATTCATAGATTAAAAAAAAAACACATTCCTACCCGGCCATGTAGGCTTATCTCAAAGTAGTATAGTAGACAAAGCAGCGAAACAATCAACTGAACTTGAACAAATCGATTTTTTTGGCGTACCTTACCGAGACACATTCTCTTAAATAAGAAAATTCCTACTTAATGAGTGGAATAATTTAAGGCATAACTCCGACAGTAAACTTAAAGTAATCAAATCAAATATCCTCAACTGGACTTCAAGTAATATACACTCTAGAAGAGAAGAAATTGTACTTACACACCTACGCACAGGACACAGTAGACTAACACATTCATATCTAATGAGCAGGGAAGATGACCCTATATGTCGGTGCTGCAACAGAACGCTGACTGTAAAACGCATATTAACTGACTGCACACAAATAATAACGTACCCATGGCCCAGAAATTTATGCCAACTACTAGCCGGTAGTAGCCAATTAATAAATGATGTATTTAAGCATTTAAGAAATAATGGTTTATTTGATGAAATATGATAGCTATTAGTTATCATTATTAAAATGATACAATCACTGTATTTGTGAAATATTCCAGTTTAACTCTTTTTAGTTTTTTTTTTTTTTCTTACTTTGTAAATAAACTAACATTTCATATTTAATGTTGTGCATTGCATTTATTTTGGACCTTTGTAAAATTTATTTTTATATAATTTCAATATTTATTTAATACTGTAAAATTACATTCTACCATGTTTAAAGATAAATCACCATTGTGGAAGAATCTCAAATAAAATAATAATAGGCTTCAGCCTAGACACAACTTGAAGACAGACCGGACATCTGATATTTAAGGTAAGACCAGTGTTTACGTATATCCAAAACTTTTTCAAAACAAAAACTAAAATAGCATAATATCTGAAAATTTATAATTTTATTAAATCCTTCAATTTTTATAAAAACAGTCTAAATTAAATAATAAAATTATTCTTATATTATTTTGATAGTAGAAGACAAAAGTCAAACATTTTTTACTAATCTTTAGGATGGTATAAAGGATATTTTTGGTTCTGGAAATTTAGTTATCACTCTACCAATAAGTTATAGGCCAGTTGCCTCAATGAAAAGAGCAATAACTTTCCTAAGTCATTAGTACTTTTTTTTTAAAAAAATACCATAATATTTAAAATCCGGTAGTAATTTCATTTACCTGGTGCAACGTGGTCAAAAATAATGTTCATGAATGAAAAATGGGTTTTGTTTGTTGGACATGACATGAGTCAGCTTGAAATTATTTCTACTTGAATGCCCGCAGATAATTTGGCCATAGCTAGCTATAATTCAATTTTACTTTATGCGAGCTAGATTCAATTAAGGTGTGTTCGGATAAATATATCATTTCCAGGGTTAACTGAGCTTCAGAAAACTACTTAAATCCGTCCGTATAATTATTAATACTGATTAATGTGTAAGTAAAGAGTACAGACTACGTAAACAACGTACAACTAACTCAATAAACAACGGACAACTAACTCAGTATAACTTTTGACGGGCTTGAAGATGGTGCCTTTGCATCGAAAGCGCTTGTCAGCTGTACTTGATCATCAGCCAGCGACGACGGTCTCCACCGACAGGTATGACAACCGTAATGAGTAGAGATTAATCTGATGTGTATTAATAGAAAGGTTCATTACCCTCACTAAAATGACTGTAAGTGTGCAGTTTATTCTTTTATATAAAAAAAAGTAATAAACTTGTTAAAGTAATTGAGACTTTGGTGTCAAAATGTTGTGCGATTGAGAAAGTCCAGCTTTCAGAGGGTCTAGATTAAAAAAGGGGCGGAGAGAGGGTGTTATTAAGGGATCATTTTGGAGAAATTGAGTTGGTCTATTTGAAAGGGGCAGCGCTCTCTGGCGGTGAGGGCGGTTTACTTTAACCCTCTCAAAGGGGTTGCCGCCTCAGCTTCAGGAGTGCAGTTTATAGCTCATATTAACAACTATTTGTGGAAATATCCACCTCGCCCCTCGGCTAATTACAAACCTCTCCAACCTAAATTCTCCAATTTCTAAAACATTAGCATTTCATCCCCACTTAGTAATAACAGGAGAACATAAATAAATTGTGCTTCTCGTACATGCGCGGTAAGAAAATGTAATTTGAACCTCAATACTCCGCTAAAGTTTACAATTTTCTATTGTTTGTTGCGACGTTTCCATTACTCTATTTAGTTCCCATAATCGCAACTTTGCGGACCTGAGTCATAAAAATTCCGTCATACAGGGTATGCATAAACCATAAACTAAGCGGATTGCCCACGTGCGCCAAGTATCTCCATTTATCGCAAAAAGTAAAAGTTCAATGAGAATGATATATTGCATATAAGCTTCGAATACAGTGTTTAATGATATTACAGTAACTGTTAATATGGCATGAGTAGGATTAGAAGTTTAATGAAGACCCAAAACTGAAAAATGGAATTATCTCGGTCAGTAATCAAGCAAAAGGAAAAAAAACCGGATATAACTGCATTTATAGAACATTTAATTTGAAATAAGATTTATTTTATACACTTTTTTTGATTTGCCGTATAATAACGGAGATATTTCGAAATTTCCTCCCCCGGTCCGATTGCGGCCGTTAACGAACTTGATCTTTATTGTTACATACAACGTATAAATATCAAGTTTGGTAACGATCAAACAAAAATTACGACCGCTAGTGCTTTTACAGACATATATATATATATATATATATATATATATATATATATATATATATATATATATATATAAAATTGTAACCTCTGTCTGTACATTGATTTTTTTCGCGAAATTTCACGATAACTTTTTGTTTCACATGTCATAGACACCATAACTGCATTTTGTTTCTTTGGTGTCTGTTTGTTTGTTACCTTTTCACGCATAAACGGCTGAACCGAATTTTATGAAACTTGGTATGTATATTACTACTAGGCCAACTTAGACTTTAGGCTATTTTAATATTCTCTAAGATAAACAGGAGTGGGGGTTATAAGGGAGGCCTGAAATTAAAAATAGCGATATTTCGTTTCCTATTGCTTTTTCAGCAAATATGCCCATAAATAAAGTTGTTTATTTTGTAATTTAGAGTAACTATTGTCATATGCTTTTTTGCCGTATACGGAAGTATAAATGAGTTATACGCTAAAAACTATAGCGGGAGTCAACAATTTATTAGGCACAAAAGACTCAACCGAACTACACCAAACTCGGTATTTGAATTAGTATTAACGCCTTCCTTATAGTAAGTCATACTAACATGTCTAGGGACGGGCAGGAGTGGGGGTTATAAGGGAGGCCTGAAATTAAAAATAGCAATATTTCGTTTCCTATTGCTTTTTCAGCAAATATGCCCATAACAAAAGTTGTTTATTTTGTTATTTATAGTAACTTTTGTTATATACACTAAATGAGTTATACGCTAAAAACTATACCGGGAGTCCACAATTTTATTTGGCACAAAAGACTCAACCGAACTAAACCAAACTTGGTATGTGAATATTTTGTCCTTAATAACAGAAATCTATGCATAATGCACTGGAGACGGGAAATATGACAATTTGGAGGGCAGTGAAGACATACATAAAAAATTAATTTTATTATTAACGAATGCCAACAACGGGTATAACCCTAAACTCTGGGACGGGTAAATGTCAAAATATTGAGCAAATTAAAGCCTTGCCAAAAAAAATACCATCACCATTCAGCCTCAAATAGTATATATATAAAATTGTAACCTCTGTCTGTACATTGATTTTTTTTGCGAAATTTCACGAATATATATATATATATATATATATATATATATATATATACATATATATCTATATATATATATATAAAATTGTAACCTCTGTCTGTACATTGATTTTTTCGCGAAATTTCACGATAACTTTTCGTTTCACATGTCATAGACACCATAACTGCATTTTGTTTTTTTCGTGTCTGTTTGTTTGTTTGTTTGTTACCTTTTCACGCATAAACGGCTGAACCGAATTTTATGAAACTTGGTATGTATATTGCTACTAGCCCAACTTAGACTTTAGGCTATATTAATATTCTCTAAGATGAACAGGAGTGGGGGTTATAAGGGAGGGCTGAAATTAAAAATAGCAATATTTCGTTTCCTATTGGTTTTTCAGCAAATACGCACATAACAAAAGTTGTTTATTTTGTTATTTAGAGTAACGTTTGTTATATACACTATCGTCGTATACCGAAGTATAAATGAGTTATACGCTAACAATTATAGCGGGAGTCAACAATTTTATTTGCCACGAAAGACTCAATGGAACTAAATAAAACTCGGTACGTGTATTAGCACTAACACCTTAATTATAATAAGCCATACTAACATTTCTAGGGATGGGCAGGAGTGGGGGTTGTAAGGAGGCCTGAATTAAAAATAGCGATATTTCGTTTCCTATTGGTTTTTCGGCAGATATGCACATGACAAAAGATGTTTATTCTGTTATTTAGAATAACTTTTGTCGTATAACAAAGTATAGTATAAACGAGATATACGCTAAAAACTAAAGCGGGTGCCAACTATTTTATTGAGCACAAACGATTGAACCGAATTTAACAAAACTGGGTATGTGAATTAGCATTAATTCTTCCTTGGTTATAAGCTTTAATACAATTTTTAAGTTCGAACGGGAGTGGGGGTTATAAGGGAGGCCTGAAATAAAAATTCGAGATATTTCATTTTCTATTTTTTTTTTTCGGCAAACGTGCACATAGCAAAAGTTGTTTACTTTTGTTATTTAATGTAACTTTTGTTGTATTCACTTTTGCCGTAAATGAAGTAAACACGGGAAATACGCTAAAACCATAGCGGGAGTCATTAATTTTATTAGTGCTTATTTAAGTGTTTTGAATAAATGCATATTATTACAAAAGATGTTATGTTTTAGTCTTATATGATATTTGTAAGTATGATTTGGATTAGTGAGCATATAAATCTCAGTCGCCTCCTCCTCATTCATTTATTTTCCCTATAACTTTGTTATTTATTTCCAATAGAAATGTAAACTATAAGAGCATTTCTGGTATTTAATATATATTCAATACGAATGTTTAAAGTATTACTAGGTTGCAGGCGGGCTCTCTTCCCCACATCTAGCTTTTTGAACATAAATGAAATTATTTTTATGGATCTATTATTTAGTTCCATCAGGTAGATAAATTATTAAAATAATATTCTGAATCAATAATCTAAGGAAAACAATCATGATAACGCTCCAGCGAGAGCGGAAATTGACGGGAGTTAATTGAGTTTACTTATTTCCTGTGGAATGCTCGCATGACGGGAAGTGAATTCCACTGAGGCTTACTAATACGAATATGATCTTATGTATAAAACTACGCTTAAACTATATGTGCTGGGATTGGTTTTTGGCAGGAAATATGTTAATTATAGATGATATTTAATTGTAATAAATGGTACCCATGATTATGGTTTGAATTATTCAAAAACCGTGAGTCGAGAGGGAAAGCTTACGAATACATTTTCATATATCTTCAAAACTAAAATTTCTATTCTATTAACCCTGAAAGTTAGACTTTAGTATTGGCTATTTTGAAAGAACAATACATCGTGGAGGGAAGTACAATTGTACACATTGAAGTCTTGCTATAAAAATAGCATCATTAGTCAGTCAACATTGATTTCCCGGGCATCGCCGGGTACCTTAAGTTGTTTATTCTGTTATTTAGAGAAAGTTTTGTTATATACACTATCGTCGAATAATGAACTATAAAGGCGTTATACGTTAAAAATTATAGCGGAAGTCAACAATTTTATTTGGCACAAAAGACTCACCGAACTAAATAAAACACTCGGTATGTGTATTAGCACTAACGCCTTCCTTACAATAAGCCATACTAACATTTCTAGGGACGGGTAGGAGTGGGCGTTATAAGGGAAGCCTGAAATTAACAATAGTGATATTTCGTTTCTTATTGTGGTTTCGGCAAATATGCACATAACAAAAATTGCTTATTTTGTTATATTGAGAAATTTGCTCAACAATTCATTCCAATTTGAACTAAAGGGTACCTCACCTGGAAAAATTAATTCAAATGTACGTTAATATTTTGTCCTTAATAATTCAAATCTATGCATAATGCAGAGGTAACGGGAAATATGACAATATGGAGGACAGTGAAGTCTTACATAAAAAATTAATTTTATTATTAACAGATCCACAAAAACGACGGGTATTAGCCCTAAACACTGGGACGGGTAAATGTCAAAATATTGTGCAAAGTAAAGCCTTGCCAAAAAAATACCATCACCATTCAGCCTCAAATGAATTCCCAGGCGAAGCCGGGTATCTGAGCTATTATATATATATATATATATATATATATATATATATATATATATATATATATATATACACGAACCTCATTTTCGTCATGTCCTAGGCTCCTAAGTAGGATCGATGGTCATTTTCATAAATCGCGTCATGAGTACGACCTCAATAGTCGCTTTCTCCTAAAGGAAGTCTGCTAAAAACGTTGGTCATACTGCGAGAACTACGTACATTTGCTGAGCTTGAGTGTGTGAGAGAGTGTGTCTGTATGGGCGTGTATTGCAATGTATTTAAGCCAATAATATGAGCGATAAATAATGAAGGCACAGTCTAGATACTAATTTCTTTCTTAAAAATAAATTGCTTTAGGCTATAATTCTTGTAGTTTAAGAAGAACATGAACTTCATATATATAGGAATGCAGGTTCTACTGCAAGGCAGCAATCCTACGAACCGTGCCTTCTCCCTTCTCGAGCAGCTAAAAAATATTAATACAGACATATGTTCAAGGAGGTTGGTTCAGGCCAAGAATATATATAATAAACAAGATGATTTAGAGCTCTCTGGGAGACGTAGAGTTCTTGAGTGAAATGGCGAAAGTAAAGGGATATAAATAAAGTGAGGAGGAGGAACGAAAGAGAGGAAGCGATGCGCGAACGTGTGCTCGGCAGCAAAGTGCAGATTAAAATTATGAAAAATTGTATGAGTTAGGGGGCAAAGGCCATCATCACCTTCTCTCTCTCTGTCTCTGTCTGTCTCTCTCTCTCTCTCTCTCTCTCTCTCTCTCTCTCTCTCTCTCTCTCTCTCTCTCTCTCGCCCTCCCTCCTTCCCCCCCCCCAAAAAAAAATTACCCCAGCAATATTCACTCCTATGGGTAATCTCATTCTTCTCTCCTTACTGCCTCGCCAAATAAAGCGAGGAACCCTAATTGTGTTTAATATTTGATTTCATCATACAAAACGTGCAGACGACACACGAGTTGCCTCTCTTTTCATTATGGATTACTACAACCTAATCTGGAGAAAGCGACAGAGTCAATGTTAAGGTCGTTTGTAAAGTTCATGGATATTCTGTATAATGTACTAAAAACATTAAAATCCAAGAAAAGCTTATCATTTTCAGGAGTAAAATATTTGTTGTATAAATCGGTCAAAAAATAATATATGATCAGGTATATTGTCTCTTTAAGGTGGAAACAAGTTTCTCATTATTTATGGGGTATAGCATCTATAGATCAGGACTAATAACAAAGAATTATTAAGATTGTTAACAAAATTAATTTATAATATATAACTCTCAAATGGACACATTTCAAAAAACGTATCCATGCTATCTATACAAAAACTCCTATAAATATTTAACATGAATCAAGCTAAGAAAACAGTATTGACAACTTCAATTACGACCATCTTTCTGCCTTCCAAATGCTTGTAATGCTAGAGTTAAGCTTTCTCAATTTTAGATCAATATCAATAATAATCTTGGGAAAATGGTGAAGCAAATCATAGAGAAATGTATGATCCAGTTTTTCCATTAAATAAAAAAACCGGCTCATATTTCACTTTGACACGCAATACACAATTATACTTGTTCCTCAACAATGATGATGGAGACGATATTGATTTCTTACGATAACGAATAACATGTAAAAAAGGGCGACTAAGTTATCCGCTGTTTAAACAAATATTCTTTTAACTTACCATAAACAAATGGCAATGAAGATACATGTAAAATTGAGTAATATAAATTAAAAAGAACAACTACATTTTAAAATTTAATAAAGAACAAAAAAAAAATAATGCGTTCAATCAATGAAGCAGTTTTAAAGATAGTTAGTTTGCTACACGCTTTTTTTTTGTTATTTAAAATTGAATCTTTCTTTCCATAGGAGTGTCAAAACTAAGTAACATTCCTGATTGTACTGTAAGAATTGGAATAAGAATTTCAAAAACAAATTACTCACAAAGCATAATTAAGAAACTACCAGCACAATATATATATATATATATATATATATATATATATATATATATCCAATAATATGACTCGCTTAAACTGTGCAATTGCAAGTAACTGATATGTCCAAGATCTAAAGAATACAGCGTCTAGTGAGTGGCAGCCTCTTGGTGAGTTTTACTTCATAGTAGTGTTATCTATAATCTTAAAAAAAAAGGAAGCCCAGGGCTAACAGATAAATACAAACAAATATAGCGGCGTCAAGAAATAAGAGAAATAAATGAAAACACTACAGTTTATGCAGATTAACCTTCAGAGAACCCACTCAGTGTGCTCTGAAGGGTGAGGGACTTTTTATTTTAAAAATAGGACCATATTAGACATAAAAATAACGGGATAACTAAATAATTGACTTTGCTTTATTTATAAAGCATATTAGTAATTATAATAAATAAATAACTTCATTCAGGTAAGAATTTAAACAATATTTAGGTACAGATGAACTCAAATCAGTCTGATTCACGCTATAACTGAAAATTAATATGAAAAATGTATATTTCTAATTTTAAATTTTTGTGAAGTAATATTTAACGAATATTTGAGTTCCACTCTGAACGCTGATTTAATAGTGACATATATCATTTATATTCATGTTCGTTTTATTTCTATTAATAAAGAAAACTATTATAAAAGAATTTTAATTATTATATGGATAGTTTATTAAGCTATTTAAAAACATTAATCAATAATGGTTTCAAGAAATGCAGAGTTTGCTAATCACCGAAAAATAAAAAATAAAATGAATATTAAGATAAATGCAATAATGGGAATAACAATAAATTTCAAAATGTATAACTCTTTTTGAATATATTTCCATGTAGAAACGAATATCCTGACTTCTTATTTATGGCCTGCCATGGGACCCCGTTCCAGTTCATAAGATCATATCTTGCTTATATATATATATATATATATATATATATATATATATATATATATATATATATATATAAACATGCAGAAAGTGTTTTACATCGGAAATTCTAATTGAAAAAAGTCCGTCCTGCGTAAACTAAGCAGATTTCCCATGTGAAGTTTTACAATAGAGAAATCTGCTTACTGGTAACACAATACCACCGTGATTAAATACAAACGGTAATGAGAAACCTTTCAGTTAATTAAAATAAATTCCCAATTGAATTGTAAGAATAATTTATATTTATCTATACAATTTTTCGACCAGATGCATAATAACGGAGATATTTTGAATTTTCGAAAATCCCCCCCTCTAAACCCCCCCCCCTTCCTCTAGTCCAATTTCAGCCATTAACGAGCTTGATCTGTCTTTTTAACCGGTTTTTCACTGTTTCACATAAAACGGTTATATATAGAATTTCGTAACGATCAAACAAAAATTGCGACCGCTAGAGCGTTATCCCCTGGGTAGGATCGTTGGACATTTGAAGAAATTTTTCGAAAATCACGTCATGAGTACGACCTGAATATCTGATTTCCCTTAAGGGAAATCTGCTAAAATTAACTATTTTTTTAGTTGAAGAAGCCAAACTTACAACTTCCACTCCCACTCCTGAGAGAATATAATTACAGACTGCAGACCAAGTTGCATCTCTCGCAAAGCACATATCTACTTTAATATATTTCTGCCAAGTAGATTAAATGATATAAGACAACCAAAAAATACATTCCTACCCAAAAATTATTGAAACGTAAAAGTGACGCAAAACTTCTTTAATGAATAAAAAAAAAAACTAAAAATAAAAAAAAAAAACATTCACCACAATAACCTTAATGAAGGAATAAAAAAAATAAAATAAATATGCCAAGAAAGGCAACATTTTATTGAGAAAATATATTTCAAGTTACATAGGAATCAACGGAATAATAAACTGTTTAAGGAAAGACCCCGGAAAAGCTGTTATCTTGACAGGCCGTCGTGAAGGAAAAGCTATAAAAATAATGACATTAATGAAATGTTCAATGTCCCAGTTTTTATGATTTTTTTTTTTTCATATTATCTTCCCTGTTTTTCAGGGTAAATTGACTGAATAGCAATAAAACACAAAACGGGAGACACAAAGTTCTTTTCAGATTCAAGTTAAATAACACTTCAGTCAGTTGCCACTCGATTATTTCAAATACCAACATTCTTAATATTTTGTATTTTATAGTATATTTCTACATATTTTGAAATTGGTTATCTATTTCCCATAATAATGACATTTGAAAATATGAAAAGAAAAACCCATTCGTGTATTATGTTTTTCTGTAAAAAAACGAAAGAAATTAAGCACATTTTGATAGCAGTTATTACATTTTAACCATTCTTAAGAAATATAACCCTTTTTAATAGGGACAAAAAAATTTATTTAGATCAAAAGTAACAAAGGTTAGATTCTGAAAGATTATTTAAATCGTTTCGTCCAGAACACCTTTTCAACAACAATAGTCCTACTGCCATCTTCATGAAATTATGTTTCAATCTGTATTACAATTACTAATTAAATAGTTATATATTGAATATCTGAAATAATTATTATTGTGCCTGAAGATGAAGTGTCACAATTTCGGAACCTATGGATCAACTACTAAAAGACAACGTAATAAGTTTACTTCTTGATGAAAATCCAGTAACAACGCCAGCGAGTTTACATTACTTTTATTCGAACTATGTATTTTCAGAAGAAGTAATCTTTAATCTGTATACTATACAATTTCTATAGAAAATGTTAACTAAAAATAGCTATAACAATTTATGGTTTATATTCAGATTTGGTTCAAGTAAATCTTGTATTTAGTATGGGAGTTGTAATGCTCAACCCGCAATTCATCTGAATCTCGTAGGCTGAGCATTCAGGCGTTATTTCTGAACATGAAGTCGGATTTTGACGAGGCAAGTATTTGTTAATTTTTAAAGCAAAGGAATCTACGGCTAAAGAACTAGTGTCTAGTAGTGTGTGCTTGATGAAGAGTAATATAAAACATGAGAGTTGCGGTAGTATATGTTCAGAATAATCTAGTTGGAAATATAAAGCGATATTCAGAGAAGTTTTAATAAATATTTAAAATCAACACAAGTTCATAACTATTCGTATAGAGAAAAAAAAATTGTCTAAAAGCTACTAATTTCAAAATTGATTTTCTATAAATGTAGATATATACATTTTCTCTCAACCATGAGACATTTGGTTCATTCAGTTTTCAGCATTTTGGAAGCCCGCACTACCACTTAACTCATATTAACAACTGATAAATAATGAAACTTTTTTAGTATTATAATATTTCCTAGTTTAAATATCGAATATAGATTTCACTGAACCTTTACAATGTGAGATACATGAAAATATGTTTTTTTTTTTTAATCAATGTTATTCAAAATTGTAGTCTTTACAATTATTTTTTTGTACATTTTTTAGTAACTCGAATATTATGCGAATTAAATGGATATTCTTGTTTACAGCCTTCAATACACCACTCATTCGAAATCGAATTTTTATTATGAGTAACAGAGTCATTCACATCTCATATTCATCATACATTTAAATTTCTTTTTACATAGGCTTCTAACTTCGGGAAAAATAGAGAACAGATGGCAAAAGAGGTAAACTGTGACCTGTTATATCGCAAGGGAAATCTGCTTAGTTTACGCAACCTTTTATTAATTGAGTTTTAATGTAAATGAAATTAAATTGTCTACTTGAGAACTGTCCCCATTGTTATACAAGGAATATTTGTTATTAGTTTCTTAAGGTTTTAGGGTAAAAACCTAATAGGTTATCATCGCCCAGTAATATCTATAACTCTCGTCTTGGATAACGTACTTGCACTTTGAGATCAAACAGTGTTTATGTAAATTATTAATATTGTTATATCCTCATTTATATAGCTATTCAATTAAAATGAATAATTAAATATAAGGTATGTTTAGTTTGTACGATATCCAAGAGTTGATTAGGACTGTGGCTTGGACAGAGTGAAGGAAACACCCTTGGGGATGTCGGGACTACCTTTTTACCTACTGTCGAACGGAGGCTCCTGAAGAAGATGAAAAAGAAAGCAAGGAACGAGGAGTAATATATATCTTCCATTTTTATATATCTCTATCTGCGGCCTCCCCTTAATCTTAGCTCCCACATCTGTTAAATTTCTTTCTTTCTCCCCCCAGGATCGAGGGGGAGGCCCCCTGAAAAACTCTACAACCCGCTTTCCACGCTCTCCCAGAGAAATATTACTCCGCCTCCCGCTCCCCATACTCTGGAGACAATTGCACGCTCTTCCGAATTCACGATCATACAGGCTCAGGGAAATAAAATTTTCTATTGTGCAGGATCTGGCCTTGTTATTTGAAATATCTTTCCTGATAAAGATCTCCATCTTCCACTCTGTAATATAAAATAAATTATTCCCTTTTCTAAAAAAAAGCTTTTTTAAGGAATGCTAACTCTTTTATACGTATCCCAACACGCGTTCACGCGTTGCTTTACTATAGTCTGTACGTTTTCCGTAAGATTCCCATTTTTATTCCATTTAACAATAACTCACTGACTCCTGTAAAGTTTACTCATGAAATAACATGTTTCTCAACGAAACGATAAGAAGGTCAAACCACCTGCACTCTTAACAACACTTTATTAATTGCAGAGTACTTTCGGTGCCAACTTCCCCATCTTCAGTGCTCTATGACATAACAAATACAAAATACATAAACACATCCAACAAAAATAAATAGTATAGGTCTCCTACTTATGTATTCAATTTATAATATATTTCGTGTATAATATTAAATGTTTCCTTATACCAATTACATTTTTAACAGAAAGCAATCAAATTTTCTTTAAATATATGAAACTCGCTAAAAATTAAAAGTCAATAATTAAAAAAAAAACTTTAGAAAAAATCCAGACAACAAAAATAGTTACAGCCGACGAGATTCGATATTGAGATTTCCACTTACAAAAATAAAGCACTATCAACTGAACCACGGGGGCTACTTGAAATATACGTCTTGGGAACAACTCAAGACGTTCAGGAAAACTTACATTTTTTTTAGAATAACGCGTGGGACGTGCGTTCTCTCGCTTTAACTGAAATGGTTTTTCGTTAGGTACTAAACACTAAAGAATTTTAGTTCAAACCAATGGTGATAGGCCGTGCACTACCCATGTTAGCAAGCAAAATATCTAATGAGGCGTATACCATGAAAAAATGACAATTGGAATAACTGCCCTAACCAGCAGTAGCTGTTATATCATTCCTCATTATGATTTCCATAAAAGTAAATTAATTTCTAATATATATATATATATATATATATATATATATATATACAATTATTATAGAGTGGTACTTTTGCGTATCTCTTTTATTTGAAAATCTCTATACCTTTTGTTTCGAAAACTACATCAGACAATTCTGAAACCAAAAAATGATTTAGCTTGCCATAAAGTTTGTTTTTTCTATTGAAATCTTATGGTGAGACAAAGCTCAGTCACAAAACTTTTTAGCTTAAATTAACAAAATAAATATAAATAAACTCAACATTTCAATAAAACGAAAACTAATTTCTGATTATTGTGGTCAAAGTGGTCTGAGACATCAAAAACGATCATGCCGACCGATTTCGTGAAGAATTTCCATCATTTATATTGGGAAAATTTTACCTGCCAGTTGCCATTAATCTTTACAATAAATCGTCAATAAGTGGGAAATATATCATGAATAATGACGAAAGAATTATATATATATATATATATATATATATATATAATACTTCATAATTTTAAAAAAATACACAAAATGACATACCACCGCTCATTAGTCGTATTTACTTTTACGTTCAAACAAAATTTACTAGAATATTTAAAAATCTAAAGTTCTGGTGGGGAGTGCATTTTAAATTTTCTTTTCTTTTCCCTTCACTTTTTTTAAAACTCAATTGAAAATAAAAAAAGTGCGAAGAAAAGAAGAATTTACATAATCAGTTAGTCTAAAACAAACTCCCTAAAGAGAAAGTTGAAGTTTAAAATTTATGAACTCTGTGAAGCTGGAAAGTAAGTTACGAAGTTTTCAGATAAAAATGTACGAGTCCTCTAGGGTCATGTCAAAGTTCCTCTTGATCATATTACAAAATACATAGGGAACAATTTACAATATTAAGTTAAACTAATAATGAAATTGAAATTCTTTCGAACCCTTTGTAGACCCCACTTATCCATCTTATTTTTACTATGTCTCAAGATTTCTTATCCTCAGCTCAGGTAGTTCTGCATCGGATCTCACAGAGGGACAAAAAAGGAAATGAAGGTTAAATGTAATTGTCTAACGTCATCTGAGTGCGTTTGTAGACAAGGAATTACTACTACTACTAAGTACTATTTGTGCTTGGCATGCTAATTTAATAAGAAGCAGATTAATTCTAATTTTTGATAAAGAAACACTTTTAATGTGATCTTTTAAAAAATTATTAATAAGCGTGACTTTGTTAGATGAACACTTGAAATGAAATTGTTCCGGGAAGTTGTGCTTAGTTATTCTTTATTCAAAATTATGTTTATTAGCAGATTTCCCTTAAGGGAAATCAGCTATTGAGGTCGTACTCATGACGCGATTTTCGAAATTTTTCTTCAAATGTCCATTGATCCTTACCAGGAGATGACGAAAATGAGGTCCATTCAAAACTGTGTGTGTGTGTGTGTGTGTGTGTGTATATATACATATATATATATATATATATATATATATATATATATATACTTGTCTGATACCGCTATAGCGGTCGCAATTTATGTTTTATCGTTACCATACTTGATATATAATCGTTTTATGCAAAAAGAAAGATCAAGTTCGTTAACGGCTGAAATCGAATCATGGGGAGGGGGGTTTACAGGGGGAGAATTTCTAAAATGCTTAATATCTTCGTTATTATGCGTTGGTCATAAAAATTGTATAGAACCTATCTTATTGCAAATTTAATGTTCTGTAATTGATGATATGTACATTTTTTCACTATCATGAATGAGATATTTGCATTTTTTTAGTTGTCGGTCTTCAGCAAAGCTCCACTCCTACTCATCTCATATTAACACTATTTTATTATGTTATGAAGCACTTTATTCGAACCTTAAATAACAAACATTGTTCTCATTGATCTAAGTTTTGAGAAAAATGCAAATACGTTGCTCACGTGGGAAATCTGCTTAGTTAACGCAGCCCCTGCGTGACGGACTTTTTTCCCTTAAAAGGAACTTAAAGAATGCTCTCATTTCTTAGTAATGGAGTTGTACTCTTTTCTTTTACCCGAATTCTAAATGAAATGACAAAATTTCGAAATTACTCATTAAAAAGTGGGCAACGTTTGATACTAAGGATTAACATTTTTTGGACACGGAAAAGTGAGCTGAGGCTTAAAATTCAATTGATATTTTGAGGAAACTGGGTGGCCAATAAAAGGAATTAGGCTAATCAAGTTGTCAGTGCAAAACAGGAGTGGATAAAGAGTTAACAATGCTGCTAAAATAAGTCTCACAGTAAACTCACTTATTGTGAGAAATAAAATCTAATGCCCTAAATTGGACTTAAAGTACTGGGCACTCATAAAGAGAAGAAACAGTACTTATTCGGCTACGTACAGGAAACACTAAACAAATACATAGATCTGTAATGACGAACTATTTGTAGATAGTGCAACAAGATATTGACTATAAACACATTTTAACTGGTGGCCTACAAGTAATAATATGTCCCAGAAATTTATGAGAACCATTTATTAGCCAACACCAACCAATTTATAAATGGTGTTATTTATTGATGGCAGAATGCAGATTACGAACATTCCAAATGTCTTGAATGAAGATAGCCCACATATTGCCACTATTCTGGCATATTTAAAAATGGTTGGGCAGTTTGACAATATTTAATTAGATATTTTAAAATTTTTAGTGTGCGTGTGTGTGCAAGTGTGTATGATGTGCTTAAATGTGAATGGTATATGAATATGTTATTATGAATATCTCTTGTTTCTAAGTTACTACATTTTTTTTTAACTTATTTATTTACCACCTTTTTTTTAGTTCTAAGTTATGTTCGGGTTTGTAAGTTCTTTTAGTGTTATGTGTTACGTTCCACTAGTTTTCTTCTATATATTATTCTGTGATACACTTTTTTTTTATTTTGTTTACTTGTTTTTTTTGTTTTGTTTTTTCCCCATCTTTAAGAAGATCCAGGTCGCCATAGCTGCGGAGCTCTATATAATAAATAAATAAGTTATAGATGAAGAATTCAATAAATAATAGATTCGGTGAATCGAAAAGGCATTAAATATTTCTAAGCGTAGGTGGGTCTGTGTTTGTGTGTGTGTGTGTGTGTGAATTTGTAAAAACATAATATTTTGTGTAGGTCTACACGACTACATAGTTTATCATATGATTTGACTGCATCTGTGGTAATTATCAAATAAAGGTTTCATCTAGTGAAAGTATATATAGTATTCACTGTATTTGTATAGCATAAGATTGTTTATCTTCTTTAAGATTCTACCGTGCCTAATTTACCTATTTATAGTTTTTTTTTTGGAAATTTACGAATATTTTAAATTTATTTTAGTATATTTATATTTGTTTTAATTTAAGATGAATCGCCATTGTAGGAGCTTCTTCAATAAATAAATAAAATGAGTCAGCTTGCTGAAAGAAGAAGTGTCTAAAGTGTGTCACTTTAAACTTTAACCGGACACGACCCAGTGAGCAGATTAACTCATTAAGAGCCCGAGTTTAAGAACTCGTCTTTTTAATTAGCTGAATCCCCATTTTTGTTCCTGATCGGAAATGCCTTAAAGAGTAAACTTTAGTGTAAAAGATCTAGTTAACATTAATACAATTTATGAAAAGGAATATCCTCATTAAATAATCACAATGTTGATAAAATAAGCAAATCAAGTAGTATTGACGACTTATGGCTTCCTTTTTTATACCCCCATATAAAACAAAACTTTTGTTTAGGATATATATAGACTTCTTAAGTTTGAGCAGTATTTTGTCAAATTAGAAATATTTCCAAAGTCTTGCTAAAACATTTTTATTATTCGCCGTGAACTAGAATTAGTCTGGAGATTCTAAAAATTGCACTGGTTTGAGAAGTTAATGGAACCAGTGAGTTATTCAGAGAATAGTGTCCATTTTCCTCGGCTTCAGTAATGTTTAAATATTTACTTTCCACAATGCTATACAAGTGCCCTGAATACAGATATAGATGATTTAGTTATTTAGTATGTAGCATGTATACGAAATTCATAGGCTTGGTTTTGATAATTTGGGGTTGATTATTCGAACAGTCCTATTTCTACGTTGATTCTCTTTTGCATCATAATGCTAAGTGTAAAGCATGTAATTACATACTTCTAACTGTATTTACTGTAATTCCCTCAATTTTAATAGATTTTCCTTAAGGGAAATCAGCTATTGAGGTCGAACTCATGGCGCGATTTTCAAAATTTTTCTTCGAATGTCCATCGATAATCCATAGATTTCGAAAATGGGGTCCGTTCAAAATTGCATATGTGTGTGTGTGTCTCAATTATTCCCTGATCGTTACCAAACTCGATATTTAGTCGTTTCATGTAAAAAGAAAGATCAAGTTCGTTAACGACTGAAATCAGACCAGTGGGGTTTAGAGGGGGAGAATTTTGTAAATGTCTGGGAAATGTGGAAATATCTTCATTACTATACGTCGGGTCGTAAATGACAGCTTATAGAATCAATCGCTTGAGAATTACATGTAATATAAATATTGTTATATGTATCCCCCTTGCTTGAATATTAACCGAGATATTTGCATTTTTAATTTTTCAGCCTTCAACAAACCTCCTTTTCTACTAGTGTTACATAAACAATACTCGATTATGTAATAAACCACATTATTAGAAGCTTATAAACCAAATATGGTTTTCAAGAGACCTTTATTATACTAGATACATGCAAATATGTTCTGGTGACTCCCCCCGCCTTAAGTTTTTGGACTACTTAAATTTAATTGATAGAGATCAAATTGAGAAAATTATTCTGATTCATTGTAAATTACAGTACTAATTAATACGTTACATTCAGATATGGGGCTCAGGTTGGCCGTGCGAGTTAAGGCGTAGGTCTTAGTCTCGCGTGGTAAGATCTAGAATGGCGGGTTCGATTCCCGCCCTGGGCAGTGGAAATTTATTTAACCCTAGAAGGATAGCGTGAGTCAATTTTACTCCTGAGAAACACAGACTCCTCTCTCCTGCTACACTACTAGTGCCTACCCCCACCACCTCCCGTCTATGCCTCCTCAGGTTAGTGTGCTATGAGCTACTGCGAAAGAAACGTCTTATTCTTTCTTCAGCTATTCTCAATTACGTAAGTACTAAAAGTTATTGAGTTTTTTTACTCATCAATACCCTTTAAAGTAAACCTCTAGAGTAATTCTTACTCATGGTTACCATTAATGGTGTACTACTGTAGAGTAATTTTTACTCATGGTTACTCTTAATGGTGTGCTACTGTAGAGTAATTTTTACTCATGGTTACCTTCAGTGAGGAAATTTTTATGAATGACTTTTTTTCAGAAACGTCACATTGTAAGTTGAGTGCAAGAAGAGAGAAAAAATGTACACCAATCCATCAGAAGTACTCGAAGCTATTCGGAAGATGGATGCAGGGGAGATATTATCCTCTGATGACGAAGAGGTAGACTATGTTGAGAAAGATGATCGTGAGGACTATTCAGATGTTGACGACACTGACCAAGATCCCGACTATTGCCCTGAAGGCATGGATGAAGATATTACAGAACAGATTAGAATTGTGGAGCTCACAATGCCACAAAATTCTAAAAAAAAGAAAAAAGAAAAAAAAAAGAAAAAGAAATAATGAAGAAAGTGATCCAAAATGTTCTCGTGTTACTACAGCTGAGGATAATAACATTTTATCTTTAGAAGCTAACATTTTGAAAGGTAAAGAGGGAAAAGATCATCTAGCGCCTTTTTTGTGGCACACAAAGCCTCTACGCAATGAAAATCAGAAAACCCCAAGACGAAATGTTGGCTCATCATCGGTGAGCTATAAAGCAAAATCTGATACACTCGTACTTCTACTTTCATCTATGCATGATGACAGAGCAAACAACAGTACTTCGCAGAAGCCAGAGATCATTCATTCATATAATGCAACGAAAGGAGCAGTTGATTGTCTGGACCAGATTTGTGCCAATACAAATATGATTAGAAAAACTAGGCGCTGGCCTCTGTGTTTCTATTAAAATATGCTTACTATTGCGTGCATAAATGCCTATGTTATATACCAACATAACTACTATAGAACGTGCAATGAAAATTCAAGAGCCATGAATCGCATGGAATTCATGCTTACTCTCCACAAGGAATTGACAGACACTTGGCAGAAGTCAAGGTTAGCGATGCCCACAATAAGCCGTGGTCTGCGACAAGTAATTACGAACGCTATTGGCTTCCACAAGTTGAAGAACAAGGGACTAATCAAAAAGGCCCCCGGATGTACTGTGCTTATTGTCCGTCATCAGCTCAACACTACACAACTTATTGTCTCAAGTGCAAAAAACCCATTTGTGGGGAGCACCAAAGTAAAATTTGTTCCATAGAGTGTGTAAATAATTAACTATACATACATAATAACATAACTGTTTTTGCTTTTACTGATGAATGTAAGAACTATTTATGAAGCAAACATTGTTATGAGCAAGAGTAATACTTATAATTATTTGCTTTATAATATTATTTATATTTTCTTTCACTCTCTATATTAAGTTAGTAATAGTAAAATTGTTTTTCAAGAAGTATTAGTTGTTAATCTTGGTTAAAAGAGGGAAATAAATGTCAGGAGTCAAATTTACTCAAGGTTACCCATAGTGTTAAGATGAAACACGCTACCTTTCTAGGGTTAATGATGGACTCATTAAATAGGAATTCTTGCCCCCCTGGCTAGAAAAGGGTGGTAACCTGTAGATAACCCGTCCCGATTATCCATAGTAGCATAAAGTGGACGTATATAATAATAAACATTCAAATATATTTCAGATTTTTTTATTTTTATTAATCTTTCCGGTAAGAAGTTTGTTTACATTTCACACGCTTTCCGTCAGGAGGTTTCTTATTATCGTTTGTATTTATTCACTTGATATTCGCGGAGGTGCTGTGTTACCAGTATGTAGATTTATCTATTGTTAAAATTCACGAGGAAAATCTGCTTAATTTATGCTCCGTGAGTGCCTCATTGAGAACTTGAAGAACATTCAGTATCTATAGTTACTAAGTGTAGTAATAACGGTTAGCTTATCACTGACAAATGCTCTACAGAAATAACACTTCCAATAAGAGCTTAGGTAGGTAATGCCATCTGTCGGCGTCCTTGACAGACGAATGTATACAAGAGCTAGTTACCCCGTGAAAGGTCGGTGGGTACACGAGATTGGAGAGGCTTGGCTCTTGAGACTGATAACAGTAGAACCGCCTGCTAAGCAATGCTTGAGGAGCTACTCGAGTCTAGAGCAGCATCCCGCAGCTTCCACTCCAACCTCGCCGTATTGTCGGTAAATATTAGGGCAACCCCCGATACTACAATAATTCCTAGCCAACGAGACGTAAAAATAAATAAGAATTAGAATAAGCAATCATATGATTCATCCAACCGTAACTGTTTACGCTTCGTGACTCTATTCCCACACTGGGCTATTTGTATTTCAAATATAACAAGACTATTATTATTATTATTATTATTATTATTATTATTAGCAGATTTCTCTAGTGATAAAGCATCTAAATTAAGATGACTCGTGACGAAATTATTAGAAAATGTTTTCAATTTTCAAATATTTTTCGATATTCCATATGTCATAGAAAAATTGAGGTCCCTTCCATAGATATATACTTTTTAAATTAAATTATTTATTAAGCTCCACTTTTTGCAACTAAGGCTAATTGAGCTGGGTTCTATACAGGTTACCACCCTTTTCTAGCCTGGGACTAAGCAGTGATGGATTTACGCCTAGGCCCGTGAGGCCTGGGCCTAGGTCGGCATAATTTGAAGGGCGGCAAAAGTTTTGAAATGCCAAAATTTCAGAGGCAAAAAAAAAAAAATAAAGACAATCATTTTCAAAAATTGGTTCAGATTAGTTCTTATAAAAAATGTTCTATAGAATATATTATAATTCGTTAATTTACTTCTCAATCTGTATGGGTAAAATGGTAATTATTTAATAGATTAATTATAGTCTTTGTCGAGTAATGTTCTTTACTTTCTGATCCTTTAGTGAGATTAACCTCACGTGTATAAGGTACGTGTATGACGATATAATCGAAGTTTTTGCGAGAACCAAAGCCAGGAAAAAAAAATTTTCAAATTGATTCATATTAAAAAAAAATATTTATTATTTATCTGTCTGAAGTTTATAACTTATTTATCTGTAATGTTTATTGGTTATATTTAACAAATTATGTTTCAATAAATAAAGTGATTTTAAAATAAAAGTATTGGATCAAAATTAATGAAATTCATTTAAATGAACTTTATTATCAAAAAGGGCGGCAAATCGAACGGGGCCTAAGGCGGCAGCAAGCCTAAATCCTAGCCTGGGACTAAGGAGATATATAGGCATTTATCTATCTATTTTTCCAAAATCACGTCATGTGTACAAACTGAATAGATGATTTCCCTTGAGGGAAATATACTAAAAGAAGTTTTTATTAGTCATTGCTGGGACCAGTAGTTCAGTGATTTGGGAAAATACGTAGATAACCCATTACACAGATCCAGCTCATATATTAATCTGTTAACAGTAGTAGTATCTACTAACTACAAATATATCGCACAAAAACCCGACCCTGAACAGCAATTTCGTAATTTAGTGATTAGGGAGCTAATCATGTTATCACACCTCACCTAAACCCAGCTCAGCAGTTTACTCATGTGAGTCAAAGACGGAAAAGAATCAAGGAATTGTAGTCTGTTTCTTCCAAACGTTGGACCATTAACCAATGGCTTAAGCTCAGGACATTCATCTAGGGAATTACCAACGTTATCAGAACACACCGTCATTCTTTATTAATCATAATATGACTACAATGTAACAACTACTTACGTAACAAATATAATAATAGAAGATATAAAAAAAAGGGGGAATAAATAATGGGAGATGTGAAACTGTATTCTATTTTTCATCAATTGGTTGATAGGTGTGATAGGAGAGAGTTGAAGTCTCATATCAGGTTCGACGTCCAATCTATTGCGGTATTTCCGTTGCTGCATAGATTGAGAATCCTGTTTCGCTCAAGTATGTTCGGGAGAAGAATATTCAGGGCCATTTTGTCAAGAATTGGATATTCTTCACGGATTCTGCATCAAAACTGATGAAGAGGCGTCGTTCTGAACAGTGACTCCTTACTTGTGTCTGATGACATTCCTAAAAAAGTTTCATATATCTCGTTGCACATGCGTAGCCACTTTTATAGTCTTAGCCTCAATCTAAAATATTCTCAACGATACTCGAAACGGCATCTTTGATAAATAAATAAACCGAAATAAAAATAGAAATACAAATTGGTATTGTAAAACATTCTCGACTTTATGCCTCAGTGCCCTGTTAATAAAGAAGAAGGGTGGAACAGAATTAATAGTATATTGCTTGTTTAAAGAAATTGATTTTGAGAGCATTCATCATTTTGAACTTTACTAAATTGAGACAGTAGTTAGGGTTTAATCGAAAATCAAAATTCCTGAATAGTCGTCCAAACAGCCTTGCTTATTTCACGATTATTGGAAGAGAATATCAAAGCTGTAAGGACCAGTATCCTATCTTTGTATTAAATAACTCGAAACGTTCTAAATAGAATTGAATACTCTTTATGTTAAAATCGGAGTTGTTCTTTCTGATAAGGGACTTAGCTATAAGCTATCTAATGATAAGGGAGGGACCAGAAAGGGCTGTTAATGGCCTAAAAGAAAACATTGATGACCGCTGACTAAGGGCTAGGCGGATGTGAGACTCATTTGAGTGGAAAACAGATAAAGGGAAGGCCCGCCCTCTGATCCTCTCGGAGATATAGCTGGTATAGGTCACCCCTCCCAGTGGGGTATCAGGTAGGCGTCGGGAGAAATTTACATGGGGTGAATATTAATAATAATATATAAACATACAAATAGTAAGAAAATTTCATGGTAGAATTAGTACTTAAGAACAATTAATTTGACAGCAGTCCATGATAGTGTTGCCAATTTTTACAAATGCATTGTGACACTAACACTTCTGAGAGACACTCAGGCGACTTCCAAGTCCCAGAGCACTAAGAAATGTATTTATGACGTCGGTGGAAGATAAAAATTAATGAGGAACTTGTGAATTTGTATAGTGAGAGTGAAAAAACACTGCAGTATAACAAAGTGCAGACTCAAATGGTCGGGTAAAGTTTAAATAATGAAAACCGACAGACTGCCCAATTAAAAGCTATATGATACCCCAGGCAGAAGAAACCGAGGTGCTAGGTTGAGCTAAGACGGCACCCGCTGATGTCGGATATCCGTAAACAGATGATACATGTCGCTTACTTAACTTAACCTTCTTACACGATGACTGAGAACTGATGTCTGCAGGGATTGTGTTAAAGGTGACTACTCTTTCGTCAATTTCAATTATATTGAGGAAACAAAAAAGTTGTTTAGTAGTAGTACAAATTATTAGTCAAAAATAGAGAAATTAAACAGAATTTACAGATTTAAATAAAATTAAAAAAAATGGGTGCACAGAGTAAAATATTGTTTATTATAATGTAATAAGTTTATTACAAAAATATTAAACGTTGATTATAAGGGTTATTTTAGAATGAAAAATTAAACACACACAAGCTTTAGCGTTTTTATCACTGTACAATTTATTAAGCAATATACACTTTTACACGCTTGGGGAATTATTCTTCACTAGTAATCACAATATACACTGATAACTTCACTTCTTATTGCAAAGTGCAATAACTCACGATCACTCGAATCACTGAAGTTCACAAACACTTCACAAGAAGATGGCACTTCACTGATCTTCACAAAAACACGGCACTGCACTGATCTTCACTAAAATATTGTACTGCACTGAAACTAAAAATAACTGTTAAATAATGATGCACTGAACGCACTGTTATTCACTAGTAAGAAAACTGAGCAAGAATAACTGTCGGGGAGTGAGGGACGGGCATGGGTACCTCCGTGAGATGCAAGATATACGTGCAGATTCGATCCCAATCAAGGGAGAACTTTAGTTCACGAGTTCACTACCAGACCGTGCTAGTGTCGTAGGTCTTATGTATCGGCGATAGTCTTACGAGCGTATACGTCGAAGAGGCCTTGGGGATGACAAACTATTTTGACTCTCTTTGATCCCGAACACATGCAGACTGACATAGGTTGAACTGGCGACATACACCCCGGATTAATGGGGCCTTACGGTCTATTGGAGATAACTCATCACAGGTCCTCCTTGGTCAACGGGGCTATACGTCGAGTAGACTACTCACTACGTAAAACTCTGATCACAAATCCCTGTCAGTTGTGAGTCTGGCTTGAGGACGGCTAGAGATCTCGAAGATCTATAATGCCAACCGATAAAAAAAAATAAAAAAAAAAACAAGAAAGAAAACTAAAACTTAATTTTAAGAAGGACATAACAAAATTAGTGCAATAATGATGATGGTTATGATGATGCTATAAATTATATTTGTAAGAATATAATTATATTTATAAGAACGTTGCTCATGCTCTACAAATCACATCCTCAATCCTAAGGTTTGCCGGGTTTTATAAGACAAACGCCTTAATACTTAAATTAAATATGAGCCTCAAATTAATAAAATTTTATGATTAACTTTACCTCCTGTCCGATTTCAGGAACTTTTTTCATTAAACTGAAATTGATATTAAATAGCTTGAATTATAATTCGCCGGGCGTACAGGGAGCTACAAAGGATTGCTTGTGCGTATCCGCGTGTTTCACGTAAAGTACATATAGATATGGAGTAACTAACAAAAAATAATATAAACATCTAAAAAATAAAAACAAAGCTAGGATCAATATCCTTCCAATCTTCATTTAAAGTTTAGCGCTTTAAATGGTACTATATCGTCAACTTAATATTTAATAACATGACAATATGGTTCCATTGATAGCCCTCAGTGCTAAACAATTTTTAGCGGTTATTGAATTATCTCAATTATCAAGAAGAAACAAAACAGGCCTTCCTTTCATAGACAGTATATATTCTTTGAAAATAGATAATGAAATTATATTCTTTTCGACTTTTATCTAATAACCTTAGTCGACGATGAGAGGAAATATGATTATTTCTGGCAATCAAGATATTATTTTCCCACTGTCTATTCCAGCGGTCGACTCTCCTCCTTCACTGCAAATTTTCGATCAGTTTCCGGCTATCTTCCTCAAGTGACTTCACAGTTAGTTTATTTTTTTTTCGGGGAACCAAGCTATGAATAAAATAAAATTCCGTCACGCAGGGGCTGCGTAAACTAAGCAGATTTCCCATGTGAAGTTTTACAATAGAGAAATCTGCATACTGGTAACACAATACCACAGTGATTAAATACAAACGGCAATGAGAAATCTTTCAGTTAATTATAATAAATTCCCAACTGAAACGGCTTCTGAATTGTAATAATAATTTATATTTCAATAACTCAAATTTTAGTAGTCCAAGAACTAATGAAAGGGGGGGGGGAATGAACAGAACGTATTTTCATAAATCTCACAAAGTAACAAAGGTAAGGTAAGGTTAGGAACGACAGGTTAGAAGAACCCTCCCACCTGAGCCGACGGAAATGACCGATCTAATCCGAACTATACCCGACCACAGACTTCATAAAAATGCAAATATCTCCGTTAATATTCAAGATAGAGAATAAATGTATATAACAATATTTATAGTACATTTAATTTGAAATAAGATTGGTTCCATACAATTTTTCGATCCCATGCCTAACAACGGAGAAATTTCGAAGGTTCGAAAATCCCCCCTCTCAACCCCCCTCTCACTGGTCCGTTTTCAGCCGTTAACGAACTTGATATTCCTTTTTACATAAAACACTTAAATCCCGAGCTTGGAGACTATTAAACAAAAATTGCGGCCGCGAGAGTGTTAACAGACAAATATATATATATATATATATATATATATATATATATATATATATATATATATATATAGTTTTGAACGGACCTCGTTTTCGTACCCTCCTGGGTAGGATCGATGGACATTTGAAGAAATTTTTTCGAAACTCGCGTCATGAGTACGACCTCAATAGCTGATTTCCCTTAAGTGAAATCTGCTAACAGTTATTTGAGAAGTCGCCAGAGGACGTTGGCCGCAAATTTTCTGTGAGAAAGAAGAGACGACCGCTTACCCACACACCCCAGAAAATAATCTCTACCTAGGGTCTTTTTTACTTTAGCTACACCAGTTATTTTTGACTTGATATATTAGTGATGCATCATACCGTTATTTAATAACATATGTCTATTTTAAAATGTAAAAAATTGTACATGAAGAAGGTTACCTATTACCTCCTAGATATTAAGAAGTGTTGTAGTTATTTCTGTAAATAATGAATATGATACAACTGAGTCGTGTTCTTAAACAAGAAGAAGTGGCATTTAAGAATTTCAAAGGTTCGGAATATTTCATAAAACACGGAAATGCAGAATAGGACACTTTATGAAGCTTGCTATTCACCAAAGAAGATCTCCAGCATTTAAATACAGTTTGAGAAGTTGCAGAGAGGAAATCGGTTGTTATAAAAGAACCTTACCGTTGTAAGTCATCATTGAGGAAGTGTATTATGTTTATTTATACTTGGGCAAATGGGCTATACAGCCACGAAAATTTTCAAGAAAAAGTTGAAAATTCCTTCTAGACTCATAACTATGTGATTTTGTTTTTGAGAAGAAGATACAGGAACGAGGATATATTTGATTGTATTCTAAAATCATTAAAAGCATATCAATAACTCAACGAATTTAATACTAAAGTGCCATATTTGTTCACATCTGAAGCTTGTCAAATACATTTTTCTGTAATCGTTGAATAATGGTAACATTACTAAACTGAAATGAGTGAAGAAAGTGAAACATTTTGCAATAGAGTGAAGAAAGGAATCACTTTCTTCACAAGTGAAGAAAGTGAATTGCCTTCTTAATTAGTAATAAGTATAAATTAAAAAATAATTTGAAGTTGGAAATTAAATGCTTTTAAATGTTTCTTAACATTGTAAGAATTTATTTTAACAATTTCTTCTTAAATTCTTACAATGTTAAGAAACATCTCACATGGTAAACCAAGAGTAGCGAGTTCGATTCCCGCCTGGGCAAAGTAAATTATTTAGTGACGAAATTCATTAAATAACATCCTGAGTCCCACCCTGGCTAGAAATGGTTAGTCACCTGTCATAACCCGTTCCAAGTAGCCTTGTTGCAAAAAGTGGACGTTAATAAATAATAATAAATAAATAATAATAATATTTTAACAAAATAAATTGAAATGTGAATGAATTATTGGTGGAAATAATCAATATATTTTAAAATTTAAATATAATAATAATTACCTTCCTTGTTCATAACCTGCACTTGTTTATAACTGCATTACTTCACAATCATCACTAGTTGTTTTATAACTATGCTTATAACCTTTCACAACCATGCTTATAACCTACCAACAACATACCATAATCTTCACAACATCCTAATTTTGTTCAAATTCTGGTTGGATCTGATCATGTATTACACGATTACAGAAAAAATTTAATATTACACTCGTGACGAAAGTAGAATTTACAACTCTCGTGATCTTACCACACTCGCTTCGCTCGTGTGGGTAAACGTTTCACTCGAGTTGTAAAATGATCTACTTTCGTCACTTGTATAATAAATAACTATTCTTTAATCATCTGTTCTTCATTAGCATTAATTTAATAATAAGATAAATCACTCTAAAATAATAAAATAAATAACTGATGTGGGTAAAGTAAAAAAGACACTTGAACAATTCTCAGTGAAGCAGTTTTAAGAATAGAAGTTCCGTTGAAGGGCTTAAAATTAGTTAATGAAAAATTAATTAACTCGTTTAACATATGAATAGACCATTCTTGTGAAAATAATTGGTATGTATTATGTTACAACGGAGACATGTTGGCTGTACGCTTATGTTTGTCTTCATTTTTGTAAGAAATATATAGTGTAGGCAATTAGAAACAATACCAGTTTTGATAAAATTTATAAAATAAATAGACTACATACATGTTTTAATCAAGGTTAATAGTGGAATAAAAAAGAGATTAAACATGACAAACATCCTCACCTGACATTTCATTTATGGTTATATTTTATATGAAACACTGTCCTGATTCCTTCAAAGCGATGTGTCTAGAAGCCAAATAAAATAGATATGAGTCTCTCTCCATTTCTGCGAATCCACTCAGACAGGTGTTGTTGGTGGTTCAGACATTGACACTACTCATATTAATAAAAGAATTTCTGAAATCATTGGGTTTTAAAGGGGATGGAAGTTCCAGGAAGAATTCATTGCCACATATGATCTGCAAAGGGGTAATATGAAGAAAAAAAAACTTCATACTTTCGCCATATCTCTCTCGTTAGAACTGTATGCTGCCTCAAAGGATCTTGAATGAAGGGAAGTTGTAATTAGGGGCTTTAAGGAAAGCCCTCGACGGCATGTGGTAGCACAATATTCTTGACTTGCAATTATCATTAGATGCAAATGGCTGGAAATTAATATCTCTGAGCAGCCGCATTGTCAACGGGAACATTGCGTAAGGCCGCTTATTTCAGGGGGGAAACCTTCCCCGACAAAATGGCGCTGCTCAAGATTCGTCCTTAAGCCTTCCTTAAGTACGCGCTCCTCTCATTTAGGGCAATTAGTAAAGAAATAGAGCTCAGCAAGAGACCTGCAAAGGGTCCCTTCAAGCAAGCTAAATAATTTGGAAACCTTTAATATGTCAGCGGAGCAAATTGGTAGGCTGGCCCAAATCCAAATAAGGGTTCTGCCACAGTAAACCGTAAAGAAAACGTCACTATTTTATGATCTATAGAGTAAATTTGGCATTTACCATTATAGTAAACTTCAATGAATCAAGCATTCATCTACAAACTAATTACAGGTTCCCCATAGCAATGGGGTTCGATTTTATATAATTATGTTAGTATTTTAGCTATATTATAGTACTTAAACTAATTAAATTTTATATTAATATAAAAGAAGCTTAAAAAACAAAATTAAAAGTTGACCTCTATATAATAATAGTAATAATAGTACCAAAATTAAATACATAAAAAATTAAACAGAGATAGTCACGTATTTGGAAAGTGCGAGGTTGATCAAAGAAGACGACAGAGGTTCGAGTTCGTTCGAGTCCTGATCTGGAAGGCTCTTGGCCGACCCTTGGGTGTTTTGCCGCCAATCTATGTAAGACCCTAGTCAGTTTTAGTTTGATCTCAAGTGCTCATATGTGCGTTCGGAGCTACAGTGCGACTTAGTGCACATTTTTTTAGTAGCTTCCACACAAGTAAAATCAGCTATTTAGGTATTGAGGTGGTTTTGTAAATATTCTTTAAATTTGCACCAATTTTAATACTATACTCGTCTGTTAAAGCACCGGAAGCCGTAATTCTGGATCGCTGAAAAACTTTTTATTTGAGCGTTTCATCTGATACAAAATCCACGTTCATCACTAAAATAGGACTAGGAAGTATGGGGGTAAAGAGAAAAGATGAAATGCAGTTAATAAGAACTTAATTAAATGCTGGGCCTTCGTTTTCCATGTTATGTTGTTTTAATCTGTGTTATATTTTTTTTATTTTCATTTCCTGCAAATTGTATGTCTTACTCCCGAAATATGTTCTTGAGAGAAAGTGTTCGGAATGGCCTATCTAGTTTTGCTTTCAATCCACCGGATTTTCCTACTCAACTAGAACTAGTGATCAATCTCAATCGTCTCACAACTCTACCAATAGTTGTCATCCAGCTTTGAAGGTGAGCACTCGCAAATTTGAGTGTCTTGAGATCTATCTCATGATTAAACTCATCTGTTTGAAAGAAAACTACACAGACTGTCAGAATTATCTCTGGCACTGAACACTCATTCAGGCGCCAGTGAAAAAGATTAAGTATCATTCAGTGAAAGTAGGAAGACAGTAGCACGGGAACGCCTCTGCCGTTAGCTGCAAGAGAAATCGTTATTTGCAAGTATCCCAACAACACGACAGGTTCATAGTGCCAAAATATTTACTATATATTAATACTTAGTATACTTGCTATATTTTATAGAGCCTAAATGTGTATTGGAGGGCAGTAAAGGGTAGGCATTAGTTCCCATTTCTCCGTTTTAGGCCCTTGAAATCTATACAGAAGCGATACTTGATCTCCCGTTCTGGAGTCTTCATTCGGAAGAACAAACAACTAACCGGTCCTGACTGAAGGCTATCTCACCGAGTGACAACCTTCTTCTATATATCTCCTTTTCCTCGACTAAAGGGTTTTCTTGAAAATATTCCTTCTGAACAATAGGCCCCAACTTCCAGGCAACAATTCGACGTTCCAGCGGTTGGCTTCAACTCTTGAGGCACAGGCTGTAACACGTTTCGAGTTATCTTTCGTCCGGAGTTATCTTCTCGGATTTTCTTTTCACTTCTCTTCTGGAGAGTCTGCAAAGCTCAGTTACGTCTTACACATTATCCCTGATGTCACTCTCGTGGAATAACAACCTGATTATTAACCCTCCGTCGGGCGCGTGTATCTCTCAGATACACATTTCTAGAAAAATATTTGCCACACCTCCTAGCATAGAGTGGTGTTGTAGTGCTTCGAGTTATGTGTTTTATAGGACTCCCCCTCAAGGTATGTTGTGCCACTGTGTTTAACGGAGTCGTGTGTTTCACCTGTCATTAAATTGTATCTCCTAGGTACCACGCGCCCGATCTCGTTAGTTTTTTTGAAATCTGTATTTCATAAATATGTACATCAATTAAGTTTCTCTTTATTAAATGGATCATATAAACCTATTATTCTATTATTTTGCTCAAACATGAGCTTTCAAAAGAACTTGTACAAGGATATATTGCACGACGCAGTGAGAATAGTAGACGTTTGCCAACCGAACTAAGGACGAAACTTTAAGACTACAGAGACTCATAAGAGTACACTAGCTCATTGGACCATACATTGAACTCAAGTACAGAACAGCATAAAAAAAGTCCCTCCACTACAACGAACAAAGAAAATGATGTGAACCAAGCAAAACTGAAAATAAATGTAGGTGTACTAATTACTTTTGTGAGATTTGCAAAAACAAAATTTGTTAACAACATAGTTCCATGCTTTGTCCTAATTGTAATGCAGCTCTGCAAAAGAAATAACAATTAAACTGGTATTTTTAAAATTTGTTGATGATTTTCATTAAATCTTATCTAAAAGTGATTTCGTGCTACTTATTTTTGATTGAAGTTATATTAAGATACATTTTTATATAGTTCACAAACTGAAATGAAATATGTATAATAAAGGCATGTGCATTTAAACAATTCCTCTTGATATTTGTGTTTTTTAATTATATTTTAAAAATTATCGTCCACCGTTTCTTTATATTATAATACTTATCAATTTTAAAAATTATTTACTTCTTTCAAACAAATACTTCCTCTGTTATGGTTTCTAATCACACGCTGAACATTTTAGTGCAAAATATATATTAAAAAACTGTATTTCCGTAAAAACGGTTGAGGTTGTATCTCTGAGATACACGCGCCCGATGGCGGAATATTCTTGACGCGCCCGACCGAGGGTTAATAAATGATCTCCCCTAAGAAAAGCAACTTTCTCAACTAACCTACTCTTTTACCCCTCTATTATCTATTATAATAGTCATTCCTTTGGCTGCTCACTCAACTATAGTTCTAAACTTGGTGTAAGAAGGAATCGATGAGTGTCTCACTGTGTATGGCCCCTTTGGAATTAATACGCTACCCTGCCCATAGAGGAAATTCAATAAGCAAAGATAACTATCTCCCAGTAAAGATTCTGGCAAGCATAGCAACCAAAAAAAAAAAAAGAAACTTTCTAACAACTATGAAATAAAATTAAAAATGCATTTTAGAAATCCGTTGGAATAATTGATTAAATATCAGCCATAAAGAAATTTCAATTATTTCCTATTGACAAATAGTAATAATGTTTTTAAAACTCAATCTAATTTTAAAAAGAGGCAGAATTCACCATTTATTTAATTAATTCAACACATATTTCTGTTCCATGTAAATCAAAACATTCACTTCATAGAGACAACTACGCAATCCCTGTAGATATATGAAATAAATAAGCATTATTCAATATTTACAATGACTCCACAGTTATATTATTTACAATGAATACAAAGAATACAATATTTACAGGAGTTCATAGAGCTGGGGAAACACACGTTTCCTCACCCAACCACCTGACGCGCTGGTCTTGTTTGTTTGTTCACCTATATAGTTTAAAATACATATTTAACACGAGTGTTTGTGTAAGGGCGAGTATCGATTGGCGCATAAATATTAGCGTACTGCCAGAATTCCGTGAACCTCGGATCTCCTAACCAAGGCTACTATAATGACTAACATGAAGAATATATCAAGAAAAATATTATAACTTTTCAAATTCATTTCAAAATTTCCCGTTGATTTCTTATAATTTATAGACATTAGTGAACAGCAAAAATTCAATTATTGATGATTTTTATGCAGAATTGAAATTATTTGTTTTAATAATAACAATTCAAAAAGTCCGTCACGTTGGGGCTGCGTAAACTAAGCAGGTTTCTCTCGTAAAGTTTAATAATAGATAAATCTACATACTGTCAACACAACACCACCGTGAATATTAAGTGAATAAATAAAAGACGATGCATTTTTCCCCATTAGGCGGTAAGTGTTTGAAATGTAAACAAACATGTCTGCCAACCCGACTGTCACTGAAAACAATTACTGAAACATATCAGAATATAGCATATTAATTTGATTGAAAACTATTTACTACATCTTTAGTACTGTAATTTAGAATGAATCAGAATAATTTTTAACTCAATCAATCAAATTTTAGTAGTCCAAAAAATTTAGACCCCCCCCCGTCACCAGAACATATTTGCATGTATCTCTTATAATAAAGGTCTCTGGAAAACAATATTTGGTATTTAAGCTTCAAATAATGTGGTTTATTACATAACAGAGTGTTGTTTATGTAACATGAGTAGATGGGGAAGGGGGAGTTTACTGAATGCTGAAAAATGCGAATATCTTGGTTAATATTGAGGATGAAGAATAAATGTATATATTAATATTTATAGTACATTTTGTTTCAATAAGATTGATTCTATACACTTCCGATCCGACGTATAGTAAAGGAGATATTTTGAATTTTCAAAATTTGTTATTATTCAAATTATTATTATTATTTTATGTTGCACTCTAGCGGTCGCAATTTTTGTTTGATCTTTACGAAACTCAATATTTAGTCGTTTTATGTAAAAAAAAAAATCAAGTTCGTTAACGGCTGAAATCGGACCAGTGGGAGGGGGGGTTTAGAGGGGATTTTGGAAAATTCGAAATATCTCCGTTACTATACGTCGGATCGAAGCATTGTACAGAAACAATCTTATTGCAAATTAAATTTACTAGAAATATTGTTATATACATTTATTCTCTATCTTGAATATTAACCGAGATATTTTTATTAAATCGGGGCGGCTAACGGACGGGTGGCTTTCCCGCCAAAAGCTATTTCGCCCGTTTCTTTAACTGCTCGACTCTCGTGAAATATCTCTATTGTAAAACTTCACGTGGGAAATCTGCTTAGTTTACGCAGCCCCTGAGTGACGGACTTTTTAATATTTACCGGGATATTTGAAACTTTTAAATTAAATTAAATTATTTATTAACGTTCACTTTTTTGCTACTAAGGCTAATCAGGACGGGTTTTCTATATGTTACCTCCCTTTTCTAGCCAGGGTGGGACTAACGATTTTATTTAACGAGTCCATCACAATATAAATTTCTATTGCCCAGGCGGGAATCGAACTCGCCACTCTAGGAAGTGTGTGTCAGGTGATGGCACGACTGAACATTGAACCCTGTTTTTTGCCTTCAGTCAATCCAAACTTCTACTTATTTCACAAGAGCAGTAAACCAATATATCATGAAATTTCTTAGATGAAGTTTCATCAAACAAGAGGGTAGAGAATATATAAAATCAAAAATTCTTTAATAAACCCGTTATTATGAGTCAGATCTGGATATTTTACACAACCAAACAGGATACAAATTTAATTTTCTATCATTATTGTTCTCTACATTTTTTCTTTAATTCTTTTATTAACCAAGATATTTGCATTTATTTATTTTTTTAGTCTTTTGTAAAGCCTCACTATTACAATTTTTTTTTAAATATATTTTTTATTTAGAGCACCTGAGCCACTAATCGTCTATTCCATTAATAATTAACAAATATGAAAACGATGTCTTCCGAGAGGCTGGACAGTAGAGTAACCTATTTATCATGACAAATAAAAAGCCTTGTCCTCGACAAGAACATTAATACGCATACTCGTAGATGTACTTTCAGTGACCGATCTCCATCATCAGCGCCTACTGTTAAGAGTCGGGAAACCTGAAGCAAAGCAGCTGGGTGACTCAAAGATCAGGCGGGTGGGGAGATCTCGAAGAGGACAACGCTTTTTCTTCATTCTGAAAAATGAAAATTTTCCAAGTGGATACATTTTAAAAATTCTACATAATTTGGATCCTCAATCCACCGGTTCCTCAAAAGTTTCACATTTCCTTTTATCAGTGTAGCTAATAGAGAAATCTCACAAAACATAGTTCTTACATTAAAAATAGTAACTTAAATCCTAAAAATACTGTACGGCACTAGTATCTCCAGAAATAAATTTAGGCTTGTATATTAATCATTGTTTTTCCTCAATGATTTTTTTTGTATAGATGTTGTTTTTGTTTTATTTGCTAATATTAACCAGTTCAATTTTAAATGACCACGAAAGGCTGACAATTTTTCATTGTCAAGCACATGTTATATGATAGTATATGTCTGTAGCGTAGAACCCATTTTTTATCATTTTAACTGAGACTAAGGATTAGAAATATTTTTGGACAAGCATCAAGAAACAAGAACTAAAATAAGAATAGGCTTATAAAATCTTACAGTTATAGATTCTGTTAAAACTATTGTATAGGAATACATTTTCCAAGGTCACTTTGTGATATTCAGTCAATTGAATATTATACTGTGGACAATAGAATAGACATTCTTTTTAAATGTTAATCATCAATGTCTAGAATTGGAACTAAAAGTATAAATTAACAAAGAGGTATATTTAAAATGGTCAAATTCTGGGTACTCCAGATTGTAGATTGATATATACGAAGGGTGTCACAAAGTTACATTACTATTTATTATGAGTAATTATTTGTAATTTCAAACTATAATAGTTGAATAGCTTCGTTAAATATATTGTGTCATCTCCAGAGCGTGGCACCTAGTAGGAGGCGGAAAAGTGAAAAAGAAGTGATACCTCTTCTTCAAAGCTGGCAACACTGAATCACTTTAAAGGTAATATGAATCGTATGATAAAAGGGATAGCTGAAAGGCACTTAACAGTTACAATTATCAAATATCCTTTGGAGAAATTAAAAGACTTTGAAAGAATTAACTTATATGCTTGTCTAATCTAGAGAACTAAGCAGATTTCCAACGTGAAGTTTTACAATAGAGAAATCTACATACTAGTAACAGTAGTAGTAGTGAATATCTAAATCAATTTCACAGTAGCCGAACAGTTACAGAAACCGCCGAAACAGCTTTCTGGGGATTTTAAGGGGGAGCCGATCTTATCTCGCCCGTTACCCGCACACACTTAATAAAAGTCCGTCACGCAGGGGCTGCGTAAACTAAGCAGATTTCCCACTTGAAGTTTTACAATAGTGAAATCTGCCCAATAACAAGTGTAGTAAGTATTAAGGGATCACTAAACTCATACACGAGGGTGGAATAGTTACGAAAACGGCCGCCAGAGCTCTCTTCGGAAAGTACCGAATAGCTCACTCCTGCCGACCAATGCAGAATACAAATGCAAATATCTCGGTTAATATTCAAGATACAGAATAAATGTATAGAACAATATTTATAGTAAATTTGCAATAAGTTTGGTTCTATACAATGTTTCGATCCGACGCATAATAACGGAGATATTTCGAATTTTCCGAAACTCCCCCCTCTTAACCCCCCCTCCCACTGGTCCGATTTCAGCCATTAACGAACTTGATCTTACTTTTTACATAAAACGAATAAATTCCGAGTTTGGTAACGATCAAATAAAAATTGAGACCGCTAGAGCGTTAACAGACAAATATATATATATATATATATATATATATATATATATATATATATATATATGTAAAATTTCGAACGGACCTCATTTTCGTCATCTCCTGGGTAGGATCGATGGACATTTGAAGAAATTTTTCGAAACTCTCTTCATGAGTACGATCTCAATAGCTGATTTCCCTCAAGGGAAATCTGCTAAAAATGAAAATATCTTGGTTAATATTCAAGATACAGAATAAATATATATTACAATATTAATAGTAAATTTAATTTGCTATAAGATTGGTTCTAGGCACGTTTTCGGTTCGACGGATAGTAAAGGAGATATTTTGAATTTAGGAAAATCTTCCCTCTTAACCCCACCTTCCACTAGTCCGATTTCAGCCATTAATGAACTTGATCTTTCTTTTTTCATAAAATGAGTAAATATTGAGTTTGATAACGATCAAACAAAAATTACGACCGCTAGAGCGCTAACAGACAAATATATGGATGTGTATATATATATATATATATATATATATATATATATATATATATATATATATATAGATATATAAAATTTTGAACGGACCTCATTTTCATCATCTCCTGGGTCATTTCACCATCGATAAAGAAATATTCGAAAATCGCATCATGAGTACGAAGGGAAATCTGCTAGCATGCACTTCCCCTTAAAAAAAAATCAGCTATTAGAGATATACTTATGTCACGAGTTTTGAAAACATCTACAAATATCCATCGATCCACAAATTTATAATTTTATTTATCTGTGTATAAGAATTGAATTTTTTTTTTCTTTAAAATATATAAATGAAATTTAAGTTAAGAGGCTATTAAACACACAAAAAGCCATGTAATATCTATGATGGAGCATGGGAAATAAATTCCTACAATGCAGGGTTGCTGCAGTATATCCACTCAGTATATATATTTTTTTTTTTTGGTTTTGACTGTTTGAAACAAGATTTGTAGAATAATTTCCTGAATTTATATCCTTTAGTTGAGCAAAGTTCATGAAAACTAAGTTATCAAATAAATACCCTTATTTATTTTTATCTGTTTCCATGTCATTACATTACAATAACAAACACGTTTCTCATGTCCCCCTCCCTCCTTTTTGTTCAATAAGGGATTCAGGACAACTTCTCCCCCCCCCTAATTACAGGAGCTAAATTAACTTGCTTCTACTTATAACTTTGGGAGGAGTAACTAAGTTACTGTTATTTAGGACTTAACAATGCCACAGACTTGCAGTGATAAGAACAGATGGATAAGGTAGCTAGTTAATTCTGCTTAACTTAAGGCTGAGCTATTGGAGTGAGAGAACGATAATTGGTAAGCTTCCGCAACTATATATGTACACTTTGCGCAAACTTTATAAGCTGCCGTGGGGGTAATTTTACTAAATAAGGCAAACTACAATAGTACTAGTCCTTTACTATATGAGTCTTAGTTAAACGTTGACTATTTCCCTCTAAACAAATATATCAGCAATTCCCAGGTTTATTAAAAAATACAATTCACATATCTAACGACATATTACATTAATTTCTCTTATTTACTCTTAGTTAGCACTCGTTGTGAGCCAGACTTGAATTTTAACCAGAACAATAGATGTTTATGAACGATAAAGAGCACATACTAAAGGCTAATATGTGAAAATACAAACAACCCAAGTACTATTCCATTTACAGAAAAATATAAAGTTAAATTCTCATGTTCATCCTTCCTTAGTACCAGATGTAAACCAAACATTAATTTTATGCTGAACAAGTAGAAGAACAAACAATTCTGTGACAATTCGATTCATAGAACAATACACAATGCATGAAATGCAGCCAAGACCAGCCTACTCCTAGATATAGATGTTGTCTGTGTGATGTTTTAATCTAATGATATTGGTATTTGTGATTGTATATTTTACTTACTGTCTAAACCCTCACTCACTCAGATATTATTGAACTTCATATTTAGTTTTAAGTGAGACCTAACGAGCAAGCAAAAGTGTGACCGACATACACACACTCGCACAAATACACACACATTATACCAAAATTCCATCCACACCACACTTTCTCCCTTATTCGATCTCGACATTCAAGTGAACACCTTAAAAAAAGTCCGCCACGCAGGGGCTGCGTAAACTAAGCAGATTTCCTACCCGACGTTTTACAATAGAGAAATTTCACGAGTTACAGTTAACAGTTAAGGAAATGGCAGAACTAGCATTTGCCGGAAAATCACGACTAGAACCGAAGTTAGCCGATCTCATCTCGTCGGTTAACCACAAACACTTAATAAAAATGCACCTAATAAAAATATCTCGGTTAATATTCAAGATAGAGAATAAATATATATAACAATATTTAAAGATCATTTAATTTGCATTAAGATTAATTCTATATACTTTATCGGTCCGACAAACGGTAACGGAGATATTTCGAATTTACGAAAATCCACCCTTCCCGCAGGTCCGATTTCAGCCATTACCGAACTTGATCTTTCATTAGGCATTTAAATATCAAGTTTGGTAACGGTCGAAATTGTGACCGCTAGAGCGTTAACAGACAAATATATATATATATATATATTACGCTGAAAGACTGAAATCTGGTGTGTGTCGACAGACACCAAATACCCTCACTGGTGTATGTCGAAAATCACATCGGTGTATGTCAACATTCACCGTTGAATGTCGACATACACCAGATTTTGGTCTTTCCCCGTAAAATGTACACGGCGTAAATAGCTGATTTCCCTTGAGGGAAATCTGCTAAAAATTCGGATTATTAAAACACACCTTTAAGATCTGTCTGGATATGATCAGAGAAATTTAAACTCCAACTTTTGAGGGGAAAAAGTTTTAGGGATATATCCCTATCGTAACGTTACTGGCACTCTTCTATTTCGCACGAAAATTTCACAGGACACGTTGACACAGAAATCTTCGAAAAATCACATAAGAAACAGTCTATACGATTTCGATCAGGATTGCTTCTTGGACAGTTAATATCAACTCAATGCAAGACCAACTTATTAGAGAATAACTCTGCTACTGTTTCAATTGAATCACTTGACGCCTGCCAAGCGGCAACAACTCGTCGAAATCACGTTCTTCAAAGTGGAACTATTGCAAAGGTGAAACAAGAAAATTTTAAATCCTCTCACTGTATAGATTTATATTCTATAGTTAATTCTCGACCTCTAAAATCTTCAAAGATGCCCCTTCAGAAGACATCGCGGCCTAACAATAACCCTGGATTTTCTCTTCTAGGGAAGCAGGAAAGTAGATGAACGATGCACACAGTAGGCCTGTTTTCTTCTACAATACGTATTATTTTTGAGAGTGCACTTTCAGAGCAATAGCTCCATCTTCAGTGCCTTTTTTGAAGAGCACTAGAGAGAACTGGCTTGTGCCAGGCTGCCGGGCGACAGTCCCCCCAACTATGTGCATCCAGATTTTAATAATCCTGGAGCTAGGAAGCTGCTTGGGGTACTCCGTAGATCAATAACGACTATTCTGCTTATTTATTCGGCATTTCAAATGGATTAATGTTTCGTTCTGTTAACCCTACACTACACTATTTGAATTTTATACTTACGCGTAAGTCGGACTTTAAAATCGCACACATAAACGATGTTTTTTATCCTAGGCAGTGTTTCATTATCTCTTATTGTTGGTAGGATTCGTTCGAAATTTTCTTCGAGTTTGGCAGGGGACCAGTATTGCATTGCAATAATTCCTTCAGGCAATTCAAATGTTTTAATCCATATCTGAATTGGTGTGTGTATTAAGGATTTCATAATATGCTCATGACAAACATACTAATATTTTCCATAAAATATGAATGTGCACGAATTGTATTCTGTAGGCAGTGCGTGTAAATATGTTACTTCTTTTACATAGGAGATGAGGGAGGGGATCTTTTCATAGTAAGTGGCTCCGTTACAGCGTCGTGTTCCCATTATTCGTATCCGTTACTACCACACTTTCGTGTTTCCAGAGCTCGTTTAAGCCCTTCTATGGCCAGCAGTGATGTTCTCCAAGGGAGGCCTGGGTCTGTTTACGGCAATTGCAACTTCTCAGGTCCCTGCTAGCTTCCTAAAACCCGTGGAGTCAAAATTATAAGGCTATCTGTTGGAATACGCTGCAAAAATATAGCATAATTTACTTCATCAAACCGAAGTAAAGTGAGAGATTTTAAAACAAGATTATCAGGAGTACTTCCTTTACTATCCATTCTTTGGACTTGTTAGCAGATTTCCCTTAAGCGATTTCCCGTCCCGGGTCCGGTACCAACGGCATCCGGTCGGTGTAACAACAACACGCAGTGGTTTCCGATTGCCTTCTGCATGAGACAATCCAGCATTAAAGGCATCATGAGGAAAATTCCATTTACATCTATACAAATACATACATATATATATATATATATATATATATATATATATATATATATGTATATATAAACCCCTATTGGATCCCTCTATTTATTTGGACACCTGATGATTTAACATTATCAATGGTAGCGAATGGACACTATTATATTTAAGGACTACAGTTTTCACACATTTACCTAATGACCTAAGACGAGGGGCTTCAACCAATAACTGCACAAGATTCCATAAAAACTTCTTTTATTCGCGAAGATATTTTGAATCTTTGAGTTTACTTCATTCTCTCAACACCTGCCTGACTGAATCGATGGGCGTTTGAAATCAATTTTTATTTCTTTACTGCACAATCTCACTCTAATAAGGGATTTGCGAAGAAATAATGGATACTTTTTTGATACAACAAAAAGGGACAGAGAAACAGAAAAACAGTTTATAAAGTTTTGGCGAAGCAACTACATTTGAGGGCTTACATGAATTTTAAACTGGAATATAGTTTAGCTGCCAGTTTATTAATACATTCATTGGTAAAAACCGATAATATAGGATACAAGAAGAAAATAATAAATATCAAATTCCATTGCACTAAAACATTGCAGTTTAACATTCAATGGAGTTATATTAGCCAATTTTAAAGCTAAGTATTTCAAGACAATATGCAAAGAGCTACTCTGGGAGAAACGTAAACAATCTAAAAGTGGCATAATGGAATATAAAACCTGACTAAGACATCAATGAGGTGCAGCACTTGTAGGCGGCTACAGCGGGGGCAGAGGAAACTAACAGTTTCTCCCGTCATCTGCCATCTGTCTATTCTGACCCGTGACGTTGCTCTCTGCCAAGTATTTCTGTAACCCTCCGCCTCCAGCTTCCCCTATGCCCAACTGATAAAGTCTGATAACGTCCTTTTCACCTGCTCCACATGTTCAACGTTTCTTCAGAGTCGTAATCTCTGACAGGTTTAGGGCGGGTGAATAATTAGTACTGGTTAATAAGCAAAGCCAGGGATCCGTGAACGAGGGCTTACCTCTACCTAAAAATGGAATGCATACTCGCGATTACATTTTTCTCCTAATATTAACAATGTATGTGACAAAGCGTATCATTCTAGGTCCCCTGATGGAAGTTAGAAACTTACTACACTTAATTTTCCTATGATGCTATTTACTATGCGAGTTAAATAGATTCCACTAATAACACTGATAAACAACCCATAGATATCTAGCATGATGTTTACTTTTTCTAATACTGTTTTTCATGCTGATTACAAATCTGAAAACTTTCACTCTGAACTTTGCTCTATCACGTCAGGTTCCAGCAGATTTCCCTTGAGGGAAATCAGCTATTGAGGTCGTACTCATGACGCGATTTTTGAAGAATTTCTTCATATGTCCGTTCAAAATTATATATATATATATATATATATATATATATTATTTTTCTGTTAACGCTCTAGCGATCGCAATGTTTGTTTGATCGTTACGAAACTCGACATTTAACCGTTTTATGTAAAAAGACAGATCAAGTTCGTTAACGGCTGAAATCGGACCAGAGGGAGGGGAAATATCTTCGTTATTATGATCGAAAAAAATGTATTTAACCAATCTTATTGCAAATTCAATTTACTATAAATATTGTTATATACATTTATTCTCTATCTAGAATATTAACCGAGATATTTTCATTTTTATGAAGTCTGTGGGACATGTGGTTGGATATTGTTCGGATTAGTTCAGCTGTTTCCGTAACTGTTCGGCTTTGGTGGAAGCTTTTTCTAACCTTACTTTGGCTTCGTTGCTTTGTTAGATTAGGCAAATACGTCCTGTTCATCCTTCTTTAGTTCTTGGACTACTATAATTTTGAATTGAGTTATTAAAATATTAATTATTCTTACAATTCAGAAGCCGTTTCAGTTGGGAATTTATTAAAATTAACTGAAAGATTTCTCATCACCGTTTGTATTTTCTCAGGGTGGTATTGTGTTACCAGTATGCAGACTTCTCTATTGTGGAACTTCACATGGGAAATCTGCTTATTTTACGCAGCCCCACTTATATTCCAATTGTAATAGTGAATCTCACTGGAAATCACTTCCAGCAATGCCAGACGGGAAATAAGTAAACTCAATTAACTGGTAAGGCTCTCGTCATCTTCCGCTCCCGCATTAGACTTCTCGCTTTTCATCCTCTTTTATAATCCCCACTCCCGTTTGGACCTAAAATTTTAAATATAGCTTATAATCATAGAAGAATTAATGCTAATTGACATACCGAGTTTTGTTAAGTTCGGTTCAACCGTTAGTGCCCAATAAAATTGTTGGCTCCCGCTAATGTTTTAGTGTATATCTCGTTTATACTTTGTTATAAGACAAAAGTTACTCTAAATAAGAAAATAAACAACTTTTTTAATGTTCATATTTCCAGAAAACCCAATAGAAGACGAAATACCGCTATTTTTTATTTCAGGCCTCCCTTATAACCCCCACTCCTATTCGTCTCAGAGAATATTAGTATAGCCTAAAGTCTAAGTTGGGCTAGTAGTAATATACATACCAAGTTTCATAAAATTCGGTTCAGCCGTTTATGCGTGAAAAGGTAACAAACAAACAAACAAACAAACATACACGAAAGAAACAAAATGCAGATATGGTGTCTATGACATGTGAAACGAAAAGTTATCGTGAAATTTCACGAAAAAAATCAATGTACAGACAGAGGTTACAATTTTATACATATCTGCTGGAAATCTGCTTAGTTTACGCAGCCCCTGCGTGACGGACTTTTTTAGTTTTCATGCTTAAGTAAACCCCCACTCCTAGTCATGACATATTAACAATAAGATGTAATAGCATGAAAAACTTTATTCCGATCTTATATATATAGATATACTAGCTCAGATACCCGGCTTCGCTCGGGAATTCATTTGAGGCTGAATGGTGATGGTATTTTTTTGGCAAGGCTTTAGTTTGCACAATATTTCCACCTTTACCCGTCCCACTATTTAGGATTAACACCCGTTGTTGGCATTTGTTAATAATAAAATTAATTTTTTATGTAAGTCTTCACTGTCCTCCAAATTGTCATATTTCCCGTCTCCTGTGCATTATGCATAGATCTCAGTTATTAAGCACAAAATATTGTGGTGAAACGAAATATCACCATTATTAATTTCAGGCTTCCCTTATAACCCCCACTCCTGCCCGTCCCTAGAAATGTTAGTATGGCATATTATAAGGAAAGCGTTAGTGCTAATAGACATCCCGAGTTTTATTTATTTCGGCTGGGTCTTTTGTCCCAAATAAAATTGTTCACTTCCGCTATAGGTTTTAGCATATATCTCGTTTATAATTCGGTATAATAAAAAAGTGTATATAACAAAATTTACTCTAAATAACAAAATACACTTCTGCTATAGGTTTTAGCGTATATCTCGTTTATAATACGGTATACGAAAAAAGTGTGTAAAACAACTGAGGAAAGAAAGAGGGAGTGAGAAAGGTTCTAGATTACAGGAAGGTCTCCCCACCCGTCCCTGACGCTCCAGGTTAACCAACAGAACATGACTAACGGCAAACTCTCAATTCCGCTAACATTACCTTATATTCAGATTCTATTTTCAATTCTAATTATGTAAGTTTAAATACTTTCGTTTTTTGTGAATTAATTGATGTTTTAAACACATTAAAAGATGAAATTACTTACTTCCGATTAATTAATGTTCCAGTGAAAGACAGAGGAAGGGGGGGGGGGGGGAAGTAATATACTTTGCTCCTCATGAAACAGCTACTTGTTTTTAAAATGCTTCATACAATTGAAATGTTCTTGTTTATCGTCATGTTCATATTTGCCGAAAAACCAATAGGAAACGAAATATCGCTATATTTAATTTCAGGCTTCCCTTATAACCCCCACTCCTGCCCGTGCCTAGAAATGTTGATATGGTTTGTTATAATGAAAGCGTTAGTGCTAATCAACATACCGAGTTTTATTTATTTCGGTTGGGTCTATTGTCCCAAATAAAATTGTTCACTTCCGCTATAGATTTTAGCGTATATCTCGTTTATTATTCGGTATACGAAAAAAGTGTATATAAGAAATGTTACTCTAAATAACAAAGTAAACAACTTTTGTTATGTTCATATTTACCGAAAAACCTATAGGAAACGAAATATCGCTATTTTTAATTTCTGGCTTCCCTTATAACCCCCACTCCTGCCCGTCCCTAGAAATGTTGGTATGGCTTATTATAATGAAACCGTTAGTGCTAATAGATATACCGAGTTTTACTTAGTTCGGTTGAGTGTTTTGTACCAAATAAAATTGTTGACTCCCGCTATAATTTTTCGCGTATAACTCATTTATACTTCGGTATACGACGATAGTGTATATACCAAAAGTTACTCTAAATAACAAAATAAATAACTTTTGTTATGTGCATATTTGCCGAAAAACCAATAGGAAACGAAATATCGCTATTTTTAATTTCAGGCCTCCCTTATAACCCCCACTCCTGTTTGTCTTAGAGAATAATAATATAGCCTAAAGTCTAAGTTGGGCTAGTAGTAATATACATACCAAGTTTCATAAAATTCGGTTCAGCCGTTTATGCGTGAAAAGGTAACAAACAAACAAACAAACAAACAAACAAACAAACAAACATACACGAAAGAAACAAAATGCAGTTTTGGTGTCTATGACATGTGAAACGAAAAGTTATCGTGAAATTTCGCGAAAAAAATCAATGTACAGACAGAGGTTACAATTTTATATATATATATATTATATATTGTTCTCAAGATGCCTTTATTATGCGAGGATACATGCAAAGTCGTTGTGTGATGACGTCAATTAAAATATTATGTATGCTATGCCATCACGTGGGAAACCTTCTTATTTTACGCAGCTCCTGCGTGGCGGTCTTTTTGAAAAAGTTTCTTTGATGATTGAGACCAATAAAAACCAGGATTACGCCATGTAGTACCAGAACATGAGATAGAAAGCTACCCCTGATTGAATCCGACTCAATTGCGGCCATTCAAAAACGGTTGGAAAACATTTTTAAACTTTTAAAGAGCTCACATAGTTTGCGCAAAATATACTGGTCCACGATAATACATTCAATTGATAATTCCCCTGAAGAGAAATCTATTAAACGTCCAGAGGATTAGTCCGTGTATAGGAAATAGTAAGTCTAGTGTCGAATCCAAATAGGATGGGTTTGTGTGGTGTTATTCATGTAGTTACAAGGTTGGTTGCCCTGATTGGCCTCTATATTCAGCCCTATATACAACCCTACTACCCCTGTCAATACATTCAATTACCCTTTAGCAGATTTCCCTACCAGGAGATTGTACTCATGACACGATTTTCGAAGAATGTTTCTCAAATCTCCATCGGTTCTACCAAGGAAATCACGAAAATGAAGTTCGTTCAAAGCTCTCTCTCTATCTATCTATCTATCTATATATATACTAGCTCAGATACCCGGCTTCGCCCGGGAATTCATTCGAGGCTGGATGGCGATTGTATTTTATTGGCAATGCTTTACATTGCACAATATTTTGACATTTACCCTTACCAGTGTTTAGGGTTTATACCCGTCGTTGCTGTGGGTGAGTTAATAATAAAATTAATATTTTATGTATGACTTCACTGTCCTTCATATTGTCATATTTCCCGTTTCCTGTCCATTATGCATAGATTTAAATTATTAAGGACAAAATATTATAATAATATATTATAATTAGAATTAATTATTCCAGGTGAGGTACCTGGTAGCTCATATTGAAGAGAATTATTGAGCAAATTTCTCTAAATAACAAAATAAACAACTTTTCTTAAGTGCATATTTGCCGAAACCCCAATAGGAAACGAAATATCACTACTTTTAATTTCAGGTCTCCCTTATAACCCCCACTCCTGCCCGTCCCTAGAAATGTTAGTATGGCTTATTATAAGGAAGGCGTTAGTGCTAATACACATACCGAGTTTTATTTATTTCGGTTGGGTCTTTTGTCCCAAATAAAATTGTTCACTTCCGCTGTAGGTTTTAGCGTATATCTCGTTTATAAATCGGTATATGAAAAAAGTGTATATAACAAAAGTTACTCTAAATAACAAAATAAACAACTTTTGTTATGTTCATATTTGACGAAAAACCAATAGGAAACGAAATATCGCTATTTTTAATTTCAGGCCTCCCTTATAACCCCCACTCCTGTTCGTCTCAGAGAATATTAGTATAGCCTAAAGTCTAAGTTGGGTTAGTAGTAATACACATACCAAGTTTCATAAAATTCGGTTCAGCCGTTTATGCGTGAAAAGGTAACAAACAAACAAACAAATAAACAAACAAACAGACACCAAAGAAACAAATTGCAGTTATGGTGTCTAGGACATGTGAAACGAAAAGTTATCGTGAAATTTCGCGAAAAAAATCAATGTACAGACAGAGGTTACAATTTTATATATATATATATATATATATATATATATATATATATATATATATATATTCACGATCTAGCAGTCGCAAGTTATGTTTAATCGTTACCAAACTTGATATTTAAACGCTTCATGTAAAAACAAACGTCAAGTTCGCTAACGGCTTAAATCGGAAAGGGTAGGGGGTATAGAGCGGAGGAATTCCGAAAATTCTTAATACCTTGGTTAATCACAAAACTATATATGGCTCCTCACAATTTTATTTCTTTTAAACGCTGAGCGCTTTCGGGGACTAAATCCCCATCCTCAGAGCTACAAAACAATGTAACACCATAATTAGGAGTCTAAAAATCAGTTGTTAAAAATGTTTACATAATTGGTCATATAACAAAAACGTCTATAACATTATAAAAATTTTTACAATAATAACACCTATATTCAAAAACATATTTACAATTAAAATATAACACATTAATAATTCCTATTTAAACATTAAAATAATATTATAAGCAAAAAATTACCGCCAGAGCGTAGGGCGATCCTATAGGCTTGCTACCAGGCTAAACCCTGCCGATGCACTGAGGGCAAGGGGATCATTCCAAGCCGCTAGGGAGGGGGCAGAGACAAGTCTGGACATGAGAGACGCGTTTGTGTCAGTCTGCACATTTACATTGTCTTTATTTATGGCTTTTTCAAGTTTTATTTCAATAGCCTCCACCATGTCCAACAGATAACCTTTAACGTCGCTATGAATTAATTTTATCCGGTGGTCTCCAGCATGGTGGTTGTGCTCCTTACAGTGTGCATAAAACTCTGAGCCTGCTCTCATGTGTTCCTTAGCCCTGATCCGTAACTTCCTCTCTGTCCTCCCAACGTAGCTGGCTTCACACATCCCACACTTCATCATGTACACCCCTGATCTGTCTCCTAGAGGAGTAGCATCCTTGATTTTAGAAATAAAATTCTGAAGTGACGCCCTCTTTCTGTAGGCTATTCTAATGCCCTGCCTGTTTAATTTCCTTCCCAGGATTTCTGATAGCCTGCCCAAATATGGCCATATTCCCCAGGATTTAACTTCTTCCCCTCCACCCCTAAAAGTCTCCCTCATCAATTTTTTAGAAACCCTCCTGTCATATATTTTTCTTATAAATTCCCGACTGTGGCCATTCCGTTCCCCTAAGTGGTAAATATGGCATAATTCTTTTTGGTAATTTTCATAGTCCATTGGAACAGATAGGAGCCTGTCAATGAGATATAAGAATGGGGTTTCTTTTACTCTGGGGTGTTGGAAAGACATTTGGTTTATACTTATGTCCGTGCATGTGGGCTTTCTATAAATTGAAAATTTAACTCCCTCTCCGCTCCTATAAATGTTTAGGTCCAGGAAGGTTATTTTTCCTGCCTCCTCTTGGTCCAAAGTAAATTTTATGTTGGGATGTTGCGCATTTAAGTAGTTGTGCATCCTTTGCAAGTCTTCAGTTGAACCATCAAAAATACATAAAGTGTCATCGACGTAACGTGCCCAGAATTTAATTTTGTTTTTAAAGGGGTTTCTGTCCGACATTATAAAACAATGTTCGAACCAATTCATGAATATATCGGCCGCTAGGGGGCTGATCGGATTTCCCATAGCAAGACCTTTCTGTTTATAATATTTGCCTTCGAACAGACAGTAGCCCTGCGAAAGTATAATCTTTATTACATTCGAGATTTCCAAGGAAATTATAGGGTCACATTTTTTATAATATAGCGCCTTATCAAAAAGCGACCACGCTTCCTGGGGGGGTATGTTTGAATACATGTTTACTATGTCAAAGGACACAATTATGCACGTTTTGCTTAAATGTAATTTACCTAATTTTTCTATAAGTTGAGAACTGTTGTTAATAGTGAATGCTGGCTTAAAATTTGTAATTTTATTAAACTCCAAAATGATTCTTTTGGCAAGCAGTTCTGTAGGTGATCCTACATTTGAAACGATGGGCCGCAGAGGATATCCCTGTTTATGTACTTTTACAACACAATATAATTTGGGAGGCAGGGGATTTTTATTAATGAGGCCACTACGCTCCTCCGGTTTAAACAATACATTACAGTTAAATATTGCCTCTTTCACCTTTTTATTGAATGTATTAGTAGGATCCACTTCCAACTCTTCACATTTTTCATCAATTAACAATGAATAAGTTTTATTTAGATAAGTATCCTTTTTCATTATCACAGCAGCCTGGCTTTTATCTGCTTTTATGATTAAAAGATCATTTAATTTTAATTTGTGATTAATTCCTTTAATAATCTTATGCTCAGGGTTGGAAGTGGATTGACGAGCTACCTTATTTCTAATAAATCTATTTATGACTGTTGCACATTCGCCTTTTATAACATTATCGATTCTCAAACAGTCTATGGAGGCAGCAAGTTTTACTATTTCATTTCTCGATATAGGATTCAGAGGGCAATATTTCAGACCTTTTTCCATGACAGACATTTCAACGTTTGTAAATTGTACATCGGATAAGTTTATTACTCTAGGAGCACAATCACAAGAAGGATTAGGAGTTCCCTTTCTGTTATTGTCTCCCCTAATCCCAGCTCTATGCTTAAGATTACTAAACTTCTTGTTAATTATATATTTCTTTTCTTTAACAATACGTTCTTGAGCTAAATAGAGTTTATGTTCAAACATTTCCCATTCAACTGGGTGTAAAATACTTACTAGCCTACACCTAAGTTTGTATAAATAAAAACCATAGACATCTCTTAGTTTGAACCATCTTTTTGATTTAAATTTTCAATTTATAGAAAGCCCACATGCACGGACATAAGTATAAACCAAATGTCTTTCCAACACCCCAGAGTAAAAGAAACCCCATTCATATATCTCATTGACAGGCTCCTATCTGTTCCAATGGACGATGAAAATTACCAAAAAGAATTATGCCATATTTACCACTTAGGGGAACGGAATGGCCACAGTCGGGAATTTATAAGAAAAATATATGACAGGAGGGTTTCTAAAAAATTGATGAGGGAGACTTTTAGGGGTGGAGGGGAAGAAGTTAAATCCTGGGGAATATTGCCATATTTGGGCAGGCTATCAGAAATCCTGGGAAGGAAATTAAACAGGCAGGGCATTAGAATAGCCTACAGAAAGAGGGCGTCACTTCAGAATTTTATTTCTAAAATCAAGGATGCTACTCCTCTAGGAGACAGATCAGGGGTGTACATGATGAAGTGTGGGATGTGTGAAGCCAGCTACGTTGGGAGGACAGAGAGGAAGTTACGGATCAGGGCTAAGGAACACATGAGAGCAGGCTCAGAGTTTTATGCACACTGTAAGGAGCACAACCACCATGCTGGAGACCACCGGATAAAATTAATTCATAGCGACGTTAAAGGTTATCTGTTGGACATGGTGGAGGCTATTGAAATAAAACTTGAAAAAGCCATAAATAAAGACAATGTAAATGTGCAGACTGACACAAACGCGTCTCTCATGTCCAGACTTGTCTCTGCCCCCTCCCTAGCGGCTTGGAATGATCCCCTTGCCCTCAGTGCATCGGCAGGGTTTAGCCTGGTAGCAAGCCTATAGGATCGCCCTACGCTCTGGCGGTAATTTTTTGCTTATAATATTATTTTAATGTTTAAATAGGAATTATTAATGTGTTATATTTTAATTGTAAATATGTTTTTGAATATAGGTGTTATTATTGTAAAAATTTTTATAATGTTATAGACGTTTTTGTTATATGACCAATTATGTAAACATTTTTAACAACTGATTTTTAGACTCCTAATTATGGTGTTACATTGTTTTGTAGCTCTGAGGATGGGGATTTAGTCCCCGAAAGCGCTCAGCGTTTAAAAGAAATAAAATTGTGAGGAGCCATATATAGTTTTGTGATTAACCATTCATCACCCTCACCACCAGCTAAAAATAAATATGGGTCTTAATACCTTCGTTATTTTGCGTCGGATTGAAAAATTATATGGAAACAATGTTGTTGAAAATGTAACGTTCCCTAATATTCTAATGGACTTTTTTTGGTATGTTGATTTTTTTTTAAGTAAATATTTTTCAGTTTCATTTAAGAATGCTTTTGAGTTACTTCGTTTCTTTTTTCTTTTTTCCACAATCCATTCCTTTTCAGTTAGACTTGTTTCGAAGATAATTTTGTCACAGCATTTTTCAATGAAATGTGCCTTTTCTGAAATAAAGATTTGTGCATTTTAGGACAGAAGCATGCGTTAAATCAAAAAATTCATTGGTATAAATTCGTTTTAGAATTTGATTCTCTAACAGAATGGGTCATAAAAAAATTATGAAATTCCATTGGAAATTCCAAAGTTATGGTCACTGGAGAATTACTGGAGAATGTTATGAGGTTGAATATGAACTGAAAAGTTTTTACAGTGGTCTCAATCACGGCACACCAAGGGAAATCAGTTATTGAGGTCGTACTCATGACGCGATTTTTTGAAAAATTTGTTCAAATGCACATCGATCCTACCCAGATGACAAAAATATGTGTGTGTGTGTATATATATATATATATATATATATATATATATATATATATATATATATATATATAATTTGTCTGTTAACACTCTAGCGGTCGCAATTTTTGTTTGATCGTTACCAAACTCGATATTTAAACATTTTGTACAAAAAGGCAGATCAAGTTCGTTAATGGCTGAAATCGGGCCAGTGGGAGGGGGGGGGGGCTAGAGGGGGGATTTTCGAAAATTCGAAATATCTCCAATCTTATTGAAAATTAAATTTACTATAAATATTGTTCTATACATTTATTCTCTATCTTGTATATTAACCGAGATATTTGCATTTGTATTAAATGTGTGAGTTTCCCGACAAAGGCTAGTTCGGCCGTTTCCGTAACTGTTCGGTTCTCGTATGGATATTTCTCTATCCTATAACTTCACCTGGGAAATCTGCTTAGTTTACGCAGCCCCTGAGTGACGGACTTTTATTAATACGATTGCAAATTTTAAGTGGGTGGCACGGGAACTTGGGAATACCCTATTTGTCTCTCTCTCTCTCTCTCTCTCTCTCTCTCTCTCTCTCTCTCTCTCTATCTCTGTATATATATATATATATATATATATATATATATATATATATATATATGAACGGGCCTCTTTTTCGTTATCTACTAAGTAAGATCAATAGACATTTGAGGAAATCAAGATTGATTGCGTCATGGTTTCTTTAAGGGGCCCCCTCCAAAAACCTTACACACTTTCCATTATACAGCAAGAGAGGTAATATGCAATCTCTAGCCGATTAACTTATACTAGTCATTAAAAGAGTAGCCTTGGCAGTCAACTAATAAAATACTAAATATATAACCTACTCCTGGAAAGCAGATTGAGTTTAAGGAACATAACCTTCCCAAAAAAAGGGAACCTTTAAACGCCATGGATCTATAGTAACCTTGCAATGACCAACTCATTGAATCGACAGAAAGTAACTCTGTTCATTATTTCAGGAGCTTTGAGATCATGAAATATCAAGGGTTTTGAAATGAAACCCCTAACTCCTATATCGGACCCAAACGAATGTTTGGGTAGATAGGTTTGGGAAACGCCGTTAATTGAGGCTCTGTAACATCTGTAAAGCCAATCAAAACAACAGTGAAAAAAATATGTTGATAATTTAGGACAAACAATAAAATTTTAAAATCTGTATAACCCCTAATGTTGCTTTATTCTTTCTCGAGTAACTTTTCAGAAAAAGTTCGATATTTTAATGTGTCTACATTCGTGTTTACTCTCCAAATAATTTAGTTACGCCTCTATACAGGAAAATCTACTAGAGACTCAAGTGCATAAAGAGGCCACATAATGCACCCTGCGTTATTGATGGTTGCATTATAGGACTGCTGGCTCACACACAGAACAGCTGTTGTGCTACAATCAGTGTTACTCACTCCCCTGGTTATATTTGGATAATGGAACAGGCATATGCTTATTATAGATTACTCACCTTTACTCCACGCCGAGATCTCCTTTCTCCTATTGAATTCTAAACATATACCAACATATGACCCAAATGAACAGTTGTAGGTTCGTTCTGTAGATCTACCATCCAAAATGATAGCATTCCTAGAAATTACACATTTTTTCGATTATATCGAGGCGAGGTACTATACTCATGAACAGACAGGACATTATTTAACAAGATTTAAAATTCTAGACAATGACAAATGTAATTGCGACTCACAGACAACTCAAACGCTTTTTACATATACTCTATGACTGTTCAACATTTAATCAAAATAGATCAAATCTAATAATGAACATAATTTTAATAGGAGGTAATTAGCCTGAACCACCTCATAATTTATTTAATAAATATAATAAAGAACTTATAAAGTTTATCAAAATATGTATGTAGCAAAAATACATTAGAATGTAAAGTTGATTGTGAGGAAAGAGATTTATAATTCAATGTATTTAACTTACATGGACTCGCAAATTAAACATCTGTTGAGTTTAACTTTATTTGATTTGTTTGTCAGTTTTTATTTTATACATTTATTTTTTTTTTCATTTCATTTATTAGTTGTATTTGTAATTATCTTACTCTTTTATATATTTTATTTTTATTATTATTATTTTTATACTTTATTTATTTATATGGTTGATTAACGTATATATATAGTAAAATAAAAATGTATTTAAACGTAATCATACATGTAATATGACATGTGGCAATGGAACATGTATTCAAATAAATAACTCCTCATAGGGTGACTATGAGGCAGATGAAATTCGAGTGAAAGACTATCAGAAGAAAATTTGAAACATTCAGAATTATTGAATTTATAAATGTGACAGAGCGTGTTCCAAGCAGTGTACTATCTCCTTAAGGGAAATCAGCTATGGAAGTTGTAATCATGATGCTGTTTTCGAAAAATGTCCTCAAATACCCGTCGGTCCTACCCAAGAGATGCACTATCTCTAGTGACTGAAGTCCAGGCAGCTATGCGCTGTTTCAAAAGAACTCTGTTGCTTTAATAAAGTCAAACATTGACGCAGTATAGCTGAGTACTTCGAATGTTATATTTTTAACATAAAACTATGCCGACCAACATTCTTATAATAAATAGATTTCTGGTTCAGTAATGGATTTATTGAACTTTTAAAAATGACCGAAGCCAGTATTTACAAATGGTATAAATTTTGTTCCAATCAACAATTCGTGTTTTAAAGACTACTTAAGACCACCGGATTCTGGAAGCTGCAGTTGAAACTACGGCTTCAAACAAATTTTCTCCTTTGTATTTCGGGACTGTCTTTTCTTGAGATTGACTTTTTTTTTTTATTTTCATTGCAATATGTAATTGAAAATCCTCATCATGCTCTGGCTATTGGTTTTCTTATTTTATTTATTTATTTTCTGAACAACGACCAGCCGGGAAACTGTCAAAAACTATCGCTATGATGGGTAAAGAGGCCGATGGATCGGATGGAATGGAATATAATATTTACATCTCAAAAGAATAAAAATAAGATTATAATGGATTTCATTTCTTAAATTTGGCTGTCTCAGTATGTATCACAATGTATTCCAAAACAAAAAATAACCCCATAAGCAGTTATTAATTTTACGTTTACCGTAAGCAGACAATAGAATAAAGCGTAATATTTCCTCCCTTATGTGTAAAAGAAATATCACTTTAAATAACATTTTGTGTAAAATATAAGTCTTGAACTCATTCTTGTGGAGTCAAGACCTGCACTGATTCGCTATTTCATTATCATTCGTCACAGATGTTGAGTAGAATGCAGTGGGTACTGATCCAGGTCTGTGAATTGTTCAATGAAATTTAGAGTGCCATTACCGAATTCGATCCTGGTACTTCTACTCCACTCATCTAACCCGAGTGGGTTCTCCGGCTCAAATATACCAATATGTTTCGAAGTCACCCATCTGATTACAATATCGACCTCACTTACGTTAATTAATTAAATTGTCGGAATGTTCCCGCATGGTTCGTATCCTCCAGTAAATGAGAAACCTCTTCCAATAACGGGGGGCGTTGGTCCAAAGAGTCTCTAATGAATCAAATGGGTGCCTTGTACAGTAATGAATTGCTGATTCTACCCACCTGGGAACCTGATCACGACCAGTAATTCATCCCTTTCAAAGCCTTCTCCTCACGTTTTAGTAGTCCTCGCACATTTTCGATAAACGATGTCCAGGCTAGTTAATTGGGTTCGGTAGTTCCATCGAAATGCGTGATTTATTTTTTATTTGGTGAAGATAAGAACAGTTTTTAATGACGTAATGAAGATATAAAGCAGTCCAATATTATATTTAATTCAAAAACATATCTGATATAATTGTGTCACAAAAGAGAGAGTGACTGGAGATTTAAGTCTTTAAGATGACATGTACGAAGCAATCATGAGCCAGTGTCTCAAGATGTCTGAAGTGTTATTTCGTATTTCTACATTATCTCTAATTGCTACCTTTATTTCATTTGACAGCCTAAAGTTATTATAATAGTGTCGGAGTTTATGAGAAATACAATTTTAATACTTTAACAAAGATCAAGTTGGAGCATAATTTAATTAATAAATTTCTGATTGTGACTAGTTATTAGAGGAAATAATCAAGAGTTGCCTCAGAGAATGTTATATGTTATATCTTCAGTTATATGGAATCAATGTAAATAATTTTATTAAACGTATCCAAGTGAAGTTGAGTTTTCTGAACTTCAGCATATTACAATTTCAAAGTGAAGTAAGTTAAGCGCCAAAGAGGGTTACATGCATATTTCAGAGATAGAATATGGTAAATGGTTAAACCAGGGTTTATTATGGGGCCGGGGGTTCAAGTATAAATGCACCAATTTTAGGACCCAATAACCTGGAAGTTTAGCAGCATGGAGAAGGAACCATTGATGCAGTTTTATGCAGCTGAGTAGCATTTCTCATCTAACCACAATTAGAGATGGCCCGGACTATGTAAACATGTGTATTGTTGGACTGATTCTGAATGCACTTTATCTAAGAAAAAGCTGCAAGTTGTATAGAGCGTATAGTATATTTCGGACGATAGGTTTAGCTCAACTGGCTGTAATAGTCTACGGCTGGTCTAATGAATGACCCATAGAATAGAATTTCCTTCATTCCTTTATTTATTTATTTTATTGTAAATATGCACCGAACTCACTAGAGTTATTTGTGCCTAGGTGGTCGAAATTCTATTTTCGTTCTCCTTCCTTTTGTTCAGTAGTCCCTGTCTAAGAGATTCCGTTGACTCTTTGTCCCTTCGTCATCCTCGCCTATGTTGCTTCGGCGGTACATATACTAAAACTGGAAATCGAGTTTCAACATGAGATTTGGGCTGCCCAAGTCAGCCGTGTCAAAGGTGCGTTCTGGAAATTCACGATGTTTACGTATGTGTTCCTCTGGTACAGCAGTTACTTTTCGGGTGGTTTTCTCCAAATGAAAAGGTTACATTTCATTTCCTCTAGGGGTAATTTAAGAGCGTGGATTTCCCACCGAGTTCAAGGGAATAAATTGAAATTCGTAGAGAAACTTACCCTAGCTGGGAAATAAGAATGTCATGGACATATATGGAGCATCATCTGAGATGTGGCGTTTAATGAAATCTATTTCGAATAGAGTTGTGCAAGTCACATTTTCTCAATTAAGATGTCCTTATTCAGAGTGCTCACAACTTCAGTATTGCCAAGGAAATCCATTGAGTTAGCAGGTTTCCCTTAAGGGAAATAAGCTATTGAGGTCATACTCATGATGCGATTTTCGAAAAATTTTCTTCAAATGTCCATCGATCCTACCCAGGAGAAGACGAAAATGAGGTCACAATTTTTGGTTGATCCTTACCAAACTCGATATTTAAACGTTTTATGCAAAAAGACAGATCAAGTTCGTTAATGGCTGAAATTGGACCAGTGGGAGGGGGGGGGGGTTTGGACGGGGGGTTTTTGAAAATTCGAAATATCTCCGTTACCGTACGTTGGATCAAAACATTGTATAGAACCAATCTTATTGCAAATTAAATTTACTATAAATATTGTTCTATACATTTATTCTCTATCTTAAATATTAACAGAGATATTTGCATTTTTATTAAATGCAGGCGAATAACGGACGAGTGAGTTTCCCGCCAAAACCTAGCTCGGCCGTTTCCGTAACTGTTCGGCTCTCATATGGAGATTTCTCTATTGTATAACTTCACGTGGGAAATCTGCTTAGTTTACGCAGCCCCTGCGTGCCGGACTTTTTTCAGTTCATCCGGATCCATTTGAGCTGCACTTTGACAGCTCCCGATATTTAGCTTTTGGGGCCTTCTCTCTCAGAGCAGGAGGCTAACAATGGAGGGTCACGTGTTTCCCTGTCGTCGACGAAATTTAGTATGACTTTTTATTTTTGCAGCTTTGGCTTTCTCGGTGTTTTTTTTTTTTAAATGGGAGAGCTTTGTGAAATCTCTTAAAACTAGTCATAGGGAAGTTGTCCCTAATGGTATCAACTGCAATCCATGATGTTAACATAAGAAGGGTAAACGCCACTTGGATTTTGAGACTTGCGGCAATGACCTACCTCATATTCTCAGGGTAGGAAACGAACCATGACCCTCGCCGATAAGCCCGATGCCCTGAGGACCGCCCTTGAAGACAGACCCGGGGGGCGGTGGGGGCACACACAGGTGGAGCCTGGAACACTGCCATCTCTTTTCCTATTCCCCCATTCCCGTGCCAGCTCTCAACCAGCATGTCCGACATACCGTGAGTACATTATTCCTCCTTTTTATGACTTGCCAGAAAAAAAGATTCGACACGCCTTCTCTCACTCGTCACTCAAACCCCATTTCATTTCATCCAGAAATCTGCAATCGCCTTAACACTGTGAAGGGGAAAAAAGGAGTTATTAAACCTCTAACACAAATCGGTATACACTCCACAATCAGTGCAAACCAAAACATGTAAATAGGCCAATAAAGAGCACTAGAAAACGTTATTTCAATTCCATCATCAAGGAACACTACTTCTTTGTATTAACCAATACAACCTTTCCAGAAAAGTTAATAAATTAAAATAACAGTTTTAGGAATTAACCGATGAAAGCTAAAGTTAACGACCAAGAGAAAATTAATGCTTCCCGTTAATATTAATATAAATTAAGAGCATAAAACACTCAAGCATCATTGCCAAACAAATACATCGTCGTAGATATTAAATCCCGTCAAGTACTTCGACACAAGCATTTCTATAACACATTACCTAGATCTATCTACACTTCTTCACAAAAATAATTTTTGTATATTTTCTTCTTTAATTCTGAAAATTTCAAAAAAAAGTAAAGTAATTTTACTCAAAATAAAAATTAAATTCCTATTTGTCGTTAACTTAGCAAAATAAGGAATTAGTATCTTCAATTGAAATTTAAAACTTATTATCCTCATCAATATCTGGTAGGCTATATATTTCTTCATTTCATTTAATGTTGCAACCATACCTAAGGCTCTTAATGATGTTATTTTCCATATTATATGTCCTAAAGTAGTCTAAGCCTTTGAGACAGGCAATTATGTGAGGTAATCTTTTATTAAATTGCTTTATAAGTAATTCGTCCATGTTCTTGTTCAAATTGTGTTTTATTGGAAACAGACCTGTTGCATAAGCATTCCCTTAGTATATGTTCAATGATTAAATATGTTTGTGAATTGCAAAATAGACATGGGGGTTCAGGTGTTACCCTTGTGTGTCCAATTCGTATTAGTGTCAGGATTTGCCTGTGCTTCCGAGTGCAAATGATTAGTAAAAGGATACCTCTAAGTTTGCCTATTAGCCAATGATTGATGTGTTTGGGGGGGGGGAACCCATAAAATAGACTAATGACAAAACTACTTTTTCAGATTTTATTTTAAACTCACACAAACTAACATATTTCACGTTGAAATTCTCTTAAGGGAACCACGGATGTATTTATTAATTCAAATAATTTATTTTAAGTATTTGGAGATAACCAAAAAAAAAAAAAAAAACTGAGAGAAACGTAATACATATTCGGGTAAGAGGTAAGTGTTCAGGTATTGTTTATAAAATTATTATAGGGGAGTCTTCGCATGGTATTAGAATTATTTTGAAGACTTACCATTCTGATTGAAACAAACTTGACTTTTACCATTATAGGAATTGTTGGCTACGTATGTGAACCAAAATACCTCACGATATGCCACATAGATATTTGTAAAATCACTTACTAGTTTAACTAACAATTTCGTAATGTGAGGCGATTATTAGAGAACTGAGGGTTTGTTTGAGTTGTATGATTCTTCCATTCCCATCATTAAGCCTCGGGGTTAAGAGAGGGTTGAAGCCTGACGGCTAGGTACCCTTCCATTCCATTTCCGTCCAAATAAAACACTAGAATTGCAGAGAACAAAAAAATAATAATAATAAAATAGAGAAAATAATATTCTTCGACAAACATTTGTCAGTAATGAAGACTGGACATACTGTTTAATAAAAATTTAAATTTCCAATAACTGTTTTCGTTTCCCTTAGGGTGCATATGTGGTAGAAATTGTTTCAGCCTAGATCACGCTTTATGCAATTCATAAGCTATCTTGAAACTCGAATGAAAATTAATATGTATATATATATATATATGTGTGTGTGTGTGTGTTGTGACTGTGTTAGAATAGATTGTTTAAACCTAAAAAATAAGATAAGATTAATAAATTATGTCTAAACAAGTCTTAAAATAAAAACGACTCTTCTTTGTATGCTCCATTAATCAGAAATCCAACTCCAACTGGACCGCTATAACTTTAAAATTCTATAATAGCGCCTAACTTTAAATTTATATAAAGGCAATTATTTGTAATAGTTATCATCTCATGCTCCCACTAATTGCATATAATCTCACGTAACGCTACTCATAGTTTAATATTTATTTAGATGAAAAAATAACAGTGGCATATTTGAAGTAAGCCCATGAAAGGAAGTAATATTAAAATCTAATGAGAAACAACTAAGTTAAAAAAAAACAACTAAATATTTGAAATAATCAGTCAATTACTTTACCAGTCTTAAATTAGTCTGGTAGTATTTTTATGGTCCAACAATTGGCATAGAAGCCTACAGTTTATTTATGAGACCTTTCTAACGATATTAAAATTAACATTACAAAAGATATTATGAGCATTACACAAGATACCGTTATTTATGACGGCATTAATTCTCATTACTTTTACATTTTGTTCTTTTGTATTAAAGTCTTAAGAAACGTGCCACAGAAATCAATACTAGTAGCTTTATTTAGACTTCAAAAAAAAAGAGCCATTAGGATCTTTAGTCAGAGTTTTATTTGGCATACTTTACAATCGACTTTAAGTGGGCGTATTGTTGAAACATTTCCTACATTCTTGGTAATTAGAAGTTCTGAATGAAAATGTCCATACATACATTTTTATTTCCACACAACTAACTTTTTTTACGACGAAGGACGGAGCATACTCCTGAAGATTGATATTTAATTGATAGTAGAGGCTCCCACCTCGGTGTCATGGAGAAGAAGAAAAAACTTTACTCAGTAATAAAAGTTTGGGTTGCCCAAATACATTGGGTTGATGAAGACGCGGCTAAATAATCCACGTGGCGGATATTTAAAAAAAATAATAATAATTTTAACAGCTTTTTAAATTAGTAATAGTATAAGTTCATAAAATAATCTGTTAAAAATAACGAGTGATAATATTAATCTACAAAAATAATATTTTTTTTTCTCCTCATAGTACCCCTATGAGGAGTTATTTATTTGAATACATGCTCCATTGCCACATGTATGATTATGTTTAAATACATTTTTACTTTACAATATATGCACTTTAATCAACCATCTAATCGCATATGATATAAAAAAAAATAATAAAACAAAATATTAAAATAAGTAAGATAATTACAAATAAAATAAATAAATGAAACGAAAAAATAATAAAATAAAATAACCCAAAAAAATCAATTGAAGTTGAACTCAACCGATGTTTAATTTGCTAGTCTATGCAAGGTAAATATATTGAATTATAAACTAAAATAATATAAAAGACAAACAAGTAATAATATTAACCTACAAAATAATATAAAAGACATACGAATAATGATAAGAAAAAAGAAGAAGTGTTATATATATAATCAAAATAATAATAAAAATTAAAAATAACTACAGGCCATAAATGATTCCAAGTGATTTTATTGTAATATAAGTGTCAACTTATTTCAGCAAAAACTATGAAGCAAATCACCGTATACATAAAAAAAGAGGTTTACTTAAGAATCTAGACTAGAGTGTACGACTGCAGTGAACGAGAAATAAAACAATTCTCAGCCGTTTGAATTACATCTATCAACCGACTCTCTTGAATTTTATTTAACCGCTAGAAGGAAGCCACGCACTACTTCAAAGAAAATTAATAAGTCCGTCACGCAGTGGGTTAACTAAACAGATTTCCCATGAGCGTTTCAAATTTGCATTTACCTCAAAACGTAAAAGTTCGATGAGAACATTATTTGGTATTTAGGCTTCAAATAACATCTCATACTACATAGCTTATTGTTAATATGACATGAGTAGGAGTGGGAGTTTATTTAAAGCCGAGAACCAAAAAATGCAAATGTCTCGGTAAATAATCATGATAATGAAAACACGTACATAATAACGTTTTATAGAACATTACATTTCCAATAAGATTGATTCTATTCAAAATATTATGAAAATCCCATCATGAGTACAACCTCAATTGCTGATTTCCCATAAGGGAAATCTGTTAAAATTGAATTACGGAAAACATATGTTTCAAGCATTGTTAACACAGCCATATTTCTTATTTATGTGTTATTAGATTATTAGTCAAAAAAATGGACGCAAAAAAGTACGAACAATGATATTGTCATTAGAAACAAGTAATTGATTTATCATACAATTTAATTATTTTTTACTCTAGAAGAATTGGTACACGTACACCTTTAAGTACGTGTACCAGTTTCAAATGGAGACGCCGAACAAAGTAAAACGATACAATCTCTAATATATATATATATATATATATATATATATATATATATATATATACACACACACACACACACACACACACACTCACACACTCTACATATCCAGATATTTTCTGGCAATGCGTGTATGCAGAAAGCATCCACCACGAAATAACATTACAAGCTATAAAACTATAACTCTCATTTACACAATGTGCAAACACCTAAAACTTAAAAGAACCTATATTCTAAAATTTCAATGTTTGGAAAGAATATATTAGGAAATTCGACTTAAAGGTCGCATGTTATTTTTTTTATTTAAAACTTCCCTGACCACAGATCTTTTTAAGTCCGTAATGAAGTTGACATTCTTTAAGAGTCCTTCCCAGATAATAAAATGCAGAAGTGAAGCTATATCAGCTTGTTCGTGCGTTCTGCCTGTTAATCAAACGTGGTCCAGAGCAAATAGGATAAATATTCTGCGAACATTCATAATTATTTTTGCAGGGAAACCTTCAAGTTGTCCTCAAAAATCGCAGTGCATGTTTTAAAAACTACAGTTACACACTACTATCTGAGAATCAGTTGTTACTCTCTATATCCATTTAGCGATAATGCTATCATATAATCGAATCAACGAAAGATCACACTTAATGTCTAAGAGAATTCGCAAAATAGGTCCCAAAAATACTATTGGAGAATTTTCTTACAGTTTGGTACTGGTTACAGCCGTTTTCTTTAATTTGTATTTCTTTCTTGCACCCAACTCCTAATCACCTTTTAGATATTTGGAAAACATTCTGAAAATATTTCAATAAAAGTTTCATACAGGAGCAAAAGCATTTAATGGAACGTTAAATTAATAGATTAAAAATTGATACACTCTAACCCAACTCGTTTTAGCAGATTTCCCTTAAGGGAAATCAACTATTGAGGTTGTACTCATGACGGAATTTTCGAAATTTTTCTTCAAATGTCCATCGATCCTATCTAGTAGATGACGAAAATGAGGTCCGTTCAAAACTGTATATATATATATATAGTTTTGAACGGCAATTTTAGTTTAATCGTTACCAAACTCGATATTTAGTCGTTTTATGGAAGAAGAAAGATCGAGTTCGTTAACGGCTGAAATCGGACCAATGGGAGGGGGAGTTTAGAGGGGAGGGTTTTCGAAAATTCAAAATATCTCCGTTATTATACGTCGGATCAAAACATTGTACAGAATCAATCTTATTGCAAATTAAATTTACTATAAATATTGTTATATACATTTATTCTCTATCTTGAATATTAACCGAGATATGTGCATTTTTGTTTAATCTGGGCGGCTAACGAACGGGTGACTTTCCCGCCAAAAGCTAGTTCGGCCGATTCCTTAACTGCTCGACTCTCGTGAAATTTCTCTAATGTAAAACTTCACGTGGGAAATCTGCTTAGTTTACGCAGCCCCTGGGTGACGGACTTTTATTTATTTTAAAGCAGATAACAGTGTTAGATGCTAATTAATTCTGAATTTAAACATATTCATGTGTTGAAATATATTCGTTTCTAAACATCATGTATTGCCTTGTTTTGTATATTTAAAAAAAAATCATTTATCTAATAACCATTACGAACAAAACATACTATTCTTCAGATTCAATTTTTATCTCTCTTAATTTGGCAGTAGAAAGTTTACCAATTTCGCAAAAAAAGGTAATGCCCCTCCATGTTGATTTGCATTTACTATTATAATATAAATAACACAAATTGGGATTATTTGTTAGAAGAAAAATTGTGGAAACAATATGAAAGAAAAGTGTGAGTTTGAATAATTAATTGGAATGTCCGGTTTATTTTGCAAAACGAAATTCACCCAAAGAGATTAAATTTAGGTGAAGATGTCCGAATAAAATGAATAAACAAGGAGATTAGAGAGTATCCTAATGACACGAGGCAGCTAGGAGGTTGTGCCTGCTAAATGATGTACCGCTGTTTGGAATGATCTATTTCTAGAATGACCTAAAATCGGACTTGCGTCCTTCGCTCTTTCCTTCTCTCTCGCTCTCTCTCTCCCCCTTCCTTTCCCTCTCTCTCTCTCTCTCCCTATCTTTTTTTTCTCTCGTGCACATTGAAACACGCAACTATTTCTACAAGAGAAAAGCAAGATTTATTGACACTGTTTGAGAAAATTGACAAGAAGAACTGAATTTAATACCAAAGCTAGAGTTAAGTAGTGGAAGTCAAACTTTTAAAAATAGCAATGTTTACTATATGTAAATAATTATTCTTAGTCCCACCTGGGCTTGAAAAGGGTGGTAACCTATAGATAACCCACCCCAATTAGCCATAGTAGCAAAAAGTGGATTTTAATAAATAATAATACTTAAAGACTAAATATTAAGGGTCTTAATTGTCATAAAGAAACTAGAAAGAATGAAAGCTTAGAGAAGGGTTAATGCCATAATATAAAATTACCTCTTTTATTACACCAGATTGAAAAATGTTTCATAATAAATCTTGTTCAGATATGTTTGTTTCGTGCTACATTTTTTTACGGAATTATTCCTATTTTCAGCCTTCACTAACCCACACGCCTGCTAATATGATTTTCGAATTAATTATTATTAATGCTGTGACTTCTCATTCGAATATGAATTCAACACAACAAAATGACATATGAAAGAAAAAAACTCACACCTCTTCTTAAAATTATTTATTAAATCCTCGCTACGTATTTCTGCGAGTATTGATGTGCCTCTCTTAGCGGAAGGTAGTGTTGTAAATCACTTGAAGAGGCTTCATATTAAGTGAAACATTACGACGAATAAAAATGTGTTGAAGAAGATAAGTAAAAATATCCTACTAAATCACGTTCTGCCGTTGCAGTCAAATTACGGGTAATCCTAGTGAAAAATCTGCTGAAGTATGGATCCCGGTATATTCATCAAGAAGAACAATTTCTGTAATATATCTGAATATAAAATATTAATTTTATTGAAAACTATTTACTACATCTAGTACTATAATTTATAATGTTTCAGAATGATTGTTAACCCTTCACAGACAAGGTATATGAAAATTACAGTGCAGGCAAGCTGGGTCACGGGTGACCCAGTCATATTTATAGCACATTTTTTTCATTTTAACAAAAATATTCCAGTTGTTGTTTTTTTTATATAAAAAAAGAAAGTATATTTTGAAAAATTTATTTTATTTAGCAATATACATAATATGATAAAAATACAAAAACTTACATTAGTAGGAACTATACTTAAATTAGTAGGAACGTAGAGTTCCAGACCTTTGGTATCCGTATAGGATAAAAGATAAAAATTAAACGAGTAAACTCCTAGAAGGGAAAAATAAGAAATTTCCAGCTATAAAAGACGAGAAAATTTAATAAAATCTTAGTGATTAAATAATTTTCAGTAAGTTATCAGTCTTCCATTTCATCCGGCAGTCCAGCAATAATTTTTCCTACTCTGAACAGTCAAAAACTTTCCAGATCAAAATAAATAGTTTAAACTCTTACAGAAAAAATATATATAAAAAATACTCTACGGAAAAAAGAATAAGAAAATATGAGGGATAAAAAATCAAAAAAAGGGAATAAACTCTTAGTAATGAAAGTTCACTAATACTTCAAACTCAGATTATTCTAACAATCTTCTATTTCTTCATCTTCTCCAGGTGAGACTGGTAATGCATCGAGAACAAATACTTAGCATATGCTCGGCACATATGCTGCGATTACAATGAGCGGAGTTTGATATACCCTTACGATCTCTTGATTTTTCACAAAAAGCACATTGACGTCTTGAAGTGCTGGGTCCAGGCTGATTCTCAATTTCTTTTTCATCAACTCCCTTACTTTACTCAGAATATTATTTTTACCAACCTCTGGGTCACCGGCGATCCAGCCTTGCCTGTGAAGGGTTAAGTCAATTACTCAAATTTTAGTAGGTTTATTATATAAAAGAGCATTGTTTATGTGAAATGAGTAGAAGTGGGGGTTTACTGAAGGCTGAAAACTGAAAAATTCAAATATCTCGGTTAATATTCATGATAGGGAATAAATGTATGTAACAATGTTAATATCACATTTAATTTGCAAAATGATTCGTAAATACAATTTTACGATCCGACGTATACACACACACACACACACACACACACACACACACACACACATATATATATAATTTTGAACTGACTTCATTTTCGTCATCACCTGGGTAGGATCGATGAACATTTGAAAAAATACGACCTCTATAGCTAATTTCCCATAAGGGAAATCTGCTAAAAAAAGATAATATACAATAAACTAATTGAATATGCTTGTGCATTATATTTTCATCTCCTCTAAGATAGAATTAATTATCTTCTAAAGAACACACCCCCAATATAGGCTAAGAGCAATAACTGAGCTATAAGAAATTCCTAATTGGAGTAAACGTACATTAAATATTTTATTTAAATAAATTCTGGAAGAAAAAAAAATAACTCGAGTGTTAAAATTGTATTGGTAAACTCGGAATATTTCTTTTGTTTTAGCTCTTCCAGGAATTATTTATATTCATAAAGTTTATCCACTTCCGAAACTTATGTAAATGAAAAGTTTATTAATATCTCTAACGAACACTTGTCTACAAAACTCAGCAAGTCAGTACCTGGAGAATACAAAACTTTTCTTATTTAATAAAGCGTAGATATTGTATCACTGGAATTCGTTTACTCTTTTAAAGGGAGTTGTTATATTCTGTCACTAATTAAGTCGAAGTATTAAGTAATATTTGGAATTTTCCCCACTTTTTCTTATTAATTGTTTAATTGAAAATGTGTGTCTTCGAGCCCCACGGCCATTTTCCAAATCAACTTCAACCAGAAACAAATTATTCTGTACAACTAATAAGGCTTAATATTATAAATTAAAAGTTTATTAATGGAATATATTTAAAGTCGTGATTTCTCGTAGAATTCCCCCATTATACTTTCGATAGGTGAAAGTACGAGTTGAATGAAAAACGTCCGTCACGCAGGGGCTGCGTAAACTAAGCAGATTTCCCACGTGAAGTTATTCAATATAGAAATCTCCATACGAGAGCCGAACAGTTAAAGCAATGGGCCGAACTAGCTTTTGGCGGGAAACTCAATCGTCCGTTATCGGCCCAAATTTAATATAAATGCAAATATCTCGGTTAATATTCAAGATAGAGAATAAATGTATAGAACAATATTTATAGTAAATTTAGTTTACAATAAGATTGGTTCTATACAATTATTTGATCCGACGTATGGTAACGGAGATATTTTCGAAAATCCCCCCTCTAAACCCCTCTCCCACTGGTCCGATTTCAGCCATTAACGAACTTGTTCTGTCTTTTTGCATAAAACGTTTAAATATCGAGTTTGGTAACGATCAAACAAAAATTGCGACCGCTAGAGCATTAACAGACAAATATATATATATATATATATATATATATATATATATATATATATATATATATAATTTTGAACGGACCTCATTTTCGTCATCTCCTGAGTAGGATCGATGGACATTTAAAGAAATTTTTCGAAAATCGCGTCATGATTATTACGACCTCAATAGCTGATTTCCCTTAAGGGAAATCTGCTAAAAGTCCAACACACAGCTGCTGCGTAAACTAAGCAGATTTCCCAAAGGTTAAAATGGCACGCTGTTGACGGCATTCCACAAACTATTCTCTATTTCTCCAATAAAAGTCCGTGTCAAATGAACTTGAATTTTAAGCTGAATATGAGATCATCCATGTAGTTGCTAGATGTGAAAACCGAAAGAGTATAAGTGAGGGTCAAATAAAAATAACTCTGCTAATATCCGATATTGTTTAATCGATGATCAAACTCTATTTTTAAACGTTTTATACAAGACTAAAGATATGCCAACATTTTCGGTGTGAAATTTATGTTCTAAAATGATTTACATTTGATCAAGACTCACACGATTCTTATTATTATTATTATTATTTATTAATGTCCACTTTTTGGCACTAAGACTAATTGGGACAGGTTATCTCTAGGTTACCACCCTTTCTAGCCTGGGTGGGACTACGGATTTTATTTAGTGAATTCCGTCACTATTGCCCAGGCCGGGAATCGAACTCGCCACTCTAGATTTACCATGCGAGATTAAAGTCAACGGTTTAGCTCGCATAGCCAACTTGAGCCCCTCACACGATTTTAATTAGCAGATTTCCCTTAAGGGAAATGAGCTACTGAGGTCGTACTCATGACGAGTTTCGAAAAAATTCCTCAAATGTCCATCGATCCTACCCAGGAGATGACGAAAATGAGGTCCGTTCAAAATTATATATATATATATATATATATATATATATATATATATATATATATATATATATATATATATATATATTTGTCTGTTGTCTCTCTATCGGTCTCAATTTTTGTTTGATCGTTACCAAACTTAATATTTAAGCATTTTATGTGAAAAGAAAGATCAAGTTCGTTAACGGCTGGAATCGGATCGGGGAAGGGGGGTTAGAGGAGGGGAATTTGAAAATTCGAAATATCTTTGTTATTATGCGTCGGATCGAAAAATTGTATAGAATCAAACTTATTGAAAATTAAATTTACTATAAATATTGTTTTATACGTGTATTCTTTATATTTTATATTATCCGAGATATTTGCATTTGTATTGTGTGTGGTCGGCAGGAGTCGTCTATTTTCGGGACTTTCCGCCGAGAGCTAGTGCGGCCGTTTCCGTAACTATTCGTCCCTCGTGAATAGTTTTAGAGATTCCTTACTACTACTGTTATTATTAGGCAGATTTCTCTATTGTAGAACTTCACGAGGGAAACCTTAGTTGACGCAGCCCCTGCGTGACGGACTTTTTTAATTGCTTTATGGAAAACTAAGAACTATACTAGGTAACGGCTGAACTCAACCTTGGCGGAGGGGCAGGGGAATAATTGAGAATTCGGAATATCTCCGTAATTATCAAATCGAAAAAAATGTTAGAAACCAATCTCGTTACAAATTTAGTTTCAATCTCGTTCCAATAAATGTTGTTATATAATTTATTTTTGTGTCTTCCATATTAAGCGCGTTATTTGTATATTCTTGTTTTCAGACGTTCGTTAATCGCCACTTCTAATCATAGAAAATACAAAGTTGGATGAGATCAGTAGAGTCATTCCAACATGCGGGACATCTGCATAGATTATCTCCCTAATGCGTGGCGGAATTCGTATAAATATGGAACGGACTTCATTTTCAACATCTAGAATTTCTTTCATTAATGTCGCTCAATGGGTACTAATGAAATTTTTCGGAAATCGCATCATGAGTACAACCTCAATAATTGATTTTCATTAAGAGAAAAAAAGCTTTTCTTCATAAGTCAGTGACAAACTATGTCATTAAAGTATTTTAGCAGATTTCCCTTAAGGGATATCAGCTACTGAGGTCGTACTCATGACGCGATTTTCGAAACTTTTCTTCAAATGTCCATTGATCCTACCCAGGAGATTATGAAAATGAGGTCCGTTCAAAACTGTATATATATATATATATATATATATATATATATATATATATATATATATATATATTTGTCTGTTACCGCTCTAGCGGTCGCAATTTCTGTCTTATCGTTACCAAACTTGATATATAATTGTTTTATACAAAAAGAATGATCAAGTTTGTTAACCTCTGAAATCGGACTAGGGGGAGTGGGGGTTTAGAGGAAGAGAATTTCTAAAATTCTTAATATATCCGTTACTATGCGTCGGATCAAAAAATAGTATGGAACCCATTTTATAGAACATTTAATGTTCTATAATTATTGTTATGTGCATGTTTTCATTATCTAGATTATTTACTGAGATATTTGCATTTTATAGTTTTCGGTTTTCAGTAAAGCCCCGCTCCTACTCATCTCATATTAACAATATTCTATTATGTTATGTAACACTGTATTTGAAGCGCTTAAATACCAAATATTGTTCTCATTGAACCTTTAAGTTTTGAGAAAAATGCAAATACATGGCGCACGTGGAAAATCTGCTTAGTTAACGCAACCCCTGCGTGACGGACTTTTTTTATTCATTCAAGCCGAAAATTATTTTTATTGTTCAGTAAAGATTTTTTTTCTTCCTTCCACGGAGTAAAAAAAGTATTGTTAAATATGACAACATCTAATTATTATCAGCTAAATATTGTCATATCTTGGTGATATATCAAAATATCAGTCCATTCCGGTGACCTTGACCTGATGACGAGTTCCCTTGCGGAACCAGAACAGTTATTTTTTGCACTGGCGAAAAGTAGTTTCCCAAGTAGAGCTTTAAATAAACGAGACCGTAACGAAATACTTCTCTGCTGGTGTAATATTTTGTGAGCCACAAGGTCCAAGCGTGACTTTGGATCGTAATAATCCCAGAGTGTGTGACACCGTTTGTGTTTCTGAAAACGGACTAAAATAACTAGAGATTTTTCTGCAAATTATTTTTGCATCTCGAAGCACATGAGAACTAACGACCACTAAGTTTCAAGCGAGGGCCTGTTTTTGATTTCCTTTGTCGTAAAATTAACTTTATTTACACATAAAAGTGTGTCACTGCCGTTTTGAGATTTTCCAAGTGCTGAAATCTGACTTGCTGATCATCTCCTCTCACCATCTATTCTATATTTCTCCCACAATAAAACACATGTGTAAACAGGAATTGAAATGTTAGCTGAATAAAATCTTTAGTGATTGAGGTTGATACCAAAAGAAAAAAAAAAGAAAATAGGAATACCTCGGTATTCGAGTTTGAGTTAGATAAACCGCGTATAGAAGAACAATAGCTAACTACCTAAAATTCAACAGTATTTGTTACATAAACGTTTTCCACCCCATAATCAATTAATCTCCCCTTCCCCTAGGCTGATATCAAAAAGTCCGTCACGCAGGGGCTGCGTAAACTAAGCAGATTTCCAAAGTGAAGTTTTATAATAGAGTAATCTGCCCAATAACAACTGCAGTATAAGGGATCACTAAACCTATTCACGAGGGACGAATAGTTTAGGGAAACGGCCGCCAGAGCTCTCGGCGGAATGTCCCGAACATACCAGACTCCTGCCGACCACGCACAGAATACATATGCACATATCTCGGTTAATATTCAAGATACAGAATAAATGTATAGAACAATATTTATAGTAAATTTAATTTGCAATAAGATTGATTCGGGTCTTTTCTACTTTACCCACTCGTGCTACTATTTAAATACTTACTTGGTTACTTTCTCAAGTAACAGTTACCTAGCATTAGTGAAAACATATGTTCCACTAGCTAAAGGTTAGGCTTGGTTTAGTGTGCTTTGTGTCTTCAAGGTGTTAAGCATAAAAATGAATCTCATTGAGCAAGCAAATTGGCTCAGCTCGTAAGGCAGTTCGGTTCTTACAAAAACGTGCCATAATTCACACGAAAAGGAGGTGCCCAAGAAGACACTGGATGAGGCTATATTTTCATCAGGATCGTTTACCAGTATGGCGCTGCTATAAGAAATGTTGCAGGTATGAAATTAGCATTTACAGGGATACTTGAATATCTCATAGCAGGCTCGGACTGGAAAAGGCTATTCTGTTTATATATTCCTGGACGAAGGGCTACACAACCACAAAGTTTTGTAGGGATGAATTAAAGATGTCCGCAAATACTATAACAGACTGGAAGAACTACATGCGTGAGGTGTGTGCTTCAGACATATTAAGCAACCCTATACTCGTAGTTTTTGGTGGCCCCGGTTCTCATGTAGAAATCGATGAAAGCTGCTTCACGCGAAGAAAATACAACCGAGGCAGGTTATACCCCAATCAAAGGGTATTTGGAGGAGTGTTCCAGATAGAACTGCAGCAACTTTAACAGACTGCATCAGAAGTGCGATCCGACCTGGAACTATGATATATTCAGACTGATTCAGATCGTATCATGGACTAAAGAAGCTGCCTGGAATGTATTACAAGCATTACACAGTAGACCACTCTAAAAACTTTGTTGACCTAAAAAGAGGAGCGCATACTCAAAGAATAGAGTCTGTTTGGTCTAGTGTCAAACGAAGAAACAAGGTGGAGTGTGGTACTAGAAGATCTATGTTGGATTCATATCTCTTCGAGTGGATGTGGAGGAGGAGATATGAAAAGGAGGATTTATTTATGAAAATCCTAGAGGGTATTGCTCGTTATTGGTCTCGTAAATGTTAGTTGTTTTTTTTTTTTGATCTTTTTATGTTGTTTAATTGTTTCTCTAGAAATAAACACATGTTCTAACCGTATTATATTATTTATAAATCACAGTTGAATCACTGTTATTCACATTCAGAAAATGAGTGGGTAAAGTAGAAAAGACCCATTGATTCTATACAATTTTTCGATTTGATGCATAATAAAGGAGGTATTTTGAATTTTCAAAAATCCCCCCTCAAACCCCCCCCCCCTCCCACTTGTTCGATTTCCATTAACGAGCTTGATCTTTCTTTTTACATAAAACAATTAAATTGTTTGGTAACGATCAAACAAAAATTCTGACCGCTAGAGCGTTAACAGACAAATATATATATATATATATATATATATATATATATATATATATATATGTATAATTTTGAACGGACCTCATTTTCGTCATCTCTTGAGTATGATAGATGGACATTTGAAGAAATTTTTGAAACTCGCGTCATGAGTATTACCTCAATAGCTGATTTCCCTTAAGGGAAATCTGCTAAAACAACCTAATATAATCATTATTTTTCTAAGAAACGGTTAAATATCGAGTCTGGAAGATAATGGAAAATATTTCCATATATCTCACTGTTCAATGAAAACAATATTTGGTGTTTAAGGTTCGAATAATGTGTTTCAGATGTAACAGCTTAAAAAATCACTAAAAAAATCAAATATCTCAGTAAATAATCGAAATAGTGAAAAAATGTGCATAACAACATTTATAGAACATTAGATTTTCATTACGATTGGTTCTATACAAGTTTTCGATCCGATGCATAATAACGGAGATATTAAGAATTTTCGAAATTCTCCCCCGCTAAACCCCCTGGTCCGATTTCAGCCATTAACGAACTTAGTCTTTCTTTTTGTAAAAAAACGATTATATATCAAGTTTGGTAACGATAAAACAAAAATTGCGACCGCTAGAGCGGTAACAGACAAATATACATACATATATATATATATATATATATATAGGTAGATAGATATATGTTATGTAGATAGATAGATATATATACAGTTTTGAACGGACCTCATTTTCTTCATCTCCTGGGTAGGATTGATGAACATTTGAAGAACAATTTCGAAAAACGCATCATGAGTACAATCTCAATAGCTGATTTCCCTTCAGGGAAATCTGTTAAAATGTATATAAGAACACTTATAGTAAATTAAATCTGCGATAAGATTGATTTTAAATAATTTTTAGATCCAACTTATAATAACCACCAATGTTTGATTTCAGCCATTAAAGAACATTGTCTTTAGTCTTACATAAAATGTTTATAGATATAATTAATAAAGAAATTAATAGTAACAACATTTTAAAAACACTCTAAAAGAACACATAAACTGCACAAAAACATCAACGAGACATTCCTTTAAATACGACAATAAAGAAATGAAGAAGAACTTTGATAAGAGAGGAAACACAGAAGAGATATTAGGTCAAAGAAAGTTAGCTGGACGCGATAATAGACACTACTTCTTTGAACTAACTTTGTAGAGGGGGACTACCCTCCAGGCTGGAATGGGCATTTCACTCTCCCCCTCTTCCTGGATATTCAAGTTCCGGGAGTTCTCTGCTCCAGCTTCATACAAATTTTTGAGAGCAAGTGAGCCAAAACCAAAGGGCTTCCATGGCCTAAAGTTCTCGGATTTCCACGTACTTAGGTGCTTCAGTCACTTTATTAAAAGATTTCCCTTAAAAGAGATCTGCTATTGAGTTGGTACTCATCACTGTGAAAACTATGTCTGTATCTAGTACTGTAATTTACAATGAATCAGAATAATTTTTACCTTAATCAATCAAATTTTAGTAGTCCAAGAATTTAAGGCGGGGAGGGGAGGGGGTCACTAGAACATATTTGCATGTATCACATATAATAAAGGTCTCTAGAAAAGAATATTTGGTATTTAAGCTTCGAATAATGTGGTTTATTACATAACAGAGTTTTGTTTATGTAACATGAGTAGAAGTGTGGGTTTAATGAAGGCTGAAAACTGAAAAATGCAAATATCTCGGTTAATATTCAAGATAGAGAATAAATGTATAAAACAATATTTATAGTACATCTTATTTACAATAAGTTTCATTCCACACGTCTCGGCCAACTGATATTACGCCAGTGAGGAACTGAAGAAAACAAATTTACACTATTTATTAATTCTTTGCAATCCTAAACAATAAAAATTGAATCTCTTAAGAATATAGCAGTACTCAGTAGTAGATTAAACTAATTGTATATGTATTTCGTCTAGAAAGCAAAGTTATACAATTTATTATTGACAGCTTACAAGCTGTTGTATTAGTTAGAAACTGGTGTTGAGTATATACAGAGTTAAATAGTTATCTTCTTTAATGCAAGTAAGGTGAGACTTCATAGGTATTTACCTTATCTATAAGAGCAGATGCCCAAACGTGGTCCTTATCATTTAGTAAAAAAGTGTAACACATTAAAAGTAAAATGTAAATAATGAATACTTTGATCTTCCCACTCCCCGTGATTTCTTGGATGGAAGATGTTAGCTGTGGAAGTTTTTTAAATCTAAAAATACTCGCACCTTCTTATATTTAGATGAACCCACGTCAATTCTTACTCATTATCAGAAATTAGTGCAAGCATTTATATTTGGCATTTGACTAAATGCAGGTTTTGAAGATTCTGGGGCATTTCAAATTTCCTAAAAATAATATGCGCACTCACTGGACTCAAAACGTTCTGGACCGAGCCCAGCCGAATATTAATATAACTAAAACGTTTGATAAAAAAAAAAATACTATATCTATTGAATCACTTATAATAATAACACATTTTGATTCAGTTTTTAATGGAATTAATCGGAGATAGTGGTATACACATTCAATTTATATTCTAATAGTTTTACAATTTAATTTGATATATTTGCGAAAAAAACATTGATAAGTTTAATAGGAAATATAATAATACAATTCACTAATAGGTTAAAGCGAATGGTAGACATGACATAAAAAAACAAAGACGATTTCATTGAGTATAAGTGGTTTACCAAAACGAATCTTCAACGAGAATAATTAATTTTACGTTTTATTGTACATGTGAAGGTTTCGAACCAGACGGCTGATGATTGGATTTAGTTTGTACAAGCAGAATGTCTGTCACCTTTTCTATCAATTGAAATCGTGGCAATATGTGGGCTCAGTCAGTAGTTCCTTCAAGTCGTGCGGAATGTTTAAGTAAGTTCGTAATCTGCATTCTGTTAGTAGCAACACATTTTACCTTTTAGAATTAAGTGTTTCGATTATGGTAATTAATAATATACTTAGTTGCTGCCTCGCTTCCTATGGTATAGTGGGTAATGAATTAAGGAGGAAAACATGTGGAATACAAAAAATAATTTAGAAACTATATTTTTAAGAGTCGTTGGTAGGCGGGGCCAATCAATAGCTCCTGTAAACTATATGAAGCCATAGGTTTCCCAGATTTTCTAGATGAGGAATTTTTAAAGTATAGTATTGTATTCGTCCGCGATGCATGATATTATGATTTTTCTTCACAAGATACATTTTAAACATGAAGGTTCTCATTACAATCTTTAAGAAGCTTGTCAGCCCAAAATATTATGAAAGTGTTGCAATGATTAGCTTTCCTGGGACGCCAACAAAAGCAAACATGAGACGCTTCTCAAGTACAGAAATTTTAGAGCTAGTCCAAAACTTAAAATAGGTCTGTAAATATCTGTATATGACGTATATAGAGGAGAATAATTACTTATGTAACCGTAGTCACATAGACTTCAACATCCTGCAAGTTAAAAAAAAAAATGTTTTTTTTTAAAACTCAGAAGGCTGAATGAAATCAACTAAAATCTTTGTGTTAATACTAAGTAAAAGTTTAAGCAATAGAAAGTAAATCTCCTTTCCCGTTGATATGAAAAAAAATTAAGGGCAATCACTAAGCTGTAGCTATACCTCAGAGAGCACTGTCGTCACTGGCTGATAGTCGAGTATAACAGGGAAGTTCTTTCGATGAGAGAGCTCCTTCTTCAAACCAGCCTGGATTAGTTATCTGTGATTCAATAAGTTGTATAGGCCTGTTATCCATACCAGGTTGTTTCTAGTTTTAGTCCAGGTGAGTGTGTTACATCTTAAGTCTGGTAAAACGAAGAGTGGAGGGGCTCAGGTTAGCCATGTGAGTTAAAGCGTCGACCTTTATCGCACATGGTAAACCTTGAGTGGCGAGTTCGATTCTCGCCTGGGCAAAGGAAATTATTTAGTGACAAAATTCATTAAATAACATCCTAAAATACCACTCTGGGTAGAAAAGAGTGGTAACCTGTAGATAACCAGTCCCAATTAGCGTTAGTTGCAAAAATGTGGACGTTAATAAATTATAATAATAATAACGAAGAGTGGATTATACATGTGTCCAGGTAAATTGTTTGTCTTGTGATAGCTCAGCCAGGGGCAATGGTCTTTATTCACAGGTATGCTAACTGTATCATACATACTAGGGGCACATGCCCCTAACTGTTTATAAACTAAACTGGTTTCACATTTCTGATGTTCAAAATAAAAGTAGGTTTAGTAAAACAGATTTCAACCATTCATGTAAAGCCATTCATGTCGAGCAGATTATTTTATAAATTTATAGGCCCATACATTTTGTTAATCACTACTAGATGTCGATAGTTCTTAACTTGAAGTTTCTAGTGTACCCCCACTATCTACTCTTATGATCATTGCCTGAATCTATTACATAAGTGAGTTAATTTTCAAGTATGTGTAACACAAGGTTCATACCAACAGAGAAGTCAATGTGTGATGAACATTTATAAACATCGCAGAGCTCTGCATTATTGATATTGTATACATTTAAATAATTTTCTTCTTTTTTATTATTTTCGTTGAGACATATTAGTTTAATGCATCGGGGAATGGACGAAATTTCATCCATTGCATCGGGGGAAAATACTTTTATTAACTTCAAATCGACATTATTGTAAGTTTAAAAAAAAAATAAAATTGAAATTTGGGCTATATGGATCTACAATTAAAAGGGTATTTTTAGACCTTTATACGTGTAAATTGCCCCGGAAAGCCAATAAAATATCAATCTATTATAACTTAAAATTCTTTGGATATTTCCGAGATTCAAAATACCACCAGTGACAGAGTATCAAGAGTGGCTAGGACTAATAATATTAAAGGGAGTGAGAATAGCCCAGCCCGCCAGCATACCTCTCTCCTGGCATGTGTCCCACCTCAGATCGAGATATCGATTATAACTCACCTATTGACTAGGGCTAGTCGAAACTAAACACAACCATGTGCATGTATACATACATACATACATATATATATATATATATATATATATATATATATATATAAACAGAAAATGATAGTTTACATATTTGTGTGTGAAGTTTTCATGCACTGGCTAAAGTATAAGAATTTTTTGTTTTATACTCCCTTAATTGAAACATAAGTAAATAAATTCAGATCAATCATAGCTAGTAATATATATATATATATATATATATATATATATATATATATATATAAATATCACATAGACTAGAGTCCCCTAGGAGGACTTAGATCTCTGACATCACTTCTTTCTTTTCTTTTTTCTCCTCATAGAAACCCAATGGGAAGTTATTTTTTTGAGTACATGTTTGGCATATTACATGTAGTTGGCCACATGGCGTATTACATGTATGATTATGTTTAAATACATTTTTACAGTATATACTATTTAATGGGTGATTACCATATAATGAAATATAACAAAAAATAAAGATAAAATAAAATTATGGAATAAGATAACAAGATAATTACAAATAAAATTATAGAATAAGATATCATGATAATTACAAATAAAATTATGGAATAAGATAACAAGATAATTACAAATAAAATTATAGAATAGGATATCATGATAATTACAAATAAAATTATGGAATAAGATAACAAGATAATTACAAATAAAATTATAGAATAAGATATCATTATAATTACAAATAAAATTATGAAATAAGATAACAAGATAATTACAAATAAAATTATAGAATAAGATATCATGATAATTACAAATAAAATTATGGAATAAGATAACAAGATAATTACAAATAAAATTATAGAATAAGATAACAAGATAATTACAAATAAAATTATAGAATAAGATATCATGATAATTACAAATAAAATTATGGAATAAGATAACAAGATAATTACAAATAAAGTTATAGAATAAGATATCATGATAATTACAAATAAATTTATGGAATAAGATAACAAGATAATTACAAATAAAATTAATAAATGAAAAGAAAACCAAATTAAATAAACTTAAACTCAACGGATTTTCTCTTCTTTAATTTGCGAGTCTAGTCAATTATAATTCTATTTCCCCATAATTGACTTCATGAGGTCATTATTGTGTTTAACAAATAATATAAGAGTTGGTTCTGGCAAATTGCCTCTTTTTAAAAGTATATTCATTATGAAATGTGATTATATGTTGAGCAGTCTTAGAGTATATGTAAAAAGTTTGTGTTGTTTGTGTGTAGTAGTACATTTGTCATTGTCTTGAATTTTAAATCTAGTTAAATAATGTCCTGTCTGTCCGTGTTCCGTAAGAAATGTTGTGCACTAGTAATTCCCACTTCTAGCCCCAGCAACCGCAGTCTACGGTTCCTGATTGCACAGATGACTTCAAGTTCCCTATAAAACACTATTTGTTCGGCATTGCTTCTGAAGAGATATTTTTCAGGTATCTCTCATATGGTTCTATAAAAGTCCTTAAACCGAAAAAAATAATTTTCATTACTAACAACAGTATACACTGTTGACGTCAGCACATAACACAATAACTCACGAGTCGATAACTCCAACCACTGGCCAAATCGCTGATTCTCAACTAAACTAACTAATTATCCTTTTGAGGCTATTCAACAAATTACGAATGAATACTAAACACTTTTAATAAATTCGTCTTAACATACATGTAAGACAAATTCCACTCGAGTTGGATTTCCCCCAAATATGAATTTCAGCCCAGTTTTCTTGAGATTATAACCTTTCTGAGAAAAAGATAATGTAAAAAGTGAAGTGCTGATAACAGAATCAGCCAAAGTTACTGCCCATTTTTATTTCGACAAAATAACTTAGCCCTAAGAAATACTGAAAAAGTAAAAAAATAATTGAATTTAGCTGATGACAAATTTAGAATTCACAAAAATTTGTACTAATAGATAATGACAGAATATTAAGAAAGTTGTTGAATACCTAATGAAGTAACCTTTTTGCCGGTTGGATTAATCTTCCCTGGAGTAAAATGTATTTCAGAAAACTGAGAATAAAACCCTCCAAATAATAACGAAAGAAAAGTCATAACCAACATTCACATACGATTGTAAAAAAAGTGTCGTACATTTATTATCGATTTATAATAATCATACAAAATTATTGGAACCCTTCATCTTTTGAAAAGTTTCACAAGCAAACTTTTAATTTTTTATTAATCCATACAATGACTAGCTGAATTCCAGATATAAATGATTTGAACAGATAAATAAATGTAATCTAAATTCCGAAACTTGTACATTCGTTTTAGCTACTATAAACTGCTATATTTTATCCAGCTGTCTTGATTTCTTCCCCATATCATTCATTGGAAAATGATAGTGATATTTTCATACTTACCTGCCATATTAAACTTTTTTAGGAGGAAAATAAACCTTGTTTGTTCATCCATATAAATTGGTTTCAATACCATCCTGATCTCTAAGCAGAAATATATTTTCACTTAATGAGCTCGTAACAAACGAAATTTCCTTACGGACTTTGAACATACATTCATTGGGTTGCTTATGAATGAAAGGCATTTTAAAAACTCTCGTTATATTCAAAATCAGTCACGGTACAATTGACGTCAATGAAAATTTACAAAGGGTTTCATTTTTTTATTATTTTTAGCTCCCTTTTAACAAACCCCCTTTACGGAATTTGGAAATAAATGGCGAGAATCGAATTGTAGTTAGAAGCGAGTGTTTCCCGAGGTCCTTAATAAAAATAGGTAACAGCAAACACCGGTGAACTCCCTTAAAGCGCCTTGGGGACCCTTTGCCCGAGTTTTTCTAATGCAAACACTTCACCGATTTTATTCGCCTCTTTTCCCTCTCTACAAAAACGGGTTGGCTATAAAAGCTCCCTTTAGTGAACCAGTCTCGCCATCTCCATCGCTCTCTCCATTACTCTAAAAACACTCCCTGACTTTTATATTAAAAAAAAAAAAAATCTTAACTATTACTGGACTACACTTCAAAATAAAGGCCAATTTAAATTCTCTTTACAAGTCGTAACGCGAGTCGTGGAGCTGTGATTTGCGAAGTACGTGCAAAAGGATTTTTTTTTTCCAGCAGAGCGATTCTCCGTCACTCCAAGATTAATGCAATAAATTAAAAGACTACGCCTTCAACTATGTAAATAGAACCATTAAGGCACACCATGTTGTCAAATTGACTTTAAACACTAAAATTCACAAGAAAAACGATCCAAATAAATTATAATGGAAAAATGAAATTGCGGAATGACCGCTTTTAAATTAAGTCATATGTTAACCCATAGTAAGCCTAGAGTAAAATAGCATATATATATATATATATATATATATAGATATATATATATATAGATAGATAGATAGATAGATAGATAGATAGATAGATAAATAGATAGATAGATAGTTTTAGTTATATTACATTATATGGTTTGTGACTAATTCTTAATGACATTTAAACATTCTAAAACGCAATGAAATAAAGTCTTCCTCTTGATGTATTTTTAAATAGTAATTTTTTAATATACTTTTGGATATGCTTATTTATGCCAAGAGCAACATAATATAATGCATAGCAATGGATATAACGCCACCTACTAACAATAGCTTTCATGGATAACTCAGCGAAATTAGAGGTAGAAATCTTCTAACAGAAATTGTAGGAACTGTTTGATGTTTACAACCAAGCAATTACAAAGAAAGGAGAAAAAAAAATGTGAAAACAGCTTTTACCAAATCAAATCCTGAACAAAATCTATTTCATAACAATAAAACTCGAACTCTTAGACAAAATTGGTTTTGGGAATTCGGTTACTTTAAGAGGGTGGCGTTTGTAGGTCAGTGGTTGGGCACTGTGCTGTAAATAGGAGATGCTGGCGCATCAAGTTATCCTCCATTGCACGTCCTTTGGTCGTTTCTTTTCGTCCCCTTGTTAGTTTCGGTTCAAATCAGAACTCTTCCTGCTTACAACTATCAGTTGTAGACTATATGTACAGAAATAAGCAATTACAAGGCGAAGCCTTCATATATATTACACTAAAAAACTATCACTCGTATTGTAAATTGTATAGGATCCATCTTATTGTAAATTATATTGTCTATTGGTTGTTATATACGTTTCTTCATTATCTTTATTATAAGCTGAGATATTTGAAGTATTTACTTTTCACCCTTAAGTAAACCTCCACTCCTAATCATGTCATAATAACAATCCGCAATTGTACCATGAAGCATTTTACTTGAAGCTTAAACACAAAATATTGTTCTCATTGATCTTTTACTTTGTGAAATACAGGCAAAAACGTAGTGTATTGATCAGATTGAGATTTTTCGATCTGTATTGGGCAATGTCTATCTGATCTATACCATACTCAATGCTTAATCGTTTTATTCTATTCTAATGTTCATATTTTCAATGGCCGAATTCGGATCAGAAATACAGGTGCGGGGTGGGGGGGGGGGTCTGAACTTAGAAATACCTCTTTTATGAAGAGCCTGATCAAAAAGTTTTATAGAACCAAATTTGTTACAATATTTATGGTCTACAATTTTTGCACTATTCATTTATTCGCAACTCTCTCGTAAGAAATTTAAACGTATTTTATGTTTTCAGCCTTCAGTGAACCCCCAACTTCTTCTGTTCGGATAAACACAGAATATATGGTGTGATGTGATTAGTAGTATGTCATACCAGGACTTGGGAAATCTGCTTAGTTTACGCAGCCCCTGAGTGACGGACATTAAATTTGAAAATGGAACAGAGTTCGTTAATCATCTCAACCAAGAAGGAGAGGAATATTGGATAGCACGAAAATGCAAAATTGCTCGTTCCTCCCTCCCTATTCGGGATACAGTTTATGTATGTATACAGAATACTTTAAAACAAAGATCTAGTAAGACATTTTGTTATGATACTTCGAAGGAGTGAAAACCAAAATCGTAAATTGTGTGTAAAAGCCTTTTTTTTCACTATTATTGAACTATATATTTTGTTCTAATGCGTTTATGACATCTCTAAAGCTAGTACACCACTAAATGTGCTTGACAGGTTAAATATGTCTTAAATAATTTAATGCTACCTTCTTTTATGCTCAGTTTAAATATAAAGTGATTTTATTATGTGCAAAACTCATAAAATAAATCGTTGTCCCGCACTTAGTAATCAACCTGTAAATAACCCATTCTTATTAGCTTAAGTCGCACGAACGTGAAATATTAAAAATATAACTGGTTGTATAAAAAGGAAGGAACATAAAATTTATGTTAATTTTTCATAGAATAGTTTCTCTTGTTTTCATAGTAAATATACCAAAGATGTTTATTCTAGAACAGATCGTCTTATCGCGTGTCATGATGGAATTTTCAATAAACAATTAATATACTTGGAAATTTTACTTAGTATCCAAAGTCCCCCAAAGACTTCTTCTTGAACTTCGAATACGAAGCTTTTACATATTTAAAGAAAACACATGCCTTAAAAATGAGAATTTTCTTTTTTAAAAAAACATTACTCGGCGTAAGTTTTTATTGTTCCTAAGGGGGGAGGGGGTGGATTCAGTAAATTAGAATGAATTAAAGGAAAGTATCTCCCTCCTTCGGAAAAGAAAATGAAAACAAATAAAAATGAAAAAAAAAATGACTAATTAGTATCCATTAGCTTTGGGCAGGGAAACTTTTTCCATCAGTATAATTAAGAATGTAGTGGAAAGCGACTTCCAAGAATTTAATTGTCAATGAACATCTGACCCTTTCCTCAAAAAAATTCCTCATTTACAAAACCTTTTGAAGGATGTGTAATGAAATATTTACAGTAAATAAAATTTTAAAGTTACGTAAGGTAGAAACAGGGGCCTAACAATTCCAATGCTTGCCATTTAGTGAAAGCGTCAGTTACAGAGTGCCACCAGTTCGGAATAAATAGTAGCTTTTTGAAAAGTCCGAAATGCGCCAGCTGATTTAACTTGGCAGATTTCTCGTGTGTTATTTATTATGCATTCCTGGTACGTTTCCAAACGTCAGACGGATTAATACATCTAACATTCAATTTTGCGTGTCTCCTTTCGTAAAGGCTTAACGTAGACAAGCTTTAAAATGAAAGCCTAGACATAAGATATTCCTTTTTAAATAATTTACAGAAGTCTGAAAACTAAAAATTATAAATACATTCGTAGACATTTGACATTGAGAACATCTACAGTCCAATGATTTTGTAAAACAACGTGAGCAATAATATATATATATATATATATATATATATATATATATATATGTGTGTGTGTGTGTGTGTGTGTGTGTGTCTGTGTGTGTGTGTGTCTGTTTCTGTGTGTGTGTGTGTGTGTGTGTGTGTGTGTGTGTGTGTGTAGAGAGAGAGAGAGAGAGAGAGAGAGAAGGAGAGCGGTAGATGGGGAGAGAGACGGGGGTGAGAGAGAGAGAGAGAGAGAGAGAGAGAGAGAGAGAGAGAGAGAGAGAGAGAGAGAGAGAGAGAGCGAGAGGGGGGGGGGAGACAGAGGGGGGAGAGAGACAGAGGGAGAGAGAGAGACAGAGGGAGAAAGAGAGAGAGAGAGAGGGAGTGGGAGAGAGAGGGGGAGAGAGAAAGAGAGAGGGAGAGAGAGGAGAGAGAGAGAGAGAGAGAGAGAGAGAGAGAGAGAGAGAGAGAGAGAGAGAGAGAGAGTGACATGTCTAGCAAACTAGTTCGTCATAGGGTTGCTAAACACATCTTGAATACAGTAAGATCTTTTATAAGCATCTCTTTTATGTTGGCATTATGTACCTCACAATGTGAGTTGATAAAAATGTCACAAACGTGTTCTAATAATATGCGATGCCCAAAACATATCTAGTCACCTGTATTAAAGGTTTTACTCAGATATCATGACTTTCTGATATTTCTTCATAACCGAATTCATGGAATTCACTGTCCATTATTTATTAAACAACTGGAAAGCAGTGATATGTCAATTTTGGGCAGTTCGATACAACACAATTTGTGTCACGCAAAGCATGGGAGTACAACCACCGTATTGATGTATACCGTTGTTACAGGATGGATTTTCGGTATTTTCCACAATGGGTACAACAGCACCTTACATGCGAATGCCCATGTTTGCTATTCCGTTAACTCATTTTAAGAATTCTGATATTTTTAGACAGTCCCGCAACTCTGGCTACACATGAATTGCATTGATTTTTTTTCGTGGTAAGTAGAGATTCCTCAGATGTAGAATAGGTGTTTCTGGAATAACCCCTCTTGATCTTATAAAAATCTTAAGTTTTAAAGGTTGTTAAAATTAGAAATACCAAATAAAATTACAAAGTAACATTAATAAAATCTTCCATGTTACAAATAGTCTGCAATAGACAATATAAAATCTAGAAATATCAATGAGCACTTAATTATCAATTGATGACCATGTCATCTTTAATTAAAAATAATGAACATATAATTATTGGAGAATCTTTATTAATTCCAATTTTTAGTGTATTTTTTTTATTGTTTGAATCTGAGGAACCAGTCTTCTATTGACTTAGAAACAGATTACTTAGCTAGTGAGGAAATAAATTTTCTTATGAGGAAATCCTCCCAAAACATAGTCATAGGTAGATTCTGATCTAGGATATGATATCCTACCTCAAATCAGAAGCATGTTTTCCTAAGAGAAAGAAGAGTCTCAGGATGGAGAACTTAAGACAACCTGAATAAAAATTACTGAGAAATCTGCCACACACTCTCAGAAATAACTGATTGTTTTTATATCCTGATAACTTATTCATTTATATGAGTTCCACAATCCTATATTCAAAGAACAAAAAATGTCTAACAAAACAGGTGTGATGGCATTTAGGTTTCTCCCATAAAACAAAATAAATTTTATTCTCTGGAAAAATAGAAAATTTATCACTATATATCACCCACAACTGAAGGGGTTCTAATTTAATCCAAACAGTTTAAATTGAAAAATAATAATTCACAAAAAATAAATTATAACAATTTGTGGTGGGTGAGCTGACCAAAGTTCATTGTTTATGCTTTCATTTCATAAATCAGATTAATATTGAATTGCGGTAGTGTAGCATATTCATCAGCCAAAACATAAAACATTCATGACTCCAATTAACTCAAACCCTTTCAGATTGTTTAATTTGATTAAAGATTGATCCCTTTTGGCTGCTAGCTAAATCTTGAGATATATTACGTGATATGAGATAATTATTTGAAATAAATCAAACAAAATCAAAAGCATTGAACAAAATATGTATAAACCAGAAACTTATCAAAACCGATTTCGAAATAAATTGGTGTATGAGGTTTTTTTTTTTAAACGTTACTATTATTATTTTGTATATTTACACCAATCAGCTATAGAGTTCACGGTTAAAAAGTCACAAAAATTGATTATTTTAATTAAAGTATAAAACTATTTTTATAACTAGTCAGATGTAAAACTAAGAATGGGTGAGGCTGAACAGCAGCTATTGCTGCTGTGGAAGTTACAAAGTTCAAAAAACAAGTACCATGTATAAAGAAAAAAGTCGGTCACGCAGGGGTTGCGTAAACTAAGCAGTTTTCCCACGTGAAGTTTTACAATTGAGAAATCTGCCTAATAAGAACAGTAGTAATAAGGAATCTCTAAACCAATTCACGAAGGACGAACAGTTACGGAAACGGCCGCCCTAGCTCTTGGCGGAAAGTCCCGAACATAGACGACTCCTGCTGACCACACACAATGCAAATTCAAATATCTCGGTTAATATTCAAGATACAGAATAAATGTATAACAGAATATTTATAGTACATTTAATTTTCAATAAGATTGGTTCTATACACCTTTTTGATCCGACCTATAGTAACGGAGATATATCGAATTTTCGAAAATCCCCCCTCTAAACCCCCTCCCACTGGTCCGATTTCGGCCATTAACGAACTTGATCTGTCATTTTGCATAAAACGCTTAAATATCGAGTTTGGTAACGATCAAACAAAAATTGCTGCCGCTAGAGCGTTAACAGATATGTATATAGTTTGGACCGGACCATATTTTTGCCATCTCCTGGGTAGGAACGAAGGACATTTAAAGAAATTTTACGAAAATCGCGTCATGAGTACGACCTCAATAGCTGATTTTCCTCAAGGTGGCATTATTATATTTATATCGTTCTTAATTGGTGAACTTTAAACGTAGACTAAATTATTCAAGTTATGTCACGCAGAAGCTGCGTAAAATAGGTATATTTCTCTCACACTGGGGATAAAAATCTGATGAACAGAAGTGGGGCTCATTGAAGGCTGAAATCAAGAAAGCATGAATAACACGTTTATGGTTTGTGTTACGAGCATACATTTACAACAAAAGTATTAACAACAATTGTAGAGCACCAATAGTTGAACGAGATTGGTTCCATAACATTTTTCAATCCAGAGCATCACAAGGAAGAAATATATTCCAGACCCAATTTCAGCCATTAATGGATATGATCTTTAGTGTTGAGTCAAACGGTTAAATATCAATTATGGTATAGATTAAATAAACATTTTCGAGTCAAGAGCGTAAACCCATATTTAATAAGAAGACGAATTTGAATTTATCTAACATAATAATGACAAGTTGAAAAGAATTTGTTTGGTAAAACACGTTTCATCTTATATTGACCCATTGTTAATGTTGGATGACCAAAAACGAAGGGGGAGGTTGCTGGAGGCTATAAATTAAAAAATAAAAATATTTCGTTTAATATAAGTGCTAAGATTAACCGTGTGAACTAGAGAAATAGTGTACGGAATATAATTCATAGAAAATTAAGTTAAAAAGACTTAGTAGATAGCACAGATGGGCATTTTTCGAAATTCGTCTCATGAGTACAACCTCGAAAGCTGGGTGATTTCCTTTAAGCGAAATCTGATAGGAGCAAATAAAATAATAATAACGAAGAGTAGAAAACTTAAAAGTATAAAAGAATGAATTAGTTTTCTATTATGGGGAAATATTCCTTTGAATTCAATATTCTTTTGATCACTACTGAAATATAATTCCGAAAGAAGTGTTATACACCACTAATAACCCTGCTATACTTTACTAGAGCCATTTGCACCTTTTGAGATTTCATTTATATTCCGCCCTTTTTTTAAAGCTTTTAAAAGAGGAGGCCGATCACTTTGATAGCAGATTACATAAAATGGGAATTTGAAAAGCTTCTAATGAACATCCACCGGGTTTAAAAATTGCAAATCACATTAAATAAGGAAAAATCCTTTTTTCGCCTAAATAAGATTAGGAGAGAGTGAGAGGCTGCCGCCGCTACGCTCTCAAAGTCCAGCCCTCTCGCATAAATTTAGGCGCTTCTTATTCTACAAAGACCAATTTCTGTCTGCTTTGAAATAAACTCAGCTGTACTTGATATTCTGACCAGCTTAAAAAAATGTTTACGCCCTGAGAGAGGAATCTGGGTATTCTGAAAATTTAGTGCAACACTGTACCTACTAAGCTACAGATACGACTATGCGCCCGTAAAATATATATATATATATATATATATATATATATATATATATATATATATATATATATATTGCTACGTTTTATTACAAAAACCAGTAATAAACGTTGTTAATAAGAGTTCTTTTGGAGTGCAAAGTATGATGTATTTCAGTAAGTCAATATTTTACTTAAGCATTGGAAACCTTTGCTAAATATTTTGTATTAATTTAAAAATAAATAAATAAATAAAATAACATTTTACCCTAAGATGCCTTATAAAAACCATGTTGTGTAATAACTTCTTATGTACTTTAATTATGAGAACATATTTTTATATTTTTAATAAATGAAAGTTGTTTTGCAAAACACTAAGTGATTTAATGCTTAATATGCATATAAAATAAGTGCTCTCAAGTATATGCACGTACAAAGGTTCGCTGAATAATTAATAATAATTAATTCTTTGATGGCAAATAAATATAATTGAACAATTTTAATTTTCAGACGGAGTGGCACCCCTTAGGGGTTGCGGAGGACAGGCCTCGGAAAAACAGTGAGTATAACAGTAAAATTATCCATTTCTTATTTTTAATATTTCTATTCATTTTTCCTCCCTCCATAAGCATATACGTAAATAAATACATACATGCATCTGTTTACACACACACATATATATTTAATCATATATCTGTGTGTGAGTGGGGGGGGGATGCCGTTGGCTGTGGGGGGCTTGTGTAAATCTGATGCTACCTCCAGTACGGATCTGAGCGCGCTAGAGCTGAGGCGACTGTGTATTAGCGAGTCCATACGTCTATCAGCTCCAGAGCGCGCTAGAGCTGAGGCGATTGTGTATTAGCGAGTGCATACGTCTATCACCTCCAGAGCGCGCTAGAGCTGAGGCGATTGTGTATTAGCGAGTGCATACGTCTATCAGCTCCAGAGCGCGCTAGAGCTGAGGCGATTGTGTATTAGCGAGTGCATACGTCTATCAGCTCCAGAGCGCGCTAGAGCTGAGGCGATTGTGTATTAGCGAGTGCATACGTCTATCAGCTCCAGAGCGCGCTAGAGCTGAGGCGATTGTGTATTAGCGAGTGCATACGTCTATCAGCTCCAGAGCGCGCTAGAGCTGAGGCGAGTGTGTATTAGCGAGTGCAGAGGGCTAGCAGCTCCCGAGCGCGCTCGAGCTGAGGCGACTGTGTATTAGCGAGTGCATACGTCTATCAGCTCCAGAGCGCGCTAGAGCTGAGGCGACTGTGTATTAGCGAGTGCATACGTCTATCAGCTCCAGAGCGCGCTAGAGCTGAGGCGACTGTGTATTAGCGAGTGCATACGTCTATCAGCTCCAGAGCGCGCTAGAGCTGAGGCGATTGTGTATTAGCGAGTGCATACGTCTATCAGCTCCAGAGCGCGCTAGAGCTGAGGCGATTGTGTATTAGCGAGTGCATACGTCTATCAGCTCCAGAGCGCGCTAGAGCTGAGGCGATTGTGTATTAGCGAGTGCATACGTCTATCAGCTCCAGAGACCGCTAGAGCTGAGGCGATTGTGTATTAGCGAGTGCATACGTCTATCAGCTCTTCGGGATGACTAACGATTTTGACTCGTAGATCCTGGCCACAGGCAGGCTGACCTTGGCTGAACTAATCACAGGCTCTAATTCCGGGTAAAATAAGACCCTTCACTCTACTGGAGACAGCTCATTCCACGTCCTCCCTGGTTAATGGGGGTCGTCGTACGAATTGATCTGTTTCTACGTAAATATTTGATTGCATAAGTCTTGCTTGGGCGCGGCTAAAGATATCTAAGGTCTATAATGCCAACCGTAAAAAAAAAGAGAGAAAAATATATATATATATATATATATATATATATATATATATATATCATACATATTATACAAATATAAATATCACAAGGGGTTATGTTAAAATAAATTTTTAAGATACAAATTAAAATTTGTATATATGATCCGTTGTACATTTGACTCAATGTTTAATCATCTTTCTCACATTTCGTAGGAGTGGACTCCTCAGATGTTACATAAAACATATGTTTACATGTATTAGATATGTGAGTTTTATGACCTACTTGTTAACCATTATAGTTCTTAAAAAAAACCATGTGTCATTTTTTAGCGAAGTTTGGGTTAAATAAATAAATAAGCATAACGAGCTACCTTTTCCATCTAATTACACAACTGGGGCTCAGGCTAGCCATGTGAGTTAAATCGTCGACTTTAATCTCACATGGTAAACCTAGAGTGGCGAGTTCGATTCCCGCCCTGGTTAATAGGAGTTTATTTAGAGACTGAATTCACTAAATAAAATCCTTAGTCCCACCCAGGCAAGAAACCTGCGGATAACCCGTCCCAGTTAGCCATAGTTACAAAAAGTGGACGTTAATAAATAATTTAAAAATTTAATTACACAACTATAGAGTTACAAAGTATTATTTAATTCTTCATCTACGTCGAAATAGAATAAAGTGTTGAATTAATTTATAAATACAGTATGTTTCAGATAATTAGAAAACATACCTTATTCTTACCTAATGACCCCTTCCATTTACAGTTATTTATTTTTATTTACAGTTTAAAAACAATAAATAAATGTCCTGCTCTAAATTACGAAGGTGTAGTTACTGATTACGATACTAGAGGTCTCGCCAGTACACAGTTGTAAGTTTAGTTTCACATCCATAAATATATCAGTAGTGCACCTTTCATCATTAGTGACATTAATCAAGATCTGATCGGATCTATAGCCATGTATGTTTTCTTATGTAATAATGTATTGAATATTCTATCAATTCCCAACATAATGTAATTTTGTTGTTGAACGAACTAAAAGCTTCATTACAAGTAATTTAATAGGTTTTGTCACATATCACATGTCTCTAATTCAAAATGAATCAATTGAATAATGTATAAGTGTACATACTGGATATTAACATTACAAACAAGGCCTTTCCTAAAAGGAGAGAGAGAGACATGTATAATTCTCCATTCTATACGATGAATGTATGTCATTTGCTGCTCTAAGATAATCCGTTCAATACCAAGAACAACGAATGTACATATAATATATTTAAACACGTATGTGGTGCGATAAAATATTATTGTGTATATATACATAATGCCATTTTTTATATATTTCTACCAAACAGTACCCCAATAAGGATATCGTTTATTTAATATCCCTGTATTAAACACAATAAATGCTTCATGATTGTAAATATAGTATTTTTTATAAAATTATAAACAAATATTTTTGCAAAATATGAAAAGAGGTTCATTACAAAATCAAGTAATATCAAAAACAATGTAAAAAGTAGCGTAAAAAAATAAAGAAATTAAATACAAATACATACATAAGATTGCTAGTAAAACATAGCTTTTAGAGAATTTTAACCATAATGCAGGATAAAAGAAATTTTGTCTTACAAATTTCATCGTTGCATGTACTATATATATGCATAATATTTTAGAGCATTATTATATTTTTTAAAAAGTTCATTTTCCTGGACTGGCCACTTTCCTTTTAGCATTGTGTCTTATTTTAGTCCGTCCTTCAGTAAGTGATTTATAGACGTAAATAAGGTGTTGATATATCTGAAGTTGTGAAGTCGCAAGGCCACTTATTTCTGTATCTTGGTCAAAATCGAAAGTGGTATGATTTAATTGTACCAAATCTAATAAATAATTGGATTGCACATAAATCTGCTGTTTGTTTTATTAGACATATCTTTATATATATATATATATATATATATATATATATATATACATATGTTATGTCCACATGAGATGAAAAACAATTGTAAATATAATGCTTTTTTTAAGGTTTGAAGTAGGATAAGAAGAGAATAATGTATGAGTCATGATAGTTCTTAATTTTAATTTCTTTTATATTACATTAAAGTAATAAAATTCGTTCAAATCTTGATGAGCCGTATCCTAGCTATCTTGCTTAACCATCTAAGCCCATCATTTTTATAGTGCATTGATAATAATATTTACTAACACTATCCTTCTACACTAATTATAGAAATAAAGCGATGATAGTTGCAGTTTATTTCGGTTGTTATATTTTGTAACCGAAGCGCAAATAAATCTACGCAGTCTGTTAGGTAATGACAATTTTCAAGGCTTCTCCTGTTATAACCCTCCATTTTATTTGCATCTAACTATTAAATTGACCAACGCTGATTCAATATTTACAAATAGTTTCATAACAACGATAACAAATTTAAAATAATAATTTTAAATATTAAACATTTGGTTGTATTTGCTGCAACCACCGCACTGCATACGGCGTTAAAAATAAAACAAAGTTGAAGAAACCTTATAGGAAAAAACATAATTTAGGCCTTCATCAGTCATTTAAATTTCTAAAATATATACTTCACAAAAATGAATAGGGATATTGGCTGTTTTGTGGTATGTATGTGGCCTAGCATTTTTTTTTTAATTATAAATATCATTATTTATTAGAAATTATTGTCTTTTTCCCCCATAAAAAATTAATTTAATTAAGGTTGACTTAATTAAAATTAATAGAATCCCTATTCATTTTTGAGCAGTATAGATCCTCTTAAAATCAATAGCTAGATGGTGCAACATTTCAATTTTAATGTTTTTCGTAATATTTACGCTCTCATTTAAAAATACACTATGACATTTGAAGATTCTTAGAATATCCGTACTCATCACAGAAATCAGATTGCGCATGATGTCAACAGCTAATCCGTAATATTTCAATTAAATCTCGGATGCCTTCTAAGAGAATATTTAAGATTGAAAATACTCCCAATAGTGAATTTTATTGGAATAAAATGAAAATTGTTTATCAGTGGCTCTAATTTACTAAATGCATTACAACAATAACGCTTTATTTCAAGAAAAATTAGAAGAAAATACTGTAAACGTCAGGTTCAATTATATTATTATTAAAATAGCAAGTATTTTTCAACCATTTTCAAACAGAGGGATAATATAAGTCAGGAATTAAACCTTTGTATATCTAAATTGTTGAACAATAACAACAAGAAAATATATGTGATTTCATTTTAATTTATTTCTTCATGTTTTTGGCAACTATTTTTATAATTTGTACGAGCTATATACAGTCATTTCCTGATTACTTGTTGAATAAAATATTTTAAAATAAATAATACTTTTGTACATCATGCGTACCCGCAACCATTGAGAAAGGGGATAAGTCGAACTACCGCTATTATCCAAATTAGGATCATGGAACCACTGGTATCCAAGTTACGATAATGGAACCGCTAGTATCCAAGTTATTTTTTTAAAAAAATAAAATAATAAAGTTATCTATCCCTTGTAAATTTAGACACTTAAAGCATGATTTGTAGCTCACCTCATGCCTTGTAGTTTAATGATTCATAATGTAGTTGGCGGTTTTTCAATTTTCCAGAATTTGTTTTATTCAGACAGCACTCCTTTTCCATGAGAACAGTTTTGATGAAACTAACCGAATAACAATCGTGATCATTTTTACTATAAGCCAAATTAATAGTAAACAAACAATTTTCCATCTTTTAATCTAACAATTGTAGAAAAGTGTAATAATTGACAAGGGTTAGCTATTAGTGGTTGTTGTACAGCCAATTCAAATTAAGGCAGTTTCACTGGCGGAGGAATCCCTAAGTTACATTTCCCGTTGTGCCATCATATACTAGCTCTCAATGAAAGCATTTATCAATTTCTATTTGACTTTTTTAGCTCTTGTACGGATGGGATACCTCTTACCTATTAGGGGTTAATGGAGAAAGTTTGAAAGTGCGAACATCTTTTCTCTGTATCGCTTATAAACTCGTTGTTGTTTCTGATGGTGCCTAAAGTTTTCCGTTAGTTGCAGACTTTTATTTGATTTTACGATTAACGGGCGTCCTAGTTTGATTTCCGTCCGTTTTCATATTTCATTCCATTCCAAATATCAATTGAACAACTTCTTGATTATAGAAGCAGCACGCTCTGAAGAAGAATGCCACTAGCTTTGTTCCTCTAGAAGTCATTTGCCGGTAACAACTGTTGAGACCAAGTATTATTGCGTTAAAATCACCCTTAAAAGCTTTGATGAATGCCCAGCAATATAGGATTAAAACAAGTGTATTTATGTAGAACAAAATGTTCACCGAATTTCCTGGTGACCATCAAAATATGATCTATTTTCTACATTTTCCTCCTACAATTTCTATGCCCGGCTAAATACCACTTATTGTTTATATTACCCTGAATTGAGATTTGATATTACTCTAAACTCATGTGTGGGCTATTTCTTCTAAGTCTTTGTAACTGCATCAATAAGGTCTATTACAGAAAAAGAAGTCGGAATCCTACTACGTTTACGCCGCACCTGTTTGATGGATTACTTCATTCTTGCACGACAAACAAGAACTCTTACAAACAGAACCCTTTGTCGTGTATAGAAATTTTCTAAACAGAATATTTTCCAAGAAAAGGAAAACACATCGCCGATAGTAGATTAGCTGCATAACATACTGAAATATTTGTAGAAAACGTACCTATGCTATTAAGAACGCCAGGTTAATTTTATCTGGACTTTTAAACTAAAAATGGGTAGAGCGGATGGCCAGGATAATAACGTAGCGTACCTTAAATCGATGAAGGAAATGAGGTAGACCTTGGCTGAGATGGTCGGAGATCTGAAGATTGATTTCACGCAGACAGGAATAAATAGTTAAATCAATTTAGCGTTAGTCGACATTGAAAGATTGAAGATAGAGACATATTTTCAGGGCCAAAACGATTTGTAGAGCTAAAATACATAAACTCAAAATTTCCGCTCATAATCTTTTGATCACAAGAATGCTCTTATGCTCCACGAGTTACGGCCGGAGCCGGTAGAGAGAGAAATGTAGGTTGCCAATGTTTTCATCACCTTGGTCCCATATTTCGTTTTGGGACAGCCGTGGCCTACAAAACAAATTAAAAACCTCATAGTTGGGACGAGGCATGGGATATTTAGTTCTGTTTAGGACCTCTCGTTCGCAAGGAGCATGGTTGTGAGTACCCTACCCTCATGAGTATTTTATTTTTTGAAATCCAACATATTTAAATCTATAACTAAATATTACATTTCATTGTTTAAGTACTATATTTCATACCTCTGATACAGATTTAATTGCAGATATAAAACTCTCACTCACAACCAGTGAGTTTCCTTCTCTTTAATTATTTGTATACTTCTTTCCCCGTTTTATATCTATCCATCAGTAAGGAAAAATGCTTTTTTAGATTTCAATTTCCATTTTGTCAAACCAATATAAATAAATCGTATCACTTACTACTTTAGCCCATGAAACTGTACAAGTAGTGATCGTGAGCAAAGTGATATTAAACTACACTTAGTGTGCCAAAACACTTAAAATATCTCGATCTACTAACATCTTCTATAATTATTGCAATTTATATATATATATATATATATATATATATATATATAAATTAATTGTTTTCACTTAACCACCTACTTTCAATTTTATATAATTCTGATGTAAATTCTTTGAAACATCGGGATATTCAATTTTTCATTAGTTCAAAATCAAAGAATGCTATTCAGTTCATTGTCTACTTTTGTCATCATAAAGATAGAACGTATATCACTAGGAAATAAACAACTCACGATTTTAGGGTGTTTTCATTGAATTTATAAATCTTATTGAATGGTTATGGAGTAATAATTTTGCGAGTTAAAGAAATTGGATTCTATGTAAACCTGTAAGGTATATCCAAGACGAAGAAAATGTTAATAATTGAATATTAAAATGATTGTTTGAGGCCGCTGCATTAAAATAAGCCTAATTGTATTTAAAATCAATATTCTCAATACAAAAATATAAATTAGTTCCGATGATTCAAAAAAGAATAGTTTAACTCCAACAAATATCTGTTCCTTTTCCTTTACATGTTCTATGCAAATTGCTAAGATTTTCAGGACGGTTTATATGTTATTAAAAATGACAACCCTTCCATAGGAGAACATAATTCATGTCTTGTCTTCTCTCTTCAGTTTCGAATTTATGCCTTTGGAAGAGCGAAGAATTTTTTCTACTTTCTAGACTGCAGTAAGATTCTAGGAGGTCTAGGAGAGAGCACGAAGCCTAACAGAACGGACGAATCTGACCGCTTCCATCTTTACAACTTTTTTTTTTCATTCTCATCCTTGCTCGTACGACTTCTTCAGCTGGACACTTTTTCCACTTGTTGATGGTACAATCCACTCTTGGTCCGCAGGAAAAATTACTTCTTCCTCCAACCATGATGAAAATTTATTTTATCCCTGTAAGACTTTTTTCTGCTTTAAATCATTTTTATAGAAGGCAGCCAATGTTTCTGCAATGTAGACTTTTCTACAAGTCCGAACGATTAGACTTGCACTTTGATTAAAAATTACACATTATATTCATTCATGTATTAGCTGCCTGAAATTCGTCTTGTCGGCACTCTTTTGGGCCTTACAATAAAGACAATTTTTAAATGAAATCTACGTCTTTGATTAATTACACGGTAAAGATATTTTTCCAGCTGTCTACACCAGCAGTGGTTTCTCCCACTCTAACTGCAAATTTTCGATGAATTTCTTGTCATCTTACTCAGGCAACTTGCCAATTAGCTTTTTATTTGGTTTTCGGGGAACCGAGATTTGCTCACACTTCTCTTCCTGCCCTTTATATTAAGTTTCGTGTCCCCCACCCCACCCTCTTCTTCCGGCGGCCTGATTGGCTGATTGGTTCCACCCTATCGTCCAATTGCATTTCCGGGTTTCTTTAACACAGCTTTCCAGACTTCTGGGAGACTGAGGCCTCTTTCCAGTGGATTTTGATTGTTTCTAACACCAGTAGTTTTCTTAAATTTCGTTCTTTGAGTAAGGGTATGGATTTATCAAAGTTAATATGGTGAGGTCAGACACTGGCGTGTCTAGTATATCTGATGTTTAGTCGCAGGAGACCAATAAAAGCCATTATTTTGTAAACATTTGATGATCTTTATGGTTCGTATTTTCTGTACACCCAACCATTTTGACAATTTCTCTGACATCCCTGCCACATAAGGAAGAGAACGCAGCTTATTGGATTATTTTCGTCTCAATCATTACTTCCGCTTACGGATAGCCAATTCGACTTTATTATCTTTATGATCTTCCTACAAGCCCTATCTACATCTATTATAATCGTGCTAATGTAATTCGTCTTCAAGTTGTTTTAATTCGTTATTTAGATGGTAAAACCCGAAATTTTCAATCGATCTTCCCAATTTTCAAGATCGAACAACCTTCTCCAACACACCCCATATACATTCCGTTCCCTCGTTTATAAGTTTAGCTCACTGTCTGAAATCTCAGCAAAACAAATTTTTCGACACTACAGCTTGAACACAAAACTACTAATATATTTCATGTTCTATAATCAAACATACAAACCCCACAGCATTTGAACAAATTGCACAAACAACCCAAAATTTTGAGATATCGATGTTGCAGGATCCAGCACATCAGAATTCTTCCTGCATTAAATATTTATTTTCAATCAGTGGCATCTCTAAGACTTATTTCAAAAAAAGAGCCAAAAAATATCAGAACATCCGTAGAGAAGCAGTTATAAAGTAGCTATGGCTAACCTTTTAATCTACTGAATACTGGATGACAATTATTGACTGTACTAGATTTCTATATCTTGAATAGCTGATTGATTGATGTTTCGACGATGAAGATGTAATATCCCTTGGAACATGCGGCTGAGAAACCTATAATGTAGGCGTGCCACTGAAGAGGCGATCTAGAAAACTGGGAAACTTGAAAGGCAGTTCAAAAGCATGAATGGGTATGGGAGGAATTAACGGAAATTCATCTTTCTTTTTACATAAAACGATTGAATTTCGAGTATATATATATATATATATATATATATATGGATATAATTTTGAACGGACCTCATTTTCGTCATCTCCTGGGTAGGATCGATGAACATTTGAAGAAATTTTTCGAAAATCGCGTCATGAGTACGACCTCAATAGCTGATTTCCCTCAAGGGAAATCTGCTAAACGACTGAATCTTTGCTATTGGATCAATCTAAATGTTCGAGGAGGTTAGTGGTGATTCTCTTGTTAATCTTATATATGTTGTGAACATTCCCTACCTCTATTTCCTATTGTTTCAGTTGCATTATGTAGGGAAATTACTTACAAAATATAGTGCTTTGAAAGATTATATTATATTATTTGCTACGGGTGGATTCATGGGAACGTAATATTTCATGTGTGTAAAAAACACATAATATACTTGACATTATTAAATTACGTTATGAAATTTATTAATATCTATTATGCAATGAGACATAATTCAAACAAAAACAGCGACAGATATTTTACAGTAATAGTGGTCTGAAAAGGGAATATATTACCCCGTAAGGGTGTTATTCGTCTTATAGATTTATAGATGGAAGTAAGGAAGCAGATATAAAACGCTTTATTGCTCCAAGGCTGTTTATATCAGTTGTTTACCATGGCGCTAAACCCATTTTACACCCAGTGACAGCGATTCCGGGCAACACAATAAATTCCAGAACGGAATACCGCATGCACATAAAGTGGAACAATGGATCGGACACCTCGGGTAGGACGACCTTGGGTCAAGTACGCATACGAGTAAAAACGTAAACACATAATGAGCTTAAAAAAATCGGCCGACAATGTAGCTTATTCAAATTGAACTTTATTGAAGGGGGCCTATAATCTGGCTGCAAACAGCTGAATATATTTTGGCTTTAAGGTTTCAACGGTCCTTACTACATTTGTTTTTTTTTTAAAAAAAAAACCAAGGATTGACAATCGTTAAAGAAGTAATCTCTTTTAAGGACCAGCTTCATTTAGAAATGCATTATTGAAGATAATCGTTCTACTACTACTACTACTACTACTCGTTCTTCACGACTAGATTAATCGTTCTCGAGCTGTATTGATTCGAAAAAGGAAGGAATCTCAATCATCTAGTTGATCAGAAACTGAGCTAGTTTTTGCTACGAGAATGAAGATAAGGTTACGCGGGAAAAGAAAAGCTCTCAAAGAACGGATCAAAAGTGATGGTGCGACATCTAAGTGAAGAATTCCCCGGATAGGTCTACTGTTCCTACAAATAATTGTTACAGAGTTGACTGTGAAAAACGCATTTGTAATCAAAAAGTAGTTAATCATTACAGGAAAGCACAAAGTTGTAACAGATGTAGGCGCCAGCATAGAAGTACTTGATTGCATTTTGTTCACTTATTCAGGTTCATAAAGATGGTTGACAATAATTATAAGATATCTTTTTGCAGCAAGAGGAGTCTGTGCGAAAATGGAGGCAGCTCTTCGAAAAAATACTATTATTCAACACTGAATGTATAACTCTGGGTTGACTCGTATATTTTCAGTTCCAATGGAGTATGAGGTCGAACCAGTTGAAGAAACATAAGAAACTTCAATGGAAAAACTAAATTTTCACTGGTACTAATTTCCTACCCAATTAGTTCTTAATACAACAAAGTTTATAATGATGGCAATGGTTTTTCATAAGTTATGGGTTTTTTTGGTATACAAAATATAAAAAAGTAATAGATGGATAGATATTACGCTGATAATGAATATATATATATATATATATATATATATATATATATATATATACTTCATAGTTTATTGGCAAGGAACGCCCTACTATAAATGTAAAATAATAAATATATAAAGTGACCCTTACATATAAACTATGATGAATATTTGAGAATACTGGGTCCAGAATAAGAATAATAAATACAAATTTCACCACTTCTCAGATCATATGTCAAAATATTACGTGTGATGTTATAATCTATAAAGTTCCAATTAGCGTTGGTTGCAAAAAGTGGACGTTAATAAATCATTTGGGGCTCAGGTTAGCCATGCGAGTTAAAGCGTTGACCTTTATCTCACATGGTAAACCTAGAGTGGCGAGTTCGATTCTCGCTTGGGCAAAGGAAATTATTTAATGACGAAATTCATTAAATAACGTCCTAAAATCCCACCCTGGCTTTCTAGCCTTTTTCTAAGGGTGGTAACTTGTAGATAACCCATCCCGATTAGCTTAAGTTGCAAAAAGTGGACGTTAATAAATAAATAAATTATAAAAAATAAATCATTTAATAACTTAATAATCTATAAATTAAGAAAACCAATTACGACTTCTTATCGTTCTTTTGGGGGAAGGTCCGGACCACCCCAGTGCCATGAAACTTAATATTTATAGCCAATAACTGATTGTACACAAATATATATATATATATATATATATATATATATATATATATATATATATAACTTATCATTTATTTTTAAATTATTTATTAATGTCCACAGGTTTCAGGTTAGCTATGTGAGTTAAAGTGAGTTAGAGTGGCGAGTTCGGTTCTCGCCTGGGCTGAGGAATTTATTTAGTGACGGAAATCATTAAATAAAATCCTTAAAAATGGCCCGGCTAAAAAAGGGTGATAACCTGTAGATAGCCCGTCCCAATTATCCTCATTTGCAAAAACTGGACATTAATAAATAATTTAATTTAATTATGATTTATTTATTTGTTAACGTTCTCTTTTTTCTACTATCACTAATTGGGAGTGGTTATGAAGATAACCCTGAAGAGGGTGCCACCATTTTCTATTCAGGGTGGGACTAAGGATTATATTTAGTTAGTGCGCCACTAAGACTTATTTTAACATTATTTCAATTCGATATTTCACCGAGACATGAAGATAATTACCTATAAAAAATAATAAATGCATGGTAAACGATGTTGCCATGATACGAAACAACCTCAAGTATTTAAAGAGTCAACTTGTGTAGTATTTTGCATTGTGACACACAATGCAAAATATTATCGTCACAAAAATTCAAGGATTAGGACATGTAATGTTTGGAAAAATGATGGCAATGCCAGATAGGCCCGGCCGACGTGTGGACGACCTTGAGACTCGTTTATTTATCAGCCGGCACTTACCTCCATTCTCCGCTCAGTGTCGGAACTAGAGAGATAAACTCACAAACAAAAAGACCCAAAGTAGCTGTATCTGAGACAGAAAGGCCAGCTGGAGTGTTGTACCAAAAATAGCAGCGGGAGAAGGAGCGAACCTCAGTCGTAGGCCGCCTGCCGAACCCATAGGATGCTCTGTTAGTCACGCTTCATTTGTGAGTAGAGACCAATATTCAGTCATTCATTGGTTAGGATTAGTCATTGATCATGATTATATTGTTTTAATACTAAGTCCAATGGAATAAATGAAGGCTAAGGAACCTTGCCAATTTGTGACCAAAAAAACACAATCGATTGCCAATATACAAACATTTAAGAAAGCTATGACTGATTTGACGCTAAACTTTTTTATTTTAATGTGATGTAAAATTAAAAGTAGTGGTCAGTTCTAGAGATAATATTTCCCGGAATGTGATTGAATGACTCTTCTGTACGCTTGACTGGCAAAATGACAAGTTGATTGTGAAAGGACAATTGTAAATCTGCTGTCTTAACTAATTTTGATTTTAGAACTACACAAGTATTACAACCTGCATAAATGTCTATACAAATATCTTATTCTTGCCCTTAGAATAATGTAAATGTTCCAAGAACACATCTACAAGCTCTCTGATCCCCCTTCAAAACGAATTTTTGCAAAATGTACTAATAATTTCGTATTTATAGCCACGAATTAGAAAAAGAAATTATGTATTAATTTCCACTGAATTGCTTGAAAAATTAATTTAAAATAAGTCACAACAAAATTTCTATTTCTAGTTTCTTTTTATTGTGGAACCAGTTATTAACTATCAATAAAAATTTCTAGGCTTGACTTTTAACGATTTATCACAAGTCATTTAATTTGGAAATGAATTAAATCATTTTAATCACTTTCATTAGGAAAAGTATTAAGTTTTCATATGAACTTTATTAAGGGCAAGTTATTACCTTAAGTTATTAAGGACTGTGATGGGTTAGTGATAGCGCTAGCAACATTTTTTTCTTCTAAATTAATCCAAATTATTAATAGTTTAATCGAACAGCCTTAGCTAATACAATAAATCCCTTTGTTCTTGAAAAAAAAGAAGGAAATTTCAGATGATATTTGTATTTTCTGAGCATTGGCATCTGGCAAATGTCCACTAGCTGACTCAAGAAGGCCTTGGCAACTATTGTGTAGCTGTGAACCCGGAACGAAGGAAATTATATTTCCTGAATGTATTCTTAGGTTTTTAACAATGAGTGAATTTTAAACAATATTAAATGATTTCTTTATTTCATATGTATTTGTAGGTATTTAAAAAAGTTAACCACACATGCCAAGCTTAATGTCAGCTTTTTTACATATTGTTTAAACATTCAGAATGACACTAGAGCAAATTCAAAGATACTGTCACACAGCTGAAATTAAGCAGGGCATGAGATGATAAATAGTCATTAAGTGGCTTAAAGTGAAATTCGCTGAAATAGGAGGGAGAGTTTAGTAAAGTCAAAAGGTACAAATTACTCAACCATTGACAAGTCAGAAAAAAAGTAAAGGACATCAATTGTAGTACTTTGGGCAAATACACAACACACACAAACACATTATTTTACGATTGGAGAAGAAATAACGGATATAATGTTAATTGATGACGTCACATCGAACATTTATTCTTGTTTTCCCCAGAATAAAGCCAGGGTAAAAGCAATAAGACCTATTTAGGCTTTAAATATGCCATTACAAGATAGATTAGCTTAGTGTAGCATGAGGTAAGTAGGAGTGAATATTTACTAAAGTCTGAAAACAAAACAATGCAAATAACTAATTAATATTAGGGTTGGAGGGGAAATTTATTTAAAACAACAATAGTGGAATATTAAACTTGCAACAAGGTTGCTCATATAGCATTTTTTTGACTCACAATAAAAAAGATATTTCTACATTTTATTTTAACTCCTCCTGGTCCAAATGACAGCCACTAAAGAACTTGAACTTTAGTTTTACCTGATTTATCAGAAATCTAGTTTTGAGTACAACTCAGTACCTGTTTCTCCTTAATGAATTAATGAAATCTGCTAATAATTCTTAATTATTAGATATTGAGGAGCTCCATGTTTTATTTTACTTTCAGAATAGCTTTTCCCTGAGTTATAAGGGGGCATAACAAATAAATAATGAATTATAGTACATTAATATTAAATAAGAATTGGCCAGATAAACGAAAAAGGAATTAAATAATAGGTACTCTTATTTCCTTCTTGTGTTCAACTAAAAACGATAGATTCCACATTTATATTTATACTATATCAACTAAATCTCATTAAAATGATTAGATGCATTTTAAAAATAATAATTTTACATAAGATATTTCTAATGTTAACATCCTTTTAAAGTGGCAACGTCTGGCGGCTACATAATCAACAGATAAATGACTATTTTCATTATTATGAATTAATTAATTTTGTTATGGCTAATCGAAAGAAGTGGTTACAGGGCACGGAGCCTATACAGACCCGTGTGGAATAGGATTTCATTTAATGGGTTCATTAATAAGTACATTTACATAGTGCCTTCGACAAGGCTAGTTTTTTAAAGTAAAGTTTTTGGAGGCAGGATTCTTGATTTACCAAGCGTATTGCGCCTTGCACTTGGCAAACCAAGTGCCGCATGTTGACATAAGTCATATTATATCCATATAATAATATAATGTTGTCATTGACATCAATGTGCGTCAAAATGAGAATGTAGCTCGTGTGGTGCGCTTAGTTCTCAATTCTGGATCTTCCTAAGACAAGGTTTCCTGAATTGTCAAATTTTTCAATTTCCTTTCCTTCCTGTTTTCCCATCGGATTAGCCTATTTTATGTTGCAAATAGCTTATCTGTCATGAAAGAGTCTTCGATAAGTGGTATGAAAAATAGATAAAGTAGATTCCTGCCAAATGCACTAAACTATACGGAGAACCTTGAGAACACAAATTTATGATTAAAATAATTCATTTTGATTTTAGCAGAGTATACATATGCTGCGTCAGAAATGTGACAATCTAGTGTCTCAGTGTAGCCACTTATGTTAAGGCGTTCTATTTGATAAAACTTATATAGTAACCAAAATCCCTAAATAAGCACATCAGTTTCTTTGAAGGTAGAGAAGTATGGTAATCTTTTGATAACATGTCTCAAATATGCATTAGTAATAATACAAGAGGATTACATAAATATATAAATGTGTGGTTATAAAGTATTTGTCGGAAGGAATTAGGATTAAACGATCAAGATAATAATAAAGAAAAAAATAATCTCAGGGACATCTAATATAGGTTTTAGTGGGCGTATTCGTTAAAAATATATTCCACGAAAAAATCGGATTTTATATTTCGGAGCGAATATTGTTAAAACGGTAATAGATATAAAAAAAGTGTCTGATGATAGATATTAATGTACTTTAAAACAGATTTTTTTTAAGTGCCATATTTTTCAAATCATTTCCCTCTACACCTCAGTTTTAATTTTTTTTTAAATTTGGTTTACAATGAATCATATAGCATATTTAACTAAAAATTCAACCTTATATGATAAAGTTGTATTCCGACCACATTTTTTAAAAATAAGGTAAACCTCTATTGTCTCTTGTTATGCGCACAATTCATGACTCGCTACTTACGGCGACAGTGACGTCTTTGCAATCCCATAGAGGCAGCTATAAATTATCAACATATAAATTATATGATGAAATTTATGAAATAATTTATTTTTTTTTATTTATAGGTGTACATATATACATTTTTTTTGTTATCATTATTTATTAACGTCCCCTTTTTGCAACTGAGGCTAATTGGGACGGGTTATCTACAGGTTACCACCCTTTTCTAGCCAGGGTGGGACTTAGGATTTTATTTAATGAATTTCGTCACTAAATAAAGTCCCTTGCCCAGGCGGGAATCGAACTCGCCACTCTAGGATTACCATGTGAGTAAATTACCGTTTTTTTTAAATTGACAGTTTAATTTGTCGTTAAATATGTCTCATGATGCATTATAAAACAAATTTAAAAACTGACAACACAGTTTTAAAGTGCATTAAAACCATAAAACTATCATTAGAAACTTTTTTTTTATATCTATTACCGTTTTAATAGTAACCATTCAGAAATAAAAAAACCGATTTTTTTCAAGAGGTGATTTATACCCCTATAAATCGTAATTCCGCACGAAAAAAAATAGGTTTTGTCCGGATACACTACACTACGTGCACAAAAAGTTTCAGACTTTTTTTAGCAGATTTCCCTCAAGGGAAATCAGCTATTGAGGTCGTACTCATGACACGATTTACGAAATTTTTCTTCAAATGTCCATCGATCCAACCCTAGAGGTGACGAAAATGAGGTCGGTTCAAAATTGTGTGTGTGTGTGTGTGTTTATATATATATATATATATATATATATATATAAACTCACACACACACAATTTTGCACCAACCTCATTTTCGTCATTTCCTAGGTAGGATGGATGGACATTTAAAGAAAACTTTCGAAAATCGTGTCATGAGTACGACCTCAATAGCTGATTTCCCTTGAGGGAAATCTGCTAAAACGTCTGCGATTATATACTTTCAGATAATAAGTGATAAATGTAGTAGGAAATTTACAGAGCACCTACACACAGTGTGAGAGGGGATTATTAAATTATCAGAATTTTTTCCAAAGTCATTTGAATCATATCGTAATTGAGCTCTACGAAATATTAAACCATTGGACTTAATTGCGTTTTCACTACTCCATAGAAACGGCTGAAAAATGGTATACGATTATCCAATGTACTGCTCTTACGGAAATTCCAATCTTTAAAAAAGTACGATATTTAGTTAAAACAGAAAGAGAAAACGTTATATTAAAAATAAAACAGGTCAAGCATTAACTGTAAAGGAAGGGTGAATTTAATTTTTTCAATAACACAACTTTACGAAACCATGACATAAACTGGTGGTGAGCAAATATAGGTTACGAGAGACGAAGCTCTAAAAATATCTTAGTCAAATATAGTTGGTTTGTTTTTAAAGCACTTTAAACAAAATTTAAAATGAAAAATAAAATAAAGTAAACTGTTAAGTCAATTAACAATTTGCTCTTCTCAAGGTTTCTGGAGCATTTACGTAAAAGACATGTTTGTAAACAAAGCTTAATAAAGATTCGGAGCAACTATTGGTGCAATGTATTGTGTTGGCTTTATTTGTTTGGCCAGTGCTTTTATAAACAGAGTAACTTACGTACAAAGGAAGCTATTTTAGCTACCTAAATAACATAATGTCCTCATTGTACTCACTACTTTAATTATACTGTAGTCAGCCATCGATCGCCGCACAGAAGAATGAGGTGAGAAACTAAAATCTCTGTGGTCACAGTAGAAATGTGCTTAGAAATGCTTTCCAATGTGCAGTCTAAATTAACTAACTACGTTTTGTTTTTTTTTTCATATTCAGTTATGCTGTGGTCTTTTGCATCGACAAAACGTTTTCAACAGAAGGATAAAAAGGTCAAATCACCTCCACTCTTAACAATTCCTTTATTAAATGCAGAGTATTTTCACTATGTTGCAAGGTTAATTTAATAGTTTCATGTTCACAACTTTGGAAACTGTTATATCTCTGATTTAAATTACTTTTTAGACATTTACATTACCTTTTACTGAACTTAAATTATTTATTTATGTTGCATATATTTATATGAATGTATTCGTTATGTCACAGAGTACTGTAGATGGGGCAGTTCGCCCTGAAAGTACTCTGAATTTAATAAAGGAATTGTTAAGAGAGGAAGTGGTTTGACCTTTCTTATCCTTCTGTTGGTGAGGTACCTCTACCAGCCAGCCAAAATCTAGAGTAACATGATTTATTTTCACATTATGCATTAGTTTTTATAATTAAAATGAAAAGTTGTACAATATGAATTATATTTAATTGAATGACCCATGAATTTTAACGATGGCAATAGAAGGGCACAAAAATATATATCATGTAATATCTTTTATAATTTATTTATTTATATTAACGTCCACTTTTGCAACTAAGGCTAATTGAAGGCGGGTTATCTACAGGTTACCACCCTTTTCTAGCCTGCCGGACTTTTTATAAAACAAAACGTTAGTTTAGTTTACAAAAACAAATGAAATAAATATCGCCAAAAAAGTCATACAAAGATATCTCAGATTTGCTTGAATCTCCTACCACAAATATTTTGGGAAATGTAATTCATTCTAGAAAGTGGTCACTCATGTCCTACCTAAATGCGTAAAATATATAAAAATTCAAACTTACTTGAAGTGAGAGGATATACTTCTGCACAAGATGAATATAGTAAAAAAATGTTATATATGAAATAAACCTCAAATACACTAGTCTCGGTAAATAGTTAAGTCATTTCATAATGGTAAACAAGTATCTTTTGAAAGAGGAAAGATTTTATAAAATAAAAATAAAGGATCAACCTTGTACTGTAACTTATGATTCATAAATTAGCTTGTCCATTAAATTATAAATGGATAATAACAATTTACAGAGTACTCAAGAATAAGGTAATTAATATATAATAAACAGATAGTACGAAGTTCTAAATTGTATTCTTTAGCACTTGTACTTTGCTTCTAGAAAATTATTTATGTGAGCTCTGAATGAATACACTTCCTGTAGCACGCTTAATATTTTTCGCTATGACATTCAAAGAAAATAAATTAATTAAGTATTAAAAAATAACATTAATCGTAAATTAATAGCAGCTTTGATGGGAGTGAAGTTACGTACTTTGCTTCAATCAAATATTTTCTGAAGTACTCAGATAAACAAATGTTATTGCAGTCAAAAAAGAGACTCATTTCCATCTTTTATTAACCGATTCTACTCAAGCAAGACAGAAACAGCTTTTACTTAACAACTCGCGCATGCTCACGGATCGTTCCTGAATTAAACGTCAACTGTACTGACAAAGAGAAAGAAAAGATGTTGTTAAGTATTAAAAATATCTGAAGAGAAATCAAATCTCAGAGGCAAAAAGCGAGAAAAAGAGTTTTCAAGGGCTGAAGAACAGACACATATGGTTTCACAGATATATAATGAGGATGAGGGGGAAAGGTAATAAATCCCTAACTATAAACACATAGTAACTTAATACCACCAACATGAATTAGACTTAATTGCCTACAAATTTACGGGAATCCACATATTTCAAATATACTACCTCATTCAATGATAATGAGCATGTATGCAGTGGAATTACACCATCTTATCGGGAATCTTTTGTTATTTTAGTTCACATGTACACACACGCATATATATATATATATATATATATATATATATATATATATATATATATATATATACATTTTACATGTTACATTTACATTCATATTTCTAACCTCTGTCTGCACAATATTTTGTTGAATTCGTTTTGAGACATTTTAGACCTTTGTTGGCTGAATTGAGATTAGAGTCCCCTTAGACCAGGAACTATATTACCATTCTCTACTGATTAATAGGAGCGGAGGGGGTGGAGGAGTGTGATTCCAACTAAAAATGAAGAAAAAAATATTTTCATTTCCCGTTCGTATTAGAATAGTGACATCTAAAAAAGTGATTATACTTGTTCTTATTTAGAGTATCATTTATTATATATATTTTTTACTTATATACCAAGTAGAATGCAAATAAATATAGGTCGATTTAAGAATAAAATAGTCTGTTATTATCAACAGAAAACATAGGAATATCATTTATATTTTACTTGATAGTGTTCGGAGCAAAAAAATTATTTTACTAAAATCTTTACCCACTATTCATGGTGCAATTTCAACGACTAATGAAATTGATTATTTTTTTCCATTGAAGATCAAATTATGAAAAATATTCATTTTACTTACTTCTTTATATATTATACGCATCAACTGTTGGTTGCATGGTCAGAAAATAAAATTTCCCGATTTATAATATCATTTATTAAAAAGGGGTGAAAACGATTTTTAATAAAGTATTATTTTAAATCGTAATGAAGATGATTCAATCATTTTTTAAACTGTTTGTCAACCCACATATCAAGTGACGTACATGAATACTCAATGTGATCATCTCATAAGTGTATGTACGAATTTATTATTTGAAGAAACCTCATGTTCGTCTTCAATTAGGTAGGAATTCTGAAAGAAGTCTTAATAAATCGCCCTAAGCTCAATAGCCCCATATGTTAAACTACTAAATGTCAAAATAACTATAGAGTATTAAATGCTTTAGCATAAATATAGAGGAAATTTTAATAGGCGACACGAGGGACTTCAAATTAGACAGAATCTGCTAGTCTATCACAAAGTAATTTTATTTTTGATCTTTTTCTTTGTTAAGAGTAAACATCACCTTATACTCATTAGTCCATGTTTTAATCTACGAAAAAAACAGTAAAAATTGGCTCAGTCAATGCTGATAACTCATGATAGCATTGAAGTACTTTGCAAGTTGAGATACCAACCTTGATCCCAGAGAAAATCAGGTTTCAGTAGATCACGATCCTTGATGGTTGAAGTCTTCAGTTTCTGAAAAAAAAGAAGAAATACCAATTATTTAATCCGATTTACAGTACTGCACTATTTAATACAAATACGATGAATGTGTTAGATGAAGTTTGAGCCAACAACCGCACTGCTACATCTACATACGCTTCAGTGTTATACGAAGGTTATACTTGGTGTAATATGGTTATCTACATTTTTCTTATCCGTATTATTCTTGGAATCACGGTCCCTTAAAAAAAAAAATACTTACCAAAAGAATAACAATACAACGTAAATATTACAAAATAAACCTAGGGCCGAATTTTAATTCAACAACAGTGGACTGTCTGTTCGAAAAATGTACGACTTGCAGTGCAACATATAACGAGTATACACGTGACTGTAGACTATTCTAGTCTACTTTTGAATGATGTTTTTATGCAGCTTAATATATCTCGTAAATTACGAGATTACACTCCACTTAGCAGATTTATTAGAGTCTATCCCTAATGTGTTTTGTCTAGCAAAAATTAAAAAGTCCGTCACGCACGGGCTGCGTAAACTAAGCAGATTTCCCACATGAAGTTTTACAATAGAGAAATCTGACTAATAATAACAGTAGTAGTAAGGTATCTCTAGACCTATTCACGAGGGGCGAATAGTTACGGAAACGGCCGCAATAGCTCTCGGCGGATAGTCCCCAACATTGCCGAATCCTGCCGATCACACACACAATACAAATGCAAATATCTCGGTTAATATTCAAGATAGAGAATAAATGCATAGAACAATATTTATAGCAACTTTAAGTTCCAGTAAGATTGATTCTATACAAGTTTTCGATTCGACGCATAATAACGGAGATATTTTGAATTTTCAAAAGAAAAAACCCCTCCCACTGGTCCGATTTCAGCCATTAACGAACTTGATCTTTCTTTTTACATAAAACGCTTAAATATGAAGTTTCGTCGATCAAACAAAAATTGCGACCGCTAGAGCGTTAACAGACAAATATATATATATAAAATTGAACGGACCTCATTTTCGTCATCTCCTGGGAAGGATCGATGGACATTTGAGGAATTTTTTCAAAACTCGCGTCATGAGTACGATCTCAATAGCTGATTTTCCTTAAGGGAAATCAGAAAAGGGAAATTGAAATATATATATTTTTTAACGTTTTCTATAAGGTGTCATCCAATGATGTATCCCTCAGTGATATTTTCAAGGAAGGCACTGCGGTCGTATTACTTGAGGTAGAGAAGACTGTCATCATTCAATTTATCTACTCGGCTTTAAAGGTTAAGAATTTAGGAAGAAATTCCAAGCTCTGTAAGATGCCCGTTGAGGAATCCCTTGATCTTTAATCCCGCCTCGTGCCCCAGGAGTCCATTGAGGAGACTTTGAGGAGGCGGTATGTGCCGGCGCACAATAGAAATGGGCCAAGCATTGAATGTGGAACTTCTTCGGAGATGCAAGAAAACCACAGGATCGGGACGATTGAAGTAAGGAGAGACCCTAAACTAGCAGATCAACAACGTGATGCAATGAAACACTGAAGAGAAATTGTATCATGCAATTTTTATTTTTATTTCATAGTTAGAACCCTAAGTTAAACATACTTGAAATTAAAGCTGAGCACATGATATGCAGATATATAAGAGCTTCTTAGCAAAATCATATGTAAGAGAGGATGTGGAGGAGTTTTATTAACACTCGAGTTGTATCAAGATGTAGTGAAATAACTTTGCAAAATATTTTCATCAACAGGAATATGTATATAGGTATTGTATTTTTCGATCAACAGAATTAGGAATAGAATTTTTCGATCAACAGGATTAGCTATAGCATTTTTCGATCAACAGGATTAGCTATATGATTTTTCGATCAACAGGATTAGCTATAGGATTTTTCAATCAACAGTATTAGCTATAGCATTTTTCGATCAACAGGATTAGCTATAGGATTTTTCAATCAACAGGATTAGCTATAGCATTTTTCGATCAACAGGATTAGCTATATGATTTTTCGATCAACAGGATTAGCTATAGGATTTTTCAATCAACAGTATTAGCTATAGCATTTTTCGATCAACAGGATTAGCTATATGATTTTTCGATCAACAGGATTAGCTATAGGATTTTTCAATCAACAGCATTAGCTATAGCATTTTTCGATCAACCGGATCAGCTATAGCATTTTTCGATCAACATACTATGACTGAGACCTTACATCATACCCCGTATTATCGATTTTCAGCTATTTTAAACTTTTTAATATCATACTCAACGATTAAATGACATTCGTATCCGGTATGACATTTTTAAATGGAATATATATTGAGTTAATTATAAATTTATTCCTTATTTATTGTATGGTAAGAACTCTAAGCGAATAGACCTAGCATTTCTCTAGTATAGGATATATTTAGTGATATGCTAGACTAATGTGAAAATCAAACTGTAGGAAAAGGATAAATCCTTTTAGTAAACTAACGGCTAAAAACTTTTGTATTGGACTAAACTAGTGTGTGATAATTAAATGGGACGTGAAATAAATTTCAGACTTTGTTAGATATTCGTATGATTATTATAGTTCAAACATAGACGTCTGGCCAAAATGAATCATGAAAAGATCATTCTCCTTGCGCTAGTGAGCTACTCGTCGGATTCTGAGTCAATATATTCATTGTTGTTGAGTATGACAATCCTTGTGGACCAATTGCAGCGTCCCCTAATCTGTCAGACTGACATCATAGGAATTGGATTATTAATCAGAATATATTAAATATAAAGAATGGGAGGTAAGGCATGCAAGGAGTGGACGAAAACACATCACATCTATGGTGGACAAATTTGGTTCATAAGTCGTTTGTTGATATTGCTGCCGTCAATATTACATTGATGAATTAGCCGCACTCATCAATGACCTCAGAATTAGCGTCTTCGTTTGGCGTCAGGAAGGCGTAACCGATGTGTTACCTGCACAGAGGAAAACTCAGTATTTAATTTTTCATTCATACCCAAATTTCCGTTTTAAAAAAAAAATCAACTTTTCATGAAATTTGCCATTCAGTAAAAAGATGCAAAAATCAATAATGTAATATTTATCAATGATTATCTTAATTTTTTTATCCTATTACAGAGGCCAAACAAATAAAATAGTCACCAATTTCCATACTTCATTTTCATTCTTATTATTATTTTAATTATTTTATCCCATTTATTCAATTTATGCACATTTCATTGTATCACAGAAACCTATTTCATCACTCTAAACTGTGTAGGTCTTACTCAAACTATAACAAATGAAAAAAAAAAAAAAAAAAAAAAAAAAAAAAAAAAACAACAATTGTAGTGGTCTAATACAGAGGGAATGATCAAAACGTCCGTCACGCAGGGGCTGCGTAAACTAAGCAGATTTCCCATGTGGTTTTACAGTAGAGAAATCAGCATACTGGTAGCACAACACCACAGTGATTAAATACAAACGGTAATGAGAAATCTTTCAGTCTTCCATCTTCTGAATTGTAAGAATAATTGATACTTTAATAACTCAAATTTTAGTAGTCTAGTAGTCTAAGAACTAAAGAAGGGGGGGGGCGGATGAACAGAATGTATTTGCATAAATCTCACAAAGTAATGAAGGTAAGGTAAGGTTAGAAACGACAGGTAAGGTTAGAAGAAGCTTCCATCTGAGCCGAGCACTTACGGAAACGGCCGACCTAATCCGATCTATACCCGACCACAGACTATAAAAATGCAAATATCTCGGTTAATATTCAAGATAGAGAATAAATGTATATAAGAATATTTATAGTAAATTTAATTTGCAATAAGATTGGTTCTATACAATTCTTCGAACCGGCATAATAACGGAGATATTTTGCATTTTCGAAAATCCCCCACCCTCTAGTCCGATTTCAGCCATTAACTAACTTGATCTGTCTTTTTACATAAAACGGTTAAATATCGAGTTTCGTAACGATCAAACAAAAATTACGACCGCAGGAGCGTTAAAAACAAATATATATATATATATATATATATATATATATATATATATATATATATATATAATTTTGAACGGACCTCATTTTCGTCATCTCCTGGGTAGGATCGATGAACATTTGAAGAAATTTTTCGAAAATCGTGACATGAGTACGACCTCAATCGCTTAAGGGAAATCTGCTAATAAAAACCTGGTACAAATTATTTCATTTGAAAGTGATATACGGTATCTCCGTTCCAATACGTCGAATAGAAACACTTCATAAATCATAATTTATAGATCTTTTGAAGATACACAAAACATTCTACAAAATTGTTTTGTTTCTCTAATAGGTAGAGAATAATTTGCATTTTTCCACAGAATCAATTTCGACAAAAAGGAAAGGTATATAATTAGAAATGTTTACATTCTATAGTAAACCGTTTATAGTTTTACGTAACAAGTACAATACATAAGCATGCCAAAACTAGTCAACTTGGATCAATCAGGGAGGGTAAAATCGATCAAATTTCGTTGAAATCAGATAACCAAAAATGTGCAAGATTTCAATACTTCCCTTTCATTAGTGCAATTGAATTAACATGTCTACCTCTCGAATGCTACGTAACATAAAAACTTTATTGGAGATGAGTAATGAACAGATGAAATTATAAAATATACACAATTTAAACGGAACTTATTTCTCCAACGACTACTTTAAATCTATGGCACCTTGAAGCGGATTTTGAAAAATCAAGAGAGCCACCTAAACTTTGATTCGCCTTAAACAACTTTGATTGAAAATAGTCTAAATGAAAATTGACTAAAATATGAGAATTAATATTTTATTATACAAGGAAGCTACGATTTAGGTTTTATTTGAAACATCGGAGCATTTTACTGTTCTATTCTAGTACCTACTTTTTGTGAAAGACGTTATTTCATGAAACCAACAACCCCTTCTTGTATTTAACCCACGACTTCCTTACAACTGCGTGCGTATAAAACATGGCATAAAATTGACCTTGAATTTAAGCTTTAACAAATAAGAGATAAATGGATTTCTCCCGATAGAAATTTCACAATTTAAAAAAAATAATTTAAAGCTCTTGTTTTCCCAGTACATCACTTTTTAATAAAAATCAGGGGTAAAAAATATCTAATGCCTCAGGGAAGAAAAGAGAAAATTGTAAGTAAATTTGAAGGAGGAGGTAAATATTTGCTTATGAAACCTTTGAGATAAATTATGGAGTCCCAAAGGACTCTGAATTTATTAAGTTCACCTTCGGAAACAAACAAGGTCCAAAAATAAATCACAGTGTTTTACATTTCCACGCCACTTGAAAAACATTCCTCTCCCTAGGCAATACACGTTTCAGATGTTACTAAAAAAAAATATCAAACAGCCAAACTATTTGAAGAAGCAGATAAGATTTATAGTAAGCACGGTTTCGTTTGTACTATTTTTTTGGTTTATTTAAACTATCAATTGAATATTTGAATGATTTAAAAGAATCTTCGTTTTTATAATAAAGACTCTATTTGACATGTTATCAGAATGAGATAATTGCTTTTCTAGAGCAGATTGACCTTTTTTCGAAGAGAGAGAAAATGGGACTCAGAAAGCCCTGTAAATCCAAATCAATTGATTCCGTCTCTGGACCGGAAGGCTCGGCCCCATAGAGTTCTATAATTAATTAGAAACAAATAAAGTGATTACCCTAGGAACCATGGTCACTAAATAGTTTCCTATTACAAGTTCTATTTTCCTAGTATCATCTGTATGTACATATGTGATTGAGGGTATGTGTGTGTGTGTGTGTGTGTGTGTGCGTGTGTGTCTGTCTGTCTGTTAGCCCTCTAGCAGACGCAATTTTTGGTTGATCGACACCAAACTCGACATTTACACGTTTTATGTAAAAATAAAGATCAAGTTCGTTAACGGCAAAATCGGACCAGAGGGGGTGGGGTTTAGATGGAAGGAATTTCCAAATATTTCCTTTATTATGAGTCGGATCGAAAATGTGTACAGAATCAATCTTATTGCAAATGTAATGTTCTATGAATATTGTTATTACGTTTTTTCATTATCTTGAATATTAAACGAGAATTTACATTTTTTTAGTTTTCGGCCTTCGGTAAACCCCAAGTCCTACACATGCCATATTAACAATAGCCTGTTATATTATGAAGCACATTTTTTGAAGCCTAAATACCATATATTATTCTCATTGAACTTTTACGTTTTGAGATAAATGTAAATATGTGACGCACGTGGGAAATCTGCTTAGTTAACGCAGCCCCAGCAAGACGGACTATTTTTTCTTAAGATGTATCATGAGACTGAGGGACTCAAAAGCTGTCAAATCTTGAGACTATTGTTCTTTCAAGCTATATATTTTTCGCTTTAGGTGACGCCGTCCTCTCAAACATTTCCACGGAATTTCTTCATCTTTCAATGACTTGGGTCACGCTTGTGGTATAATGAAAAACGGAAATCCTTCACAACTTTATATTTAAGTGCTAAGCTGTTTCAAATATTCTTATCTCCTTGTTCAGACCTGCACATAAAAACAACAACTACAAAATTCACAGTACAACTAACAATAATAATATACAAATGGGATACATCAAATCAAATAATCCATTAAAATTGTCAAGTACTTTTTAAGAGCTTGCCGTCTATTGTACAAGCCAACCAACACGACATTTCTTCGGTTAAATGTTCACGTAGTACAAGATAGCTCACTAGCCGTTGTATTCGGCGATGTCCATTGACAATGTTTCATTTAGCACTAAATAAATAAGAGCTTAAAAAACCATGAATACTACGGAATGTGACTTAATTTTATTTAGAAAAATAATAAAAAATCTTCAATGATGTATGCTCCTGAACAAATAATAAAACACGAATGAGAATGTCAGAGAATTGTAGATGGGAAAGGAGAATGTATTTTTACTGCCTCCATCAACTCTAACCACTACTTCAACATTATTTATTTGTTTGTTTATGCCCTACTTCTGAGGAGATTGGCACGAGGTAGATGAAGATGCATCCAAGTGTTCCAGTGAGGTTTTTTGGAATCTGTAGTAATTCTCTTTCTTGGCTGAATTTATGAAAGAGAACATGTTTTACAATTAAATTCCAAAAGTACAAATGATACATTAGAAATCAAATATTGCAAATATAATGATACTTATTTATTGGATATAAATAAAAAGAATATGAATTACATGCAGAAATGAATGAAAAAATTCACGTCATTTGTCATGGGTGGTAGATGGGGTGAATACAAAATTGGAAATATTTCCGTTCTTATGAGTCTGATCAAAATATCTTATAAAACCAATCAGGTTGCAAATTTAATTTTTAATAATAGTTATTGTCCTATTAATGTTTCCCTAACTCTAATATTAATCAAGATATTTGTATTTTGTGTCTACATAGACTTCTTATAACTGGACAAATAGAGAATTGAGAAGAAATCATCAGCGTGAAAAGTCTGCTTTGTTCAGGCAGCACCTCCTTGATTTTTTTTTTACATCCGGTAACCTCCAAAACGGAATATTTCAATCTATTGAAATGATAAATAAATCTTTGATCTCATTATTTATTACCAAAGAGTCCTTTGCTATAATATAATAATTCCGAACAACAGGGGCGACCGCTTAGGTTAAGAACTGCATTATTGCACTTGCGTTATTAACTGCAGATTATATATATATATAGATATATATATATATATATATATATATATATATATATATATATATATATTTGTCTGTTAATGGTTTAGCAGCCACAATTTTACTGGTTGTTTTATTGTACCAAACTCGATATATAAACGTTCCTTGTAAAATAAATGATTATATTCCTTAATGGCTAAAATCGGATCAGGGTGGGGAGGGGGAATTCGGAAATTTAAAATAACTGTATTACTATGAGTTTAATCGAAAAATGTCACAGAAAAAATCTTGTTAAACATTTAATGTTCTAGAATTTTTGTTCTACGCACTTATTGCATAACTTGAATATTAACCGAGATATTTATATTTTCAGACTACAGTAAACCCCCAATTTCTACTCATCCGAGTTTCACTTTGAGAAAATGAATTACTAAACACCTCAACATCGTCCAGCTTACATTTCCACTTCGGTTTTCATAGGTTTCTTTCTATAAGAAAAATAGGGAATAAGAGATGAATTGACTAAACCATAGTTTCGTTCCAGCACTTGAGAAATCTGCTTAGTTCACCCACCCCTTCCATGACGGATGTTTTCATTTGAAATTAATATAGTTCAAGCTCTTAACTCCAATTTATTCATTGCGTGTACTCTACAAGTAAATGGCTGGAATTCATATGAATATTATACATGGATATATTCCCCGCATACATGCATAAATTTAATTAAAATATTTGTAAAATAAAAACTCTTGTTCGGTATAATAAGTGTTTGCAAAGCACCGGAAATAGTAGAGTACATTCTCTTTATTTCCTGTTGGCATTCTCCTTTGTTGCGCCCATCGTTATGTTTTATTTTATAATAAAATAAAATACATATGAATTTTAAATGTGTTGCTGCGTTAATGCATTCATATAAGTGATCAGCGCATAAGTCCGACATGCGGATCACATATTTAAAATATTTATATTTCTTTCTAGGCTAATGAAGAAAAGTTCATCACGCAGGGGCTGCGTAAACTAAGCAGATTTCCCTCGTGAAGTTTAACAACATATAAATCTACATACTGGTAACACAACAACACCGTGAATATTAAGTGAATAAATACAAACGGTAATAAGAAATCATTCAGTAATAATTTCCGGGCGGAAAGTCTCTGAAATGTAAACAGCCAGGTCTACCAACGTCTTAGTGGGAAGAAAAACAATTACTGAAATATATCAGAGCATAACATATTAACTTTAGGAAAACTATTGACTACATCTAGTACTGTAATTTTCTAATGAATCAGAATAATTCTTATCACAAGCAATCAAATTTTAGTAGAGCAAGAACTTAAAACGGGGGGGGGGTCACTCGAACATATTTGCATGTAGCTAGTATAATACAGGTTTCTTGAAAACAATATTTGGTATTTAATCTTCAAATAATGTGGTTTATTATATAACGGAGTATTGTTTATGTAACATGAGTAGAAGTGAGGATTTGCTGAAGACTAGAAACTGAAAAATACAAATATCTCGGTTAATATTTAAGATAGAGAATAAATTTATGTAACAATATTTATAGTAAATGTAATTTGCAACATGATTTGTTCTAAACAATTTTTCGATCTGACTTATACTAAAAGAGATAGTTCCGGAATTTTTGGAAATCCACCCTCTTAACCCCCCCCCTCCTCCCACTTGTTCGATTTCATTAACGAACTTGATCTTTCTTTTTACATAAAACGATTAAAAATCGAGTTTGGCATAAGGGAAATCTGCTAAAATGCACATTGGACGCCAAATATCGGATAGGGGAGGATATAGGTTAAAGGACTTATTTAGTCCTTCTGTACTTAGCGGTTTCTCAGTAAAGACCGAGATTTCAACTGAATATCTCTGAGGATGCACAAGGTACTCAAAAGAACTCCTGCTAAAAAATAAATCTTAAAAGAAAATTTAAGCTATTACATTTAATTGGGTCCGTTTGATTCGTTCTTTTTACAAATACAGTGAAGACCTTAAATTTCACTAGGTATCAAAAATTATACAATAATAAAAATAAAAGTTTCTTTAAAATATATGTGGTGGACAGTTTACTCTCAACTATAAAATGGCTTTCTATAAATCTAAAATTATTCAAGTTATAATTTGTATCACAAAGAACCGTCATCGTTCTCTTTTTTTTCTAACATCCAAATCCCTCCACGATTTGACACCCGAAAATAGTTTGTAACACCTCTACACTCCTGGCTAACCCACTATTGTTTTATAAAGCAATAAGTATCAATGCCTGGCCTGTGATCGAGGTACATGTTGGGCTGGTTCTTCTTTTCATGTGTCTATATATACACAGAATGAGTATAAATAGGCTAGTCACTCTAACCGGCAGATCGGCTAATTTTAGCACTATTTCTATCTATATCTAAACACGGTAAATCTTAGCATAACCCTTAGCAACAGCGACGTTTATAAATGATTTTAATGTAGTTTCTTTACGAATATTCACACATTACGCCAAAGGCTGCTTGTCTACGACAACAATTATAAGTTTCTTCCCATATTACATTTTTATAATATATTAAATGGTTAAATATGTGCGAATAAATACAGAGATGGTGATTGAGTTTGTAGGAAAGGAAGCTAAAATGATTGAGAATTAATTTACAAATTATCAATGTATTTTATCTGTAACTTTGTAATAGAGCACAAAACTTTAATATTCCTAAAGCCATGCAACTAATAAATAATTGTATCTGGAACGTGAGCATGTGAAGAACATCTTTTATTATTTATTGCCTCCATTTATTTTATGTCAAAAGGCTTTTACATAATCCAATTTAGCACAAATTATTTTATCTTTGTCCCTTCCAAATGTGAAAGAAGCCAAAAACAGAAATGCCTTTGGGAGGGTTTATTTTTTGTAAAACATTTTATACTCCCAGCAGCATTCTGTAAAAGACACAAATAAAATAATTCGCGAGTAAATGTCTCTTGCGAGAGAGAGATATTTCCATAAATGCTTCACAAAGCAAGTAAATTAAATATAGGTGTAGTGCGGTTGAAAGCAGAAATACAAAAAGTCTAATTGCATTTAAATAATGAAACCTCCTTGCTTTGGAGTTTAGGTTATAGTGTAATAGTAGCTTTTAGCACATTCGCTGTTTAACCTTATATATATTAGTCTACAACACAGAATGTCGTTTTAGCAGATTTCCCTTAAAGGAAATCCTTCAAATTCAAATTTTCCTTCAAATTTCCATCGATCCTACCTAGGAGATGACAAAAATGAGGTCCGTTCAAAACTGTAAATATATATATATATATATATATATATATATATATATATATATATATATATATCAATCTATCTATATCTCTATCTATCTCTATTTATCTATCTATATATTTGTCTGTTACCACTCTAGCGGTCGCAATTTTTGTTTAATCGTTACCAAACTCGATATTTAGTCGGTATATGTAAAAAGAAAGATCAAGTTCGTTAACGGCTGAAATCGGACTGGGGAGGGGGGGGTTTAGAGGGAAAGAATTTTGTAAATTCGAAATCTCTCCGTTACTATAAGTCGGATCGAAAAATTGTATACCAATCTTATTGCAAATTAAATTTACTATAAATATTGTTCTGTTGTTGTTTCTCTATCTTGAATATTAACCGAGATATTTGCATTTTTCAGTTTTCAGCCTTCAGTAAACCCCCACTTCTACTAGTGTTACATAAACAATGCTCTGTTATATAATAAAATATATTAATTGAAGCCTAAATACCAAATATTGTTTTCATTGAACTTTTACTTTGTGAGATAAATGCAAATACATTCTGTTGGGATTTCTCTCGTAATAAAAAAATAATGTGAAATGGAATTTAAATTTAAGCAGAACATTTAATGTCCATTGATACATTGGAAAATCGAATGAGTAGGGGGTTAACTAAAGGCCAAAAACTCCGACGTTCTCAAGAATGATGGAGAGGTTCAGGACGACACAAATCTGGACCAAAACTCCGACGTCGACGGGCAACAGGTCCAACCGATTATTGCTCCATTGACTCTGAAACCTAGTCCAGACGAAAGTTAAGACCTGACAGGAAGCACACGCAACAACGCATACTATAGTCAACTTCCACACCAGTGACTCTGGTCCCGGCCCTATGCTCACCAAACTGTTAAAACAAGCAGACAACTCGCACGTGTTCATATTTTACTATAGCCTAAAATTATGTTCATATTACAGAATGATGTTTCTATGACAACCTTAACCTCAACATCATTCGTAACAAATGGATATTCCTAATTTTAGAACATGAAATTTCCGAAGGAACAGTGGCTTCGTCAATAAATCTGTCTCGTTTTCTTCCAAAGGCCAATATTCGAGATAATTTCTTTGCTTTTAATTAAATCCCGAATGAAACACCTTAGGAAAACTAAAGCTCTTGATCTTAGCACTAACTTTCTCAATTTCCATACATTTCATGCAACTCTAATTGTCTTCAAACAGTGTTGTTGGATTATCCTGTCAGTATCCCAACTCCTTGAGAAGTAGTCGAACCCAAAAGACTTCCTACTATCCTTTGATGCTTCTGTTGATGGAAGTGGCACTGATTGTTGGTTTTTACAGAACCAAGAAACACTTGGCTTTCCTAGCACGAAAAGATAGCTGCTGATTGACTTACGGTACTTATGTCTTAATTATAATTACTTCCATCTCCACCGGCCATGTTTCATAATTGTCCTTATCCAGGGCTTCTACCTTTATCACTCATTGTAACACTTTCTGACATATTATTTCCAACGAAAACTAAAACAGACAACACGCACGTGTTCATATTTCATTATAACCTAAAAATACATAACATATGTTCACATGGAAGACTGATGTTGCTATGACAACTTTAGCCTCCACACAAAGCACACAGAGCGACTCGACTCAACTTTTGTAGAGAACATGCCACCAGGAATGAATATGATTGTGTCATTGTTCCTGATTGAGTCGAGTCTAGTTATAGTCTTTAAAGTGCAGATGAACGATTTTGATTATGGAGAAGGTCAGGTGAGCGATAGTCACAGTGAAAATGCGGAGGTTCTAAAATAGGGAGGTTCAGTGCTGGTTTGGAGTGGAATATGTAGGGTATAGAACTGACATCGGGTGCATGACGCAAACGCTTAGAACTCGAGTGTTTTCCTTCCTTATAAAATACCAAGTCTGTGAATGCCACCTTCTTAAAAATGAGAAACATTTTAATAATATTTTTGTAGAATGCAAAGATTTGTCTGCGTTACCAAGCGACCGCAATCCCATGGTGGACATGGCATTTTATTGTGATTCCCAAATAAATAATTTATTTCAATTAATTAGAATTTCGATGAACATTATATGAATAATGATACTCCCAATCAAGGCTAATGTTTTTAGCATACTGCTCTTGAGGAACGATGGATGCAAGAACTAACAAACATTTCTACTAATGCCTGCCTTATTAAGATCATTGAGCAATTAATATTTTATGATATATCCAAATTGGCTTTGATTAATTTTTAGAATTTTCTAATCTTAAATCAGGATGAATTCCAATAGATTCCTAGAATTTTGTTATCGCATTAGCGATTGGTTCATACTTACATTATACAAATCTTCTCCAAAATGTTTCGAAGTCAATTTGCACTTTGGATTGCAGAATGTTATTACAAATTCTACAATAGGCCATTTAGATTTGAAAACAGAATTACTAATAATTCTATTTTGGCAACAAAGGGTACAATTAGTATTGCAAATAATAGTAGCATCATTCCACCAAGGTAGTGTCTGATTACTGAAGTAGAACATTCATTAAAACGTTCCGTAGCCACTATAAAAATATGTGGACTGTGTAGGTCATGGAAAAGCATGTAATAAACAAGTAACTAACACAATTTCACCAGAATTAGAAGGCGCCCAGTCCTGGCCATGTACTTTTTTTTTTTTTATCACTGAGCATAGTTTTTAAAGACTTATCGTAGAGAGATCTTTTAGCCTCGTTGTTTAAGTAATTGTAAATGTCTGGAGTGTAAACAAGAAATCGGGAAATGATTCTTTCTTTTAATAGATTTCCTCGCAGATAATTTGTGTTTATCTAAGTCACGTTTAATTTTGTTTCAGATAAGAAATGGAGCAGTTCGAACAACTGCTGACTTGTGCCATCTGCTTAGATCGGTACAGGAACCCTAAGCTACTGCCATGCCAACACTCATTCTGCATGGAGCCCTGCATGGACGGCCTTGTCGATTACGTCAGAAGACAGGTTAGTATGCCTTCTCTGCTAACATTAAATTAAATTATTTATTAACGTCCACATTTTGCAACTGAAGGTAATTGGGACGGGTTCACTTCAGGTTACCACCCATTTCTAGCCAGGATGGGACTAAGGGCTTTACTTAATGAATTCCTATTGCCCTGACGGGAATCGAACTCGGTACTCTAGGTTTACCAAGTGAGATTAAGATCAACGCTTTAACTCACATGGCTAACCTGAGCCCCTTGCTACCATTAATTATCAAGCTCTGTGTTGGGCGTTATTATTCTAAGGAAGAATAAAATCAACCAATGGCAATGAGACACAAGCTTTAAGTGGGTTGACTCTTGTTGAGCCATTGATATGTGGGCATATCTCAAACTGATATAGTAGAAATAGCAGCTAAACAATCAACTGAACTTGAACAAATAGATTTTTTGGACATATCTCACCAAGACGCTCTCTCTAAAATAAGAAAACTCGTAATTAATGACTGGAATAATTTATGGTATAACACTGACAGTAAACTTAGAGAAATCAAATCAAACACACTCAACTGGACTTCAAGTAATAGACACTCTAGAAAGGAAGAAATTTTACTTACACGCTTACGCACAGGACGCACAGTTCACATCTAATGAGCAGACAAGATGAACCTATATGTCGCTACAGCATTAGTACCCTGACTCTAAAACACATATTAACTGTCTGCAGTTTTACTTCCAGTTTAACTATTTATAGTTTTCTTTTATTTTTAATTATCTTTTTTTTTCCTTTGTTGTTTTATTTTTATTTTGTATTTTTTCCTCATGTTGTAAATATATTAACAATTTATATTTAGTTTTGTCCATTCTATTTATTTTGTAATTTTGTAACATTTAGCTTTGTAAAAATGTTAATATTTATTTAATTTTGTAAAGTTATATTCAAACATGTTAAAAGTAGAATCCCGGCATCTCAAATAAATAAATAATTTTATTGAGCCGATTTCGCTACACCAAACTTCTTCCCGAACCTAACTGCGTCCTCAGCTGAAGTCTGTCTCTCCTCAATAACACCATTATCTCCCCCTTCCAAACCTCTATAACTATATCTTAACACTGAACTCAACAGGTGCCTTCTTCTTATCACATTTAGAGCATGTCGTGTCCATCCTAATCCTTTTTTCTTATTGCGCCATTCATTCTCTTTCTGTAATTCATTTAAATTTATTCACACAAGCTCTCTCTTTGAAAGTTTCATGAATGCAACTGCAAATGCATTCTGGTTTACACATTTTGTATTCACAATACTGTCACCAGTTTTTTTTTACTTGGAATACACACAGGAAGCAGAAATCTATTATTCTTTTATGCCACTCTGTTACATTACGGTCACGTCTATCTACACAGAGCGAGAAGTTTGAAATAGATTTGGTTTCTCAGAGATAGGATATTTCCATATATATGTATATATATATATATATATATATATATATGCTCTTATGTGCGCCCATTTATGTATGTTGCATTTTTTGTATGATTTAATTTTTATTGACGACCCAAAATACTTTACATGTCGGATTTGGAATTAGGATGAAAATTAGAAATTCCTAGAATCTATTGATACTGTTTGTGGATCGTTCGATTACTCAAGCAGTGTCAGGAGTAAAAAAAAAATAAGTAAAGCTTTAAAAAAAAACCTCTAAGTATATCAATTGTAAGATGAAAAGAGGTAAATATACCCAAAAATCTAAACAAATTATGATGGGAAAATAATTGATAACCATTATTAAAAATCAAAACACATTAGCTGTCAGTCCTTTCTCGGAATCACACAAAATAATGGGTTTGTATATGTGTAATCCGTTATATTCTTAAATTTGATATTTTTTAATACTTAATTTCTAATTCAGAGTGGAAGGCAGTGGTCTACATATAGCCACTTTCGAAGAGTATTACATAATGAATGGGAATAAAAATGAAAACACTTGGACTCCATATCTGTCAAACATTAATGAGTTTGTTAATCATTAAATATTTATAAATTAACCTCGTGTTGTTTCAGGTCAAATGTCCAGAATGCAGGGCGGAGCACAGGATACCTTACCAGGGGGTCCAGGGCTACCCCACAAACGTCACCCTCCAGAGATTCCTCGAACTACATATAGAAATCACTGGAGAAATGCCCGATCCAACGAGGTAAGAACATTTTTTTTTTTCAATGTAGATTTATTTCTTTGTGATGTATTTAATCCTAATTTTGTTAGAATCAAAAATACAATTTAGTTTCCGAATTAGGCTTATATATCATTGCTGTCAAGTTAAAAATTAAAAATGTTATTTACTTATAACATTTTTAATTTTCACTAAGTAACTGAAGACATTTCGTCTTACAAGGGGAGTACATGAACATTCCCCACCGATTTGTGAAAGTGAGATAACGCACTTCTCAAACGTTCGTCTAAAAAAACTGTTAGTATGAATGAAAGCCTTTAGTTTTTCGGAATACAGATGTGTAGCGCACTCTTTTTGAAACCGCAAGATCTCGAGATCAAATTTCGCCGGGAGCGCCTTTCTTTTATTGGATTTTTTTTTGTTTCTATGGCCTTTATTTAATATGAATAAATAAATAAAAAATTGTTTTAATTATAGTCATTTTTTTAACGTATTCCATATATTTAAAGAAAATTTGAAGCTAAAAATTTTATTGCGGATAATTTGAAGAATAGAATGAATTTTAATTCAATTCTCTAGGTGATATTTTGCGATTCTGTTGAATTAAGTTTTGGAGACGCTTGATACATTTTTTTAACTTGATGATATAAATATACGTCAGTGATCCAAGACCAAGACTGTTCTCCTAACAGTCTTTGGAGAGCAGTAATGGAAGGTGACACTTGGAGTGCCGAAAGTCCTGCACCTAAATCCCAAATCAGCATTTAAAAAAGACCGAACTCAACTAAGGAAACCATTTTTCAGGACATATAAACACGTAAATAAAAAGTCCGTCACGTATTCTCTGTTTATGGAAAGAAACGATGAAGGTAGAAAACAAGAAAGTATTAATAACTCGCTTAACACTTGAGATACCAAAAAATGTATAGGATAACAATTGTAGAACACCAACTGTTTAACAAGATTTGTTCTATAACATTTTACGATCCGAGTCATAATAACGGAGATATTTTGAATTTTCGAATTCCCCCTTCCCCTCTAAACCCCCACCATTCCAATCCGATCTCAGTCTATAACAAATATCTTTAGCCTTGACTGAACCTTATCTCACTAAATAGAAGTTCAATGAAAACAATAATTTGGTATTTAACCATAAAATAAAGTGGTTCATGTTATAACAGCTTATTGTTAACATGACAATAGTAAGAGTGGGGACCTACTGAATGCTGAAAACTAAAAAGTCCGTCACGCAGAGGCTGCGTAAACTAAGCAGATTTCCCACGTGAAGTTTTACAGTAGAGAACATCTGCCCAATAACATTTGTAGTAGTAAGGGATCTGTAAACCTATTCACGAGGGACGAACAGTTTACGGAAACGGCCGCCAGAGCTCTCGGCGGATAGTCCCGAACATAGCCGACTCCTGCCAACCACGCACAGAATACAAATGCAAATATCTCAGAATAAATGTATAGAACAATATTTATAGTAAATTTAGTTTGCTATAAGATTGATTCTATACAATTTGTCGATTCGATGCATAATAACGGAGATATTTTGAATTTTCAAAAATCCCCCCTCTAAACCACCCCCGATTTCAGCCATTAACGAACTTAACCTTCCTTTTTACATAAAACGATTAAATTCCGAGTTTGGTAACAATCAAACAAAAATTGTGACCGCTAGAGCGTTAACAGACAAATATATATATATATATATATATATATATATATATATATATATATATATATATATATATATAATTTTGAACGGACCTCATTTTCGTCATCTCCTGGGTAGGATCGATGGACATTTGAAGAAATTTTTCGAAACTCGCATCATGAGTACGACCTCAATAGCTGATTTCCCTTAAGGGAAATCTGATAAAAAGGCAGTCACACAGAGGCAGCGTAAACTAAGCAGATTTCCCACCTAAAGTTTAACAATAGATAAATCTACATACTGGTAACACAACACCACCCCCAAAAATATATCAATCATATAGAAAGACGTTATGTATTTTGCCAATGTTTTGCTCCTGAAAGTTAAAACATTTAGTGCAGAAATAAATAAAAGTACTTATTTTATGACTCTCCCTCTAATTTGGGAGTTGTTGATTTAATTGAGGTCGAACAATATTTTACGAAGTTTATGACTCCATTCACTCAGGAGAATGAAAAGTATCAATTAGATGCTAAGCATAACAGGAGCAGTCCAGCTCCAAGAGCCATCAGGTCAACATCCAGGACCTTCGAGCACTGACGATGATGCACTGCATCGAAAGCGCTCTGCCGTTTTAATAAATTGTTATAGTGGAAGCATAGCCAATTATTTCATCCTACCTACGTAATAAGACACTCTAACCAAATAGTTACTTTGGATAAAGTGTCTTATTATTAACGACAGAAGACCGAAACTCAAATACAAATCATTTATTACTTGCATAAATAAAGCATATATACAGTTATTGCTCACACCACAAATAAAATCGCAGATTAAAAAATTAATAAACTTATTTATATTGTGATGTCAATTTACAATAAAGATTACAAAAATAATTTAAATTGGGGTAATTTGATATATTTTTACGTAAATATTCAAATAATAAGAAATGTAACTCACAACGGAAGAGAGATATGAATATATTCATGTCATCTAGATTTTGTTGTAGAAAGTTCAAACAAATAAGTCATTAAAATGACCCTTTCTTCTCAACTGCATCTAGATGCTCAGTAAAATATCCCGAAAGTAATTTGAATAGCTTACTAAGAAGAAATGAATTCTGATTTACATATTTCCCCAGGGAGTGTTCTTGGAACCTTCGAAGAAATTTTATAAAATCTAAGAGAAATGTAGAAAACTTATTAGTTTGCAAATAAGTCTCCAATGTAACAGAACTGATGAAAATGGAATACTAGAAATGAATAATAGTTTTCTTTCTAGCTAATAATTATATAGATAATGATTCAAACATAAAAAATATTAATCAAAAAACATTTTCCTCACCAACTGCACTGGTTAATTGTGTGTCATTTACGTGACCAACCTATATATTCATGTCCATTACAGGAGCTAACAAATTTAAAAGAAGGGAATTTTCGAATTCCCTCCCTCCTCTGTACAAACCTCCCCTCTTCCAGGTCCGATTTCTGTCAATAAGAAATATGATCTTTAGCATTGGCTGAAACGGTTAATTACTGAGTATGACATAGATCAAATGAGCATTTTCGGGGTATGAACGTAAAATCTTAATTGATACGTCATCCCACAACGAATTCACATATATCTCAGATAATAAAGCTCTCATGAAAACAATTCGGGTTAGAATAAAGAGGATCATGTTGTAACAGGTTATTGTTATCAAGACGAGAGTAGGAGCTTACTGAAGGGTGAAAACTAAAACTCCAAACATCTCGGTTAATATTTATTTATTATTATATATAATTATTATTAGAGAAAATACATAAATAAGGTTTATGGAAAATGAAATTTACAATATGATAGGTTCTATAAAAGTTTTCTAACTGACGTATAATAACGGGGATATGTAGAATTTTAAAAATTCTAGCCGTTAACGAACTTGATCTTTAGATTTGCATGAAAGTGTTTGGTAACAATTCCGCAAAAATTATATGTATATATTTTTTATTTATTTATTATTTGTTAAATGGATTTTATATTTATATAAGGCAATTGTGTATAAATAAAACTATATATAACTTATACTTCATCTAAAATAGTTATTGTAAATAATCCACACTAATATACGTAGTATCGAAGTTGGGGCGTACAAGTGAAGAGAAATATATAAATATACTCCCACACTTCAGGTCTACTGAACTGAGGGGAAAAAAGTTTTAATTTAAAGGAAATGTTTCCTACAAGTTTTATCCTTTACATGTTAAACTATTATCGTATATTGTAGAGTAAACCCAAAATGTTCGCATTAAGCTGAATTGTAGAATGGTTAAATATCACGTACTGTTCTCATGAGGATAGCAAAACTTTAATAGCTAACTTCATCTATGAACCATTCCAGTGTCGGACCATCATTTGAGCTTACAGTTAGTTAGTTGGCCTTCGAAAATATTTCATGGGTTTGTATTGCGAAATTTATGGAGGGAAATGTACTCAGTTTTCCCTGCGCCTAAGTGACGGAATTTTAATTTGTTTCTTATATGTGTCATATGAGAGGTTGAAGCTGGCGGCCCAGGTGCAGCTGAAGAGAGAGGCAGTGTAACCCTAGCCAGTCCAAATATACCATACTATTCCCAGGCCTCTCGCAGCCTACAACCCGTACCTGGGGTTCGGTTGGCAACCGAATATTGGGACTCAAGCCATAGCAGAAGGTACAATGAACTCAACCATTCACGATCATCAGCAAATCAACCACTAACTGATCAATCCAAAAGAGTACTAACTGCAGTCAAAACTGAAAGAAAGAAAAAAAGATTTCAAAATACGTGGAAAAAAAAATTCCAAATTAAATATAGTCCGACAAGCAGGGACAGCGTAAATACATTTTCCGCGTGAAGTTTAGATAAATCTACATACTGTTAACACTTAACACCACCGTTAATATTAAGTAAGCGGTGACCTTAATCTCACATGGTAAACCTAGAGTGGCGAGTTCAATAGGAATAGGAATTTATTTAGTGACGGAATTCATTAAATAAAATCCTAAGTCCCATCCTGGCTGGAAAAGGGTGGTAACCTGTAGATAACCCGTCCCAATTCGCCTTACTAGCAAAAAGTGGACGTTAATGAAATGATAATAATAATTATATTAAGTGAATACAAACAAATCATTATGAGGCATTATTCAGCTAGTTTGCATTTTAATAACCTACACAACAGGAAGAGTTTGAATTGTGAGCAAAACGAACAGCCAACCTCTCAGAGTTGAATAGATAGACCGGAAATGAAAAACGATTACTCAAATATATCAGAATATAATATATTAATTTTATTGAAAACCATTTATTATGTCTAGTACTGTAATTTATAAAGAATCAGAATAATCTCAATCTCTCTAATTTTAGTAATTTATTAAGACTGGGGAGGGGGGGGGGCATCAAAACGTATTTGCATGTCTCATCTAAAAATGATATGCTGACCACATTATTTGGTGTTTCGGCTTGAAATAAGACAAATTAGGATATATTAACTTATTCTTAACGTGCGATGACTGAAAGTAGCGGTTTACTGAAGGCAGAAATCTAAAAAATGTCAATACCTCGGTTAATATAGAAGATAGAGAAAACATGTATATAACATCATTCAAAAAACATTAAATTTTCAATAATATTGGTTCTATACATTTCTTCGACTTATAATAAAGGAAGATGTCGAATTTTCAAAAATCCTCCCTCTAACTATCCTCCTCCCTCCCACTTGTCCTATTTTAGCTGTTAACGAATTTATCTTTAGTATTACATGAAACGTTTAATTATCGAGTTTGGTAACGATCAAATAAAAATTGCGACCTCGAAAGTAGTAACAGACATATATATATAATTTTGAACGGACCAAATTTCCGATCGATAGACATTTGTGGAAATTCTTCAAAAATCGCGCCGTGAATACAACCTCAATACTTAAAAAATTAATAAGGATCAATAAGAAGGCCAAGTCCTCTACTGTGCCTGGCAACCCGGCAGTCGTGGTCCAGGCTACGCAGCTTTAATCAGCAGGCACTGAGGATGGAGCGTTGACTCCGAAAGTGCACTCTGCATAATATTAAAAAACAGTAGAGGACTTGGCCTTCTTATTGATCCTTATTAATTGGTTCCTCTACCATCCAGCATTTTTCCAGAGATATCACTTAAAATACTGTCATTTGTAAAAATACTTTTTTGTTCGATTAGTTTTTATCCAAGTGTGTTAAATTACAGGCCTCCAATTCTTGGAAACATAACCTCAGTGGGTTTACTTCCCACGTGAGTTACTCAATTTAGTAGCAAACTCCTAAATATAATCCCACCATGAACTGAAAAAGGTGTAACCAACCAGTAGATACTCCACCCCAATTATCTATTTATAACTGTAAAGTGGATTAAATATTTATTCATCTTTGCTGTTTTTTTTCTACAAACCTGCCCTAAGTTTAACTTTAGGTTAATTAACAATTTTGGATTTAAAAATACTAGCATTACCTGTCGGTGATTAAAAATGTTGTTCAGCGAAAGTATAAATATTAACTAAATAACCCCTTCATATCCATCTCATAACACGAACCTACTATCTACTCAGTCATTAATTTATTATAGCCCTGAAGTAAAAGGTGGTTTTCTTGAATATTGCAGAATTTATGATTTGAAAATAGAAGCCGTCAAAGAAGGTTAGAAGGAATAGCAATTATTACCCGTCAAAATATAAAGACTGGATTAAGTTAAGCTCTAAATAATCCTCTTAGACTTTTATTTTTATAGATAACATATTTCCATTAAAAAAAAATAATTCGTATAATGATTAACTCAATATTTCATTAATCATTTTAGTACCGTTTCAATTTTTTTTTGTTACAATTTATATTGCAGTACTTATTGATTTTGATAATAATTATAATATACTCTCATTCGCTGGTCTTTTATCATCATAGAAAAATCTCATTTGAATCCTAAAAATCTAATCCATCCAAAATATTTGTAGTTATTGCTAGATATAATGTTAAAACTTTAAAACATTTAAAGTAGTATCAATATTTTAACACAATATGTACTAAACCCATACAGCAAACGTACTTTACAGTAAATAATAACACGTTTGGTAAATGTAAAAACTATTGAAATTTTATCTACTCGCTTAACTGACATATGAATACAAAAGAAAATAATTTGTGATGGCAAACGTGACAATATGACACCACAGATAATCATGATGTCGCATTTTTCTTGAATTTATTTCACATATAATTCCGGCAAAAGTACATTATGTATACAATAATTTTCGCTTAATGCAATTAATGCTAACGAGAAAGATTTTCTACAGTTACAATATTTTGGAGTATACATTTTATTGATTTTAATCGACTTTTTCTTGTAAATGCTAAAGTTAGTTATAATCAAAAATAAAATTAAAAATGACGACTTATCTTCACAAGAAAAAAAGTCCGCCACGCCGGGGCTACGTAAACTAAGCAGATTTCCCACGTGAAGTTTTACAATAGAGAAAGTTCATGGGAGACAAGCAGTCAAGGAAACGGCCGAACTAGCTTTTGGCGGGAAAGTCACTCTCGTCCGTTAGCCACCCAGATTTAATAAAAATGCAAACATCTCGGTTAACATTCAAGTTGGAGAATAAATGTATATAACAATATTTATAGTAAATTTAATTTTCAATAAGATTGATTCTGTACAATTTTTCGATTTGACGAAAATCCTCCCCTCCCACTGGTCCGATTTCAGCCGTTAATGAACTTGATCTTTCTTTTTACATAAAACGACTAAATATCGAGTTTGGTATCGATCAAACAAAAATTGCGACCGCTAGAGCGGTAACAGACAAATATATATATATATATATATATATATATATATATATATATATATATATATATATATATATATATATATATATATATATATACAGTTTTGAACGGACCTCATTTTCGTCATCTACTAGGTAGGATCGATGGACATTTGAAGAAAAATTTCGAAAATTCCGTCATGAGTACAACCTCAATAGCTGATTTCCCATAAGGGAAATCTGCTAAAACAAACATTTTAATAAATTATCAGATAAATATAGAAATGGGAAGACGGTGGGCGTGTGGGTTATTGCGTGGGTACCACTACCCTTAGTAAAAGCTGAAGTAAAAATAAGAGCAGGTTCGATCCCCGCCAAGAGAAAACATTAGTTCGCTGGCAGAGCGCGCTCGAGTCCAGCTCTTGTGGTTTAGCGGGCGTCTAATTAGTATTTAAGCCTAACAGCCACTCGGGATGACTAACGATTATGACTCTCTTAGATCCCGTCCATAAGCAGGTCGAGCTGATCACTCACTTCGTAAAACTTTGAATCCCAGGAGTCTCGCTCGGGGGCGGCTACAGAACTCCGAGGTCTACAATGCCAACCGAAAAAAAAAATTATATGAGTTAGTTCATACACATTTCCTCCATAAAATCCATAGTATATATTTCTTATCTTGTTTTCAGCGGGCAAGTAATGAAGCGGTGTGCAGTATGCACGGAGAAGTCATACTGCGTACACTGTTCTCATTGCTCCAAGGACATCTGCTCGCAATGCAAGTCAGCTCACATGGACATACTCAGGAGGGAAATTGCCAGGATTAACAATCAGGTAGGAAAGAAATTTCGAATGTACATTACAATTTCATCCTTAGTGGTATTTCATTTGGATTTGAACCTCGGGTTCTTCTAGCTGTATAAAGTGGTACTCCTTGATATGTCTCTGATATTCCAGTTCTTCAGATGATCGTAGTAGTTATTCGTGTGTTATATAAAAAGGCTCAAACGTATAGTATAAATTATCTGAAAGAAAACAAGGAAGCCAATTGGAAAATCGGAGATGGCCTGCGTCCTCACTAAATGTATTTTAAATATATAGATATTATATATAGATACTTGTAAGTTATTAGATTTATTGGTGACATGTTAAATCACAAACTCAATATTATAGATTCCTCAATTAAACTAAAGACCTATATAAGTATATATGGAAAATAACAACAAGAATTTACTGTGTATACCTTTCTGAAGGACTTATAATCTTAAACATTAAACGGGAATATATTGTTTGTCAAAATGTACCGCCAAAATAATACGATCATGTAAAAAAATATTGCCTATAAGATAATAATAATAAAATAAACCTACGACTTAGAAATGACTTACAAATATATATCTAGTTATTATAGTTCAAAGTACCAAAGCTGTATCAGAGACTCATGAAAATTTTGATAAGTGTCGCAAAAAACATAAATTAAGATGATAAATCAAGAACATAGAGATGACCTTGACCCAAAAAAAATTCTAATACTAATTCCCATTTCTGTCATGTCTCATTTTGCCATGAAAGATAAAAACTGGACGAAACTCATCTTTTTGCGATAAGTAACTATTAAACTCGTCGGCTGCCAAAAAATAATAATAAAAAAAACACATTTTCACAAATTGACCATTATGTAAGCTTTGAAATAAGTAACCATTGATAAGATTAGCCATGTGGGTTAAGGCTTTGGTCTTAATATACTTGGTATACCTAGAGCCATGGGTTCGATTCTCATGTGGGCAATAGGAATTTATATAGAGACGAGCTTCCTAAATAAAATCTTGAGTCCCATCCTGACTAGAAAGGGGTGGGATAACCCGTCCCATTTAGCCATAGTAAGACGTTTATAAATAAGAGAAAAACACACTATTAAAGCTGTCATGCTGACTCTATGCATCTTCCACTAAATTAACGTTAACAGCTGTAACTCATAGTTGCGAATCTCAAACCACTTATTTTGGTTTTCTCGTGATAAAAGAATGGGAGTTTTACAAAACATACAGATTATTTTTTTGGATATTTATTTTTAAAGATACCTTTGGTTCTTGGTATCTCTTTGCTAAGGTTATTCTAGACTGTTCTTGGGTATTCAATTGTTTGAAATATTGGTTTATGTCTTCCAAATTTTTTGCAATGAGTTTTGCTCAGATAGATTCCACCTTACAAAGCATTTCAGCATCATTTGTAAGATGAGAGTAAATATTATCTGAAGCATAGACAAGTAAGATTATTCATTGAAAACTTTTTATGATAATAACGATAATAGAGTAAAAAAATCCACTGTGGGCGCCACAAAACTCCCTTGTTTTTCTATTAAATTAAATAAACACAATATAGGGTTCCATTTCATTTGCAATCATTTCATTAGAAAGTGATGACGTTATATCCATTCTAATGAATCGGACCAAAAGATATTATTGAATATAATTTATACATTTTTTTAGTATAAAGAAAATCTTGTCTAAACAATTGCTTTGAATATCTAGCACGTGGGTAGAAATTAGCAATTTTTTATGTTTGCCACAAAAACCACCAAGACGTAACAACAATACGAAATATGAAATTTCAACATTCTAAGGCTATCCGTGTTTCAGTAATGCGAAATAAGTCACGCAGATACTAGTCGACATGGATTCAAATGTTTGCAAGTACAATAATTTTTATACTCCACACGAGGAAGTGAATATAGTGTCATTTATAAGAAGTTCCATTCTTCGCCTGTGATTCATTTGAATACAAATAACAAATTTTAAACATGGCACTGCTGTATTTTGGTGGCGTTAATGGTTGAAAATCAGTTCTTAGTGTCATCTGGAGCGACTCAATTGCTTCACAATACGGAGAAGTCCGCAAAAGAAATGGATAGAAGTCCAACCACAAATTCTACTAACTACACAATTAAAGTGTAGGGCAATGTAAGGCCTCGATCCTCCCACGTATAGTGATTTAATGACCTGTACACTAATTAAACCACCGCACCCACATTTAATAAATAAGAACTATTTTAACAAATATTGGTCCAAGGGAAATATAATAATAAGATGAAGAACATACTCGAATATAGGCATTTCGAAAGTAATATTTCTATATGTAAAAGCTAAGAAACATGCAATCAGAAAGAGAGAAGAGTTGATATTTTTTATTTCTAGAACTAAACTTTCCCCGTACACAAAAGAGTATTTCAAACAATGCCATACCCGACTCTAACAGTATATCACTGTCTTTTATTTCGACTTCTGACGTCAAACTTGAGTGTTTCCTAGATATAAATTCATCCACTTCATCTGAACATAAATATAAATCCATGGAGGTATTCAAAGAACTTCAGCACTTTTTCTATATTTTTAATATATCCAACAGCTCCACAAAATTGATAGTTTTCATCAACAACGACTAGCATAACAAAGAGAAAAATATTCATTGACATAAACAAAGAATTTTAATAAATTTAATAGTACTTGGCTAAAGCTTAGTATAAATCAATAATTTTGAGCCGGTGACATTTTTATTCTTCAACTGAACTCTAATAAATATTCACTGTCATAAACCCATCAATATTTTCCACAAGGCTAGAGAATCTCCTTGAATTGGTTGTAGATATTGTTTGAACACTAAATATTAACACAAATTAGATATTACCTGCGATTCTATTGAAGAACTATTTTGAATTAGTTTAAAGATATCAATCTTTATGATTCTACAGCTAAATATATATTTAGTCATGTACATACTATATAGCAGTTAAAATTAACCTATCATTTTTATTCAACTTTATGTCCAGGTTTTGTTATTCAATGCATGAAATCTTGGTATCAGTTAATGAAGTTCTTTTTCAAAAAAGTCTCCTTGCCTGTTGTTTCCTCATTTCGAGGGCATTAATTTACTCTAAACTAAAACTGAATACTGATGAATCGCAAAATAAAAATAATGTTGCTTTTTAAAGCCACATAGACAAGCATCTTAGACAACTGTAGAAAATTAATTTGTATAAACTTATCATATACAAGTAAATAAACATTATTAGAAATAATTAAGCTGACATAAAAGACTTAAAATTAAATTACCCATACCGTACTTATACATCAACACTGATAAAAGTCATTTTTCAGTGTAGTTTTCGAGTGGTATACTTTAAGCATATGGGATCGTGTAGAGAATGTAGCCTTCCAATGAGGTGGCAAACAGAGCCGCAAAATATTGTATTAATTCACCCACCCAATTCTGATGTATATTATTAAACAAATTCAAATAATATTAAGAAAATAACCGGTTTTTAAGGTGTAATCAGTAAAATGTTCAACCCAGAATGTCGAATTATCTGTTGTTGACTTACAATATGACTAGATATCTATATATATATATATATATATATATATATATATATATATATATATATATAGAGGATATTTTTGTTTGAAATGGATAATTAACATACATCATAGATTCAGGAGGGAAATAGATTTGCCATGTTAATCACTTTTATTATTAAAAATAATTGTTGAATTATCCCAGACCAGAACCCAGGTCTGTTTTCTATCTGGCCAGTGGCTCTACAAACCGATTCCTTTGAAAAAAATGTCAGCTGTTTAGTTTTGTAAGCCAACTCGACACATTGTACCAGTGGTTTCAACAAGAGGCAACTAATTACCTTAGTACTACGGAATAGGCTATTCCTAATTAAGCGCTGGCACACTTTATTATTTTATGAATGGAAGGAATACAAAATAAAAACTAACATCATTGACCTGGGGAAATATCTCTACATGAGAAAATAATACAATTTGTGTTTTTGCTTGAGACTCTTAACTTTACAGCTCATTCGTTTTAGGTGCGGAGAGCTCTTCACCGACTGGAAGACATCCTCGCCCTGGCGGAAAAGAATTCATTAGCTCTGCAACACAATTGCAACTCGGTGACTGAAGAAGTGGACGAAATCTACCGAAGGCTGAGCAAGGCGCTCAAAGACAGGAACGATTACTTGAGAGCGGAGATCGAGCGCTACCTTACGGTAGAAATGAAGAACCTAGGCACGCTGAAAGAAAACCTACAGCAGGAAATAGGAAACATTCAGGTAGTAAAAATGTTCTTTCAACCACAATCAAGTTGCTAAATAATCGCAAAGTTTGTGTATGTGCGCACGCGTTCATGCGTGTGCATGAGTGTGTGTAAAGGGTGTCCCGCATAAGATAGGAAGCCGATTCTCCACCTCATTTCTTTAAAAAATGTCATATTGACTATGTTGCGATTTTTAATTACTTCATGCATAAATATGTTTTAAACGTTTTATAACATATGCGCATTTTTTATAGATAAGTAATTTCTTAAAATACTCACCACGATTTGTAAGGGGTGGGGCAGAGGGTGAAATTTTTATAGTTACACAGTAAACGCACATGATATCTGGATGAGTAAATGGTCCATATCTTGAATAGTGCGAGAGGGTGATTACGAAGAGATCAACATTAACACTTTGACTGCGGCTGACGACACGTTGTCGGTTTTGTGAGTTGTTCCCACGTGTGGGCCCCGACACGTTGTTGTCAGGACATAACAGAAAGTTAAATGGGTGGGGATTGCTCCAACCTTTCCCAAACCATTCCGTATTTGACTCTAGCTCAGTGAAAGAGGTCCTTGAGAGAAATGCTTCTTCGCCGCATGATTTTTTTTTAATTGTTTTCGACTATTTTACAAAAAGGTAAGTTTGAATGATTATTTTTTTTAAATTTATCGTTAATAATAATTGCTAATGATAAATATCTATTTAAAAAGTAGCTAAATGAATTAAAACAAGCCTATTTTGTTGGAAAAATATTATTTCAACCCCGAATTTATAATTCCAAATTGTTTTATATTTTACGAAATATAAATAAAAAATCAATTATAAATAAATAAATCAATCAGTGATTGTGAACAATGTCTTTATTGTTTAATTTTACGGTTTTCTAAGTAAAAATATAATAACTAAAAACGTGAATTACATTATTAGACTACGGCTAGGGAGTATGGTGCTTTCCCGGTGCGGTTGACAACAACCTGTCGTTCAGCGGTTTTTTTCGCGGGAAACAATTAAAAGATGATACAATTTATAATATACAGTTAACGTAAAGTAAAACGAAACTAATTAACAAAAAAAAACTTTCCGCCCCACTAAAAAATGTTGTTGAAAATCTCCTCAGTCAACGTGTTAATTGATGCAGACTACAATATTACAAAGGTTTGCCGTATTTTTAAGAAATAAGGCTGAGCATTGAACGTGCCGAAGAGACAAATATTTTGGTTTAAAGAAACCACAGATTGAATTATTTTATATACATTTTTCCACCTTTAATGTTTTTTAGAGGAAATTATCCAAAGACAATTTTTAAGCTAAGTTGATTTAAAACAACCTCCAAGACCAATCTGAATAAGTGAATATGACAGTTCTGCAATCAATAGAAAATTCATTTCACTTTAATCATTTATTTAATTCATAAGCAAGTAAATTTCTATTATTTTCTGTATATCAGTTGTATGTAAAACGATGAGTTTTGAGTGCAGCTGATGCAATAAGTACTCTGCTGCTATTTTCATATTATCAAGTAACCTCAAATTAATTAAGGGTGGTATTAAATAATATAAAAATATAAATTAGGTTGCTTTAAATGATCTTGCTTTCTTCAATATGAAAGAATTTTAAACGTATTCAACAAGACTAAAAAACATCAGAAACTAACAGATGACTGGGGAATTAATAAAGACGATCCTTATTAATATTCCAACACAAAAGTACCAAGAGCTCGTATTAAATCTGTAAACCATATTCTGTGAGATAGGCTAACTGTACTGATAAAATTATAATGAATCCTAATGGATAATAAATAGCTACATTCCAGGAAACAAAACTTGAATAACCTTCCTCTCAACGGGTCAAACAGTCACGGCCTTCTATTCAGCACAGGTGAATTTCATTGCAGATATACACTGAATGGCAAAAAAAAAGCCTCATAAATATAATGGACAAGTATCATTTTATAATAATTATGCAATAAAATTTATATTTTCTTCCCAGCTTCATGGCAAGGGTCAACTTTGGGGAAACTTTGAAGAGCCATAAGTCCGTTAGGGGCTGCGTAAACTAAGCAGATTTCTCACGTGAAGGTTTACAATAGAGAAATTTCACGAGAGCCAAGCAATCAGGGAAACGGCCGAACGAGCTTTTGGCGGGAAAGTCACTCTCGTCCGTTAGCCGTCAATTTAATAAAAATGCTAATATCTCAGTTAATATTCAAGATAGAGAATAAATGAATATAAACATATTTATATTAAATGTAATTTGCAATAAGATTGATTCTGTATAATTTTTCGATACTACGTATAGTAACGGAGATATTTCGAACTCTCTAAACCCCCCCCCCTCCCACTGGTCCGATTTCAGCCGTTAACGAACTTGATCTTTCTTTTTACATAAAACGACTAAATATCGAGTTTGGTAACGATCAAACAAAAATTGCGACCGCTAGAGTGGTAACAGACATATATATATACAGTTTTGAACGGACCTCATTTTCGTCGTCTACTAGGTAGGATCGATGGACATTTGAAGAAAAATTAAGGGAAATCTGCTAAAATAAAAACAGTGGTATCAGAATAAGAAAAAATTGAAATAAATCTTATAGTAGTTTCGGAACGTATAAGAAAACATTATTATTTTTGAATATTAGCAGACTTCCCTAAGGGAAATCAGCTGTTAAAAGGGGGAAATTAGTAAAAATTCGAAATATGTCGCCTACTAAGAACGGGATCGAAACTATTAAATAACCAAGGTTGTTATTCTAGCCCACTTCTTCTCATTCGATTTCCACTTCAATTTCCTCAGAACTAAGCAACTTAACTACGACAAACCTTTGGATTACAGTTTACATAGGTTTCTTACTGTGGGAGAAATAAAGAATAGATGGTTAGATGATTTCATCAGTTTATCAAATTCCAGGTGTGGGGGACCTGCGAGGTTTACGCAACACCTTTGTAAGGGGTTTTTTTTTTTTGTTTCCAGTCTATAATTGAATTCTACCCGTAGGAGTTTCACATAAACAACAAAAAATAAAGATCTCACGCCTAGGATAAATTTCGATTATTCTTTCCGCAGGTTCTTATTATGCTAGAAATATAGAAAAGAACGTGGGAATTTCACATCGACGTGGTACTGCAGCATGTGGAAATCCGCTTAGTTTAAGCAGTAACTCATTTTGAAATGACACCAGACACAGGGACGCTTAATGCGATTTTAACTTTTTTGTACGAAGTGTTCAAATCTCGAAAATTTTCAGCTTTCAGATTTCAATGGCATCATCAGTTTTCACCCTCCCTGAGTCCACTTTGACTAGTTCACTGCGTGACGTCTGCACGTTGCTCCCCTAACTCAAAAACCATTATTGCTGTAACGTTTACTTTTATCCGCTTATGATCAAAATTAGCCAAGGGGGATGGGAGGTTTAGAGGAGGACGAAAATAAAAACAACTCATGTTTCTACGTATGTATTGGAGGACCGTTTTAGTAGATCTCCCTTAAGGGAAATCAGCTATTGAGGTCGTACTCAGTACACGATTTCCCAAAGATTTCTTCAAATGTCCATCGATCCTACCCAGGAGTTGACAAAAAGTCCGTTAACTCTCTGGTGGTCGCAATTTTTGTTTGACCGTAACCAAACTCCATATTTAAACGTTTTATGTAAAAAGAAAGATCATTTTCATTAATGGCTGAAATCGGACCAGGTGGAGGGGTTGGGGGGGGGGGGGTGTTAGAGAGAGGATTTCGAAAAATCTCCGTTACTACACGTCGGATAAAGAATTGTATAGAACCAATTTTACAGCAAATCGAATTACCTATAAATATGGTTCTATACATATTTTCCGTATCATATATATATAATTTTACGCATTCAATAAATCCCCACTCCTACTCATGTCACATTAATAATAAGGCGTCACATCATGAACCATATCATTCCAAGGTAAATACCAAATATTGTTTTCATTGAACTTATAATTTTTGGAGATATATACAAATACGTTCTGTTGATCCTGTTTTATTCTGTCTGTTTTTCATTCCGGTCTAGAATATTTCTTTCTATCTGTTCAGCTCTCAGAGGTTGGGAGACTTGTTTGTTTACAATTCAGACTCTTTCCGTTGGGAGGTTATTAAAATTAACTATTACAGATTTCTCATTACCATTTGTAGTTATTTACTTAAGTGCCATGGTGGTGTTGTTTGTTACCAGTAGATTTCTCTATTGTAAAGCTTCACATGGGAAAGCTGCTTAGTTTACGCAGCCCCTGCGTGACGGACGTCTTTGTTTATCATGAAAATCTCTATAAATTATGTTTTGTGAAATTTCCCGATCTGGTGGGTTAGAAAGTAGCTATCATAGTCCACTTCAAATTTAAATGAAATGCATCCGAACATTCTGATAATTCAATAGGAGCACAAGGAAGTCACGTGGTATAAGATTTGTTTTTTGTCAACAGTCCAACTGCGACCTAGCTGACAGACACATGGCAACCGAGGACGTCGAATGGGAGGACATCGAGCTGATGGACACGAAGGAGATATTCCTCAAGACTGTCGAGTTCATAAGGAACTTCGAGGCGGAGATGGGAGACTACACGAGGCGAGTGAGGTTCGCCATGGCCACAGACCCCAACCAGCTGGTACTCCACGTAGCTACCTTCGGCGAGCTCAACATCTCCATGCCGCATCAGTTCACCGGAAATCAGAACCTCAACCCTAGCCCGGGACTCATGAGGTCCAAGAGCGACCACCGGCTCACTGCGCAGTACAGGCAGCAAGACGACAGGCAAGTGCAATAACCTTGAACATTTTAAAACTGATATATAATATATATTATTAAAATCATATAAATCAGTTAAAAACAATTACCTAAAATCTACAACAAGAATTTATGTCCGTAGTCGGCCAAAATTAAAAATGTTTCCCCCTCAGTACATTTTATTTTCTCAAAACATAGCCCGCAAGCGTTTTCTTTATCTTCTTATAACAACTGAACAACATTTATTCTAAAATTACATTGTCAGAATGCTAGAAATTCTTATGTTATGTAAAAGCTCTGTACACATATGCAACTATATATTTACACATATACATATTAACATAATTGTTTACTACACAGTTTATTGATAGTTAATTGAAGAGAACTAAAAATTAATGAGTTGTAGAACATGTTTGAATTCATAAAATGTACTCAAGAATATTTGTATTTTACACGAGCTCTGGCCTAATCCGCTATAAGGTCCCGTCTTTCTAAAGCTATTATGCTCTAGAATGTCCCGTCTTTCTAAAGCTATTATGCTCTAGAAGGTCTCGTCTTTCGAGAGCTGTTATCCTCTAAGAGGTACTAGCTTTCTAAAGCTATTATGCTCTAGAAGGTCTCGTCTTTCGAGAGCTGTTATCCTATAAGACTTTCTAAAGCTATAATGCTCTAGAAGGTCCCGTCTTCCTAAAGCTATTATGCTCTAGAAGGTTCCGCCTTTCTAAAGCTATTATGCTCTAGAAGGTCCCGTCTTTCGAGAGATGTTATCAACTAAGAAGTAGGTGCTTTCTATAGCTATTATACTCTAGAAGGTCCCGTTTTTCGAGAGCTGTTATCCTCTAAGAAGTAACAGCTTTCTATAGCTATTTTGCTCTAGAAGGGCCCTAGAACTATTATTATCCTCTAGAAGGCCCCTTCTTTCTACAGGTAGTATCCTCTAAAAGGTCCCGGCTTTCAAGAGCTGTTATTCTTTACAAGGCCCCGACTTTCTAGAGCTATTAACCTGTATGAGGTCCCGGCTTTCTATAGCTGTTATTTTTTACAAGGTCCCCGCTTTCTAGAGCTATTATCCTCTTAATGGGCCCGTCTATCTGGAGCCATTAAGTATAGAAAATTTTATCATACACATGCAAGTCATACACTGAAACGTATCCTACACATGCAAGCCATACACTGAAACGTATCCTACACATGCAAGTCATACACTGAAACGTATCCTACACATGCAAGCCATACACTGAAATGTATCCTACACATGCAAGTCATACACTGAAACGTATCCTACACATGCAAGCCATACACTGAAACGTATCCTACACATGCAAGTCATACACTGAAATGTATCCTACACATGCAAGTCATACACTGAAATCTATCCTTCACATGCAAGTCATTCACTGAAACGTATCCTACACATGCAAGCCATACACTGAAATCTATCCTTCACATGCAAGTCATACACTGAAACGTATCCTACACATGCAAGCCATACACTGAAATCTATCCTACACATGCATGTCATACACACATTCACGTTATTGATCCATTCAAAAAACCTCTTTTTGCATAACTCATTCAGACGGTGCGTACATCCAGATGGAAATCGAGGTTGGCATTGCCCTTCACAGAAATGGTGAGTGGGGAAAAAAGGTCAAAAGTTTATTCAGTGTATTAGAAGTTCAAAGTTGAACGAAATCGGGTTACATTTCATAATAAGAAAATAAATGTTGCGGTAAAGCTTTGTTTACAGGAAGTAAATAAACTGAATGGGACTATTGAAAAAAAAAGAAAAAAAAAAAAATTAAAACCTAACCATAACAAGAGGACATAACACTTTTTCACTTCAATTTCTAATTGAAGAATGACTAACAAATGCATATTGGTGCTATTATATAGATCAATTTCGAAATGAAATAATTTTCATTCATATTATTTTCAGAAACTTCTTCTATTTGCAATTAATAAAGTTTTGCGTTTTTAATGTTGTGAATAGAATCCTAATTAGCTATTAATTCTCATGTTTAATATGTAATCTTGGTAAAAATGAACTTTCTCGATTGTTCACAACACTTTTCAATTGAAATTTACTTTATTCTCAAAAGTGGCACAACTCGTAATATAATGAATATATATATATATATATATATATATATATATATATATATATATATATATATATATATATATATATAAAGAGGAAACCTGAATTCCGTAAAAAGGGTAGTTTTCCATCATCATAGATCATGGATTCGCCTCTCTCTGCCGCCTTCCTCTATCAACATCCCATTTTATTAAATTTTCTTCTATTTTCCTCACGTCACGTCGTTCATAACAACCCCTTTCTCCAATTTCATCTCTTTCTCACCCACGTTCACAAAAATATTCTCTCTCAATATCTCGTCCAACGTCGGTAATGAAATAGTCACGTTTATTTACATATGTAAATATCGTTAGTTTTGGCCAAAAACAGGTGGCTCAGAGTAGCCATGTGTGCAAAGGCGTTGGTCTTAATGGACATGATTACCTTTGATTCGTGTGCTCTATTATATATTGTATTTTTTGTTAGAGAAATCGTCAAATATAAAATGAGTATGTATAAAATGATAGTGTAAAATTAGTACAACCTCAATAGCTGATTCCCATTAAGGGAAATCTGCTAATGGAATATAACAAATCGTGTATTAGTTCAGTTGCATTTATTAGTATTATTATTAGCTGATGAAGTGGAAATGAATAAATAAAATAGAATTTATCGCGAATTTTAAAATTAATATTTACATATTCGAATTAAGTTTGGAAATATGCCTTAGTAATCACGAGCATCTTGATCCATGTGAGCAAACTAGTCTTTAATAATTCTTAATTTGTGTTAGGGAATCACCCCCCCCCCTTAAGGGAAATCAGCCACGGGAGGCCGTACTCCTGCCCGGGAGATAACGAAAATGAGGCCCATTCAAAATTTTATATATTTGTCTGTTAACGCTCTAGCGGTCGCAATTTTTGTTGTATCGTTACAAAGGGCGATATGTGAACGTTTTTTGTAATAATAAAGACCAAATTCATTAAAGTCAGAAATCGGTCCATTGGTAGTGGGGGGGGGATTTCGAAAATTAAAAATATCTCCGTTATTATATGTTTTTTTTTTTTTTTATTAGTACCAATATTATTAATCGAGATATTTGCATTTTTGTTTAGTTTTCAGCCTTCAGTAAACTCCCACTCCTACTCTTGTCATATTAACGATAAACTGTTATATCATGAACCACTTTATTCTACGGTTAAATACCAAATATGGTTTTCATTGAAATTTTATCTTGAAGATTTTTCGTTCTTTACTCAGAAATACTATTTGATCTCTACCATACTCGATGTTTAACCGTTTCAGTCAAGTTCATATTTGTTATTGACTGTAATCAGACTTGGAATGGTGGGGGAATAGACGGGGAGGGGGTTGAAAATTCTAAATATCTCCCTTATTATGACTCCGATCGTAAAATGTGATAGAACCAATCTTATTAAACTATTCATGTTCTACGTTTGTTATTCTATACATTTGTTTCGTAATTGAAATATTAGGCGAGGTATTCGTATTTTCTTGGTTTCTGCCTTTAGTAATAAAACCAAACTCCCCTTTTAGCAGATTTCTCTTAAGGGAAATCAGCTATTGAGGTCGTACTCATGACACGATTTTCGAAAAATTTCTTCAAATATCCATCGATCCTACCCAGGTGATGACGAAAATTAGGTCCGTTCAAAATTTATATATATATATATATATATATATATATATATATATATATATATATTTGTCTGTTGACGCTCTAGCGGTCGAAATTTTTGTTTGATCGTTACCAAACTCGAAATTTAATCATTCTATGTAAAAAGAAAGATCAAGTTCTTTAAATGGCTGAAATCAGACCTGGGGGAAGGGGAGTATGTTTGAAAATTCGAAATATGTGGTGGTAAACATATGTTCGTTGTTAAGGTTATGTTAAACAGATGTTCGCTTATCTTTTATTCTTCAGTTAATAAATGTTGCTCGTTGAGACAGCACGTGTTGTTCCTTATTCTACATGGTGTCAGGTGTAAACTGATAAAGGTGATGGCGATTTCACCAGAGATGTTGAAGGACATTTTGTCCTATATGCTGTCTACACATGAGGCTGGTATGCGGAGCGGCAATTCTTACCAGGTAAAACCTCTAGATATATTTGATGTATAGGATCCGCAGTCATGGAGTGCCTGGATCAAGCGGTTTGCCATGTTCCGTTCGGCGATTGGTCTATCTGCTAAATGGCAAGATCAACAGATTAGTATGTTGCTTTACTGTATGGGACCAGACGCTGAGGAACTGCTGACCTCTATGGGGATGAATATCGAAGCTAGGACTTCATATGATGCTGTTGTGAAGCAGTTTAATGAATATTTTAAAACTAAGAAAAATATATTTTATCATAGGGCAATTTTCCTAAAAAGAAAACAATTTGTTGATGAAAGGGTAGATGAGTTTATTAATGACCTCCATAAAATGTCGGAGAGATGCGAGTGGGCTTGCAGTGATTGTGAGAGTCGAAAATATCATGAGGATATGATACTGCTTAAGCTAGTTACTGGTATTCGGGATCAGCAGCTGTCGAAACATCTTCAGATTCAGGAAGGTCTGACCCTTACTAAAGCCAAAGAGATGGTTAGGCAGTCAGAAGCAATAAATTCTCAAAAAGAATTGTTTAACAGAGATTCTGGGGAGGTTATGGAAGCTAGGAGAGAAAATCGAGCGTCTAAAGACGGTGGTAATCTAACCAAATTTTCCAAGGTTACTTCCAGATGTGGTCGATGTGGGTCTTTAAAGAATCATTCTTTTGAAAATTGTCCTGCACGTGGCAAAATATGTTTTCGATGTGGCCTTAAGAACCACTTTAAAAACCTCGGGTAGAGGAGCTGGGGGAGAGGAAGGAATATGTCAAGACCCGGAGAATGAGCACGGTACTGAGGGGAATGATGGACAAGAAGATTCGGCGAAAGAAGACTACACAAAGGGGAATGTTGAAGATGGATCAGGTCATAGTGCAGAAGGCTATACAACAAGATTCGGGAGAAAAGTAAAACCTCCGAAGAGATTCAAGTAATCTTCTTCTTGGAGCGAGAAGGGAGGATGTGGTGGTAAACATATGTTCGTTGTTAAGGTTATGTTAAACAGATGTTCGCTTATCTTTTATTCTTCAGTTAATAAATGTTGCTCGTTGAGACAGCACGTGTTGTTCCTTATTCTACAAAAAATCTCTGTTATTATGCGCCGGATGGAAAAATTGTATTGAATCAATCTTATTGCAAATTAAATTTACTATAAATATTGTGCTATACATTTATTCTGTATCTTGAATATTAACCGAGATATTTGCATTTGTATTGTGAGTGTGGTCGGTAGAAGTCGGCTATATTCGGGACTTTCCGCCGAAAGCTAGTTCGGCCGTTTCCGTAACTGTTCGTCCCTCGTGAATTGGTTTAGAGATTCGTTACTACTACTGTTATTAGTAGGCAGATTTCTCTATTGTAAAATTGCACCTGGGAAATCTGCTCAGTTTACGCAGCCCTTGAGTGACAGACTTTTTTATGTACTCTTCCTATTTCTGTCAAGTAAGGCATTTAATCTATAAATACAGAATTTATTTATTAGCATTATTGACTAATAGGATATTTCCAACAGGTACGACAGAGGTGATGATAGTGGTCGTGTTTCGCCACTGGGAGGTCGTAAATTCGGCCAGCGCTACCAGAGACGTGACAGAGACTACGATTATGAGGACGAACCAAGGAGTACCCAAAGAAGCAGAACCAGGTCAAGGTAAAGTCTCAAATAACTTAAAAATAAAATATTAAAGTAGTGTTGTCTAATTCTCTCAATCGGAGTATTAAGCCCTAAGAAACGGCCGCGGGAAAAACTGTAAAATGTGACCATGTTTTATGATTTTAAGCCCTTTGATTCATTAGGTGCACATTGCCACATCCAACGAACTATTGGAGGTCTCTGGCCAACCATTGCTTGTAGTCTCCAGCTATCTTCCGTTTCCAGACACCAAGCCCCCGCAAGTCACCCCCAGATTTCCCATGTGAAGTTTTACAATAGAGAAATCTGCCTAATAACAACTGTAGTAGTAAAAAACCTCTAAACCTATTCACCAGGGACGAATAGTTACGGAAACGGCCGCCAGAGCTCTTGCCGGAAAGTCCGAACATAGCCGACTCCTGCCGGCCACACGCAGAATACAAATGCAAATATCACGGTTAATATTCAAGATACAGAATAAATGTATAGAACAATATTTATAGTAAATTTAATTTGTAATAAGATTCATTCTATATAATATTTCGATCCGACGCATAATAACGGAGATATGTTGAATTTTCAAAAATCCTCTTTACATAAAACGATTAAATTCCGAGTTTGGTAACGATCAAACAAACATTACGACCACTAGCGCGTTAACAGACAAATATATATATATATATATATATATATATATATTAATCTTGAACGGGCCTCATTTTCGTCATCTCCTGGGTAGGATCGATGGTCATTTGAAGAAATTTTTCGAAACTCGCATCATGAGTACGACTTCAATAGATGATTTCTCATAAGGGAAATCTGCTAAAAGATAGCTGAGTTGAGGCCTTAAGATCTTTTTTTTTTTTGCCAGAAATAATAAATGATATTTTCGAAGGAAAAGGTGTTTGAGCCATTCGACAAAATTCCCAAAGGGGGGGGGATCCTAGATAAAGCTTATTTGACAATAATATTAGGGAATTTCTTTAATAAAAAGAATATTCCTTCTAATATTTCAGCATTGTGGCTCTACTGCCCTTTTTTATGAGATATTTTCAGTATGGTTCTTTAATATTTAAGCTTCTACTTCTTAGTGACAGTTTGACAACCACTGACACTCTGTTGCAGGTTCCGCCCCGGAGGTGAGAACACGGACTCCGATAACGACACCAGCTCAGGACCCAGAGTGAGGTTCGGCGGTGAGAGAGAGCAGCCACCGAGAGAGAAGGTGATCGACACAGAAGAGCTGTCGAGAGGGCCGCTCTCTGGGATCGGGAGGCTCAGCGACAGCCCTAGAGTCATGCTGAGGATCACGGAGGTCAAAAGGCCAAAGCCTGAGCAACCAACACCTCAGGCACCTGCACCACAGGCCAAACCTCAGCAACCAAAGAAGCAACCATCATGTGAGGTCCCATTATTGACTATACAAGAACAATTGTCTAAAATATTTGCTGTTTACACTAACTAATTTTCTATTTCCTTAATTGCTTATGTCATAATATTTCCCAATGGACCCAGAACAGGGTCTTAACTTGGGGAAAAGTCCGTCAAGCAGGGGCTGGCTAAACTAAGCAGATTTCCCTCGTGAAGTTTTACCCTAGATAAATCTATATACTGGTAACACTCAACACCACCGTGAATATTAAGTTAATAATTACAAGGAGTAAGAGAAATAACCTTCCAACGAAAAGCGTTTGAATTGTACTGAACAAACAGGTCTGCCAACCTCTCACAGCTAAACAGTTAGATAGAAACATTCTTCACCGGAAAGAAAAACAATTACTGACATATATCTGAATATAACATATTAATTTCAATAAAAACTATTTACTACTTCTAGTACTGTAATTTATAATGAATCAGAATGATTTTTATCTCAATCACTCAAATTTTAGTAGTCCAAGAACCTAAGACGGGAAGGGGGGGGGGGGCGGCAACAGAATATATTAGCATGTATCTGGTATAATAAAGATCTCTTGAAGACAATAATTGGTATTTAAGCTTCAAATAAAGTGGTTTATTATTTATCAGAGTATTGTTTACGTGACATGAATAGAAGTGCAGACAAATGCCAATATCTCGGTTGACATTCAAGATAGAGAATAAATGTATATAACAATATTAATAGTACATGTAATTTGCAATACGATTGGTTTATACAATTTTTCGATCAGACGTGTATTAACGGAGATACTTTCCATTTTCAAAAATAACCCCCTCCCACTGGTCAGATTTCAGCCATTGACGAACTTAATCTTTCTTTTTATATAAAACGATTAAATATCAAGTTTGGTAACAATCAATTAAAAATTATCGTATTTGTTTTCCTTAAGGGAAATCTGCTAAAAGATTCATTCTGGAACAGGTACTGACTGACCAGAGGCATTGAAATTGTTCCCTAAACAGAGACCTGTGCTGTAATAGGGAGAGATATCCTCCTAAAATTATACTTTAAAAGAACCTGCTACAGTAATAGTAACAATAACCTTTACAACAATACAACAATAACCTTTACTTAAGTATAAAATCAAGACCCCCCTTGCGTACGCGCACTTGTGTGTGAGTCATTTGACGCTTATTGTAAAACTCAATAAATTAGTGAGTTTTATTCTCATCTTGACATTTATTTAGAGAAGAAATCGTATAATAATATCCAAACAGCATTTGCGTTGGCCTAATATATTTGACAAACCATGAGACGTGGATTCCATTCCTGGCGTAAAACTGTATTTAATGGCATACTCAACAAGGAATATCCTTAGGCACACCTTGGCTAGAATAGACTGAATATAACCTGTAGATAACCCACCCCAAATATCAATTGTGCTATAAATAACAATAAACAAGAGTTGCATATAGGAGTAAAAACTAAATTAAGCACTAAGACCTGGAATTTCAGGCCTTTTGGTATTAAATATCTTCTATGATAATTATTACCGAAAATTAACAACTTTCCAGCTACACTGCTTCATCAGATATTTTTTTATGTGAAACAGAATAAAAAAGCAGACAAAAATAATGGATTATTTTAGTGATTCACTAATATATTGGTACATAGATATTGTACTAACTGAGAAAGGAATAGGGGTAAAATCTAATAAATGTGCCTTAAAGAAAATTTGCTAATAGGGTTCAACAAATATTATCACCCAATATTTTTAAATGCATAACGATCTACATTTTTTTTTTTCTATTTTTATGTAACTCAAATATTAAGATATTATTTTTCTTTTGGTTTTCTCAATCTTTAGTAAAACTTTACCCCTGCTCATACGCCAAGCTATACCGTTGAATGTCTCATGATTACCTTAAGTATCAAGGCTAGTTAATTAGAGTATTTGAATATGGAAAAATAGAAACTAAAGTGTTCAGATTTCACCATCTTTGCTTGTCGTGATTACTCATTCTTTCACGTGGAAAATCCGCTAATCTTTTGCAGTCCCTATGTGAAGTACTTTTATAATTGGAACAAACTCTAAGAGAGGCTAACGCCTTTATAGGAGGACTAGAAGGGACAAGAGCTTTGGCCAGTATGTGAATCGGTAGACTGATTTAGTCAGTGATTCGAAGGAAAATCCATACCAAAATAGAAGCATTCACCGACACCTCCCAGCAGATTTTGTCAATGTCTGCCAACAGATATTTCTGCTCTCCCTAAAATAAATTTTCATTTCACATAAAGATGACTAACCGTAAATTTGAATGAATTATGAGTGAGAATTAAATAGAAAATATTTTGTCTGTTGGCTGTATTTTTTTGTAATTATTTCGGGCTTTTATATCGTCTAGACGTTAAACAATTTTCTTTTAATGTTATTAAATAATAAATAGCTGCTCAGGTTAGCCATGTGAGCTAAGACGTTGGTCTTAATAAACTTCGTAAAACCTAGAATTTTGTGTTAGATTCCCACCTGCGAAATAGGAATTAATTTACTGACGAACTCATTAAACAAAATCTTAGTACCACCTAAAACGCTAGCATACAGTGGTAATCTATAGATAACCAGTAATAAAATTGTAGAGCATTAAATGTTTAACTAGATAGATTCTATGATCCGACTCATAATAACTGAGAAATTTTGAATTTCCGAATTCACTTTCCCTTGGTCAATTTTTTGTTAGTAAAAATTTAAAAATAAATCTAACATTCCGAATATCAGAAATCTAGAGGTATTAAAATGATTTAATGATATTAAAGTAATATCGTGATGAGCCCTAGCCCTGCCTTCATTTCTGACGATGTTTGTGGTGTCATAATAGATGTTTACATGTGACGGGCAAATATTTTAAGATTCATACTTACAAATGCATTGATCGTTAATATTAAAATAGTTATTTTGTTTTTAAAATAAATATATTTTATGCATGTATAAAATTTGTGAGCGTTAAGAAAACTTGCATCATTACCCATTATGAAGTTCCGCGAATCCAAGATATAAAAAGTCATATATCCAAGCTGCGAAAACTAAACAGATTTCACACGTGAGTCACGTATTTGCATTTATCTCAAAACATAAAAGTTAAATGAGAACAATATTGTTAATATGACTTGAGTAGGGGTGGGGGTTTACTGAAAAAATGCAAATATCTCGGTTAATGATCAAAATAGTGAAAAAACCTACAAAACAACATTTATAGAACATTAAATTTACAATAACATTGGTTCTATCAATATTTCGATCAGACACATAATAACGGAGGTATTAAACATTTTCGAAATTCCCCCCTTTTCCCTGTCCGACTTCAGCCATTAATTGTCCGACGAATTTGTCCTTTATTTTTGTATAAAATGTTTAAATATCGAGTTTAAATCCACAATTGCAACCGTTTTAGCGTTAGCAGACATACGCACACACACACATATATTTAGTTAAGAACGGACTTCATTTTAGTCATCTACTGAGTAGGATCGATGAATATTTGAAGATATTTTTCGAAACTCTTAGGTCTTAGTCTCAATTGCTAATTTCCCCTAAGCTAGCTGATTTTTCGATAATTGTACTTAGTAATTATTATAGATTTAAAATAACTATTTTTAACCTGAAATAGCCCATCCCATGGATTCGTATACACTTCATGGATAATAATAATAAAAAATAAATAATAAATAATAATGTTAGGTTAAGCATGTCGGATCAAATGATATATGGATTATCTTCCATATAAAAATAAATAGATCACTGTCGCATATCTTGAGTTAAAATGTTCTTGCACAGAGAATCTTAAACTATGCAAGCGAATATTGCAAAATGACATTGATCTTGTTATTTCCCAGTGACCCAGCGACAGCAGAGTGAAGAGGACGAGATCACCAAGATCAAACGTCAGATGAAGAATGCGCCAGGAGAGAGAGCTACTCCACCAGACAGACCAGCTCAGGAGAGGGTGACGAGTTTGAGGAGGGACGACCCGCCCACACCTCCAGCTGTAGAATCGCCACCTCCTACAGTACAGCCGCATCAGGTAAAGGAAAAGAAATTATCTTGTAAAGTTTTATTTTACGAACTGGTCTAAGAAGAGAACAAATTGTATTTGTAAAAACGATTTTGTTCAGCTAAAACTCAAAAAGCCCGTTACGCAGAGGCTGCGTAAGCTAAACTGGTTTCCCACGTGAAGTTTGCCAATAGAGATATTTGCATACCAGTAACAGTAGTAGTAACGAGTCTCTAAACCATTTCACGAGACCCTAACAGTTACTGAACCAGCCGAACTAGCTTTCGGGGGATACTCACGAATAGACCCGACATCTCATCTCTCGCGTTATCCGCACACACTTAATAAAAATGCAAATATCTCGGTTAATATTCAATAGAGAATAAATGTATATAAGATTATTTATAGCAAATTTAATTTGTAATAAGATTGGTTCTATACACGTTTTCGATCCGACGAATAGTAAAGGTAATATTTCTGATTTTTGAAAATCCCCCCTCCTAACCCCTCCCACTGGTCCGATTTTAGCCATTAACGAACTTGATCTTTCTTTTTGCATAAAACGAGTAGATATCGACTTTGGTAACGATCAAACAAAAACTACAACCGCTAGAGCGTTAACAGACAAATATATATATAATTTTGGAAGGGACCTCATTTTCGTCATCCCCTGGGTAGGATCGAAGGATATTTGAAGATATGTTTCGAAAATCGCGTCATGAGAACGACCTCAATAGCTGATTCCCCTTAAGGGAAATCTACTAAAACGAAATTAGACTAAAATCTAGCACAGTATAGATTGCATAAGCATTTCCGAATTAAAATCTGAATTTGTAAAAAACATAATACAATGTATTTGCGTGTATCTCGTACATTTCAGATTTTTTGAAAACAGAATATGCTACTAGAGCTACGAGTAAAGTGTTTCATGGTATAACAGCTATAGACATACCAGATTCCAAAGACCTAGGCTAGTTGCATGCGTGGCTCGGGCACCCTCTCGCCAATCCACAGCCCATCTCATTTCCCCTCCAACGCCTCTTCATTTTCTCTTTTACTCTTTCACTCCGAGTGCAGCGCGTCTACGCCAATAGAATTCTGTTTTCATTATTACAATAGTTATGTCCGGACTTTTGCCATGGGGCCGGGCCCCCGATTGACAAGCTAGTGACTAGGGTGACAAATAGTGTTTGGCTGTAGCCGAGTATTTAAGAAAGCAGAAAGATAAGGATAAAGTTAAATATAGCTAACAGAAAAACGTATTATAGCTTAAAGCAATGAGAACATGAAGGGTTCTAGTGCTTCGAGATGTTTGTTTGCAACTCCGGAGGGTAAAAAGACCAAACAAAAGAAGAAAATTAAGATTGGGTCATGTACAAATAGCGTAGATTAGCAAAGAACTGAGTTGGCGACTGATAGGGGAAGGCTACCTCCCCTCGGGCCACGCTCCTAGTTCTCTTTAGCAGATTTCCCTTAAGGGAAATCAGCTATTGAGGTTGTACTCATGACGCGATTTTCGAAATTGTTCTTCAAATGTCCATCGATCCTACCCAGGAGATGACGAAAATGAGGTCCGTTCAAAATTGTATATATATATATATATATATATATATATATATATATATATATATATATATATATATATATATTTATATATTGTCTGTTACCGCTCTATCGGTCGCAATTTTTGTTTAATCGTTACCAAACTCGATATTTAGTCGTTTTATGTAAAAAGAAAGATCAAGTTCGTTAACGGCTGAAATCAGACGAGGGGGAGGGAGGGGGGTTTAGAGAGGAGGTTTTTTTGGAAATTCAAAATATTTCCGTTACCATACGTCGGATCAAAAAATTGTATAGAACCAATCTTATTACAAATTAAAATTACTATAAATATCGTTCTATACATTATTCTCTATCTTGAATATTAACCGAGATATTTGTATTTTTATTAAATGTGGGCCGATAACGAAGGTATAGAGAGACGGCTCTCGTATAAAGATTTCTCTATTGTATAGCTTCACGTGGGAAATCTGCTTAGTTTACGCAACTCCTGCGTGGCGGACTTTTTATGTGGTCAAGCTATAATTGTTAATATAACATGAGTAGGAGTGGGGGTTCACTGAAGACTGGAAACTAAAACATGCAAATATCTTGGTTATTATTCAAAATAGTGGGGAAAATGTATATAACAACATTTATGGGAAATTAAATTTGCAATAAGATTGACTCTAAAAAATGTATCGATCCGACGTATAATAACAGAGATATTGAATTTTCGAGATTCCTCCCCTCCCCACTGGTCCATTTTTTCTTTAATGGAATCTGCTAAAATGGGGATAGGGTTGAAGAAAGAGAAACCATTTGAATCCCTAAGTAGAGTTTTTGATGCAGTCTAGACTTAGTTAACGTTGCCCTGTGGTTGTAGGAATCAGCGCCCATAGAGGAGCAAACCGGAAAGAAGTATAGCCAAGTCCTAGATGTCGAACTCTGGTCACAAATTGTATCAAACAGATTGCATTAAAAACCAAATGGAAGACTTCCTTTTGGGAAGTTTTCCATCTATGTGGGAAGTTTTCCAATCTATGTGTGTTAGTATTACTTGAACATATCAACAACAACTGTACTTGGTGAAGGGTGATTGGTGGCGCAGTCAAGTTGGCTAGGTCCAGTGGTTAGGTTCCTACGTAATTAATGGTCAAGCAGGTTACCTTAATTAATTATTTAAAGCTACAACATTTTTTATGTTTAAAATGAAAAAAGAAAAACATGAACGAAATTGACCCTCATCCCATTTTACTTTTATGAAAGTCCGTCGAACATGTGCTGAGTAAACTAAGATTTCTCACGTCCTGGAGTAATACGCTTGAGATCTCATCTCATCACATATTCTCTATTTCCATGTAAAAACCGGATGAGTAGAAGAGTGTGTGTGGGGGGAGGGGATTACAGAAGGCAGAAATCAAGAAAGTACAAATGACTCGCTTAATGCTTGAGCCACGTAGAAACGCATAGAACAACAATTGTAGAACGTAAATAGTTTAATAAGATTGGTTCTATAACATTTTCAAATCCGACTATAATAACGGATATATTTTGAATTTTCGACACCCCTCCCCACTCCTCTAAACACAAACGTTCAATGAAAACCATATTTTGAATTTAACCTTTAAATGAAGTGGTTCACGATATAATAGCTTATTGTTAATATGTCATGAGTAGGAGTGTGGGTTTCCTGAAAACCGAAAACTATAAAATCCAAATATCACGGTTAATATTCACGATAAAGAAAATATACATAGAATAACATATATAGAACATTCAATTTTCAAAAAGATTGGTTCTACACAATTTTTCGTTACAACGCATAATAACGTAAATATTTTAAATTTTCGTAATTTCCCCTCGCCTAGGTCCGGTTTTTGCCATTCATGAACTTGATTTTATTTTTACATAAAACGCTAAACTATGGAGTCAAACCAAATTTGCGACCATTAAGTAGAGCGTTAACAGCCAAATATATATATATATATATATATATATATATGCTACCCATGTGAGTTATGGCACTTGGTAAGCCTAGAATCATGGGGGGTTTCATTCCCGCGTGGAGAGTGGGAATTTATTTAGTGACGAACTCAGTCAAGTACATCCGTAGGGCTTCAGTTGCAAGAAGAAGTCAAAATGGAACATACTAAGGAGTTGTGATGTAAAAATATTCAACTAAAGTCCTCATGATAGTCAGTGATCTACAGAAAAATATGGTCATTGTCATGACGTGAAATAATATACTTTTTTCTGTAATCGTTGAATAATGGTAACATTACTAAACTGAAATGAGTGAAGAAAGTGAAACATTTTGCAATAGAGTGAAGAAAGTAATCACTTGCCTTCTTATTATTGCCTTCTTAATTAGTAATAAGTATAAATTAAAAAATAATTTGAAGTTGGAAATTAAATGCTTTTAAATGTTTCTTAACATTGTAAGAATTTATTTTAACAAAATAAATTGAAATGTGAATGAATTATTGGTGGAAATAATCATTATATTTTAAAATTTAAATATAATAATAATTACCTTCCTTGTTTATAACCTGTACTTGTTTATAACTGCATTACTTCACAATCATCACTTGTTGTTGTTGTTGCTTATAACCTTTTACAACCATGCTTAAAACCTACCAACATCATACCATAATCTTCACAACATCCTAATTTTGTTCATATTCTGGTTAGATCTGATCATGTTTTACACGATTACAGAAAAAATTTAATATTACACTCGTGACGAAAGTAGAATTTACAGCTCTCGTGAAATAGATTTACTACTCGTCTCGCTCCGCTCGTGTGGGTAAACGTTTCACTCGAGTTGTAAAATGATCTACTTTCGTCACTTCTATAATAAATAAATATTTACGAGTCAGTAGATAAACGCCGAAATATTTTCCCGCCTACAAATATTACACATGCAAAAGCACGGCAGTATGTAATATGTAGCGTGTAGAGCTGAATTAGGGTGGCCCTAATAGGAGCGGTTTGAAGTGTTGGGGCTTTAACTAATATAACGGCAGCCGGCCTAACAGAGCTTTCATAGGATTATCGTCTCTTTCTCTCTATACTTCCTCAACCATATAGAAGGTTTACATTCAAGTTATTCAACCCATAAATCCATTCCTGGGCCAAAGGGATATAAATCTAAATATTTAATATTGGGATTTGCGGCTACTCTCTTCTACTGAGGTTATCTCTAACTAATATACAGAACTCATGGAACAATACTCAATATCTGCTTTGTTGGCCAAAATCATGGAACTACTGTTGATGAGTTATGAGAAAGTCCGTCAGGCAGGGGCTGCGTAAACTAAGCAGATTTCCCACGTGGTTTTGCAATAGAGAAATCTGCCTAATAACAACTGCAGTAGTAAGAAACCTCTAAACCTAAAACATTATTTAGGGCGTAATAACCCAGTAGTTTCTAGCCCCAAAAAACAGTTAACCTAACCTCTAAACCTATTCACGAGGGACGAATAGTTATGGAAACGGCCACCAGAGCTCTCGGCGGAAAGTCCGAACATAGCCTACTGGCGACCACACGCAGAATACAAATGCAAATATCTCGGTTAATATTCAAGATACAGAAAAAATGTATAGAACAATATTTATAGTAAATTGAATTTGCAATAAGATTTATTCTATACAATTTTTCGATCCGACGCATAATAACGGAGATATTTCGACTTTTTGAAAATCCTCCCCTCTAAACCCCCCCCCTCCCACTGGTCCGATTTCAGCCATTAACGAACTTGATCTTCCTTTTTACATAAAACGATTAAATTCCGAGTTTGGTAACGATCAAACAAAAATTGCGACCGCTAGAGCGGTAACAGACAAATATATATATATATATATATATATATATATATATATATATACAGTTTTGAACGGACTTCATTTTCGTCATCTACTAGGTAGGGTCGATGGACATTTGAAGAAAATGTCGAAAATTCCGTCATGAGTACAACCTCAATAGCTGATTTCCCTTAAGGGAAATCTGCTAATAGTAAAAGTGGCATAATTTCAGTGGGTTTTCGTTTTACAAAGTAAAAGTCCGTCACGCAGGGGCTGCATTAACAAGCAGATTTACCAAGTGCGTCACGTTTATGCATTAATCTCAAAAATTAAAAGTTCAATGAGACAATATTTGGTATTTAAGCTTCAAATAAAATGCTTCATAACATAATAGAGTATTGTTAATATGAGATGAGTAAGAGTGGGGGTTTACTGAAGACCGAAAACTAAAAAAATGCAAATATCTCAGTTAATAATCAAGATAGTGAACAAATGTACATAACAAAATTTATAGAACATTAAATTTGCAATACGATTGGTTTTATACGATTTTTCGATCCGACGCATAATAACGGAGATATTAAGATTTTTCGAAATTCTCACCCTCTAAACCCCCCCCCCTCGCCCTGGTCCGATTTCAGCCGTTAACGAACTCGATCTGTATTTTTGTATAAAACGATTATGAATCAAGTTTGGTAAAGATAAAACAAAAATTGCGACCGCTAGACCGGTAACAGACAAATATATATACACTTTTGAAAAGACCTCATTTTCTTCATTTCCTGGGTAGGATCGATGGACATTTGAAGAAACATTTCGAAAATCGCGTCATGAGCATGACCTCAATAGCTGATAGGGAAATCTGCTAAAAGTCCATCATGCAGAGGCTGCGTAAAGTAAGCAGATTTCCACCGCTGGTATTACACAGGACTAATCTCATCTCACCATATATTCCCTATTTCTATGTAGACATACGAAGAGTAGAAGTTGAAGTTTACAGAAGGCAGAAAACATGAAAATACGAATAACTATTTTAAAATATGAGTTACGATTAAATGTATAGAGCAACAGTTGTAGAACATCAATAGCGCAACAAAGTTTGGTTCTATTAAATTTTTTCAATATATCTCATAACGAAGGACATATTTTGAAATTTCGCTATAAAATCAAATAACTCGGTTAACATTCATAATCCTGAAAATATATATAAAATAACATTTATAGAGCATTCAATTTGCGGATCGACGGACATTTGAAGAAAATTTTTGAAAATCGCGTCATGAGTACAACCTCAATAGCTGATTTCCCTTAAGGGAAATCTGCTAATAAAATTAAGAACTTAAGTTACACGTAACGATGATAATAAATGAACAAGATTACAACAACTCTTACAAAATTGAAATGTCAGATATAACAAATGCCCCACCTAATAGCACGGATGTCTGACTCTCGATTTATGATAGATAGCAAAAAGGGAAATGAAATAAATTGTAGAGTAGGGGGGTTCGAGTGAGGGGGGCCTGGTCAGGTTTTGGCAAGCATTACTATCACAGGTCTGATAGATAAATCATGGCTGGCATATTGGTTAAGATTTGCCGAATCGTTGAATCTGCCTAGCCAATCCATTTTATCCTTACAAGTCTGCTGTCATGTAAAATATGTCGAACGGTATGTACCTGAAGAAAAAAAAATCACCTAACTTACAAGTTTAAAAAGGGACAACATTTTTTTTAACAATACATCCTATAACATAACGTGCTTCTTCTCGTGCATATTAGCGGATTTCCCTTTAACTCCTTTATCTGATGATACTCCTTCGGTTTCTACATTGGAATGATGATGGAAAGATCGTACATACATAAATACCTTCGGGTTATGATAGTGTAACAGGCTTCGCTCTCAATGGGTTTCCAAAACAGTTAATAATCCGGAACGAAATGTTTTGTTAAAGTTCTAAACCAGGTTAGTTTCTTCTCATAATGTTTAGGATATGGCTTAAGAGAAAGAATAAGTCCGACACGCAGGGGTTGCGTTAATTAAGCAGATTTCCCGCGTGGGTCACCTCAAAATTAGCATTCACATCAAAACGTAAAATAGTTCAATGAGAATAATATATGTTATTTAGGCTTCAAATGTAGTGCTTCATAATATAACAGCTTATTGTTGATATTACATAAGTAAGAGTGGGGGTTTACTGAAGGTCGAAAAAAAAAATATCTAGGTTATTAATCGAGATAGTGATAAAACAAGTATAATAACATTTTTAATATAACATTACATTTGCAATAACATTGATTCTATACAATTTTTCGATCCGACCCATAATAACGGAGATTTAAGCATTTTCAAAATCGCCCCCTCCTACTGGTCGCATTTTAGCCGTTGACGAACTTGAACTTTAGTTTTACTAACGATTAGAGCGTTAACAGACAAATTATATATATATATATATATATATATATATATATATATATATATATATATATCTATATATATATATATATAAAATTGTAACCTCTGTCTGTACATTGATTTTTTTCGCGAAATTTCACGATAACTTTTCGTTTCACATGTCATAGACACCATATCTGCATTTTGTTTCTTTCGTGTATGTTTGTTTGTTTGTTTGTTTGTTTGTTTGTTTGTTTGTTTGTTTGTTTGTTACCTTTTCACGCATAAACGGCTGAACCGAATTTTATGAAACTTGGTATGTATATTACTACTAACCCAACTTAGACTTTAGGCTATATTAATTTTCTCTGAGACGAACAGGAGTGGGGGTTATAAGGGAAGCCTGAAATTAAAAATAGCGATATTTCGTTTTCTATTGGTTTTTCGGCAAATATGCACATAACAAAAGTTGTTTATTTTGTTATATTCACTTTTGCCGTATACGGAAGTATAAATGAGTTATACTCTAAAAACTATAGAGGGAGTCCACAATTTTATTTGGCTCAAAAGACTCAACCGAACTAAACCAAACTCGGTATGTGTATTAGCAGTGAGGCCTTCATTATAATAAGCCATACCAACATTTCTATGGACGGGCAGGAGTGGGGGTTATAAGGGAAGCCTGAAATTAAAAATAGTGATATTTCGTTTCCTATTGGTTTTTTCGCAAATATAAACATAACAAAAGTTGTTTATTTTGTTATTTGGAGTAATTTTTGTTATATACACTTTTGTCGTATACCTAAGTATAAATGAGTTATACGTTAAAACTTTAGCGGGCACTAACGGCTGAAACGAACTTAACAAAACTCGGTATGTCAATTAGCATTAATTCTTCCATGATTATAAGTCATATTAAAATTTTTAGGTTCGAATCGGAGGGGGGGTTATAAGGGTGGCCTGAAATAAAAATTCACCATATTTACATGTATAAGAGACGGGAAATATAAAAATATCGAAGACTGTGAAGCCTTATCGAACAAATAATTCTATTATTAGCAAATCCACGGGAAAGACGGGTATCAATCCTAAACACTGGGACGGGTAAATGTCAAAATATTGTGCAATGTAATGCTTGCTAAAAAATACCATCACTATTCAGCCTCAAATGAATTCCCGGGCGTAGCCGGGTATCTGAGCTAGTATATATATATATATATATATATATATATATATATATATATATATATATATATATATATATATATATATATATATATATATATATATATCCTGGGTAGGATCGATGGACATTTGAGGAAATTGTTCGAAAATCACGTCGTGAGTACGATCTCAATAGCTCATTTCCCTTGGGGGAAATCTCTTAAAAAATTATTAGACGATCAGAAACAACATCTTACGGAAGCGATCGTTTCGAATTTACAAATAACTACAGAGTTAGATTGTTTGTTAACGTTCAAAAATGCTCCATAATAATTGGCTGCAAAATATAAGGTATTATTATTAAAAAGTCCGTCACGCAGGGGGCTGCGTAAACTAAGCAGATTTCCCATGTGAAGTTTTACAGTAGAGAAATCTGCATACTGGTAACTCAACACCACCTTAAATACAAACGGTAATGAGAAATCTTTCAGTTAATTTTAATAAATTCCCAACTGAACCGGCTTCTGAATTGTAAGAATAATTTATATTTTAATAACTGAAATTTTAGTAGTCCAAGAACTAAAGAAAGGAGGGGGCAGAAAACAGAACGTATTTGCATAAATCTCACAAAGTAAGGAAGGTAAGGTAAGGTTAGAAACGACAGGTAAGGTTAGAAGGAGCTTCCACCAGAGCCGAACAGTTACGGAAACCACCGAACTAATCCGAACAAAAGATGCAAAGACGAGACTTCATAAAAATGCAAATGTCTCGGTTAATATTCAAGATAGAGAATAAATATATATAACAATATTTATTGTAAATTTAATTTACAATAAGATTGAATCTATACAATTTTTCGATCCGACGTATAGTAACGGAAATATTTCGAATTTTCGAAAATCTTTCCCTCTAACTCCCCCTCCCACCGGTCCGATTTCAGCCGTTAATGAACTTGATCTTTCTTTTTACATAAAACGACTAAATATTGAGATTGGTAACGATCAAACAAAAATTGCGACCGCTAGAGCGGTAACCGACAAGTATATGTATATATATATATATATATATATATATATATATACAGTTTTGAACGGACCTCATTTTCGCCATCTACAAGGTAGGATCATGGACATTTGAAGAAAAATGCCGAGAATTCCGTCATGGCCTTAAGGGAAATCTGCTAAAAGTAAATGTAAATTTTTTTCATATAGTCATAACACACACACACACAAATTATAAAATAAGAGCATTAAAAAAATCAAAAGTAGTACATAGAAAACCACTGGTATTTCATTTTGGTAAGAGTCAGAATCCTCCACACAAAAGTGTAGTTTTTGTTAATTTGTTTACAAAAAAAAAGTTCAATCAAGACCTTTGGTATTTCAGGGGTCAGTGCAGTCAAGTAGCGAATCTAGTGATGAAAGTAGCCAACCACAAAGTGCTGTAGGGTCGAGGAAGACATCCACGACTCGCCCACCTGCACAGCAGCTCAGCAGGCGTTCTTCTACTGCCAGCGACTCCCCTACTGCAGGTATGAATTTTTTTATTTATATAGATCCTAGTACTATATATTTTATATAATGTTCTGAAAAGTGGATGATAATTTCAAGTCATTCAAAATTAATAGTACTAAAAATTAAATCCTGCTTTAATGCTATTCCTCTGATTTGAAATGACTAAAAGTTGCAATATATATTCCATCTTTCTAAATTATTAAAATAAAAGTGAAATAGAACATTATATGAGATTGATTATAAGCAATAGAGTGAAGTATACATAGAACTCTTGAGTTCCAACTATGTTAACATAATGCCGTAAATATGTTCTAAAGGGGATTATTAAAAAATTGCATTTAATATGAATTCTCCTTTAGACAAACACCAATAACAAATGAAGAAGTATTAATCATTGTTTAGTCATAACTGTGGATATGTAATTTCTGTTATTTGTCAAATCATGTTCCTTTCAATTACAACAAAAAATTGTCAAATATACATTGTTAAATTAATTGAATATTAAACTTTGAATTTTGTAATACATTGTCGAAAATCATTTCATCGTTTGTCACTCTAGACAGAGGTGTGAATTTTTAACCTCCAGTACAAAGTGACTTCATTACTGTTTTGTGTTCTTCGCTTACTTCTTTTATATATATATATATATATATATATATATATATATATATATATATATATATATATATATATATATATTATTATTATTATTATTTCAAATGTCTAATAAAATTAATATGCATAGGATTTCCTAATGCCTTTAACATAAAAATAAGTATTGATTGAGCTTAAGATTTCATTATTTGAAGTGGAACATTAATAGTAAATTAAATGAACTTAAATCAGTTAAATTAAGTATATCCACCTTTTGAAATTTTATATAGTGAAGGTTTGTCTAAGATATGTTATGTTATGGTCATAAGTAGAATTCTAAAGTTAATTGGATGCATGAAGTATCCTTCATGAGCTACGGAAATAATGTACTGCTACATGAGTACCGTAATGTTCTAAGATATCTTCATAATATAAAACATTTGTTTTTATGCCCCATATTTTGGAAAAGATTCACGTTTTCTCATAAAAATGAAGAATAAGTACAAAAATAGCAATATGTGAACACTATATTACTGCTCCATTTCAAAGTTCTTATTGTATACTTCACGCCATATAAAAAGGTTCTAAAAGTATTATATTTTCAGTATGTGTGAAAATAATTGATTTGTAAATAGTAAGAACACTTGTAGAATAAAAATAATGTATATACATAGTAACGATACTAAATATGCTTTAGCATGAATTAAGTTAACATTATATTTGATAGCTGTAATTAAAGCTTTGTCTTTTATTTTATTAATAATAACATAACAATTAGGATTAAGTTAAGTAGAAGTGAATAGTTATCTTAAATATTGAGTTTACTATTGAATAATTTTCAGATAAAAATGAGTAATAGGAAATTAAGATGAAGCATTATGAAAAATTTGGAGTGTTTCCAAATAGTGTAATTTCATCTAATCTATAATATATATGTATGTGTGTATTGAGGAATATTATTAGAATATATCATCATCATCATAACCATCCCTCGAAAACCATAAAAATCACCATATAAATAATTTTAAAATGTTGTCAATATTCTTACATACAATTAATTTGATTAGAATTAGCTCAGCAATTTTAGGAAAGAATGACTGTAGACATTCGAAGCATTTACATTAGAATATTTTTAGTTATTGAATGATGGCAACAGCTGACTGGCTGAATGATCAGGGAAGGAATTCAGCTGAAAATCTGCTCATTTAGATAAAAGGACATGCTCCATGTTATAGATGACTTTTTAGTTATGCTTGTCTTTTTTGGATTATTAAAAAAGGAGGTTAAAGATCACGCTCTCCATGTTATTGTGATTATTGTCTACCTAGTGTCTGATTTCTGTACAAATTTTTAGATATATCTAAAGAATAAGAATAGAATTAATTGCAATATAGTAAATATACTAGCATAATTTTCTTTCTTTTTTTTCATTTTATTATGGATTTTGCGAATTTGTAGGTTTATCATCCCCCATCACCTTTTTGTAATATTTTTGTGATCTGTATTCTACAAAGGCAGTTAGTCGCACACCTTCACAATACCTAAATTAATTATAGCTTTACATTAGTATATTTTAAATAAGGAAATAAAGTTTTAATAACAACGGTGTTCAAGTGAAAAATTAATACTGAATCTGAGGTTAATGCCACTTGTGTATTGCCGACGCCATGCTAATAATATTCTTCAGGACAATAATACTAAGATGCAAGGTATATGGTTATGAATAAAAATCAATATTTTAATTAATTGACTCACTGAAATTTGTGTTATTCAAATTTTTTCTTTGAACCTATCTTTGGACCTTTAAAATAATAAATAATGCCTGAGAATGGGAAGTGTTCATCATTAAACAGATACTTGTCTAGGACCTATTACACTGAAATATGTAGCTTTTATAAAAATACAACACTAGAATAATTAGATATAGTAGCCAGTTATAAAAATTGCCATGCCAACCACAGAACAAAATATTCTTTTTAACATAAACATTCATAAAGGGAAAAAAAAAGAGGAGGATTAAGGGTATTTGTGATGAAATTTCTTATATATCTGACGAATTAATCAAATTAAAAAAATATTAAATAGAAAATATTTATGGAAACAACAATTTTAGTTTTTGTTATAACAATCTTTGGACTGTTTTATAAAACTCTTTCCTGTCCTTTTCTGCACCATCCAACCACTTTGATGTAGTGATTAGATTTATATATCCTAATTTTCTTTCGTAGTTGTTTTTTGAGGTTTCCTAAAGTTATACAAAATCAAATTTGTTGCTTACGTTTGTCGACCTCTGCTCACATGGTTTGGCAAAAGTTTCAACATCAGCAAGATCTAAACGCTGTGCCTCACATTTGCAATCATTGGGTTCTCTCATAAGCTGCACTGTTTATATTACTATAACCATTGCAATCCATGAGATCTTTGATGCTTTTGAAATATGACTCCCCCTCTACATCAATGTCCAATTATCTAACATTCTGAATAAATAAGATCAAAAATACATTTTGAATGAAATTTTCATTCTTTACGATTTCCCGAAAAAGAAAATGGTTGGGAGACTAGTAAGTCTGAGAAGCTGATGGAAGGGCAGACTAGACTCCAATGAGAAAAAAAAACATGGCACTTCTAATTTTGTTTCTATAATAACTAAGTAAAAATATTAACAATAGGCCTGAATCATTATGGGCTTGGTATTTACCTTTACTATTTCTTTAAAACTTTTTAGATTAAATTATAAGAAATTGGTAAGTTTTTGTCTTTTACAGCATGGCAATTTATTTTAATTCCTTTCTTTAATGAAATAATAATTTAAGCGCCAAATAGTGCTTTGCCTTGGATTAAGAGCTACAATCATTTTTGACCATTTCAAATCTTGATTGTACAAATATTTTTTACAATTGAGATGCAATCTCAGATTCATTACAATTTGTACACTGGTATGTATAGATATCACACCTAAATTCAGGTTACAGGGATGACCAAAACAGATAATTCCAGGAAATCTGAAAACCTAGGGTTTTTATTATAAGAATACTTCCTTGGTTTCATATCATACAAGGAAGTAATCAATTAAGTTTGTCTTCAAGCTTTCAAATAGACTAAATCAATCTGGTTTCCAATCTAAAGAGTGTAAAAGAAATTATTAATTCTTTTTAAAGGGCGATAACAAGCTAACAATGCTTTTTTTCATATTTCAAAACAACTATTGCTCTTTTTACTTAGTTATTACAGAAAATAGTGGAATAAGTACACGTTTTGTGTACTTGAGTTAATTTCTTGTATATATTTACCCCCTGTAAAATGTACATAGTTTTATTTTATTGTGCATGATAATTAGTGGATTCTTCAAACTAACAGTACCAACAGCTGTGGGATTCACTAGTGAAACATGTTTCGTTTTATACCTAGTTTGCATATACTGTAAAAATGTCAACCCTATTTTCGAATTTTGATCTTTCACAGTTATTCACATACAATGTGGATTAAATATGAATATTTGGATTAAAGCTTTCTTATTTTGTTTAAATTCCTACCTTTTTTCTAATTGCTGCTTTTAAAGAGGAATACTAGTTAGGCATGTCTAATATATACTTTAAAATTTGAAATAATTTTTTTCTGTATGTGGAGGGGGAAGGCAGTCATTTTTAGCTCATAGATTATTTGAGCTCATATTTTCACACAGCCCTTTTATCACAAAAATATTAAATACAAAGTATTGCAACCATACTATATAAGGAATGAAAATTTATTGAGAAACAACACAATTCTTATATAAATAAAGGGTATTCTGTAAAAAACATTATTTAAATATATATATATATATATATATATATATATATATATATATATATATTTATATGCATTTATGTATTAGTAGTAGATCATGAATAGAAATTCTGATGGACACTGCTTCATGTGAATTGAACTGCCATATAAAGATCCCCAATTGAGAGTTATTTGACTTAAAAATAAATTTTTCTGACCAACCTAACCTAAGCGAATTAAAAAATTACAAATTCTAGCAACACAATTAATAATCATATGAACAAAGTTTGAAGAAATGTTATTTCTAGAAAGGTTACATTTCATTTGAATTTTAATAAGCCCCTTGCATGAGCATGTTCTTGCTAATTTTTTTTTTTTTTATAACCATGCTTTACAAATGGACTTTACTTTTAAGCTACTGAATCTGCGATATTCTGTTATCCTGGGGTAAAGTGATGAATCTTAACTTACTGTTTGGCATTGTTTTGGGCTTATGTAAAAGCTAAGAACTGGAATTTTCTATTCCGGGACTGTTTTTGGAATGGTTTATTGGTCTATAACTTTATTAAAGTATTATTTTTTTTATTTTTAATGGCTTCGTGAACTTAAAATATAAAATAATTTTTTAATAACAAATATCCTCTTGGACGGAAGGACAACCACTTTCAGAGAGAGCTCAACTTCAATGAGCATATTTCAAGTACTAAAAAAAAATTAAATTAAAGTAAATTAGTTCAAAGTGTTTAAAAGAGGCTTCTATTTATTAAAAGCTACTTACCTCTGATGGGTGGGAATTAAAATAAAATATGCTTTGCCGCCTTCATTCTGCAAGGTACAACAACTACGAGAAACAAGAATTACAATTTATATTGACTTAATCTTAAAATGTAATATTCTAAATTAATTGATTAGTAGGACTATTTTTCAAAATATTTGTGGAAGTTCGTAAGGGATATACCCATAAGGTTTGCGTTAGCCTTGTTTGAAACTGATACCATACTTCAATATGTGTTACGGTTTACATCTAATCACTGGAATGAGATTTAATTATAACACTGACAATTCAATGTGATCGGTCATGGCTGAACAGAAAGCTATATTTGACATTGTCTTTTGAGTGCTTGGCTGTAATAATGAAGCTCTGCTGAAGAACTTCAAGAAATTATAAAAATGTAAAATACAAATTTTAAATGGGTTGGCGATTGCTTAATTACTGTAAAAGAAATTCACTTTGGGCTGAAAATGAGGTGCTTTTAAACAGCTGAACCGGGGACACCGAAAAGAACCGGAGCAGCATTCACAACAGACCAGCTGAAACAGAAACTACAGACCAAGATGGAAACTCCCATCCAGGAAGTTGGGAAAAGGCCCTTTGTCAGCAGGTTCTTGCCTGGAGGTAATCAATTGGTAGAAACGTAAATTATTTCATTACTTTCACTACTTTTTCATCCATCCTTAGACTTTTTTTGTCTAAAACTGTAAAAACGAAGTAAAAGTATTTGAGTATATGAACAACAAGAATAGTCATTGCCAATGTCCTTTTAAAGATCATCCACCTTAGCACTCCTGTTACATTTTGATTCACAACCAGCAAAATTCCAAAACCCTAATTTAATGATTATGGAACCTTTACTCCAAAATTGATCTATGATTATAATACACCCGTGTCAATGAAAAACATCAAGTTGGTTTGTATATGTCTTTAAAAATAAAATAAAAAACAGACAATTTAAGCCTACAATGTAAAAAAACAATTAATACTTCTTTCTCTGTTGAGATTAAATACTTTCCTCAACTCTTCTTAATATAACAAACAATTTATATAAGATAAATCTAACCCTTTGTTTGTTTTTATTTTCAATAAGGTCTTGGTCTTTCTATTGCATCTAAATTAAATAATTTTTGGCTGTTTTATCAGCCACAGAATGCTGTTTCCTGATTTGTTTTTTACCCATCCTAATTTCCTCTAAACTCTCCGAAAATTATATGTTTAACTTAATTGATTTCCTTAAAAGGATATTTATTTCATGATTTAATGCATAGCCATTTAATAATGTAATATCCCTTAAAAATCCTTTAGAAAGAAATATTTACAATTTTATAAACTGATGATAGAACTAAGAAACTACATAATCGAAAGCAATTTGAAATTATGAAGTATACCTTGCATGGTCTTAATCAAGATAAGACACCAAAATATTTTTCTACAACTTAATGAAAGAGTAGGTTCATTATTACTGAATGCTAAATATGCCTTGCTATAGACTTCCTGAGGTTTTTATTTTAAAATTTTATGAATTTTCTTCTAGTGTTAAATATCCCAGCATAAATTATTCAAAAGGAAAAAAATACATACTCATTTTTTTTCCCATATTTCATAAAGGTAAATAGAAAATAACTGAAAACCCAATAGGTTTGAGTTTTTATATTTAAAAAGTAGTTAGTTCTTTCTTCTGTGGTGTTTATATTTTATTAATGCATTTAAATTTGTTTCGACTGCAAAGTCATCCATAATGTTGTTTAAGGTCATTAAATCAATTTCAGAATTTTACCTTCTGTTAAGGCGCTTGGATGAACTGAAAGTTTGATACGACGATTATTTAAACAGTCCTGTAATATAAGTAACAATACTGTATAATATTGGAAAACCATTTCATATGTTGAATAGTTTTTTCTGTTGAAATTTTTATGGTAAATTAATTGATATTTATTTAAATGATTTATTTTGTATTTATGGCTATAATATTAAATATTAAGAGAAATTATTGTTGTTTCCATGAATAAATAATTTAAAGGTAGATTTAACCAAGACTGACTATCTCACTTATTCCTACACACTTCAGTCCTTGGTGTTCTTCCTCTTTGCAAACATCTTTTACCATTCAGTGTGATATGTGTTTAGAATCCTACCAGGATATATTTTTCTAGGGTCTCCATGAATTAATCTGATCTATTCTGAGTAAGCCCCTTTTTAATACTCAAAGAATTCAAGGGTCATTTGAAGTTAATTATAAATCATATTATTCATTATTAATATCATACAACAATGAAAATATCAACTTCCCTGACAAAAGCCCAACAATAATGACTATTTTTTAAAAAAAATGTCTCTTCTCTTCAATCTGACCCTCCATTAAAATACTCTTTTATGAGTCCAGAATATAAGAAAAATATTTAAATAATCAATTATAAGAATGAAACAATTAAATATAAAGAATTAATAATTATAATTTCTGAGGGAAATAAATAACATTAATAAATGATTACGTAATGAACGACAGATTCATGATTTATAGACTGTAATTCAAGTTGAATTGTTGGTAATAAACGCACCGAATTCCACTTAATTCATTTCTGTATTTGGTGACTATTAAATTCCTGACTCAAGCAATATTTCCAAGGCACGTCTCTAATTAACAAAACAAACCAATTTTGTTATTCTTATATGAAAAAGCAAACAAATATTGTGATTTTCAATTACATATTCTTTTTACTACTTCAACTCTGCTTCACAGTATAAAAGCATGCATTCTCATCTAACATGTTTCATGTAAGCTTATGATAATTCCTTTTCTTTAAATTTCTGAAAGTATTATTAATATTAAATCTGTTCTATTTTTCTTATATTCACGCCATATTTCTTTAGAATGGAAATTTATTTTACTCAGCATGTGCTCTATCAACTGGTATTACATATATTACTATTTTAACTATACCTGAACATCAACAAAACTATACTTCTGAAGGATATTAATATGCAAATATTACAGTTTAGCTCATCAACTTAGCATTTATTGCGACAAGTTATTTTGATGATTAAATCAAATGAAGATTTCACTATGAAAGAAAAGCAAATATAAGGGACCTCTTCATTTTTTCTTTTCCTCAGGGGAACCTCTTCGAAAGTACGTTTTATAAAATTACTTCTCCATGACATTTTCTAAATGGTTTATATATATATATATATATATATATATATATATATATATATATATTCTAATTACCCAGCTTCACAATAACTTTTATATTATGACAGTTTTAACTGTTTCTATTTTATAAAAATAGAATACGAACTCATACAATTTTTAAAGAAAATTCAACACCCAAATTTTCATCCTGAAAAATAAATATAAATTGTTTCAGACGAGTTCGCTTGGCATCAGAATCTAGCAGTGACATTATCATCATCTGTGTTTATTCCAATAGAATCAGCATTTAGTCATTTTTTCAACTCCATTTCCATTAAGTATTTATTTTATACAAGAGTTGTAAGCAAATGCAAAGCAATGCACGAAGGCAAATTGTTGAATGGGAAATGTCTGTAGAGTAGAAATCAATAGATGCACTGCATGATTAAGTCCAATCTAAAATAATTCAAAGTGTTGTTTTGTCTTTAAAATAAAATGTAAAATATTTACGGTTATTAAGCGTACTGTGATAGTTGTTCTTTATTTTTAAATTTTAGCTAATGAAGAGTACCGAAAATATCTTTGTGGAACACTTTTTCATCTTCCATAGGAGTAAATATAGTAACAGCAGTGCAATTATTAGCGGGTAGAAAGATATATAACAGACAATTAACTCTTTGGGCTTAAATTGTGCAAGGCTTGCATAAATTGAGTTTGCTACTTCCTAAAGTGGTACACAAATGGACTACTAGTGGTGCTGAGTGAACCTTAAAAGTTGAAATTGTTTAAATTTGAATAGGCTAGTAATCATTCACTCTGCAATCATATTCGACCATAAATCATACCACCAATTCATCAAGTTATTGAGTACAGATGCATATTTTAGGATACCTTGTTACTAAAACATATCCGTTCATTGTGATAGTAAGTATAGACTAACTAAATTTAAAATGAAAAAGTCTTAAGACAGTTAACGCTCTTCACATTATATCAAAACATTACTCCAATGTTCAGTAATTATTGGAAAAAAACAGATATCCACAAATTGTGTCCATTCAGGAGCACTTGGTAAAACTAGAGTTGTGTGTTCAGTTTTTAATGGACATTAGTAGTTTATGAAATAACAAACTCACTATACAGAACCCTTAGTCCAACTCTGGCTAGAAGAGGTTGGTAATCTGTAAATAAGCTTATCCATCAAATAATGTTTTATATACCCACAAGGCTAAAAATTCATCTTCAGTGTAGTCAGAGATTTGTTAGTAGTACTCCAGATAGAACAGTCTGCTGTTGCTTAGTTTTATAAGTATGCTTCTGTAGCAGATAGGGAAAATGGCATCTATATATGAGCGCGAGTCATATATAAATGAAAAAATTAAGTTTATATTATGAAATATAATATAAAACATAATCATGCACAGTTTAGCTTTAATTTAAAAAAACAACAAAATCCTTAGTTTCATCTTGGATAGAAAAGGTTGGTACCCAGCAACCACCCTTCCCAATTAACCATAGTAGCATAATGTGATCATTAATAAATAACAGTTCATATTTAAATATTTACCTCAAGTCCTGGTCAGATAAATAGCAAGTACTGCTATTGCATTCACCAAGAGACAAAGAATAGTCTAGCATGTGATGAGCTATTTTGAATTGATTGCTGGACCTGTTAGTAAAATGAGCCTCATTATGGGCAGATGTAAGAACTCGGAAGTCATCATTGGAATGCAGCAGTCTAGCATTATAAACGATTCATGCAAAACATAAACATATGACGAAGTTAATCAACTTGATAAGGAAAATGCAGATTCGTTTTTCTATCATATACCTCCTGTTATGAAAATCTAAACTTTATTCTGGGTTGGGATAAACCTGCAGAGCACAAAGCAAAGCATAATAAGCCAGATATTATATGATAATCCTAATGATATTAATCTTGGAGCAAATTAAAAAGAAAAAAATAACAATGTAGAGAATTGCTATTCAGTATTATAAAGAATTTGGAAAATTCAAGCAATTGTTCCCAAAGAAAAGAAAAAAAATAAATACAAACAACTGGGGAAATCTTTAACTCTATGGAATATCAGAATTGCCTAGATGGTTCATTCAGTTCGAAAAGTATATGATTTACAACTACACGTTATGACAACAAATTACACATCGTACTTAAACTCTTTTACTAGTTGTTGTACAAAATTAATACTAGAAGATGTATATATATAAAAAAAAAATATTTTAGATCTCTCATCTAAACTAAAAAAAAAAAAAAAAATTATAAATAAAATAAAAACATAATTTGTTGATTTCTGAACACATGCCCTTTCTTTTAGCAATTACAATACAATTTAAAAACTAATTAAACACTCATCAATCCTAATTAGGTGATGACGAGTATGAGGTTCAATCAAATTTATACATTGTTGTTAACACTATAGTTTTAATGTTTTTAAACTCGACATTTAAACTGTTCACATGAAACTAAATATCAAGTTCTTTAGTGGCAGAAATCAGACTAAGATGTACAGGGGTTGGGGGAAAAAATAAAACTCGAAATATCTCTGCTATTATGAATCTGATTTGAAAATGTTTGGTAACTAATCTTGTTGGTACTGTAATGTCCTACGAGTTGATCTATACATATATTCTAAGCCAATATTAACGGACTTAATAGTATTTTTGCATTTTCAGCCTTTAGTAAACCCTCACCCTTCTAGCAATTTTTATATTAAGCAATTATATCACTAAACATCTTATGTACAGCTTAACTTTAAAAGAGATTTTAAAATGATTTCTAATTATGAGATAAATAGAGAATAGAATACTATATATGTCTCATTTCAGCAAGAGGAAAATACAGCTACATTTTATTTTTTATTGCAGTTTTGGTTAAAAAAAAAAAATGTCAAAGCTTCCACAATAACAATTTATTACAGTAACAAAGTGGATCATTAGTGCAATGTTATGAAGGATGTTAGGGCACTGATGGCGAACTGCTGTAACGAAAATGCTTTGTAACTGTAGTAAATCTTTATTGTGGAATATTGACTTTTTCATTTAATCACTTTCATGTACCAGAAACCAACTTTGACAATTTTGGCCTTATGTTGTGTACTATTATTTTTCTCGAGTAATTTAATTGTCGACCATAATCAATAGTTATTCTTTATATTAAAAATCATTTTTATAAAAAATGTTGTCCTACTGTGAAGTATTTTTGATGATCTATATTACCCAAACGTAGACTATATAAGTATTAAAATATCACATTTTACCATTCCCTCCTGGGTTTTCTGTAGTAAAATATATTTTAAAATAAAAAGCACAAGTAACAGATTGTTGTTGCATTTACATGAAACTGTGTATATAATTAATTACTTTTTTAATGAATTTTGGGTAGATTTGAATTATTAAAATTTGTCTAACACAAATAATGATGATGGTGAACTATTATTATTAACAGCCGGAATATTTTGATTGCAGCATGCTTGCAAATAAAAGTGTGAAAAGCATGTGTGGTGAGTCTACTTTCCTCAGACAAGCTAACTCCATTTGTATTGTCCATATTCTAATCCGTGAATCACAGATCCTTTTATTTGTTTTACCAAACAAAGTGTCGATTTGATAATCATTATTCCATTCAAAATGAAAAAAATGGCTTCAAATATAATTTTTAAGTTGAATTACTTTTTTAATATTAATAGATACAAAATCCATTTTGGATTATGAAATATAAAAATATTTGTCAAGAAATATGCAAATTATAACCAACTTATGTTTCAAAGCAATATCCTAATTTTTACATTAGACTGAAAATTATGTAATGTGAAACTAATACAAGTCAATATTATGTTAATATAGTTCAACTTTAATTATACTTGCTTTCAGAAATAAATTTGATATAAATATTTATGTTTGGTAAAATAATTTGACAACTAAAAAAATAATTAATTTGTAAAGTATGATTATCATTCATATTTGAATGGATATATTTTCATTCATTTAATACTTATGTGTCGTAAAAGTCAGTTTATTTATTGAATCTATTATTCTGTTAAGATATGAGAAAAAAATTCCACAATTTTAATTATAAGTGTATTTTGATGTTCAATTATCAACAGGAGCTGGCTTGACAGAAGAAAATTGACCAGCCAAAATCAGCGCACAAAAACTTAATTATAGTACAAATACAGGTACATCTTGTAAAATTAGTGATTGGTAAAAAAGCTTGTCAACTAAATTGTATATAGCGTGCTGCAATTGTATATATTCATGGCTTGAGGTCATTGAATGTAACCCTTTCACTAAAATTGAATGCCATATTAAAAAAAAAAAAAATCATAGTAATAAATAATGGGTGAATAAAATTCTATAAATGAAAATTGAAACATTAGAGAAAAAAAATAAATTAAAGTTTATAATTTCTTGAATGAAACACTTTAGCCACAAGTTAGTAGGTATTTAATATAAATAAAACAAGTTAAATTGGGGATAACTAATTTTGGTCTCTATATTTACTCTTTTAGACCATTGTTTATCTTTTAAAATGAATGATATTGCTTCTACAGTAGAGACAAATAACTTAATTAATTCTCAATAAATTTAAAAAAAATAAATATATACACTCATAAATACATGTCTTCAAAATAAAATCTATTTCAACAAAGGAAAACTTAGTTTTAATTACATAAGTGTTTATATTTCATACTGATTTTATTTAATAATACCACTATTCTTTCAATATATTTTATAATATATTTTCCGTAAGAATTATAATATTCTTCTGCTTAGCGCACTGATATTCATTGTGCCTTAGAATAACAACCAAGTGCTTATAGAACCCAAGGACCTCTGTATATCCATAGTTTAAAAAAACACATTACTCCCTGATTCCAAAGTCTTGCATTGAAATGGAATATATTTAAGAGTTTTTACCACAGTATTTTTTTCCCATTTTGACCAAAAATTTAAACATTATTATTATCTTCTGTGTGGCTGACCTTGTCTTCATCAATCCTAAGTCACCGACTCACTTTGAGCCTATAATGGCACTAAGAACCTTACGTTTAAACTTTTAGGCCTTTGTTTCCCACCCCCACGTCTTATAGTCACACCATAAAAATTTGATAATGGAGTTATAGATCCTTAGTTTCAAGGCTCTTGAGATTGAGTAGGGTGTACAAATCTTGTCCAAGTTGTCTTCTATCAGACACTTTTTCACATCATGATTCTTCTGCGACCCTGGTGCTTATCAACCTGCCAGTTTGACTGAGGTTTTCTGAGGAAGCTGGTAGTGTTTCTAGTGAGACATTGTGATAACAAGAAGACACTGCCAATATCTGTGGGCCTAATTTTAATAATGGCTTAAGTCTATGAGTATGCTAGCATAAATGCAAATGTGTATACATATATATATAGGTACATCACTTAATCCTTGAATTTCTCAAAATTTAAATATTATAAAAATTATCACCTGAAGCATTATTTGATAAATACATTTACTAACAAAGCATTATTAATTTAACAGAAATGCACACCACACAATTGAGCTGGTAGCCCTGGTTGTAAAGAACTAACGTAGATATAAGAAAATTAATTATAATATTTAAATAAATAAATCTTACTTAAAAAAGCCCCCCCATTAGCCTTATGGCATAAAGTGGGCATTACTTTTAAAAATATTGGACAGGAAAATGCCAAATAACTAGTCTTTCTGATTAATTAATATAAGAGGATATCATCTGTGAGACAATCCAACATGTGGGAAATCCTCCTTGTTGAAACTGCCTTTGTAAAAGTAAATGATACATATTTTATAACTGATTTAAGTTAAATATTAGATATCATTAGCTTTTCCTATCTTATGAATTAATATATTGTACTAAAATTATTAAAGAATAAAAAATGTTTTACTCGCAAATTACAATCGTGATTCTTTTACAATTAATAAAATTGAAACATGCTCTGTAATCTTCATTTAAAACAGAACATCTTGCTGAGTAAAGAATAAATTTGTCTCCTGAAATATAGATGAACTGGTTTTTATTTTTTCCAATGTTCAATTTAAATCCCAGCAGAGGGAGATTTAATTTTAGTAAAGGAGTTGAAATTTAATATTTATCCAGGGCTACCAATTCTCATCAGTCAATTATAATTTTAATTGAACAGCACTAAAACTTAACAAAACACAGATTTTATTTTTAGTTCTAGCAAAATGTTTTTTTATTGAGTTAGTTAGTTTGCTAAGTAGTATTTAGAGTTATAACCAATAGTGGATGGAAGCTGATGTTTGAACTCAAAGAAGTAATTTTTATTAACTATTATATTTAAGGAACAATTAACTTATTCATCATCAATATTTATTGGTTTGTTTTAATAAATACACACAGACAAAGTTTGAGTGTGACTAAATAAAAGGAATAACTAGACTGTAGTCGGCTTCATATCGGGACACTTAGTTAACTGTAGAATAGCCAAACAGGTTTCTTGAGACCCATTTTCCCTTTAATTTACATCATAAAGACCACCTCAAATTTTAAAACTTTCAACAAATTTTATATTCTTCCCCAATTAATATGAAAAAAGTCTAAATATGCCCTAACAATAAAAACCAAGTATTAACAAAGAAATTTGCTGATTCAAAGGTTTTATACAATGAGTTATTTAGATTTAAAAGACTCCTTTTTTCCTTATCAACTACTCTGGTAGTGAATAACATATTACGTTAATGTATATTCTATTGATACTGTAAATCCAATAGTCAATCTTCATTAAATATAATCATATCTCATAAAAAAATAAATGCATTGTCTTAAAAAGAAACATCTACATCAAATTTATATTAGTAAACAACATATAAAAAATAAAAATGTAAGTAATTATAAAAGAAAAAGGGATATATAAGAGTATTCTGATTAATAACTTTCCAGGTTGTGAAACATAAATAAAATCTTGCATGCTTATCATGCAGCTAGTTTCCTAAGACTCAATTTGATAATGGAGGACTTCACTTTCCTGATTTATTTGCATGTAACATTTTCCAGTACTAGTCTAAAGAGAGACTATTGCGAGAACTAGCTTCAACAGAGACGGATTCCAAGGACAGACCTACTGAAGAGAAAAGTGCTGAAAAATGTAATTAAAGATGTTCAACAGCAAACGGTTATTTAAAAAAAAAAAACACCTTCATTCGGTCATGAATGTGAGTTTGCTATTAGGGAAACAAATGGAGCTTATCTAAAAATGCTTCTAAGTTTAACATATAATGAAAATAATGCTGACTCTGATTGCTTTATAATAAGGAAAGAGAAGAAGCTTAGAATGTAGAAGAATTTTATCGTGTGATAGCCATCATTTCTAAAGCAGCATTAATAGAAATTAACGCAGAGGAGTATATATATCCATTGGTAAAGAAGGAAACCTCATTGAGGATGATCGAATCAAGAGTAAATGGCAAGTACATTGTGGTTTAAAACAAATGGATTAAAAATAAGTGAATGGACTTATTTAAAAATAGTATTGATAAGAGGATATGAAATATATAACTTTAAGAAAACCAAAACAAGATAAACACTCAAATGGAAGAGGAATGGGTGTGTTCGACATTCATATGGCAAGTACAATGAATGAAGATTAGTATTTTTTTTTAGTTATTAATAACTAATGCTTTATAAAAGCACTTGCAATTACGCTTTTTGGATGTAAAATTTTAAATATATACAAACTCCTACGCTTCCTGCATAACTCTTAATGCTATACCCTCTGATAATGAGAAGAAAAATTACTTTTTTCTTCTATGTGCCTGCACAGCAAAGTACTATGGAATTGACCCTGTTTGGCATGAATAATTCTCTAAAAATGCCAGTTGGAGAATTTACATATATATGATTTCTATTATAGCTGAACACGCCTTGCCATGCAGGCAGGAGAATAATGAAGAAATAACTGAAAACATCACACGAACAAGATCAAAATTGATTGATTGTTTGTTGATTCTTACATTTATGTACATTTACTACATCTATTTCAAGTAAATGCATAGCCCATGATTAAAAATATACTGTTTTAAAGATGTTGTATAATTTTTTTCCTTGACCTTCCTCCTTAAGATTTTTGACATTAATAGCAAAAGAAGAATTAATTTCATCAGTATTCGGTACAAATTAAAATCTGACGTTAAAATAACAAATTTTTGTTGTATTTACATGAAGTTGTGTATATAATCAATTATGTTTTAATGAATTTTGGGTAGATTTGAATAATTAAAATTTATCAAACACAATCAAATTGTTTTTGATAAAATAGTAATAATTAACAAATTCATGATTTTGGATGTATTACATACTTTGAAGTTGTCGACAATGAAATTATTCAAAGTTTTGTTCATCATATTCAAATCAAAAGCCTTGAAAAAAATGAAAATATTTAAAAACTGCAATATATTCTCAATTGTCTCTTTATACAAGGATAAGTGAACCGTTCTTTATTCTGCATGCAGGAATATTTTATTCAATGACACTTAATAGAACATATTTTTTCTTAAGTATGTTTTTGAGAATTTAGTGTTTTAAAAGAAAAATGTAACCATTTTAGTACATTAACATCTACCTTAATAGAGTCACAAAATGTCATATAAAATATTATCACTGTGATATTCAATGGGTTAGCATAGTCAAAACAAGAATAAATAGCTCTATTTAGAATGAAGAACAGGTATGAGGAGAGATTGGAAATTGGCTTTTAGAAACTAGATGCTTTACATTAACTAATATATATCAGCCTTCATTACTATTCAAAAAATAAAAACTAATTGGTGCCTTGTGGGGCAACTAATGTTTTCCAACCTTTAAAGTTTAAGTACAATGTGCTAAAAATGAGTCTTTATAAAATAGACAATGATAGAAAATTGGTTTACTTATCATTGTTGATATATTTAAGGTTTTTTACATTTTTCAAATATCTAGAATTCTTTGAAAAAGCAGTGTAAATCTCAAAAACCTTTTTTTCATCTTTAAAGAGATTTATTTATTTATTTTTGTTTACTGATTTTCACGTACAAATATATTGTCTAGATTTTTTTTTTAACGGCTCATGAATAATTAAGCTATTTGGTTCAGAAATTTTGATTGTAGTTCAGGATTACTGAAAATGCACAGATCAGCTCAGACTTACTGGAGCTTACATAATGTAAAACGTTTTGAAAAAAAAAAAAAACTTTTTAAAGTTAAACATGAAAATAATAACTCAAACTACTGTTTTTAGCATACTAAAACCAGTTTTATATGAAAAGAAACTGCATAGAAACTACAGATTTTGTAAATGATTGTATCTTATGTATGAATCCTTTGGTACATTGTTATCGATAATAAGAATTTGAGTAAATATTTCTTATTACAACATTTTGGTTGAAAGAATGATTTCATGCCATTAACACCAACCCATTATTCCTCACTGTGTAATATAAACAGAAGTGTACTTGAGTCAGCTCTGCCGAAGTAGTAGGCTTATGCAGGAAAATTACATCATATTTAAACTCTGAAAGATGAAAATTTTCCGTAACTAATTTCTGTTTGATATGGATAATTAATACAAAATCTTTCTAATATAGAAATCGTCACACTTTAATGAAGTTATATTCTGTTAAAATGAATGTTTTATTTTGAGAAGTTGAAATCTCTGGTATACATGTTACTCATTGTTTTTTATTTATTTTTTTAAAGCTACTGCCAAGAAAACTGCAACATATTCTTCTCCCAACAATTATTTACACACACACACACACACACATATATATAAATATATGGTGAGTTATTCTTTTCGGAGTTTTGGTCAATGTTGGTGAAATAAATCTTAGTTTATGCCGATATTTCGGCAAAATATCGGCCAAAACTCCGAAAAGAAAAACACACCATATATAAATACAACCTGGTCGAAAACATCAGCACAAATATATATATATATATATAAATATATATATATATATATATATATATATATATATATATATATATATATATATACGAACAGAAAACAACATCAGTCAATAATATTTTTTATATGAAAAGGAAATTATTTGAAGCTTCTGGGGCTCTAGACAAGCCAGATAAAGGATGACAATAGACTAAAGTAGGGGATTATAAGCATGAAAACAAATCAGGAAACTATTGGGAATGGTGCCTCACTGGAGTGACAGGAAGAGGTGGGGCACCAAAAAGTGTGTTTTGCTTTCCTCTCAGGCCAGCTGTGCCTGATGAGGGTTAAGAGAGATATATTTGAATTTTTCTTTCACATAAAGCAGTTACTAAGTTGATAGATTATTGGTCTTAATAGTCCAGAGGCCCAGGTTTGAGACTTGGCTGATACAAATAATTTTTCACTCACATGAAAAATATTAGTATTAACGAATAGTTTCCTCTATCCATCCCAGTAATAAAAATTAGCAATAGTTGTAAACTGTAAATTTAAATAACAAATGATTCATATTTGGGGGCGGGCCCAATAGCTTTGGTTTAAGACCAAAGTGACCCAAATGATTCTTCACTTGAATAACAATTTTTAAAATATTATATAATTGTAAATATATGATTGTTCAATTAAGTGAGTATTATTTTAGAACTTATTCATGTGATGGTACATAATAGGTGTAGGTAGGGGACTAACAGGTGCAACAGGAGTTGGGGCTACGAAGGAGGAAGAAGAGGAAACCAGCTCAAGTGAGGAGAGCTCTTCTAGTGAAGAGTCCAGTGATGAAGAGCCAACACCAGCTCCAGTGGCAGAAGTTGCTAAGACTGATATTGGACCACTCCTTGCAAGGTCAGCTCAAGCAAGGGATGACTCGAGGAAGTCAAGCAGAGACGAGACTTACTCCTCTCCAACGTAAGCTATTCTATGGATCAATATATTTTATTTAGTATAGCTAAACTAATTGCAGTTTCTTTTATAATCTTAGTCAAGAGTAGACTGTTCTTGGGCTTATGTTAAATATGTTCTGGTGACTCCCCCCCCCTTTTTAAGTTTTTGGACTACTTAAATTTGATTGATTGAGATAAAAATTATTCTGATTCATTATAAATTATAGTAATAGATATAGTAAATAATTTTCAATCAAATTAATACATTATATTCAGATATATTACAGTAATTGTTTTTCTTTCCGGTAAGGAGTTGGCAGACCTGTTTGTTTACATTTCAGATGCTTTCCGTCAGGAGGTTCCTTATTATTGTTTGTATTTATTCACTTAATATTCACGGTGGTGTTGTGTTACCAGTATGTAGATTTATCTATTGTTAAACTTCATGTGGAAAATCTGCTTAGTTTAGCAGCCCCTGCATGACAGACTTTTTAGGTACAATGTGTCTATTAGGAATAAGCATTGGCTAGCAATCAAGGACTGTCTTCAGTCAATGATTAAGTGTTTTTTTTTCAAAAAACTAGAATTTCTGCAATGTATTGGGTTGTAAAGTAAGTTTGTAGTGTTTTTTACTGGTGATTTCAATAAAAACTCCAGATTCATGTAAATATTTTTAATCTATTATAAATCACCCATTTTGATCTATTACATGTTACCATCTTTCAGATAATTTTTTAACTCTGTTATCCCAGAACTTCTCAGATTTTTGTGCAATGAAATCCTCTATGTGTTTTGCAGTCTTCGAGCGAAATAAAGTGTTTCCCGTTAAGAGAGTTTTGAAGACCCTGAAATTAATGAAAATCTGTTGGGGCAAGGTCTGGTCAATAGGGTGGGGGGGGGGGTCACATCCCAGCCGAACTCCAATAATTTCTGCCAGATATGCAAAGACACGTGAGGACGGGTGTTATCGTGATGGAAAACTATGCCTTTGAGATTAGTAAATGCTGGATCCTTTTGCTCAACCCCTGCCTTTAATTGTTCCAACTGGGCACCTTAACCTTTTTTAGAATATGTAAACATTATTTTATAAACACAGAAAGGATTCAATTGAAATATTGATAATCTCTATGAACTTATTTTACAACCTATTATTTCATGTAACTTCATTAGGGGTTTCATCGATCTATTACCATATTGAAAAGTCGTTTCACAATGTTGCTAATATTTTCTTTTCTTCACACCATTATAGAAGATCTCGATATGACACAAGTTCCAGATCGACATACCAACCAGAAACCAGCACAACTACACCAATTGCACCTTGGAGACAACGGACTGCAGCCAATAACACCAGTACTGAAGATGAATCACCGGTTTCGAGCAGGTAGGTTTCATTACCATTTTCAATGCTATGAAATTATTAAAATTGAAGTTAAATATTTTCAAATTTATTATTTAACTTCTTGTATGTTTCTCAGCATATAGAAGTCCTTCAATGAATAGGTTTTCCATATTCATTAACATGAAGATGGTTTCTTATAAAGTAAATTGGACAACAGATTTAAGTAGTCATGATTAATTTATTGTTGTCTTATTTGTTCTATTTGGAAATTTCAAAAATCAAAATATTTAAAATTCTACCCATTTTTAATGTTTATCAATATCCGGAAGACAACATTTACCTACATCTAAATCTCTTCAATTAATGTTGTCTGTTGGACTAAAAATTAAAATCAAGATTGCTAGAAAAGTTTAAGAAAACTCAATAGAAAATATTTTCCAGGTACTCAACTTCCACTACAAGTGAAAGGCCACAGTTTACAAGTAGGTTCCTGAATAAATCAAAGTCAGCTGCAGTTGTCTCACCAGAAGAAGAAGACCCGGGGACGTCAAGGCGCTTTGCCACATCAGCAAGTAGAAGCAGTGCTAGTACAACTGATTCCAGTCAGCCTGGATCTAGATCTAGATATGCAGCACTAAAAGTAATCTAATATAGTTGAATTTTGTAATTAAGTCATGTGTTATACAATTTTTTCCCCCAAGTTTAAACCATAAAGATTTGAACAAAAGAAACAGATCTAGATTGTGAATACGTCATGTTATTTAGCACATTTATGATTTATAGTTCTAACACAAATGCCAAGAGATCATGAGCCACAAATTAATTTATTATATTAAGAAAACGAAAAATTATCTTTTGATCGTAATACTGAAGCAAGAACTCCCGAAGATGCCAAAAATCATAACAAACTATTTAAGGAGAGCATTGAACCATTTGAATGGGATGTTCTTTATGCTGGCCTTCAAACCTGTAAAGATTGATGCAAGAAGACATTTTTAAGCAGCAGTTCACTAGTATTTAGATCTATAGATCCTATCACGATAGGCATAGCCAAAAGAAGTCCACAATAACAATGGGTTTAGAACTAGGGAGAGTTTGCTTCACTCAGGTTAGCCATGTGAGTTAAAGTGTTGACCTTAATCTCACACGGTTTACCTGGAGTGGCGAGTTCAATTCCCGCCTGGGCAAAGGAAGTTATTTAGTGACGAAATTCATTAAATAACATCCTAAGTCCCACCCTGGCTAGAAAAGGGTGGTAACCTGTAGATAACCCGCCCCAATTAGCATGAGTTGCTAAAAAGTGGATGTTAATAAATAATAATAATATACAGAAACATAAATAAGCTAAGTGAACAAACAATAAATTAAATGTACCACATGATCGACCTAGCAGTTATTAAGAGAGAATGGCTGCATTTCGAACTACTTTACAAATTTAGATAAGTCTTCTCGTAAATGTAACACATGGAAGTGCTTGGACAGAAAGCAGGATGCTTGGTTTCATAGTAAACTTATAATGTATCCTAACTGAAAATGTTTCATTGGAAAACTAGTAGTTTCCAGAATGCAGTAAGTCATAATGCAGGAGCCTTTTCAGTAATGGTGAACTTATGAATTCTAAATCGCTTAGGCACTATTTTATTCAACAGGCTTAATTTTGTCGAGAAATTCTCTCACGATCACACCAATTAAAAGGCAAATGGAACAATTACTTCAAGAACATCTCCAATACCAATGTGAAACGTTCTGCCATTGGATATGACACAATGGGAAAGAAGTACAACTAGTTAGTTAAGGTCATTGAAATAATGTTTACCTGAAAAACTAGTAAGTCTTGGCCTGAAAAATGCTAGATCTCTGTTAAGTGGTTCTTCAAATAGAATGTTTATTTATAACAAAGAGAAAATTCCTGTGGAATGCTGTTATTGTCCCTAAACTGAAAAAGGAGTATACAATAAAATGTGATAATTGTAGGGGTATGCCGCTTTTCTAAACAATCTTAAAAAAACCTCTAGGAGTATGGATGAAAGACTGTTTGAACTGATGTAGAGTTTCCATTTAGCTAGTAGGATTCTTGTAATTATGGAATAAGACAACTTTTGGAATAAATAAATCCATGGCCAGTTCATAAAATTTCAACTTTCCATCCTCAGATCTCTTCAGAATTATAATGTAATGTTATGAAACATGTTATGTGAAAATTATCATAAAACATAATTATCTTAAATATTCTTTATTTTTGATGTGTTCTAAGTAACAAGTTAACTGATTTATAATAATAAAATATTTCAACATCATTATTCAAATTTGTTTCAGGATAGAAAATCTCGACTTGCCCGGTCTAAAAGTACACACAGTCTTGCCGATGATGATGAAGATGACGAGCCAATGACACCAACGGCTTATCTTGCAAGCCGCTACGGGCCTGGGGCTGCACTCTCTAAATCCAGATCTAGTCATGCCATTAAATCAAGAGAAGCAAGTCCTGAAGCTACTGGTTAGCACAAACATTTAAGTAAATTTGTAGAGATTAGTGATTTTTTCTCAGGCCTATCTTTAGAAACCACATTTTTCAAATTCAGTCTCAAAATTTAAGCTCAGTTCTTCCTCTCCCCACTTAAGAGATATGTTGAATATCCAATGCAATTTACTTTTCAACTGTTTCCAGTTGGGTTTCAACCAGAACAATATAACAAATAGTAAGAGAAAAATGTTGAAAGATAACAAAAAACATTCTCTACTTAAAAAAACATCTCTATACTTTTAAAAGAGAGGGAGGAAATTGAGTGTTACTATAATCTAGCTAAATACATAAATATAAAATAAAAATCAATAATAAGCAATGTACTTCACCAATTAAAAAATTATTCTTCATAATGATATTAAGAATAATGTCTGTCAAGCAGGCAGTCTGCGTTAACTAAGCAGATTTCCCTCATGCCTCATGTACCTGCATTTAACTCAAAACGTAAAAGCTCAATGAGAACAATATTTGGTATTTAGGCTTCAAAAAATGTGCTTCACAATATAACAGCTTATTGTTAATATGACATGAGTAGGAGTATGGGTGTACTAAAGGCCAAAAACTAAAAAAATGCAAATATCTTGGTTAATAATCAAGACAATGAAAAAATGAACATAACAACATTTATAGAACATTGCATTTGTAATAGGACTGATTCTATACAAATTTTCGATTCTACACATTATAACGGAAATAAATTGATTGTTCGAAATTCCCCCCTCTAAACCTCCTCCCACTGTTCCGATTTTAGCCGTTGACGAACTTGATCTTCATTTTTACATAGAACGTTTATGTATTGAGTTTGGTATCTGACAAAAATTGCGACGGCTATATCGTTAACAGACAAATATATATATAAAATTTTAATGGACCTCATTTTTGTTATCTCCTAGGTAGGATTGATGGACATTTGAATACTTTTTTTGAAAATCCCATCATGAGTACAACCTTAATAGCTGATTTCCCATTCGGGGAAATTTGCTGAAAAGAAAATAAGTTAAAAATAATACATTAAAGAAGAAAAAGTACTCAGTTATATCTTGAGTTTATCAAACCATACATATATTGGCAAAGGGCTTACTTATTCTTTCAATACTCATTATTTTGAGAGAAAAAAAAGCATCGTAGAAAATAGTTAAATTATCTTAAGTTACATTGCATGTTAATAAATATATATTTAAGTATTTTAAAATTGTTTATACTGTCTAACTATAATCATGCTTAAGCAGTGAGCTCTTCGTCAAGCAGCATGGCAGCAGGTCCAAGCAGCGGTACTGGAGAAAAAGATGGCGCAGCACTCTCATCTTGGGCCCGATATCTTAAAAACAAGTATGGCTCTAGGGCTAAAGACTCTGTCTCTTCTAATTCGAGGAGGCTGTCTCTGGGACTGCCTTTAAGAAATGATGCCGAAGAGGAGGCAAAAAACACCCAAGGCTCCCCCACTTCACCGACTCAACACCAATTTCATCAAGGTATGTCCTATTTCACAGAAGTTTCTTGAAAATAAATTCCACCATAATGGATGCATACGAATAACACAAATATTTTGTGTACATGCATATGTTTGTGAACTTAATTGCTCTCATCTTTTATTACTTGCTTTATCTATCCCCTAACACAATTTTACTTGTTTGTATTTTAGGTTTCGGAGTAGATACAAGTACTAAAAGTAAGTATCTTAACAAACGACGCCAGGTGTTTAGCCTGGGGAGTAGGGGGAGCGAAGCTGGATGCTTTACTTGGCCTAGAGGAGTCGCTACAGGTCCTGGTGATATCATAGCTGTAGCCGACTCATCCAATCATAGGGTTCAGGTAAGACAAATGTATCTTTAAAAAGAAAGTAGTCATATTTTAAGAAATGTGATAATTAAGCAGTAGTCAAATCAAAACCAAGCTTGCTCCAGAAGTTTTTAAGACCTATGTCTCATTAGCAGTCCCCTTGTGTTTTTCTAAAACTTTTGCCATGAATTAAGATTATTCACGCCTATGGATGTTTATTTTATTTCATTAATAATAAATAGACCTCAACCTTTAAGTCCACATTTTTTCCCCCAACAATTATTGAGTTATGAAATCTGAATCACATGAAAACCTATTGACTTAAACTGACCCAAAAAGTGAATTCACAATTTTGTGTATATTACTGAGTTTATTAGAGTTCCTTTGGATTGCAAAATTAAACACACACAAGCTTCAGAGTTTTTATCACTGCACAATTTATTTAACAATGCACTACACACTTCGTTAATTATTCTTAACTACTACTCACAGTATGCACTGATAGCTTCACTGATCTTCAGATTACACAGTCCAATAATTCACTCACAATCACTGAAGTTCACAAAAATATGGCACTGCACTGATCTTTGCAAAATTAATGGCACTGCACTGTCTTAAACACGGCAGTATACTGTTCTTTACAGAGTCACTGCACAACACTGTTCTTTACAGAGTCACAACACTGTTCTTCACATAAAATACTTTACAGCACTTGACTAAGACGCACTGTTCACGAAAGCTGTCCTGAACGCACTGATGATCACTTGAAGACAGCTGAGAACTAACTGAACTAACTCGGGTTGGACAGGGTCCCTTATATGGCTTGTCGGCAAGCGTAAAACATAATCCCCAGAAGGGACTAGACACGATGCCTAGAACAGTCCCGGCACTAGTAGACACATCGGGCACCAATAGTCCTTCATCGGTCGGCTCCTTTCATCTCCTTCGTACTTCTTAAATACGTGACTATCTCTGTTTACTTTTTCATGTATTTAATTTTCGCAACAATGTTTTTGATTAGTTGCCAACACACGCATATTAGAATGCTTACTCAAATTTCCTTTCCATATATCTCAAAATCCATTTGAGATATAATTATTCTTGTTAAGATGTTCAGAAGGTCATGAATAATATAATTGATTATATTTTATTGTTTACAGGTATTTGATTCAAATGGTATATTCCAAAAAGAATTCGGAAGTTATGGTAATGGAGAAGGAGAATTTGACTGTCTGGCAGGTGTAGCTGTAAACAGAATTGGACAATTCATAATTGCAGATCGCTACAATCATCGTATTCAGGTAGTTTTGATTACATTGTTTGGATTTTTATTAGTAATCATTATCAAATTTAACTTTTTAAGTTGTCAGCGTACATGCTTGTGCTAAGACAAGAAGTAAAAGGTTCCAAACTCTAGACTGGAGACTGAGCTCTAAAAATTATCTAGCCTTTCAAACTTTAACACAGCCAAATGCCACACTCTGACTGTATTGTTCTAGGTAATGGATCCTTCTGGAAGATTCCTAAGAGCCTTTGGTTCTCAAGGAACAGCAGATGGCAAGTTCAACTATCCTTGGGGTGTGACTACGGACGCTCTTGGATTTATTTACGTCTGTGATAAGGAGAACCACCGTGTTCAAGTAAGTCAAATACTTATAACCCATTCACTTGCTAAAAATAATTTTTTTTTTTTTATTATTACTAGTATATTCAAGATTAGTTTAGACTGAGAGTGAAATACCCATGCCCAAGATTAGAAGGAAGAGGCAGGAGAAAGGACAAACACATGTATAGTGTTCCGAAAACTATGTACATGAAAAAGTGCACAGAGTTAATCACGTATCTAAGAAGTATGAAGTAAATGAAAGGAACCGACCAATGGTGCCAGGAATCTTCTCGGTGACGTCAGTCTGAAATCTAGCCTGGTCTAAGCTCTTTAACTTTGATTTTTGTAATAAACGTTACAATATATATATATATATATATATATATATATATATATATATATATATATATATATATATATATATATATAAATGTATCAAGTTTGAAAGCATACCATAATTACTATGCATTATTTAATTGAATTTTCTTCGTGGTAAAATCTTCGTAAAAGAGTACATATTTTAATTTTATATAAAATAGTATAATTTATTAATATTAGTTTAATAGTATAATTTTATATTTTTTTCTAATTCTCATGTTCTTAGCGATTTTGTTTGTTAAATATTTGTCCTAATTAGTTTTTCCTTTTTTTATTCCTTTTAATAGTAACCAGAAAATTTCATTATAATTTGATTATTCTTGTTAGGATCAATATCTTCTAGGCCAGGAACCCAATATTCTAAGCAAATGCCTTATCATTATCTCTAAGAATAGAATGTTTTGTTCTTGTATGAGGAGTTTTCCCCACGAATACACACTGCAAATAGTCATACAATTTGTTAGTTGAATAAATTTGATCCAACATATACAACAGTACAGTTAAATACAATGATAATGTTTTCAAATTGAAAACATTTTGGTTGTAAGAAATATGTGACAAAAGAATTTTAATATGAAATAAGTTATGAATTATTCAATGATGATGTTGTATCCCATTCTAAAAACAAATAGAATACAATAATACAAGAGATTTTTTATGTCAAATTTAGAATAGTGAGGTTTTCCATTCTCCTTATATCTATATTCCATTATATCTGATTGTTAGATAAACATTTGTGAAAACTTTTGCTAGAGTGTTAATTTGTATTCTAATGGATATTCCTTTTCAGGTGTTCCAATCAGACGGCACATTCGTTGGTAAGTTCGGAAGTCATGGACGTGGAGCTGGTCAGCTGGACCACCCTCATTACATTGCCGTCTCCAATACAAACAGGGTCCTTGTATCTGACTCGAACAACCACAGAATACAAGTTTTTGACGTCAATGGGAGACCTCTCTCGAGTATCGGCTCTGAAGGATCTGAAGACGGACAGTTCAAGTTTCCGAGGTAACCATTGTTAAACACCCAGTATTTGATTCATGATGCACATAATTACATCATTTTATATGCATAAATTAACACGTTCGCTGCTGCATCAGTCCCCGGGGTCCGATGGTCATCTAGTCTATCAAGACGGGCCCCTCTCCTTCAGTCCACTCCAAAAAGACGAAGGCTCTAGCAAGCTTATTATGAGAGATATTTTAACGGGGATGTTCATTAGTTGTAGACGACATCGGACGCCGAGGACTTCTCCTGGCTTTGCTGGTGCTAGTTCTAGGTTTGGAGTACTGATTGCTCTGCTAATTCATTCATTTAGTTCACTTGAATTGTCAAGAAAATGCAATAACTTCGAAAACTATATCGGTCCCCGGGGTCCGATACAGGTTTTAACGTTAGGACAGGCATCGGTCGCCGGGGACCGATGCAGTTACTGGTGGAGTAAATTGTATATAGACTGCAGCAGCGAACTTGTTAATTCATTAAATACAATTGTTATTGATTCTTAAAAATTTGCAAAATACAATCATCAAAAACTAATTTATGTTGATCATGTTACATTGTAGCAAGTTAGAAAAACTACAAAATGTCATTAGCATAGTAGATGACAAAAAGTATGCCGTTGTGATACTTTATCATTGGGATTAACTATCTAATACTTTTGTAACTGACCGTAAGAACAGAATAAATTTAGAATTCATATCATATTCCTTTTCTCAACCTCTTGAGTGCGGATGACCCTACATTAGGGTCTTGAGTTATGATGTAGCTAATGGGATGCAAGAAGGCTCTGCACTATTTGAAAAGTTTTTATTTTTCCCAGCCATTCTTAGTAATGTTCTAGCTTCTGGTCAGGCATCATTGGTCGAGCATTCTGACGTCTTTTTTTTTTAATTAAAAATAATCATTCTGGGTTTAATATAAAACAAGAATAATTAAGTAATGGATTATAAGTTTAGATAAATGGATAATCACCTAGTAATGAAAACTGCAAAATAATTCAGCTAGGGGTTTTACTACTGACCTTGGTAGTTGACAATTCTTTTTAGTCCTCCCCTCTCACAGTTAAAGAGTTAAGCCCCCACTCCTCCTGGTCATTAATAAACAATGATAAAATTTAAGAGAAATCTCTTGAAATTTATCCTTACCGAAATAAATAAAATTCCATACAATCCTTTTATATGTATCGACGAAGTGTTTCGATTCAACTGATCAACTGATATGAAAATCAATGGCTCAATTAAAATAAAAGTTCATTATTATTATTATTATTATTTATTAACGTCCACTTTTTGCAACTAAGGCTAATTGGGACAGGTTATCTACAATTTGCCATCCTTTTCTAGCTAGGGTGGAACTAAGGATTTTATTTAGTGAATTCGGTCACTAAATAAACTCCTATTGCCCAGGGCGGGAATCGAACTCACCACTCTAGATTTACCATGTGAGATTAAAGTCAACGCTATAACTCGCATGGCTAACCTGAGCCCCAAAAACAGTTGTCTCTGTAAATATAAACAATGACCTCTTAAAAGCCCTCACATCTTTTTTCCCCGTCTGGTCTCCAGTGTAATATATACTTGAAAATATTAATTTACAGGAATGCAATGCTCTTTTGTATATTCAATTAAGCAATATTAGTTAGTTTTACATCAACTTAATAATATATGGTTTTCATTATTTATCCAACTAATGGATTCACTCTTCATTTAACAATTATTCATGTGAAATATTTCATCTTCATAGAACTAAGTCAAATCAAACTCATCTTCTGCTTATTCAGTGTTTTCCTGAAATGACTTATTCTTACAATGCACGAATAGATCTTTTTTTTTTCTTTTTTTTTAAGATGATTAGCTTTGCAACCATTTTATATAACCTGCAAAGACCATAGGCATTTTTATTTTTAACATTTAAATATAAATCCATAGTAATAAAAATGAATACTGAGGTGTAGTTTTAAAACACTCTTATTCTTCACTAAAAAAAAAAAAAAATGAAATTTTTGAATAATAGCAGTTATTTAATTTCAAATATATTATAGTAGATCATTTATTATATAGGAAATTAATGAATTATTTTGTATATCATTTTTATTTATTTTATAATTTTCATTTTTATTATTTTATATATAAATATTTTTTTCTATTTTTTTTGGCGTGAAATATTATTTCCATTACAACACGTTTCATTGCATTTGAATATTTTACTAATGATTTTCCCTACTGTATAGTAATACAGTGCAAAGAGCAGTTCAGAAGCAGACTGCAAAAGTATACAGATAGTTATTTACAATTACTACCTGTAAACTTTGAACAGATATTTATCTTCAAGCAGATTTTTTATCCCTAAAAATATTCAGCTTTCAAAATACAAAGCTACTTAAAATTTGCCCTTCCTCATTTATCATTTTCTCTCAATTTTGAGATGGTTGTTGAGATTGATAGTTAATGTTTTGTGTTCATATTTCAAATATTCCCGTTTTTTTGAGTCTTCCATGTTTTCACCTTTTATTAAAGCAAAGCTAATTTACTAAACTGTAGAGATTTGGGTTTGCTGGTAGAGGTTTATCATTACAGGCAGAGTATTTTCAGAACAACAAATACACACATAGTATTTAATTTTTTCATCCAAACTCATAAATAAATAACAGGATCTATATAATAGCCAGGCTTTTAATATATATATGCAATTTAAAATTTTACAAAACATTTCCTCTCTCCTTTTTCTGCATCTATGTATTCCTTTTATAATTGCTAGGACTAGTTTAAAAGTCTCTCTTTTTACTGTTGATTAATTTCTTTCCTATGACAAGCTTACAATCTTTGCCAGTGTGAGGAAATTATCAGAATTACAGACAGCTTTCCATTAGTGTATATCTCACAAATGAAATGTTGTCGTTATTTATTAACGTCCACTTTTGGCTACTACGGCTAATTGGGACGGGCTATCTACAGGTTACTACCCTCTTCTAGGCAGGGTGGGACTAAGCATTTTATTTAATGTGTGTCACTAAATAAATTCCTATTTGCCCCGGCAGAAATCGAACTCGCCACTCTAGGTTTACCATGTGAGGTTAAGGCTAACGCTTTAACTCATATGGCTAACCTGAGCCCCTGATATGTCATGTACTTATTAAAATATAAATATTTGGTCTCAAAATTCTTAAGCTTCCTGAGGATCTCCTTGCAAGAAAACATTATGGTTATGCCTTTCGTATCCCAAGGGATTACAACCTGTACAGTTTGAAATTATTTTCATTCATTGACTAAAGTTTATCATGCTTTACAGTTGTGAGAAGTTACTCATTGATATTTTATCATGTATTCTGCAAGTATTGTTTATCTTGTTCGTGGCATCCTTTAATAGCCATACACACTAATCCTTTGTTAGATATCCTCATCAAACTAATTCTGTTTGTCCTGTCATTGATTGTTGATTGATCCTGAATCTCTCGATAGAGAATGTCATTGGTTATTCTTTACCGTAAGTCTTATGTCCTCCTCATTCTTCCTAAAACCAATATTTATTCAATTATTTTTTTTTTTTTAAGTGAGACAATATCATTCAGAAGTACTATGTTTTTTTTTTTATTTTAGTTTGGATTATAGTCCAGTGCTAGCCTTGTTAAAAAATGTTCTTAACACTCAATAGGGAAATATTATGTTATTTTTCGTAAAAACTATTATTTTTTGAGTGTTTAATAGGGATGGGACTCAAATCAACCCGAACTCCCACCCCACCTTCATTTCTTTGGAAACGATGAATTCATATACCAAATTTTGAGTGTTGTGTGGAATAGAAAAGGCCAAATAAAGATACAACTTACTAATCTGTAATGAAGTGCTGTATAATAAATGGATGGCTTGGCAGAGTGATGGTGGTGGCATATGATTTATTGAAATGGAAAGGAGGGTATTTTTGTGTGGGTCTATATTTTAGAATATCTGGGCAATTTTTATGGAAGGATTTTAACTCGTAGATCACTCTAGCTGTGATCAGGGCTATTCTTGTGAAAAATTGCAGGATGCCTTCGGTTGAGAATTATATTTCTTGCAATCCAAATGTGCTCTCTCCGGGGACTTCATTCATAAATTTAGCCATATTTGATTTTCCTGAGTAAGTATATTGTTCTCCAAACCTGATTCAGCTTTACATTGCACCTTATGTTAGTGATATACTCTATTGTGGATTTTGCCCTCTCTTTCTTTATGATTCTCTTAGTTTTTAATTAATTCTGGAAGATGTGTTTGTTGTTATTAAAACTAGTAATTTTCTCATTCCCCAAAAATTCCAAGTTTGTGTCTAATCTAATCCTCTGCACTTTATTTAAAGGATGAAATAATGATACTAAGTGACCAATGAATTAATACTTAATGAGGATGAAATAATATGACTTAATGATAGGCCAAAACAGTGAAATCTAAAATATTCTTTAAAGATTCTCAAACTGTAGTTATACTTCAATTGACATGATTTTCCAGTCCAAAGTTATACCCCACATAAAAGGCCCTGTAGGTTGGAAAGTATGAGTGTATTTAGGACAACCATTTATGAAAATTTTTCACAATTAGAGATTAACTTAGTTCCTAAATTTTAACCACTCTTTCTTTAGTAATAATATTATTCTTCAGTAACAATGTTTCTATATGTCATCCAAGTTTTGACAAACCTTGGTATTTAGTGCAATATAAAAGGTTTGTTTTTGTTCTTTTTAACAAATTATAATATCAAAAAGAAAGTTAAAAAATCAGTAATGGGTCTTATAAAACCCATGACATTTCTTAGGCTCCACTTTGATTTGTGTCCAGATTGATATTTTACCAATGAATGCTAATGAAAGACAATTGATTTACTTAAAAGAGACCAGTAATACTATTGAATAAAAGTAAATATTGCTAACTAACCAGTCATCTGTTCTGGACTGCTCTTTCATCTACTTCCTACTCATTGAACTGGCAGCACCGAAGATCAGGACTTTGGATGAGCTGTGCTGAGAGAGCATTGGGGCACTTGCACTAGAAAATCACTGGTTATTAAATCATTGGTTTTGAAGAACATGTGTCTTATGACCTCAAAACAAAAGTATCCTCGTCCTGGCTACGGGTGCTAAATCACTCTAAAAAAGAACGTACAGATAAGTAAGTTGTCGTTTAGGGACGAATTGCGGCGAAGCATCTCGCTGCCAGCTGGGACCCCACACATTCCTTCCTCCTCAAATGTCATACCAATACCAGTAAGTTATATAACAGCACAAATGTCATCCAGGAAAATTGAATTCTATTCTGCTCGCTTCCCAGTTGTTGTTTTATAAATTTTTTCATAGTTTTCTTTTTTGATTTTTTTTTTGCCTTTTTTTTTGTTTTTCGTAAACTGGGCCCCTCTGCAATTCTGCTTGCTCCAAAGTCTTAGTATGAATGTATATAAATAACTTAAACTCAATACCCTACTCGAGTATGTGTTGTAAATAATTTTTCATTGTAAATTTGCTAGTATTGACATCATGATGTAGCATCTGTAATTCATCCATGAAAATACAACTGAGCTAAATATTCTTATTAGATAAGGCATAATTATTTCAGCTGATAAATTAAGAGATTTAATCAAAAATAATTATGAACCAGCTCCTGCATTTATATTCCTATTATTATACCAGTTTATTAACTCTGACATCAACACTAAAACATCATAATGACCTCACCCTAAAATATCCTGTGTGAGGTTAACATTACTCATATGACCAATCACAAAATGGTGAGTGCCTTCAAACAGGATAATGAAGAACATGGATTAAGGAAATAGTATCCCTCATTTCCGGGAATATCTATGTCAATAATTTTGAAAATTTATGCAGCATAGAAAGTAGTCAAAGATACATAATTTAATTTAGATTTTAAAATTGTACAATGGAATCAAGCAAGCTCTGAGATTCAAACTCAAAACCATAGCTTCTTATATACTCCGAGTGCTTAAAAGGAGTATGGGTAAAAATTCTTTCATATATCTGTGAGAATGGCGTTATAACAAAATTGGATAGAAACCTCTTAATAATTCTCTGTAACGCAGGATTAATCTCGTGTTGTGGATAAGGAACAATAACATGTTTGAGGGACTGTAGGGGGGGGGGGGGTAAAGTTGATTGATGGTTTCAGTATCCACAGAATAGTAAATTAAGTAGTTCAGTTTCTTTAATGTACAGACCATCCAAATGGCAGTTATTTGATGTTTATTAATCCAAAAATCCCTCAGCTGTGGCTAATCATAATCCTTTTTGTACATGAAATTTCCAAGGAACTGGTGGCTTGATTTTTATTGAAAAAACAGTTTCTAAATGTGTATTCAGTTGCTAATATCATTTAAAGATCACTGGGCTTATTAGTGTTACTCTTTAAATGAGAATCGTATGCATAAATAAGTTTTTAAACCACAAACTCATAAATCGATCTTCAATTAACTGAAATCATATAGTGTAATTAGTTCATTAAATAATCATTTACATAATAAATAATAATAGCTCATTTGTATTTTAAGTTATTACACAACACCAAACTACAAAACATTAATATATTAATTTTCATATAAAATATCTGGTATGTTTTTTTTGTGAGCTTATTTTCAAATACCCTAGTCTAAGTTTGTGCTGAGTGTTGGCTGGAAGTTGCATGTTTGAAACTCCCGAAAATAAATTTGAGCAGCTGGAGAATGAAGAGATATGGTATGTTCATCAGTTGTACCCTGTTTGCATCTTATGTTTCTGTTGAAATAACGTGTTGTAATGGATTGTGTACATAATTATTCATTATTTATTTTGCATTTGTGTAATATTACGATTAGTTCTGCGTAAGTATATTTACCATCATAAAATAATCATTAAAATAACTAACAAATTACACTTTTTTAAATGGTACTATATTTTCTTTAAGTTTAATAAATACATAAAAAATGTTTCATAGTTCTAGAGTCCATTTTATATATAAAAAGAGAAATATTACTTAGAAGAACCCAAATACTTCTCAAAATCTCAGGAAAATACTTCCCAAAATGTGCCACCGCAATAGAAATTTTCAATAATTACTTTTCTATTAGTTTCATTAAATAATCTGTAAATAATTTAAAATGTTTGCCATCTAACGTGAATAAAAATCTCATTTCTCATTCATTTTGAACTAAAAATAAGTTCAGGATATGTATAATGTATGTATGAGTAAATGTATTTTTGTATGTATAATGGATCTGTCATAAATTTTTTTACAAACAAAAGGAGTGGGAAAAAAAAACAGTTATGGCACAATCTGAATGAAGATCACCTTTAACTTAGAAATCTAGTCATAATTTTATTGTTGACTGGACTGTATCTGTAATGTTTACATATCTAAAATTGTTTAAAGATCTTTTTTTTTAAATGAAAAAAATAAAACAATTTGATATCTCTTTACATAACATTTTTAATCATTCAATTTTTGTTTGAATTAACCTATATAAATCCGTTCTCAGTAACCTTCCTTTATTCTTATTAAATTAATAGTATTTAGTAAATATTGATTCATAAAAGAAATAAGGAAGATACTTATTGAAAATAATATATTTATTTTACTTATAAAGCTATTATAAGTTATGGAACAGACAGTTTAGAAATCAAGGATTTATAAATCAGTGAATGCCTTTGAATAAGATTGAACAGGACAATAAATGACACTTTGTGCATTTGTGCTTTTGTTCTTTATTAGAGCACTTAGTGCTATAATAAAGAACATCGTTATTTCTGATAGATTGTATTCTGATATTGGACCTCCGATGCTCAATTTACTAAACACAAACTATTAATGTTCTCTACATGCCTAATGAATAATATAACTATATACACATAAATATGAGGCACCTAATAATGAAAATTACTTAAAAATGTATTTAGTTTGCTAAAATGAAAATTCAAACTCATTTTATTATTAAATAATATGGTAGTAAGCAGAATTTTAGTTCGTTTCATTGTCAGTCTTATGATAATCAAAATATTTTAATCAAAAAATAATACAAATAATAGAGTCTTCCTAGGATGTAGACCAAATTATGGTACTCCCCTTACAAATTCTGAGAGGTTTCTGGTATATTGTCTCAGTTTTCAACTCTATTGGCAGGATCTAACTCATAGCTAAATAAAAGTCTGTCGTGCTAGAATACATAAAAACTAAACAGATAAACTATTCAGATTTTCCATAAACTGGAATGACATCATATCAAACTCTATCCTCTACTTCCTCTATATTAACCCTCTATAAACAAGACTTGAAATTATTTATTAATGCCCACTTTTTGCTACTATAGCTAATTGGGGAATTGAAATTTACGCTGGACATGAGATGTTTAGTGATATATACTTAATTGAAAATTGTATGAGTAGGAGTGGGAGTTACCTGATTATAAAACCACTATATAAGTTTTAAAGCAGGGGTGAGCAACTTTTTTAATCAACGGGCTAATTAAAATTTTAAAATTTTTTGGCGGGCTGCAAAGAAAAAAATATTTATATTTAGTTTATAAGAATATATTCAGTGGAAAAAGTCGATAAGATAAATTCAACATAAACATGTTTAAAGGGTCGCAGACCACACGTTGCTCATCCCTATTTTAAAGGATAATGTACAGAAAAATAAATACATGCACATGACAATATGTAAGATAAGGTTAATACAATTTTTCAATCTCACATAACAACAGGGATATTTAGGAATTTAGATTTTCACCTCTTCTCTAAACCCCACACTTGTTTCAATATCGGTCATTTTCAAAATTCATCTTAAGTTTTACGTGTAACATTTAAATAGCGAGTTTTGTAATGTTAAAAAGGAAATACAGATCCTAGGGCATTAAAAACCTGGAATCATTATTAATGTCATGTTTAAAAAGAAATTGCTATAGTCGACATACCACAAGGTAAACAAAACGTGATATTTAAGTTGACCAGAGATCTTTAGTGATATACCTACTAAACATGAAAGTCGTATTTGTAAGAGTGGGGATTACTGAAGGCTAATAATAAACAAAGACAAATAACTTTGTTAATATTTGAGATGAGAAAAAGTGTATAAAATCAGAATTCAGACAACTTACTTCTACGTAACATTTTAGTGGATTTCCCTTAATTGAAAGTAACTATAGTAATAAACATCCAAAGTCCATCTTAAATTTCAAGTGCTGTTTACGTAAGATTCTTAATAATGGGAAATAGAGATTAGAATGTGAGATGACATCATCAGTGTTTCATTTCTGTGTGTGGGAAATATACTTAGTTGATGCAATAAATGTGTGACATTCATCCATTTTTTTACTCTTATTATTAACTGTTAATAACTGATTTACTGTGATCCATACTTAATTTAATTCCAATTTTTCCTTCACTAAACACTAATCTTGAGAGCTCTAGAAAGATCCTGTCAGTCAGAACCTTACCAGGTCTTCTGACTGAAAGTCTGTTCTGGGAAGCAATACAATCCTTGAACATTCAATCTGAAAGAAAAACATTTACTCAATTTATTATTTATTTTTTGTGGAGGATATTTATTTTTTTTTTGGAATTGAATTTCAACTAAGCTTAATGAATTGGAATTCAATTATGCTTTAACAAAAATTAAACAATTTACTATTAGCCAACAATTAGATCCTGTCAATGCAAGTTATGTTTCGTATGAATTGAAATACGAGGGTGAATCAAATGAAAACCTTAAAAGTTGAGCATAACTTTCTCAGCACTTTTAAGGTTTTCATTTGATTCACCTATGTATAACCTACCAAATGGATTATACCATAAAAATGTGGCCTCATTATTATTATTATTTTATTTTTTTATTAGACTGATTTGGAGTATAAAATGCATATTGTCTGTTAATTAAATAGGAAATCTGTTTGCCTCTTCTAAAGGGAGCTTAGTAATTTAATAAAAAGTTATTGTTGGGAGGCACAAAAATTTAGTGAATTTCTATCAATCTGAATGTAAAATAATACCATGTCTATCAGCAAGCCTGGAGTAAAAAGACAGGAGAGAGGGATCATTTTTGACACAATTATTCCAACTGCCATTCTATTATGTTACTCAGTCATAAGGAATTAAACTCTTTCACTTAATCAACTTACTATTCTTTTCTTAAAATATAAATTAGAATTTTTCATTTATAAAATGTAAATATATTATCTAATAGAGTGCTCTTTTAATTTTAGGGGTGTAGCAGTGGACGACCAGGGGTACATAGTAGTGGGGGATTCGGGGAACAACAGACTGCAGATCTTCAGCCCGGAGGGAGTATTCCTCCGAGGGTTCGGCTCATGGGGGTCGGGGGAGGGGGAGTTCAAGGGATTGGAGGGAGTCGCAGTCACATCAACAAACAACATCCTCGCCTGCGATCGAGAGAATCACCGAGTGCAGGTCTTTTAAGGTAAATTATAACTTCATATTTTCAGTTTAATAATTACTCCTTATAGTTTTATTATTACACCAGTATTTTTGTTTCTTTGTAGCTCAATGTAATTTAACCCAGTTTAATTGGGCATGCACCTCTATAGGTTGGGATTAGAATAACACCTTGAAAGGCTCTGCCAGTTGTAAAAGGGGGCTAAAATTGTTTCAATCAGGAATGAGTTGGTGCCATTCTTTATGTTAAACCTGTATGTGTTATGCTTCTAATGCATTACAAATATTAAGCTTCTATAAAGAAAGCATAATTCTATAGAAACTATTAACACCAAGAACTGCCCGAAAACAGAAAACAAATAAGAAATTAAGATGAAAAAAAGAAGTTTGACAAGTATTGTAGTTAACAGTGATCAAGACAAAACAACAAAATAAATGTATTCATGATCAGGACCCTTTAACTCTGATTACTAGTGTCTTACTGCATGAGTGTAAGAATTTGTAAAGATAACACGGAAGGTTTATTTTTTTAAATATTACTCTTTAGTGTGAAAGCCCTGTCCAAGGTTGCAGAAGATAAACGATAGTGTAGTGCCACAGTGAAATGTTCAATTTTAGTCTGGTAAAAGAATTTGGATTTTAAGAGACACCAAATCAAGAATAGTTGTTATTAATCCCTTAAAAATGATAAAAGCTCTAAGGGATGGATAAGACCATAAAATATGTTTATCTGAAGCACGAGAAGAGTTCTATTTTCTACTTTTAAATTTTTGGTCTATATGGATGGAGGTAAAAGTATTGGAGATAAGAGGGAAACCATTATTGCTCCAGATTATAAGAACGTGGATTAGACTTAGATTTGATGACAGGAGTATTTCTCCGTTTTCCTACCAACTTTTTATAAAGTAATATATATTACTTGAGTTTGTGAAAATGGTCAAGGAAAATACATGATTAGTTGTTTTCACCACCAAAGATCAATCCACTGATTACATTATCTACTCTAAACAAATGCTAAATCTGCCTACCGCCTTTTCAACACCTTCCAACAATTTTTCGAGCAGCATGGGCAGGTTAAATGATCACAATGGATTACACTCCCAGTGCTCATCTACCAAGCTAATCAAACAACATCAATGTCATGACACTAATGCAAGATGTAAAATTAAATGTGCACATCTCTGATAGCTATGAGGTAACTAGTGGAATAAGACTCTCTGTAATTTGTACTGGCATTTATTGGCTTAACTTAGTGGTGGTAGTATGAACAATATAGACAAATCCTGGCCATGCCAAATACAACCAGCTTACACAGCACAGCATAAGTTCATGATGTGGTGATCTCAAAAAGAACTTTATCAGCATAGGCTCTTACAGCTGAAGAATCATAGGGGTGGTTAGGGGGTCATTAGACTAAACTATTGATATGACACTTGCAGTAAGAACATGGTGAAGAAACATTCTAGGGCTTTGCCATAGCTCAACAATTCCTTGTTATGTTATCGAATAACTAAGTGCTCTACTCATGTTAGGAAACCTATTCTAATGATACAAGAGTTGCCTACAGTAACTAGTATTTCCAATAGTGTCTTTATCAAGATTTAACAAACTATGTAAAATTTGTTATGTCACTGTTAATGAGCATACTATTTTTTTTGTATTGTGTCTCTCAGTTATTCGTTCTATTGAGTATATTTAGCATATACTTTGTATCATTTATAGATGGAGCCAAAACAGACTAAACAAGGTGCAGGCTCGGAAGAGCGAGCTGGAAGCGACGGTCCTCCTTCCGAGGCGGCCCAGGCTGCCATACCGCAGGCATTCCTCCAGCCCTCTACCTCTTCCAACATCATCATCAAGCTATTTCTATTGAGTCTTCCTTATTATGTATCACAACTAAAGAGTGTTTCTAGTCATTGAGGATAACCTCCACTACTCCATTTTCTAAATCACAGTTCTAAATTGTTTTTGAAAATTATATTTAAAGATACATTATTTGAAAAGAAGTCGTATTTGGAAAATTGCTGTGTTTTTATTGCATTTGCCCTGCAAATGTGATATAAAACTAGAAAAGATGTATTAAATTATAGTTTATATTCAAAACATAAGCTAACCAAATTGGAGTTCCTCAATAATGGATTGGTTTGACAATAAGCCACTTTTGTGGAGTACAAGCATACTGAATAACTGACATGTTTCAATAATTTAAGTTAAAGGCTGATTTAGAAAATTATGTGATAACTATGAAGTAGGCATGATTTACTAATTATCGATATGAAAACCATCCTCACTTTGGCTTCCTGATTTACATTGATGACTGATTAGTATCATTCATGCATACTTTGGAGAAATACTTCAAACAATTATTTCAGTAACAGTTTCAAATAATAGTCAAAAAAGGTAATAGTACTTTATTTTTGTCACCATCTTATTCCTCTTTTTTCTCCTTCAAAAGGAGATGATATTACTTACTTTTAACACATTTTTAAGTAGTTAATTTGTAATTTAAATTGATTTACATAATGTAAAAAGGTATATTAATATTTTTACTAATCATAGTTTTGTATATTTCCTAGTCATTACGTGTTATATTGCAAATAAAACATAAAGAATCTTTAATTTTATTTTATCCTAATTCCTTTTCCTAATTTTGTATAACATAGTCTAATGTTAAGGAAGTTTATGCCAGTCGTTTTCAAAGGCGAGAGCATGTTATTCATCACTAAACACTAGCTGAAGGATGTCTTTTTTAAACGTGTCATACAACTGCTATGAAAATATGCAGTTTCCCTGGTGTTAGAATGGCACACGAATGTCATCTCACTTCCCATATCATTTTAGTTCCTTGTATGAAGTAAAGAAAGAATTGTAATTACAAAAATTTTCGGTATTCAGATTTTAACTGAATTATTTGTTTTAACCTTCCCTGAATACATTTTGACTAGTTTTGGCATGATGTCTGAACATATATTATTATACACATCTCGCATAACTCAAAAATGAATAGCCTTAGAATGTTGGAATTTCATATTTAGGGGTTATACGGTCTTCTTGTGCATGGCCCTTTATGGTCAAAATTGACTAAGAGAGAGGAGGGCAGAAATAAAAAATGTCTCTGTACCTGTAAGAGGTACAAAATATTTGTATAGACATTTTCGTTTATCATGAAAAGATCTATAAATTATGTTCTGACACTTTTTTATCCAATGCATTGGGACAGAATATCATACATAAATTTCAAATTACATCATGTTAAATGAAGTGCATCAAAATATTTCCTTTATATAATTTGATAGAAGTATAAGGGAAAAAGTCATGTGGTGTCCTTGTCAAATTTCTCTCTGTGTAAGTTAAAACAGGTTATGAAGTTTTTAGTAACATACTAGCTTTAAGTGTTAATTGCAAGGGGAATGTAGAATAGTTGAACCCAAAATAAATCAATCAAATGAGTTAAGTGAAAGACTTGAAACTTTCATCTAGGCCATGGAGAAAATCAAAGTGAAGCTTAATCAAAAAGGTATAATATAATAATATAAAGGTAAGATTATTAGAAACAGATGAATAGAGGACCCTGAGTCATTTATCGGCGTAAAAATATTTTGTGAGAGTACAGTCCCATTAGGAATACACAATTTGTAGTGGGAAAGATTATAACTGTGTAGTACAATTATTAAACCTTAAATAAAATCTGGGCTCAGGTTAGTCATAATGAATGCTCTTCGCAAACCTGACTCTTGGCTGCCGATGGGGATAATAGGAATTTATTTACCCAAGAGCTCACTAAATAAAATCATAAGTCCTACACCTGAGCATAAAAGAAGCTTAACTGTGGATTAGCTGCAGCAGCAAAAAATAGACTATAATAAATATATTAACATCTCCCTAAATTAATAAAAATAATTTTAAAAAGTCCTTAAGTAGAATGAAGCGGTTATAAATACAGTATGGATTGATCAAATAAACATTTTCCAGTCAAGAACGCAAAATAATAATTGATGACATAAAAACAAGGTATTTGACTGTATTTCACATAATAAAGGTCTGTTGAAAACAATATTTAGTTTTTAGACTCAGAATAAGACTTCCATGATTTATTGGCTGATTGTAACTGCGAAGACTAAAAGTGGGGGTTTACTGATAGTTTAAAAAATGCGATCCGGAAATATTTAGAATTTCTTATGGCTCCTACAAAACCCCGCCACCCACCCAATCCGATTTCAGCTGTGAAAAAATTTGATCTTTAGTTTCACAGAGTTTAAATGTGATAACAATCAAACAAAAATAGCATGTGCTGGAGCCTTAACTGAAAAATATATATGAATATTTCTGTATATGTAGGACCTCAAGTATATATATATATATAGACCTCATTTTCGTCATCACCTGATTAGGATCGATGGACATTTTCGAAAACCGCAGCACGAGTACAACCACAATAGCGCTAAGGACATTGAGGTTGTACTCACGACGCGATTTTCGAAACATTTCTTCAAATGTCCATCGATCCTAATCAGAAGATGATGAAAATGAAATCCGTTCAAAATTATATATATATATATATATATATATATATATATATATATATATACTAGCTCAGATACCCGGCTTCGCTCGGGAATTCATTTGAGGCTGAATGGTGATGGTATATTTTTGGCAAGGCTTTACTTTGCACAATATTTTGACATTTACCCGTTCCAGTGTTTAGGGTTAATACCCGTTGTTAGCATTTGTTAATAATAAAATTATTTTTTTATGTAAGACTTCACTGTCCTCCATATTGTCATATTTCCCGTCTCCTGTGCATTATGCATAGATTTGAATTATTAAGGAGAAAATATTGACATACATTTGAAATAATTTTTTCAGGTGAGGTACCTGGTAGTTCATATTGAAAAGAAGTGTTGAGCAAATTTCTCTAAATAACAAAATAAACAAGTTTTGTTATGTGCATATTTGCCGAAACCCCAATAGGAAATCATTATTATTAATTTCAGGCCTCCCTTGTAACCCCCACTCCTGCCCGTCCCTAGAAATGTTAGTATGGCTTATTATAAGGAAGGCGTTAGTACTAATACACATACTGAGTGTTTTATTTAGTTCGGTTGAGTCTTTTGTCCCAAATAAAATTGTTGTCTCCCGCTATAATTTTTAGCGTATAACGCCTTTATACTTCGGTATACGATGATAGTGTATATAAAAAAAAAGTTTCTCCGAATATCAAAATAGTCAAGTTTTGTTATGTGCATATTTGCCGAAAATGAAAAAGCAAACGAAATACCACAATTATAAATTTCAGGCCTTCCTTATAACCCCCACTCCTGCCCGTCCCTAGAAATGTTAGTATAGCTTATTATAATGAAGGCGTTAGTACTAATTCACATACCGAGTTTGGTTTAATTCGCTTGAGTCTTTAGTGCGAAATAAAATTGTGGACTCCCGCTATAGTTTATAGCGTATAACTCATTTATGCTTCCGTATACGGCAAAAGTGCATACAACAAAAGTTACTCTAAATTACAAAATAAACAACTTTTGTTATGTGCATATTTGCTGAAAAAGCAATAGGAAACGAAATATCGCTATTTTTAATTTCAGGCCTCCCTTATAACCCCCACTCCTGTTCGTCTTAGAGAATATTAATATAGCCTAAAGTCTAAGTTGGGCTAGTAGTAATATACATACCAAGTTTCATAAAATTCGGTTCAGCCGTTTATGCGTGAAAAGGTAACAAACAATTTTATTTGGCACAAAAGACTCAACCGAACTAAATAAAACTCGGTATGTATATTAGCACTAACACCTTCATTATAATAAGCCATACCAACATTTCTAGAAACGGGCAGGAGTGGGGGTTGTAAGGGAGGCCTGAATTTAAAAATAGCGGTATTTCGTTTTCTATTCGTTTTTCGGCAAATATGAACATAACAAAAGTTGTTAATTTTGTTATTTAGAGTAACTTTGGTCATATTCATTTTTGTCTTTTAACAAAGTATAAACAAGATATACACTATAAACTAAAGCGGGAGTCAACGATTTCATTGAGCGCTAACGAGTAAACCGAACTTACAAAAACTCGGTATGTCAATTAGCATTAATTCTTCCATGATTATAAGCTATATTAAAATTTTTAGGTTAGAACGGGAGTGGGGGTTATAAGGGAGGCCTGAAATAAAAATTCGCGATATTTCATTGTCTATTTGTCTACGGGAAATATGACAATTTGGAGGACAGTGAAGACTTACATAAAAAATTAATTTTATTATTAACAAATGCCAACAACGGGAATTAGCCCTAAACACTGGGACGGGTAAATGTCAAAATATTGTGCAAATTAAAGCCTTGCCAAAAAAATACCATCACCATTCAGCCTCAAATGAAATCCCGAGCGAAGCCGGGTATCTGAGCTAGTAGATATAAAAAATTGTAACCTCTGTCCGTACATTGATTTTTTTCGCGAAATTTCACGATAACTTTTCGTTTCACATGTCATAGACACCAAAACTGCATTTCGTTTCTTTGGCGTTTCTTTGTTTGTTTGTTTCCTTTTCAAGCATAAACGGCTGAACCGAATTTTATGAAACTTGATCTTTATATTACTACTAGCCCAACTTAGACTTTAGGCTATACTAATACTCTCTAAGACGAACAGGAGGTGGGGTTATAAGGGAGGCCTGAAATTAAAAATAGCGATATTACGTTTCCTATTGCTTTTTTAGCAAAGATGCCCATAACAAAAGTTGTTTATTTTATAATTTAGAGTAACTTTTGTCATATGCACTTTTGCCGTATACGGAAGTATAACTGAGTTATACGCTAAAAACTATAGCGGGAGTCCACAATTTTATTTCGCACAAAAGACTCATCCGTACTACACCTTACTCGGTTTGTGATTTAGAACTAACGCCTTCCTTATAATAAGCCATACTAACATTTCTAGGTACGGGCAGGAGTGGGGGTTATTAGGAAGGCCTGAAATTAATAAAAGTGGTATTTCGTTTCCTATTGCATTTTCGGCAAATATGCACATAACAAAAGTTGTTTATTTTGTTATTTAGAGAAACCTTTTCTATATACACTATCGTCTTATACCGAAGTATAAAGGCGTTATACGCTAAAAATTATAGCGGGAGTCAACAATTTTATTTGGCACAAAAGACTCAACCGAAATAAATAAAACTCGGTATGTGTATTAGCACTAACGCTTTCATTATAACAAGCCATACCAACATTTCTAGGGACGGGCAGGAGTGGGGGTTGTAAGGGAGGCCTGAATTTAAAAATAGCAGTATTTCGTTTTCTATTCGTTTTTCGGCAAATATGAACATAACAAAAGTTGTTTATTTTGTTATTTAAAGTAACTTTTGCCATATTCATTTTTATCTTTTAACAAAGTGTAAACGAGATATACACTATAAACTAAAGCGGGAGTCAACTATTTCATTGGGGGCTAACGATTAAACCGAACTAAAAATACTCGGTATGTCAATTCTTCCATGATTATAAGCTATATTAAATTTTTTTAGGTTAGAACGGGAGTGGGGGTTATAAGGGAGGCCTGAAATAAAAATTTGCGATATTTCATTCTCTATATGTTTTTCGACAAATATGCACATAACAAAAGTTGTTTACTTTGTTATTTAGATTAACTTTTTTTTTTTTATACATTTCTCCAGGAACAATGTGTGGAGCAAGTAATTTGCGTAGAAATATTGATATGCTCAACAATTCAGTCCAATTTGAACTATGAGGTACCTCACCTGGAAACATTAATTCAAATCTTTGTTAATATTTTGTCCTTAATAACTGAAAGCTAGGCATAATGCACAGGAGACGGGAAATATGACAATTTGGAGGACAGTGAAGACATACATAAAAAATTAATTTTATTATTAACAAATGCCAACAACGGGTATAACCCTAAACACTGGAACGGGTAAATGGCAAAATATTGTGCAAATTAAAGCCTTGCCAACCAAATACCATCACCATTCAGACTCAAATGAATTACCAGGCGAAGCGAGGTCTCTACGCTAGTATATATATATATATATATATATATATATATATATATATATATATATATATATATATATATATATATATATAATTCTGTACGGACCTCATTTTCGTCATCTCCTGGGTAGGATCGATGGACATTTGAAGAATTTTTTCGAAAGTCGCGTCATGAGTAAGACCTCAATTGCTGATTCCCCTTTGGGGAAATCTGCTAAAATCCTTAGTCCCACCCTGGCTAGAAAAGGGTGGTAACCTGTAGAGAACCCGTCCCAATTAGCCGTAGTTGCAAAAAGTGAACGTTCTTAAATAATTTAATTTAATATTATTGTTCTGTACATTTTCTATTAATTAACTCAGATATCAAGCGAGCTATTGGAACTTTCTTGCTCTCAGCCCTCAGTAAACCTCTATTACTACTCGTGGAATTTTGATTTAATATATGGTGAAATGATATTACTAGTGAGCCATGCCACCACGTGAGAAATTGCTTAGTTTACGCAGTCGTACGCGTGATGGACTTTTTTGGTATACTAGCTCAGATACACGGCTGCGCCCGGGAATTGATTTGAGGCTGAATGGTGATGGTAGTTTTTTGACAAGGCTTTACTTTGAACAATATTTGACATTTACTCGTCCCAGTGATTTGGGTTAATACCCGTTTTTGGCGTTTGTTAATAATAAAATTAATTTTTTATGTAAGACTTCACTGTCCTCCATATTGTCATATTTCCCGTCTCCTGTGCATTATGCATAGATTTCAGTTATTAAGGACAAAATATTAACATAGATTTGAATTAATTTTTCCAGGTGAGGTACCTCATAGTTCAAATTGGAATGAATTGTTGAGCATATCTATATTTTTACGCAAATTACTTGCTCCATACATTGTTCCTGGAGAAATGTATAAAACAAAAGTTAATCTAAATAACAAAGTAAACAACGTTTGTTATGTGCATGTTTGTCGAAAAACAAATAGGCGATGAAATATCGCGAATTTTTATTTCTGGCGTCCCTTATAACCCCCACTCCTGCCCGTCCCTAGAAATGTTAGTATGGCTTATTATAAGGAAGGCATTAGTGATAATTCACATACTGAGTTTGGTTTAGTTCGGTTGGGTCTTTTGTGCCAAATAAAATTGGGGACTTTCGCTATAGTTATTAGCGTATAACTCATTTATACTTCCGTATACGGCAAAAGTGCATATAACAAAAGTTACTCTAAATTACAAAATAAACAACTTTTGTTATGGGCATATTTGCTGAAAAAGCAATAGGAAACGAAATATCGCTATTTTTAATTTCAGGCCTTCCTTATAACCCCCACTCCTGTTTGTCTTAGAGAATATTAATATAGCCTAAAGTCTAAGTTGGGCTAGTAGTAATATACATACCAAGTTTCATAAAAGTCGGTTCAGCCGTTTATGCGTGAAAAGGTAACAAACAAACAAACAAACAAACATACACGAAAGAAACAAAATGCAGTTATGGTGTCTATGACATGTGAAACGAAAAGTTATCGTGAAATTTTGCAAAAAAAAAATCAATGTACAGACAGAGGTTACAATTTTATATATATACTAGCTCAGATACCCGGCTTCGCCCGGGAATTCATTTGAGGCTGAATGGTGATGGTATTTTTTAGCAGGCTTTACATTGCACAATATTTTGACATTTACCCGTCCCAGTGTTTAGGATTGATACCCGTCGTTGCCGGTGATTTGCTAATAATAGAATTATTTGTTCGATAATTCTTCACAGTCTTCGATATTTTTATATTTCCCGTCTCTTATACATGTAAATATGGTAAATTTTTATTTCAGGCCTCCCTTATAACCCCCACTCCCGTTCTAACCTAAAAATTTTAATATAGCTTATAAACATGGAAGAATTAATGCTAAGTGACATACCGAGTTTTGTTAAGTTCGGTTCAATCGTTAGCTCCCAATAAAATAGTTGACTCCCGCTTTAGTTTATAGTGTATATCTCGTTTATACTTTGTTAAAAGACAAAAATGTTTATGACAAAAGTTACTATAAATAACAAAATAAACAATTTTTGTTATGTTCATATTTGCCGAAAAACGAATAGAAAACGAAATACCACTATTTTTAAATACAGGCCTTCCTTACAACCCCCACTCCTGCCCGTCCCTAGAAATGTTGGTATGGCTTATTATAATGAAAGCGTTAGTGCTAATACACATACCGAGTTTTATTTATTTCGGTTGGGTCTTTTGTCCCAAATAAAATTGTTCACTCCCGCTATAATTTTTAGCGTATAACGCCTTTATACTTCGGTATACGACGATAGTGTATATAAAAAAAGTTTCTCTAAATAACAAAATAAACAACTTTTGTTATGTGCATATTTGCCGAAAATGCAATAGGAAACGAAATATCACTATTATTAATTTCAGGCCTTCCTTATAACCCCCACTCCTGCCCGTCCCTAGAAATGTTAGTATGGCTTATTATAAGGAAGGCATTAGTGATAATTCACATACTGAGTTTGGTTTAGTTCGGTTGGGTCTTTTGTGCCAAATAAAATTGGGGACTTTCGCTATAGTTATTAGCGTATAACTCATTTATACTTCCGTATACGGCAAAAGTGCACATAACAAAAGTTACTCTAAATTACAAAATAAACAACTTTTGTTATAGATAGATATATAGATAAGTAGATCTTGGACACAGGTTAGCCGTGTCAAGAAAGGAGTGTCTTAATCTCACTTGGTAAACGAACTCATTAAATAAAATCCTTAGTCTCACCCTGGCTAAAAAAGTCCGTCACCAGATTACACAAGTGAAGGTTTACAATAGATAATTATACATACTTGTAACACCACCGCAAATATTAAGTGAATTAATACCAACGGTAATGAGAAATCTATCAGTTAGAAGTTAATAACTTTACAACGGAAATCGTCTTAATTTTAAACAAACAGGCAGCCAACCTGAATTCTAGACAGGAAAAAAATCCATTAATGTAATATATCTAAATATAACATATCTGTTTTATTGAAAACTATTCACTATTACTTATGCTGTACTTTGTAATGAATCAGAATAATTTTAATCTCAATTACTTAAATTTTAGTAATCCAAAAACAAAAGAGGTGGGGGAGGGGTCAACAGAACGTATTGGCATATATCTCACAAAGTAAAAGTTCAATGATATCAATATTCTTCTTTAAACTTGTAATGATGTGGTTCATGATACAAGAGCTTATTATTAACATAACATGAGTAGGAATGGGGATACACTGAAAGCGGAATACTATAAAATCCAAATATCACTGTTAATATTCATGACACAGAAAATATGTATAGAAGAACATCTATAGATCATTTAATTTGCAATAAGATTGACTCTACGATTTTTCGATCCGACGTATAGTAACGGAGATATTTCGAATTTTCAAACTTCCTTCCCTTTGACCCCCCCCCCATCCCTCCCACTGGTCCGATTTCAGCCATTAACGAACTTGATCTTCCTTTTTACATAAAACGGCTCAATTCGTTAAATTCCGAGTTTGGTAACGATCAAACAAAAATTGTGACCGCTAGAGCGTTAACAGACATATATATATATATATATATATATATATATATATATATATATATATATATATATATGGTGGTAACCGTTCTAGTTAGCCATTAGTAGTGTAAAGTGGAGTTAATAAATCATTTTAATTTACTTTATTTAGCGTTATTTGGGGCTCTGGTGGTAAACCTAGAGTCGTGAGTTCTGGACAATAGGAATTTATTCAGTGACGGAAATTCGCAACCTGGCTATTAAAGAATGGTAACCTTCAATTAACATTAGTAGAGAATGTGGTTATACAATAATGACAGTACAAATGGATCTTTCAAAACCATATGAGTGCGTGCTAACATATGAATGAGTGCTTAGTTAACCTCTTAAGCAGAAATGTTTGACAAAACTTGATTTGATGTTATAAAAACTATCGGAAAGCAAGGACAAGGAAAAAGAAGGCCTCGGTATGTCTAGACTGATTCTAGTGATGGCAGTGGCTGCTCTGGTAGGAGCCACGCAGTCTACACTCAGTGAGTATCTTGGTTCAATGTTCATTCCTTAGGTGCTGGACATTCTATGCTATATTTCTTACTTAGTAAAAGCTTTTTTAGAAGATTTTCTATAAGGGATATCAGCATTTGATGAACTCATAATGCAATTTTCCAAAAGCATTTCTTGAAATGACCATGGATCGTACCCAGAAGATCTCGGAAATGAAGTCCGTTAAAACTGTGTATATGTCTGTTAACGAACTAGCGGAAGCAGTTTTTGTTTGATACCAAACTCGTTATTTAAACGTTTTATGTACAACTAAAGATCAAGTTGGTTAATGGCGGAAATTGGACTAGTGGGCGATGGAAGGTTGGGGCGCCATAACAATGTATTTGGATGTATCTCTCAGAGCACAAGTTCAATGAATATAATATTTGGTATTTAAGCTTCCACGAATAAAGTGGTTCATGATATTGTAGCTTTTTGTTAATATTACATAAGTTGGAGTGGGGCTTTACTGAAGGCTCAAAACTAAAAATTTCAACAGATAAAACAATAGGTAAACTTGCATACTGGTAACACAACACTACCGTGAATAAATACAAACGGTAATAAGAAATCTTTCAGTCAATTTTAATAACTTTCCACGGGAAGCGTCTGAAATATAAACAAACAGGTCTGCCGACCCCTGGCAGGCAAGAAAAACAATCAGAATATAACATTAATTTTATTGAAAATTATTTACTATATCTAGTACTGTAATTTATAATGAATCAGAAGAATTTTTATCTCAAAAAATCAAATTTTATTACTAGTTAGATGGGGGGGGGGGCGGTCACCTCTACATATTTGCATGTATCTCGTAATAATATTTTGTATACAATTTGTCGATTCGACGTATAGTAACGGAGATATTTGGAATTGTCAAAATTCTCCCCTCTAAACCCTCCCTCCCCCTGTACCGATTTTAGCCGTTAACGAACTTAATCTTAAGTTGCGCTTATATATTGAGTTTGGCAACGATAAAACAATAAATGTGACTGCTAGATCGGTAACTGATATATATATATATATATATATATATATATATAATTTTGAACGGACCACATTTTCGTCATCTCATAGGTAGGATCGATGGACATTGGAAGAAATTTTTCGAAAATCATTTCATGAGTACAACCTCAATAGCTGATTTCTCTTAAGGAAAATATGCTAATAACACAGGTTAGCCATGCGAGTTAAAGCGTTGACCTTTATCTCACATGGTAAACCTAGAGTGGCGAGTTCGATTCTCGCCTGGGCAAAGGAAATTATTTAGTGACGAAATTCATTAAATAACATCCTAAAATCCCACCCTGGCTAGAAACGGGTGGTAACCTGTAGATAACCCGTCCCAATTAGCCTCAGTTGCAAAAAGTGGACGTTAATAAATAATAATAATAATAATGCTAATAACATCTTTATTTTCAAATAAGACAATACAATATAATTTAGTTGCATATAAACATTTAAATAATTAGATTAGTAACGATCAAACAAAAATTGCGACCGCTGAAGAGTTAACAGTTTTTTTAAATTCTTTATAGGTTATATTTATGACGTCACTCGCTTAGTTTCAGACAGCCGGCCATTTTGGAGGCAGTGGCTATCACTCGTATTCTCCAGAGGACTGTACTTCGTTCTTGGTTTCCTCATATTAGGCTGTGTTGCCATTACATATATAAGGAGTAAGGTAGGTATTTTCAATTAATACCTGTTACCTCTAATTATTAATTTGTATGTTAAAATTTGTAGACCAACTTTTTTATATTCAATTACCAGCTATTTTTGATAATGAATTTCACAATGTTTTATTTTTTGCATGGTTCATTCTGCTATGTTATTCTGCTAACAGTTCACCAGATACCATCATGATCTTGTGTCCACGACCTTGTAGCAGCAATTATTGTGTCTTCTCGGAAACTTCTTTCATATGACTATGCCCAGCAAAATCCATAAGAGCTTTACCAGGAATATAGGACATATTTCCAAACTTTCTCTGTTCTTCTTACTCTTTCCTATTTTGGCCTCTTATCACCTTTTCTACATCTTCATTTAGATATTTATTGTTTCCGTATTCCACTGCTCGGAGATACCAGAAACTTATTACATCTTTAGCCCTCTATACTTTTTATTAACATTTTATTTTATTTTAATCGTCTTGAACGGAATGATTAAGGTACGTAATATATATTTTATTACTTTACTTTTCAGTTCGAAGGAAATAGTCAGTTGCCGGAAAAGTATGATGGCAGTTGGTCTACTCAGGGAACTGTCATTAAGTCATTACTAATGCCTTCATCAGACGCTCAGCAAAACAGGTATGTGTTATCGGATCTTTTTGCGTTTGCGCGTGCCTATATGATTATGTGCACGGTTGTGGTTGTGTCCATAAGATCAAGTGTGTGCGTGCGCGCATATGTGTAGCAATGTATTCCACTTGAACTGAATGAAATGGGTATATGAAAATAAGATGAAACTGCTTCTTAAATTAAACCAACAAATAATAAACTATTTTGCGGACAAATATATTTCTCAGGAATAGTTCAGGTGCATAACTACTTAGTAATGAAAAGTCCGTCACGCAGAGGCTGTGTTATCTAAGCAGATTTCCCACTTGTGCCACATATTTGCATTTACCTCAAAACGTTGTTCAATGAGAACAATATTTGTTATTTATGCTTTAAATAATGAGCTTTATAATATGACAGGTTATTGTGAATATGGAATGAGTGGGAGTGGGGGTTTACTGAAGGCCGAAAACTAAAAAATGCTAATTTTTCGATTAATAATCATGATATTATTATTATTATGGTATGACAGCATTTATAGAATATTAAATTCTCAATAAAATTGGTTCTATACAAATATTTGATCCCACGCATAACAACGTAGATATTAGGTATTTTTGAAATTCCCATCAAAACCCGCCTTCTACTGGTCGGATTTCAGCCATTAATGGACTTGATCATCAGTTTTACATAAAACGTTTAAATGTCGAGTTTGGTAACGAACAACAAAAATTAAGACCGCTTAATATAAAATTTAGAGCAGGCCTCATTTTCCTCTCCTGGGTAGGATCGATGGTCATTTGAGGAAACTTTTCGAAAGTCGTTTCATGAATACGAACTCAATTGCTGATTTTTCTTAAGGATCTAGTAAAAAAATGTAATGACTTCGCACACTTACAAAACACAAATATATTTCTTAGTTGATTTCATGGGGAAACAAATTTACATGGTGTGATCCATAATATCATGGAGCGAGTTTTATTTCTTTTTGCATTCAAACATTCCTGTTTCAGGACAACCTGTATAGCAGACATTTTCACTGCAAGCTCAAATCTTGATGTTATAAAAGAGGCCGAAGCAAGAAATAACGCGTTGAAGAAAGAGTTAGACCAGCTAAACAGGTGACTTTATAGTAATCATTAACTGCCGCGAAAATCAGAAATATTAGCATATCATTTAAGAAAATAGGACGATAAACAATTGTGTTACTGTATGTGTCTACTTAAAAATATTTCCCCTAATGAATATGAATTTCTGCATAAATGGTACTTTTCAAATGTTAGGTAATATTATTAATGGACAAATCACTTTTGGCATGGCGCTCAATAATATAATTTAACTACAATAGTCTTTGCTTCATTTTAGGATCCGGCTGTCCTTAGAAGAGAGAAGCGGGGTGCTCGAAAGAGAAAAGGCAGCTGTCGAAGATGAGTTGGAAGAAACGAAGCTCAAATCAGCACTAGAAAATGAAGATCTCAGAAAAGAAGTGGCAATTTTTCAGCGCCAGTTACACCAACTTCAAGAGGTAGGAGGAAACGCATTGCAAGTTTTCATACTAGATTGGCTTTACCAGGTTTAATTAGACAGATTTTGGTGACGGTGAGCCAATGGCATTAAGATTTAAGCTCTCCGATGATTGCTGCACTTGTGTTAAAATGTTTATTCCGACATTAAATTGCTTGGCTATTACGCCGCTGTGTAAAGGTTAATGTAGTTTCATAATGAAAATGAGATTTACGCTTTCAGAGTTGCAGCCATTGTATTTTCTTTCCGAATCTACTATTTACATATCACTCACTGTACCAAGTGAAATCCGTAAGATGAAAAGGAATTTCTAAGCCTCCCTCTTCGTCTAACACCAATGGCGTAAGCTTCAAATTCATTTTGTGATGAAATCGTAGGGCCTGATATGCCCAAGTCCTTTCAACCTCCTTTTTCCATGGCCTTGATAAGAGTTTAACTTCACTTACCTCATTCAGGTCTTCCAAGTTGGATTTTCTTTAATCCAGCTTGTTCTTGTGATTCTGCGTCAAATCCATTTTTCTATGACTTCCAAGCTATTAAATTCTCTTCGGTGAAGAGTTCATTATTTTCTTTTTTTAGTTGCACCCGGCACTAGTATCCTTGCGACTTTCTCGTCGCTTGGGGGATAAGGTTACCTGAATTAGACTTTTACACTTTATTGACACATGTTCTTCCATTGCTGTATGAATATTTTAAATGTATCTTGTTTTCTTGAGAGCTCATCATATGTTTGGGTGAATAATTATATACGCATACGAATTGCATCTTCGGTGGATTTGCCTTGAATACCTCCACGTGTTCTGCTAATTGAATGTGATATTTTGGGAGCAATTCTTTTATTAATCAGTACCTCCATCACGCCAGGCACCAGCAGCAAACATATCGGCCTGTAATTCCCTGCTATACTTAGGTCACGAGGCCCATTCTTCTTGAACACAACAACGGCTGCTTTCTTCCAAATGTCCGGGAAATGCCCTATAGTCGGGAAGTCGTTCATTAGTTTGGTCAGTTGTTTTCCTATTACTGGCATTGCCATTTTTATGAGTCACACGCAGATTCCGTCCCCTCCAGGTGCTCCATGTTTAATCATTGCTGCGACGGCCATCTCAATCTGGAGCCAAATCAGTACCTGGTGTCAATCTGGTCAGACACCTTAATTTCTTGTGTTTCTTTGAGTTCTGCATGGCACTGTCTTCACCTAGAATTTCCATGAGGAAGTTTATACTCGCACTCCTCAAGTCTGTGGGTTATAGGCCTCTGCTTATTATTGCAGGCGTGGCTGGAATACTTGTCGCTTCCTGTGGCCATGTATGCAAGCTCCCATTCACAGTCGATTCACTCACGAACCTTCACCACAATGCTTTTTTTGCTGTAGTTATTTTGTTTCATATGCTCTTCTTGTTTTTTATAGAGCTTTAACATCGTCTGCTTTAGCTCTGGGTCCTGACACTTTTTTATTGGATTTTTTATTATTCGGTTTTTTCTTGCCGAGTTTATCTTCTTGCTCGACTAGGGCTTTCCTCACTGTTTTCTATTTCATCATTTTAGCTTCTCTCTCTTTTGGCCAGTTTCAGCAAGTTTACCTAGTCCATAATCTTTATATTGTCAAGGGAAGGAGAAGAGAAGGAAAAGTGTGACCTAGTTCTCGTTTAGAAAGGTGATTCTCTATTCAATTAAAAGAGAAGGGGAATGTAGATGAAGGTTCGACTTCCTGTGTCTTGTTTTCTATTGGCACACTGTGGGCTTAATTCTATAGCTAAGTTGCTTTGGTTGCCTGCTCGCATTACGTGGTGAAAGGTTCAATTTCAACTCCCATAAAGCAGTGCACTCTAAACGAAAGGAAAATATTTTTTCGGTGTTCATGACTTATTGTTTAAATTACTCCTTTTGCTTTGGATGGCTTGTTTAGCAAGTGCTAGTCTTCTATCGACTTCATCTCTTCTAGCATTGTCTTCAGTGACGATACTCCCTGGATTATAAAACTCCATCACTTTTTCAAGTTTAATGTTTCCATTTCTAATATTTGTAATTTCTTGGCTTCCCAACTACCGAAACATATGATTAATGTTCATTCATATTGATACTCATTCCGTAGCCTTTTAATAATGCTTAGTCCGACTGAACGAACACTCCACCTATCTCTGGGTAATACTTATTTCTATACATAATGAGTAAAAAATAAGGAAAATACATTTCTTCATATACCTGAAAATTCAATGCAATGAAATACAGTGACAATGACAAACAATAATTTCAGGAAAAAGACATGCTTAGCAGAGAAGTAGAGAGCGCGAGCCGGGAGTCTAGGATGACAGACTGCGCACTCAAAGACCAGGCATTGCTGACGGAGAGGCTTGAAGCAGCGAGGAAGGAAGTGGCCGATCTCCAGAAAGGATTAGAAACACTTCGACAGGAAAGAGATGCTGCTTTGGCCATTGCTGCCAACCTAACAGCCAGGTGTCAGGGCGTAACTGGAGACACGTCCTTCGTGACTGGCAAGTATATAAAGAGGTAGGGAAGATTTTAATCTCAATAGGTACTAAATAATGTTATATTTAAAGCAATAAAGTCTTAACAGCAAATAGTTTTTATTTCACTTCACCCCTTTACACTACTCCCAGCAAAAAAAAAAAGTGTTCGCAAAATGCCGTATTGTTCTTTTAGATTCCCTTTAAGCTAAAAAATGTACTCGACCAAGAAGGATGAGCATATTAGCAAATTTCTCATTGAGTCTGCTCTTAAGGACGTACTCTTCATACGATTTTCGAAAATTCAACTTTTTTTAACTGGATATTTAAATGTTCCATGCAAAAGTAAAAGAGTGGATGATATAGTGTAGACAGGACCTTTACCTGTGTGAAACGGGGTTAAATAAATGTGTGATGTGACGTCATCGATGTTAGCAGTAATTTCAATTTGGTCCAAAACGATCCTAAACTGAAGATCATGTTTCTTAATGGCTGCAATAGAATCTGGAGGAGTAGGGTTTAGAGAAAAGACAAAAAATTAAATTGTGCACATCTCCGTCATATGTTTCGTGACTAAAAATGTTACATTAAATGCTCTACAACGGATCTCCAATTTTCAAAATGTTAACATAATAGTATCTTTACGTTTCACTCCTACTCTTGAGTGTGGAACTCTGCAAATTAAACATTCTACTTTATATTTCATATTTTATTTGATATACCAGATCTTTGAAGGAAGAAGGATCGGCTTCAATTTACTTCCAACCACCCTTATCACACAGCACAGAATATATGAGACAAGCAACGTCGTGTTTGATACCTTCTGTGCTGCTCTTTCGCGGCTGGCAGATATCTTTTTTAGGGGCATGAAAGAAATTAAACAATAGGTTTTGTGGCCTAACTGTACTTAGAATTGTCTCCTGACAGAATATAATGTGCTATATTTATTTGAACTAGAGAAATGGAACGTGGTAAGAAAGAAGACCAACCCACAGTGAAACTGATGGCAGGATCTACCACAGACAGCAAGACAGTTGCTGATAGCTGCGAAGCTGCTGAAAGCTGTCAGAAGGAAGAAGTAAAAAATAATGGAGATTGCAGTTGCACAGCTGTAGACACAGACGCGAGAACCGAGTAGGTCGTCTTATTTATTGATTATAGTATATTAAAAATTAAATTATTTGTTTACGTCCACTTTTTGCAACTATGGCTAGTTGGGAACGGGTTATCTACAGGTTAGCACCCTTTTCTAGCCAGGGTGGGGGGGGGGGACTAAGGATTTTATTTAATGAATTTTGTCACTAAATAAATTCCTATTCCCAGGCGGGAATTGAACTCGCCACTCTACGTTTACCATGCGCAATTAAAGTCAATACTATAGTATATTAGAACCGTAGATAATATTATGTTTTAGTAACTAGCATAAAGGTAAGGTCTTCGACTTTGTAACTAGCATAAGGTCTTTGTTCAGCTATTGAGCAAATTGAATCATAACTGTAAAGAATTACAACTATACTTTTCCAAAGGGTTGTCTAGTTTATTATTGTACGGCAATATATCTTCATTGCTATTAAGCAAATAATCACATGATGATGAAAATTAACTTAGAAATAAATACTTAAAAATCAGAAACAAACTCACCCCCTGCGTGTTGACCGATTTTGTTTATAGAAGGTTGTCAATCTATTACATGTTTTTTTTATTTTTGTTTTTTTTATGAAAAAATGTTTCTATTAATCTAGACAAACTGAGAATAGTGGAATATAGTTAGTTCAGTAAACAAGGTGTTTTCAGTTTTAGCAGATTTCCCCTTAAGGGAAATCAGCTTTTGAGGTCGTACTCATGACATGATTTTCGAAAAATTTATTCAAATGTCAACGATCCTAGCCAGGAGATGACGAAAATGAGGTCTGTTCAAAATTGTGTATATAGATATAGACATATATTTCATAGATCCACTCTAGTGGACGCAATTTTTGTTAGATCGTTACCAAACTTGATATTTAATCGTTTTATGTAAAAAAAAAAAAAAAAAAAAAAAACAAAAAAAAAAAAAAAAAAAAGATGAAGTTCGTTTATGGCTGAAATCGGACCATTGAGAGGGAGGGGTTTAGGGGGAATTTCGAAAATTCGAAATATTTCCATTACAATACGTCGGATCGAATAATTGTATTGAACCAATCTTATTGCAAATTGAAGGATCTATACATATTTTCTGTCCATGAATATTAACCGAGGATTAATGTGGATTTTATAGTTTTAGGCTATAAGTAAACCTCCACTCCAACTCATGTCATATTAATAATAATCTGTTATATCACCAAGCACTTCATTCCAAGGCTAACAATGACATTAACATCCATTAAACTTTTAATTTGTGATATTTATGCAAATACGGTCTTCTGATCCCCCTTCTTTTGTTCTTGAATTTCTGAAATTTGAGTGATTAAGATAAAAATTCATTAAAAATTACAGCAGGAGCTATAGTAAGTAGTTTTCACTAAAAGTAATATGTTATATTTAAATTAGTTCATTAATTGTTTTTCTTTCCGGTCTAGAATATTTCTAACTCTCTATTTTGCTCTGAGAGGTTGGCAGACTTGTTTGTTTCCAATTCAGACGCGTTCCGTTGCAGAGATTATCAAATTGTAAATGACTGAAAGATTTCTCATTACCATTTGTATTTATTCACTTAATATTCACGGTGGTGTTACCACTAGGTAGATTTATCTATTGTAAACCTTCAAGTGGGTATTTTACGCAACCCCTGCGTGATGGACTTTTATAATAGCATTGATTTCGTCCTATATCAGGTTAAAAAAAAATTAAATTTAAATAATTTGTTAACGTTTTTCCTCCTAGAGGAAATTTCATTTAGTATATCCCTTTACTCTTATACATTTTATCTGCTCATCTAAAATGAATCTTACAAAATATTATCGTATGTCTGAGATACACACTCAGATAAACTGATCATGAACTCAAAGTACTGATAACTATAATTTTCAAAATGCATATTTATTACCAATATTTCTTTTACATCGTAGGCTGAACGAAATTGGCGATAGCAGTGCCTCTCCAGAACTAGACTGTGAATGCCCAGAATGCACTAAACAACAAATCAGGTAAACATATAAATATCTATATATCTATATATATATAAAATTGTAACCTCTGTCTGTACATTGATTTTTTTCGCGAAATTTCACGATAACTTTTCGTTTCACATGTCATAGACACCATAACTGCATTTTGTTTCTTTCGTGTATGTTTGTTTGTTTGTTTGTTTGTTACCTTTTCACGCATAAACGGCTGAACCGAATTTTATGAAACTTGGTATGTATATTACTACTAACCCAACTTAGACTTTAGGCTATGTTAATATTCTCTGAGACGAACAGGAGTGGGGGTATTAAGGGAGGCCTGAAATTAAAAATAGTGATATTTCGTTTCCTATTGCTTTTTCAGCAAATATGCACATAACAAAAATTGTTTATTTGATTATTTAGTGAAATTTGCTCAACAATTCTTTGGAACTACTAGGTACCTCACCGGGAAAAACTAATTCAAATGTATGTTTTTATTTTGTGCTTAATAATTCAAATCTATGCATAATGCACAGGAAACGGGAAATATGACAATATGGAGAACAGTGAAGTCTTACATAAAAAAATAATTTTATTATTAACAAATCCACAGAAACGACGGGTATTTAAACTAAACACTGGGACGGGTAAAGTCAAAATATTGTGCAAAGGAAAGCCTTGCCAAAAAAATACCATCACCATTCATCCTCAAATCATTTCCCGAGCGAAGCCGGGTATCTGAGCTAGTGTAAATATAAATACAGGCTCTGATGAAGATGTAGATAGAAATACTTCATTATAATTCGTATACTGTTGGATGTGTGAATGCAGATCTGGGAAACAGGTCTTAATAACAAGAAGTCTTCCCACCAATTTCTTTATTAAAGCACAAGGCCTTTCGGCACTAACGTGCCTTCATCAGGTGCTCAGCTGTATAACAGATGTTAGCGGCTACGGCTTTGGGGCCACTACCTGAATTACTTCGTTCACTATAGTGCTTGAATACCTACTTAAATGTGTATTCAATTTATTTGTCGTAGCCCTAAGATCTATTTAAATAATTAAGTGGGACGTGTACTTTTTTAATTTAATTTAACTACTTCTCTAAGTTTCATTAATATATATTATTTATTTAATATTGTGATTAATATCCACAAATTTTGTTTGTTTCACACTAACATATACAATTACACACACACACATTAAGATTTGAACCCGTTTAGGCTAGTACATTTTATCATGGGGTTTTACTTCTTCTAATAAAAAAATAAAGACAAAATGTTCTAAACCAGAAGAGATTCTATTTTTTATTCTGTCTGGCCAAACACACAATAATAATAAATAAAGGATATAAAGCCTTAAAATTGAAAAGCAATATTGATCTGGAGCCCAACTTAGGATTTGACTTCAAGTGGAAGAACAAGGAACTCCTGGTCGTTATTATAGTCGGCTCACGGATTTGGAGATGGATAAAGAAATGTCTGAGGCGTGGCTTAAGTGGGGAGAGCTATTCTCAGAAACCGAAGGGTTTATAATAGCTATCCAAGACCAAGTTGTTTCTACTCGAGCTTATAGACGCCACATACTGAAAGACAGCAGTGTCTCCGATAAGTGTAGAATGTGCAATGAAACATGCGAGTCGATTCAGCATATTTTACTGCAGGTTGCGAAATACTGGCAGTGACAGAATACTTGCAGAGTCATAATAAAGTGGCAAAAATATACCACCAGGCGATAGCTACTAAGTTCGGCATGCTGGGTAGTGAGGTCCCTTATCATCGTTACATCCCTCAAAAGTTGCTCGAAAAAGATGAGCAAAGATGACGGGATGATGGATCATACTGTCCATAATCCCGATATTCTTGTCATTGAGAAGGGAAATAAATCAATCAGATGACATCATTGATATCGCTGTCCCAAATGATGAGAATATCCCGCCGGGGGAGAATGGTGAGTCTTACGCCGAGAAAATAAGAAACTACTTGTATACTTACAAGACTTAGCAATCGAAATAAAAGCCCTCACAAGCTAGATTCTGTCACTGTCACAGCAGTCATATGAACAAATTGCTTAATTCCAAAAAACACAATTAAGTCAATAAAGTATATCAATTTACCTTAGCAATTAATAAGATTATCACAAAAAGCAGTTTTGCTAGACACTACCAGAATTGTCCGTAATGTTTTAAATTCTCGTTAAAAAATAACAAAAAATAAATACATATAAGCGGTTGTTATGACCCCCGCTATATTAAAATCCAGTTAAACCTGAGAGTTAAAAAACTATATATATATATATATATATATATATATATATATATATATATATATATATATATATATATATATATATACATATATATATATCAGAAGGTTGAAAGCAGTTGTCATTAGTAACTGTCCATTACTGAGTTGACAGCCTTCATTGAGTCCAGTTACTTGAATTAGTAATTAGTATGTATCTGCATTGATAGTGTAGCAGCTTGGCCTCTCTATACCCTAACCCTTACTAGCTGCCACGTGGTCCCAATGACAGTGTTGCCAGGAACTAATTAATCTAATTTTAACGTGGCTACACTGCGAGCAACCATATAATAACCTTTCAGTCAGTGTATAAAATTAACGGCTCACTCTCGCAGTTGTGTGTGTTGTGCTTTTGTGAACTCTGCTCCGAACCCTTTTTGTTGTTATCTATTCAAAGACCGATTGTTATTATTTATTGCATTTTGTGTTCTTCAATCTTTTAATTTCCGACCAGTTGTTTGTTTTTTTATAAATTATAGTGCCTTATTACTTTCAAGTTTTGTTATTGTACGTTATAAAAACCCGTACATTAAAGTGGTGACCCCGACGCCGGACAATAAAGATGGAAAACATCAGCAAAGACGTAAATCCTACGGAACTGGAGGAAGTCGGCGCTTACGGATTTGGACCTAACTTCCGGATCCCAAGCTTTTGGAAGGCAGATCCAGAGCTTTGGTTTTGCCAGGCTGAGGCAGTCTTCGCAACCTCCAAGGTAACTAGCTCTAGGATTAAATTCCAGTTAGTTACTGCCAACCTAGACTTCGAAATTCTAAAAGAGGTGGCCGATATAGTTAAAAATCCCCCGGCTGACCCATATGAAGCCCTTAAAAACCGGCTTCTCCACACATTCACGGAATCCGAAAACCTACGGATCCGGCGACTTCTCGAAGAAAAACGTCTATCTGAAGGAGAACGGCCTTCCCAGCTCCTCAACGAATTGAAACGACTAGCTGGCGCCACTATACCCCCTAACCTCTTACGTCATGTATGGCTGAGGGCACTCCCCGACCGTATACAGGCCATGCTAGCCGTTACCAACGAGGCCTCAGTCGATAAACTCGCTGAGATTGCAGATCGTATTGCTGAAGTATACGAACCCAGCATCCTTGAAGTACGCGCACAGAGCACACAACCCACACAGACACAACCTACCCAGCTATCGCAGCTGGAAGAAATGGTCAGGAAACTCACCCTGGAAGTCACAGATATGAAGAGCGAGATAGCACGCATAGGGCGAAAGGACCCTTCACATTCACACTCACGTCGACGTAACCGTTCAAGCAGCAGGAGTAAAAAATTTTGTTATTACCACGAGACCTTCCAAAAAAAAGCACAGAAATGCAAACAGCCCTGTGAATGGAAGAACAACATTCCGGCTCAGGAAAACTGTTAGCAGCGGCCGAGATGGCGGACTCCGTCACTGGCACTCACCAACGCCGATTATTTGCGAAGGAGAAAGAATCGGGAGAGAGATATTTAGTGGACACAGGCGCGTGTATATCTGTTTTCCCAGCCAGGTCGCGGGATCGGAGACATCCAACCAACTTCCCTTTGTACGCTGCCAATGGTACAACGATCAAAACGTATGGGGAAGTCAGGAAGACACTTAATATCGGACTCCAACGACCACTCCCCTGGACCTTCATCTTGGCAGACATCAGTAGCCCCATCATCGGCGCCGACCTTCTCTTCCACCACCACACAATCGTCGATCTCAGAGGTCGTCAGCTCCTAGACGCAAAAACGGGGATCACAGCAAAGGGGACCATTGCACACTCCAAAATACCCACGGTATATTCAGTTCCCACTGGTGAGTGGTATTACGACCTACTACGCAAATACCCATCCATCACACGCCCGTCAACCGTCCTGCAGAAACCAAAGCATAACATCCAGCACTTCATCGAGACGAAGGGACCACCCGTCACAGCAAAAGCTCGACGCCTCCCACCTGAGCGTTACAGGGCTGCAAGGGAGGAATTCCTCAAAATGGTGGACGAAGGCATCTGCAGGCCGTCTAACAGCCCCTACTCAAGTCCGTTACATATAGTGGTAAAGAAAGATGGCAAAATGCGATTTTGTGGGGACTACCGCCGACTAAACGAACAGACTGTTCCTGACAGATACGGTGTTCCAAATATACTGACACTCAACACCAATCTTAGCGGCAAGACCTATTTCAGTAAGATTGACCTGAACAGGGCGTACTATCAGGTACCTGTAGCTGAAGAAGACATTAAGAAGACCGCAGTAATCACACCCTTCGGTCTCTTCGAGTTCCTAGTAATGTGCTTCGGCCTTTGTAATGCTGCTCAGACGTTCCAGCGCCTCATGGATAGTATTTTGGCACTACCCTATGTCTTCGTGTACCTAGACGACATACTCGTATCATCCAGTACCAAGGACGAACATCATGCACACTTAGACAACGTCTTCCGAATACTGAGCGAGCATGGTCTAACAATAAACCCCACCAAGTGCGAGTTTGGCAAGACCGAGATCGAATTCTTGGGCTTCCTCGTGAATGCCCAAGGTATCAAGCCACTGCCAGCAAAGGTTAACCAGATCATGGAGTTTCCTCGACCCAGCAATAAGGGACAACTTCGGCGTTTCTTAGGAATGCTGAATTTTTATAGGCGATTCATACCAAACGCAGCCGAACACCAGCATACCCTACACTCATTAGTAGGCAACTGCAAGAAGAGCGATGCAACAGCTCTGGAATGGTCCAAGGAAGCAGACGCTGCATTTCGCCTATGTCAGCAAGACATCAAGTCGGCCCTCACTTTGTCACATCCATCCGACGATGCCGAACTCTCATTGGCATGTGACGCGTCAAACACAGCCATCGGGGCGGTTCTTCAGCAACGTGAATGATCAGGTTGGAAACCTCTTGGATTTTTCTCAAAGACTCTGACGAAAGCAGAACAAGGTTACTCCACTTACGACAGAGAGCTGGTCGCCGTACACCGAGCAATACGTCACTTCAGGCCCTCGATCGAAGGACGTAACTTCACCGTACTCACCGACCACAAGCCGCTGATCCACATGTTCCGACAACGCACTGACACAGCCACGCCTATGAGGATCCGATTGGTAAACTTCATCAGTCAGTTTACAACCGATATTCGACATGTAGCTGGAAATGACAATGTGGTCGCAGACACACTCTCGAGGTTGGAGGAGATTACGCTTCCCGATGACAATGAAAAAATTGCAGAGCTACAACAGACGGACTCTGACATAAACGAGCTCCTTAAAAACCCTGCCCTCTCGCTTAAGTGGATGAAAGTTCCACATGCTACGAGGCCCCTTCTCTGCGAAACAAGCACTTCACGAATGCGTCCGTACCTGCCTGCATCATTGAGACAATCGATTTTTACTCATATCCACAACCTCAGCCACCCGGGTATACGCGGGTCAAGGAGACTCATTGCCCAACGATTCTTTTGGCCAAACATGAATGTAGACATTGCCACCTGGGCACGTGCTTGTGTCGCTTGTCAGCGGAGTAAGGTACATCGCCACACTGTCACGCCTCCGGGAACCTTTGCCCCAAGCGCTCGCTTCGAGCACGTCCACATAGATATTATTGGACCACTCCCAACGTCGGACGGCAAACGTTATTGCCTTACTATGACAGATAGGTTTACCCGGTGGCCTGAAGCTGAGCCAATCGAAGACATCAGTGCAGACACGATATCCAGAGCCCTACACAGGACTTGGATCTGTCGCTATGGCGTCCCTACTAGAATTACGACGGACCAAGGGAGGCAGTTCGAGAGCCAAATATTCTGCAAGCTCACACACATTCTCGGGATCAAACGTACTAGGACAACTCCTTACCATCCACAAAGTAATGGCTGTATTGAACGGTGGCACAGGACACTCAAAGCAGCTCTCACAGCTCACCTCATCGGCTCATCGAGATGGACTGACCTGCTGCCCACAGTACTTCTTGGTCTGAGAGCAGCAGTGCGTGATGATAACACCAGTAGTGCAGCAGAACTGGTATTCGGGCAGCCCCTACGGTTGCCTGGTGAATTGCTCGCAAGCCACCAACGACCTGAGGACCCCGAGGAGTTCCTGCGGAGGTTGAGGGACCACATGAAGGACCTTCGACCAGCACCTCACCGTCCCAGCAGCAACCAAACCTTTGTTCCTAAGGACCTCAGGAACTGCACTCATGTGTTCCTACGAGATGATACAGTTCGTCAACCCCTAACACCACCATACTCAGGACCTCATCTGGTACTGGAACGACAGCCGAAGACATTCAAGATCCAACCTCCTACGGGGCCAAGAACCGTTTCACTCGACCGTCTGAAGCCAGCCTACACCATCCAGGACTCATCTCAACAAACCTCATCCAACCCCTCAGCACAGCAGACCTCTGCGAATCCCCAGACAACACTGCACCCTTCCAACCAGTCTTCAGCCCAAGACACAGCCACACAAGCGGAACAACCTCACCAGACTCGTCGGGGAAGACCCATTAGACTTCCTGCCCGCTTCCATGACTCTGTCATTGGGGGGAGGTGATGTAGCAGCTTGGCCTCTCTATAACCTAACCCTTACTATAGTGCGTTTCACTTCGAGATGGCAGTAGATCTGGTGCGCTGTTGCCAAATCTCACTCAAATCCGCCAAATTTCTGAAAAACTCGGGAAAAATTCTGAAATGTGCAGAATTTAATCTTCTATCGGCCTATACTAAGAATAAATCAACAAAACAAGATACACAATCGAAATAAATTGTATTGTGCCAATTTTTTACCTAAAAAATTTAATGGAAATTCTTGTTTCTCTCGTCACTGCGATCATATTTTTTAAGATATTTGTTTGAAATTCTATACGAAGTTAGTTTATGTTATCTATATTCGTTACAAGGAACAATTTTTTTAAAAATGTCATTCCTTATCATGTTTTTTCCATAATAAAAATAAAAATTGTGAAATCCAATTTTAAAAAAGTAGCCTGCGGGGAATTTTCGTTCTATAATAGTTTATTATGTTTTGTCATAATCCTTTTAAAAAGGACAGTTCAAATTTATTTTTGAGCCTCCTCCGAACATTATGGGTCGATTACAACTGATGCAATTAATGTTTATATGTTGTGCGAGCGTCGCGGACTCGCAAGGAATGAGCGGAGTTGAACCTCTGTCAGACGAAGAAACAAGTACTGATGTTTTTATATAGCACCTAATATAATATTATATTTTCTTAATATAATATTACATTTTCGTGCTTTTTGTTTTGATTGTTAGGCATGAAGCATACTTAAGATTTTGACTATTTTGGCCAATAATCTAAATGGATAGTTTTTTCTTTAAACGTTAAATTTAATAGGCTTCTTCTCCTTGGCAGATGGGCTAAGAAATTAGATACTCTAAAATTAAGTTGCTTTCAATAGACATTTTTGAAGGTCATTAAAGATTTTTATTAGGAATTTCTTTGATTAAAATGGGTTTATTTTTTAATTATGCAACTATAATTATGATTATAATGAATAATTATTAATGGATTAAAGATATATATTAATATTATTGTTATAAATAATCATCCCAATCCTGTTTGTTCACAGTCCTCTATTGCTCTCAGTTTATAAAAGGCCTTAACTCCAATTTTTGTCGAAAATTACATTTTGAAAGATATATTTAAGTTATTAACTTCAAATCACATTAAAAAGATTAATAAAAAAAGTGCTTCCCAGTAAAATTTACAATTTCTGAGTTGAGGCTTTTTAAATAATCATGGTAGAATAGACAGTTATAAGAAAGAACGGGAGAGCGGGCGGGAGAGAGCCGGGGGGTCCAGCTCTCCTTGTGCCGCGACGCTCCCACAACATATAAACATTAATTTCATCAGTTGTCAGCGTCCCATAATGTTCGGAGGAGGCTCAAAATTAAATTTGAATTGTCCTCTTTAAAAGGAGTATAACAAAACTTAATAAACAATTATAGAACGGAAATTCCCCGCAGGCTACTTTTTAAAAATAGGATTTCTCAATTTTTATTTTTATTATGGCAAAAACATGGAAAGGAATGTCGTTGAAAAAAAAATTGTTCCTTGCTACGAATAAAGATAATATATACTAACTTCATGTCGAATTTCAAACTAATATCTTAAAAAATAAGATCACAGTGACGAGAGAAACAAGAATTTCCATTAAAAATTTTATGTAAAAAATGGACAAAAAACAATTAATTGCAAAAACAGATTTTATTTTCTTGATAAATTTTTAGCATAGGCAGATGGAGCGATAAATTCTGAACTTTAGAGAATTTTTCCCGTAAAAATTGGACAACTTTGAGATATAGCGGCAACGTCGCACGGAGGGAGGAGGACAGAGCTATCTAGTGAGGCATATGCAAGAGGGAGACAGAGCACCCCATTGAAAATACATACTGCCATCTCGAAGTGAAACGTACTATAGCTGCCACGTGGTCCCAATGACAGTGTTGCCAGGAACTAATTAATCTAATTTTAACGTGGCTACACTGCGAGCAACCATATAATAACCTTTCAGTCAGTGTATAAAATTAACCGCTCACTCTCGCAGTTGTGTGTGTTGTGCTTTTGTGAACTCTGCTCCGAACCCTTTTTGTTGTTATCTATTCAAAGACCGATTGTTATTATTTATTGCATTTTGTGTTCTTCAATCTTTTAATTTCCGACCAGTTGTTTGTTTTTTTATAAATTATAGTGCCTTATTACTTTCAAGTTTTGTTATTGTACGTTATAAAAACCCGTACATTAAAATAGTTTGCAGCCATGACTATTACGTTAATAAATAATAATAATAATAATAATGGCTATTACGAACGTCTGTTGCAGGTGGAATGACATGATCCAACATCAGGACCAATACCAATGCAGTGAGCTAGGTTTGGGGCCGGTCACTGGCTCTGAAGCTTTTAGAAACTTCCTTATCTCCAGCTTCTCAGAAGATTGACGTTACCTTCTGACGATGTTTCAATAAAAATTTTTGCCGTCTGTACTTTTTCTATAACAATTTAGCCTTTGAATTTCTACTTGTTTAGCATATATTAAATATAACAAGGAGTCGGCCTGTATTGCTTGTCCCCGCGAGTTGGTTAGATCTTTAGCACCTCGTGTAGGGGTGGCACACAGTTTGAATCGAACTTGTAAAAACGGGAATATTAAAATCTACATAAATAAAACTCTTAAGGTTTGTCTGATTTAGTGTTTAATTTCATCGGGGGTAAACATTTTTTACTGTCTTGACCATTCTAAGAACAATGGTATCAAAATTAAAAATCTTGTCTGCCTGTCCGCCCGTTTGTTACTCAAAAGCGGCTGAGAGGAACTTTATACTCAAGAGTTAACTATCCCAAGGTACAACAAAGGCTATATGAGGGCTACGTTTATGTGAAAACACACTGTCATCAATAACTTCGTTAGTATTCGTTTTATCGAGAAAATGTAAAGAACAAATTGTATTTATTCTGAGTTGGTATTCTGGCAGGTGGAAGTGACTTCTAATGTATGTAGGATGAAAAAATTGATGGCTACGCTTCCACTATAATAATTTATTGTAACGGCAAAGCGCTTTCGATGCTGTGCATCATCGTCAGTGCCGTGTAACAGTGTGCCAATGGTTGATGCCAGGTTGAGCTTGCCGGGCTTCCATATTCTGAGTTGGTATTCTGGCAGGGCATAAATTGTATTTAGAATAACGACTTCGTTCATAAATCGTTATTTGCCTTTCTGAATTTTGGAATATTGTCTTCCGCCTTCCGGTACCCAAAGACTTAATCCAGTATCATGAAAATGAATATTCTTAATAATAGGGATTTGATATTTTACTAACACTTGTCTGCAGTTCGACGTAAATATCTTCATCGATATTTTGTCGGAATATAAAGCAAAATGTGAATTAGTGAATGAAACAAATAAATAGAAGCACTACTCTAGTATAACATTAAAACATTTAAAGAACCGGATCTTGTTTAACTCACTGATTTAAAAGAATATCAACCACCACCTTGTATCAACCAATATTGTTAGCGTAGGACAACTATTTCCACGGAGTAATGTAGGGGATAAACCAGGGCTGAGTTGGTGTGGCGGAAGATGAAAAAAAAAAAACGTCCGTCACCCAGGGGCTGCGTAAACTAAGCAGATTTCCCCTGTGAAGATTTAGAATAGAGAAATCCGCATACTGGTAACACAATACCACCGTGATTAGATAATGAGAAATCTTTCAGTTAATTAAAATAAATACCCAACTGAAACGGCTTCTGAATTGTAAGAATAATTTATATTTTAATAAGAAGAACTAAAGAAGGGGGGGCGGCGGATGAACAGAACGTATCTGCATAAGTCTCACAAAGTAAGGAAGGTAAGGTAAGGTTAAAAACGCCAGGTTAGAAGAAGCTTCCGCCTGAGCCGAGAAATGACGAAGATGGCCGACATACTTACTCCGAACTATACCCCACCACAGACTTCATAAAAATGCAAATATCTCAGTTAATATTCAAGATAGGGAATAAATGTATATAACAATATTTATAGTAAATTTAATTTGCACTAAGATTGGTTCTGTACAATTTTTCGATCCGATGCATAATAACGGAGATATTTTGAATTTTCGAAAATCCCCCCCTTTAAACCCCCCCTCCCTCTAGTCCGATTTCAGCCATTAACGAACTTGATCTGTCTTTTTACATAAAACGGTTAAATATCGAGTTTCGTAACGATCAAACAAAAATTGCGACCGCTAGAGCGTTAACAGACAAATATATATATATCTATATATATATATATATATATATATATATATATATATATATATATATATATATATATATATATATATATATATATATATATATATATAGATATATATATATAATTTTGAACGGACCTCATTTTCGTCATCTCCTGGGTAGGATCGATGGACATTTGAAGAAAATTTTCGAAAATCGCGTCATGAGTACGACCTCAATAGCTGATTTCCCTTAAGGGAAATCTGCTAAAACTCGCAATGAACTCACTGTGTGTGACAGATATTTATCCAGGGGAGAAAACCCTGCTTAATATGTAATAATAATAAGTTCAAGAAATAGAAGACATTATATGTACTTGAGAAAGTCTGTAGTCTCATTTACTACCTAGAGTGTCTCCGGTGTTGGTTGTAATAAAACTGCATTTGGTTTTAGACAAACCCGGCCGGCTACATATTTACTCTAGGACATGGGCAGAAGGACTGGGGGAACGAGGAACAGGAAAAAAGTCCGTCACGCAGGGGCTGCGTAAACTAAGCAGATTTCCCATGTTAAGGTGTACAATAGAGAAATCTGCATACTGGTAACACAATACCACCGTGATTAAATACAAACGGTAATGAGAAATCTTTCAGTTAATTAAAATAAATTCCCAACTTAAACGGCTTCTGAATTGTAAGAATAATTTATATTTTAACAACTCAAATATTAGTAGTTCAAGAACGAAAGAAGGGGGGGGGGGCGGATGAACAGAACGTATTTGCATAAATCTCACAAAATTACAAAGGTGAGGTAAGGTTAGAAACGACAGGTAAGGTAAGAAGAAGCTTCCACCTGAGCCGGTAGTGACGGAAATGGCCGACCTAATCCGAGCTATACCCGACCACAAACTTCATAAAAATGCAAATATCTCGGTTAATGTTCAAAATAGAGAATAAATATATAACAATATTTATAGTAAATTTCATTTGCAATAAGATTGGTTCTATACAATATTTCGATCCGATTCATAATAACGGAGATATTTTGAATTTTCGAAATTCCCCCCCCCTCTAGTCCGATTTCAGCCATTAACGAACTTGATCTGTCGTTTTACATAAAACGGTTAAATATCAAGTTTCGTAACGATCAAACAAAAATTACGACCGCTAGAGCGTTAACAGACATATATATATATATATATATATATATATATATATACTAGCTCAGATACCCGGCTTCGCCCGGGAATTCATTTGAGGCTGAATGGTGATGGTACTTTTTAGCAGGCTTTACATTGCACAATATTTTGACATTTACCCGTTCCAGTGTTTAGGGTTAATACCCGTTGTTGGCATTTGTTAATAACAACATTATTTTTTTATATAAGACTTCACTGTCCTGCATATTGTCATATTTCCCGTCTCCTGTGCATTATGCATAGATTTGAGATATTAAGGAGTAAATATTGACATACATTTGAATTAATTTCTTCATGTGAGGTACCTGGTAGTTCATATTGAAAAGAAGTGTTGAGCAGTGTTTAGGATTGATACCCGTCGTTGCCTTGGATTTGCTAATAATAGAATATTTGTTCGATAAAACTTCACTGTCTTCGATATTTTTATATTTCCCGTCTCTTATACATGTAAATAAGGTGAATTTTTATTTCAGGCCTTCCTTATAACCCCCCTCTCGTTCGAACCTAAAAATCTTAATATAACTTATAATCATGGAAGAATTAATGCTAATTGACATACCGAGCTTTGTTAAGTTCGTTAGTGCCCAATAAAATTGTTGGCTCCCGCTAAAGTTTTAACGTAAAACTCATTTATACTTAGGTATACGACAAAAGTTTATATAACAAAAGTTACTTCAAATAACAAAATAAACAACTTTTGTTATGTTTATATTTGCGGAAAAACCAATAGGAAACGAAATATCACTATTTTTAATTTCAGGCCTCCCTTATAACCCCCACTCCTGCCCGTCCCTAGAAATGTTGGTATGGCTTATTACAATGATGGCGTTAGTGCTAATGCACATACCGAGTTTTATTTAGTTCGGTTGAGTCTTTTTTGGCAAATAATATTGTTGACTCCCGCTATAATTTTTCGCGTATAACGCATTTAAATTTCGGTATACGACAAAAGTGTATATAACAAAAGTTACTCTAAATAACAAAATAAACAACTTTTGTTATGTGCATATTTGCCGAAAAACCAATAGAAAACGAAATATCGCTATTTTTAATTTCAGGCTTTCCTTATAACCCCCACTCCTGTTCGTCTCAGAGAAAATTAATATAGCCTAAAGTCTAAGTTGGGTTAATAGTAATATACATACCAAGTTTCATCAAATTCGGTTCAGCCGTTTATGCGTGAAAAGGTAACAAACAAACAAACAAACATACACGAAAGAAACAAAATGCAGATATGGTGTCTATGACATGTGAAACGAAAAGTTATCATGAAATTTCGCGAAAAAAATCAATGTACAGACAGAGGTTACAATTTTATATATATATATATATATATATATATATATATATATATATATAATTTTGAACGGACCTCATTTTCGTCATCTCTTGGGTAGGATCGATGGACATTTGATGAAATTGTCGAAAATCGCGTCATGAGCACGACCTCAATAGCTGATTTCCCCTAAGGAAAATCTGCTAAAAGGGCAGTAGAGTGGGGAGGTGGCGTGAAGGGTTGTAGCCAATCCGTGACTTTATTTAGTTGGTCATAGTCGGCCCACTGCCATTACAATACTCACACATTTATGCAATTACATATTTATACCACATACATTGCACTACCGGGCAGTACATTTCGTGTGGACCTATACCTCATTCTTCGAGAGGTTCCTGCAATTGCTATATGTACTTGGACTTTCGTGCGTTCCCTCAACGTCATCGATTCTTCTGTCTGCGACATCTTCATTCCTCTAATGTGTGTAACACACAACTATTTTTGACATTCGCAGTTCGACAAGTATTTAATCTGCTTAAGTGGCACAATTTTTAATAGAAACAAAAGAGGTTTCAAATAAAAAATTATTCACCTTAGATAAATCCATTAATTTCTCGCCAGATTAATTCTCATCTTTTTCAGTTTACTCGCTTTGAGTAACTGAAGTAAAATAGAATAAATTATTATTAAAATTGATTCATAATGTTGACAAAAAAAACACCATTCTTAAAAAAACATTTTATTTAAGTACATTTTAGGATGTAATGTACTGCTTTGCAATAGAAACTTAGGCATTCAAAAGGTTTATGTATGCGAGAAGAAAATTAATTCTATGAAATTTCATTCCACCTTCCTCATCACTTTAAAACAAATATCATTATTATCGTGTTATAAAACTTGTATTCATGAACTAAATTTCATGAAATCTTAAGGGTTAGGTACCAATCAATAAAAAGTATTGCTGAAATTGTTCTCACCATTTTGTGCTGTCTTCTTATTTTCCTGAAAATAACACAGTTCAGCAACATTAATTTATGAATCAGTAATAATTCTACGCTACAAATAAATGTATATATAAAAATAAATATAATCACACATACTACAAAAATCTTCCATTGAGTGATGGTACACTCACCTACAACATGGACTCATAACCTATTGTGGTAATTGGTAATGTAATATTTGGTGGTTTTGATCGCCACCCATTTAAATTAATTAAGGAGAAAAATGTAAAGCTAGAGAACACCCACACGCAGTATACAATTATTATTATTATTATTTATTAATGTCCACTTTTTGCAACTCAGGCTAATTGGGACGGGTTATCTACAGGTTACCACCCTTTTCTAGCCAGGGTGGGATTTTAGGACGTTATTTAATGAGTTTCCTAAATAATTTCCTTTGCCCAGGCAAGAATCGAACTCGCCACTCAAGGTTTACCATGTGAAGTATACAAGAAACAAGGAGCTCACTAAACCAATTCTGGTATGATAAATATTATTTTAAAAAGATATAATAAAATTAAAATCTTTGAATGAGAACATCATATTTAATGCCAAGTAAAATATTAACTAAAGCAGTAAAATATATTTTTTGGTCACACCCAGAGTAGTGAGTTCGGTTACCGTTTGGGCAATAGGAATTATTTAGACACGTGGCTAGCCTGCCCCTAAAAACGCAAACAAAAATTTTAAATCGCATAAAGAAGTCTATCACTTATGACCGTCAGTAGCCAGATGTATAACAGAAACTGTCTTTTAACAGTGTCGGATGTAGTACCTGCTCAGCTGACGCCAGAGTGGTAGAACGTAGGAACGTAATATTTTTGTGTGGCGATACGTCGTAACAATTTTGCCGCACTAAAAATTAAGGTTGGAATGCGTATGGAGTATCTGGTGGTGATCGGATTAGTGATTTGAGAAGGACAGTCCTTAATTAAGTGTTGACAGAGTCACTTGTCTAATGTTAAAATTTAAGCTCTTATGTGCAAACACTTACTGCGTTAAAAGGGAAGTGCACAAATCTTTGAGTTCCATATGGTCTGAGGTGATATATTAACAATTCAAGGAAGAACATAGTGTCGCGTGCGCAATAGTGAAACGATATGGCTGAATCTGAACAACATTCGGGACCCTGGAATCAAAAATATCAATGTATGGTGACCTTAAAGTCATTTTCACCTCTTTGAAAAGGCAGGACAACGAGTGTTTATGTGAATGACATTCTGATAACGTACCTCAGGATAGTAGCGATAGCGGAAAATCCAATGTTTGGGATAGTAATGTCCAGGAATTATGAGTTTATGGGGAAGAAATGGGAAAAACCTGTTTCTTCCAAGGCCGTCCCTCGTGTCCATCGCTTTGACACCCACCTCCTCCAGGCATTCCCCTAAGCAACAAGCAAAGAATTTATTTTTAAAATTAGAGAAAGAGTTATGATAAAATACGAGCAAAATAATTACTGACCCATCCGTCTATCTTCCCAAAAATTGTTGCCACATTTATGTCCCTTTGGTATTCCAGTCTCAACAAGACGTATCACGGACTCACGGCTTAAGACGTAACCTAGAACATTCATTCAGCACATTCAATAAATTGAAGAAATGTTTAAGCAGTTATTATATACAAGAACTAACAAGGACTCGAATTTGATCTCTTGTTTGGTTTAATAAATGGAAAACCAGTAAAAAAAAAAAATGGATATTTTTTCACTTTAAAAATTGCCTTCAATTCAATTGAGACGATTTCAGCCGTTAACGAACATGATCTTTCTTTTTGCATAAAACAACTAAATATCGAGTTAGGTGACGGTCAAACAATAATTGCGACTGCTAGAGCGATAACAGACAAATATGCAATTTTGAACGGACCACTCCTAGGTAGGAGGTATCTCTTAGGTAGGATCGATGGACATTCGAAGAAAATTTTCTAAAATCGCATCATGAGTACGACCTCAATAGCTGATTTCTCTTAAGGGAAATCTCCTAAAAGGTCAGGAATCATATTTCAGACATTTTTATTTCTGATCATCACACTACTTAGTACAAATTTAAGCCAAGTCCAAAATTTATTCCACATATACCATGATCATTCTCAATTTGATTCATTAAGTAATGTTACTTTCAATTGTCGTCTCAAGTTATAAATTAATGTACATATTACATTTTTAAATAATTATTCGATAAACATGTATGAGACAAAAGCATAATCTTTTGTGGAGGGGGAGGTTGTGATGGAGAGGATTAAGGGTCAATACAAAAATAAACAAATAAAATTCCCTTTCCGAATAAAATAATTCTTCTAATAATAAAAATGTCAATTAAATGTTTCTAATGTCTTTTGGTAATAACAATAATAATAATAGTTAATGATCACTCTTGAAGTCTTGGACCTCTTTGGTACAGCTTTTTTGGACTGACGTTGACCTCGTTGGAATTATATGGCGCGAGGTATACCACTGTTCCCTTCAGGCCGGTAAAACTTGAATATATTGTCTGTCCTACCTGTGGCAGTCACAGTGACGTATGAAGGAGACACAGAACACAGACACTACATTAATTAATTTGATGCTGTACTGCGGAGAACCAACGTTTCACCCTGGCTGAACACAGAACACTCAATACTGAGAGCTGTTCTAAGGTGGGTATCGATTATCGAAGCTGCCAACTTAATTGGTAGGAAAATGTCCAGCTACAACATCGATTATCGGCACTGTCGACTTCATTGGTAGAAGAATTTCCCGCTACAATCTATTGACAAAGCTCTTGATAACAAAATCAACAATTTCTTTTACCATGTGTTTACCAAAAACAAATAGGAAACCGTACAATTTGTAGATTACAAGACATTACCTGCACCTCCACTCATGTAGCCCTGTTTCACTGAAGGTTTGAATCTGTATCCGAAATACAGAGGCTCAGAAGTGTTGTAGTCAGACAGAAAATAGCGAAGATTCTCTACAATAACATAACTGAAAACAAGAAAGAAATAAATAAACAAGAAACTACACTGGTTAGTATTGAAAAACAATTTATCGAGTGTGTAAATAAAAGTAGTGATCGTCAAATAAATTGTGTAGTGTATTTAATTTTGCACCCCTAAAGAAGCCTAATAATCAACGGTTTGTGATAAAAGAAACGATGTGAACGAACCTCAGTTTCGTTAACAATAAATTAGGATGGTTTGGACTTTTGAAGATATTTTTCGCAAATCGTGAGGTCAACCTCAATAGCTGATTTCTGCTAGTCTGCTAATTTTGTTGCTTAACTCATCGAAATGACAAAATAAATCAAGACCTACGTGTCATCATCTGCTTTCAAGAACCAATCCGCCTTGTCGAGATAGTGATCATGAACGTAAGAAAATGCAGCTTTCGTTTTATTCCAGAGTCCTCTCACTCCTTCAGTTACTGGGAGGCCGATAGTGCCAAGTTTACTATCTAAAATATTATGGGAAAAAAATTAATAAATAATAATAGCTTACTCTAACAAATGAAAAATTGAATTAGAATGAAACAAAGTCTGTCTCGCTGGTGGTGTCCACACGAAGATTTCCCACGAGCTGGTTAGACGCGATGGTGGTGTAATCTCAAAATTTGATTAAACAGGGTCATTCTAAAAGAATGAACCCATTTCATTAAGCTATATCTTATTAACAGACAGTAACACACGATTGCAATAAATACACATGTATTTAACAGGTGTTGAAGTTTTATGGTGTCATGATCATATTCCATTTCCAGCATCGCATCAGAACTTGTTCCGCTGCGATGTTGGTGAAAAGCACCATTAAGCTTTGAAACCAGTTTTTTTTCTTTTTGAATGACCCTGTATGATCGAATTTTGTAGTTCCTCCATGAATAAGAAGCTTATGTAATCAAAAATTGATAATTTATTTTTATATAACATAATACGCTGGCTAAAAAGTGGAAATTCTTTGAGTAGGAAAATGGATCAACAGATAGTTGAACGCGATAATAAACCACTGAGAATTCAATTTTTTTTAAAAAAATAGAACAGAATAATGAAGAACTATTGAAGGGCATTAAATGGTTAATAATATTGATCATAAAACATTTTTCCATCAAAATGAAAAAGATATTTCGATTTTTTTTTTTCATTTGAAGCCCCTTTGTAACCCAGCCTCTTTCTGGTCGGAATACTACCTACATTTCGACTTTATACTAGCTAAGGTACCCGGCTTCTCCCGGGAAATCATTTGAGGTTGAATGATGATTAGATGATATTTTGGCAAGGCTTTACTCTGCAGAATATTTCTACATTTCCTTATCTCAGTGTTTAGGGTTTATAACCGAGAATCCAGCTTTGCTAGGGATATGTTAATAATAAAAGTATTTGTTACGTAAGGCTTCACAATATTTTTACATTACCCGTCTCCTTTGTATGTACCTTTTTTTTCATAACATAATAGACCATATAATTCATAATCATAGAAAGTATTGAGAAACCAATAGGAAACGAAATATAGCGAATTTTCGTTTCAGGCATACCTTATAACCCCCACTCCTGTTCGTCCTTAAGAAAATTATTAAACCATTTCGTTTTCAGATAGAAGCAATTTTAAACATAAATTCGCCGAATCACCACTTTTTAATTGTCGGGTACAACGACTCAATGACTATATAGTTACTGTACATGTAACAGGACATTTCGTTTTATGTGATGAAAATGAAGCGACGATTTTATGCATAGGATTATCCAATATTTATATTTCCATAGGAAACCATTTAACCATTTCTCAACCCGTCAACTACGGGCAATGCTGGTTATAAATATTGAAGAACAGATAAATACTGCAGTAATTCGCTGATTATAGATGTATTCTGCGTCGGTGGTATTACTTCTCTACATGAAATAGGTGATTGCACCATCATTCAAATTTCTATTTGTATCTCAGTGATAATTCTACCGGAAAACTATACCTACAAATCTTTTATGACATATAAGTTTATAAAATTAGACATACCATTTTGTGATGACATAAATAGAAGAATATTGCATCGGTGGCCCCAAGTTTTATTAACATAAATTGCTCTTTTCCATGCATTCTTCGGGCTTGTGAGTATCCAGCATAGAATCCTCACATTCTCTGTAAAAATAATACAGTAATTAATATTATATTATACAAATATGCAATATTAACATAAAGTAGTAAGATACGATTGATTTAAGCAATTGACCTTTGTATTAAGAAATTCCAAGACTTCTAGATGTTATGAAATATATTGTTGTGAAAACTACGTACACGAAAAATGACAGAGTTAATCACATATTTAAGAAGTAAGAAGTGCATGAAAGGAGCCAACCGATGAAAAGACCATTGGCGCCGGAAGTGCCTCGACTACGACGTCTAGCCCATTATCAGTCTTCTCTTTGATGCTAGCCACCCGTCTATAAAAGCGGCCCAGCTCGCCCGGATTCACTCCCGTACGAACGAACACATTCGCAAGCCAGCAGCTGAACAGGCAACACCATAGAAGCTCTCTCTCTCTTGGATACCTGCTCTTCAGCTCTAGTGTGCAACCAGTCAGGACAGTGGCACTTGGTGCTTTGTGTCCACCGTTGCACACGGCTTGGCGCTCAACCAATAGGGATCGTGGATCCCCAAGGACATCACACCAAGGACACTCACGGACGTCCGTCCGGACAGGCACAGACCTACGCAGACCGTCGCAGATCAGCGCAGACCTTCAAGACCTTCAAGTGCAGTTGCACGAAGCAGAAGGGAGTTGAAGAGAGTAGCTGTGAAACCTCTGCAGTTGACCCGTCCGTTTCTGAGGCGCCCCACCCGCGTGTGGGGGAGGCAATCAGATTTGGGCGGAAGAACTCGGGCCCTTAAGGCCAAACTACCTGCCAAGGTGAGGGCAGATAGGTCCCGACTGCTAACCCCAAACCATAGAAGGGAAGGACAAAGCTTTCTCACACGGCCCTTTCCAGGGCCAACCGTCCACCATGGACCCTTCCGGTCCTCAACTTCCCAGAACCTCCTCCGCAGGCCCCATAAAATCCCACGCCAATCGGCAACATCGCAAAAAATCAGTTTTAATTAGACCCACCAAAGCCCACTCATCTGATGAGATAAAGAGGCATTCAAACTGCCCCCCCCCACAAAAAAAGGCATGCGCTCCTTCCACAGCAGAGTCAGATACTGACTCGGACTCTCCCCCCCTACCGACCCTCGCAAGCCACGCCCCCAGACCACGCCCCCACCAATCACGACACAACAACCTACCCCCACCACCAACCCTCCCAAGCCACGCCCCCACGACAGACTACAGCCAATCACAGCTGACGACTCCCCACTTAAGGCGAACTGTTCTCTTGCAGGCTGACAGACATTTGATGGACCCCCAGGACCAGGCCGATGAGCTGGCGACCTATATGGCGACAGACTCACGGTCTCGGGCCACAACAAACGTAGAGGCTCCTTCGATGGACCGTGAAAGAAATTTCATGTTTGTCTCACCGAAGAAGCTCACTGCCATACTTCGACGCACCAAGGGCGGTAAAGCCCCTGGTCTGGACGGTATACAATATGTATTACTGCGCCAGTTACCACGTAAGTCCTTAGCTTACCTCACCCACCTCCTAAACTCCTGCATCCGTCTTAGATATTTCCCATCCCAGTGGAAGCACGCGGCAGTCGTCCCCCTGCTGAAACCCACAAAAAATGGTTCCCTCCCCGAACATTATAGACCCATCTCCCTTCTCTCACACATCTCTAAGGTATTGGAGAAGGTGATTCTCGGCTACCTTACAGATTTCTGTGAGAAGGAAAACATAGTCCCCCCAGAGCAAACAGGTTTCCGCCCCGGCCTGTGCACTCTTCACCCCCTTGCCCGCCTACAATCCAAAGCCACTGCTGCCCTTCGACGTAACCATGCTACAGCCCTAATCTCCATAGACTGCACGAAGGCCTTTGACTCAGTTGATCACGGCATCCTCCTCTCCAAACTCCACCAGTACGACTGCCCCGAGCAGCTGTACTCTATCATCTCCTCTTACCTCTCCTGTAGATCCTTTCAAACCCGAGTAGGTGAAAGCCTGTCTCGCTCCCATCCTCTACCCTGCGGAGTCCCCCAGGGCTCCGTATTAGCCCCTTACCTATTCTCCATTTACACAGCCGAGATCGTGAGTCATAGGTATCATCTCCATACGGAAATCACCGCCTATGCAGATGATCTGGCCATTCGTAGCACGTCTATGAACCCCACCCGTGCCCTCACCCTGGCGTCCACGGCATGTCAGGAAATATCAAACCGTCTCAGAGACATCAACATCCATGTCAACCCCTCTAAGACGGACGGTTTGATATTTTCCTTCTCTAAAAAATCAAGGCGGGGCAGACTCCCCAAATCCTTTCTCCTCGACGGCGCAACCATCCCCGTGGCAAGCACCATAACTTACCTAGGAATTCATGTCAGCCGCCACCTCAGATTCTCCACTCACATCGCCCGTAAACTCCGAGCTACACGAATGAGGTTCACCTCACTTCGCCACCTCCTCATCTCCCCCGTCCTCAGCCTCAGGCTAAAACTACTCATCTATAGAGGAGTATTGCAACCCGCACTCCTCTACGGTTCCCCACTCCTCCGGTATCTTACCAAAACCTCCCTCCAGAACCTACAATCCTTCCAGAACGGCATCGTCCGGAAGATTGTCAGGCACACGACGCTGGCGAAGAAAAAACACCCCGAAATAAGAGAGGCCCTGGAGCTAGACACCATCGCCGAGACCATCAAAAAGAGGCACGTCAAGTTCTTTGACTCACTGCAGTACCTTCCTAATCCTTTATTTTCCACCCTCACCCCACCTCCACTACCTGAGAACTGGCAGGGCACCCGTGGCCGAGGTGTCCCGCTAATTGATGTCACAGTCTAGGCCCTGTCACCCCTACCTTCCACCCTTCCTAAATCCCCTCACACCTCAACTACAACAACAATGAAAAGAAATCAACAATGGAAAAATGAATTAAAATGAAATAAATGATATAATCGTCAGTCACGGACTGACACCCTTTTCCTTCGTTTTCTCACCTTCTCTTGTACTATCTCTTTGATCTTTCTTCTTCTTTCATCTCCTTCATCAATCCAGAGGGTAACCAGCTACCCTACCCACTTCAACTATCTTAAAAAATATACCCATTCATTTCACAACCACCCCTTATAATGATACCCTTGGTATAGCACAAGGGGGCTCACGGCATAGCCTAGGTGTTACCTACACCTGCCGCCTATCTTTTTTCCTTTTAATTTATTTTTTGTTAGTTTTCTTGGTTTCGCTGGGACTCAGAAAAAAAAAAAAAAAAAAAAAAAAAAAAAAAAAAAACAAAAAAAAAAAAAACAAAACCTCCCCACTCTCCCCCTTCCCCGAACCGACCACAGAACAGACAGACCCTACAACTACCACTTCACACTCAGACATCCCCATGGACACATCAGGAACAGTAGTACCCATCAAACACCGAGCGCCCTACGTAGACAAGGACGGATTCACCCGAGTCAAGGCTAAACGCAGAAAACAAGGACCCCAACAGACTGACACTACAACAACACCAACTGTAACAAACAATAAATTCGCCCCCCTTGCCGGACAAAACACGAACAGTGACTCCACCACCACAGAGGCGAAGAAAAAAACTCCCTCCCCCAATCATCGTCTCCCGCAAGCACTGCGACTCAGGGGACATCACTAGGGGCCTCAAGGCCAATGATATAACTAAATTTCGCCTCCAACCTACTCAACACCACACTAGGGTACTAGCCGACGACCAGGAAACATACGACCACATCTTAACCTTGTTCAACCACCCGAATAACAAGATCCCCTACCACACATTTGCGCCGAAGGGGACAAAGCGAAACAAGAAATACGTTATTCTTGGCCTGGACCTCAGTCATTCATTGGACGAAATCGCCCATGCCCTAAAGCACGACGACCTCGTGAGCGTCGTCCGCCTCACACGCACTAACCCTGAAGGCTATAAAACTGAAATTGAGCCAGTACTGGCCACTTTCCGCCCCCAGTACAAATTCGGAGAGCATCTGAAAAAACTAGCTCACATCAACCATGTGATTATCAAAGTTAGGGAATATAAATCCCCTGACGAGATACCACAGTGTCACAGATGCCAAAGTCTGGGACATACTAAGACCTATTGCAATCTCCCTCCCAAGTGCGTGAGATGCGGACGCGCTCACGATGTCAGTGACTGCGATAGGGCGAAAAACGCCTTAAAATGCGTTCACTGCAATGAACAACACCCCGCCTCATACAGGCAATGCCGATACAGGCTAGAATTAACCCAGCAGGTCCAGGCCCGCCGCCTAGAAAGGCAGCAACCAGTTTCATACGTCCCCGCCTCGGCGCCCACACACAACCCCTGGCAAAACAAAAACCCAGCTGCACAAACACTCTTCCAACAAAACGCACCCCCACAACACCAATACACCCCCCAACAACCACAATACACCCCACAACCCACTGCTCAGCCCCAAGATGCTCCACAACACACCGAACAACTCCAACACAGTGGCTGGTTTCAGCAAATGCAAACCATGTTTACCACCCTCATGTCAACCATGAAAGAACTCATTTCCACTCTTGTCGCCGCCCTTAAGAAATAATGGTCCGTCCCTACTCTATAATTAACTTCAATGATAATTCAGCTGAACTCAGAATGTCCAAGCTTGAAGCTCTCTTAGCTAAATTTAAGCCCACCATTGTGGTGCTATCAGACACCCGACTAAAGAGCAAGGATAGATATACTATGACCGGTTATTCAGTGCTCAGGGACGACGCCGAGGACAACGAGGGCGCAGGAGGTGTCGCCGTACTAATAAAGTACGGCATACCCTTCAAGCGCATACCTCCTCCTGTTGCGCCAGAACCAGACCAACTACACATCCTCTCGTTCCAAGCACTGTTGGCCGATCGGACGTATACTATCACTGCTCTTTACAGAAGACCCAGAGTCAATGCTGACTTGTTTAAAACCCTGCTCGGCCTCACTGAGGACGACAGGAAACATATAATTGTTGGAGACCTGAACGCCAAACACCATTCTTGGAATAATCGTTTAGGCAACAAATCAGGCACGGCGATAATGGAATCATTATTCCACGTCGTGCACCCTAACGCCCACACTTATAGAACTAAAGATAAACGGTCCTGTGTTGACCTTCTACTTACTAGGGCCCCACACATAGTGACAAAATGTGCCGTATCGGACTTTGTCACAAGCGACCATCTACCAGTACTTTACGTGCTGAGAGGTCGTCCTCCCCCAGCCCCCACCCCAACCGCCTACTCGTTTCACGAAGCTGACTGGAAACGTTACAAGTCGCTCATGTACGAGTACACACCGGTGTTCTCCTCCCCTAAGCAGCTCAGTGCCATACTCAGACGCACCAAGGGAGGTAAATGCCCTGGTCTGGACAGGGTACAGTACGTACTCCTGCGCCAGCTTCCACGAAAGGCCATAGCCTACCTCACCCACTTACTAAACACATGCCTTCGGCTCAGGCACTTTCCCACACAGTGGAAGCATGCCATAGTGGTTCCCCTTCTCAAGCCCCGTAAAACGGGCAACACCCCTGACCACTATCGCCCGATAAGCCTTCTCTCACACATCTCCAAGCTATTGGAACGCGTAGTGCACTAATATCTTGTAGATTTCTGCGAGAATGAATCTATCATCCCCCCTGAGCAGTCCGGGTTCCGCACACGCCTTTGCACTATACACCCCCTGGCAAGAGTACAGTCCCTAGCTACACAAAGCATCCGCCGTAATGAGGCGACCGCCATGATATCCATCGACTGCACGAAGGCGTTTGATTCTGTCGACCACCACACCCTCCTGACCACCCTCCACTCCAAGGGCTGCCCCGAGCAGCTCTATAACCTAATTTCCTCTTTCCATAAAGACCGTACCCTCCAAGTGAGGGTCGGTCAAAGCCTCTCTTCCACACACCCACTACCCACCGGAGTCCCCCAGGGCTCCGTCCTATCTCCCACCCTTTTTTCCATATACACGGCGGATGTGGTCGGTCGACACTACAACAACAGAACCTCGGTTCTTGCCTATGCAGACGACGTGGCTATCATGAGCAGGTCCATCAATACCAAGCGTGCCTTATCCCTCGCCGAACACACTTACCAGGACATCGCGAACCGACTGAAACAACTTAACATAGACGTAAACCCCACAAAGACGGACGCACTTGTATTCTCTTACCACACAGGCAAAAGGACTCTACCGAAACACTTCACACTTAACAATACTAACATCAAGACTTCCGGCTCCATATGCTACCTTGGCATAAGACTTGACAGACACCTAACATTCACAACACACATCTCACGGAAAATACGAGCTTTGCGGTTCAAGTTCCGTTCACTTCATCACCTTCTTCTATCGCCTAACCTGAGTTTAAATCTCAAGTTACTTATACTTAAGGGGGTCATACAACCCGCACTCCTGTACGGGGCCCCCTTATTCAGATACATGTATAAGTCCCAGCTCCAAAAATCGTATATCACACCTCACTCCAGAGACAGAAAACAGAACACATACACAACGTACTTAACCTAGAACCCATAGAACACACCATCGCTAAACGACATATCAAATTCCTCGACTCACTCCGACAGACTGACAACCCCCTGTACAATGACTTACCCCCTCTCCTGCAACCTATGATGTGGCAGCGAGCTGATGAAGAGCCGCTCGCGGACCTCGTCAGACTCGCCAACCCCCCACCATAATACAGGGCCGCATAGCACAACGCCTCAAATTGTACATATTGTAAATAGAACATCACATTAATCTTTCTCTAGTTATAGCAATAGTGTTAATTTAGGTTAGTTAAGTATTACGCCCCCCGCCGGATGTCCCTTTGGCGAAGCGAGTGCCCCCCTCCCTTATGTAGTATTTAGCTTAGTATTAGGATTTAGATTAGGATTAGTTGATAAGTTGTATATATGTATATATTTTGCGATGTTGCCTTTCCTTTCTTCCTCCTACTATCCTCCTTTCCTCTTCTTTCCTTTTCCCCTATCCCACAATCCGGCTGATGCCCTCCCGCCATCAGTCAAATCACAACCAAAATAAATGTACACCCAGAAAGTTTTACCCTCTCCCCTTCAAATGGAACTAAGGTTCAGCAAAAGGGGCCTATCTTCCTACTGCAACAGGTAGTCACCAGGCTACAAACATCACAAAAACCATCGTAAAAGCGTGGTCTTAGTTAAAAAAAAAAAAAAAAAAAAAAAAAAAAAAAAAAAAAAATGGATTCACTCCCCGGTATTACCAGCTACCGGGCCAGTGTTCAGTTACCCCCGTTCACACGTTACCCTCACCCTTATAATGTAACAATAGTTCAGAAAAAATGGAACTACCATTCTCACTCCCGGTACTCACTACCTTAATACCATCTATTTTCGGGTCTTAGATTAAAAAAAAAATAGTCATTTTGTTCTCAGCTCTCTTCAAGTGAATAACAGTGCAGCTTTATTGAACAATGCATTTTAGTTGCAGTGCGGCAAGGTGTTTTATGTGAAGAAATAGTGTAGTGCTGAGTTTATGTAAAAATCAGTGCAGTGCCGTGTTTTTGTGAACTTCAGTGATCGTGAGTTCTTGCACTGTGCAATAAGAAGAACAGTGAAGCTGTCAGTGCAGACTGTGAGTAGAGTAATAGTTAAGAATAATTTACTAAGTGTGTTGTGCATTGTCTAATAAATTGCATTGCTAATTGATAAAAACTCTAAATCTTGTGTGTTTAGTTTTGCAATCTAAAAGAACTCTAATAAACAATGTTTATTATTTTTGTAATAAACGTAACAATATAATTATACTAGCTAAGGTAACTGGCTTCGCTCGGGAAATGATTAGAGGCATAATGTGACGGTATTTTCTTTGGCAGGGCTTTACTTTGCACAATATGTATACATTTTCTCGTCTCAGTTTTTAGAGTTTCCTGGGCATGCAGCTTTTTTTTTACAACATAGGCTATATAATGCAGAATAATATTTGTTTTAATTATTAGTTATTATAAACTAAGTAATATTCACAATTTTTATTCCAAAAAAAGATCGATACATTTACAAAATACTACTTTTTTTTATTATATGAATAATTCTTACCAAATAACGCGATGTCCTTCGGAGAACTCTTCAAACTAAATGGACCAGTCCAATCTACCCTCCTAAAAGAATAATTATAAATTGTTTAATTTTAATCTGCAATACAAATTTATTATTTATTGTTCACTTAGTGCTACAAAGGCTAATTAGGACGAGTTATCTACAGGTCACTATCCATTTCAAGCCAGGGCGGGACTAAGAGTTTTAATTAATGTATTTGTCACTAAATAAATTCATATTGCCCAGTTCAGAATCGAGCTCAAGGCTCTAGGTTTACGAAATGAGATTTAGACCTACCTTAACTAACATAAGCCCCCTGGAATAAAAATATAATAAAATTATATGCTATGCTATTTTTTAACATTCACTTTTTACTCCAAAGCCTAATTGGAACGGCCTATTTACAGGTTACCATCCTTTTCTTGCGAGGGTGGGACTAGGGTTTTAGCAGATTTCCCTTAAGGGAAATCAGCTATTGAGGTCGTACTCATGACGCGAGTTTCGAAAAATTTCTTCAAATGTCCATCGATCCTACCCAGGAGATGACGAAAATGAGTTCCGTTCAAAATTATATATATATATATATATATATATATATATATATATATATATATATATATATATATATATATATATATATATATATATATATTTGTCTGTTAACGCTCTAGCGGTCGCAATTTTCATTTGATCGTTACCAAACTCGATATTTAAACGTTTTATGCAAAAATAAAGATCAAGTTCGTTAATGGCTGAAATCGGACTAGTGGGAGGGGGGGTTTAGAGGGGAGGATTTTCGAAAATTCGAAATATCTCCGTTACTATACGTCGGATCGAAAAATTATATAGAATCAATCGTATTGCAAATTAAATTTACTATAAATAATGTTATGTACATTTATTCTGTATCTGTAATATTAACCGAATATTTGCATTTTTCTGTTTTCAGCTTCTGAGATGAGATCGGCTAACTTCGGGTCTAGTCGTGAGTTTCCGTCAAGAGCTAGTTCTGGCCGTTCCCGTAACTGTTTGACTCTCTATTCTGAAATTTCTCTATTGTAAAACTTCACGTGGGAAATCTGCTTAGTTTACGCAGCCCCTGCGTGACGGACTTTTTTTTAATGAGTTCGTAAATAAATAAATTCCTTTTGCCAAGGTGAGAATCGAAGTCAAGACTCCAGATTTACCTTAACTAACATATCAAATCTAAGCCCCCTAGAATAAAAATATAACAAAATATTTTGTTTCGAAGGCTGATTGGGATGGGCTACACTCCTGGGTGGGGGGGGGTGCCATTCTTTTCTATCCAGGAAAGGGACTAAAGTTATTATCTAATGAGTTCGCGGCTAAATAAATTCCTATTGCCCAGGTGAAGACCGAACTCATGACTAGGTTTACTATGTGAGATTAAGACCAACGCCTTAAATCACATTATAGATAAAATCATAATACAATACGTAATGGTGCATTACGTAGTGTATGATGAATGAAAATCCATACACAACTAAAAAGGAAGTTATCTTCTTTTATCTAATTTCATTTTTGCCAACATAAAAAGAGCCGACACGAAAAGTTTGCTATTCCTACTTGTGTTATGTTATTGTTCATTAACGTCGACATTATGCTATAAAGTTAACGGATACGGGTTGTCTGTAAGTTACCACACTTTTCAAACCGGGTGGGAGTAAGGATTTTATTTAATGAGATCGTCGCTAAATAAATTCCTCATACACAGGTGAGAATCAAACTGACGACTCTAGACTAAGTGCGATTAAGTGCAACACTTTTACTCACGTGGCATCAAAATAAAACTAAATTTCCAAAAGCGAATCATATGTTGGTACCCTCAGGCTAGTTTAGTTACTTTCTAGTAGATCTATGCCTATATGTTGAGAGTTCCTCAGTAACATCGTTTAAAATTATATTTTTTTAATTATCAGACATTAAGTGTTAAAAATAAAAAACTTCTAACTCATTTTATTAAATAAAATTTCCTGGCTAGAAAAAATTGAGCCTTGTACATAATTTGTACACGCGGGTATAAGAAGGGTGTCAATTTAAACAGGTGAAAAGCATCGAACATTCTGTTTGGAAGTTTAATATTACTTTAATAATAACTTTAATTTAGTGTCACTACTACATTACCTGTAAAATATGGAGCATTGGCTGATCAACTGTACTGTTATGTAACCAACCAACAAGCCAGAAACAAACAACAGGCGAGGATGGCTTGCAATATATCGAAACAATGCTAGCATTAACTTGGTAGTACGCACCAACTGGCTCAGGATGTGAAGAAACCGCATAGGCATCAACTGTCTGAAGTGAACTAGGAATCTATATTTCATCCAAGTCTTTAATGAATCAAGGAATGAAACATATATTGTCAAATTACGTCTGAAACAGCTGTAAATGTTGATTAAAATTATATTACTTCCCCCCCCCCTCCACTTTATGCAATTAAGGCTATTAGAGTCAGACTATCCTAGCCACGGTGGAACTAAGGATTTTATTTACGGCGTTAGTCAGTAAATAAATTCCAATGCCCATATGATAATCGAGCTCATGACAAACGTTTTCCACGAAAATTAAAAACTCCGTCACGCATGGGCTGCGTTAACTAAGCAGATTTCCCTCGTGCGCCTCGCATTTGCATTTATCTCAAAACTTAAAAGTTCAATGAGAACAATATTTGGTATTTAAGCTTCAAATAAAGTGCTTCATACCATAATAGAATATTGTTAATATGAGATGAGTAGGAGTGGGGCTTTACTGAAGACCGAAAACTAAAAAAATGCAAATATCTCAGTTATTAATCAAGATAGTGAAAAGTAGTACATAACAACATATATAGAGCATTACACATGCAATAAAATTGGCTTTATACAATTTTTCAATCTGACGCATAATAACGGAGGCATTAAGGATTTTCGAAATTCATCCCCTCTAAACCCCCCCCCCCCTGGTCCGATTTCAGCCGTTAACGAACTTGATCTTTCTTTTTGTATAAAACGATTATATATCAAGTTTGGTAATGATAAGACAAAAATTGCGACCAATAGAGCGGTAACAGATAAATAAATAAATAAATATATATATATATATATATATATATATATATATATATATATATATATATATATATATATATATATACAGTTTTGAACAGACCTCATTTTCTTCATCTCCTGGGTAGGATTGATGGACATTTAAAGAAACATTTCAAAAATCGCGCCATGAGTATGACCTCAATAGCTGATTTCCCTAGGGAAATCTGCTAAAACCAAGGCTCTTAACTCACTAGCTAACTGGTGCCCCTGATTGATTACAATGAACTGTTTAGGGTAATCAGGTTGCTTTATCTATAGGCTACCAACCATCCTTTCCTAGCCAGGGTGTGGACTAAACATTTATTCAGTCAGTTCACCATACCCATCAGACTCATGACAGTAGGAGTAGCAAGTGTATTAAGATCAACGCCTCAACTAACCTGAGCCTCCAAAAAAACATATTTTTTTTTTTTGAGCTTCATGCATTCGCTATTTATTAAGATCCTCTTTATACTAAAATGCCTTAACAGGGTGGGTTATATAAAGGCTACCATCCTCTTCTAGCCAGAGTGGGAATAAGGATGTTATTTCAACGAGTTTCTTTGTTAAATGCATGCAAACTCATGAGTGTAGATTGACCAATTAATTCTTCCAACTGAAATTTACTGCTTGATTAAATTCAGTTACACAACAGCTTTAATAGTAATAATTAATGTAAACATCTTATACAGTCCCCATAACACTAATAGTGGCTACAATCAAAAGTGATCTAAAAGGGCTATTAACGTCTGTAGTTGTTGGAGCCAGGAAATATATACACTTCAAGCAAATAGAGGAGGAGCTATAAACCAGTCGTAATGTGCTAGAGGACTATGCAATCAGTGCCAAGTTCAAACCCCAGCATTACATTCTAATATACAATTAGCAGTGGTAGGAGGAGGACCCCAGCCTCTGAAGAATCTAGACTTATTGAACTCGTAATGTTTTGGATAACCCACCCACAGGAGAATTGCTTCCCTTGCAAAATCATCCACCAATTATGGTCACCATCTGTCAATGGAGACATGCTCTCCCATGCCAAAACTTAAACCATAGCTCTTTCACACAATTTTTTTTTATTGTAGGTTTATACATAAATAGTTTTTAATGGACCTCATTTTCATCATTACTTGGATAGGATCAATGGACATTTGAAGAAACTTTATGAAACTCATGTCCTGAGTACAACCTCAATATTTCCAATATAAATAAAAGAAAATCCATCATGCAGGGGCTGAAATTTTACAATGGAAAATCAATATATTTTTATACTTAACAACACTGTTATTATTAAGTGAACAATAACAAATGACAATGAGAAATTGTTCAGTTAATTTACATTTTAATAATCTCCAAAACAGAAAGGATCTGAAACAAACAGGTCAGCTACCTCTCAGAGCTGGAAAAGAAATATTCTTGACCGGAAAGAAAGCAATTACTGAAATATATTTGAATATAACATATTCATTTTATGAAAACTATTTACTATATCTAGTGATCAAATATAGTAAATCATTATATATAGTAATTTATATAATCAATCACTCTAATCCAAGAACAATAGAAGGAGTGGGGGGAGGGGGGAGTCATCAGAACGTATTTGCATCTATCTCATCTAGAAATGATTTGTTGAATGCAATATTTAGTATTTCAGCGCTTGAAATAAGACGGTTCATGATATGTTGGCTTATTCATAATGTGCGATAACAAAGGGATTATTGAAGGCAAAAGATTAAAAACTAGAAATACCTCTTTAATATTTGAGAAAGATAAAGAATGGATATAGCAACATTTATAAGTAATTTAATTTGCAAGAAGATTAGTTATGTACAATTTTTTTTTATTTAACTTATAGTAACAAAGATATTTCAAAATCCCCCCCCCCTCCATCTGGTCAGATTTCTGGCATTAATGATCTAGATCTTTCCTTTTCATAAAAAGATTAAATATCGAGTCTTGTAACGATCAAACAAAAAATGCGACCCCTAAAGTATTAACAGACAAATACGTACATAAATATATGTATATGTATAATTTTGAACGGGCTTCATTTTCGTCATCTCTTGGGTGGGATTGGCAGACATTTGAGGATATTTTTCAAAATTCGTGACATATAAATTCACAAAGGTAAATGAATGAAGTGAGTGTGGGTTGAACTTTTGTCAAACCTACATGAAAAAATTCCAGCACCATACCAAATATAGACAGGAATTAAATAACTCATATTATGAATTAAAATTTCTTTGAATATTGCTTTTATTTTTACCAAAGACATTATAAATACATTTATTCATGGCATAAAATAATTCATTAAAAATAATAATAAATAAAACAAACTTCTTCTCAGAACTACATTCACTATAAAGTATGACTAGTTACTTAAAAAATATAAATTCTTCTCTAATTAAAAAAAAAATTATAAAATGATATCATTCACTACGTAATATACACAATTATAAATAGTAAAGTTTAGTGTCAATAGGCTTTGACTTAAATATTTGGGTACATTTTGCTGTGATTACTCCCACATGGTATTATGTCTGAGCCCTCATTAACATCACTACCTCTAAAATAATTAGATAAAGTGCATTATTGATTCACTCAATACACTCCATCATTAAAAACCATTTATCCCAAGAATTCCATGACCAATTCTTATAAGCTATGAAATAAAATAAAAAAAAACTTCAAGAACTTTGATATGAACTAATTTGAAAGCCGAATTTGAATAATGCCCAATATATTTTCCTGACAAAAAAATGGCTATAAAAAGTTATTTTTTTTTAATGAAATGAGCATACAAAAATAAACTTTCATTTATTTATATATAATATATACATTATGAAGCTTAGCTTCATAAAATCAATATTAATGTACAAATTATTTTGTTAATAAGAAGTATATTTTGTAAACATAGCAGAGCATTTTTCCCTTATCTTCAGCGAATATGATGGATTATGTAACAGGCAATTCATAAAAATCATACTACAGACAAATCCAAAATAAATAAAAAAAAATAAAACACATATAGTAATTAACAGTCAAATGTGAGATGATACGTATTATTTTGAACAATTATTTTCTTAATCATGAAGTATTATTACTTTTTACAAAAATGTAATAATTGCAAATAATAAAAGATAAATTATTTTTGACAAAATTACATGAGATAAGATATCAATTTAAACCTCTAAAGAAACAAGTATAAGAATATAATTGAACACATTAAAAACAAAAGGTTTAATGAGTACAACATTTTGAATTATAAATTGTTAGATTGGCAGTCAGATTAATAAAATCTACGTTAATTAGTAGCATAATAAGAAATATCTTTGGCAATATTAGGAATTTGTTTTAAAGGGAATCAATTAAAAAACTACTGATATTATATCAGCCATGGTCCTTAATATATATATGAACGAACTTTTAGATTTTACAAAAACAGATTCTGAATAACATTAAATCATGGTTCAATCGTGTAAATTAGCATTTATTAAAGGTCTCTGTCACAAAAGTTAAATTATAAAATTTACAGAACAATATAATATTTAAAACAAATTGTAAATCTTATTTTCTAACAAAGATGGAAAAAAAAAACATTCATTAAATTTATACTTTCACAATGAAAATATTTACAAAATACCTCCTAGAACAACCAACAGACTAATTGGTCTTTTATACAAATATAAGTCGATACTCCTATTTACGCTAATAACACACTTTCAGAGAAATTTCTTGAATAATAATACAGGGTGGATCAAAGATCATTATTCTATAATAAGAATTTATTTTAAATCTGACTATATGGTAAGAGAATAGGATTAATTAAAGACTTAACATTGCAGAAATAGTCAAATTTTTGGTTCAATAAGGCTTCCTCTGATCGCACAACCCAACTTTTATCAGTAATAAAATTTTACCTGGGCTCTAGGTAAGCCTGGCACATCTAATCAAATCAAATCCTACCTAAACGTGCGTTCACAACTAGCAGATAGAAAAGTTATTTTTTTTTATTGGGTTTCTGTGCAAAGGAAATTATTTAATGGCGAAATTCATTAAATAACATCCTAAAATCCCACCCTGGCTAGAAAAGGGTGGTAACCTGCAGATAACCCGTCACAATTAGCCTGAGTTGCAAAAAGTGGACATTAATAAATAATAATAATAAATATTCACAGCATTCATACCCTCCCTACCCCATGATAAAGTCATGTTATGTATTAGAATTTGATTTGATGACATGATTCTCGGAAGGTTTGGAATATATATATATATATATATATATATATATATATAGTATATTGGGCATGATGTTCATCCAAAGGAGGTAAACCATTAACCCTGTGCCTATAATCCTATATTCAGATTAAATATAATTTCATTTGAATAAAAAACTAGTACTGGATACCAAAAAATTACATTCAGTTTCGTGGTTATTTAGTTTAGTTCTATAAATTAACTTGATGGTTCTGAATAAATAAATATATATATGTTAAATAATGACTTTTGAATCACTTTGTATTATTATGAATGAAATGATATGTACTACAGGTGCAGATAATAAAAATTAAAAACGCACTATTCTTGACTAGGTATCTTATATAAAAAAAACAAAAAAAAAAAAAAAATTTGATCTTCAAAATTATGAATAGTATAAAAAGAAAAATTGTTTTCTACACTAAACAAAAGAATACATTTTTTTTAAAAAAAGAAAAAGAAAACTAGGGGAGTGTGTTAGGTTTTAATAAGTGCTGTATTGGAAATCACAGCCACAGCATAAACACTAATGGATTTTATTAGCTCTAATTAATGAGCACTAATTGTCATGAATTGCTGAATGAAGCGGGCAGGTATTTAGCTATAAAATACAATGAAAAGGTAAACTATGCATATAACTGGCAAGACCAAAATAAACTAAATACCTTACTTAAACAAACAAAAAAAAAAATTCTTTGGCACAGGTTCTTTTCTATATTGTTAAAAGCTTTCTTAGATGATGTTGTTTTAAGTCAGTAGAGCTTTTATAAAAAAAATTCTCTTAATTAGGAACTGAAGAGAATTGTCTTTCTAATGAATTACACGCAATATGAAATAAAAAGAGCTAAACACAATTTCATAATATAATAAGCTCTCCAATACAAAATCTCAAACTAATAACTTAGCTGGTCTATTTCCTTTTTTATTTTGTTACCTTAGAGAGAGTTGCTCAATTGACAAATTTAGAACAACAGCTAAAACTACTCATAAGCCTTGTGTAAGTAGCATTCAAGAAAGTTTTTACAAATCCAGAGAAACAGAGACTCTATTTTTAAGTAATTTAATCTCATGTCAAAAGAAATTCTGGATGAGCCACAAATGCACTAATAATGAAAATTGTAACAAAAATCAAACTGATAACATGTATAACTTATTCAATATTAACACAATGTCCAACAAGAACTGCGCCACCAGTATGTATATGCATTTTTTTTAAAAAATGCACATATTAATTTTATATTATAACATTTTTTTATAGTGCACCATTTCGGTTTTTTTGATTCTTTGTATAAGCATACAAAATAGTTCTAGAGAACTTACTGGGATTAACGCCATGTATGGAATTAATAGGAAAACAAACATAACATTGTTTTTTTAAAGGTACATTAGGTTTGATACCAGAAACGGTGTTTGTATTAAATACACTTCATTTTTTAAATAAGCTTCTATTCTATAAAGCACAACAGACAGCAAATATGTCTGATTTTAACTCAGGAAAATGACAAAAAAAGTGGGGAAGTAAAAGATCAATAAAACAAAATATAATGATTTCAAAATAAAATTATAAAAGATTAGAATAAATTGAATAAAAACTACTCTAAATGTTGTTCTTTGAATAAATAATAGTCACGGTAAATATTCTCAGAGGAAGGTGTTGACAAATTTCATAAATACAATTCCCCCTACTCCTAGTATGCTAGGGACCTAGAATACTGAAAGCCATGCTCATTTTTTTGTAGCAGTATGCATTTTTATCGTTAGCACGTAAAATGTTCATGATGTAGTTTTCTTAGAACATAATATTCATGAGGTAGAAAATTCTTTACTTAGTGCAGTCATTCATAGAAACGTAGAAATAAAATTAATATTTAAGGAAGACTTGGAAACATAATTTAAAAAAACAATCCAAAAACTTAAAATGTTGGAAATTTACAAAAGATGGTAGATTTACAAAAATATGTAAAGTTATATGAGAATAGATTTATGAAACTTTGAATGATTCAAGGCGTTAAAACAAATTCTCCCATATACTCAGAAGAAACAATGGAATCATTACAATAAAAAAATTAAATGGGAAGAAGCAATGACAAAATAAATAAAACAACTAGAAAGTAAAATACTAGGTTTTCATTGAGCCAGACACTTATCAATGAAGTTTCCCAAATACACAGGCATTGATTAGCTTTCTTTTTTAAATTACAGCAAAGTTAATACTTTACTGTCGGTAATCATTTACTCAGGCTATTGTCCTCTCAACTTTTAAGCTCTGGTGGTATCAACATTTTGAAAAATAAAAACCTGATATTAAAAGTTATTTTAAGATTCAATAAAAATTAATTATAATAATTTAACTAATAAAAAAGTTAATTTTTCTCTAAAAAGTAAGGAACCAATTATTTACAAACTATGTAAGTCTTAATTACTTTGATATCTGTACCATTCTATTATCTATCCAATTCTACTAATTGAATAAAATTAAGAATTAATATAACATCATCCAAAAAGTAAAAGATTATGAGCTGTAGGCAAGAACTCAATTTTTATCAAAACCCTCATTGTGGACGAATGCTAGTTTAGTTTAAACCTGGAAAGGTAAATAGTAATGAAATAATATAAAATGAAGTTTTGTCTAACACGGTTAAAGACAATCAATAGCAACATTATAAATGGGAAAATCAGAAGAATTATCATCTGAATAATAAAGGTAATAACAGTTAAGAAAAAAGAGGTAATCTATTTACCTCTAGTTAGACAAACTAATTTTCCTGCGATCAGTATATCATTTATACAAATAATATCAATTTCTAGAGCGTTGTTTACAATTTATATACAAGCAACATCAATGTTTTCAAGATTTTGAATAAAATGGTTGGGCAATACAGTGCCTGCATTATTGCCCAGTAATGTGCTGGCAAAGTAGTATACAAATATTTCTCTGCCGTAGAATCGAGAAAAATTGTCAGCAAACATAAAATTTTTGTTGCTCATGAGTAAGCGGGTTAGAAACTTAATCAACCCCAATTTCATAAGCTAATTCAAATATCCACCAAAGTTTAGGTTTATAAAATTCCCTGAGCCAGCTGTTGATAATCCACCGAAGAACTTCCTTCAATCTTCAAATCACAAAGACAGCAATCAATCAAAGCTTCATGTCGTTTAACAACTTCGTATAAAATGAGAATTCACAATGGGAATCAAACATTGTCAAAAATCTTTTGTTTTTCTGTTTCACTGCTACTCTCCATGACAATATTTCCTTTTACTTCCTATAACAAGAGCAAATATATATTATATATGAAGAAATAAGTAAATATTGGGTTCACATGTAACATAATAAAATACGAGGGTCGTCCAGAAAATAAGTTCCGATTTGGTCTGTAGGGCGTAGGAGTGGTTTTTGCCAAATCCGGCAACACCGCTCGAAAGAGGAGAGGTGGGGGAATAGAATGAGAGGTGGGGGAATAGTATGAGAGGTGGGGGACCTCAGTCGGTCAATTACCAACGTCAGGGCAGGTAGTTGAAATGGAGCCCTCCATGTCACGTCCCGCCACCTCGATCCCTGTTCCCTCTCGAGTTGTTTTGCGCAGAGTGATTCAATTTCTTTATGCACAGGGTTTCAAATCAGTTCAGATTCACGAACAGCTCAATTCTGTTTATGGAGAAGGTGTAATGAGTGAGTCAATGGTGAGGAGATAGGTACGTGAATTTAAGGTGGGAGGACATTCACTTGAGGATGAAAGTGGGAGAGGCAGACCCTTAGTAAATTGAATCACTCTGCGCAAAACAACTCGAGAGGGAAGGGGGATCGAGGTGGCGGGACGTGACATGGAGGGCTCCATTTCAACTACCTGCCCTGACGTTGGTAATTGACCGACTGAGGTCCCCCACCTCTCCTCTTTCGAGCGGTGTTGCCGGATTTGGCAAAAACCACTCCTACCGCCCTACAGACCAAAACGGAACTTATTTTCTGGACGACCCTCGTATATATATATATATATATATATATATATATATATATATATATATATATAATAATGAAATAAACTTTCCAAATATTAGAGAAAATTCCTCATGTTTGAATATATCTAAAGGATGTCTTTCAGCTTCGTCAAGAAAAAATCCATTATGCAAGGGCTGCGTAAACTAAGCAGATTTCCGATCTGCTGGTATAATACACTTGTGATCTTATCTCATCACATATTCTCTATGTAAATAACCGATTAGTAGCAGGGAGGCAGGAGAGGAGGGAGGAGGTTACTGAAGGCAGAATTCAAGAAAGTACAAATAACTCTCTCAAAGGTGTCAAGCACCTGGAACTAACTAAGAGGAAAGGGCTAGAAGAAGGATGCGAATGCGTTGTCAAAAATTTGCAATGCAAGTGACAAAACGGCAATAACAAATGCTGGGCCAGAAGGACAGAGAGTGTTCCACAGAGAACACTGGTTAAAGAATCACAAGGGATGAACTTTTTATTTTTGTTTTTTTCAATTTACACTAAAAGGGGAGAACAAGCTAGCCATCATGGTTTAATTTACCATAAAATATAATGTGATATTTAGTCTTGAATTATTGATATGCAAAATATCGATTTTCTCTTTTTGTTATCAAGATATAAAAGAAAACCTATGAATCTTTCTTTGACATTTCTTAAATATTAATTAGTATTGAACACTTCTTAACATCAGAATTCTACCAAAAACTGTACATATGTGATATACATCAAAGCGTATACTTTGAAAATAGCATAGTCTATAGTGTTTGAAACAAACAAAAAACAAATATGAATTCCTTAAAAGAATCGAATAGTGGGATTTGATTTAACTAATACTTGTGTTATTTGTTATAGATAAATAACATAGTCACTAACAACTCCTTACAATCTGATAGAGGTTTTATTAAAAACAAAGTGATCAAAGGAAACAAATACAAAAATATAATTCAGGAACTATACCTTGGAAGACGATCGGTAGACATGAGAAATTCCGTAAGGACGAAGATGATATAGCAAGTATTCCATTACATACATCATATTTGGAGGTACGTAGTGGAATGATATAGCTGTGTCTGAACAGCACTCAAATCCCTAAAAATGGAAATTTATGATAAAAATAATCACTATCATTATTAATATTTGAACCATTTATACCATAAAATTACTATTTTTATTTGTGACAATTTACATTATTATGTTGTAGGATTTGCTGCTAGATTCAGAAAACATTTTGAAAACTTTAAAGAGGTGTCAATTACTTATAACTAGGTGCTCAAGTAGTTGAAGGTCTTTGAAGTGTAATCTGCAGAGAAGATTTTATGATTCTGGACCCTAGACCTGGATCTCCCTTCAGCTACCTCCGCCTGAAGTGTCTCTCTTTCTAGCTCCACTCAGAGTACCATCTCAACATATTAATGAGCAGCCTAGCAACCTCCATTTTCTTATGTCTTAACATCTCCCTTCCAGAACAATCTTCCCTTCATAATAGCACAGATATCAAGGCCACTATACAGACCAATCACTTTGGCACTGCTTGTGTTTTCCAAACTCTTTAAGCCTAGATCTTGCACTGCTCATACAAATACATCCACAGTACTAATCAATGCTGTAATAATTCAAATAGTAATTAGTAAATTGTCAACATATGCCAAATGCTGAGTGAACCCAGTTGTTCACAGGGTTTGTCCTTATTCTCCCGTTTGCTACTCAGAATGAGGTTAAAGAGTATAGGTGATAATGAGGCACCTTTCCTTAATCCCACGATAAGCTCAAAGGCTTCAGATACACCAACTCCTACTTGAAATCTACTAAAAGCTCATTCCAAAATCTTTCTCATCACTCAAAAAACTTGCTAGATTTACTCACTCATGGGAATGCTCCCAGTAAATTCAGCTCTGGAAGTGAATTAAGAGGTGAAGCAAACAACATCATATTCCTTTCCAAACAGTTTTTTATTTGTTGATCTATAACACTGTATGTGCGTAGTAGTGTTTGTTGATGGTGTATGAATCACTAATGCTCACTAAAAACTGCACTGCACTGAACACAATGATTTCCAATTAACAAAACTCAAACTGCCGGGCAAGCAGGGTGACTTTATATACCTCAGTGACGGTTCTAGATTCTCGACATGGCGTCAATGCCTTTATTTCCTTTGTACTTCTTAAATAATATACATAATTTTCAAGTAGCAGTAAAATCCCTCAAGTAGACCAATGGATGCATATTTCGCAACAATATATTGTATTTTTATAGACGCAACAAATTAAATTCATAGTTCACATTCTAGTAAATTTGGTCTGTTCAGGAAAATATCATAGAGATTCTCAAGTATAATGTACGGGGTGTGGCTATTAAATAACAAGACTGACGCTATAAAACATTTTATTTTTATTTCATACATTTTTACTTATTATCACCTTCAATATACACCCCTCCTTTATCCCTACAACGCTCCATGCGAACCTTCCATTGTTCGAAACAGTGCTGGAAGTCTTTTTCTGTCAGCTCCTTCAGGACGCGTGCCGCTTTCTCTTTCACAGCTTCAACAGACTCAAATCTTGTTCCTTTTAATGCACATTTCACCTTAGGAAACAGATAGAAGTCGCACGGCGCAAGATCTGGCGAATAAGGCGGATGGTCTAACACTAGGATGCTGAATTTGGCTAGAAACCTCTTAACAGACAATGCGGAATGAGCCGGCGCATTGTCTTGGTGGAGAACCCATGACGTCCTTCCACAATTCATGTCGTTTTTTCCTTATTCTTTCGCGGAGTTCAGCAAGAACGTGAAGGTAGTAATGTTGATTAATCGTTTGACCTTCAGGAACCCAGTGAAGGTTCACAATCCCGTGAATATCAAAAAAAAAACAATCAACATTGCTTTGAATTTTGATTTGCTCATTCGAGCTTTTTTGGTTCTCGGTGAAGATGGGCTCTTCCAGTGCATGGATTGGCGCTTTGTTTCAGGATTATACATAAAAAACCATGATTTGTCACATGTTATTATCCTTTCCAGTAAGTTTGGGTCATTTTCAATGGCATTCAAAGTGTCAGTACAAACATTTTTGCGAGCTTCCAGTTGTTCAAATGTGAGAATTTTAGGCACCATTTTGGCACAAACTTTTTGCATGTTAAAATTGTAATGTAATATTTGTCGTACGGATTCTTTTTCAATTCGTACAGTTTCAGCAATCGCACGAATACTTAACCGACGGTCAGATCGAATCAGATTACCGATTTTTTCGATATTGTCATCCGTTTTCGACGTGGAAGGGCGACACGGGCGTGAATCATCTTGAACGTCTTCTCGGCCATCTTGAAAACTCTTAAACCACTAAAAAACACTTGCACGTGATTAACATTCATTGCCATACACTTCTTTCAATAAATTATAAGTTTCAGTAGCGGTTTTTCCAAGTTTCACACAAAATTTCACAACAATTCGTTGCTCTACTGTTACACTTAACATTTTTCCAGCGAAACAAAAAAACAACTCTAATGCGAACGAAGGCTACGGCTGTACTGATTTGTATACAGAAGCGAGAGGCACTATATTCGAAAGAGGAAGCTTCACAATAACAGCTGTTAGTTGCTGGCGTTTGACGCATGCGCACTTCTTCTGTAGCAGCGTCAGTCTCGATATTTAATAGCCACACCCCGTATAAGAGTATGGTAATGCTGAGAAGATAAATGAGAAAAGATAATTTTTATCAACAATGGAAAATGTGAAATTTCTAATGGCTTGTATTAACTACCACATAGAAGTAAATAAAAATAAAGGGAAAGAGAGAGATTAAAGTGGCATACCTCAGGATTTGGATAGTATATAAACTTCCAGTACCAGAAGTTAGGATCAGAATGACCAGGAATAAGATGGTGTTCGGGAATAAACGGGAAGAACCTTCCTCTTCCAAGAGAATCCCTGGAATCCATAGCTTTGACGCCAACCTTCTCTAAGCACTTTCCTGAATATTAAATAACATTATGTCAAAACAGAAACATAGTGGATAAACATACATTGATTAAGAATATAAATTATTACAAACCTATTTCCACATCTTCAGAACCACCTCCATCCTGCCTGCAATTGTTTTTGTTTGGCAAGCCTTCTTCAACCAGTCGCCTCACCGATTCTCTGCTTAACACATAACCTGTACAAAACAATTTCCAAATTTATATGAGGAAACATTAAAATTATAGTAGTTCCAATTAGACCATGGGAAATTTAATAGTCTCCCAATAAAAAGTTATGAATGATATCAGAAGCCAATTAGTATAACTGGAATTATTTTGTTACAGAATCCAATATAACTTCCATTCTTCCTTTCTTTGAATAGATGATATAATCAGAAGAGTCAATATAAAGACCTTATACCTTCACAATGTTTACTTAAAGATATAGAGCACTATCAAAGCAATCACCCCTATCAGTGCCTGGTAATCATAAACATTTAGTTAAAATAAGAATGCCTGGCAACTCTACATGGAATCCTTGGTTTAACCAGTTGTCAATGAGAGCTAGGCATGGAGGCATGGTAATGAGATTATTTATTTAAATGAAACAAACTGCTTTCATTTCTTCCATAAAATTGAAGTTTACTTTATTTAATCAAAGGTAACCCACAGTTTGCTTACAAGTTGCCATTCTTTTTGAGCCAAGCCAGAGCTAAAGGCTTATTGTGTTAATTTGTCAGCATATACTTTCCTATTGTGCAGGAATAGAAACCTATGAATTGAAGATTAGAAAGAGGGCTAAAGCCTACAATTTAACACGCATGGAAGAAAAATACATCCACATGTAGGAAAGTTTCCACTGATTCCTGCAAGGCTGCACTTTGCCTGCTGTAAAGGCTGAGTCCTTGTTATCACAATTTGACATCACTTGTTTTGGGAAAAATAAGTTTTTCTTCAGTGTTTTAATCCTACCAATATCAACACTGGCTTAAATCTTTCCCTTCTGTATCTTAATAGTCATGGAGAACAAGATGATTCATTTCCGTTGCTCAATGCTTTTTTATTTCCACGAAGGCAAGAAAGCACCCTAAGGCACAACTACAATATATACCATATAAGGGGGGGGGCAATGAAATAAGTGAATGGATAGTATGTGAGTGAAATGTGGAATTCAGGCAGAGAGAATTGGTTGCTAAAGATCGTGAGCGCTCATGTAGGCCAGTTGAAGTTGTCGATGACCATTTCAAGGCGCTTACTTCTGTAAACCACCAGATTACAACCACTCGGGAAATAGTAGAGAGGCTGGAAGTATCAAATGCAACCATCCATGGACATTTGGACTTGGCTTTATTAGTCATCTTTCTGGTTGAGTGCCGCATGAACTGGATAAAGTGAGAAATTTAATAGACCATATATCCACATGCGATTTATTGCTCCATTATCAACACCATGATCCATTTTTTTGAGATATTTGGCAACTGGATACATAAAATGCATTGTTTACAATAATACTGAGCAAAAACAATCATGGGGTTATTACAGTGAGCCACCACCAACCACTTCAAAGGCCAATATCCATGCCCAAAAAATTATGCTCTGTTGCTGGTGGAATTAGAAGAGTGTTGTGTTCTATAACCTATTATGTAATAAAGAAACAATAAATTCTGATAAATACCAGGACAGAAACCAACCAGAGTTGGCAAATCTGAGAGACATTGTTTTCCACCATGATAATACCAGACTGCACATGTTTTTGGCCTCAAAGACTTTGGCTGGGAAATTTCACCTCAGCCTCTATATAGCCAGAATTCAGTCCCCTTGGACTATCTTTGATTCGTTCCCCAAAATTCCCTCAATGGTAAGAATTTTAATTCTCTAGATGACTACAAAAAGCACAATAAGTCTAGAATGTTTAATGAAAATGGAATTATGAAAAGATGGGAACTAATTATCAAACAAAATGGTAATTATATTGTAGACTAAAATTACAATGCTGTTTATATTTTACTTTATTATCCCAGAAAATTAACAGAAACATTTTGAACAGCCCAATATTAATTATATATTGTGAAGGATTAAACTCTCATTTTCCATCTTTAAATTCATAGGCAGTGAAAAAAAAACAACACATTCTCAGAGTTAGAAGCCTGAGAATTAAAAAAAATAAGCTTAGTTAAAAGAGGCTTTAAAATAAGTGATTCATGTAGAGAGTAAGAATAAAATAGTAAAAAAATGTTTTACTAATTGATAACAAATTTGTTTGTCATACAAGTACTGAAAATATCTTACCTGCTCCTCCACTCATGTAGCCCTGTTTAACATATGGCTTAAATCTGCATCCAAAGTAAATTGGTTCAGATGTATTGTATTCAGCCAGCAAATAACGCAGATTTTCTACTATAACGTAACTAAAAAGAGAAACATAACTAAGAATGAAATCAAGAAAAGAATTCTGTTACATTATATTGCAAAATTATGCTTTCAAAGATGTACACTTGACTCATATTTTTCTTTGTTTTATCAATTAGCTAATTTTAACATTAAACATAATGAACATTACAAACTCATGTTTTCCTAAGATTTGTTGTTGCAATAGAAATGTCATCCTATATATTCCAAACTGAATAGCATTGTTAAAATTTGAAAAACAAAACCTACGTGTCATCATCAGCTTTCATAAACCAGTCTGCTTTGTCCAGGTAGTTAGTATATACATAGGAAAAGGCGGCTTTTGTCTTAGCCCAAAGTTGGTTTCTTCCTTCTCCAACAGGAAGGCCAATACTACCCAATTCAGTATCTGCAAATAAACCAGACATTTAGAGCTACACAACTGTAAGATTTCATTTTCATTACGATATTCTAACTTGTTGACATGAAGGGGATTTGAAAAGAAAAGACCTAGTTAATATAAAATTTAATGAAGTAATGTTTGCCAGTGAAATGACGTATATAATTACATTACTCATTCTCATTTGGAAGCAGCTTATTCCCCTTATATGGGAGAGTATAAAGTACAACTAAAATTATTTTGTGCAACCATATTAAAATAAAAATATCAATTTAAACTGGTCAATTCTTAGCTCAGAATTTCTGCTTAATTAGGGTAACTACCAGATCAGAGAAAGTGAATGTTTTCTTTTGGAAAGACATCAAAACCATGAGTCAGACATTCTCTTATGTAAAAGTTAAAGTTTATAAATAAAAAAGCTTAACTCGAAAACTGTGTTTATAATTGTTCTTTTTCACATGTTCCAAAACACACTCAGTAGAGGGAAATATATGGCCAATAACTAAAATGTATGCTCCATTACTCAGTAAAGATAGCCGTTTGTCTGATTGGTCAATGTAAGTGGACTTTGAATTTGAATTGAACTACCAATTAATTAGCGATTTGTTTAAAAGGATTGATGATCTTGAAATAGAAATAAAGGTTTAATTGGTCCACCCACATTGCATCATAATGATTTCAATATAATTGTGAAACGAAATGTACAGTTCACAATTTCAAATTTATATAAGTTAGATAAATAATAATAAGTAATCAATATTTTTGAAAATCTAGTACAATAAATACCATTCACAGATGACATAAAAAGAAGAATATTGCAGCGCGAGCCCCATGTTGCCTTAACATGCCGAGCTTTCTTTTTATGATTGTCAGGTGAAGTCATAACCCAACAGAGTACGCGCACCTTTTCTGCCATCTCTGCAGCAACCAAATCTTCATCTAAACAGAATAATGCATTACAATTATTTTTTATTATTTTGCATATCTATTAACTTTGAATAGACAATTTAAAAATCATTAATTTACATAAAATTTGGTATTCAAAAAGCTAGGATATATACACTCATTACAAAGGATTTGGATAATTTGAATTTTAATTCTACAAAAACTTAGCTAGTTATATTCTAGCAGGAATGTAGCCAACAACCAATCATGTTTAGTGAAAAAAAAAAAAAAAAAAAAAAAAAAAAGAATCCAATCACATAAATTAAGCAGATTTCCCATGTGCTGATGTGGCATGCTGAGGTCATATGAAATTCTAATTTCTAATTCTCCCCCAATAAGAAGTCTATGTAAACATAATTTGAAATTTAAGTTGAGATAGTTAGTGAAAAATTGGTTTTCGTAAAAATCATGAGTAGGAGTGGGATCTAACTGAAAGCAAAAAAAAAAAAAAATGCAAATAACTTTATTAATATTCAACAGTGAAACTTTTTCAGGACAATAATTTATAAGATTACTTTGTTAATACAGTTCGATAATTGCAGTTTTTGATCTGACACATTATTTCAGAGATATGCATGATTATGTATTTTACTCTTTTTTTAAACCCTTAACTTTCTTCTTGGTTCAATTTCATTAGTTTTTCATGAATTGGTTAAATATTGGGAAGGGCATTGATTGATAAAACAAAAATTAAGGCCTTTAAAATGTAAAATGTTAATTTGTGATATCATATTGAACAGTTATCATGAATCTCACATAGGAAAGGACTAATAAAAAAGTTATGCTGAGTTTACCTTAGAATAAGACGGCTATCTTTCATGATATATTTATTGGCTCATTAAAAATATGAGATGAGTAGAACTAGGATTTTAATGAAGGTAAAAACAACAATACAAATAACTCACTCTCGCTTGAGCTCCTGGTAATTTTTTTTTCTCCTTTTATAGTCGCCTTAATATATTTGACATTTGGTAATTTACTTTGTTAAATGATAGGCAATATGATTAAAATTATACAATCCTTTTTTTTTTTTTTTTTTAAATAGCTAGTTAAAAATACTTTAGTGTAGCAAACACTTTAAAACCAAATATGAAGTAAAACTAAACATTATTAATATCCTCTGAGATGAACAGGAGTGGGGGTTATAAGGGAAGCCTGAATTTAAAAATAGCGGTATTTCGTTTTCTATTCGTTTTTCGGCAAATATGTACATAAGAAAAGTTGTTTATTTTGATATTTAGAGTAACTTTTGTTATATACACTTTTGCCGTATACGGAAATTAAATGAGTTATACGCTAAAAAACTTTAACGGGAATCAACAATTTTATTTGGTACCAAAGACTCAACCGAACTAAACAAAATTCCGTATGTGAATTAACACTAACTCCTTCATGATAATAAGCTGTACCATTATTTCTAGAGACGAGCAGGAGTGGGGGTTGTAAGGGAGGCCTGAAATTAAAAATAGCGATATTTCGTTTCCTATTGGTTTTTTGGCTATTATGAACATAACTGAAGCTGTTTATTTTGTTATATAAAGTAACGTTTGTACACACATTTGTACAATTTGTATTGTTATATAAAGTATAAACGAGATATACACTGAAAACTAGAACGGTAGTCGACAATTATTGTATAATTGTACAATTATTGTATTTGGCAATAACGATTGAACGGAACTTAACTCAACTTGGCATGTGAATTAGCATTATTTCTTAAACGATAATAAGCTTTATTCAATTTTTTAGGTTCAAACGGGAGGGGGGGGGGGTTATAAGAGAAGCCTAAAATAAAAATTCGCAGTATATTACATTTTCTAATTTGTTTTGAGTCACTGTTGGTCTTTGTAACGTTGTTTGTAACAAGGGAAAGGAAGTTTAATTCAAACATAGTTTGGCGGGCAGAATACTTTCTATGATTATGAATTATATATGTAAAAAAAAAAACTACATGCACAGGAGACGGGAATATAAAAATATTGTGGACAGTGAAGCCTTACATAACAAATAATTTTATTATTAACAAATCCACGGCAACGACAGGTTTACATCGGAAAATATTAAAATATTGTGAAAAGTAAAGGCTTGCCAAAAAAAATACCATCATCATTAAACCTCAAATGAATTCCCGAGCGAAGCCGGGTACCTTAGCTAGTATATATATATATATATATATATATATATATATATATATATATATATATATATATATATATACATACATCCAACAGGTTTACGTTTCTTACAATAGAGGAAGTGTTTATGTTTTAAAGTCAAAACTAAAGGAATTTCAAATGATTTAAGAAGTCTGTCTCATAGATAACAAATATTAAAATTCAATTTAACATTGAAAGTAATAGATTGGAAAAAAAAAAGATAGAGTTGGTATGACCAATATTAACTGATATAACATATAAAAAATGAACAATCGGTTTTTTGAGCTAATTTAGAGTTTCAAAAATAAATTTAGTCAATTTAAATAATAATTATTTTTAGCATTATTATTTGACCTACAACTTCCATTCAAGTTTGTATAAGCAGTAAATTTTGTGCTGAATTCAAATGGACATTCAGATTTAAAACCATGTGTGTAGTTTCAGGGCTATAGAAATTTGGAAAAAGATGAATTGGTTTCAAGTGGATGAAGGATATACTACATCCGGTCAAGTTCGGATCTGAAATTACGAAATGAGAGGTGGTACTTCTTAATAATATTGATCAACCAATAGTCAAAATCAATGAATGATCAATGAAAAAAATCAGTAATAATATTCATAAGGCTACTAAAAACCAGCAAATTATTAAAAATACTACCAAATAAAATGAAAGAAAAACAGATTTATAGCTAAACAGATTTGTAAAACGTAATACAAAAATTAAAATTGCTGAATTACAAAGGCCATTTAATCATTTAGTTGTAGATGAATATAATGAATCACATTTCTTAGATTTTAAATTAGAATTTTAATTCCTATTTAAAAAAAAAAAAAATATTTAAAAAAGTACCTCGATGATATTCTTCATTATGAGAATGCTGGTTTACTGTGCTTTGGAGGTCCACAATCATTTGTTCCATATGACTATGGTGATGAGCATCTCTTCTTACCGGTTCTTCCCTATAATGAGAAGTAAAAAAATAAATAATTTCTACTTTAAAAGTGCACATTGATATTTTACTAAATTGAGTAAATCCAAATTTTTGAATAAAAATATTCCAAACATAAATTTGTAAATCATAAAAAAAATTGTTGTTTCTTCAAAGAATTGAGAAATGCTATACAAATTAATTATATACCAAATAATTTGTAATATTAAACCGATCAGAAGTGTATGTGTGTCAATTAGCCTTGATTTACTACAAAATTTAAAAACCATATATATTCATAAGGAGAAATCAAGAAAGGAATATATATATATATATATATATATATATATATATATATATATATATATATATATATATATATATATATATATATACTAGCTAAGGTACCCGGCTTCGCTCGGGAAATCATTTAAGGCTGAATGATGATAGTATTTTTTTGGGCAAGGCTTCAATGTTTACAACTACACTTCCCGTCGGCGCGCATTGTTTTGCTGTGAGGGTCAGGCAGGCGACTTATAAATGAGAAATTTTATATTTGAAGAATAAATAAAAATGTGTTCCTAATCTATCCCTTGCCACTTTTTAACTCACCTTTTTGAATACTTCAAACCACAATCATGGATAGTATTTATTACAATTAAATATCGTCTATAATGAAACTTATTTCCTGTCAAAAACCAATCCGAGCACATATAGTTTAAGCATAGTTTAGCACGTAAGGTTATATTCATAATAGTAGATTTCAGTGGTAATCACTTCCCGTAATGCCCAGCATTTCACAGGAAATTAGTAAACTCAATTAACTCTATTAGCCTCCATCTATTTCCGCTCTCGCATTAGAGCTATCAACACTCTTCTCCTTAAATTATTAATTCAAAATATTATTGTAATAATTTATCTACCTGATGGAATTAAATAATAGTGTTACCCTAAAAATAATTTCAATTATATTCAAAAAGCTAGCGAGGGGAAGAGATCATAGCCGTCCCTGCAACCTAAGTAATACTTTAAACAATCATATCGAGTTTAAGAGCATTTTGTCTTTTGTCATAATGACATTAACGTTTAATTGTTATGATAGTACATATTTGTTTCAATAACATGAAGATATAGGAAATAAGATAGTACCTATATAACCAAAATCAAAGAGTTTGATTCCCTAGTACTTCCCCTATCACTCCTTGAGGAAATTCAGCACGATTTTTTTTTTAAATAATCCATTATACAAATTAAATAATGGAAATGCTCTTATAGTTTAAGTTTCTATTGGAAATAAATAACAAAGTTATTTTCTAGGGAAAATAAATAAATGAGGCGAAGGGGGAGGGGGATTTATAATCTCACTAATCCGAATCATACTTAGTACTAAATAATCGAAATAGATAAGGCTAAAACATAACATCATTTGTCATAATATGCCTATATTAAAAACACTTAAATAAGTACTAATAAAATCGTCGACTCCCGCTATAGATTTAGCTTATATCCCGTATTTACTTCATTTTACGACATAAGTGAATGAAACAAAAGTTGCTCTAAATAACAAAATAAACAACTTTTGTTATGTACACCTTTGCCGAAAAACAAATAGAAAATGAAATATCGTGAATTTTTACTTCAGGCCTCCATTATAACTCCCACTCCCGTTCGAATTTTTTAAATATTTATCGTAAAAATTTTAATATAGCTTATAATCATGGGAGAATTAATGCTAATTGACATACCGAGCTTTGTTAAGTTCGGTTCAATCGTTAGCGCCCAATAAAATAGTTGACTCCCGCTTTAGTAGATATCTCGTTTATACTTCGTTAAAATTCAAAAATGAATATTACAAAAGTTACTCTAAATAACATAATAAACAACTTTTGTTAGGTTCATATTTGCCGAAAAACAAACAGAAAACGAAATACCGCTATTTTAAATTCAGGCCTCCCTTACAACCCCCACTCCTGCCCGTCCCTAGAAATGTTAGTATGGCTTATTATAATGAAAGCGTTAGTGCTAATACACATGCCGAGTTTTATTCATTTCGGTTGGGTATTTCGTCTCAAATAAAATTGTTCACATTCGTTATAGGTTTTTGCGTATATCTCATTTATAATTCAGTATACGAAAAAAGTGTATATAACAAAAGTTACTCTAAATAACAAAATAAACAACTTTTGTTATGTTTATATTTGCCGAAAAACCAATAGGAATCGAAATATCGTTATTTTTAATTTCAGGATTCCCTTATAACCCCCACTCCTGTTCGTCTCAGAGGATATTAATATAGCCTAAAGTCTAAGTTGGGTTAGTAGTAATATACATACCAAGTTTCATAAAATTCGGTTCAGCCGTTTATGCGTGAAAAGGTAACAAACAAACATACACGAAAGAAACAAAATGCAGTTATGGTGTCTATGACATGTGAAACGAAAAGTTATCGTGAAATTTCGCGAAAGAAATCAATGTACAGACAGAGGTTACAATTTTATATATATATATATATATATATATATATATATATAGCTATATACTCTTGCAAGGACTGTAAATTAAACTAAACTCTGACACAAGAGTCCATGAATGGCCAAGGCTTTTGGTGGGGAAAAATATAATTAAATCTCTTTCCAGTCATGTTTGAGTAATTTTTAAGCAAAGTGTCCTACTTTTAAAAGGAGCAACTCTCCCACTGTACATTGGGGATTGGGTGCTAGGGGAACAAATAAAGGCTTAGAAATTCTGTTAAACATATAACCAAAGAAATAAGCATGCTGATTGGAACAATAAGTGTATAGCTAACAAACCGTTCTTAACTGTTTGATTACTTCTGGGTCTCCATTAAATGCACACTGACCATCCTAAGGCAAGATGAGGAGCTACTTGAATAATAAATTAGCAAATGCCAAAAACACAGCAGGGAATAGCAACATAATGAACATTCTCATCAAATGCTGTGTGCGGTAAGCCTTGGTTCTTCATGAGCTATTTTGTCAAAGTAATATAAATATTTCATACAGTGGCAACAAATATTACTATTGAATTCATTTCACTGGTTAAAATAAAAATGGTACAAACATATAACACTAGATATTGCAGATCTATTAACCTTACCTTTGACTCAATGCTGCAGATAAAATTCAAGTTTGAAGCCAAACTTTGTTTAAATTCATATATTAAACAAAAAAGAGACAATTGCGATTATATAATTAATTAAACTATGCATTCAATATGCAATAAGTATGAAACATTTCATTAGGGTAATATTCAGTCAAATGGAACACATAAACACCACAATTATTGATCAATTGTATTTAAATAAATGAATATAAACTTTTTAAAGAGTATTATATTTAATAAAACTATATTAACATATCTAAACCCTACTGAATTGAATGGTCGATGTTCATTTATAAAAATAAACTAATCATTCTACGGTGCAGATATCTCAAATAATTCTTAAAGCAGTTACCTTTCCGGGAAAAGGATGATGTCTTTAATATTATAAGATGAACTTATGTGGAGGATTGATGCAAATGTAAAGCCAAAAATTATGCCAATACAAAGTGTCAAGATGAAGTTCTTGCCAACAACTGGGCGAAAACCCACTGCAATAGAGAAAACAAATATAAAATTTTAAATAAAATATGGATCTTAAAGATATACATATTATTTATTTAGTTGTGATTTAAATAATATATAAAAAAAAGATAAAAGAAATTAAACCAAATTTCAGAGATTTTAAAACTATTTTTTAAGAAAATATCATAGCAAAATTAATCTAGAATATTGAAAAAATCAGTAACTGAATAAATTAAACTAAATTATTTATTAACATCCACTTTTTGCAACTGATTAGGACAGGTTATCTACAAGTTACCACCCTTTTCTAACCAGGGTGGAACAAGGACTTTATTTAATGAATTCCATCACTAAATAAATTCCTTTGCCCAGGCAGGAATTGAACTCACCACTCTAGGTTTTACCATGTGAGATTAAGGTCAATGCTTTAACTGACATGGCTAACCTGAGCCCCGAGTAAGTCAATATTCATCTAAGTAAAAATTTCCACTCAATCTCCTGATTCACATAACAAAATTATACGATAAAAATAGGCTCATGCTAATTAATACATAGTAATATTGTTTATAATTTCTATGGTGAAATATATATATATATATATATATATATATATATATATATATATATATAGAGAGAGAGAGAGAGAGAGAGAGAGAGAGAGAGAGAGAGGAAGGGGGAAAGCAGCTGAAATTCTTAAGATCTTTGATCATATGAAGGAAATGTAATAAAACATGGCTATAAGAGTGAAAATATTCCTGCCATGATTACTAGAAATTGAAAAATAGCTCTACCTAAATAACGTAAAAAAATGAATAGTATTAGTTATATGACAATTCCCTTATCTCTCATTCCTCCACAAAACTATTATTAAAATAACAAATAAAATTGTACAGTATGCTAAGGAAGTCCAAATTGGTTTGTATGAGGAGGAAGGAACAAGGAAAGACATCAATAAAAAATGGTGGATGCATTTAAAGATTTAGAATAAGCTTTTGATATCATTATAACAAAACTTAGAATGTTTCCAAAAAACAGATAAATGAAAGTGATATCTAAAATTAAGGAAGTTTTAGGAAAAAAGGGGGAACCAAAGGAGTATGGGTTAATAGTAAACCTGTCCATTATATTAGTTTTGGAGTTAACAATACACTGCAAGGCCTGAAGTCGAAGTGAACGAATACTACAAATTCTAATAATGTATTTTTCAATGAAATTCATTTTATTTTAATATTTTAAGAAACCAATATTATTTGCATTCATAACATTTCTTCAAAGCTTAAAAAAAAAAATTCTATCTTCGTGAAAGATCAAAGTAATAGCATATTTTTCAAGATTTCCTAGTTTAAAGATCGCTAATGTGTAAATAAAATGTATAACAGAAACTTAGATCTAAATGAAGCAATCATTAGAGTATTTAAAGCTCTAAAGATGATCAGTTAATTGGTTCAGAACTGAATACAACCATTTTCATTCAACTCTTTTAAAAATATCACTCTGGAAGACAATAATAATAAAAAACAAATGTTCTTAAACTCAACTAATTTAACTAAAACTACAATTGAGTTACCCAGACTGTTTAATTAATTTTAAGTAATAAAAAAAATGAAACACCTGTTGAAGATGTATAATATGGTAATGGACTCATAATGAAGGATTAAAAGTATCAATATTTACAGTATACAAATATTCATTATGATGGAGTGAACATGAAATGACTATCACCTCTAGGTTTCCACAACTAGCTCTATATAACAGCCATTTATACAGTTGTATAAACAACACTATTATACCGAACAAGGCTGACTTCATTATGTCACTAACACATATGTAAGCAACAGTAAATCATCACTTTGGAGTTTAATAGGATAGCACCTATTAAGAAGATAATTTGGTAACCTCCTTAATTCAGGGCATAGAACAAAATTTGGAATTGGTCTGGATAAAAATGAAAATGTATGTCTTTATATTGAAATTATGAAAACAAATCAATTTATTATTTATGAGAAACAAAATTTATGAGGTGAACCAAAAAACTTCACTAATTAATTTCAAAATGACACAATTATATACATATAAGTAAAACAAACTTGATGACTTTAGCAGAACATTTGATAATGTTTTTATTTGTAAAGACTTTCACCTCACAAATGAATAAAATAGAGTGCTTTGATGAATTAATTTTCTAAAATAGTAATGAGTACAATTATTTTAATTAAAATTATCACTACAAATAAATTGAGTCGCATTATTTTTCCATTAGTGAAATTTTTGGGACATAAATGGTTCCGAAACTCTTATCAACGGGTTTGTTATGTTTTAATTAAGAGGTTTTTCTTTTTGGTACTAGCTGTTTTTGACCAAGAATCAAATTTTGTCATTGTGGACTTAAGTTAGAATCTATCTCAAACAAACTCACTTATGGGCTTTTCTACAAGAACAGAAAAGTGATATATGCATAAAAAGAGAATATATATCCCAAATGCAAGGAGAGGGGGAAAATGAGAAAAAAAAAAGAAAAACTATTGCAGGTCTAGTAGTTCATAAAATATTCTTAACAGGAGATTACAATTCACTAAGCCATAACGAAGTTGATAGGAGTTTTATCTACACCAGGGTAAGAATGTTTATCACAATACTGACATGATAAATGGCTCTTATCAAGAAGAATTATGACAATAAGCAAAGAATAAGGTATTTTCACATATACAGATCAACGACAACACTTGTCAATTTTAAAAAGTTTTATTATTATTATTATTATCTTCTTAACGCACTGTGTTTGTAACTATTCCATTGAAACCAACTGTCATTTTGAGATTCAGTAGTACACATAATATAAATACAGAAAAGAAAATTCTCAATGACCCCCCCCCCAATCTCATAAAATTACTTGAATCACATATTATCCATCTAAAGCTTATTTGAAGGAAGATATTATAACTGCCCAAATTCTAAAATGTTTCTAGTAGCTTTGGAAAAACTCAAATGTAGATGCAAAGAATTTCATTACACCTATGATTGACGTGAGTAACCATTCAATGTTATATTGCCAAGGATTTGTTTCAATTCATGGAAAAAAGTATGGCATATTCTTATCTACAATGGGCAAGGCATACAACACAGAACACATACAATAACAATTATGGGGGAGACCTCAACTGAAAAATCTGTTTGCTACATGGAAATAAATGGCTATAAAAAATGTTTATTTTGCCAAATGTAAACATTTTTGTCATGGAATAAAGCAAAAAAGAAATATAAGTATATAAATTTAACTAGATGTTGAAATTAAATTAAATTAGTATGTGTGTTACCAGTAATCTGACCCAAACCTGAAACTACTGGTATATTCATATTTTTAAAAGCAAATTAAAATAAGAGGATTATACTCTCAATATGTCATTTACTTCTGTTAATATTTCTGAAATGGGGGCAGGGGCGGTCTTGATCACCTGCTGAACTACAGGTAACTAAGTTCATAACTAGGAATTGCACGATAAATTTGGTTTAGGTGTATGATGTTACCTAGCCTTTTGCCTTGAAATGAATGTTACATTAAATATTTTGGGTTTCTAATCTTAATTCAATCAATTTTTTTGTATATTATTAGATAGCCAATTTATATAATACGTCCATTTTAAATATATCTCAAATTCAATTATTACTTCCTAAAATATATTAATTTAATAATTATATAAAACAATTTAATTTTATTCTTAATAACAGTCAATATCAGTCTAAACATGCATTTTTAATACATTAGCATGCTTTGTTATTAGTCTTAAATGTATTAAAGGATGGCATGCTTAAGGGTGTGAGGCAATATTTGAAACTGTACACTTAATGAACTCATAAGACATTTTTTTGTTCTATATGGTGTTTGGTACAGTTTTGATTAATTCTTCCTTTATTATTGAATATAAACATATAGATTTTAATGTGGGCAGAGCACTACTCTTTATCAAAGAGATCATGAATGTTGATAGTAAAAGTATTTGTTGGGGAAATACTCAATTTCTTTTACTGACAGTGCAAATTGAATTCATTTACAGCACCTGTATCAGAAAATATTCCACACTGAGATTAAATACAGAATGCATTATAATCTGAATTTGGAATTTGGCTGGGCTACCCAATGTTTCCTCAGTATCATAAGGCAATAAAGTAGCTCTTGAATAATATAAGTAGCTTGTATTAATGGATAATTCTCAAATGCTGAGTACTTCTAAGATTAAATTACTTTTGAAGTATTAACATAAATGGTATTATCTCATAAATATTGAAACTTATACTAAGACAACATTTTTGCTATTAATTAAACAAAAAAAATAGACTAAAAATTATAAAGTAAAGTAGTTGAGCATCTTTTGTTTATAGCTTTACTGAATCAGCTGAAGCAACCAGTAAATACCAAATAGTAAGAGTTTAGGATTTCTTCCTTATTCCTGAAATTGATTCTCAATTTGCCAAATAGCAAAGCAATGATCAAAGTGTTTTGGTCATATAATTTCCAACAGAAATAGAGATAAATTGAAAAAATTGTGTAACTATATTTATCATGTGATGAAATATTATAGTTGTTAATACAATTTTAGCAATTTCCCTTAAGGGAAGTTAGCTATTGAGGTCGTACTCATGACGCGAGTTTTGAAAAATTTCCTCAAATGTCCATCCATCCTACCCAGGAGATGACAAAAATGAGGTCCATTCAATATTATATATATATTATATTTGTCTGTTAACGCTCTAGTGGTCGCAATTTTTGTTTGATCGTTACCAAACTATATATTTAATCGTTTTATGTAAAAAGAAAGATCAAGCTCACTAATGGCTGAAATCGGAGCAATGGGGGGGGGGGGGGGTTAGAGGGGAGGATTTTTGAAAATTCGAATTATCTCTGTTATTATGCATCGGGTCGAAAAATTGTATAGAATCAACCCTATTGCAAATTAAATTTACTATAAATATTGTTCTATATATTTATTCTGTATCTTGAATATTAACCGAGATATTTGCATTTGTATTGTGTGTGTGGTTCGCAAGAGTCGGCTATATTCGGGACATTCCGCCGAGAGCTAGTGCGTTTCCGTAACTATTCCTGCCTCGTGAATAGGTCTAGAAATTCCTTACTACTACTGTTATTATTAGGCAGATTTCTCTATTGTAAAACTTCACGTGGGAAATCTGCTTGTTTACGCAGCCCCGTGTGACAGACTTTTGTTAGTTACCTAAGGTTCTTTTGTGTTTACTTTATTATGCATGTTGTCATTGCAGCTTGATATGTTGACACAAACTTCCTGAACCATAAAATTTGATTGATAATAAATTCTTATATCATTTCAAGAGTTGTTTTATAACTCCAATAGAGATAAAAATACTTTATTATTACTCATAAATTGCTTTGCTCTATTTGTGACTTATGCAACAAATGACAAGAATAGTCACATTCTGCTTGTTACCCTAGCTTGAATTTAGAAAGTCTAGGAATTACATTTAATGCCATTTTTTTTTACTGTAAGTATAAAGTAATGTTTTGATTATTACTTGGTTGATCCCTTTTAGGTACAAAAAGCATTAAAGTATACAAAGTACTACTCATTCAGTATTTTAGACTAATTGTTTTAGAAGAAATAATGACTTTCTTCACATTTACTATGTCAAAAGTTCAAAATTTGCTAAATAATATCATGTGTAAACAACTTACAAGAATTAGGATATCGTAAGGACTGGAAAATATTATTTTTTTAATATAAAGACAAAAATCAAAACAGAAAACAATAGTTATCTTAAAACATTTATTTATTTTTAATTCTTAGAGATATATTTTAAAGAAGCAATTTTGACACAATAGTTATGAAAACAAAAAAAGTCTGTCACACGGGGGTTATGTAAACATAGCAGATTTACCTCGTGAAGTTTAGAAATAGATGAATCTACATACTGGTAATTACTACTACAGGTAATCAGAATGGGTTATCTATAGGTTACCACTATTTTTGAGACACAGTTGGACTAAGGATATTATTAGTGAAGTTATCACTAAAAGAAAGTCCCAATAATATCCTGGAATTGATGCTTAAGCAAGTCTTATGTGGCTAATTCGAGACCCTACTTTTTTGTAATGATTTGATGGCTTTATGACTATACTATTAATAAATATATTATTTATTTAAATTTATTTATTTTCCCTTGTGTAGAGGAATTAAACCCAGAACTTTAGGTATAACAAATGAATACTGAAATACAGAATTTAATATAAGTAACAGCTGTTTGACGTGTCTATATTTATCATATCCAATTTGAAAATGGTGTTCACTCTACTACAAATATTTTCACAGGATTAAAAAAATGTATATTTTTGTAAAATCACATAATATAGCAAATTATTTTAAATAAATACGCTAATTCACATGAAAATCAATTTCTCAAGCACCTGATAAATTAGCGCTCCTAGTAACGTCCAACTTTTTCTATTAATCTTTGTATGGCTCTCTGGACAAGACGATATATTTCATATGATTTTAGTTTAAAAACTTACTTTTGTAGTAGTTATTAAACACAAAGCACAAGTGAAACATGAAGAGTTTTAAATAAAGAGTAATTAAAGAATATGATGGTTTGGTTTATTATTATTTATTAACGTCCACTTTTTGCAACTAAAGCTAATTGGGAGTAAGGATGGTATGATCCATCAGATTCATTTTATGGCCTCTGCAGATTTATTCCATTAGAGAATGAGATAGAAACATAAAAAAAATGAACATTATATTTAAATATATAGTGCCAAAATGGATACATATGTTATACCAAAAAAATAGAAAATACCTCGTGAATAATAAAAATACCTTTATGAATAATAAAAAAAGGGAAATATAATACTTTAAATGAAAAATTAATCTGTAACGTGTATCCTTAGAGATTTACTGCAATAAAACAACTTACCCACAATAAAATCACTCATAATTACAAGAATGAATTAACAGAATGTATAAACCTTAAGCAAGAATGTGTTTTCAGCAATAGGTAATTAAAATGCATAGTCACAATAATTGACAACCATGAATGATGAAGGCCATTTTGAAGGCCTGAAAATCAATATACGAATATTGTTTAAAATAAGAATGTTAATATAATTAATATCCCTCCTCATTAGAAAAACATTTTGCCACATTATTAATTATATTTAAACGACTACGTATTTTATCTACTAAAAACAAAAAAAAAATTTGTTTGTTTAAAAACAACCAAACATAGGACATGAATAGTTGTGTAAAATAGACGTGTGGAACTCACAAACTATATTAAGTAATACAGGAGTTAAAATGAATAGTACACTAATTAATACATGTAATAAATTAATACAAAAAATAAAATTGATTCTTGAGTTTACTAGAGTCACTTCATGTCGAAATCTCCATTAGAATGACCTTATTTTCCTTATAAAGTCCAGGTAGTTCTTATCTGTGGCTTATTTTTTAATAAACATCCCCATATCCAAAGAATCTGAATCTTAAATTCTCCAGTATCCTGCAATTAAACACAATGTACTAAGGAGTCTCACTGCCTTCCCCACAGCACCTACATATGAGTGTTTCGCTGAGTTTGATGTTAAACATATGCTTAGTCATCCTCCAGTGCACCGAGATCACTCTCACTGTATTTCTAAGTTCCTTCTGTCTGAGTTTTTGCAGAACTATTTTTAGTTTTTTGTGATTTTCTCGAAAACAAAGCGAAAACGAGGCATATGCCAGAGGACTTTTTGTTTTAGTTTTTCGATCCTCTATCGATCCCTAAAGTTTGGCCGTTTGGTTTGGGGACACCCTGTATATATATGTATATATATATATATATATATATATATATATATAATATATATTCACACATGCCAATTTTGAATGGAACTCATTTTCGTCATCTCCTAGGTAGGATCGATAGACATTTGAAGAAATTTTTCAAAAATTACGTAATGAGTATGACCTCAATAACTGATTTCGTTACGGGAAATCTGCTAAAAAGGTGAAGCTACTACAATAAAGGGTGCTGTTCTAATGGAGGGTACGGCTTGACCCTCTCCTGGCAGATTTCTCTGCATTTTCATTTCCTGTGATACTCTGGTATCCTGTATATCGTCACACTTTTGTCGACCCTTGCTAATTGTTGTTGTTGTTTGTTTGTGAGAGAATAAAGGATTGAAATTGTCATAAATTTAACTTAAATTTCAAATTTTATGGATATATTATAAATTTGTCAAGAACAAGGAGAATGAAATATACTTCTTAATACTCAAATAACCCATAAAGTATGGCATTAAATAAATTTGTTTCTGCATTTCCATATTTGACGAAGAGTAAAATGTTATTCTCCAAGACACAGTCATGAAATTTGCTATTACAAGTTAACTACAAAAAACAACAACAGACAATTGTTATGATCCTATAAATGCCCACTACAAAGCTCCTCTGTAAACTAAGAAGATTCCCAAGTGTATAGATGATGTAATCTCAAACTGCATTCTCTATTTCTCCCGAAATAAGAAATGCATCTAAATCTGATGACATTTAAATTGGAAATAAGATAGTTAGTGATACAATTTATTTTTTGGTCTGATTTATAATAGGAGAGACAGTTCAAATACTTCAAACAAGACTTTATGAAAAATTGGCATATTGTTAACATTACCATATTATACCGAAGGTGGTTAACGTTAGGTTTATTATGGATCAATCAATTTCATTCCTTATTTCTCCTCATCCATTGTCAGCTCATTATCTTCAACATTTCCAACTAGTTATTAGGATAAAATTTCTATTGACCAATTCTGAGCTTATTTTGGAAATTGTCATTGTAAGTATTCGCCTGCTCTCTCAGATTTTTCCCTTTTACTCTCTTGAGAGAGACAATTAAAACTGAAAAAGCGTCCTAATTATATTTCATATTACCAAGTCAAATCATTACCCCCTTTCTTTATTTAAAGCAATATCTGTACTGCGTACTCAATAAAATAAATCTTACACCTTTAATTTCAACTTACCTGAAATGTTTTTTGCCTCAAGAAAAATGCTTCAAACCAATATAACGTTCTTCTGTAATACATTTAGTCTTTGAAGACCATACATTTAAACACTTCAAAATAAATAATCAAACTAATAACCTCTAACAATAACGTAAGCCACTTCTGATTTTTAAATATTTTTGATCATAACACAATAATTTAAGGCAGTATCCATGAATATTACTAATGTTCTATTCGGACCGCAGCTAAAAATCATACTTCTTCTGCAAACCTGAGATTGATCAATTGATTTTTCAAGTCATATTCTGTCCTTACTAGTATTCAACAGAATCTTACTTAAAATAATTGAAAATTTTATGGGATTATTACAATGTGATAACTGAGATTAATCGCCAGTTATCAACAGTCACATATCATTTCGGTTCTCATACCAAATTTATAACATACTTCCACAGTAGAACAGGAAAGCATTGCTCAGATTCAGAGATCTGAGCAGCATTTTTGGAAACACAAACTCATTTATTAAGATTCATTTGTGCTTTTCATGTTCACTTCTCCTGAACTTCTCAAAAAGTTTACAGAAACTACTGATCTTGTATGAATGCAGTAATTGAAGTAACATGGCATCACAAAAAGTAGGAAAATATATAAAGAAAACCATAACAGTTAAGAGTAGTTAATGAGGTAATGAAGATAAAAAAAAAGTGTGCTACAAGATAAATTAGAATGAGTGCAGTGCAATCTTACCAGGCATATTGTTAGTCCACCACCTAGTGTCTATCCTGTCAGAATCCCACTGCTGATGAGCAGGCTGTTTGAACTGACCTGTGCAAGATAATTAGGCCTGTACACCATTTAAAAGGATAATAAACACCCAGGAAGTTTGTTCAGTTAGTAGCATGCATTATGGCAACGGCCTTACCCAAAAATGTTAATTAATAAAACTTTTGTATATTAAGTAGGGTGAAAATAAACATTTATTCGTCTTGACTTACCGTTAAAGGCTTGGTTTGAAGTTTTCCAGAATGACATTGATGCATTTTAACAGAAAAATAACAAGTCAGTTTAGAAAAGGCGGAATGAAATCCGATGAGCGCATTAAAACCATTTCAAAGCCAGTAAACATGATGTTATCAACACACAGACGAACTCTTATCAAAACTTTGTCTATCGATACACCATTACTTACAAAGAGAAACATAATCGAAGTATGCTTAGAATGTAACAATACAATGGTAAATACACACCTTTACTTTTAAATATTAAAATAATTTTATTATATTTAATCATCGACAATTGAATTGTTACAAACGCCTCAAAACTATTGAAGAAAACAATAATCATACTGAAGAACTCTATTCCTGAAGAGCCATATTTCCTCCACATGGACAATAATTTATGTTACTAAGAGTGATACCCATCATTGACCAGTTGAAATAGAAATGGTTTCCTTTAGGATTATAAAAGTCCGTCATGCAGGGGCTGCGTTAACTAAGCAGATTTCCCAAGTGCGTCACGTATTTGCATTTATCTCAAAACATAAAAGTTCAATAACATTACTTAGAATTTAGGCTTCAAATTAAGTGCTTCATAATTTAACAGATTATTGTTAATATGACAGGATTAGGAGTGGGGGTTTGCTGAAAGCCGAAAACTAAAAAATGCAAATATCTCGGTTAATAATCAAGGTAGGGAAAAAAACATACATAACAACATTTATAGAACATCACATTTGTAATCAAATTAGTTCTATACAAATTTTCGATCCGACGTATTACAACAGAGGTATTGAGAATACTCGAAATCCCCCCCCCCGTCCCATTTCAGCCGTTACGAACTTGATCTTTAGTTTTACATGAAACGTTTAAATCTTCAGTTTTGTAACAATCAAACAAAAATTGCGTCCGCTGGACCGGTAACACACACACACACATATATATACAGTCTTGAACGGACCTCATTTTCGTCATATCCTGGGTAGTATCAATTGATATTTGAGGAATTTCCCTTAAGGAAAATCTGCTAAAAATTCAAAATTCTGTCTAGGCAACTCTCTTAGTCTACTTAATGAATTCTATTTAAATGCACAAACCTAAATGACGTTTCGAGGATGGAAAATGAATTCTAAACATAAGTCGCTTTTACATTTTTTTTTTCAATAAAACCCCCCTCTCCGAATGGTCATAGTAAAGTATAAAATACCGTATGGTGAAAATATTCATTCTCTTAACTCATATGCGGAACATTTTTCATTTCTATTGAAGCATTTCAAAGAACGTGACTAAAGCCTCTGTGCACTTATGTATGTTGGAAGCCAAAACTTTAAATAACCTTTTAGGGCTGCAATCGTTATTCTGAAGACATATATTCTTTTCATTTTCTAGATAAAAAGAATATTCACGGAGATATTGACAACACACTTTTTTGACACCAAAGTAAACTCCACTCTTTGAAACTCCACAATTCTGATTCTTATATAACCTATGTTGTACCTTGGGATAGTTTACTCACAAATATACAAGTCCATAGAAATCTTCTATGCTATTTTTGTGTGATAGAGTAACAAACTGGTGGGCAGACAGAATGGTCTGAAACATAAAAGAAAAAAAAATGTATCCCCACCGAATTTAAATAGTAAATCAAACAAACCTTGATGGCCTATTTACATTGATTTCCGTTAAAAGTTTATAATCTGCTCTCCTTTAACACAAAAGCAATTCCATCTATTAAAGACCTTCTCACCATTCATCCTGTTTCTTTTAAAACTAAAATTTCCTAAAATCCTGTTTATTAAATTGTAGAAAAACTAAATATCAGAATTGAGGCTGAAACCACTTAGGTTTCTCATAATTATAGGGACCAATAATGATACTGAAATAGGGGGGTAAAAGGGTTATAATGGGGAAAACAACAAGATCATTTAGGTTTTATTCGAGTAATGAAGCATTCTGGAGGTAAATAGGTGCCTAAACAATACGATGAGCCTGCATAAATAAATAGTGGATGAGAATAAATATATACGATAATAACTCATTTTTATTACGTTGCATTACTTGACCAGTATTAATTAATTTTTTTTGTATTACATGCCTTTATGCCTGAAAATGATGAGTCGTTTTATGTAAGATAAACGTCTCTATGGAAGGCTCCCGAAACTGTGTGCTATTTAGTTTGAACCTCTTTTATAAAACTAATAACCTGATAGCTTTTTGTTTATGTTATTTACAGATAACCTCTTCTTGTGACAGGTCTCGAGTTTTCAATTGAATTTATTATAACATTTATTATTTGATATGGCATGGTTATTTGGTGGCTCTAAAAAGAGTAGCAAGCAGGAGGTGTTCGTTTCGAATGAGGTTGAGGGAGGATTCAATGTTGTTTCTACAAGGCACCATTCCCCAGGGTATGCTACTTTAAATTGACCTTTATTAGTTAAACTGTTTAATGATCTAGGATTGCCCTATAGCAAACTGAGACATTTACTATATTTATTTTTAATATACACGCTTTATTGAAGTTGTCCTTTAAATGTATTATGCATTGTTAATATATATTATGATACTCCTCATCAGAGGTTTCTGAGGAAAATTATTACTGTTAACTTTTATTATAAATAGACCATTATTTATTAAATATTAAGATAATACTGTGTCAAGTGTTTTCTAACTGTACAATGTTGATCTAAGAGGTCTTTAAACAAAGGAATCTTAGATCATCAAGTGTTTGAGTAGATGACTAGTAGAGGTTCATTTTTTATATTTTGTTTGTGATACATTACAGTAAAGGAATTCATTTCATTAATAACCTGCTCAATGGTAATATGAACATGTGATCACATTTTAAAATGTCTAAACTTGGTTGGCTGCTAAGAAGGAAGTTATTTTCTGTTGATTACTTTGATAAGAAAATATAGGATGTAGGATTAGCTACTTGTTCATATATAAAAAGGGCTAATAACATTTAATTTGTAGTATTTTTGGAACCCAATCTAGTTACATTATTATACAAAACTTTATTCAGTTTATTATTTTTTTGTCTATCGCAATCGTTTATAGCATTCTTGTTTAATTCAATTTTTCTACTATGGTAATTTTCATTCAACACCCATCACTCTTAACTTGCTGTTGGTCGCACTTTGAGCATTTCCCTCTCACTTGCTGACAATTTCATGTGCTGTGTTCATTATTATTATTTTTTTCTCTTTGCTTGTTGTTCATGTACTATTTAAGAAACTGTCATATAAAAATAAAACTACCCCAGTATGTTTCTGAAATGGGGGTGTTGGTGGACGTGTGGGACAAGGCAAGGGTACACCTATCACTACTGTCAGCAAGCTGAAGGTAAAAATATGTGCAGGTTCGATCCATGCCAAGGGAGAACATTAGTTCACGAATTTACTAACAGAGCGAGCTAATATTGCAGTGCCTATGGATCAGTGGAGTTTAAAGAGTATTAACGTCTGACAATCCCTTGGGATGACTAACGATTATGGCTCTCTTAGATCTCACCCACAGCCAGGCTGGCAGTGTGAACTGGTCACTGACCCTCTGGGCACAATGTCAGTCTACTGAAGAAAACTAATTCTTATGATAGCTTTTATAAAGTCATAAAAACTCTTATCATTCTCTAGTCAACTATTCTCGAGTCTCCCTTGGGGGCGGCTAAGGATCTTAAAGATCTAAAATGCCACTGAAAAAAAAAAAAAAAAAAAATTAAACTACTTTTTGTTCGCAAAAGCAGGAGATGTAAGGGGGGCCCATGGTGGGACTACTTTTGTAACAGATGTCGGCTAGCCCTCTGGTCGCTGTTGCCTATCACAAGCACATTGTAGTATGCTGTTTGTTGTTCTGCTCCATCAGTTTTTGATCAATGTTCCTTGTGATTTTTGGTAGTAGTATTGATTAGTAATATAAAATGTGAGTTGCTCGGGTAAGTTTTTGGAGAATCGTACTGATTTAAGAAGGAATGTTTCATTGTATTTTCATGTGATTAGTAGAAAATTATTCATTCCTGCCCAATATTTAAATCGTTAAAAACAAAGTTGAGTTTTAAAAATGTGTGTGACACATTAAATGACTATTGAGTCAAGGTTTTAAATTAACGAAAAAACTAAGATACAGTTTATAACTGATATAATTGACAATATTGGGTTTGAGGGAATTGACCACCCATGCCTATGTCCCACCAAGGGACAGGACTTTGACTTAAAGGTCTAAAAGAAAAATACATAATAATAAAATCCTGATGTGAGCAAACCCAAAGCAAGCAATATCATATCTCAGTATAAAGTGCTAAACCTAGCTTTTGACAGATGTAACTAATTAGAAAACTTTAGTAATATCTCATGTGAAATATGTCTGCCAATAAGCACCTAAAATGCATTTTATTTCTTTTCACTGCTAAGCAAACAGAAATAGTTTATTGAATTTAGTGACATATTAATATCCAGTGTACACTGCTGAATATAAAAGTTGAAATGTATTAATTTTATTAATATAATTGGAAACCAAGTATCAAGGGAAAAAAGTTAAATTATCCATTTAAAGTAATAACAAAGGTTTTTACTTTATAGACTTTCATTTTTAAATGTATGTAATTAGGGATTTGTAGGTTTACACCCTGTTATATATTTTTCATAGATATAAATAAATAATACCACATCAAATGAGCTAAGACTTCCTGTTACAATGATTTTATTGTTTTAGGCATGCACCTGTTCCGCCTTATCCAGTAAGTGGAGGTGTTGGACCACAGCTAGGATCTAGTCCAAGCTATCCACTATATCCCAGCCTTCCTCAGAGATATCCAGGCACACCATATTTAGCTGTTTGCCCTCAGGCACCTCCAGGACACAAGCCAGCACCGGTTCATCCTCTTGATTCAATTCCTTTCAAGTAGGTATTTAAACATTATATATATATATATATATATACTAGCTCAGATACCCAGCTTCGCCCGGGAATTCATTTGAGGCTGAATGGTGATGGTATTTTTTAGCAGGCTTTACATTGCACAATATTTTGACATTTCCCCGTTTTACTATTTAGGGTTAGTACCCGTCGTTGCCGTGGATTTGCTAATAATAGAATTATTTGTTCGATAAGGCTTCACAGTCTTCGATATTTTTATAATGCCCGTCTCTTATACATGTAAATATGGTGAATTTTTATTTCAGGCCTCCCTTATAACCCCCTTCCCGTTCGAACCTAAAAATTTTAATATAACTTATAATTATGGAAGAATTAATGCTAATTGACATACCGAGTTTTGTTAAGTTCGGTTCAGCCGTTAGTACCCGCTAAAGTTTTAACGTATAACTCATTTATACTTAGGTATACGACAAAAGTGTATATAACAAAAGTTACTCCAAATAACAAAATAAACAACTTTTGTTATGTTTATATTTGGGGAAAAACCAATAGGAAACGAAATATTGCTATTTTTTATTTCAGGCTTTCCTTATAACCCCCACTCCTGCCCGTCCATAGAAATTTTGGTATGGCTTATTATAATGAAGGGCTCACTGCTAATACACATACCGAGTTTTATTTAGTTCGGTTGAGTCTTTTTTGGCAAATAATATTGTTGACTCCCGCTATAATTTTTAGCGTATAACGCATTTAAACTTTGGTATACGACAAAAGTATATATTACAAAAGTTACTCTAAATAACAAAATAAACAACTTTTGTGATGTGCATATTTGCCGAGAAACCAATAGAAAACGAAATATCGCTATTTTTAATTTCAGGCTTCCCTTATAACCCCCACTCCTGTTCGTCTCAGAGAAAATTAATATAGCCTAAAGTCTAAGTTGGGTTAGTAGTAATATACATACCAAGTTTCATAAAATTCGGTTCAGCCGTTTATGCGTGAAAAGGTAACAAACAAACAAACAAATAAACAAACAAACAAACAGACAAACAAACAGACACCAAAGAAACAAAATGCAGTTATGGTGTCTATGACATGTGAAACGAAAAGTTATCGTGAAATTTCGGGGAAAAAATCAATGTACAGACAGAGGTTACAATTTTATATATATATAGATATATATATACACACATACATACATACAAGCTAAGGTACCCAGTGATGCCTGGGAAATAATTGTTGACTGAGCAATGATGGTATTTTTATAGCAAGGCTTCAGTGTGTACAATTATACTTCCCATCTGGGCGAATTATTTTTCCGTAAGGGCCAGGTAACTGTTTGGGACTTATAGAATGGAAATTTCAGTTTTGAAGAATAAATTAAAATGTGTTCCTAAGTAATCCCTTTCCACTGTTTGACACACCATGAATAATTCAAATCATAATCATGGATAGCATTTATTATAATTAAATATTACCTATAATGTACATATTTCCTGTCAAAAACCAATCAATTAAAAAAAAATTTGAATTTTCTAATAATTAATTAACCTGTTGGAAATAAATAACAGTGGTAACCTAAAAATAATTTAATTTATATTCAAAAGTGAGTTGAGGGGAAGAGATCGTAGCCCTCTCTGAACCTTAATAACTACCATATAGAGTTTAAAAGCATATTGTCTTTTACCATAATGACATTATCAAGTAACGCTTTATAGTTAGTTCAAATATGTACATAGTTGTTTCAATGATGTCAACATATCAGAGAAAATAAGATAATATATACTATAATTAATGAGTTTGATTCCCCACAATTTTGCTATCACTCCTTGTGCCAATTTAGTATGACTTTAAAGTTTAAATTTTTATTAGAAATAAATAACAAAGCTTTTTTCTAGTGAAAATAAGTAACAATTGAGGTGGGGGGGCAGAGACTTATAACCTCACTAATCCAAATCATACGTAGAACTATCATATAAGTCTAAAAACATATCATCATTTGTCTTAATATGCCTGTATCGAATAAAATTTAATGAGTACTAATATTTGATACAGGTTATAACCATAAAATTCGGTTCAAAAGTTTTGTCGTAAAAAGGTAACTAACAGACACCAAAGCCAAAAATTGCAGGCATTGTGCCAATGGCCTGTGAATCGAAAAATTATCGTGAAATTTCAAGAAAAAAGAAATCAATGTGCAGACAGATTTTACAATTTCATATATACACATACCTATAATTTAACTATTTTTATTACACAAACCCTAGCTATCAATGTTATTTATATGAAAATAAATTTAAAAAGTAAGTTTTTATCTTTATTATATTATAAATGCAAATATATTGCATTCTATTCTCAGTTAAAATATTATAAGATGTTTATTATTATTTGATATTCAATTTTTTTTTATAGGCTATCAACAGGTCTTAATTCAATGTCCTCAACATTCACAAGAAAAACTCTTACTGAGCTTGAATCTATTCGTAATGGATTGGACCATTTAGGTGCAAGATTAAAGTCAAATGAATTCACATACAGTTTCGAACTTGAGCGCTCGGTTATTCGGGAGGAAAGGATGTCTGCTGCTATATAGTTATATGATCCATCAGTCTTCATCAGTGGCTGTGTATTGCACGTAATTTGGAGAATTACAATTTATGTTTTAAATATTTAAAAATGTGTGAAATATATCGTTTTGTTATATTGTTCCTGTATAACATAATAGATTGTTCATTATTACTAATTTTATATTTAGATTAAGTATTTTAAAAATATTGGCACAAAAAGAAAAAAAAAAAAACATAAATTAAAGTTGTCTGATCCAAGAAGCATACTTATATATATTCCCTTGCTTTTTGACCCCTTCAACATGAATCCAATTATAGATAATTCATATTATCCTCCAGCTCTTTTTTTAATTATAGAAATCTCTAATAATTGTCATAAAATAGCAATATGATTGTTTGATGTTATAATGCAAACAAATGTCTGAGGTCCTTACTTACGGGTGCTTTTAGTCACAAACTCATATAAGTACAGTCAAATATAAAAAAGAAATGTCCTGTTATTGGCATTATCCTCTTATACCAAATCAAAGTGAGATTTTAAAATATTGAGTGATCAACGTAAGTTGTTTGTACAAATCACAAGGCTTCTGTTGTGGGTTCGTGTACTCAGATGTTGATTAACGCCTAGATGTTCACACCTTCTTATAGGTTCTGAAGTTGTTTCATTTCAGTTCTCTTAATGATTTCATATAGATTTCTCTTATTTAATAATAAATCTGTAACTTCTATGGGTTTGACACCGTACAGGTTTTAATATTAACTATTCAGGCTTACAAGAGGTAGAAGTGAATATTGTTAAATAAAGCCTCCACTTCAGTAGTCATTTTGTTGTTTTATGATGATAATTTATGTTTAGGGGAAAAAAACTCTAGTAGATTATTGAGCTTAACTGTCGCTGGATTAATTTTCAGAGCGTTAAAATATATTAGAATTATTATATTATACTCGTGCTGTCTTGGAGTCAGACTACTTTCATTTCTTAATGTGTCATTGTAATAGATTTGAGAATGGCAATTATTTCCGAAGATCAATCTGCTACAAATGGAATGTTAAAATTTATTTAATATATTATTATTATTATTGATAAAACCATTTTAAAGATTATTTTTATATATGTATATTTTGTTTGTGTGTGTACATATAAGTTGATTTAATTTGAAGTCATCATTATCCTTGGCATCAATTTTGTGTTATAAAATGTTTTGAGCAATAAAATTTGATTTAGTTTCACTTGTATACATAATGTAAAAGAAACTTGAGAACTGTATTATAAGTAAATCCTACTAGATTCATTGAATCTAAAATTGTTAATGTTCAGTATATTTATTTGTTCATGACAGTAGCTTTACCCACTTAGAAAAACATCAAAGTTTTTCTAATATTGTATTTTAAATTGATTTTTTTAATAGCAGAGCTTTAGGATGTTGTTTTTAAATAATTGATTCAAAATTATATTTGTTCTAAGATTGAAAACTTAATTTAATTTGTCTCAGCACCTAACCCACTCAATCTAGTCCTATTTCACTAGTTGAGCTTTGGTGCCATTTATGGTCAGCTACAGATTTTTTCTTTTTCTTAAAGTTTTTTTTCCCTAAAATTATCATTTTTGGTGAATAAATTTACTAGGATATTGTTTTTTATTTATTTATTTATTTTATTATTTTTTTTTTTAAATATCTTCTATTTTAAAAATGACCTCTAGAGATGTGTCTTTGAGCATACAATGATAAAATTTTGTTATTTATATGGTATATCTTTAAATGAACAATGGCCAATTCGTGTACATATATCTCTAGAATGAAAAGAACTAATTGGTTCAATTGTATAGAAAGAAATACAATGGATAAGACAATAAATATGAAAAAGAAAAAAAAAAGTCCGTCACGCAGGGGCTGCGTAAACTAAGCAAATTTCCCACACAAAGGTTTACAATAGATAAATATACATACAGGTAACACTATCGTGAATGTTCAGTAAATTTACAAGTAATAATCTCTACAACGGAAAGCGGCTGAATTGTAAACAAACAGGCCAGCCAGCCACATAGTGCTGCATTGATAGACCGGAAACACAAACAATTAATGAAATATATCTGAATATAACATATTAATTTTATTGAAAACAATTTACTAAAGCTAGTGCTGTAATTTGTAATGAATCAGAATCAGTTTTGTCTCAACCACTCAAATTTTAGTAATCCAAGAACAAAAAATAATCTCTATAACGGAAAGCGGCTGAGTTGTAAACAAACAGGACAGCCAGCCTTGTAGTGCTGCATAGATAGACCGGAAAGACAAACAATTAATGAAATATCTCTGAATATAACTTATTAATGTTATTGAAAACAATGTGCTAAAGCTAGTGCTGTAATTTGTAATGAATCAGAATTAGTTTTATCTCAATCACTCAAATTTTAGTAATCCAAAAACAAAAGAAGGGGAGGGGGTCAACAGAACATATCTCACAAAGTAAAAGTTCAATGAAAACAATTTTTGGTATTTAGGCTTCGAATAATATGGTTTATTTTATAACAGAGTATTTTTTATGTAACACTAGTAGAAATGGTTGTTTACTGAAGGCTAAAAAATGCAAATATATCGGTTAATATTCAAGATAGAGAATAAATGTATATAACAGTATTTATTAAAGATTTGTTCTATACACTTTTTCGATCCGACTTATAGTAACGGAGATATTTTGAGTTTTCGAAATTCCCCCCCCCTCTATAGCCCCCCCTCCCTCTTGTTTGATTTCAGCCGTTAACGAACTTGATCTTTCTTTTTACATAAAAGGAGTATATATCGGTTTGGTAACGATCAAACAAAAATTGCGACCGCTAGAGTGATAATAGAGAAATATATATATATATATATATATATATATATATATATATATATACATATAGATAGATATATATATAGATATATTTGTATATACAGTTTTGAACGGACCTCATTTTTGTCATCTACTAGGTAGGATCAATGGACATTTGAAGAAATGTCAAAAATTCCTTCATGAGTACGACCTCAATAGTTGATTTCCCATAAGGGAAATCTGCTAAAATAAAAAATGTTGATTCAAAAAATAGTTAATTTCAATAAGTTTCGTAAAAGTGTCACGAAATATAACAAATATAATGATTATAAAGTAAATGTAATAACTTCATCTTTTTTATCACTTCTTATTTATTTTTTTAAATATTTTCTCATGAAATTTTAAAAAGCAAGATCATTCTCTAGAGTTATAGATTTGATCATTGCATTCGAAACATTTTATTATAGTTTGATTCGCATGCCACAGGTGGTTGGTGAAATAAACCAATCAGTGGTCAACGCCCCAGGATCTGGGATTGCATCTGGAATTTGGGCCTCTGCTGTTAGTCTCTTTGTTAGTTTGACAATGAAATGTAGAGCCATAGGCCCACCCTGGCTGGGACAGAGTGGTGACCTGTCTCGATTAGTTGTAGTAGCACAAAATGGACGTTAATAAATAACATTTTTTTTTTTTTTTTAATGTACTTTTGTACAATGGGTAGCTTAAGTTCTGGTATATCAGATCTTTCTAAACCTCAAGCTGGCGTGATTCTCCAACTTCTAATATATTTCATAATTCATCAAAATATAGCTCCAGATCCTTAAAATTGAATTTATTGGGCCCCTCCCTGTCCCTTGATTCTTCCACAGTTGCAACTGCTTGTTTTGAAAGTAGTGAGAGAAGGTTTTCACATTTTATGAAATAAAACAGAAAGAGAGACTTTATAAGTAATATTGAAATATTATTGCTAAATAATGATTTTAAGACTCAATCATATTGATAGAAATAAGCCGATTCCAGAGTTTTTGATTAACTGACATACCAGATGTTGATTAAATACATTTCCTACAAAACTCACTAAACTGTACACAGACATGAATAGTATTACACCATATTGTTTCTTGCCTTTAGCAGAAGATTCAAAACTAATAAGAATTGCTTCAGAATTAATGTTTCTAAAAGATATGATTCAAACAAATAACTAAACTTGGTGTATTCATAAGTATGTAGAATTGACAGTGCAAAAATGAAGGAAGTGAGCTATCTTTATAAAACCAGAATTGCTGAATCTAGTGTGTATAGGACCTTTTTTGTTTATCGTGCATTAAATATGCTCTATAAATTTGTCTGATCCAATGCATTTAAATTTAAATATCAATGAAATAGTTTCAAATGAAGTTCAGCAAACTTTTGTATTTGCTTTATTTACAGGAGTGCAAGGTCATGAAGTTTTCATTTGAGATTTTTTTTTAATGAACACACATGTATATATATATATATATATATATATATATATATATACCAGCTTTGATTGTTGTCAGGTTCACTTCTTAGTTCTCATTAAAATATATATTTTCAGCAATTATTGATGCCAAGGGTACCACTGATATGATCTAGTAAAGCAAAAAAATAGTGTCATCGAAGTTCTTCTAATTAGGCATTAGTATTTCAAATATGTAAATGAAATTTGAAATAAAATACAAATATTTATGTTTCATCTGCATCTTAAAAGATATAAATGTTGTAGCATAATATTATAAATATTTTTAGTATATCTTTATTGATATGTTTGAACAAATAGTTTTAACAACATTAGTAGGTGTAGACTGACTGATTATTGGTTTATATTTTTAGTATTTAAAATACACTTTATCATGACACATATTAATGATTCCATGGGAGGAACAGAAATTACTGCCTAAAAAACCATGCTCAGTTATTTTTCAACAACTCCTGTTTCTTCCCTTTGTTATTTGTGCATCATTTAAAATATATTACTATTTCTATGTATTCTTCATAGCTTAGTGGCAAGGATTACCAATAAAAAAAAAACTTTCTTCCCCCACAAAGTTCATTCACAATTGCCCTACATGTTTCATGGCTTGCCTACCACCTCCTCAGGGGTCATTACTTTTCAAAAAATAATAACATCAACTTTTAAAAATCCAATTATAATTCATTGATGCATTAACATATTAATAAGTGTGTACTAAAATAATATATTTGTTATTATTAATGAATTTAATATATATGTTATTTTAGTACACTCTTTAGGAATCTTGAAGAGGTGGTTGGTAAGCCTGAATCATGTAGGGCAACTGTGAATAAAGTTTGTAGGGAAAGAAAAGTTTTTTTTACTGGCGACCCTTGCTATTAAACTATGAAGAATATTGGGTCCAGAAGAAGAAGAGCATTTCTTTGTATATTACAATTATTTTGTTCATTGTGATAATATATGCCATAATAAATATTTTTGCTTTATTCATATCTATATTTTACATCATATGTGAATTCAATATTTTTATTACATACCCATAGACTTCTACGGTCTTTCGACACTTAAGGTCTTTGAAAATTAATTGTAGCATCATAATTCTTGCCATTGTTTTGCTCGAGAAGCCTCCTTGCTATCTTTCTCCCTCTCTCTCTCTCTTCCCCCTCCCCCTCTCTCGAGACTGTAGAGTTATGTATTTGGATACATTTATACAAAGACTTCAAAGATATTTCATTACTTCTTACAACTGCTAGTACTTTTGCAGTATTATCATCACTTTTCTGAGTTTAATGATATTGCCTTCTCTGTTAATAAAGTTTTGAAATCTGACTATACCTTGTCTTCTGTAGCTTTTCATTTTTGTGATTGACTTGTGCTGAGAACCTTTTTTTCATCATAGACTCAGCTATTCATTTTCTGTATATTAGTACATTTTTCACAATATTGGTGTGTTCACAGAACTGAGGTGCTATATTTTATGTTATTTCATTTAACGTATTATGACATGATTAACTATTTGCCTGGTTTTGGTTAAGCAATACATTTCTTTAAATACAAACAGTGGCTCTAGTCTTCTGCTGATGTAAGAACTCTTAAAATAATTGGTTCCACTATGTTTCAATAAGACAGCTTCAGTGGTCAGAACTGAAAAGAATTAAAAGAATCATTTTACCCTAGCCATTTCACCAACAAATATAATTGTGACTATCAAAAGTAACTTAAAGTCAGTTGATGATGCTTACCAGGGTTTATTTAATGGCTTGATTGGCATCACTTTAATGTTCAAGATGAAAGAAAAATCAACAACTAATTGATTAATGGACTATAGGCTGATCTCTTCTCAAAGAAAGAAAATACTTTAGTTCTATTCACTTTTATTTAAAAATTAACCAGGTTTTTTTGATAACATTTAGTTTATATATAGTCTTCATGTAGAAAAAGAAAAGTACCAAAGTAACTGAATTATATCAACTACTATTAAAAATATGGCCTATGTAAATTTGGCTAAAAATTCCCAAAATCACTTGACAATTAATATTTTAAATATTAATTGCTTGGGAGAGTTTTCATTTTAAATTTGATCTTTTATATGAAATTAGGATACTATAGATTCTAGGAAGCTTTTTTTTTTAATTAAATAAGTTTGAAAATGTAAGAGTAATTGAATCATGGTTAAAATAATTTGTTACTTTTAAGAAACAAATTTTTACTTTTTAGTTTTAAGTTGTATGCTGACACTCAATTTTTAAGTACAAGCCAGTCATCTGTAAACATGTAGCATTCCACATTTGACATTGGTTAGCCATATGTGTTAAAGCGTTGCCTTTAATCTCACATGGTAAACCTAGAGTGGAGAGTTCTATTCCTGCCTGGACAAAGGGATTTATTTAGTGACAGAATTCACTAAATAAAATCCTGAGTGCCACCCTGGCTAGAAAAGGGTGGTGACCTGTAGATAACCCGTACCAATTAGCCTTAGTTGCAAAAAAGTGGACGTTAATAAATAATTTAAATTTATTTTTTATTTGCTAAAAGGTTTAAGGAATGCAGATATTATTCTATCCCTTGTATTTTTTGTATGTAGTACATGAAGAATTACTTCCTTTTTAAGCAAAAACATGCTTTTGCGTGTTGAACTATACTTTCCAGTTGGCCCTATTCACAGCTTTATCTATAATATCACTATACAACTCCTTGTCAGATATAATCTCAAGACTTGTTTCTTCGTTATTGTGAGAGCTATATAAAACAGCTATAGTGCTCTTACACGTCTTATCGAAAACATTATTGAAACATATGCAATCAATCTTTTTTAGAGTACTACAATTTTTCTCAAATTTCAACAGTTATATGGTTTCTACTAGTTCAGCATTCAGTAAACCCCCTCTCATACTTATGAACTTTTCATTTAAGGCTATTGCGTCTCTGAACAACTCATATATAACTTAAATTTCCATTCTGGTTTACTAAAGGTTCTAACAAACAAAGAAATAGAGAATTGAATATGATATGACAATAATTGGCTCATTCCAGTCCATTGTAAATCAGCTTTATTTACCCAAGTCCTCTTTGGCAGCCTCATTTAAAAATAATAAATGACAGGAATATTTTTTTTCTTTTCTAAATTTGAAATTCTTTCCCGTAATAATAAGCCCATCAACTGTTTAGTGGCTCAGGTGCTCGAATTGAAAATCGCATTAGTAAAAATACATATATCTCAGTCAATCTTTAAATTAGAGAACCAAATGTATAAAACAATTGTAGGAATTTACAGTTGTAATAAGTGTTGATATGTTACTTTTTCTAATCCAACTCATAATAATGAAGATATTTTGAATTTTCGATTTTACCATTTCTCCAATCCCTCTCCCCCCTTCCATCCTCCTCATTGTCTTATGTGAAATTAGTATGAGTGAAGGTTTACTGAAGTGTGAAACAAAAAAAAAAGAAAACAAATATCCTGGTGAATAATAGAGTTAGAAATAAAAAAAAAAGTGTGTAGAACAGTAGTGGTTGGAAATTAAATTTGCAACAAGACTTCATATAAAAGTTTTCAATCCGACTCATAATAACTGAAATATTTCTAAGTTTTTATTCCACCCTCTAAACCTCTCTCGTTCTCGTAATGCACTTTAACAAACTTGATTTTCTTTTTACATGAAACAAATATTGAATTTGGTAATAATTAAACAAAAATTGTGACTGCTAGAGCGGCCTATTATCATCATGATCTAATTCTGAAGTTGCTGTCATTGTGTTCTTTCAGAAGTTGTTATCTTCGTATTACTATACCACCGAAATCTATAAGATGCTTGATGTCCTTAAAAATGAATTTTCTAAGCCTCCCTCTTCCCCTTTGCCTCAGAACTTTTCCTTCAAATGTGTTTGTGATGAAATCTTTGTGCCTCATGATATACCAAAGAAGTTTCACTCTCCTTTTTTCCATGGCCTTGATATGACTTTTGGTTTCACTTATCTTACTTAGAACATCCATGTCAACATATACATGGCCATCTAGGTAGGATAGATGAACATTTGAAGACATTTTTATCCTGTGATGAGTACAAGGCTATCCTTAAGAGAAATCCCCTTTTGTTTATTTCCTCTTTGAAGGGCTATTTAAAAGAGGAAATAAATAAAGGAAATCTGCTATGTCTGAATGGTTTTCTTATTTATATATGATAGTATAATAAAATAAGCCTTTTTTTTAAATACTTTACTTAATTTAAACAATAATAAGAATTGACAAACATTTATAATAGTATTTAATATAAATTAAAACAGAAACCTTATAGAATAGGTAAAGTTTGGTCAACAAGAAAATAAACTACATCAAATAAACTCTTATCAGAAACTATATACAACAAACAAAGACATTTATATATAGTTTAATAGAGACAGGAATGTCTATAACAATAGTTACAATAGAACATAGATAATTTTAATTATCCACTCTAATACCTGCTGAATATATATAAAATTAAATAATAAAAAAGTTGGCCTTATAGTTAGCATAGTCATCCATGCAGCAATGGAAAAGGTAAGTTAATCAGTTAACTTTTATCTTATGTGTAATAATGAATACATAGTTTATGACCAAAAATAGGACCCCCAAAGTAAACAAAACACGGGCAAAAATTGGTTACTCTATCATTTTATATTTTCTAATCTATCTTTCTCTGAAAGAGGAAGTAAAAACAGTTCTATGATCATCGACCTATTCTGGTTGTTAATATTTTCATACAAAAATGAAATTTATTAATGTAATCTTTATTTGACTGTTGGACATTAGAATCAAATATTGAAATCTTTTGGCACGTAGAAAATAAAATTTTACCTTACTTAGCATACTTATCATTCTATAATTTGTATTATTTATCTTTACAAAAAGATTTGAATAGTTAAGAAAATATAGTTGGAAGTCGTATTAAATATATGGAAAAACTGATTTGTTCCAAATGAATATTATATATATTCATTCAGGGTTGATGTTAATTGATATTCATGATAAATGTAAAAAAGAGGATAAAGTAAATAAATAATGAATTAATAATAAAATTATGGAAAGTGGCATTTAAAGAATAGTTACCATATACTGGGCTTACCCGAGGTTATCATTTATGCTCTCTCCAAAGGACGGCATGTCTTAAGGCTTTCTTATCACATTGATAAAAAAAGCCTTAGGTCTTGTTACGCTTCAACCCTTTAGTATATAAGCTTTGTAAGCTACTTCCTACACAACTGAGCTCTCAGTCGCAGCAGGAGTTTTACATGACTATTAATATTAAGCGTGTTTATGGATCCCCTTATTTAAAAAAAAAGGGGGAGAGTATGAAAACAAATACAAAATAGAAACAGGTATAATAAGAGTACTACTGTTATATAATTAGTAATATATCAAATGAAATCCTACTTAATTTGGTGATACTTTAGGACCTTACAATTATCTATAGTCATGCCCATATAAAAACATGGTGTTTTGCTGCTTCATCCTATTTACCCTCTTTGTGAAAAACATCATATTTTAAGGTGCCATACATTTTTTCCTAGACTCCGGCCCCATTAACTTATCCCTATCTAGACATGAGGCATGAGAAAACAAAATTTTGCACCCATATTTCATATCAGATTCCCAACTATCTTTTCTTTATTTTGTTTTCTACAGCTAAAAATTTTGAGTTTAAAATTCTACTCTAATACTTTACACTTCTTTTAATTTTCTACAAAACTATTTAACACTTTGAAAAATGTTATTTAATTGATTGTTTCCTCCATAAATGGATTTAGGAGTTTGAAGAAATGGTCCTTTTTTCAATTGTTTTTTTTTCTTTATATAATTGAACACTTTCACACATTTTCCTATAACACACTGTTTACATCAAGTATAAAAACATTCATTAGGAAATTGCTTAACCACACTTTAATAACTATTAATTACGCTTAAGAATATAACGTCCCAAGAAGAAGATTTGGGTATACACATTTCCACTACTTTTACACTTACATATATATATATATCAATCTTTAATGCTATGCAGAAAACTGCGTTTTTAATCTTGGGCATTATCAGAACATATAATCCTATAAAAAATGTTTGCATTCCACTACATATTTTAACAGAACATTCTAAGTTATTTCAAATTAAAATGACTTCTCTTTGACGAAAGAGGAGACATTAAATCACCCATCTTCAAATTAATGTTGGATGGTAAACTTTTGATATTTAACTTTTTCATTAATCTAGGAATAGGCATAGAAAATCCTGTCCACAACTCTCAAAAGTTAAAACATGCTCATATTGGTTCGCTGCTAGTAAAATAGCACATTTAACATATTACTTTCTCAAAGTTTCAACCAATAAGTTTATCAATGAATATTTAATACAAGATGCTGAGCATGTTTCATTTGTTTATATTTAAATTCATTATTTATGTTAAGGCAAGAAAGACTATAAACTTTTTTCCGGAAGATGAATGACTTGGTATTCAGTCTAAAGGAGACTAGAGAAGAGTGGGCAGGATACATTGCACTGAAAAGTGCTTAGATAAAAAAATCTCCCATCAAGCTCATTCCATTTCACAGCTAATTAGCCTACAATTTATCTAATTACAATCTTATAATAAATGCATAGGTTTATATATAAATAGTATAAGATTATTTATGCTGAAGCCTATAAAAGTCTGTAAACAAACGCCTCAGTCTAGCAATGTTGTCTGGATTGCAATCCAAATCCCACTGCTAATGTCTTGTGTCTTTGTCAAAATTATTTCATGAGCAATTGTACAGCTGCATAACGCAGTCTATCACTGTTTCAATCTCATTCCAAAATGTTTTTAAATTGTGATGTGGTTCAAGTAATATTTTGAAGTGTTGAAGAAACACCTTTAGTTAGAACCGGGCCGGCGGGGCTTCACCCATCGGCTCAACCTTTCCCTATAACCTGAAACATTAGAAAAAAACATTTTTAAATTAAAGTACTTCAATTACTTAGTAATTTTTGAAATAAACTGAGAACTTTAGAGATTTTGCTCTAAGAATAAAAAGATGTCCTTTCTAAAACTGTACTGATAAAAAAAAGTCTATCACACAGGGGTTGTGTAAAGTAAGCAGATTTCCCATGAAGTGTCTGAGACACTAATGACATCTCACATGTTATGGGCTGAAAACCAGAAAATACGAATCACTTGCTAAATATTTGAGTTACAAAAAAATATATACAACAGCAATTGTAGGCCATTAGTATTTTAACAAGATTGATTCTATAACATTTTTCGATTCGACACATAATAATAATAAATGTACAACAAATTCATATGTATCTCCCATAATAAAAGCCAAAGAAAACAATATTTGGTATTTAAGCATAGAATGAAGAAGTTCATGTTACAACAGCTTATTGTTAATGAGGCTGAAAACTAAAAATTCTAGATAACTCGGTTAATTCTCATATTAGAAAAAACGTGCATAACAACATTTACAGGCAATTAAATTTACAATGAGATTGATTCTAAAAAAAGTTTTGATCCAATATATAACAACAGAGATATTTTGAATTTTCAAACCTCCCCTCCCGCTGGTCCTATTTCAGCTGTTAACAAACTTGATCTTTCTTTTTACTTTTACATAAAACGATTATATTTCAAGTTTCGTAATAATAACAAAAATTGCAACCGCTAGAGCGACAAATATATATATATATATATATATATATATATATATATATATAAAATTTTGAACGGACCTTAGTTTCGTCATTTACTAGGTAGGATTCATGGACATTTGAAATTTTTTTTAAAAAATCATGTCATGAGTAAAACCTCAATAGCTGATTTCTCTTAAGGGAAATCTGCTAATACTTTTCATTTAACATTTACTGTTTATTCTTCCAGGGAAGGAGGGTTGTAGAGGAATGAATCAATTTGGATGTACACAGTAGGCCTGTTTTCCTCTAAAATGCATTTTATTTAGGCAAAGTGCACTTTCAGAGCAACAGGTCCATCTTTAGTGCCTTTGAAGAGCCTGTTAGAGAGCACTAGCTTGCAGTCGCCTAGCAGCAGTGGTGCAAGCTAGTCCACTAGTGTCTTTCAAGATGGAGCTGTTGCTCTGAAAGTGCACTTTGCCTAAATAAAACGGATTGTAGAGGAATACAGGTCTACTGTGTACATCCAAATTTACTGTTTAGTGTTCATAATTTTTCTGAAACCAAAAGTTTTATAGAATATGAAATGAGTGATATTTGACATAATATTCAACTTGTCAGCATTATTTACAACCTACAATTTTAAATGAGAAGATGATTATAGACTAAGAAAATTATGGAGACCTGTTATCCCAATAAGATTAGTAATTTATTCAGGGTATATGAAAATACCACTGAGGAAAACGTGGTTACTTACAACTTCTTCTGAATCCTACGAAACAAATATAAATATATTGGATAGACCAGTTGACCCTCATTCTCTGATAAGACACCCTAAAGTAGCTAGCAGCATAACTAGTGGAATGTCAGTTCAAAATACTGTGACATGGTCAATACCAGAGGGTCTCGATAATCAAAATAATCCATCACGTATGAACATTGGTGGTTTACGTTTTGCTGGGTTAAGGTTTTTCATCTGACTCATAGATTAATTTACAAAAAGAATAATTCTTCAGAATTTTGTTGGAAAAAAATAGCTAGAGGTAATTTATTATATAATATAAATATGATTCCTTTCAAACACGTTTCAATAGAAACTTCCGATGCTCATCTAACTACATTGTCTGATAAAATTCTTGTTTTTTGGAGATCAAAGCAAATGTCTTGGTGGCATAGAAATTGATTTAAAAAATAATAATAAAATAAATGAATAAAAAGGAAGGTTCTCCAATTAGGAGACAGTTAGAATTTTGATTTATGATTAAAACTGTTCCCTTAGAAGTAATAAATTAAGAGATATCTGGCCTTTCATATCTAGTACAAATATGGAATCTATATATGTTTACTGTACCTCTATTTTTTAAAGAAATAGTAAAATTTACAGGTTCTCTAAAACAGGTACCCTGTAATAAAATTTACACTCACTAACCTACTTGATTTTCTCAATAAAAGAGAAACTGAAAATATTAGAAAGAAAAAAAAAAAACTTATTCAGGGGGCCTATGTAAAATTAGGAAGAGAGAAAAGGCAAGAGACATTTGTAAAGTAGTAAGGGAAAAAACGAAAACTCTGACCATTAAAGAACAATTCATGACTTCTTAATGACTTTATTTTATTAATTCTATTGGGCCAAATGTTTAACGTCATAAATGTGTTACGTGTGCCCAAAGACATTTTTGGTAGATATTTTTCACATCAGAGAGATGTTGGGTTTTATAATCTTTCAATATGAAAATAAAACCATCTCAGAATTATTCTGAATAATTAATAAAATGTTGGACCTCTTTTTTTCTGGCTACTCCAGTATTAATTAATGGGCATAGACATGCTCATACACAGGGAAATTAACACCAAAGTAATGAGCAAACTACAAAATCCATTACCTTTCTGATAAGTAAGAGACAGGTCGAACACGGAGGTTTTCTCGCCTTACAGCATACGAGATCAGAATAGCAAGTGCAACCAGGACCATCGCCAATGCATTAAGAATAATGCCCTCATCAGGCCACAGTGAGTAATCAGACCTAAGAACATAAAACATGTTATTGAAGTTGAAGATAGATACTTGATAAAACATATATTTACATTTAGGTCCAATCAAATGTATATAAATGTGTATATTAGTATCCAATATTGCATTTCCGTGAAAATATTTACATTAAGTCATTCTGTTATTAATAATGAAAGAGCTCATGATCATATACATCAGTCAATGGCAAAAGTTGAAAGAGACAGGCTTTTCAATTATCAAATGTTGTGTGCTGTCCTCACCAACACAATAGTCATACTTGTGAATTTTGGATTCCAATTTCATAATAATAATTCAAAACTATTAAATGACAATTAAAAAATTTGCCGTTTACTTTTCCTTTATGACTTAAAATGAAGTAAATAAACCATTTGAAGATCGAAAATATGAATTCCTTTGAATGTAACCAATGACCTTATTCAAGTGACTGAAATAAATAAATATATGAAAAACTATTAATCATAAAATTTAATTTGTTTGAAATGGCTTGTACACAAACATTTTATATATATATAAAATATATATATAATTTTTCAATGCAATTAATTGAGAAACAGTCACTTTTCGTCACCAAAATAAATGCCAGCAAACTATAAATATTTATTAAAATATTCATAATTAAAATATAATTTGCTAAAAAGTTACAAAATATGTTGAAAGCTATTTTTGTTTTATCAAATACTCTTTCTAAATGGTAAATGATATTGGGTAGGGTACTTAAGATGCCTAATGTATTTTAAAAGGTGAAAAAAAGTGTAAAACTATTTATAAGAACAAAGTGCTAAGATGAGATACAGACAAAAAGTAAACAGACGTATAAATGTGGCCCATTTTCTTAGTCTATAATTATTTTGTAAGAACAAAGTGATATTACAGCATGATATTTAAGGGCATTTTGAATATTTAAAAAAAAAAAACTTCTAAACACAACATTACTGATGGCTTCATAACTGGAGATTATCTTGTAAAAGATATAAAAATTAAATATGTTTAAGAAATCCAAAGAAAGGAATTATATAGATATATCTAAGTATTTAAATGGTTAAATAATATAATACAAAATCATTTAACTAAATAGAAATGGCATTAATTAAAAACATCAGAGTTGTGGGGGAAATATTTTATGAAGTTTTAAATGAATTGATCGTCTTTTTGGCCCACATATCAGAGATAAATGCCAGTATGTTCACTATTATCAATCTTGATGTTTTCATTTTAGCATAGTTTACATTCAATATATTGGTATAAAAACAACTGAATAGCAAACTTATTATCACAATGATTCAATTATAATAAAAAATCTATACTAATATCATACATGTGAAAGTTAGTAAACATGTTTGCTAAGAAATTCTTCATATATGACTGAGCTGATTTAAATGAGATTTGTCGCACTAATATACCTCGAACTGGATTTAAAAAGAGATGCTGTCCGCTTATTTAAAATGTTCTTTTGATTGATTTGCCACTAGTTGTAGTGGCCTCACATTATGGCGATAGGGGAAAGTATAGACTGATGATACTTATTTGGAAACACAGATTCTTGGATGTGACTAAAATCGTCCATCAAAGATACCATCCTAAAAATTTTAAGAGGTTCAGATATGTACATTGCCAGGAGTTTAGAGACTTATTAAGAACAGCTGATGGATATTGAGTCAAGATCTAGTTTAATGAATATGAACTAGTCCATTATAGAAATTCTCTGAGACGATAGGTCTACTAAACAAAATAATGGGTTTAGTACTCTTCTGTCACTGGAGTCCAGTTATACGATATTTAATCACTTTGTTCTTATGAGCCAATTGAATTATAACAAAAAGCAAGTGTAAAATAAGTTTTCAGTGGTAATCGTAAAGCAAAGCACTCAATCAAACATATAACTCTACAGTGCAATTGTAAAAGAAGAAATAAAACCATAAACAGAATAAAAACATTGATGATGTTGAATGATGGCACACTGCCTTCCAAATAATGTTTAGTAGGTAGTTACATCCACAAAATTACATATCAAAATAGCCTATCCATTATTTTAATACAAGCTCTTTTTATACTGTCTGTAGGATTAGTAATGAAATCTTCCTTCTTATTTTATTTTAGTGAAACCCATTCTTTTGAAAACAATAAAAATTATAGTTATAGTACAATCCAATGAATTAAATTTAAATAAATTAAAAAAATTTGGTAGTCTATGGTTGGCAAAGAAATAGTGAAATACATATATTTTTTTTAACCAGAAATTATTTTTCCATGTTCTAGCATTTTTAAATATTTTTTTGAAGATTATGTATACTACAGTTTAAAAAATACTCAGTATGTATTTTACCTAGTTATAGCAAAAATTACTCTTCAGCTATATAAATTACATTGAATTTCTAAAAAGTTTGTATAAATAAAGATAGACAAGTATATGCTTTTAAAGTCAAATTTCATTCTACCAAACAAATAGTTTATCAAGCATTAAATAATTCGATGACATTTAATAATTCACATAATCTTTACAACTTTCAAAAATAGAAATTTATAACAAAAAAAAATAATAAAAAAATAGGCATCAATTTCCCTAATTTTATAGGATGCTTAAGTTATCCTTAGCTTTACAATTATACTTTTTTTGGAGAAAATCTGATTAATTCAATAATAATATGAAAATAAAAAAACAAATTGTGTTGGTAAAACAATATTTCTACAGTGATTAGGTAAATCTTCATCAGAGGCATCAGATCCAAAAATGCCCCAAGGAAGGAATATTAATAATAAAAAAAGTAATCTTAACTAATGTAGCCGTTTGTATTTCAGACTACTGAATACTAAAAAGTAATGTTGTATTTGTGTTAAAAGCCAAAAGACACAAGGAAATAAGTACTAGTGAATAGAAAAAAATATAATATACATAACACACAAAGCAATGAATCATGGCATAAATGGGAAAAGTAAAAAAAAAAAAAAAATATGAATAAGTTAAAATAGTGAAATATACAAAATAGAGTCTTTTTTCTATTTCTTGAGTTGAAGCAATTGACCCATCCACCTCATTTCCAAATAGGTTTCAAGTTTCATAGAAGCATGTAATATATTTTTGAATACATATCCATATAATTTGAAGCACCTTAAATAGAAAAACCTTTTTATATTTGCTTATTCACAGGAAGCAGGATAGTTTTGTCGTAATTTAAAAGCACCATGCTTACGTTTGAAGCAAAATATTTGCAAAGCAATTTTTTTTCTCCCCGTTTCATGTTAGACATTTATTAAACTACTGATAAATAATGTCAGACTACTACCAATAATTATGAACAAAATAAAATTACTAAAGAAGTTATGATTATAAGAAAATTATTTAATTTATTACATGGATTCTATTACCCATGAAATTTAAATACTAATGCAGTATAATAAATGTCTGGCATTCAGTAGAATAGATCCATCAATTGTGTATTCCAAAAATTGGTCCAAACAAAGAAAGATGAATTACTCAAACAAGCAAACGTGATCAGTGCAATGATGTACATAGAGTTTTCAGATTATATTAAAATTTCTTACCTTACAAGTTGAATTCTTTTGTAAAAATATAGCAGACATTAATTACGAATCTTTTTTCTTTGAGTAAACGTAGTTCCAGGTTTTGACATAAAACAACTACATAGAGGATCATTCATAGAAGATTTATATATTACACACTTCTAAAAAACTCATTTATTTTTAACAAGTAAGTATTTTAAAGTTAAAAAGGACAAAGTGTGTGATAAAGAAAAGAAGCTTACAGCTAACAAGACATTTCATGTACCGGCTTAGTAAAATTTATAAGAATGTAAAAAATATAGTTGGCTGTAATGAAGGGGTAAATCTGTTAGTAAATGTAAACATTTTTATTTAACTGAATGTTTACCTTGCGTCTTCAAAGTTGCATGGATCCAAATTTAAATTGTTTATTTGTAAATATAATAAGTTATAAATTTATCTAATCTTGTCTTGTTCAATTTAATATATATATATATTACAATTGAATACTCATTGGTTAAAAGTGTTATTGGTGTATTATTTTTATTTTTCCTACTTAAGATACTTGAAGACCCCTTCATACATTGCCTACAATATTTACTAAGCTTTAGAATAATTTACATTATTTAAAAGTATTATATCAACATACAAAAATATTAGATAACATAAAAGGCTTTCATTTTGTTGGTCCCTCTCATTTTAAATTTTTTTAAGAAGGGGCAAAGCTGTTGAAAAGAATGATTAGGAAGAGTTTACTTTGTACTTACTGGAAGAATTATCAAATAAAACAATATCCAATATTCCAATCCATAGTAATTTATAATTACATTACCGACATTAAGACTTGCTGTCACCAATTTTGTATTTACCATCATGAATGGAAGAAATAATTACAGTCTTGGAAATACGACAATTTTTAATAGAATTCATAAATTAAAGGATATCATGGAGATTATGAATTAGAAGCTGACAATTGAAGGATAAACAAGCACAGATTACAATATTTACTAAATAGACTACAGTATAATTACATTGTTTTGAACACGATTTTTTAAATTTATCTTTATATTTTAATATAATGTGAAATGAAACTAATCTCTATTGCTATTCCCAATAACAGTTAACACTATGGATGTCACCCTGGTTTCAAGTCCAGAAAGAGAGTAACTGCCAATTCTATAGTGGAAAGCCACCAAGAAAAGTAGTAGTTACAAAATATCTGAAGGGCTGATGGTGATTGTTGTCACCTATGTGTATGTCAGAGGGCTGTCTTGGAGATTTGAACCTGCAAATTGTATTACTCACGTGGACAGTAAAACCTGTCCACACACCTTGAAGCTCTTAGTTCAGCTAACCCGCTTATTCTACATTCCTCTGGCTCTGGTACACTTCTGAGTCTATCTGCATTCCTCTGGTTGAGTTTTTTTTTGTTTGTAAGACTTAGTCTAGCCTAAACAAACTTAATTCGGAACTACCAAAGAAAATGAAAACATGACTAATCATGATATTAACAGGTAACTAAATAGGATTCCTATTGACGAGTTCCAAGAAATACGCAGTTCATAACTGTCATTGGCAAGAGTTTTTAGATGCTCAGTAACAAAATATTACTGGTTTAATTGCATTACTTTCCGGACTATCTGGTAAATATAATGAAAACAGATTTACAATAAAATAAAATAACTACTAATGAAGACCCATAGAGATGTCTAAAAATAGGATTCTTTAAGCCTTTGAAAAGTAACTGACATAGTTTGTTTAAGAACTGTATCATTTCAATATGTTCTGAAAAGGAGTTGCTTTTGCCACAGATGCTACCCTCAACATCTGGCTTCACTGGATCCCTAGAAGTGTGTCTAAAACATAAATAAGAATGCTAACTGAAAGCTAAACTGTCTAAAATTAGATTAAAGAGAGATATCTATACAAAAAGTGAGGAGTCAACAAATACCCTACAAAAAGAAAATCACATCTATTATCCCCAACAGGGTACCCATCCGGATTCATAATTTTTTTTTTCTTTTTGTTTTACCTGTTTTCGAACAATCAGTTAAGAAGAAAATTGAAGTCTCAAGTTTAAGGTGATATAAGTGAGTTAAGGCATTGGTCTTAATGCAGATGGTCTCAATTAGCCTTATAGCACAAAGTGGGCATTAATACATAATGCTGACGATATAGTCATGGGTTTGATTCCCAAGTTGGAAATAGGAGTTTATTTAGTTAGTTCATTAAATGAAATCCGTAGGCCCACCCTGGTTAAACAAGGGTGGTGGTCTGTAGATAACCCGCCCTGCCCAGTCATAATAGCATAAAGAGAACATTAATAAATAATTTATTTCAATCCGTCAGGTTAGTCATGTGAGTTAAGTGGATGTCTTAACTCCCTAAATAAAATCCTTAGCCTCTCCCTGGCAAGATGTCCTAATTAGACACATAAGCATAAAGTTGATGTTAATAAAACATTCTTTCAGTTGGTTGATATTTGGAGGCCACAATTAGTCTTACGGTTTATGTTTCCTGTGTCTAAAGTTAGTCTTTGCAATTTTTTATATTTTATGAGCTGACTTTAATGATATTTGAATAGACAGTAGCAATCCAATGAAAGAATACTTACTCTAAAGTTAAAAAATAAAATAAACTGTGTTTGGTTGTTTAAGAATTTAGAAAAATACTAAGATGGTGTATTTACTACATGCTAGGCTTTTAATTATTTAACAAGGTATATATATTATTAATATTCTGCTTGCCCCTTCAAATCCCTTCAATGAGTAATTATAGCATTAAAAAAAAATCATTGATTTTTTTAAAAAATGTATAATAATTACTAAACCCTTATATTAATATATATTTAAGTTTTACAACTCTAAGTAAACCTTTGAAAAAATTACATATGATATACCAAAAGTGACATCACACTTATTAATGCAAAGAAATAATCAACATTACTTACAAAATAACAAACAATATAATGATTGAACTATGTGATAATTATAAATAATAAAATCCTAAACAATAAGCTCAATATAAAATAATCCAAAATACTTTTTGGTATTATAATCAAATAATCATTCAATGTTGGCTATAGTAATTATATTTTTTACTGAATTCACTATTACATATTTCAGAAGTTGGACTAAAATAATGCGATTTTGCTTGTGTGATGAACAGCAGTGAAATATTTCCCCTTTTCAAAGTTATAAGATAGATTTTGCATAATTTCTTGAAACTAGATAGTGAATTCACCCACGCATAACATAGTAATGCTCTCATTTGATAAATTAGTAAATGCAGATGTATTTTAGCTATCAGATCTAGATAACTGACATCTGTTTTTGAGGAAATATTATATATTAAATTAAGCAGCAATATTAAAAAAAATGTGTACATAATAATTACAATTACATTGACATAATTGATGTTAAAGTAAATTTTTCATTTGGTTCAGACTTAACAAAATGTGCAAAATAGTATATGTGCAAGTGTGTGTATATATATATATATATATATATATATATATATATATATATACAAATATTTTGGGTTTTAAAAAATATATATATAAATTCAAATGACTGAATTAACTAATCTGAGTTTGGTCCGTTTGGGGGAAGAAAAGAAAAAATAGTAATGAAAAAACTTAATTTTATTTTTAGCAAGTGCTGAGTTTCTAAAAATTTAAAATGTTCTCTTCATGAAGCATTATCCAATTATAGGAGATTTACAGGTTTACTTCATTATTTCTATTAATATATCAGCTGTTGTAAACAGAAAAAAAAAACTAAGATTGAGGTTTTATCTGTCATTTCTTTATGAAGTTATTTTTCATCATTAAAAATTAGAATTAATGATAAACAATTTTATATTTTGCAAATCACTTTAGATTTCAAGATTTAAAATTTTTGGACATTAAGTAATATTCTTGCATGGCATGTTCATGTATCCTTATAGAAGAAAAACACTTATTGGTATAATGAATGGAACTATTGTTCAAGTTTTTAAAGAATATATCATATGAACACAATCAATATATCTCATAGAATTATACTTATTTTCTCAAAATTATTGCTAAGTTCTATTTTTTTCCCCCAACATGCATTGCAGGGGAAGTAAAAGTATTCATAGAATTTCATAATTAAGACACAGAGTGTTGCATTTTGAAAAGAAGCTAATTGGTAGCTTCATTAGCGGGCTAAAAGTCATGTCTTCTAATAAATTAAGACAACTCGGATTACATTTAAGACAAGCTAGATATTTCTGTTAGGCTTGCCTTATTCATTTTAGAATTAAACTCATTTTACTGTCATTTTAAATGTGGAGTGGGTGTTTAGGAGGGGAATTTAATTAGTATTGGCAAATGTGCGAAAATGAGATTGAATACAATCCTGAAATTGATGTATGTGTTAATCTTTTTGGGATCACCAATATGGTGCCATAAATTATAAGTAAACTAGTATATCTTTTAGTGTCCAAAAACTTCTATGTAGAAATAATTAAAAAAGTTTTAGACGATTACACTTAAAATTGCAGGTGATTTCAACCTAAGATTGCAGAAGAATTATCACTTATTTAGGTATTTAATATTTTAAAGATAATACCATTTTTTTGAAGATCAGTGGTTTCAAGTTCTCTACAGATATATTCTGTTTGGCATCTAATTCAACCATTTAGTAACAACCAGTATTTGGAATTTTCTGTTTTAAGTTTTTGAGTAACCACTGATTCATTTGCTCTGAGCCATAAATAATTATAACAAAGTTTACACACAAACAAGTTTACAATCTACTAATTAAATGTACATCAATTTTATTACAAAATTTATACTATACTTTAGTTCTTAAACATCTGAACACATTCATAATGATATTCATCTTATTAATTAACCCTTAAAACCAAGGTAAGTACTTACTTTAAATATTTTTGTACTATTCTGCTTAATTTTTAAAAGCTGACAATAATTTTTTAACAGAATATCAAATGGGATATTTTGTTACTTAAATAAATACTGCCACTGATGAAAAAATAAATTACCTTTGATATTTTAATCTAATAAACCCACAACAATTTTACTAATTGTTTGAAGCAGTTCTCTGAAGTGATCCATTCTTTCTCATAATGATTATGTATGAGCTTAGAATCCTCTTAATAAATAAAAGAATGGGCATGCGAAAGTCGCATTAAGAAGATTTTTAACTCTTATGCGAAAACATTTAAATTTCACCAGTGGGCACTAGTGTACGACCAAGATATTTGAACTCAGTCTTGCTGAGTGCATAAATTATGAAGATTGCAGCAGCAACCAGTACCACTCCAAGGCTGTTTATAATTATTGCTTCTCCAGGCAATGTTGTGTATTCTTCAGCACTGTAAAGCAGAAGGTAATATCTCACATAAAAGAGGATTCCATTTATTATGCGTCTGGTAAAATCAGAAATAAAATAACATCTACTCGCTCAGGGCTATTATAGATATAAAAACTGTTATTTATTAGTGTATAATAAAAATATTTTGTATATTAACACTTTTTTTATTAATGATTTCTATCAAAATATATGTTTAAAATGTTTTGAAAAGTGTACACACTGTCGATGAGCGGGACTCAAAAATAAAATTTCTTGTTAAATTGAACGCAAATGAAGATTTCAAATTCAAAATACTTGAAATATGTCATTAATATCCCAACAATTCAGATCAAGATTTGTTCTTTTTTTAATGAAATAGCTATCATTTATTTAATTTTCTTTGGTCAACAATAACCCACTAATTTAAATTATCGTATATTTAATGATAGATCAAATAGGTGGTAATGTGATATAACAAGTTTCCGTATCAAAACTCTGAGTTTCAATAGCTGAACACTTTAACCATTAATTCCAAAGTAAAAACACAATTCCTAATGCCTTTTTATTCCATAAAACCACAAATAAGATATAATGGTAAATTTAACTTTCCTTTTTAAGCAAACAGGCACTAATGTAAACAAACGAACCACTTGGTAGTTTCATTTCAAAAATATTTTAATGAGTATTATTCAGGCCTTTTGAGGAAACAAAAATATGGAAAACAAATTAGTAGCTATCTATTCTTAAAATAGAAATTTTTAAATCTTAATCTTAATATGGGACAATTAGTGATACATTTTGAATTTGAGTTACCTTAATCTTCATTTAGTATGACACAGAAACCTTATTTTGGCTTCTAAGAGGGTACCACGTATAGCATTAAAATTAGGCCCAGACAAAAAAAAAAAACTAGGCCAACTCATAACTAAACAAAATTATATGGCAAGCCTATAAATAAGCACCAAACATATATCCTTCATGAAAGGTGATATGTAACCTAGACCTAATCAATTTACTGTTAGTTTTTAAAATCACAATTGATTAAGAGTGTTAAGTAGCTACTAGATATAACTATACCTCTTGTTTCCCTTTTTCACATTTTATTTTTACTCCTTTCTTTATTATAGTTATTTTATTTTTTTGACTAGGCAATATGAGCCAGGAGAAAATACTAGCAATATAAACTCGTGTGTTTTTCCATTTCCCATGTGTCTCAAGCTTACCTCTTAAAGTTTTTTCCCTGTCTCAAATAAAACTTTTGAGATAGTTGAAGTGAGTGCCAGGATAATTATCTTAGCATTTCTGGATACGATACCCTCTCTGGATCTTCACAAAATATGATTTCAGAATTAAATATTGCTTTAAAGAGCTGAAACTATGATTTCTAGTACCTAGTTGAATAATTCAATATTTTATAGTCTGAATTCATTAGATACATTAAAACAAAATGTAAGCAAAATTAAGGATGTCGTTTTAGTATTTAAAGTTAAAATTGCTCACAAGAGAACTAATAACTGTTTATTAGGAATAGAAAAATGTATTTACCCAAATGTAAAAAATGCCTTTTGTGTGAGGCCAGTAAGAGCAGTAGCAATGGCTAGGAGGAAGGTAGTAAGCCCAAATGTAGCATGGAGTGGTACGAGTGAGGCTCGGAATCCAGCTGTTGCACTATCACAGCAAAGCAGTACTAGAAAACTGAAGAAACCAACTACAAACTGGAACAAAAATATACAGCTACAGTCAGATAATAGATCAAATAAGTGAAATTTTTTACAGCTTAAACTTTTGTAGTTTATCAATGCCAAGGTCTTACCATACCCAATCTGAAATGAGACCACAAGAATAATTTTTCAAATGTTCTCTTAGACATTAAAAATACATATGAAGTTCTCCTGGTTTTGACTATGAGTGATGTTTTCTATTTTGTTAGTCATACTGTGAATGGATAGCTTCTACAAGATATTTCGACTGAGAAAGGGGCTTCTAGGAGTATATATAACGAAATGTATTAATGGACTAACTCGATATGGCCAATACTAGAATGAATACCTGAATAATCAAATTTTCAGAAATTTGCTTCTGCATGAGGAATCAGCTACTCTCTCAAAATATGCTCTTAATACTTATCTGTAATTTTTTTTTTTCGTCTGTTAACTGTTTCACCATCTGGAAATTAACTCCAACTTAAATGTAACACGTTTAAAGGGCAGAAGAATGAAAAACTCGTCTTTAATGTATCCCAACATCTCAACCCGTTGCGATAGACCTGAATCAGGTAAATTCCCTCACCTAATAATAATTTAAATTCAAAATTGATTACATCAGGATAAAGAGAGAGAAACTGGAGAACTATAGTGGGAATATGAATTAAATAACAATATATAATAATAATAATGGAATATGTATTAAATAACAAATGTCAAATTAATAATAAACCCATGATCAAAAAACTTTTACAATGAACTAGTAAATTACTTCAATTATTTAAGAATCTAGTGTGTGGTTGATCTTTTTTTTTTTATTAACCTGGAGACTCACATTTGTGTCAATAAATAATTTAAAGTGAATAACTGAAACATGAAGCTCCTGTTCACAGTCAAATAATTTAGGATATATACAAGGTTTCTACTTACTTGAATTGCAAAGAGTCCCATGGTGACGAGTCCCATCCATGAATGGATGGAATAGAAATTAGTAATTGGAGGCTCCGAGAGATTATGATGGTCAAGGACAGCCATGAAGCCCAGAACTATACAAGGTATTGCAAGGGCGTGGAATACTGTGTGGAGTAGCTTCACATAGATACGTCTGCAACACCTGCTAATCCTGTACAGCAGCATTGCTGAAAGAAAAGAAAATGTGAATGAGATTAATATATCACAACTGTTTTGTTACAAAAAGGTAAAACTTTTTCAATTAAAAAGGAGAAAGTTCTCGACTGACGTTCTACTTAAGTATGCACTATTTTTTTGTGGCCAGTAGATTCTTTAAAATCTAGGATGGACCACAACCTAACAAATCGGCTGGCTAATTGGTTACTGATTGTCTCAGCAGTATAAAACAAGCATGAAGTCAATTAGGTATCCAATAATTCATAGGCTAGAATATTAGGAATGTTTCCTACCAAATATGATGTACTATGCATTTTGGAAAATTAGATTTGTGGTAAAACAGTTCATTTCAAGTCATAAAATGTCCATCACAATGGGGTCTGTAGACTAAACAGATTTTTCCCATGCCAGATTGGCAGCATCTCTATTACTCCAATAGTATGAACAGTATATAAATAGTTTGTTAAACTAGCACATGGGAAATCTGCTCAGTTAACATAGGCACTGAGATGAGCTTTTTTTTCCCCCAATGTATAATAATTAAAATATTTTGAATTTTCAATTTCCCCTGGTCCATTTTGTTTTACATGAAACGCTTTCATATCAAGCTTGGTAATGATCAAAAGAAAAATTACAACCGCTAGAGTGCTAATATGCGCATGTCTCTCTCTCTCTCTCTCTCTCTCTCTCTCTCTCTCTCTATATATATATATATATATATATATATATATATATATATATATAATATCAGGGTTGTATTCATCAAGCGATTTTGGAAAAGTTTTCTCAATTGTCCAACGACATTCTCAATTTTATATATATTCAGTAAATTCCCACTCCTACTCATGTCCTATTACGACTAAGCTGTTATATCATAAACCAATTTATACTAAGCTTAAATAACAAATATTGTTTTCATTGAGTGTTTACTATGTGAGGTACATGCAAATGAGTAGTGAGATGATACCATTAATATTTTGCAACATTTATTAAATTTGTGAATGACTGAAATCGGATAGGGGAAATAGGAAGGGGGGGGGGGTTAGAGAGAGGAGAAGTTTTAAAATTCAAAATACTCCGTTGTTATAGTATGTTATTGAACCAATCTTTGTAAACTGTTTATGCTTCACAATTGTTGTTTTACATATTTTCTCTTAACTCGAATATTAAGCGAGTCATTCATACTTGTTATTTATATTTGTTTTCAGCCTTCAATAGTCCCACACTACTTCTCATCGAATTTCGATTTAGAAATAGAGAATATATGGGGAGAAGAGTTCAAAAGTGTTTCATACCAGGAGGTAGTAAATCTGCTTAGTTTACCCAACTCCTAAATGGCCAATTTTATAAGTATTTATAGGTTTGGCTTAAACGAAGTCTGCTAAAAGCACAACACAATTTTTTTTTTGAATCTGTGAAGATATTCAGTGCTAGTGCAGCGTTGAGATGAAGCGTCGAGTTGCCGGTAGGAAATAGCCCAGCCGGCGAGAGTGGCCTTGTACTAACGGTATTCATTCAACCGGTTCTATGAATGGGCGAGTAGTACTACTACTAGCCTCACTATTAAATGGCCCAAGAGGCCTTCCAGGTGGCCCAGCTCTGGGGAGACATCCTCTTTTCTCCAGCCGACCAGTCCGACTTTCATAGGGAAGTCCGTCACGCAAAGGGTGAGTAAACTAAGCAGATTTCGCACGCGCTGGTATAACACACGTGATTTCATCACACCATATATTGTCTATTTCAAAATAAAAAACTCCGTCACGCAGGGGCTGCGTAAACTAATCAGATTTTCCACCTGAAGCTTAACAATAGATAAATCCAAGGTTAAATCTACATATTGGTAACATAACAGCACCAGTGCATAACTACAAACAATAATAAGAAACCACCAGAAAGTGCCTGGAGCGTAAACGAACAGTTCTACCAACCTTTTATCGGAAAGAAAAACAATTACTGAAATATATCAGATTAGAACATTAATTTTATTGACTACTATTTACTATGTCTAGCACTATAATTTATAATGAATCAGAATATTTTTTATCTCAATCAATCAATTTTAGTAGTACAAGAACTTAAAACCGGGGGGGGGGGGGTCATAAAAACATAATTGCATGTGCCACGTATAATAAAGATCTCTTGAAAACAATATGTGGTATTTAAGCTTAGAATAATGTAGTTTACTACATAACAGAGTATTGTTTATGTAACATGAGTAGAAGTGGAGGTTTGCTGAAGGCTGAAAAATGCAAATATCTTGATTAATGTTCAAGATAGGGATATATAATAATATTTATAGTAAATGTAATTTTCAATAATATCGGTTCTGTACAATATTTCGATTCGACGTATAATAACGGAGATATTTAAAAAATCCTCCCCTCTAACCCCCCCCCCTCCCATTGGACCGAATTCAGCCATTAACGAACTTGATTTTTTTTTTAATACAAACAATGATTGAATATCAAGTTTGGTAACGATCAAACTAAAATTGCGACAAGTAGAGCGTTAACAGACACACACACCTACACACACACACACACACACACACACACATATATATATATATATATATATATATGGAAATTCGAAGAAATTTTTCCAAAATCGCGTTATGAGTACGACCTCCATAGCTGGCGACTTCATTTTCGCCATTTCTGGGTATGATCGATCGACTTTGAAGGCATTTTTCGAAAATCGCGTCCACCTCGATAGCGGATTTGCCTTAAGGGAACTCTGCTAAAACTCTCTTAAGCAGGTGTATATACTAAATAAATTTCCCACCTGCTGTAATTCCAAGCACGTCATCCCCTATTAGCAGATTTCCCTTAAGGGAAATCAGCTATTGAGGTCGTACTCATGACGCGAGTTTCAAAAAATTTCCTCAAATGTCCATCGATCCTACCCAGGAGATGACGAAAATGAGGTCCGTTCAAAATTATATATATATATATATATATATATATATATATATATATATATATATATATATATATATATATATAAGTCTCTTAGCTCTCAAGCGGTCGCAATTTTTGTTTGATCGTTACCAAACTCGGAATTTAATCGTTTTATGTAAAAAGGAAGATTAAGTTCGTTAATGGCTGAAATCGGACCAGTGGGAGGGGGGGTTTAGAGGAGGGATTTTTGAAAATTCACAATATCTCCGTTATTATGCGTCGGATTGAAAAATTGTATAACATCAATCTTATTGCAAATGAAATTTACTATAAATATTGTTCTATACATTTATTCTGTATCTTGATTATTAACCGAGATATTTGCATTTGTATTCTGTGTGTCGTCGGCAGGAGTCGTCTATGTTCTGGAATTTCGGCCGAGAGCTCTGGCGGCCATTTCCATAACTATTCGTACCTCTTGAATAGGTTTAGAGATACCTTACTACTACAGGTGTTATTGGGCAGATTTATCTACTGGAAAACGTCACGTGGGAAATCTGCTTAGTTTACGCAGCCCCTGCGTGACGGACTTTCTCATTTCTCCTAAGCATATTTGTAAACAAGACTTGAATTTTAAGCTATTGATAAATTTGTTTAAACGTGGAAACAAACTGATTAAATGTGGACGTTAACTAAAAACTAGAAATAGCCCGCCTCCCAGAATCTTTGTAAACTAAGCAGATTTCCCACGCACTGGAACCTGATACGCTTATGATCTCATCTCACCATCTACACTCTATTTCTCCCGCAGTAAGAAGACTATGTAAACAGGAATTAAAATGTTACTTGGACTTTAGGTGGTTGTGACTGAGGTAGTTAAAGTGAAAATCACATGAGTAGAATTAGGGATTTCCAAAATACTGAAACCAAAAAACAACACAAAAAAAAATACAAATTACTTTGTTAAGATTTGGGTTAGAGAAAGCTTGTATTAAACAATAGTTGTAGAAAATGAAAATTCTAACATCGGCTATATAACTTTTTTCGACTCATAGTAACAGAGGTATTTCGAAATTTCAGTTTTCCACCGTCTAAGCAATATTTCGATCATTAATGAATATAATCTTTAGTTTTGCATGAATCGGCTAAATAGCGAATTGTGGTGAGATCAAATAAAAATCATGCAATTTAGAACGTAAAAGCTAAATTGATGAAGTCACAACGAAAATATTTATACATATTCGACACAGTAAAATATCAATGAAAACAATATACCAAAAGTCCTGGAATTTTAATGTTCAATATTTTAAATGGAATCAACTTTTAGTAAGAACATTTTAGCAAGCGCAGTTGAGAACATTAAATTACAAAAACTGTCATTTAAAAATAAATTGCCGGCATCAAAATAGGGAAGTAAATTAAAGAAGAAAAAAACGATTCGACCTCGAGTTCCTTTGATCCGTGAAACCTCAAAGCTTCAAGGATCAATTTTTAATCAAAGGAGGCTGGTAATTATTTATTTCATATCTTGTAGAAGAGTCAACTGCAGTCTGGCTGGAAAACACTGACTTCAGGTTGGAAAATTTTAAACATTTTCGTTATTATATGTCAGATTGAAACATTTTATAAGAACTATTCTTATTGAAAATGCAATATCCTATAAATGTTGTTACTTATATTTTCCTCTACTTGAATATAGACCAAGATATTTGCATTTTTAGCAGATTTCCCTCAAGGGAAATATAAGGGCTAATAAGCTGTTATATCATAAACCACTTTATTACAAGGTTAAATAAGTAATTTTGTTATCATTGAACTTTTACTTTGTGAGATATATGCGAATACGTTCTGTTGATCCCCCCACCCCCCCCTTCTTTCGTCCTTGGATTACTAAAATTTATAAGTATTTGAGATTAAAATTATTCTGATTCATTACACATTACAGCATTAGCTATAGCAAATAATTTTCAATAAAATTAATGTGTTATGTTCAGATATATTTCATTAATGGTTTTTCTTTTCGAAAATTCAAAGTATCTCCATTATGAATCGGATTGAAAAACGATGTAGAGACAATCATGTTACAATTTTGATGCACTATAATTGTTGTTCTATGATTTTTTTTTCATATCTCAAATACTAAGCGAGTTATTCTTGTTTTCAATTTTCAGTATATCCCTTCTAGAAATCGTTTTTTTACTTGGATAGAAAATATATTGTGAGAAGAGATCTGTTGTGTGTCATACCAGCGCGTGGGAAATCGGTTTAGCTTACGCCACCCCCACGAGATGGACATTTCGAAAAATTTCATGACGCGATTTTCGGAAAATCTCCTCGTGTCCATCGATATTCAATTGTTTTATATAAGAAGAAAGATTAAGTTCGTTAATGACAGAGATCGCATCACTGGGAAGGGGGGGGGTTAGAGGGGGGAAATTCTAAATATCTCGGTTATTGTATGTTGCGTCGAAAAGGTATAGAGAACCAATCTTAATGCGAGTTTAATGTTGTTTTATATATATATATATATATATATATATATATATATATATATATATATATATTCAGTATCTTGATTATTAACAGAGATATTTGCATCTTTTAGTTTTCAGCGTTCAGTAAATCCCCACTCCTGCTCATGTCATATTAACAATAAGCAGTTATAACATGAACCACTTCATTCTAAGGTCAAATAACACATATGGTTTCCATTGAACAATGCTACTTTTAATTTTTAATTAATTTATTAACGTCCACTTTTTGCATCTGAGGCTAATTGGGACGGGTTATCTACAGGCTACCACCCTTTCCTAACCAGGGTGGGACTAAGGATTTTATTTATTTATTTTCATCACTAAATAAACTTCTATTACCCAGGCGGGAATGGAACTTGCCACTCTAGGTTTACCATGTGAGATTAAAGTGAATGCTTAGCCTGAGCTAGCCTACTTTTATCCATAAACTTATATTCTACTTTGAGAGATGAATGCAAATACATACATTATGTGATGATGGCGTCATCAACGAAGCTTTTTTGATCTTTACTCCAAAATGTTTATTTGATCTCTACCATACTCGATATTTGACCGTTTCAGCCAAGACTAAAGATCATATTAGTTATTAACTAAAATTGGACTTGGAATATTGGGGTTTGGAGGAGGGAGAATATTATAAAACCAATCTTATTAAACTATTGATGTTCTACAATTGTTAGAAAGCATTTTTACATAAATCAAGAATCAGGCAAGTTACTCGTACTTTCTTGTTTTATAGAATATGTGGTGAAAGAAGAGTGGTGTGCTTTGCCAGCACATCTGGGAAATCTGCTTAGTTTACGCAACCCCTGCGTGGCGGACTTTTCTCTATTTTAGTACTCAGTTGGTATACCACACTACTACTCTTGGGATTGATCCTGAGTTACAGATTCACTAAACATCCCATTTATAGTTGGCATTTTGATTCCTGTTTACAGAGGCATCTTATCACGGGAGAAATAGAGAATAGATGGCGAGTTGAGATCATCAGGGCATCATATTGCAACAAGTGGGAAATATGGTTAGTTTACGCAGCTACTTGTTGTTTTGATGGAGTAATCCAGATCTGCCAATCAGCGTGAATCTCCGGCAGGAAGTCTGCTTTCACAGGTTGGCAACAGAAAGAAAAAAATAGCTGTCTTGCTTCCGGTGCTGGCCTAGCTGTCGAATAGCGCCGTGAAATGGTGGATTACATGCTCCACGTAACCAGCTTTCCACTCGAGAAGGAAAGGGCCTATTGTCACATCGCCAGGTGAACGTTGCTCAACGCCTCTCCCTCTCATAACAGAAATTCGTGAGCACAAAAAAAAAGTTATTTGTTTCGAGTAAGTTAAACTATGGCTCGTTTGGCGTCTGAGTTATGGCGTAGGCCTTAGTTGTCTAGATAATCCTAGAATCGTGGGTTGATGTTGGACGTGGGCTATAGGAATTAATTTAGTGACTAGCTCGTTAAATAAAATAAAATATAAAAAACCTGAATATAAAAAAAAGTTCATCAGGTAGGGGCTGCGAAAACTAAGCAGATTTGCTAGTAAAACACTAAGACTATAACACTAAGACTAAGCAGACGTGCTGGTATAATACATGTGAACTACATGTTCTCTATTTCGATGGGGAAAAAAAAAGATTTGTAAAAGTGGTGGCGGGGGGCTAAAAACATGAAGGTACGATAACACTCTTAATACGTGCGTTACATAAAAATGCATAGAACAATATTTGTAGAGCTTCAATAGTTTAACAAGATTGATTCTATAACATGTTATGATTTGACTCATAATAACGGAGATGTTCGAATTCCCCTCCCTCTCTAAACACCCCCCGCCTCTATTCCTTGACCGATTTCTGCCAAGCACGAATATGATCTTTAGTGTTGGATAAAACGGTTAAATATCGAGTATGGTATAGATGAAATGAAAATTTTCCAAACAAGAACACAAAACCTTAATTGACGTCATCACACAACGAGTTTGCATATCTCCCATAATAAAGGTACCATGGAAACAATATTTGGAATTTATGCGTGGAATAAAGAGTTATCAGGACATGAGTAGGTGTGGGGGTTTACTGAAAGCTGGAAACTATAAATATCAAATTTCTCAGTTAATTTTAATCTTAGAGAAAATATGTATATAACAACATTTATAGACAATTAAATTTACAATAAGATTAGTTCTACACCCTTTTTGATCCGACCCAGAAATTTCGAAAATTCGAAATTCTCTCCCTCTAAATCCCCCCTCCCCCTGTCAGAAGTGGGGGTTTACTGAAGGCTGAAAACAGAAAAATACAGATAACTCGTGTAATATCCCAGTTCCAAAAAAAATGGAATCAACAAGAATTGTTGAACATTAAACTTTTAACAAAATTGGTTCTATAATATTTTTTTTCAATCTAACTCTTAATAACTGAAATATTTCGAATTTTTAAAATTCCCTCCCCTACCCTCCCCCCTTCTTCTAAGTTGGGTTTCAGCCATAACGTATACGATCTTTAGTGTTGAATGAAACGGTTTAATATCAAGTATGGTAATAATGAAATAAAAATTACCATAGAAGGTAAATTCTTAATCGATGAAGTCACACAACATATTTTCATATCTCTCACATAGTAAAGGAGATATTTTTCCGTATCAAGTTAATAAATAAAAATAAAATATGTAGTTTTCGTCGACTCTAGTGAAGTGATGAAAATCTCCGCAATAACGTAAATAATTAATATGACTAATTATTAAATTCCATAATATTTCCTTGATGTTGTGGCAAGTTGCCAACTACTACAATATATGGATAAGTCCCATTGGGTTATTAAAATGTACCTGCACATTGAAAAGGTTGGAACATAGAAATAATGGATCTACTTTTTTTTTCTTTAAAAAAACATAGTTAAAAGAATGCTGGCATGCTTAATAAATAATGGAAAAAAATATACCCTGAAATATATAAAAACCAATAATTACATTACGAGTGGTATTCAAAAAATATGTATTCGTATTCCAGGCAGTGAGCTCTAATAAATGAAAACTCACATATTATACGGAGAAACCTCCTTTTTTTTTCAAACCTTTTTCAAATGGGAAATCCATTTGGGTTTCCATTAATGAATACTAACTATTTTGTTTTCTTAACCATTATGCAGTCTTTTGTATATGTTGTACATAATAATTTTAACCTTTTTAATTTAATTTACTATTTATACCACTGTGTAGCATGTCTTACTTAAATTTAAATATAGGATTCTCACTAACAGAGAAACATAGAGTTGAATGAGAAATTACTTCATTTAAATGTCATTTAAACGCGTTGTATTTTAGAGATAAACCGGAAGGCAGAAAAAAAGTTCGTCACGCTAGTGCTGCAAACTAAGCAGATTTCCGATGCGATGATTTGCAATAGATAAATATACATATTGGTTCACTTAATATTCATAATCGTGAATATTAAGTGAATTAGCACAAACGATAATGAGAAATCTTTCAGTCAATTTACAAGTTAATAACCTCTACAACGGAAGGCGTCTGAATTGTAATCAAACAGGCCAGCCAACCGCTTAGAGCTGAATAGATAGATAGAAATAATCTAGACCGGAATGAAAAACAATTAATGAAATATATCTGAATGTAACAAATAAATTTTATTGAAAACTATTTACTATAGCTAGTGCTGTAATTTATAATGAATGAGAATAATTTTTATCTCAATCACTCACAACAAAAGAAGGGGGTCAACAGAACGCATTTGTATATATCTGACAAAGTAAAAAATCAATGGAAACAAATTTGGTATTTAACATTGGAATGAAGTGGTTCTTGATATAAAGGCTTATTATTAATATAACATGAGAAGGAGTCCCGAAACCCGAAAACTATAAAATCCAAATTTCTCGGTAATATTCCTGATATAGAAAATAGCATATTTCGATCCGACGCATAGTAACGAAAATATTTCGAGATTACCAGCACGCTAATATATACTGTCACCAGTTATTCTTAGCTTAAATATCGAATAATGTTTTCATCAGGTCTTTATTAGATAAAAGAAATCTATGAAATCAGAGCAGAAAGAGTTTAGGGGCACCAGAGGGGGTTTAGAGGATCAAAAAATGTTATAAATTCAGTCTTGTTAAACATTTAATCTCACAATTGCTGTTCTATAACTTTTTTCATAACTTGAATATTAAGTGAGTTATTAGTATTTTCTAGTTTTCAGCCTTCAGTAAACTTTTACTTCAACTCGCAAGTATGATTTCATATCCTGCTACATTTTAATTCCTGCCGACATGGACTTCTTACTGAGGGAGACGGAGGGAATGCATTATCAGATGCGATCACCTGTTAGTCATTCCAACAAGTGGAAAATCTGCTTAGTTTATGCAGCCACTGCTTGACGGATTTTTATTTACTAGTTACCCCAGCATAGAGACAATCTGGCACTCCACCAATGCCCACAGTCAGATCTTTTTCGCCTGATATTCTTTATTAATGAACTTTAATTGTCATTGAAAAGTAAACATTGAATAGACATAAATTTCTTTTTTTATTTGGAAACTTTGTAGTGTTGATATAACTGTTACCATGAAAACACAGATAATAGTATTGACGGTTTCCAATGTAACTGATAACATCAGATCAATACACACGAAATAGGAGACTTCCCTAGCGGGATAAAATTATTGCTGAAATAAACCTAATCATTTTTAAGATCTCAAGGATTTAAACAACGCAAACCGTCTGCCATGAGTCTCAGTAATGAAGACAAACCCTACCTTTATCATAAACCTTCTTCAACTAGATGAAATTATTTAAATAACAAATAAATATCCATTCTTAGTGAAGCTCAAGCAAATTCCATTATATTTTATGGCCGTTGGAATGTAACTGTGCGGAAGGAATATCATTTTTTAAAAGAAAATGTTTCAAGGTGCTAGCAAAATAATGACCCTCCTGCCTGCATTAGTAGTGCACGGAATGAGGAGAAATGTTGAAAAGTAAAAGAAAAATAAGAGCTCCTTCGCCATAATTACAATTTAATGAGTGTTTTCCCCTTATCATCTCTCTTCTTTCCTTTATAGTAACCATCTTTTTCAAAAGAGATTGGATCGGGAGAATACGAAATATTTGAAAATTTGAGTGTGCATTTACATGTTAAATTTGTGAATGTATGTTGATCTAGTTGTGATGGAGCCCAGTTAACAGGTGCTTAGCATGTGCCATAGAAGTATGAATCGTATCCAGTGGTTTGTCACCTCTAAAACAATGATTTTTTGTTATTTATTAATACCCACTTTATGCTGCTATATCTAACTGGGACGGGTTACCTACAGGTTACTACTCTTTTCTAGCCAGGGTGGGACTAAGGATTTTATTTAATGAGTTCGTCACTAAATAAATTCCTATTTGCCCAGGCTGGAATCGAACTCGCCACTCTAGGTTTACCATGCGAGATTAAAGCCAACGCTTTAACTTACATAGCTAATCTGAGCCCACTAAAACATTTAATCAGAATCTAATACATAGATTAATAATTTTTTTGTTATAAACACATATCAACAATTATTCTATTAGAATATGAGTTAATAAAAAAAGAAAGTTAATATATCCATTAAAATTAAATTATCTATTAACGTCCACTTTATGCTACTAATACTAATTGGGACAGTTTATTTACACGTTGCCGCCCTTTTCTATCCAGGGACAAGAGTACTGACAAGAGTAGGAGTGGGGGTTTACTGAAGGGCGAAAACTAAAACAATGCAAATATCTCGGTTAATATTAAATATAGTGGATTCATGAACATTTGAAATTTTTTTTCGAAAATCGCGTCATGAGTACGGCTTCAATAGCTGATTTCCTTTATGGGGAATCCGCTTAAAAATTCTTAGGGAGTGTAAGTTAACCCTTGAGCTAAGGGTTTAACCCTTGAGTGATTATTGTACCTTAAAAGGCTCCTTGATATACACAAAACGGAAAGGAAGCTTTTTGTCCAGGCTCTCTTTTTGTGCTTTATTTTTGCAAGTCTCACCCAGAAGAAAACGAAATTATACTGCAGGGAAATATGAATATGTATAAAAAAATGTATTAAACTACACATAATGGGATACAAAAAACCAAATAAATAGTCTTACTGCAAGTACTTACAGAATCCCGAAAAGAAGACGAAGCCTGCAATCATAAGGACTGGATGTAGGTTGAACTGTTTCTCCGGGTTCTCGTTCCAGGCGAAGCCTCCCCTGTAGTAGAGTGCCCAGAAGAGCGCGATGACCAGGGCCGAGAGGAGAAGCAGCGACGACACCACAACCACCAGCACATACTCGCACCAACCTCCGCAGCTGAGGTCATCATCACCTTCCCCGGACTCCGAGAAATGCCTGCAAACACAAACCTTTATTAGTCAAGTGTGAAAATAGTTGTTTTTTCCGGTTATTTTATTATTATTATTATTGGAACCCGGGCTTTCTGAATACCTAGTCCATTGCATCTCCGTTTAATCCTCAAATTTGGTGGAATCTTTCTCAAATAAGTCCAGTGGCCGTACGGGTTAAAATGTGGGTATATTCGCGGTTAGCGTCAGTAAGCTGAAGGTCAAAATATGTGCAGGTTCGTTCCCCGCAAAGGGAGAACATTAGTTCACGAGTTCGCTACCAGAGCGCACTAGTGTGAAAGTGCTTATGGATCAGCGGTACCCTGACGAGTATACACCTATAGCAGCCTCTTGGGATGACTAACGACTATGATTCTCTTAGACCAACAGGCAAGGTGACAGAGAGAACTGGCCACAGACCCGTCAGAATAATGAAGGCAATTCGTCTTACTATAATGGAGACAACTAGGTCTCACTTGGATAACGGGGGTTGTACGTCAAGTTGGCCGCACACTAGTTTAAACCTTTGATCACAAATCCCTCAGGTCTTGCTCGGGGACGGCTAAAGATCTCAAAGGTCTACAATGTCCTAAAATATTCCCGTTTCAAAATATTTCTTTTTTCAATCCTAGACAATGATCACATACACAATATATGCGGGTTTATTTAGTGGCTACGTCAAGAATTTGTTGACTTCATTATATCTGCGCGTTCTGTCTAAGCATATTAATATTTATCTTAGATCATAGTAAGGGTCGGTCTGCGGGTTAAGGCGCTATTTTCAATACACTTGGTTAACCTAGAGTTCCAGGTTAAACTTCCGAATGGATAACAGGAATTCATTTGGATGACTAACTCACTAAATAAGACCCTTAGTCCCATGCTCAGGTTATTTCAGTAATGGTTGCCAGTCGAAGTAAAAAGATGTCGAAATTGATTTTTTTTCGTTCAAACATTCTCTTATTATACAAAGAACTAACAAGTACGAATTAATATTTAGAATAGCTGTTGTAAATACCGTTTCCCAACTGATTATGTAATGATTGTGTTATCAAAGCATTACTACGAATATAATATGAATCTGTCCTGTCATAACAATTCAATGATAAGAAGAGTTGCAACTTATGATAACAGATCTATTGTAAGTATTCGGAATGGGAAGAGTGAAAGATTCTGCTACCTAGAATGAATGGGCAAAAACACCGGTATTCTCGCTGCAGACCAGTCACGTTCAAAAATGACTTCTAGTTTCTGGCGTGTAAAAAGTGATTTCTGTCAATCACAGTGTATAAGATCTTTCAAGTTTTCTGTCAAGAGTTTTGATGCCTTTATTACACTAAATACCTGATCAGATCAAATTGTAAATACGTAATCAAAAAACAGTAGGCTTTAATGACTTTAAGATGAAAGAATATAAGGTCTTGTCCTTATATGTAGTGATTTGATAACTTGGATGTAGGTAGAACTGTTTTTGGGTCGTTGTTAACCATCCTGATGAAACCATGGGACAGCTACCAGAGATTTTAGCAAAACTAATGCCAAGCAAGTATTGTTGATCTTTAGTAAAATATCTCCTGTCAATATCAAGGTTACTATATTTTGTTATTTGTTAATGATTTAACAATATAGGATATCTTCAGAAGAGGTGAGGAGACCAAGAACGGGGTGAAGCGGAAAGAAGAAGAGATCTTCATTACTTCTGATTTCTGAAACCTAATTTTCACGAAGCAACTATAATACATGACTTACTTAAAAAAAAAAGCATTTGGATCCTAATTACAGTACTTATATCTCCCAGGAATGAAGATGTGTCAATGAGTGCCTAAAACGTCATGACTGAACCGAACAAACTCTTCTCGAAATAAAAATAATACTATTTTGAAGTCCATTGCCAGTCTGTGGAAGCATTTGAGATTTTAAGAGTATAGAAGAGGGTTCAAAGAAGTAATGTCTACTTTCTCTTAAGAAAGTTATAACGGATTAACCGTGGCTAAAGGAAAATAACTCTTTTTATGTTTGTGCCGTTGAAGAACACGGGCATGAGAGCCAGACACTTCACCTACCAACACACGTACTATGTTTAAGCGTAAAAAAATTGGTAATAGTAGACGCATGGGTTTCAATGGTTTACAAATAATAGCTTCGGGCCAGGAGACAAATAATAACCCATCCTTTGTTGTTGTGGAGTAAGGATTCACTATGGCCTGTGACGTCATGTGGCACGTTTGACCACGCCTAGAGAAGACAAGAAATCCCGGATGGTAGGTCCAACGACAAACGAGCGGAATCAAAAGTTGTCAAGTCCCCCATCAAGTGAGGCTACTTATCTCCGAGTCAAGATCTCAATCCATGGCTAACTTCAACGTTAGTTACAGTCTGGAGGTGAAATGTTTGAAATAGAGCGGGGGTTAAACTCTTTCATAATTTATGTTATTTTATTCTCCTGCCCCATTTTTTGAGTCACTTATTATTAGAACTAATTGTTGTTTGATTATATAGTTTTATCGTTTGGAATATGGTGTCTGATTAGGTTCTTGTTAATACGAACTTCTTCTATATACAAACATCTCTCGTTAATAAGGGAAATCTGGGGTTTCCTTAAGGGAAATCTGCTATTGAGGTCGTACTCATGACGCGATTTTCGGAAAGCTTCTTCAAATGCCCATCGCTTCTATCCTGGAGATGATGAAAATAAAGTCCGTTCAAAACTGTATACGTGTGTATACACACACACACACACACACACACACACACAGCTGTTTCACTAAGAAGGGGAATTTTTCTTCACATCAATGTATTACAATAGGAGAGATCGAATTTAGGGTCAAACGTTTCTAAAGGATACGTGTCCAAGAATATGACACGTGCAAGATAGTTTTCTCCTATTAGCGCGAGGGAAAATTATTGTTTCTAAAATGTTTTTGACATTTCTTAGCATTTAATCCAAGATTTTTTGTTATTTATATTAAACTAAGTAAAATGGTGGATTCTGCTGGTGTAGTTGGCAGGGCTTGAAAGCTTTAATGTCTGGCAGGAAGTTTAGTAGTCCATTTAATAGTATCTAAAAATTTAACAACGAACTAACTCTGGTTTAATATTATTGGTTCATAAAATATAGAACGCAATTAGTGCTTCGTGGATAAGTAGCATTCCAGGACTCCGTGTCGTAAATATATATGTACTGTTGCTTGCGGCTATTGTAGCTTTACTCAGTGGAAAATTTCCAAACTTTCTTGAGCGTAGTCGTTTTATTATGTCGATTTATTTTGAAAGTGGATATTGGAATTACCTACGCCTATTAGGAAACAGAAGGACATTCAGAGAAACGGAACCAGCTCTATACCAGCTCTCTCTTGCTTTCTCCAGGAGTGACCTCTGGAAATGGTCACTACTCTCACAATTAACAAATAGCTCATATACCTTTATCGGTATATCGAGTTGAGTTTGGTTTTGCCAAAGAAGTTCTTCCCACTAAAGTGATAAATATTTACAGTTGATCCTCTTTGGCAGTTGCTCCCGGTAAAACAGTTATTGAGTTTTCTCATGATGAGGTTTTGGCCCTTCTATTTCCGCCCTTAGAGGATAAATTATTATTTTTCTTTTCTTTTGGCAGATTGTTCAGGGCAATCATTAGGGTTGTAATCATCATGCGGTTATCAAAATAATTCATAAAATGTCCTTCGATCCTCCCTAGTAGATTACAGAAATGAGGTCCACTCGAAAGTTATTCTCAACAAAATCTGGTTGTGAGGTGTGGACGGATTAGAGGAGGGAACAACTATCCTACACATTTTCATTGGCAATCTTGGCAAATATGTAGCTATTATTCTTTCTAAGAGATTCAAAGATTATTTGCATATTCTGTTTGTTAAAAATAACATAGTTTTTACTCTATCTCATCCATCTATTATTCAGCATAGAACAGCTAGTATTTACAGAACTAACTGATCTATACAGAATCAACAGGTTATCAATACAACCCATCAATTATACCCAGCCTTGTCTTGCCTCCCTGAGCAACCGTTACTGTAAGTCATATGAAGCTCAAGATGAGGTTTCACGCGATATCAAACGTGTGGGTTGAGGAATTAAAGTGTTAAAGAAGAGGAGCTAGTTCTACTACGAAATGACCTTCCACCAATCTACTCATGATTATATTTGCTTTTATTAGCAGATTTCTCTTAAGGGTCGACCTCATGACGCGACTTTCGAAATTTTTCTTCAAATGTCCATCGATCGTACCTAGGAGATGACGAAATAAGGTCCGTTAGGTCCGTTCAAAATTGTATATATATATATATATATATATATATATATATATATATATATATATTTGTCTGTTACCGCTCTAGCGGTCACAATTTTTGATATATCATTACCCAACTCATTATTTAATCGTTTTATTAAATTATTCGGGGTAGAGGGGAGGGATTTCTAATGTCTCCGTTATTAGGCGTCGGATCGAAAAAATGTATAGAGTCAATCTTGAAATGTTCTACAAATGTTGTAATGTACGTTTTTTCACTAACTTGATTATTAACCGAGATATTTGCATTTTTTTAGCTTTCGGCCCTCTGTAAACCCCCACTCATATTCATTCCATATTAAGCCTAAATACAAAATATTGTTCTCATTGAACTTTTACATTTTGATATAAATGCAAATACGTGACTCACGTTGGAATTCTCTTTAGTTAACGCAGCCCCAGCGTGTTTTGAACTCCTCGCCTCCCTTTTTCCAAATTTACTCAATATATGTCTAAATGTATTTAGTATGTATGTATGAGTACTTTAACTAATAAGCAAATAAACATTGGCACCGTTACAATGTAAGCTAAGTCTTTCGTATGGAGTGTGATGCTTTACGGGAGCCAAAGTTGGACTCTCCGCAAAAGGAATACAACAGATTGGAGACAATGTAAATTTGGATCTGGCGTCGAAGTTGGACTAGAAATAAAAATCCAATGTGAAAGTTCTAAATGAAGTAGTAAGTGAAACCAGACTTATCAACGCCATGGAAAAAAGGAGAGTGGAACTTCTTGGGAAAATCATAAGGCACAACGACTCCATCACAAATATATTTGAAGGGAAGATCCCTGGGCATAGCGGAAGAGGGAGGCCTAGGAAATACTATTTTCCTTTATTATATGAAAAATGCAGCTTCTGAAAATGATAATTGTTGCAATTACAAAGCGTAACCTTTAGATTATGTTGATTCCTAAATGCCTCATGTCCTGCAACAAGTGTTGTTTACATTGGGCAAAGATAGAAAAAAGAAAGTGGTACTCTTGACTAACTGAAGTCCTTCAATGGGATTGCAAGGGCCTAATATTCGACGAAATAATACATATTACAACAGTCAAACTTTGGATTAAAAGTTTTCCAAGTACCTAAGACTCGGATTGTTATGTACGAAATGAAACTTTGGGAGAGGGTAGAAATATTAATATGCTCACTCATAATTATGACTGCTATTTTGTAACATTCATAAAAGGTTACATAATTATATCATTTTGTATAATTAATCTTCTATACACTTTGTTGTTAAAAAGATTTCAATGCTTTCAAATCGTTTTAAAATATAATTAATAGCCACAAGAGCCTACACTCAATAAAATGATGACTGTCTGGAAAACATTTTAAGTACAAGAATTTAACTACTAATAATTATTTCACTAGAGGGAACTCTATTCCCGAAGGAACATGGATGAGGTTTGATAGTCTATCTAGGAACCAAAGAGGTCATATATTAATCAGAATACTGGCACTCCTCCCACATTTCCCATTTACGAAGCTACAATGGTCTTAAATATGGTTTCTTGGCAATGGCTAAGTACTGCTGAGGCTCAGGATGAAAGAAATGGAATCAAGAACATATCCTTTTGCGACGGATATGACAGCGGATCAAAGTGCTCAGCTGCATTACAGGGAGAACTTCCAAAACTAGTTTAAACAACGAATGAAGAAAGACCTTCATGTAGAAAAATGGGAGGGGGATAAGTGTTACGACAAATAAAAGTGACAGAAAAGAACGCATCATATGATGGTCAACATTAGAAGGTAATTAAGGAAAGTAAAGATAAAAACTCACAATGTGTGCATATAATGCATATTCATAAAAAAGAAGAAACATGAATAGATTACTTCATCAATATCTCGAAAATTGCGAAGATCTCAAAATAAAACAGTCTGTTACACAGGGGCTGCGTTAACTAAACAGATTTCCCACGTGCGTCACGTATTTGCATTTACCTCAAATCATAAAAGTTCAATGAGAACAATATTTGATTTTTAGGCTTCAAATAATGTGCTTCATAATATAACATGTTATTGTCAATATGGCACGAGTAAGAGTAGGGATTTACTAAAGGCCCGAAACTAAAAAATGCAAATATCTCGGTTAATAATCAAAATAGTAAAAAAAACCCACATAACAACCTTTATAGAACATTACATTTGCCATAAGATTGGTTCTATAAAAGTTTTCGATCCGACGCATAAGATATAAATAATTTTCGAAATCCCCCCTCTAAACCCCCCATCCTATTGGTCGGATTTCTGCCATAAACGACCATGATATTTAGCTTCGCATAAAACATTCAAATAGCGAGTTTGGCAACCATCAAACGAAAATTGCGACTGTAAGAGCGTTAACTGACAAATATATATAGTTTTGAACGGACCCCATTTCCTCTCGTAGGTAGGGTCAGTGGAGGAAGGATTTTTTAAAATCGCGTCATGAGTACGACCTCAATAGCTGATTTTCGTGAAGGCAAATCTGTTAATAAATAAATAATAATAGCTCGTTGTGCAATGAGAAATGAGCATATGAAGAAACTCGTATTTCAATAAACACGTACGTTTTCTATAACAGAAAAGTGTTAGATAAGTCCAACATAGTAGTTGTCGGAGGACTGAGTTTTGTCATGAAGAACAAGCGAATCATCTCACTGTGAGTCATCCAATCAAAACATTTAAACAATATACATATCATGTTGTCAGAAAAAAAGTAAAGGTAAAAAAATACAATCCTATAAGGGCGGAAATATAAGTGGGATTATGCCAAAACTAGGCCGTCAATCGATAAGCCATTTTGGAGTTTAAAAAGTCAAGTGAGATCAGTTTTGAAGATTTCTCAACAAAAGCATTCGAAAATCACCCAAAAAATTTCTAGCAGCACTCTAACATTTAAGCAACATAAAGTGGGGGGGGGGGTATGAGGAATTGTGCAAGGTACAAATTAAAAGTAAAGACAACAGTGTGACATGGCGGAACTTATTGTTTGAAACATCAGACCGTGAAAACGTATTACGGGATGAGTTGAAGAAATGCGCTAAAACAGCCATAAGCTCAGGGGGCAGTGAATGGGCAGAAAATCCTACGTTTTCTAATTAGCCGCCCATAATACAGGTTATTTGGAGTGAGAAATAGAGCAGTAAGGTAGTTCCAATGCAACCTCCTTGAGACGGTTACGTGTTTAGGTTACGCCACCGGAGGGCACCACAACAGCACTAATTTGTGGAATTAGTGGTGCTGCCCCGCATGACGTCACCCCTGCTGCTAACATACTGGACGGCCTTCTATATTTAATACCCCTCCAGCCTCTACTTCCGCCTTTAAATATTTAGATGGCTGGGCGATCGATGGCGCCGGACAGTGTCCTTTCTGGAAGATGAATTTCAAATGGTCTCCATCATCACTCTGGCAATATTACTTCTTTTCATAACCATCTCATCTTTTACAAGCTTCTTACAATATTCTTGCAATATTTTTACGTGGATAAATATTTTTTCTTATATTATTTCAATTTTAAATACTGATATTAAACAATTAAATTCTCTAACTCTCAGTGTTGACAACATTCTCTCGCTTTAAACAAGCAGATATAGCACCTTCTGGACACACTGGAAAGTTTTAGCAGATTTCCCTTAAGGGAAATCAGCTATTGAGGTTGTGCTCATGACGGGATTTTCGAAATTTTTTTTTCAAATGTCCATCGATCCTACCTAGTAGATGACGAAAATGAAGTCCGTTCAAAATTGTATATATATATATATATATATATATATCTATATATATATATATATATATATATATATATATGTGTCAGTTACCGCTCAAGCGGTCGCAATTTATGTATGATCGCTACCAAACTCGATATTTAGTCGTTTTATGTAAAAAAAAAGATCAAGTTCATTAACTGCTGAAATAGGACCAGTGGGAGGGGGGGGGGTTTAGAAGGGAGGATTTTCGAAAATTCGAAATATCTCTGTTACTATACATCGGATCGAAACATTGTACAGTGTCAATCTTATTGCAAATTAAATTTACTATAAATAGTGTTTTATATACATTTATTCTCTATCTTGAACATTAACCGAGATATTTGCATTTTTATTAAATTTGAGCGGCTAACGGGCGAGTGACTTTCCCGCCAAAGTTAGTTCGGCCGTTTTCTTAACTGCTCGGCTGTAAAACCTCTCGTGGGAAATCTGCTTAGTTTACGCAGCCCCTGCGTCACGGACTTTAAGAAGTTTAAGGTTGATAAGAGTGCCTTAGTGCCTTAGGTGGTCGAAGTAATATCCCCGTCACGCTCGGGCTGTTTAAGTTAAGCAGATTTCTCAAGTGCAGGTATTACACTTGTGATCGCATGTCACCACGTATTCTCTATTTATATATAAAAACAAAACCGATGAACAGAATGAAGCGGGGGGGGGGGATTGCTGAAGTCAGAAAGCATGAAAGTACTAATAATTTCATACTTTATAATTCACTTAATACTTGAGTTACCAAAAAATGCATAGACAGCAATTGAGGAAATGAAAAGGTTTAACAAGATTGGCTCTATTACATTTTATGATCAGATTTATAATAACGAAGATAACTTGAATTTTCTAAACCCACCCTCTAAACCTAATTCCAGGTCGATTTCAGCCAATAACAAATATGATATTTATTGTTGACTGAAACGTCTAAATATCGACTATGAAATCAAATACATATTTTCGAGTAAAGAACAAAAAATCAATTTATTAATTTATCAAGTTATCACACGACGCATTTGTTTGTGTCTCACACAGTAATAATAAAATGAAGACCATGTTAGGTGTTTAACCTTGGTATGAAGTGGTTCATGATAAACAGCATATAGTTAATATGACATGAGTAGGAGTAGGGGTTTAAAGATGGCCGAAAACTAAAATATTGAAGTATCTCGGTTAATATTCAACATAGAGAAACCATGTACATGACAACATTTATAGAACATTCCATTTGCGATAAAATTGAATCTATACAATTTTATGATCCGACTCATAATAACGAAGATATTTTGAATTTTCGAAATTCTCCTCTAAACCCCTTCCCTCTCCCTATGGGCCGATTTTAGCCGTTCTTACATAAAATATGTAAATATCGAATTTGGTAACGATCAGACAACAATTGCGACCGCTAGAGTTAACAGACAAATATATATATTTAATTTGAATGGAACTCATAACTCATTAATTGTTATCTTCTGGGTAGTATTGATGGACACTAGAAGGAATTTGTTGAAAATCCCATCATGAGTATACTAGAAGATTAAGATATAGGAAAGCTAAGTTGAAGGATTTTTGAAACGTTACAGTATTCATTTCTTTTTCCTTTACAATTAACTTCATACAATAAATAATACTAATACTAATAATTAATACTATCTTCGAAAAATGATGTAAGACTTAGTGAACACGATAAAAGAAGAGTAACAATAACAAAATTTCTAATAGATAATGTTCAAAAATTTACAAGAGCCATCAGTTCCTCACTCATGCCGGAAGAGAGGCTTTGCGTCAATAGGCTAATTTCCCTGGATAGGAGCAATCCTGATACAGTCTTTAATTGGGTCACACAAGTCAGATCAACAGCTAATCACTATGGCTGCGGAAAGGAGTTTACTGAAGTTTGTCACAACGGAATATTGAAATACAAAAATGAAATTTTAGAAAAGCTAAAAAAACACGATCTTTCAATTGATATTCACCGAGCTACAAATTCCAAAAGTAACCCCATCTACAGAACTATATCCAGCTTTAATATATCCAGCCCGGAGAACAACCTGACATTTAAGACAAACATAAAAAACATTTTGGCGTTAATGACCAGAATGGTTGACACGCCATTAAAAAAAAAGCTAAGATCTGTTAGCATATTAAAAGTATCAAACTCGGAATTCACCAAACTTCAATCACGAAACAAAACTTTCTCATTCAAAGCTCAGGAACTTTGCACTTTTTGTAATCAGTTCATCCCTAATAGCCTGTCACATATACTTCTCTACTGTGAGAAGCTCATCGAAGATAGAAACAAATATCTACAAACACTTTCCTCAGCAGTCAGTGATGTACATAAAATTGAAGAGATACTTAGTATCATTAGACAAGATTTACGGCTTCATCACATCAGAATGCAATACTCTGGAATCTATAAGTGATGATGGATCACACTCCAGTTAAATGTTATATTATGGCGGAAAAGAGTTTATAGAATGCTTTTATTTATCTTTTATGTACTATATTTTACTATTTACAATATATTGTTTTTTTTTGTTTTTCTTTATTGTCATATTATTGTTGATCTTAAGAACTTGGATAAATAATATAACTACTTGGATAATTATTTATTTAAAAAGATTGTTATTTGTTTATTTAATTTGTACAAGATGTAAATCTTTAACAAATAAATAAATATTGTCTTCTATTCTAGTTCCTCCTGTTACCCTGAGAACTGGTTCATTTCTGAGAAAGAAATTTAATGAGAGCCCAAAGAAATTCGAAGAAGCCCATTGGCAAGAGACATTCCACCAGCCATGTCCTTGGTTCAGGAAGGAGTCCACGTGAGATAGACCTGTTCTTGGAGGGAGATGCCAGTAGCAAGGCCAGAGTCTGCCCCAGTGATTGCTATTCTGCTCGACCACCTGCGATATGCCTGGAATGCAGGGAGCGGTTGTTGTTACACCTGAACTGTTATTATCCACCTGTTGTTATTATTTCGTATTACAACTGCAGCTAAGGATCCGACCGGTGAACGTTGAATTATTACGAAGCATTATAATGACTTTTTTTAAAAAGCTAATGACGGTAAAATAAAGTACGACTAAATGGTTCACAACTGAGAGAGCCGCCAGGGAGTGAATTGCGATTACGCATGGACAGACAGGTATACCAGAACTGGAAAATGCAACAACGAAAATATTCTAGGTGTAGAGATTTGAGTACACAGTGACACACTGAATATTTAGATTAATATCAACAATGAATCATTAAAAAGTTTAATTGAAAGCACACTATAAGACTACCAGCTCAGTTATGAAGAAACGAGAATGAGAAATGTATCCATAGTCAGTTGGCAAAATTGACAATTTCGATAATCACTCAATTGAAAAAAAAGTCCGTCACGCAGGGGCTGCGTAAACTAAGCAGATTTCACACTTGAAGTTATACAATAGAGAAATCTCCATACGAGAGCCGAACGGTTACGAGCGAACTAGCTTTTGGCGGTAAACTCACTCGTCCTTATCGGTCCAATTTAATAAAAATGAAAATATTCAAGATAGAGAACAAATGTATAGAACAATATATATACTAAATTAATTTGCAATAAGATTGGTTCTATTCAATTTTTTGAGCCGACGTATGATAACGGAGATATTTCGAATTTTCGAAAATCCCCCTCTAAAACCCACTTCCACTGGTCCGATTTCAGGCATTAACGAACTTGATCTGTCTTTTTGCATAAAACGTTTAAATATCGAGTTTGGTAACGATCAAACAACAAATTGCGACCGCTAGAGCGTTAACAGACAAATATAATATATATATATATATATAATTTGGAAAGGACCTCATTTTCGTTATCTCCTGGGTAGGGTCGATGGGCATTTGAAGACATTTTTCGAAAATCGCATCATGAGTACGACCTCAATAGCTATTTTCCCTTAAGGGAGAGAGTGAGAGAGTGTCCCCTATCCGATTTCAGTCACTCACAAAATTAATAAATGTTGCAAAATCTTAATGGTATCATCTCACTACTCATTTGCATGTACCTCACATAGTAAACGCTCAATGAAAACAATATTTGTTATTTAAGCTTAGTATAAATTGGTTTATGATATAACAGCTTAGTCGTAATAGGACATGAGTAGGAGTGGGAATTTACTGAATATATATAAAATTGTGAATGACCTCATTTTTGTCATCTCCTTGGCAGGATCGTTGGACAATTGAGAAAAAATTTCCAAAATCGCTTAATGAGTACAATCCTGATATTATATATATATATATATATATATATATATATATATATATATATATATATATATATATATAGAGAGAGAGAGAGAGAGAGAGAGAGAAAGAAAGAGATGTGGGAGGGGGGGGGGGGGTAGAGGGATGGCTAGCCGAGCTGCAGAGCGTGAGAGAGGATGGCATGTCAATGAGGTCAGTCATTAGCGGCAATTTATCTCCCGCCTCTTATTCAGGCTTGCCACTACACACTACAAGTACATGCTGCTCTATGTCTTCCGCTCAAAGGATGCACCATATTTCCATTTCAAACGTGTAACGAACCATTAAATGAATAAGGGCTCCGCTATGAAGGAAAAAATAATTCCAACTGGAATTTATATAAGCAAAATATCACTTAAACGCTTATAATAAGTTTGTTTATTGGAATATTGTCAATTCTAATTTTGGCTTTTCCTTGCTCGGTAATTTCAAACATATGGCAAGGATCAGCTGATTTCCAGAAATGCTTAAATCATAATGTTTATCAGTCGGTGTGTGATCGCCTTTTGGGGGAAAGCCAGTTGGAGCGATGTATAACCAAATAGTTCTGTATTAGATATATGTCACCGGAGGAAATGTGAAAAAAATAGAACACAAAAACTCATTGATCATAAGTTTTTAAAGTAATTAATGTTTTACCTTTCTCCAAAGTGAATATTGCTTCTAAGTCATGTAATCACAGTATAATATGAATATATGATTATTTTGGAGTGAGAATTTAATTAATTTAAGTGCTAGAAACCCTTCAAACAGAGCATAGGTCAAACATGTGCAGTTCCTTAAATTGTAGCTAATTAAATAGCACAAACAGCCAAGGTCTTGACAACCTCAGTGTTCTTCAGGCTTTCCTTGATATTAGCAGGTTTCCTTCAAGGTATCATTCAGACTTTTAGGTCCTTCCGTATAGAATTCATATATTAAGCGCTTAATACACTAATTGCCAAATATTTTAATTATTCATTGCCGTAGTTTAAACAATTATCATTCCGTACCGAAACATGTTTAAATGACGAACATAGGACTATAATGCACTATGTCATTATTATTATTGGCTCTATCCAGAAGCCCATTATATATTTTATACCACTCACAAGGTTGCATAAATACTAACTAAGAAATTCTTCTCTCTTTTTAAATAATTAGTTGTGGCTCAGGCTAACCATGTGAGTTAAAGCGTTGACTTTAATGTCAAATGGTAAACCTCGAGAGACGAGTTCCCCTGAGCAATGGAATTTGTTTAGTGACTGAATTCATTAAATAAAATCCTTAGTCCCACCCTGGCTAGAAAAGGATGGTGACCTGTAGATAACCCGTCCCAATTAGCCTTAGTTGCAAAAAGTGGGCGTTAATAAATAAATTTTAAAAAAATTAGTTCCAAAAATAAATAGATAAGAAGGTTGGTATCTTTCATTGAACGTATCTAAATTCCTTCGGTGTTTTCTTTGTGATAATAATAATGACATTAGGTAATATCGCCTTCGAGACATACATACCTGATAGCATGAGGAGTCGTTTTGTCGAAGTCATGTAATAACCAGAAAATTATCATAAATTAAATTAGAGAAATCGGATCTTGTGACTTTTTACTCTGAATCGATATTTCATACTATACAGTGCCTAATCCATAGAAATCGCACACAAGAAGAATCCGCGCAAAATGAAAAAGAGATGTCACCTACATAAACGATATCAATAAGTTTGGATATGATAACTTCTTATATTGGCTTCTGGAGTCATCTAAGCTACTTAACCTGAAGAAAAAAGTCCGTCACGCAGTGGCTGCGTAAACTAAGCAGATTTCCCACGTGAAGTTTTACAATAGAGAAATATGCCTAATAACAACTGTAGTAGTAAGAAACCTCTAAACCTAAAACATTATTTAGGGCGTAATAACCCAGAAGTTTCTAGCCCCAAAAAACAGTTAACCTAACCTCTAAACCTATTCACGAGGGACGAGTAGTTATGGAAACGACCGCCAGAGCTCTCGGAGGAAAGTCCAAACATAGCCTACTGGTGATCACACGCAGATTACAAATCCAAATATCTCGGTTAATATTCAAGATAGAGAATAAATGTATATCACAATATTTATAGTAAATTTAATTTGCAATAAGATTGGTTCTATACAATTGTTCGATCCGATGCATTAAACAGAGATATTTCGAATTTTTGATTCTCCCCCTAAAAACCCCCCCTCCCACTGGTCCGATTTCAACCATTAACGAACTTGATCTTCCTTTTTACATAAAACGACTAAATACCGAGTTTAAACGATTAAACAAACGACGATTAAAAAAAAATTGCGACCGCTAGAGTGTTATCAGACAAATATGTCTATATATATAGTTTTGAACGGACCTCATTTTCGTCATCTCCTGGGTAGGATCGATGGACATTTGAAGAAATGTTTCGAAAATCGCGTCATGAGTACGACCTCAATAGCTGATTTCCCTTAAGGGAAATCTGCTAAAATAATTTCTGAAAGAGAAATAACTAAATCAGAATTTAAAAAGCGCAATTTAACGTTTAAATCTGAGAAGAGTATTCAATTCTTGTCCGTGATATAAGGAATCATTCCTAATTGTATCTTCTTTATAATTACTATAACTTCCAGATTATTGCCGAAAAATATGTTTACTGCGGTCGCCATTATCATTTAGACTCGTGATCTTGAAATTATAGATCAACAGCCTTGAGATCAGCAAAGTTCCGTTAGGAGAGTTACTTGTTTAATATGACATATAATGAAGGTTAAACGGGCTAATGTAAGCGGTGACATCCCAATTCAATTATCTAATCCCGAACATGAGAGGCCCCTGATGCACCTTCCAAGGGCAATTTGGCAGAAGTAGTTACAGTGTCATCTGAGGACCCCTCTCGATCAAGAGGGAACTCGCATCTTGATCAATCAAGTGATGGCAGCGAATAAATTGCTTTTCCCACGCCAGTTTGTCAATACTAAATAGTTTGCAAGAAATAAAGGCTTAATCAATGCTTATAATTAGTGTTATTAGCACATTAAGAGAAATCAGCTGTTGGGTTGCACTCATGAAGCCATTTTTGAATAATTTTCTCAAATCGATCCTATGTAGTAAATGACGAAAATAAGGTTCGTTCAAAAAAAAAAAAAAAAAATAATAATAAAAAAGGAAATAAAATAAAATATATATGCACAATTATACTTCTCCGTCACCGTCTAGCGGTCGCAATATTTTGATCTTTACTGAACTCGACATAGGCGTAACTTGTAATACTATAGATCAGGTTAGTTAATGCCTGAAACTGGACATATGGGAGAGGGGTTTAGTTATAAGGGGAAAAATTCAAAATTTCTCCGTCACTATGAGTGAGATCAAGAAATTTATAATGACCCTTGTTGTAAATAAGTTTGGTATCTATCAGACAAAAATTGCGATTATATATATAAAAAAAATTTTGAACGGACCTCATTTCATCTCCTAGGTAGGACGGATGGACTTTTGAAGAAATGTTTTGAAAATCCCGTAATGAGTACAACCTCAATATCTGACTTCTCCTAAGGGATATCTGCTAAAACTGGTAAATGGTAAACCGTGACTTCACTAAAGTTGCCCCATGAAGCTATTTTTCAAAACTCGCTCGAATGAACAGGATGTTATAATGAATAACTAAGTTTAATAATGGCTGAAAACTGATAGGAAAAACTGGTGTTTTAAATAGGTGGATAATGTTTATTCATAAATACCATTATTTTGCAAACATGGAAAACATTTATACAATTTCCTGTCAACAATTATTTTATAGTGTTTTTTGTAATTCAAATTTATTTATATTATTTAGCTATAACCTTATGCGAATCATACACCTATGGTACCCATCTGATTTTCAGAAATATCCAGTAATCACAGAATGCCCCATGCGTAGGTTAAAAAGGTCAGTCACGCAGGGCTGCGTTAACTAAGCAGATTTCCCACGTGCGTCTCGTATTTGCATTTACTTCAAAACGTAGAAAGATTTATGCGTTTTAAAGAGAGGCCAGAGTAGAAGCCATGTGAGTTAAAGCTTTGACTTTAATCTCACATGGTAAACCTAGAGGGGCGAGTTCGATTCCCGTCTGGGCCAATAGGAATTTATTTGGAGACCGAATTCATTAAATAAAATCCTTAGTCCCGCCCTGGCTAGAAAAGAGTGGCAACCTGTAGATAACCCATCCCAATTAGGGTTAGTTCCAAAAGTGGACGTTAATAAATAATTTAATTTAAAAAAAAAAAGTAGAAGTTCAATGAGAACAAAATTTGGTATTTAGGCTTCAAATAATTTGATTCATAATATAACACCTTGAGGGTAATATGGGATGAGTACGAGGGGGGAGGGTTTACTAAAGGGCGAAAATTAAAAAACGCCAATATCTCGGTTAATAATCAAGATAGAGCAAAAACGTACATGACAACATTTACAGAACATTACGTTTGCAATAAGATTTGTTCTATACAATATTTCGATCCAACTCATAATAACGGTGATATTGCGAATTTTCGAAATCCCCCCCCCATTCCCACTGGTCCAGATAAGGGAAATATGCTACAACCAGTTGTTGTTATATAGGGTCATTAATAGATCTAGGGCATCTTCATCTCATTTCTATATCGAATGGTCTTTTTGAATGTATCAAGAATGTCTATTATAGACTTGGACGTTGGAAATCTGCTTATTATGCGCACAACTTCACATTGATGGCATTAAAATATAGTATCGGCATTCTCAATAGTCCAATTTGAACATAGTCAACATTTCTAAAAAGTAAACCGTATTAAACAGAGTACCCCTAAAATTTGTGAATTAATTCAGGCTAAATGAATCTGAAGTGAATTATTTTATGTTTCATGAAGGCTTATGAGCCCCATGACCCAGATTGGAGGCTGAATGCTGAGTCTGTATAAGATAGGGCTGACCGCCTGCTGGGCAGCTCCCATCATCATTCCTTTTATCTTTCCCGTCTTCATAAAGGCCTCCATTGTGATGGCTATGATGAACTATGATGAAATGGTGAGAGAAGTGTCCATTATCACGGCACCTATCTCAGGGTAAACAAACATGCACTTCCGAGATGCGTGCGAGTATGCTATTTGGCCTAAAGTGTAAATGCATTTCAAGAAGACAATTCTCTGTATACTGTCTACACATCTGTGGAAGTGTGAAGAGAGACCCTGATGATACTTTATAGTATTAGTTTGCTCAAGTTTTATTACTGTTTTTAGTAGAAATCTTTATCCGAACCCATTCCCGTTAATATTGCTCGGCAATCTCACTATTTGCATGTACGTATAAATAAATCATTTTTACTAGTAACTAAATGTAATGTGATATACATTTCGTGAACTTAGGTTCAAAAAATCTTGGGTGACTGCTGTATTTTCTGTCAGTATGATATTCACAATTCAGGTGCATTCTGTTAGCCTGCAGCAGATCAATTATATTTTATACTCTGATCCATACGAACAAAACATGCCTTAGGTAGTTAGTTGCTACATATATGTATGCGGGCATAATCGGAAATTTACGGAAGGTTTATATATATATATATATATATATATATATATATATATATATATATAAACACACTCATACGAATGAAAGTAAAATTACTACATTTAACTCTGGTTTATTAAAGCTATTTCAGGGCGAGTCTTGGGGATAATACTATATTGATGAAACGTTAAATACCAGAAACCTTTTTCAGTAATTTTGACGTGGACAGTGTGCCAAGAGTATATTAGAATAAAACAATATTTCCATGTATTTCCTATTATTCCATTAATCAGTATTAAATTCAAACGACATTAAAAAAAATAAAAATACGCTGATTTATCAAGATAAACAAGGCATGATAATTATAGACTTCAAGGATGTAAAATTGTGTGGTTTATGAATTTTCAGCCGTTATTGTCATTTAAATATGAGTTTCTGATCCTTTTGGAAGGGGCTGAGAAGTGTGGGGCAGTCTGCGCAATTCGATTCGAATTATGGAAGTGGCAATAATTTCTTTTGCTTTTTTACTCAATAAAATCAATAGAATAAAATTGTATGAAAAGGCTAAACTGTTGAACTTCCTCTAGTGTATTTTCTATTATATAATAAAGGAAATAATATATTGCATTCCGATTTATAGTTGAAAAATATTTAGGAATTTATTACCCGTAAACTTACAAGATAACGTCGGGCACAATGATTTACTATATTTTTACTTTCCAGTACAAATAGAATAGACGTACTGTAGAAGAGAGGTTTGTTGATTTTTATTTAAAATTACATTAATTTCTTCAACAACATGAAAAATTATTATTGTTTAACAATTATTATTAAAAATTAACAAGGTATCTCTGTCATGAGATTCATTATTTCCATCGTGGGTTTTAAAAAAAAAAAAATAATTTCCCATTTACGATATTCAACGCCAGGAATTGTACATTAGATGTATAGAGAAGTAGTGCATACACATGCAATAAATGCATTAGTGTCTCACTAGTTGTTCCGCTCAGTGCAATAAAAAAAAATAATTTATATTTATCAGATGCCTGAGAACACAATGTACGGATCAATATCTCACAGGTTCGAGTTATTACTCGACACCGACAACCTTAAAAAAGTGTCCATTTTGTGTTACCTAAGAAAGACTCATGGACAACAAACGATGAAAAGAAACAAGACCATTATCCCCCGATACTGTGACCTTAATGGTTTTCCTCACAAAGAAGGTGCATTTTGGCACTGCAAAAACAGCTCAGATTATAACAAAAAATGTAATGGGCCTCACACGCGTATTTCTTTAATGTTATAAATAATGTATTACCCTTCCTACATGTAAAGAATACTAGTGTGTAAAAGTTTAACTTGTTTCATTATCATCAACTTTTTTTCAACGTTTTAGAAGCTATGTTAGAAAACTGCATCATCAATAACTTTTAGAAGCAACAGCAGTATTATTTTTAAAAGACTGGTTAATTATTATGTCCCTCTATATGTTCGTCTATCTATAGGCCAAATGTACTTGTGAATTTTCTCATCACAAGCAACACTGAGGAATCTCAATGGAAGGTATTTTGTTGATTGGTGAATCAAGCAAGTCACGGTATAAGGACTCATGACTGTTATAAGTGACTCACTCTACGTTCATTAAAGCGAACAATCCACGGTACTCAAAGCTTGTAATTGTATAATTTAGGGTTGCTTCTATTCTAGTTACATCTAGATAACACTACAACGTAGTCTTATTGTTGATCTAATAAGTTAAAGGGATAACTCACTTGTTATGAACTCTGCAAAGGACTTCATATACAATACAAAGCTTGAGCCCAAGACACAACTTAAGTCGGATGCTTGAGGAGGTATTCTAGTTACTTCTAAATTACACTACAACGTAGTCTTATTATTGATCTAATGAGTTAAAGGGATAACTCAAATGTTATGAACTCTGCATAGGACTTCATTTACAATACAAAGCTTGAGCCAGAGACACAACTTCTGTCAGTTGCTTGAGGAGGTATTCTAGTTACTTCTAAATTACACTACAACGTAGTCTTATTGTTGATCTAATGAGTTAAAGGGGTAACTCACTTATTGTGAACTCTGCAAAGGACTTCATTTACAATACGAAGCTTGAGCCAGAGACATAACTTCTGTCGGTTCGCTTTAGACGTTTCGAATGCTATATGAACCATCTCTACTTGGGCAAGCGTCCCCTGGTGTAAATGAATGGTACTCTTTCCACTTCCCTGGAAAAAATCTCATAGCAAGAGAACTTTTGCAGGGCATAGAAGAATCTTGTACCTGGAACCATTCCGTGTTTTACATCTTCCTCAACATTGGTCGCGGTATCTATACTTCTAAAGGTACTAAACGTCCTACAAGCAGGAAACGTCATCGCCTCCTCACATATACTTGTGTTTAGGCCCTAGACGGTTGCTCGTGCAAACGTAATGTTTAATTGCTGGGTGCATTCAAATCTTAGTGGAATAATATACATTCAAAGGCCACAGAACTAAAAATGTCTGTCTTGCAGGGGCTGCGTAAACTAAGCAGATTCCCACTAGTGCAACATATTTGCATTTATCTCAAAAATTAAAAGTTCAATGAGAAGATTTTGCATTTGTGCTTCAAATAATGAGTTTCACAATATAACAGCTTATTGTTAATATGACATGAGTAGGAGTGGAGGTTTACTGAAGGCCGGAAACTATAAAATGCAAATATCTCTGTTAACAATCAAGAAAGTGAAAAAATGATAGAACATTAAATTTTAAATAAGATTGGTTTTATACAATTTTTTGATCCATCGTATAATAAGGGGGAGATTAAGAATTTTCAAAATTCCTTCCCTCAAAACTCCCCTCCCAAGGGTCGAATTTCAGCCGTTAACAAACTAGATCCTTCATGTTGCATAAAACGATTAAATATCTAGTTTGCTAACGATTAAACCAGAATTGCAACCCCTAGAGCGGTAACAGACAAACATATATATACAATTTTGAACGGACCTCATTTTCGTCATCTCCTAGGTAGGATCGATGTACATTTGAAGGCATTTTTCGAAAATCGCGTCATGGGTACAACCTCAACAGGTGATTTTACCTTTAGGAAAATCTGCTAAAAGGCTAAAAAAATATCAGAGTCTTGGAATTAGTTGGCCTACAAATTTAGATCTATTAGTTTTAACGATCTAGATACAGTAGTTGGACTGCTGAACCAAAATAATAGGATGTTCAAAGTGTTTGGCTATCATTCTGAACACTATTTAACAACATAAACCCAATACCAAAATCTACTCGAGGTCCTCAAGAACTCAACAATCTCAGCTGGTTTTTGACCAACCGTTCATTAGGACGAATGGTCACCGAAACTTTTTTTTAAAGTATGATTTCGTTTGTTGTATGGAATTAGTCCATTGTCTGTAGAAAACACCGAAGCCACACAACGTGTTGAAGAATGTTCCTATAAAAGGTAACTGTAATTGTAGTTTTAACTATTTTTTAAACCTCATTCCAAATTTCCACCGATAACTGCTGACAAAAATCAGTACCCCTATCAGCCACAATGTATACTTGATCGTTAACAGACTGTATTTGAGAAGTTGAAAAACAAAGACTTTATTTTAATTAGTACATTGTTGTAAATTAACTTACAGATTGAAGTCCCAGATAATAACAAAGAGAATAAAAGAAGGACCTTCCTTTGAAAAGATGCCAATCCTTTTTTTTTTCAGGATCATTAAATTGAAGGGGACAGTTGTATACACTGGCCATTATGATGTCTCATTTAGGGAGATATTTCTCTCTCTCTCTCTCTCAAATATTTTTTTTATCTCCTTTCTTCACACAAAGGGCAGTTTTAGTATGCACCGAGAAGAAATCTTATTTCAGGAAAATATATTTACGAGGGACAGTGAACATCATTTTCATGAAAAATGTTTAAATATCTCAGGGTAGAGGCGGATGAGAAAACAGAAGTTATTTATCAAAAACAACCCATGTATGACGGACTTTTTTTGTAATTGGATAGTTGGTATGATTGGTACATCGTAATAAGCTTCATTTTAGACAAATGAATTATTTAGCAATAATCAACTTATTAACTACTATTATTTTTGAATTCTAATTTGTATCTTCTCTCCATTGCATCTAGTTAATTTTTGATTGTTTTAGATTTCCTTTGAAGGAAATCAGCTATTAGGCTATACTCAACGCAATTTTCTGAAAATTTCTCTGAAAGGCAGACCTGTTCCTGACAATTCAAATGATTACGTTGTGGAGGTCATTAATATGTAACTTCACTGAAAGATTTCTTACTACCCTTTCTATTTATTCACTAAATATTCAATATGATGTTAAGTCTTAGTTGGGATCTCCTTAGTTTACGCAACCCTTGCGTGTCGGACTATTATATGAGGTTATCTGTCTTGATATAAAATTGATTTAGATTAGTTCTATTTCTGAAATGTACAAATGTTTTTTACTTTTTATTCCTGATGCGAATATCAGACATCTTGTCAAGCGAGAAATAAAATTTTTTGAAGTCAAGACAAAAACTACGTTTTAAGTTTAAAACTAGACAATAAAGAGTGAGAGAGAGGGAGGGAGACAGAGAGAGCGAGAGAGAGAGAGAGGAGAGAGAGAGAGAGGATAGAGAGAGAGAGAGAGAGAGAGAGAGAGAAAGAGAGAGAGAGAGAGAGAGAGAGAGAGAGAGAGAGAGAGAGAAGAGAGAGAGAGAGTGAGAGAGAGAGAGATAGAGAGATTTAAATAAAGAAAACTTGCTAAATAAGCCAGAAAATGTGTTGATCCAACTAGTAGCGAAGGTCTACAGACTAGTGCTGTGAGTAGAAAGAGCGTATATCCGGAGCCGAGATAGTCAGACACGGTCGGCGAGCCACGCTGTCTACTCTAACAGCTTTTTCTATAGTAGTCAAGTTTGCTCTATAAATACTGGCCAGTCGACCGAAGCTCAACTAACCATATACCCTCAATCTTTCTTTTTATCTCAGTAAGTCTTCTTTTAACATTCACGAACACCTGTCGATTTTACATCTCAATTTAAACAGACGATATAGTTAAACTTTTTATTCCAGAGAGTCCCTGCAGCACGTCCATGTCAATTTAAAAAAGGAAAGTGATCCATCTACGTTTTTCATTAGCCTTGAGAAATTGTTTCCAGACTCTTGAAGGAAATTGTGGTTTCTTAAACCGCATCTTGATTTTATAGTAGGGAATCCTGACAACTTGTTGCAATGAATTTCTAGATTGTGTGAAAATTTGCAGTTAAAATCATAAATTCACTTGACTGGAAAATCAATCTTTAGCATTGTTAAATGTTGTGGAACTAAACAAACTAAATTTCCCAAAAAGAGTGTATATATTCCGATGGTTTTAGCGATGGTTTAATCATTATATTCGGTGTAATGCTAAATATTCGGAATCAGCAGTTTTTGTTTGAGCCAGATTTCGTTTAAATCTAAAACACGGAAAATGTTTATCTCTGCCGACAAATGGATAAACGTAGAGACAAACCTGTCAGTTTTTTCATATGAATACCGATAAAGCGACACAGCCTTTTCTTAAAGCATTCGACCATTTATTGCTGGTAGTTTTATGCCAATAAATTACTTTATAGAAATAAATGAAGAGAAACATTATTTCGTTATTTATTGCACAGGAAGCATATTCTATGAAGAGAAACGTTGTGGGATAAGCATATATACATCGGTCTAAAAAAAATGTTTGTTGTGTGGAGAGCATTCTTTTAATGACGGGACTTCAATACTACTTACTCATCACAACAGACTAAATAATCGTTCAGAAGCAAAGGAATTGTGAATCCAACTTGAAAGTTCTAAATGAAGTGCTTGGAATTTAAGTTTCATAAAGACCTTGGACAAAAGGGAGGTGAAGCTTTTTGGGCATATCTGTAGACACAACGACTCCTTGACAAATGGAAGATTGTGAGAGAGAGGCCCACTATAAAGTCATTTTTCAAAGAAACTCAACATCTCATCGAGTCCAGTAGGCTCAGTAGTATGAAAAGAGCAACTACATAAAGAGGCCAAAAGTTGAAACTACAGAGCACATCTTTAAATCTTGACATTGATGATATCCTTAAATTAATTCAAACGAACCCAAAACTATACAAAATGACTTGAAAAACTAAACTTGAGCCGTGGTTTCAGGATAGAAATGCTGATTCGGTTAGTCCTGAATACACACTCTTGTAAACAAATACTCCTATTATTAATATATATTGAATAATATGTGCTAGTGAATTACTGTTTTCAAATAAAATGTCAGTTTTAATTAGCTATAGCGAATTCCCGCCTACTTCTTCTTGTTCAGCGTACTAAGACAATGTAACCACGAAATCTTAACCATTTCACGTCCATGAGCTATTAAAGTTTTCACTGTTGGCGTGAAAATTTTCATTGCTACCATGAAAGGATTGAGAAAGGTTAACTTATGGACTTCAGAATTCTCTCTTTCACTAATCCATCACATTAACTATTGCTCTCCTCTCCCTTACTGCCATGAAGAGAGTTGCACTTTCTATGCGATGAGTTACGATGTTACGTACATGGATTGGAGAAATGTAACTGGCTTCACTTTTACTTTGATAATACATTCATAACGGCAATGACTACGTTTCTGAGGCTTTGCCCGGGGGGCTAGGCATCATTAATGTAAAATCAATAGGCAGGCAATGCCCATGGCTGTATCAAACTGTAGTCCTGAGTTTGAAGGGATCAAGCAGGTAGGTATTCCTCAAAATAAATCAGTTCCTAATGTATTAGTTCTTGTAACTTTCTACAAACCCCCTCGGATCCTGCACGATATGGATAACTAGAACTCAGTCAGTTCAAATTCATATTTATGTCTGTTAATGCCCTAACAAATACGTTTTTGCTTCTTTGTACGAAGTAATGGAAGAATATTAATCGGGAAATTTCAGATTTCAATGGAGTTATCCGTTTTGGCCCTCCCTGGGCCAATTTTGACTTGTTTCGTCGTGACGTTTGTAAGTAGATTGGTGGAAATCCGCCTTTACCATTTCTATTTCTCAATACCTACAATTATCGCTGTGAATAAAGCCCATTATTACAGTTTTGAAGACGCTGTAATATAATGTCGGTATTATAGATGTAAACATTAATATGTACCGAGTTCCGTACAGAAAATTATTTAATGTTTCTTAAATTTTGGGCATTTTTTCATAAAAAGACCAAGCTTTATTTTTATTTCTATGACAATGGCGAATTTTAAGAAGTATATCCTCATCTTCGTTGTGTGGCATGGAATACTATTGTGAATTCTATATACGATATTATCATACTACAAATTAGGACCAATGAAAACTAGTGAATAAATCGCTTTTAAAAAATATAGGCAGAGATTGTTAAAAAAAAAAAAAAAAGTTAAAAAAAAAAAAAATTGAAAGACAATATCAATATTGCATTAATATAATGCTACTTGATTATAAAAATAATTATAACCATTTTCTTTGGTATTTAATTCCTTGCATGGTGAAAAGGAAGAATTTTAATCCCAAAAAGTTGGTTTTTCAGATGTTAACAATCTCTGGAACACATTTTGATATAGTTTCAGAGTGACGCTGGTAAGAAGTTACCTCGCATACTCAAAAAAATAGAATGAAGTAGAAAATTGATATTTTGGATTGTCTATTACCCCAGTTCCTCTATTGGAAATCGATCAGCAAAAATTAAAAAAATAAAATAAAATTCACCGTACATTTTAGACAAAATTATTTATGCAGCGCCGTTTCTCCTTTCTTGGAAAAATTAATGGAAGTATTTTAAACACGAACATTTTCAGATTTCATCGGAATTATCAGTTTTGATCTTCCCTGAACCCATTTTGATTAGTTTTAGTGTGACGACATTGGAACCCAAATATTAAGCGAGGGGTACGTTCTTTATTGTAAACCCTTCTGTAAACCCCAGCTTCTAAAAATTGGATGTTTATTTACAAATAGGGAATATATGGTGAGATTGAGATTGGTAGTACGTAATTTATATCCTACGCGGAAATCTGCTTAGTTTGAGGCTCACCAATGTGGCGGAGTTTTAATACATTGAAGTTATTCTCTAAATTTAAGTATTTGTTCAATATTGATTCCTAAATATAATCAGTAACTATCTATGACACTAATATACTTGTAATCACTTCCGAACTTGGAGAACAGATTTGCATGCGTTGACAAGAGTAATTCAGAAGATAATTAAAGCTTTCAGAGTGAGAGGGAGTGCTTAGAGCAGCCCTGGAATGTTGTTGTTTGAGAGGCACCTGTACACATAGGGACCACGGAATGTCAGCCATCAACTTCCCCCTACAATCTCTGTGGAAGTATCTCTATGGAGGCAGCCGGAGATCAAGTGGAGGTTTCACTGGGTTATCACAATCATCTTAGAGCCTTTTTTACATTAAATATTTTAGTTCTTGTTTAAATCTTACATAGGATTGATATGTGGGCCTATCAACAAAGTCTGTAGAAAGTTAATTGAATTAATTTCTCGAAATTTTTCTTAATCTTGAGGAAACTAAAGTACTTCCGTTAACAGATGGAACTAAACTCGTAAGACGTTCTATTATACTCATATATGTAATTGGAGAAAGAAAATGGTATGCTGGTGATATCATATTTCAAATTCGATTTTCTATTCCTCCACTAATAAGCAGCTCATGTCACCAAAACTACAAATTTAAGTTGGGTTTGAGGGGATTACTGATAAAATTGCGGAAAACTGAATATGCCATGACTAGAAGGGGGAGTGGGTATCTGAAAGCTAAAAACGAAAAATACAAATAGTTCACTTAAAATTCAAATTAGGGGAAAAGCCCATACAACTACAGTCGTTCGAATTGAATGATTAACAAGATTGGTTATAAAATATATTTCGATCCGACTAAAAATAACAGAGCTAATCCGAATTTGCCCCTTTAAATACCCTTTCCTATTTTAGCTTCTTTTTTTTTAACATGATCTTTAGTTCTTCATAAAACGCTTAAATATAGATTTTGGTAACGATAAAAAAAAAAAAAATTATAACAGCTAGAATGGTATCAGACAAGTAAATATATAATATACCTATATTTAAGATGTTGAGTGAGCATAATTTTCGTCAACTCTTTGAATGAAATTTTCTATAATCAAATTTTTCTTTATTTCAAACAATAATTATTAAAAACAATTGTGTTCTTTTTTGATTAGATAAAATAAACACCAAAGGTTAGACTGGGACTCTTCCATAATTCCGATGAGATTTAAATTGGAAAATATGATTTATAACTCATCCCATATTTAATAGACAATAGCATCAAAAGATGACATTCACATATTGTATTCAGGAACTATATGTTTCCGGTAGCGGCCAGGACTCATCATATATGCAAAGAGCTTCATCCAGTCGTCACCTTCTTCCTGAGTCAGGGGTCTCTTTGGAAATGAATTATCCTGACTCCTTCTGGACCGGACAGACACCGAGGAAATGGATGATATCCTTCCTGGCTTACTTGATAGCATCAAAAGACAAAATACACGACAAATTACTGATTGAATTTTTATCTTTACCTCTTTTTGGGGGGTTTTAACAGAAAATATGCGCTTTTATAAAAGTAAAACTATGATTCGTAATCTTTTGTAGGCTATGGAGGTATGGCCCTCAAAGAGTTCTATGAATTTCAGGAGAATTGCGTCCATTCTTCCCGATGTTAGTCTTTAACATAGTCACGGATAACACACAGACACTTCGTGACTAGGACTGAACCACCTTTATGAACACTGTGCAATACACAACTAACTATCAAACACTTACAGACTGCAGACTAATAACCGACATGACCTTACCCACCAACCTATCAGAACTACTGCACGACAACAGCCCATACATTACAACAATCACCTCCAAGAATCACAAATTACAACCACACTTAATATTAAATAACTAAACATTAGACTTAATGAATTAGATTTTTGCTCAGAATAATATCCACTGGAGAAAAAAAACCGTGCTTTTACCTACGACTGTAGATTTGTTAACTTTTTTTTATAAGGTGGTTTTACCTAAACTATTTTAGTTTTATAATAAGAAAAAGTCGAAATCGCTTAAATTGCGACACACCTAAATAAATAAATTATTGTTGGATAGCTTTACGCAAAATGAAATGGGAAACCACTGCATGTCTTAGAAATCAGGGAAAAACTACCGGACCTTACTAGTAGGAACAAAAAAAAAAGAATAATAAAATACAAATCCAAGACTGCATAACGAATTTTTCCACATTTGGTCTAAGTGGAAATTGTTTTGACAAATTACTACTTCAAATATTTTAATATAATAATCTGTTTTGCGTCACATTTTTACAAAAATTCCACAAAAATATTTATTTTCTGCTTTATACCAAGCGCTGGAGTTCCAGTTAGGAAGAGATGGGTGGACTTAGTTTCTAGAGTAATAAGCCCCGAACCGGGAACCCTCAAAAGGACTGGGATATAAATTCAATTATAACTTTTGGACAATATTGCTATAATCTATTCCGAACAATAAACCGTCACGATTCTGTTACTAATACATTTATTTATTTCTCCCCAGAAACTGAAGCTAACATTTTGACAAAACCACATTACCTACATGGTAGCAATATGAAATTATTTTAAGGAATTTAATGCTGGATTGTAATTGTTTATTTATTGACATCACACTGGAGGTGATTCGTCCCTTAAAAAGTTATATACTCTAATAGAATATCAACCACAAAAAATGTAAAAACAATAATAACTAAATCCATAATACGTAAGTAGAACAATACAAGATTAATTTATACAATCAATATTAATTGGGAATTTGTATGTGTGCTACTTTAAATTGATGAGCATATGTTTGTCTTTAGTATGTTTAGTAGCAGTAGTAGTAAATATTGGAATATGTATAGAATAGCTTTTATAGATCATTCAATTTGCAATAAGATTGGTTCTATGCAATTTTTCGACCAAAGTTTAATAACAGAGACATTTAGAATTTTTGAAATCCCCCGCCCTTAAACCTCTCCTCCCACTGGTCCGATTTCAGCCATTAACGAACTTGATCTTTATTTTTACATGAGTTTAAATGTGAAGTTTGATAACAATCAAAATCACGACATGAGTACAACCTCAATAGATGATTTCCGTTAAGGGAAATCTACTAAGATTCCTTCAATGGGAGCAACCTTATGTCCATTGTTCATTAGAAGTTAGTGATTAATATTTAGTTCTTCAGGTTTAATCAAGTTTTTACTCCAGTCTATTGGTTTTCATTATAGTCAATAAGGAATATAGGACAGCTTTTTATTTAGTGAATTAGTTTGTTATTTTAATTAAGATAGAACAATGCTAAAGTTGTTTTAATAATATCCCCTTGACACATGTCTTGTGCATTTATTTACTAGTAGATTAGTACTACTAATTTATTTTTGTTTTTATCTCTGTTAGACGTTATATCTAATTTTTATTGATTTTTATGAATGTTTTTAACACGTTGTTGGTCATTCAATCAATATTTTTCGTATTCTTAATGTTTTTATTTTGTCAACAGCAGACCACAGCTGACGGAGCTTGCTTTTTGAAAGTGCACATTGCATGATAAAAATTGTAGAGGACAAGGTTTTTTATGAGTAACAGGGCACTTGTATTCTGTACAATAATAAGAAGTAAATAACATACTGTCAACGGTAGTTTCAACATAAACAGACCAATTTATGAAGTCTAGCCAAGGAAAAGAATAAAAAAAAAGCTGTATTTGTTATAAGACTTTGAAGTGATTGCCCCTCCAGATAAGGGAGAAGGACTCCCTTATCAGAAGTTTATGAAGTTTCTTCGGGAAACAAGTTTTCATGAAGGGAGAGAAAGCGAAGTTGTTTTATTAGCGTTTAAAGGCTCATTTATTGGCTTGAATTGGTTCTTCTCAGTCCTTTACGGCGCGGAAATGGAATAACAGATAGTGAACAGCTGCCGGGGAATACAGGAAATTGAACGTTCCATCAAAGGAAGTGAAGTGTCACAGTCGTGAGACATACTCTTATAGGAGACAATCCACGAATAATACGAAGAAACTTTACAAAAATACTTGAAACTAAACTTTGAAGCGAAGAGTTAATTTATATTTAATTATGATAATTTAATTAAAGGTGCCACCTTACATTCAGAAATAGGTACTCAAGTTTTCGAGAAAATATGTTTGAATATTTAAGAGATCATTTGAAGGAAATGATGCCTGCATGATTAACATTTTGATAATGAAACCAAGGCTTTTTTTTTTTGTTTTTTAAAAATGTAAACTACTTCTGAGAAATGTAACGAAAATATTAATCAAAGCTAAAAACCGGTTGTACTAAATATACTTTATTATATATTCCAACAAAGCGGATTAACGGGTTGTTTGCTATTATCCAACAGTTGTTTGTTTCGGGGAAAAAAGATTGTTTTGGTTAAATTATTACTTAAGAGTGCCCTAACGCTGTTAATATAGATAAAACCATATTATAGCTAAGTTAGATTGAGGAAGCATGTAGAAGGTCAATACTGGGGATAATTAATTATATTAGCCTTGTAAAGTATAACAGTATCTATGATATAATAGTGTTATACACATCTGTAGTATAATAGGTTGATGAAGTGAGCTAATAATTAAAAATATTTCAAAATAAAATACTAAACTTGTGAATATTGTTTTCAAATTCAATGTATTTTCGATTTATTATTATGTAGACATTGTTTAGTAAACTCATAAAGAAAAAAATAATTAAAATAAAATGTCAACTTGCCAGAGATTTTAATCCCCTTAATTCCGACAAGCTCACATAATAACCTAGGACCGTACATAATCTCTGTTTCAACCTGTCCTTTCTAAACGTACCCCTTCCTCCCCCCTGCTTGTCTTTGTGTTAACAGCATTGCAAATGTAGGGGACTCTATATTGTGTTTCTTTAAACATCTATGAAAAAAAAGTATTTGGTTACCAAAAATACTGTGGGGAAGTAGGAATTCAGATTTAAAGAAATTCGTAGACTCAGTGACAGCCCGTAAATTAAATGTATCAATAGATAAACACAATAATTCACAATTACATACTTGAAGGAATGATTTTTTTTTTTTGCCAGCCTGGACCTTAATAATTAAAATTCATCTTAAAACAAAGAAAATAGTGTATTCTCCAAGGAGAATTACAAATTCTAAACACGTAACGATGCCTAAAAAATAAATTGAAATACTCATTATTGACAACTGATAGAAAGTGAAAAGTATGTTTGACTTGCAATGCTTAGTTTTGAAACCTCATGAAGTAGTTAAATTTCATTAAGTTGCAACAATTTGCAGACCCATAGATTTCAACTTTTATCTCTTTACTTTCTCTACTATTAATAGTCATTTTAAAATGACCGAAGCTGTCTTAACGGGAAATAATTGAAGAACGTATCTAAATTTAGGACTTACTTGTCCTTAGGCTACTTATTAATTTATTTTATTTTTGGTACGCTGTCATTTCTGTTTCCGTAGCAAACTTTCTATATCTTGAAGAGAAAGACAAGACTCCATCAGCTCAGCAGTCATAATTCCCGTCAAACGTAATAAACATGTTCCATTTTCAGTGCCGTCTATCTTTGGCGTTTTTGGAGACAGCCGTAACCGTGAGACAGACACGTCTGTATTTCACCGATCATAGAGAACAGTCCGGTCCAACACACTGGTAATTTTTTACGCTAATTGGTTGTCTTAGTATTTGGCAAAGAATGAGCTTAGCCACGGGAATGACTGTCTGGCATAAGACTAATACGTATTTAGGGGGAAAAACATTGTGGAAAGGAGCAACTAAGGGGTTAAAGATCACCCAAACAGGGAATCGCGACACTTGGATAAGTAAGTTATTTCAAATTTCAGTACGTTGACGTACTTGTGGGTGATAAAAAGCGTCACGCAGGGGCTGTGAAAACTAAGCAGATTTCCCACGTGAAGTTTTACAACAGAGAAACCTGCCTATTAATAACAATGACGATTCTCTAAAACAATTTCACGAGAGCCGAACAGTTACAGAAACTGCCGAACTAGCCTTCGGCGGAAAGTCCCGAATAGAACCGACATCAGCCAATCTCATCTAGTCCGTAATCTGCACACACTTAATAAAAGTGCAAATATTTGCAAAGATAGAGAATAAATATACATCACAATATTTATAGTAAATTTAATTTGCAATACGATTGGTTCTATACAAGTTTTCGATCCGACGTATAGTAATGGAGATATTTAGAATTTTCGAAATTCCCCCTCTAAACCTCCCCTCCAAAATGTCCGATTTCAGCCATTAACGAACTTGTTCTTTCTTTTTACATAAAACGATTAAATACAGAATTTGAAATATATATATATATATATATATATATTATATATATATATATATATATATATATATATATAGTTTTGAACGGACCTCATTTTAAACATCTCTTGGGAGTATCGATGGACATTTGAAGACATTTTTCGAAACTCGCGTCATGACTACGGCCTCAATAGCTGATTTCCCTTAAGGGAAATCTGCTGAAAAGAGACCGATGCCGATGGCCTCAAGAACGGTTTCTTCTTTTCAGGCCTACCCGGAAAATTATAAATTCAAACGTTGTTACTACAACCCCTCGGCGTTGTGTGAACAGTTCCAAGGGGCTTGTGAAATCAGAAAACGGAGTCTTAAGAAAGGTTGTTGGTAATACCGCTTAGGGAAGATATAATATATAAAACCTAATTTGTATGTGTGTTCGGAGGGAAGACAGCATGTTGCAGTCAAACTATAGAATTAAGTGTAGAATGGTAGGCTTCACAAAAAATAGCATCTATCTTCGGAGGTGGATGGAAATTAGGCAAATGTATAAAGAATTATAACATTTCCATAAAGAGTTTACTTATGGTAGAAGGATAACCAAATTTATAGATATATAGTGGCATATCGCAAACAGTGGCTTAAGATGGCAGCAGAAACCGAGGTCCTTAGACTATGCTTTTACAACTTGTTTTTGGACACTGATACATCATGAGCTAGAAATACTCAACACCCATAGATATTTTATGCAAATGGTCAGACCCAAAGTTAGGTCTAAATTGCTTACCGCAGGATTTGTCTCGTTTTGATCCCAACCAAAAAAGCAATTAACACTCGAAATTCAAGTTTAACTGGAATTCATCCTACATGACAATCGGCTAATGTAGTTCCCGTGTAATGTGGTTTGTTTGAAGTTTGTTTTGTTAACGGGCTTGGAAGTTCTACGTCCGACCGAAGTAACTTTTCAAGTAGAATAGGAACACATGGTTTGGAAACTAATGCTCCCAGTGGTAAAAGGTGAAATGCTGAGGAGACACAATAATAATGGCATCGTTATAGTGAATGAACAATATTTTAGAAGAAATGACTACTGCCTAACACATTCAATCATTATTTTTTTTTTCTCAAATATGTAAACAATAATTTGATATAACGAAGAGGATGTATACTCAAAGAAGAAGTAAGTTCGTTAATGGCTGAAATCGGACCACTGAGGGGGGGGGGGGTTGGAGAGAGGATTTTCGAAAATTCGAAATATCTCCGTTACTGTACGCCGTATCAAAAACTTCTATAGAACCAATCTTATTGTAAATTAAATTTACTATAAATATTGCTATATGCATTTATTCTCCATCTTGAATATTAACCGGGAAATTTGCATTTTTATTAATCGTGAGTGGATAACGGAGGAGATGAGATCGGCTGATCTTGGTTCTAGTCGTGAGCTTCCGCCGTAAGCCAGTTCGGCCGTTTCCGTAACTGTTTGGCTCTCGTGGAATTGGTTTAGAGACTCTGTACTACTACTACTGTTACTAGTATGCAGATTTCTCTATTGTAATACTTTCATAATTTGATATAACGAAGAAGACGAATACTCAAAAGAAGCAAGTCTTCAATCTAACTTAAGCTATAATGTAAGTTCGCTCAATGAGCATTAAGTCATATCAGTCAATTGTAAATAGAAAAAGTCCGTCACGCAGGGGCTGCGTTAACTAAGCAGATTTACCATGTGTGCCTCGTATTTGCATTTATCTCAAAAAGTGAAAGTACAATGAGAATAATATTTGGTATTTGGGCTTCAAATAAAATGCTTCATAATATAAAAGCTTATTGATAATATGAAATGAGTAGGAGTGGGGGTTTACAGAAGACTAAAAAATGCAAAATATCTTGGTTAATAATCAAGATATTGAAAAACAAACGTATATAACATGTATAGAACATTACATTTGAAATAAGCTTGATTCTATTCAAATTTCGGTCGGACGTATAATAACGGAGATATTTTGAATTTTCGAAATTTTCCCCCCTCGAAACCCCCCCCCCCACCTTCCTAGAGGTCCGATTTTAGCCGTTAACAAACTTGATCTTCCTTTTGACATAAAACGTTTAAATATCGAGAGCGTTAGCAGACATATATATGTTTGCTAACCCTCTAGCGGTCTCAATTTTTGTCTGATCGTTACCAAACTATCTCTCTCTCTCTCACACTCACTCCCTCTCTCTCTCTCTCTTTCTCTCTCTCTCTCTATATATATATATATATATATATATATATATATATATATATATATCAACGGAAGGATCAAAAAGGTCAAACACCTCCACTCTTAATCATAATTTTATTAAGAGTGGAGGTGTTTGACCTTTTTGATCCTTCCGTTGACGATGGACCTCCACCAGCCAGCACAAATCCAGAGCATATATATATATATATATATATATATATATATATATATATATATATATATATATATATATATATATATATATAATATTGAACGTCAACATCTTCTGTGTAGGATCGATGGACATTTGAAGAACTTATTTCGAAAATCCCATCATGAGTACAACCTCAACAGCTGTTTTCCCCCCAAGGGAAATCCGCTAAAAATTGTCATTTACTATAGGCCTAATGACTTTATGCAGTGAGCTGCTCGCGTCGGTAAATGAGGGATAAGAGGGACTATAATTATCCAATTTATTATCAGCCGGTACAAGCTTTTTTTCTTTCAAATAAAAACAAATAATCAAATTAGTCATTATTTACTGACGATGTATTCTGTTGTAAAAAGCAATAAAGTACAGTGTTTACACTAGGTGAAAGTATCCCGCTAATTGACAGTTATTGCCTCTCTCGAATATATCGACGCGGGCTGTTGTGTATTTTGTGTTTCTCATCGAGAGAAGTGTTCTCCGAACAGAAAAGAGCTTAATGTGGAAATCTTGATGAGATATCCAGAATGCTCTGTTTCGAAACACGGCAGGTGAAACACTTAAATTATTTATTGACGGTGTATTCTATCCTAAAATAAAATGGAGGATTGGAAGAAAAAATATTGTGAGGACATAATGAATGTGATAATAATATAGTGAAATGTGTACGAGTAATTATATTTTATAGATTTCACGATAAACAAACATCACTTACACATTCAAAATATTAAGAATAGATAAAGAAGAACAAAAACTGAGATTCACAGTTTTTTTTTGGTGACTCCCAAGCACTTCTACTGCTTCTCTTAGGAGTAGAGGACCATACATCCTCCAAACCAAGAACCTTCCGGCCTTTCCTTGTAGCGGTTTCTGATTACATTAGCTCACGTAAATAATAAGGATGTATAATTACACTTTTAAAACGATTTATGGTGGATCGTAACGCAGAAAACATTGGGGGCTGCGTAAACTAAGCAGATTTCCCACGTATTTGCATTTGTCTCAAAACGTAAAAGGACAATGAGAAAAATATTTGGTATTTATGCTTCAAAATATAACAGCTTATTGTTAATATGGCAGAAACTGGAGAGGGTTTACTGATGGCTGAAAACTATAAAATGCAAGTATCTCAGTTTATAATCAAAATAGTGAAACCATGCACATAACAGCATTTATTGAACATTACACTTGCAATGTGATTGGTTCTATTCTATTTTTCAATCCAACGCATAATAACGGAAATATTAAGAAATTTCAAAATTCCTCTTCTCTCATTAACGAACTTGATCTTTCTTTTTACATAAAACTTCTTCTTTCTTTTTAATATCGAGTTTGGTAACGATTAAACTAGAATTACGACCGCTAGATCGATAACAGACAAAAAATATATATACATGTGTGTGTATATATAAAACAATTTAAACAGGTCTCATATTCGGCATCTTCTACAAAGGATCGATGGACATTTGAAGAAATGTTTCGAAAATCGCGTCATGAATAGAACCTCAATAGCTGATTTCCCTTAAGGGAAATCTGCTGCAAAACAAAATAAAACTAGCCCTCTAAAAACGAACACATATTCTTTTCTTTCTTTCATAGAGAGTTTTTAAACTAAAATGTTTTAAGATTGCATGATGAGTCTAAAGTTATAAAATAAAGCTGATCTATTAAAAAATATCTAAATTCTGTGTTTATTGTCATAAATAATTAAAATTAAAGTGATGGCAATAAAATTGAAGTAGAAAATATCGTGCACGTGTCAGAATTAATATTTTAAAGGTGGACTAAAAAAGAAAGCCCATAACACAACATAGGTTCATTGACACCATTAAATAAATAATGAACCACGCAGTGTGGGGCATGCCATTAAATAATTATTAAGGATCACTCACTTGTTGCTTCGTTTCCCGTTAGCCATCGTCCACAGACTGAGGGTGTATTCTTGGCTGTGGGGCCGTTCGGCTTCCCTCGGCTAGATTCGTTTCCAGTCGGCTATCTTCGCTCTATCTCGCTCTTATTTAACAAGGGCTCTTCTCTCAGAAATGGATTTCTAATGGCTTTCCAGCTATTTGTTCCAATGTCTTCAAATCTGTGTCACAGTTTCTGCCTAAATACCGTCCCATTGTGACCTCTTTCTCTCCCTCTCTTTCTTTTTTTATTTCTTTTTTTTTATTACTCTGTGGTGCAACTAACAATATTTTTTTTAACCTCATACTTCCGCCTGATGTAATTAAAATTATGGATAAGGTAGTTTACCACTCATCAACCTTAAACATACTTACACTGCCCGAGAACTCATCTAAGAGTCGTGGCTTTCTGAAACTTTGCAAGCTTGAATTTTTGCTATCTTGGCATAAATATACATGATTATCTTATTAAAACCCTAGTTTATAATTCTGAACAAGAAGTATTCGGACAATGAACCGAAAACTCTAATCAATGCAGTTAGCATCGAAAGAATCATGTACTAATAGCATATTTATGTTAATCTTTGCTTAACACACTTGCTCACATAAAAAATAAAATTAAATATAGGTACTTCTATAATAAATTAAATGATTCAAATTTAATTGATTTTTCTTCAATTAAAATTATTTTATTGCAACATTGCCGTTCCAATGCATCACATCAAAACATATATCATAAATCAAAAATATATAGATCTTTTTATGATATAAAAGTCCGTCACGCAGGGGCTGCGTCAAGTAGATTTCTCATGAGCGCCATGTATTTGCACATCTCAAAATCTAAAAATTCAATGAGAGCAATATTTGGTATTTCAGCCTCAAATAAAGTGCTTCGTGATATAACAGCTTATTGTTAATATGACATGAGTAGAAGTGGGGGTTTACTGAACGCCGCAAACTGAAATATGCAAAAATATCTCGGTTAATTATCAAGGTAATGAAAAAATGTACATAACAACATTTACAGAACAGAGCATTTGAAATAAGATTAATTCAATAGAATAATTTCATCCGACAGGGAAGCAGACCGCCTTTGAACTCGCAACTGACCCCAGTCTACTCAAGACAACTCACACCATGCCCTCCTTGGTTAACGGGGTTTTTTTTAGGACTATTTTTAATTTAAAAAAACCGTGACACCACTTTGTCTGCACCTGCATTCATCAGAAACGTGTGATATTTGGTTTCTTTGTTTCTAAAATAAAAAATGACTTCCCAATCTAATGTGATACTGACGGGTTCGATCTTATTTTAACCAAGTTACAAAATTCCACGGATATGGAGCTGATGTAGCTGTCCTCAGAGAGTGGGTGCGTCTGTGTGCTAAGCGTTTCATGTAATTTTAATGAAATTTGTTAATGGTTTTCATCGGATCAGGAAGACTGAAAGTCTAGAGAAGGGTGAAAATGTACAATTCGAAATATCTCTGTTATCGTGAGACTAAAAAAGTTTTACAATTGAATTCTTACCATTTTTCTCTAACAAAATAATTTGTAATCTATTTGTAATTTTTTAGCCTCCTATAAACTACCACTCCTCATTCCACATTTCATCAAGTGTTATGTCCCTAAACACCTCTTGTTCAGCTTTCGTGTAGCAAGTCATACTTACTTAGGGGGGAGAAATTGAGAATACAATGTGATATGACGACATTGGTGTGTCATTCTAGCATGATGGAAAAGTGTCTACGCAGCACCTGCATGTTGGATTTTCTCTTTCCTTATTCTTTTTAAACATAAAGTAAATATAGCAGCTGGTGCCGGGCCTTTGTATACGTTTTGTTGGAGTGACATCTCGCCCTTTTTGTTGAGTGTAGAGATGATGAATTATAGTCTCAGATAAATGAGGCCAGTATATATGAAAAAAAAAGGTCCCCGGCGTGTAATGTTGCGTGTAAAGAGGAAATTATGGGATTGATGACTGGACAGCTATGGTAGATATTACACGCGCTGTTTGGCGGCGCAGAGAAAACGAATATTAACACATCTTCTCTTAATTATAATATTATCTTTTATAAAAAAAAAACAAGTATTATTGTTTCTATTAATAAGTTCATACTTTCATTAAATTAACATTGCATAATTATTCGACAAATGTTGAGAGCTTCTTTGCTTCCAAACATTAACGAGGTTTAGTTTTGTTAATATTAATCGGATTAATGTGTTTGGCTAAATTTTACTACCTAAACTTTATTATTTCCGAGTTATATATACTGGCAGAACGTTTTGCAAATTTAGGGAGCTACTGAGCTAGTACCTACTCATGAAATGTTGATGAATACATTTCTTCAAATGTCCATCGATCCTACCCAGTAGATGATGAGAGTGAGATCCGTATGATTTTGACCAAACATTATATTTAAACGTTTCATGTAAAGACAAGGTTGTTCATGGGTGAAATCGGATCATAGTGACGATGAATGTTAACCAAGTTATTTCTATTGTTTTTTATTTTATTTATTTTTAGGTTTTGGTAGTTATTAAACCGTCAATTCTACTTATTCAATTTTCACTTTAAATACTATAGTCACTTAGTGATTTCCTGTGTACATAGACCGCAGCCACTAAATATCTCCTGTTTACATAGACCACAGTCACTAAATATCTCCTGATTACATAGAATCCAGTCGCTAAATATCTCCTGTCTACATAGGCCACAGCCACTAAATATCTCCTGATTACATAGAATCCAGTCGCTAAATATCTCCTGTCTACATAGAATCCAGTCGCTAAATATCTCCTGTCTACATAGGCCACAGCCACTAAATATCTCCTGTCTACATAGGCCACAGCCACTAAATATCTCCTGTCTACATAGGCCACAGCCACTAAATATCTCCTGTCTACATAGGCCACAGCCACTAAATATCTCCTGTCTACATAGGCCACAGCCACTAAATATCTCCTGTCTACATAGGCCACAGCCACTAAATATCTCCTGTCTACATAGGCCACAGCCACTAAATATCTCCTGATTACATAGAATCCAGTCGCTAAATATCTCCTGTCTACATAGAATCCAGTCGCTAAATATCTCCTGTCTACATAGGCCACAGCCACTAAATATCTCCTGTCTACATAGGCCACAGCCACTAAATATCTTCTGTTTACATAGACTCCAGCCACTAAATGTCTCCTGTTTACATAGTCCACAGCCACTAAATATCTCCTGTTTACATGGACCACCGCCACTAAATATCTCCTGTTCACATAGACTTCATACAACGGGAGAAATATAGAATGCAAATGACCTTTGTTGTGTTTTACAATATTAACATTTTGTTAAATATGAAAAACATTAACTAATTCTTTTTTTAAGAATTTTTTTTTTGGGAAGGGGCCTATACCCGAACTCGCAACCTTTGACATAATAGTCCAGTACACTAGCCTCTCAACCACGCTGACCCCATCTATAAACCTATAAATAAATTTAAATATTGTAAATAGCAAACCAATTAGTTAAATATTTAGGTTAAGGATGTAAGCAAGATCAACAACGCGAGAAGAGTTATTCGCAGTCTTCATTGTTCTCTGTATTTGAAGCATGAAAATGCTATTCTTTAAAGTACTGCTCCTGATTGTTCATTCACAAATATACGCTTGTGCGTAGACTAATTAATTAATGACAAGCGATTTCTATGCATATCTGCAATTTTCAAAGTGCTTATCTATTACTGTTTATTCTTAGTAATATAATTTTATTATAATTTACGATAAACGATAAATTAACTCTGAGCGACAGTTCTTTCTTGGAGAAATGACACAAAAAAAAAAAGCAAAATAGGAAAGCATACCCATTCCGGATCTCCTGTAGTGCATAATCTTCAGATAACGAAGACATGTTAAGGAAACAGGTCTCAATAACACGAAGTCTTCCCACCAATTTATTTATTCATGCACAAGGCCTTTCGGCACTAACGTGCCATCATCAGGTGCTAACCAACAAACAACAAAGAAACAAGCTTAGGCCAAGTTATGCATTCAACAATTACATTTTGAAATATTTAACAAAATAGAATTTCATACTAAAATCAGTCTTAGAAAAAACGTCCTAACTTAAAACTACTAGAATCTAAGTCAAACATTAAAAGAATATATTATAGTTCAATTAAATAAATAGTCAAAGTGAATAAATACTCTAAACATTAACAAACACATGTATACCCTATAAAAAAGTTACTATAAATTAACAATTATCCTACCTTCTGCTGTATAATTGACGTTAACGCCACGGCTTTGGGGCCACTACTGGTGACTAGCAGAGATGGAGGAGGCCTACTCAACAGGACAGAACTTGGCATTTCCAATTGCACATTTAGGCAGACACCGCTCCGTCTCTCCAGCTCAATGTAGAGAGGTTCCAATTTCTGAATTAGTTTGTGGTTATATTCCCTCGCCAATAAAGCTACCTCGTGTGGGGCATCTTCGTGCTTTTCTTTCCTCAAATGCTGGAGGAACGTTGAGTCCATTCTCGACAGATGCTCCTGGCACCTTTTCTTTAATTTCCTTGAAGTCCTTCCCACATAATACGCCCCACATTCTCCACATATGATTTTATATATTCCCGACTGGTCCGGCAGCTTTATTGGGTCTTTTAGCTTACATAAAACGGATTTTAAATTATTTGGACTTGCAAAACCCACCCCGATTTTCTTACGTTTAAATATTCTTTGGATTTTTTCCGACACGAATCCCAGATAGGGCAAAGAGCACCACCTTTCCACCTCTGAGGTAACTTCTGGAATCCCCAAACTCTTCCTTAGTCTCGTTACCTTCTTTCTCTCAATCATTCTATCCACCAGGTTTATGGTATATCCATTAACCAACGCTAAGTGGTGAATAAATTTTAGCTCACGAGAGTACTCTTCTTTGCTCATTGGAATATCCAGCAATCGATTAGCGTATGCATGAAATATCGCTAATTTTTGCTTGTAGTGGTGGAAGGAGGTATTGGGTATTGCAATATCGCTTGCAGTTGGCTTCCGGAAAATTGAAAATTTGTGGCTATTGTTATGTCTTGATATTGTCAAATCTAAATAATTAATCTTACTGTCTTCTTCTACTTCGAGAGTAAATGAAATGGTGCGGTGACAAGAGTTAAGATATTTCAATAACTCCTCTAACTCCTTTTTAGAGCCACTAAAACAGACCAATATGTCATCTACGTACCTTAGCCAGTATACCAGTTTGCTATGGAATGGATTGCGACTATTCATTATGTAGCGCTGTTCCAAATAGTCCATGAATATCTCCGCCGCCAGTGGGCTTAAAGAGGACCCCATTGGTAATGAATTTTTCTGGAGATAGAAAACTTCTTGAAAAACACAATAATTCTGGTCTAAACATATTTTTATGAGCTTTAGTAGCTCCTGGGAAGCCGAAGGATCACATTTCTTTGATAAGAGGACCTGGCTCATTATCTCATATACGTCCTGCGGTGGTACACTCCCAAAAAGGTTTACCACATCGAATGATGCCAACAGACAATCACCGGGTATTCTTTTTGCCTTTAGAATATCTACCAACTCCTTATTATTTATCACCGAATACCTAGGTTTGTATCCTGTCATAGTCTTAAAAACACCAGCCACTACCTTACATAACATCTGAGTAGGCGCTGAACAAAATGACACTATTGGTCTCATGGGATTGCCTGGTTTATGAACCTTAGGTAGTGAGTATAATCGAGGGGCTAAGGGGTTTTTCTGTAAAATAGATTCTTTTTTGTCCTTGGGAAGTACATATTGAACGGATTTAACCGCTTCTCTGACGATTTGATTGTACTGCTCCGATGGATCTCTTTTCATCACCTCATACCCTCCCTCAGTGAGCAATGTCAATGTTTTATTGATATATTCTCCCTTGTCCATTATTACCAATGAAGGGCCTTTATCGGCCTTTGTAACAATAAGATTATTTTTTCTAATTTTTTCCCTAATATATTTTATGATTTTTATGGACGGGTCTGGTTTTGATTTTATCTGTCGTAGGGCGCTATTTATCACAAAACTGCACTCTTTCAGCACCTCTTGGTCGGAAATGGTGTTTTCGATAGAGGCTATTAAATTCAAAATTTCTTTTTTCCCATAAGTTGGTTTTGGGCAAAATTTAAAACCCTTATTTAAAATTTCCAGCTCTCTCTGAGTAAAATCAATTTTACTCAAGTTAACAGTTCGTGGATAGCAATCACATGAGTTATTCTCCCCATTTAGATTAAAGAAATTCTGTTGCATCTCCTTCAAGCTATTTAATTTCCTGTTTAATGTCGACTGTTTCCTTCTAAGCCGGGTTAAATATGATAGAGAAACAGATTTCTTAAATCCCTCTAACTCGAGAGGATTAAGATAATACTGAAGCCTGTTCTCAACACCTTTCAAATAGAACCTGTAAGTGTCTCTTAGACTAAACCATCTTTTCAGTTCACTTTTTAAAATTACTTTATAAATCTTAAACCTTACACTACCTTTTAGTCTTAAATTTTTAGTAATCCCCATCACATACCTGGGCGTTAAATTAAGCTTTAAACATCTTAAATTAAAATATATATTCTTACTAGCAATTTCATGTTTATAATATAATTTACGATAGCGGCTTTCTAATTGACCCTTATTTAACACTTGAATAACATTACACGTTTCTTCATTGATATATTGCCAGCTAAGTGCTGATCCAGCTGTTGCTCGACGGGCAGTCATCATAATTTGTATGTTGCTGGATGTGGGAGTGCAGATCTGGGAAACAGGTCTCAATAACACGATTATGAAGAAATGTTAAATTTTCTGAGAGAAGAATTTGCTAGCAATATCCTCATAGATTTATAGACTAATGGCCTAAAAAAGGAATAACAAATGCATATTTTCATTTTTTAAAACAAGTCCTGTTTCTTTTCAGGGATTTTGTTGAAAACGATACGATAGTTTTAACAATGTGAGTCAGTTAAAGAAAAATGAACTACACCATATAATCAGTAACATAGTGTTTATTGCGCCCTGACTGAAGGAAAATCAGCTATTGAGGTTGTAACAAATCCGCGATTTTCGAATCGTTTCTTCAAATATCAATCGATCCTATAACGAAAATGAGGTTCGATATTTAAAGAACAAGTTTGTTAATGTGTGAAACGGGACCTGCAGTGCTAAATGTATCTTCTGGTAAGCCAGACATGTTCATAAATTGATACGTGATCCCGCGTCGTCGCTATTAAGTTCTTTCCGTCCTCTCTCAATCACTGGATTTACGAGCCTGCTTGAATTTTCTATGGCGCTATAGTTTACTATATGTTCCCTTTCCGATATAATAATGGGGTAATATCTTAGCAAAGGTAATGGTTATATTTTAGGGGCAGTGGGATATATGTTGAGAAGGTGTGAAGTATCTTTTGCAACCGACATTGTTCTCAGTATTTGAAGCATGAAAATACAACTTGTTAGCTTTTCCGCTTCAGGTAGATCGCATCCTCATTATAATAGATACGGTTATATTAAATAATAGTTTCATGACATTACTACAATAATATATATGTTCTAAGTAGTTTTTCCCAAAGTTAAATCAGTCTATCGTCCTATAATGTCAATAAATGGCTCATATCCAGCATAAACACCACCATTCATAACATCTGGTTCTGAATGATGCAATATAAATGGAGATGAAGGCTTCTGACAACCATTAATAAATGTTTAAATAACCTAAAGCTCTATTGGTTCCAACGAATAATTGATTGATTTGTTTAAAGGAATATCGTTAATCGACTGAATTCAAGTTGAAACCGTAAAGGTTTATAATCGTCCAGCACGCAGGGGCTGCGTAAACTAAGCAGATTTCCCTCGTGCTGGTATAACATACTACTGGTCTCATTTTACCACATATTCTCAATTTCTATGTAACGACGAAAAGGGAGCGGAAGGGGGGGGGGGGTACTGGAGGCTGAGAACAAGGAATTACGAATAACTCACTTAATATATGAGATAAGAAAAAATGCATAGAACACCAATTGTAGACCGTTAATATACTGCACCAAAATGAATAGGGATATTGGCTGTTATGTGGTATTTATGGGGCATAGCTTTTTTGTTTTGTTTTTTTAAATTATAAATATCATAAATATTTACTACAAATTACTGTCTTTTTACCCCATAAAAAGTAATTTAATTAAGGTAGGTTTAATTAAAATTAATAGGATAAGAAAAAATAACCAATTTCCCTATTCATTTTTGAGCAGTTTAGTTAAACAAGATTGGTTCTATGCAATTTTTCAATACGCCTTATAATTACAACTATATAGCTAAATTTCGAATTCCCTCCCCCCCCCCCATTATCCCAACTCCAATTTCTGGCAATAACAAAAATGATTTTTATTGTTGACTGAATCAGTTAAATATGGCATGCATCGAATAAACATTTTCGAGACAAGAATGTAAAATCTCAATCAGTGACGGCATCACGCAACGTAAAAGTTTAATGAAAACCATATTTTTTTATTTAACCTTGGAATGAAGTGGTTAATGATGTAACAGCGTATAGTTAATATAACAGGAGTCATAAAAATCCAAATATCTCGGTTAATATCCATGATACAGAAAAATAGGTAAAAGAACATTTATAGAACATTAAATTTGCAATAAGATTTGTTCTAAACAATTTTTCGATCCAACGTATAATAACGGAGACATTAAGAATTTTCGAAATTCTCCTCTCTAAACCCTCTTCCCCTATCCGTTTTTTGCTTTTAACGAACTTGATCTTTAATTATGCATGAAACACCCTTGAATGAACCCTTAAGGGAAATCTGCTAAGAGGAAGAGACGTGAAATTGTAAATATATTGATGCATTCAATAAAGGTGCATAACCGGTCTTGCAGATGAAGTTATATCCTAAAATTATTGATCCGTACATTTTTTTTTTCATAAAGTATTGACGTAGTTACTTATATACTTTATGATTCACAGTGACTGCAATTGATCTTCCATCTTCTTTAATTTTTCATTGCACACATGTCAATGCGAGGAAAAGACAAAAAGTATATTAAGGATTTAGTTTGGATACCTCGTTTAGTTTAATGCCTATAATTTGTCAGCTTGCACAAACTACAATCTACGTAAGGATGGCTTTTTAACATTTTTGATGTATTATGAAATGTTAACTTCTTGTTCGTGACAAACGATGACGCGTTGCATGTAAATACATTAACAACAACCTCTGCGTATAGTTTTCAGAATATGCTAAATTACCAAGGAAAGCCCTATTCCCTGTTAAATACTTTTTTTTTTTTTACACCGCGTCTCTACTTAGAGATATTACTTAATTATATGTGAAAAATGATTGCTTTACGACATCCTCTGTATGTCTTGGCTGTGAAAATGTTCGGGACTGCCTCTGGCTTTTAGTGTTATTTCTTCTCTTTAGACCCATTCTCATGGCTCACTAACTATGATTAGTGTAAAATTTCGCATGAGAAATGAAATTAGTTTTTCGTTGTCTATAAGAGATGAGCTTTGTAATCTTCTTGTTTTATAAGGTTATTATCATATAACATGCTTACTTTATTCTCAATGTTATAGCACTACAAGTTTAGTTGTACAAAATAGTTGTTCAGTATAATGGAAAACTGTTGTCGTATTATCGACTTAGTATAGAGCACAATGCAAGCAAATGCTCGATCTACAATTCAAAACATATTTAAGGCCAGAGTTAAGGAAAAAGAATTTCATCTGGAAGGGGCTGCGTAAACTAATTAGAATTCGCACACACTGGAACGACACTAATGATCTCATAGCACCATATATTTTCTATTTCTTAATAAGAATTCGATTAGCAGAAGAGGAGGTTAGACCATCAATTGTATATCAGATATGTTACATTTTAGCAGATTTCCCCTAAGGGAAATCAGCTATTGAGGTTGTACTCATGACGGAATTTTCGCGATTTTTCTGCCAATGTCCATCGACCCTACCTACTCGATGACGAAAATGAGGTCCGTTCAAAACTGTATATATATATATATTTGTCTGTTACCACTCTGGCGGTCGCAATGAAATCGGACCAGTGGGAGGGGGGGTTTAGAGGGGAGGATTTTCGAAAATTCGAAATATCTCCGTTACTATACGTCGGATCGAAAAAGATTACAAAATCAATCTTATTGTAAATTAAATTTACTATAAATATTGTTCTATACATTTATTCTGTATCTTGAATATTAACTGAGATATTTGCATTTGTATTCTGCGTGTGCTCGGCAGCAGTCTATGTTCGGACTTTCCGCCGTGAGCTCTGGCGGCCGTTTTCGTAACTATTCGTCCCTCGTGAATAGGTTTAGAGGTTTCTTACTACTACAGTTGTTATTAGGCAGATTTCCCTATTGTAAAACTTCACGTGGGAAATCTGCTTAGTTTACGCAGCCCCTGCGTGACGGACTTTTTCAATATGGCTCACAATAAGGGAGATATATTGAATTCTCGGATTTCCCTACCCTCTAACCCCCACCCCTATTCCTGGTCCGATTTCAGCCATTAACAAATATAATTTACTGTAGAATGAACATACATATTGAGCATAGTAAAAATTTTCTATTCAAGAAATAAAAACTTAATTAATGTCATCTCACAACGTGTTGAGTCTAATGTAGAACAGATCTGTTTTAGTGAAAACAATATTTGGTATTTATGTTTGGAATAAAAGTTTCGTTTGTTTATTATTAATTACGTCCACTTTATGCTACTGTGGCTTATCGGGATGGGCTATCTACAGGTTACCGCCCTTTTCTAGCCAAGTTGGGCCTAAGGAGTTTATTTAATGAGTCCGTCACTAAATAAATTACTACTGCCCATGGCGGGAATCTAGGTCTACCATCATGGTAATATAAGTATATTATCATATAGATATAAGAAGTTTCATGATACATTTACTCATTGTTAAAGTCATGAATGAGGGTGGGGGAGGGGGTTTAATGAAGAGTGAAAATTAAAAAATCACGGTTGATATTCAAGATAGAAAAAACAAATATATAATAATATTTATAGCAAGTTAAATTTGCAATAAAATAGGTTTTATACAATTTCCTGATACGACCTATAAATAACGGAGATATTTGGAATGTTCTAAACCACCTACTCCACTCATTGGTCCGATTGAAGCCATTAAAGATGTTGATCTTTAGATTTAAATGAAACGCTTTATATATATGCACATTATTTTGAACCTACCTCATTTCGTCATAAACTAAATAGTATCGATAGACATTTTTGAAAATCACATCTTGAGTACAACCTTAATGTTAAAAAAATCATGATTGATTGCTGATGATAATAGCCTGAGTGCAAAGGAAACAGGAATGCTCTATGAAAAGCCATTGAAACTAAGACTGAAAGGATACTAATGGCGAAACTAGCGTGTCTCCATTACATGCAATGTTAAGCATTCTTATTCAACTAATTGGCACTTGAGCTTTCCTTTAGATGCTAGTCTTGTAAAAGCCTCTGGAAAGAGGGGAAATGGGTGTAGGCAGAGCTACCTAGCGGCGGGCGGTCCAACTATGCTTGCCTAGTCCACTCGTAGTCCGCTAGAGTGTTCTAATCTTGATAGGATCTCATTCGGCCGGAAAGGAGCTTTGTTGACTAACTACTTGGATTAACAAGTTCATAATCTACTCATTTCCGCCTTATTAAGCTAATTTTGTGCAATTCCCTTACAAATCCTATTTTAAACTGCTATTTTATTTCTTCCTGTTCAGAGTAACTGAAAGCAAGAGCGAATCTTTGATAACATGAAATGGTTTTATCTATAATGTGTTATTTACTAATTACTTTTAAAGGATCCTGCAAGTTGGCAATGAGGAATGACTCACAGTGTCGTGGAGTTCATGCTTATCCGATTGTTGATTCCGGCCTAGGACACCCTGTAACCATTAATTCGATTTGGTTTCATTCTGGTTCTGCACGTTTGTGTTATTAACGAATTTTGCTATTGGAAATAAGCTAATTGCGAATTTTCCTTTAGAGATTAACTAGTACTGTAAGTGTCATGGAAAGATCTAGCCAGGGACCAAGGGAACGGTTTCTTGTAATTCCACTAGGCATCGAAAACTTCTAAACCAAATTCCTTCAATTTTGTATATATATTTTCCACGTTGTCTCAATTCCAAATATGAATGCGTTATAAGACTAGAAAGTATATTGAAGTTGTAATTTACATACTGACACTCTAAAAATTCTACTGATTCTCTAAATATTCTAACCTTGAGTCCAATACTCTCCAATCATGTTTTTAAAGGCTTGAATAGACTGCAACTACATATATTGTTAGAACGTCTGATACAGAAGACACCGTACCTTCTTACACTTGTTCGTTCCCATGGAAATAATTTCTTGTTCAGGGGCACCTCTTAAAACAACAATGGCATCCGCTAAGACGATAGAAATTGAGAATTCAACCTTTTTTTTGGGGGGGGGGTAGTGGGAATGAAAATACAAAATGAAAAATTTGACAGACCCTTTTGGACATAATAAAGGAACGATTCTATTTATCACAAAACAAAACCTAAACTATGTTCTGTATTTTTTGTAATCCTATACTTAGAAAAGTCCTTCACGCAGGGCCTGCGTAAACTAAGCAGATTTCCCACGTGTAGTTTTACTCTCATCCGCTATCCTCCCCGATTTCATAAAAATGCAAATATCTCGATTAATATTCTATATCGAGAATAAATGTATATAACAATATTTATAGTAAATTTAATTTGGAATAAGATTGATTCTATACAATTTTTCGATGCGACGCATAGTAACGGAAATATATCCAATTTTAGAAAATCCTCCCCTCTAAACTCCCCCTCCCACTTGTCCGATTTCAGCCATTAACAAACTTGATCTTTCTTTTTACATAAAACGACTAAATATCGAGTTTGGTACCGATCAAACAAAAATTGCGACCGCTGGAGCGGTAACAGACAAATATATATATACAGTTTTGAACGGACCTCATTTTCGTCATCAACTAGGTAAGATCGATGGACGTTAGAAGAAAAATTTCGAAAATTCCGTCATGAGTACAACTTCAATAGCTGATTTCCCTTAAGGGAAATCTGCTCAAAGGAGATATTCTTGAGTAGGTAACTTTTTTGCCCCCCCCCCCCCCCCAGCCCCATATAGTCAGTTAACCACATATATAAAACACTATTCTTCTAAAACGTTAATATGTCGTATTTTAGTCACAAAAACGGAAAATTGAGGGTATTTCAGTGCTTTAAAATGCATCTTTTCGAAGTACTGAACGTCCTTATCCTTGGAAGAGCAGTTTGCTGATCTAGGAAATGTTGACAATCCACAAGGATGTAACGGCCTGTGTGTATGGCCATTCTAAATAGTATATAGGTGTTTGCACATTATCTTCGCCATAAGAATAACTAGAAAATGCCTTATTTCTGTCATTGTCTTTTTCTATTATAAATGCCACAAATAGTATTAGATCAAAAATTCTTCATTTTCCAGAAGATCAAACATAATGGCATTGTTTGCATATCCACAACAATGTTTTTTAAGGTTTTACGAAATACTCCAGGAATAGTTCAGCCGCCGTAGAAGACGTTGGCGCTATATTTGCTTGAAGACTATTCGGTTGAAACCATTTAACAGAAAACATGTAAATTTGAAGCACGGTGAGCACGTTTTAGATTGCTGATTGGGCAGAAGGGTACGAAGTTGACGACCGGGATTTCTCAGCACATATCCACCTCAAAACATACCAAAACGAGTACCTCAGCAGTGACCAGGGATGTAGGAAGAGGATTAAGTTTGACGAAGTTGAGATCCTATTAATGGAGGTCCTCCGGAAGAAATGGCTAATAAGGAAACCCTGGTTAATGACGTAGAGGGTAGACAACAGGATCATATAACATTTAATGTCCAAAAATCTGTAAAAGAACTTTTTCTCAAAAATAACGCTAAATAAAACGGTACAAATATCACCACGTTACTCTAGAAATAGCTTTGTCTTATCTTATCGCTTTATAGAATTCTTTGGGAAGAACACCTGTTGCATCAGATATTTGGTTCTTGTGTATGAACTAGTTTTGTAAATTGGTTCAAGAGCTAGTATTAAAAAATGTTCAGTAAATAATTAATTACTCCCCTGTTTTCTCAATGGACTTTACTTTCCTGTTAATGGCAATACGAAATGATCGAGCAGACACAGCCATTTGCTAGAATTCATCAACAATAACAGTCTGTGATAATAAATGTCCATCGCCACAAATATTTAATTTAAATATTAAGGGTGGTCAATCAGAGGTAGACTTCCTGTCAAAAGCCGGCCAAACGTGAAGAACAGAGAAATAGGGTCGTATTTGTTCTGTTGATGAAACCATTGATGAAGTTTCAATCAATGAATCATTGTTTCTGCATCACCCTTGACCTCATGTCCATCACCTTTCTGTCTGCTCAAATAGAGCTTTCGGCGCCGGCATAGAGCAGAATACATCTAAATCGATTCCGTCTGATGTACCTCTCTTCATTCCTAGCAAACAACCCTACACCTCATAAAAACTATGATTTATGAGTGACGTCGAAATCAGGAAAGTCCCTGAAGTAAGTTTTGTGATAAAAATAGAATTTTTAATTGGAAGTTAGAGAGCAACTTCTGAAATCTAAAGAAACTTATAATATAAAAATAAACTTTTTAATACACAACTAAAAAAATACACTCAGGGAACCCCCCCCCCCTCCCATTTAATTCCCACCTGTTCTTGGTCCAAATCTCCCACCCTTTCCACCCCGATTTCAGCCATTACCTAATATGATCTTTAGTGTTGAATGAAACAGTTAAATAACGAGTATGATCAAGAACAATAAAGGTTTTCGAGTTAAGAACGTAAATTCTTAAATGGTGACATAACGTATTTGCATGTACCACTCACAGTAAAATTTCAATGAAAACAATACTTGGTATTTATGCATCCAATAAAATGGTTCAAAATATAACAGCTTATTTTAAATATGACATGAGTAGGACTGGTGGTTTACTGATGACTGAAAACTAAAAAAAATGCAAATAACGGGTGTTTTTTTTTAGAGGTATAGAAATTTAAATTGCAATAAAACCACGATGGATTATTCGATTGACAAGAATTTTTTTTTATTCGAAAGATAATCTTGTGGCATTACATTTTAAATATGATTTCTGGCATATGACCGCCACGGCTGGCTCGGATGTAGTCCAATCTGGAAGTCCAATGACTTTTTCCAACATTTGTGGCACACGGCGAATGTTGTCTTCCAAATGGTCAAGCGTTTGTGGCTTATCCGCATAGACCAATGACTTTACATAGCCCCACAGAAAGTAGTCTAGCGGTGTTAAATCACAATATCTTGGAGGCCAAATCACAGGTCCAAAACGTGAAATTAGGCGGTCACCAAAAGTATCTTTCAATAAATCGATTGTGGCACGAGCTGTTTGACATGTTGCGCCGTATATGTATAATATTTAAAATGTAATGCCACAAGATTATCTTTCGAATAAAAAAAAATTCTTGTCAATCAAATAATCCATCGTTGTTTTATTGCAATTTAAAGTTCTATACCTCTAAAAAAACACCCTATATCTCAGTTAATATACATGACAGAGAAAATACGTATAAAACCTTTGATAGGCAAGTAATGGAGGATAATGGATTTCGAATTTTCAAAATTTCCACTTTCATCCTGGTCCAATTTCAGTCGTAAGCAAACTTGACCTTTAGTTTTAAATAAGACGCTTATATATCGAGTTTGATAACGATGAGTCAAAAATTGGTAACAGACATACCAAGATATATATACATATATACCTCATTGTCGTCATATACTAGGGTTAAAAGAGGTGATACCGGTTCGTGGGGCCAAGCTCTTCTGAACACCTGATAATGACAGCTGTGTCTACGTATGAATGTTTGTCTGAAAATGGATATTATTTGAACAGTTTTGCCACCCTGACAGCTATACAGAAAATCAGCTTACCGAAGAACGATATGGAAATATGATTTGAGTTATAACTTGGCATCTCCAAGATCTTTTGTTTATGTTTTTACACTCTCATTCGATACTGAACGAAAATTAATATTCCCTCATTGAATGAATTCCTGTATTAGCTGATAAAATCTTCTTTAAAAGAAAACTTTCATAAAGCAAACAACACAGATTCTTGTCAGTCGAAGAGAGAAGCAATATAATTTGATTGTTACATTTTTAAAGGAAGGAAGTGTAGCCGTAATGTAGCAAATTTGTATCGAGACTTCTTCCTGTTGCAGGACAATGAAGTATTTGCTGCAGCAGGAAGTGTGGGAGAAAGGCGGAGGGAGAACTGTTGCAACTTTCATCCCCCAGCCGTATAATAAGGCTCGGAGTCACAATATAAAGAAATAGTTCCGCTTCTTCTTATAAACTTTCCAAGGGATTATGAACTTACAGGAATCAACAAATAGTCTGACAAGGTTATGTCAGTTCCTATTTTTATGAGCGAACTTCTCTCAAGCATAACATTTTAATAGATTTCACACTAAAAAAAAGTCCGTCACGCGGGGCTACGTTAAATAGCAAATTTCCCACGTGCGTCACGTTTTTGCATTTATTTCAAAACGGAAAAATTCTATGAGAACGAAATTTGATATTTAGGCTTCAAATAATGGTGCTTCATTATATATCAGCTTATTCTTGGTATGGCATGAGTAGAAGTGGGGGTTTACTCAAGGCCGAAAACTAAATAATGGAAATATCTCGGTTTATATTCAAGATAATGACAAACTTACATATCAAAATTTATAGAACATTACATTTGCAATAAGATTGATTCTATACAAATTTTCGATCCGACGAATAATAAGAGAGAAAATGAATTTTCGATTCCCCTCTAACCGGTCCGATTTTAGCCGTTAACGATCTTGATCTTCAATTTTACATAAAACGTTTACATATGTAGTTTGGAATCAATCAGACCAAACTTATAAACGCTAGAGTGTTAACAGACACACATACACACACACACACACACACACATATATATATATATATATATATACACATATATATATATATATATAAATTACGGAATTTGGAAATCCCGTCATAAGTACAACCTCAAAAGCTGATTTCCTCAAAGGGGACCTACCTTAGAAGGTATAACATCGTGATATCACGCTAGACGTTTGTTATTGTGTAGTAATAGGTTAGAATCGGGGTTCAATAAATTAATAAATGTTTTTTAGCTTCGTTTTTAAATGCACGCAAGTTTTTCTTTCCACGATGCACACCAAACTATCGTGAGGCAATTGATTTACTACCCGAATAAAGAATTAGTGATCAATCTTTGGTCTATCATGCCACTGCAACACGGCAGGGATATGCATTTTCAATACACTAATTTATTTTGAATATGCTGGAGATATCACACACACATATACTTCTTTTTTTTTAAAACAGGGTAAAGTTTTTTAAATTAAAGTAGCGTCTACTTTGAGCTACAAAAGCTAAATGAGGTGAATAATTAATAGGTTGTTATCTATTTTTAGCCAGAATGGAACTGAGAATTGTATTTTGTCAGTTCTTTACAACATCCATTCCTATAGACATGTGGAAGTTTAAAATACAATTTATTAGAAAAGATTTGCTCCAATTGTGTTTTTAGGAAAATCATACTGTTCTCTAATATATTACAGTATTTTTAGTCTAACATAGAAACGAACAATCTCCGTCAAAGACTAATTCTGAGCTGTCTCAATAAATTACATCTTATGGTATGAGATATGGATTGAGTTGATTACGAAACGGTTTAAAATTTAATCGGGGCTCAGGTTAGCCTTGCAAGTTAAAGCGTTGACCTTTATCTCACATGGCAAACCTAGAGTGGCGAGTTCGATTCTCGCCTGGGCAAAGGAAATTATTTAGTGGCAAAATTCATTAAATAAAATCCTGAAATCCCACCCTGGCTTGAAAAGGGTGGAAACCTGTAGATAACCCGTCCCAAATAGCCTCCGTTGCAAAAATTGGACGTTAATAAATAATAATAATAAAATTTAAGCTCATATGTTTATGAACATCTAAATGATAAATCCATTTATAATGGTTTATATAATTTTGAAAGGGCGCCCTTAATATATGGTCTGCCTTAGTTTGCACAGTTTTCGACAGTTCAAACAGGAATTCTAGAGTTGGGTTTCATGTAGTCAAGCTGAAATCCTCAGGTGATCCTCTATCGCTAATACAAAATTCAGTCACGATTAGCAAAAGTGTAATTTATTAACATTTCCTTTATGCTACTACAGCTAACATGGGTGGGCTATTTACAGGCTAAGATTCTGATTTAGCTAACGCGAGGCTAGAGATTTCATTTAATGAGTTCTTAAATAATTGAGTACTAGTTTTTCATACCGTAACTGAATTTAAGTCTTAATGTTTTCCAAGAGAATTTAAACTATTGTCTTACATCGTCTGACAAACCTGATCACGCTTAGTTGTAATCAATATTATAATAAAAAAGAACATATCAATAGAAACTATATGTAATCATTAAATATTTAAGATTAACACAAAGAACTAATTTGACTCAAAATTAAATATTTAAAATTACTTTAACACCAATGAATAATATCCATGTGGTGTTTGCTTCAGTATAATTGAAAATTGAAATGATTAAAACGTGCTTTAATTTCCCATAAAAGTGAATTTTAAGTACTTGAAGTGTTCACAATCATTGTTTATTATGAACTTTATTACATAAACTGGTCCTAATACATTAGCCTAGTGCCATGGGATAGATTACCGCGTGGGTAATAGGAATTTGTTTACCGATGAACTCAGTAAATAAAATTCTTTGACATAGTAGTACAAAGTGGATTTTAATAAAATAAAGTAAAAAAAGAAAAAAATTTAAAATAATTTGAATCTTCTGGCTGGTGAGGATTGAACCTCTACTAGATTTTAAGTGTTTATTCCAGAGCTAGCTTTAGAGGGCTCAGCCTCAACATCATTGCTCTGTTAAAGTCATAATATAGAAAATAGAAAAATATACAGTCAATATTGGAGGTTTAGAACTTTGTTTCAACCATGAATTTTAAAATAACTCTTTTTTGGCTCAATTAATTTAGAAGGAATCTAAGCAGTTTCAATACATTGTTTGGCGTCATCATAGATATCTTGATGCTAAGGTACTATTAACTTTAATAAAACACTAATAACACTATTTTTAGAGAATTAGCATATGAATTACTGGAGTGCCATTGGATTTTCCAGCCGGGTTTAGAATCGCGTGTGCAGTCCGGCTGTGGCTAGGTGCATCTTAGCGACACTTTGGATCGATCCGTCCCAGCAATTGAATGGCGACACACTATATCGATTTTACGCACTTATTATTGATGCAGACTTCCGTCAGGAATACTCATCGAGTTCGATGAACTCCCTCGTGCCGGCTCTGTTTGTAAACATCACCTTGGCCCTGGAATACGCCGTTCCCAAGGTTAGGATATTTTTAAATTAAATTTATTTGCTGTCCTTTATTTAGTATAAGTAATGAGGACTCATTAGGATAACCTAACCTAGCATTTTCGAGTAAATGCATCTAAATTCATTTTTCAGGAACCGGGTATGAAGGTTATTATACTCATAGGGTAGCATATTATACTCAAGGGGGTAGTTCTGCCCCCTCCCTCCTTAATCAAATTTCAAATTGCAATCCACTGAGAAACGAGAAGGTTATGAGTATATTTAGCCCGTCTTGTTGGCACGGCTGTAATGAAGTGATACCAACAGAATACGGTAGGGAACGCGACAACGACCCCCACCATTGTCCTGTGGCAGGCCTTGGTCCCTCAAGGGCTCTTGGGTCATCGAACTTTTAATATATATATGACTTTTAGTAGATTTCCCTCAAGGAAAATCAGCTATGAAGGGGTTGTTCTTATTAGAGGGGTTAGAGGGGAGGAATTTCGAAAATTCTTAAAATCTCCGTTATTATGCATCGGATCGAAAAATTGTATAGAACCAATCATATTGAAAATGTAATGTTCTATAAATGTTGTTATGAACATTTTTTTCGTTATCTTAAATATTAACAGAAATATTTTCGTTTTTTAGTTTTCGGCCTTCAGTATACCCCCCAGTTCTACTCATTCCATATCAACAATAAGCTGTTATATTATGAAGCACTTTATTTGAAGTCTAAATAAAAAAATATTGCTCTCATTGGACATTTACATCATGAGATAAATGCAAATACGTGACGCAAGTGAGAAATCTGTTTAGTTAACGCAGCCCATGCGTGAAGGACTTCTTTTAATTTATTAATTTCATCAACGGAACGGATATTGTTAGTTACCACGCTAAACTAGGCAGGGCGACACTAAAGATATCATTTGGAAAAGTCGTCACTGAATAAATGATTATTTCCCTCTCAGGGATCGAGTTTACGAATCTAGTTTCATAATGATACATTAATATCATTTGTATTTAATAACATATAATTTATACAACTGAAGCTAATAGGGAACTGTCCCCTCTGGTGTAGTTAAAATTTTCTTCCCTTTTCAAAGGCTGTTCAGATTTTAAATTAAAAACCATCACTTATGGGACGGCGCGTAAGTTTTTTGCGTTTCCTCACATTTCGGGGTCAATCACAGGAATAGATGTAAATTTAATTAAACAGTTTTCTATTATTTTGCAAGCAATATCGCCCAACGCTTTGATCAATACTGAAAAGATTGAAAAGTTTACAAGAGAAACAGCTGAGATATTTGTGGATTTGTATGGATAGTATTACATGCCAGTAACAATTCGCAAACTGTTAATACATGGCCCGGAAATAGTCAAACACGCTATTGTACCAATTGGTATGCTGTCAGAAGATGCTCAGGAGGCTAACCATAAATACTTCCGTACATACAGAGAATCTTTTTCAAGAAAATTTTCAAGGACGGCTACCAACAGAGATATCCTGAATAATTTGTTAATTAATTCAGACCCTTTTATATCACATTTAAGGCCAACACTTAACAACGATAGCGATCGCTTAGAAACAATATCTTCGGAAGTAAAAGAACTTCTAATTGAAAAATAAACACTTGAAATTTTAGAAATGTTAGATATTCTTCCAGCTTACAAATTCTCATTATTAAATTAAATACATAGATTTTTTTTTTTTAATTTTTATTCTAGATATATTTTTGTTTACAATTTTAGTATTGCGTTTGTGAACTTCAATTTATTAAAAAAATAAAAATTTATAAAACATATGTTAATATTATGTGTCTACAAATCACAATTCTCTACTTAGTATTATTATTATTTATTAACGTCCACTTTTTGCAACTAAGGCTAATTGGGACGGGTTATCTAAAGGTTACCACCCTTAGTAAGCGATACATAATCTGTATGTACACATTTAAAATTCATCTACCGTTATATCGCATCTGGCAAAATTGCTTAAAAAATTGCTGATTGCTGAGTTAGTTCAATAAAGTATTCGATGTGCTTTAAAATGACACCAGAATCAATATTCTAGGACCAGTAGAAACGGAGATATTAATGAATGTCCGGCTTATCCTATCACTCACTCCAGTGTCCATCGTAGCTTTGTGCTCCTTTAGGATGATGGTCTTCCCCGGTTTAGAGGTTAGCCCGTATGATGGTGTTCAAGTTCTATTCTTGTAAGGCATTTCCTTCCACTTTGAGCAGGTATAGACCAGATTCGGGTTTTGTGTTTTGAGGTGAATGTCCAGGATTTAAAAGAGTAGAAGAAGATAGCAATCAACTGATACGGGCCGTGAAATCCAGAGGGAGTATTCAATTTGAAAACGGCACATATGCATGGGGGGAGGGTGGAGGGTCAAACCATTAAACGAACAAGGCCCATACAGGAGAGTTTTAGAAGAACATGGTTTAAAGTTAAAAAACAAATTCCAGAAAACTAAGCGGAGTCCATAGTTGAATGAAACACATACTCATTATTTCTTCCTTAGTAAATAATGCTTCGTGTATATAAATTATACTTCAGTAATTTAACATTGTAACAGCCTAATGTGATATATGTACGTCTAGGGCTAAGTCGGGGGAGGTTATTGATAAAATTTAAACAAAAAAATTTTAATCACTCTGTGAAATTAAGATTTAAAGAAGAATTGTAGGACAATTCACGATTAATAATAAAATGCGTCCTGATGGAGAAAATTAAACATTTAGTATTTCGACTTTATTTAAAAGACGAATCCTCATGGTCGAATTCTAGCACCAAGCAACATACAGTTTTCCAAAATAAATTTTAAAATGTCGTTTGGTAACGATCAAATAAAAATCTTCTTCTCTAGGGAGTTAACAAATGTTTATTGTTGTATAATCCATAGATTACAAATGCCCAAGTTGCTCCCGAACAAGAATGCCTTGATTCCACGAAAACGAAAAAAGGAAGTAACCGTTGTATAAAAAGTTAGTTTCTTTTTACTTTCTCCATGAGTCATTTCAACAATATAGGTATGTATCGTGAAGAGTAAAGAGAATGAAGGCCTCAATCGTTAGAGATCCATTTCTCCATAACCACATATATATTCATCTATAAGCTTACTAAAGATTTGCCGTAATAAGTATAAATACACAGTCTTGCCAAACTAACTTGGCACCATGAAGATTATATATTTTCAAATTGGTTATTTGAGCTTCAATGAAATAGGACAATACAACGCAAATTGTTTTATAGGTATTTGGTTTACTTCAGGGACTTATGGAAACCTAACCCTGGACTTTTTCTTTAATCCATCTGTCAGTCATTTCCAAAGGATTGCTAATTGTTATTGGAATTGGTTCTGGCATTAGTTCTGTAATAAATTTGTTATTCATGAAGACTTTTTCTATCGGAATCTTTCATGTATAAAGTGTTCTTAATTCCAGAGATAGTGATTTATACAGGCCCCATTCATGAATGAACCAATCAATCCGCTGTTCTCTGTCATTAAAATTCGACTCCCAGCTGACTCCATTATCAAATTAATCTTTGATAAGAATACACATGGACTAGCATCAATGAGAAGGTCAGACGTTCTCAACTGGAACCTTTCATCTGAAACTTTCTTAATTCCTGAAATAGTGATTTATAAAGGCCTCATTCATCGGACAATTAGAATGAGCCAATCAATCAGCTGTTCGCCATGAATAAAATTCGACTCCCAGCTGATTCCATTATCAAATTAACCTTTGATAAGAATACACACGGACTGGCATCAATGAGAATCACGAGCGGGGCAGTGACCCTCGGCCTCCCGGGGGCCAAAGGATCTGGAGATGCCGCGCGTCCTGGACCACGGCTCGATATGGCAGGCTCAGCTGCGCATGTCCATCCCTCTACAGCTTCCACATCCCTAACACCCGCCCCAATTCCCACAACCATTAGTAATAACACTTAACCAATATTTGACGAGTACCAGTATCTCATCGCTTTTTTTTCTCCTTTTTTTCTATTTGTTATTGACTAGTATTGCTTTCTTTTCATTCCAGTATTCACCGAGAATTTGAAAGTAATACGAAACTGGAGCGAGTGATGAATGGCTAAGAAAAAGAACTGCTGCGAAAGAAGTTTTGTATAAATCACCTGGAGAGATATCAGTTGCTATTATTATTCTTTTAGCAGATTCCTCTTAAGGGAAATCAGCTATTTAATTCGTACTCATGATGCGATTTTCTAAACATTTCTAAAATATAACTCCTCTACCCAGGAGATGACGAAATGAATTCCGTTCAAAATTATATTTATATATTTGTTTGTTATACCTCTAGTGATCGTATAATCACTGCCAAACTCGATATATAAGCGTTTCATTCAAAGAGATTTTTTTTGGAAAATTCAAAATATTTCAGTTATTATGAGTCGGATTGCAAAATGTTATAAAACCAATCTTGTTTAACTATTGATGGTCTGCATCATTGTTATACCCATTTTTTCGTATTCAAATTTTAAGAGCGTTATTTTAACTTTCTTTCTTTCAGTCTTCGTTAAACCCTCTTTTCTACTCGTTGGTTTTTTTTTTTTAGCAGATTTTCCTTAAGGGAAATCAACTATTGAGGTGGTAATCATGAAGCAATTTTTTTATATAGAAATAGAGAATATGTGGAAGATGAGATCACTAGCTAGTGTGTCGATCTAGTACGTGGAAAATCTGGTTAGTTTACGCAGCCCCTGCATGACGGACTTTTTTAAATTGATAGTGGTTGGTGGTTGTATAAAGAAGTGCGCAAGTTACTCCAGTTTGACTACAATTTTCGTTTCGATTTTCCAGATTATCTATTAAAAAACCAATTGAAAAATAATAGAAAAAATTAGAAATCTATAGCTTTGCTCGCCGAAATATTGATAAAATTTGTTGCATTGCAGGACGGTAGCTCGGAGCTCTAAATCTCCGAAGGTAATAATAGAAAAGACAAAAAGGCAACGAGAATATACGAAGAATTGGAATGAAGAGTAATAACTCCAAAGCCGTTGTTAAAGGTAGAATGGTCACTTGGTCTAGGTACTCCTTTCCGAGTAGAAAGCTGTCTGATTCACAACCGTCTTAAAAAAAAAAAAAATTAACAATTTTTGTAATGAACAGGAATAATGTATGGTATATCAGTCGAATTGGCGTGGAACTGAAGAGTACATTCCCCTATGAAAGTGAGTTCTTTTTAAAGATGTTTAGATGCAGTTCAGATCGAGTATCTGAAGCTCAAAAAAACAAAAAATTAAGGATACCTAATCTTGTACTCATAAGAATAACAGACTACAATGTTAAATTTAATGTCAAAAGAATAGAAACCACCAGGCTACACATGGAGAACGTTTGCGCGATACTCCTGAGGGCGCAGGTACGTAGAAAATAGGCTTCAAGAAGGACCCTGCGGTTGACAAGAAACTGGAAAACCTTATCAGTGAACACATGCTCCGAGCACTACAAGAAGAAGTCCATTGGCACATTCGACATTAGCTGTTTCTATTTCAGGTGTATCTAGCTCGGTCATTTCCTGAGTTCCTTAGGCTATTCGGAAAGACCTTTAATACACGGATTTAAAAAGAAGAGTTACTATTTTACTGCGAGTTTCATCCATTTCCACTTCTGGTGTACAAGCTTAAGCGGGGCCTGGCTATTGAAAGGACTTGGTACTTACTTTCTTCACTCAAATTAAGTAACGATCCCTAATCACCCTGATAACGTTCAGTATTGTGTTTTAGATTTTCTCATGTGATCTATGGATATTTTGTTTCATATTTCTTTAGTAAGGAAGTTATGTGCTGTTCTAGTATGTTTGTCATTTTAATTTCTCCCAATTCAAGCAAACGGTAAACCTCATATTGAAACTTGCGCTTTATTAAATACACATTCGCTATAGGTTAATAATAAAATACTTATAATCAAATAGAACCATCAGTAAACAATTTACATGAATTTATAATTAATGAATATTAATTCAATCTAAACTCTGAAGGGCATGAAGTTGAGTTATGACAGAAATATTTTCCCGTTCTACAGCCACCTGCCGACATACATTTAATACTTTCGTGTACTTATATATCATTAAATAATGTGTTTATTTCTAACCGCTCAGAAATTCTCCCGGGTCTGTGAATATTCAAGTTGAGTAAACTCTTTGGGAACAAATCCAAATGTTCTAACAGCGAGGTAGAAAACGAATTTAATTCTCAAATGTGTCCCACTTTACGACACTTAAAAAGCTTTCTAGAAATTTTCCTGAAATTATGTAATTTTGTATTGTTCGTTCACTATAAGCCTACGTATATTTCATAATTAATGTACTAATAAATACTTGAAAAACCCACTCGAAGAATTAAACTGGTCCAAGGCTGAAGATCTTGAGTGAAAAAAGGCCGGAAAATGCCGGCCAGTAAAAGCCATACTTAACCCTAAAGGATCGAGTCAATGGACCATTTTCTCGGGTGATAATAACAAGCCCAATCCAATTTTATTTCTTGCTTCTCCTTCATGCTTTATGGCCTTCAGGGCCTTTTATACTGGACTACTTGAGTCCTATTGGACTACTTCGGCAATATATATCTTTTGCATCAAGTTAAACGCATTTATCTGTATGTTCCGCGAGGTTTGTATTAACATTCTATTATTTTTTATTGACCCTTTTGAAGATTGATGCCTCCATACACAGCCCGACCCACAGGAATGATCTGTACTCCGTATATTCATTCATTGTAGTAAAATCCAAAAGGTTGCTGGAATGTAGGGACTGGACTTTTAAGCATTGTAGAATTCTCTCCTGCTTACATTTTTTCCCCAGTTAGTCATGCGTAACACGATGATTCAGTTGACAGTGATGCGTGCACCATTCTTTCTGACATGAGGAAGAAGAGCCAACAGAAAAAATGGTCTTCACGCCGGTTCTGAGTAAACAAAACAGAATTCTCACGTCCCGGAAAGACACAGTCTAAAACATACTGCACATAGCCATATGTAAAAAAGACATATGTCTTGGATATGAGAAGTTCAGTAATATGCGTAACAGTTACCTGCAAAAATACCTTCAGGATTCAAAACCTTTGATAAACGTTTTGAGAATAATTATGTGTATTGCATAAATTTATCCCGAAGAGTTGGGGGTTACTGAAGGCTAAAAACACAAACATAGAAACAACTCTTTTAATACTCATGAGAGAAAAATATTGTTACGTTTATTACTTTACAAATGTAATGAACGTTGTTTATTAGAGTTATTTTGGATTGCAAAATTAACATTGCTTCACAGTTATTATTACTGCACAATTTATTTAACAATGCACTACTCACTTGGTTATTTATTCTTTATTACTACTCACAGTATGCACAGATAGCTTCACTGTTCTTCAGACTACACAGTCCAATAATTTACTCAAGATCACTGAAGTTCACAAAAACACGGCCCTGCACTGTCCTTTACTTCGTGAAGTTAACGCACTGCACTGTATTAAACAAGGCACTATACTGTTCTTTTCAGAGTCACGGCACAACACTGTTATTCACGTAAAACACATTACCGCACTGCACTAAGTCGCACTGATGATCACTTGAAGACAGCTGAGAACAAACTAAACTAACTATCGGGCTGAGCTGTACGGGAAATTGCACTGGAAGGGACTAGAACAGTCCCGGCCAAAGTAAACACTTCGGGCGCCAATAGTCCTTCCATCGGTCGGCTCCTTTCATCTCCTTCGTACTTTTTTTCTCTGGAGCGATTCATCAAAGGCACCTTTATCATAACTCTGCCTGCTTGGCTGCTCGTCGGTTTGTCTTGTACATAAGTCTGTTCGTTAGTTGTCCAGTCGTAGGAGAACGGTTCCAAATACAGTGGAAGGGGTCAACGCTACATCATCTCTCCTGGGAGAAAACACCTGTATACTTCAAGCCAACGCTGCTACTTCCACTAGCTTTCTTGGGTTGCGGAGGGGTATGAAGCAGGAAGTCATCTTCTAACATTGGAAAATGTTTCATAAAGGATTCGCCAAATCAACTTAGTTTACTAACCACCTGCATAACGTACTTGCTATCTTGTAAATGAATTTCTCATTTGGGAATTCGGAGTTGTTACCGGAAGTGCTTACACAATATTTCCTCGTTGTATATACCCTTTAGTAGGTTAAATATTCCGGTTGCATACCCGAAACCTCTGGAACTAAGCCGAGTCTCAACCCCGATATGCTTTACATTGAAGGTTTCTGGCTGCAGACAAAATGCTTTTGCTCGTTTTGGCTCTTTTCCTACCTTCAAAACTTTAAGTGAGCATGCATGCAATAATTTGTGACGAGCTTCGAACAAGTGTGACTCGGCCGGCAGCAATACTTCTGTGGCGGATACATTATAGTGTAGGTGAGGGAGAGGAGAGTTGCGTAGGCAGTGTTGGCAGCACTGATTAGGTAATGGGGGACCAATCAGGAAGCTGTATCATGCGGATTTATCGCAATCACAATCTATTCATAACTATCGTAAGGTCAGCTGCAATTTCTTTATCAGCCGGTGCTCTTTAACAATTGTCTTTCCCATATGAAGCACATTGGCATGCGGTCAGCTCCACAGCCCCTCACTCACATATGAAGAAATTATATTAATAACTGACCAGAATCATGGATTATCTAATTAAAAATTCAAGTAACCAGCTTTGTATACATTCTGGATAAACTGATCTAACCCAAATAATTATTCTAAAACTTTTACCATAATATTTTAATTATGACGTCATTCTAATACTCTTCTTTTACTTTAATTTCAATCCTCAATTTTACATTCTTGTGCAAACTAAAGGAAGTATTAACACAAATTTTCAGTATTTAACAAAATTATCCTTTTTGACTAGTTTCGGCGGAACGTCTGTATACGTTTTCCAAAAATGCCTATCTTCGGAATGTTGAAGTTTTATATTTGGGATTATAACGTCTAGTTGTTCACCTCCCCTTTTGATTGAAATCGGCTAAGGGGAAGGGAAAGGTAGAGGTGGATGAAAGAAAAAATCAATTTTCTCCATACATAGAAGACATTAAAAAAAAAAGTTTAGGAAATTTATTATTTACCATAAAAAGATCTATAAATTATGTTCTTTGCTATTTTAGGATCCGATACATTGCAACGAAGATGTCCGACGTCACTTTCTAATGATATAATTTTATATCCAATGTAACCAAACACTTTACTTATTTATTTTAATAGGAGTACAAGGAAGTTTTGTTTTAAAATTTTAACATTATTTAAAATGTATTTATTTTATTGTTTCACTGTTTATGTTAAACTAGCTAATGTACCCGGCTTTGCCCGGGAAATCATTTGAGGCTGAATGATGATGGTATTTCTTTTTGGGGGGGGGGGCTTTACTTTGTACAATATTTTTACATTTCCCAGTCTCAATGCTTAGGATTTACACCCGTCCGGCGTGCTGGGGATATTTTAATAATAAAAGTAATTGTTATGTACTTAATTCTACAAAATACACAATATCTTTATATAACCCGTTTCTTGTGTGTGGATCTTTTTTTATATATAACATAATAATAGATTATCATTTAGTCAAAAATACGGAGTTTCGTAGATTTTGATTTAGTCTTTCGTGTCCTTTAACATTGTTGACCACTTCTATAGTTTTTCGGGTATACCTCATTTATTTACGGCAAAAGTGTGTATAACGAAAGTTACTTTAAATAATATAACAAACAACTTTTGTTATGTGCACGAAATATTGCGATTTTATATTTCACACCTCCCTTATAGCACCTCCCCAATCCTGTTCGTATCTCGAAATTTTATTATAGCTTATAATGAGGAAGGTGTTAATACCAAATCGCATACAGAGTTTCATTTAGCTCGGTCGAGGCTTTCGTGTCCTACAAAATTGTTGACTCCCACTATAGTTTTTAACGTGTAACTCATTTATATTTCGGATACGACAAAAGTATATATAACAAACGTTACTCTAAATAACAAAATAACATAACTTTTGTTATGTGCATATTTGCCGAAAGACCTATAGGAAACGAAATATCGCTATTTTTAATTTCAGGTCTCCCTTATAACCCCCACTCCTGTCCGTCTCAAAAAATATTAATATAGCCAAGAACCTAACCTGGGTTAGTAGTAATATTCATACCAAGTTTCATAAAATTCGGTTCAGCCGTTTACGATTCTATAAAGTACATACAGACAAACATTCATTTTTATATATAAGATATAGAGTTTATTTATTTATTTGTTTTATTGTAATTAGGCACCAAAGAGAGTTATTTGTGCCTTGGTGGTGAAAATTCCATTTTCGTAATCCTTCGTTTTGTTCGACAGTCCCTCTCTTCAGATATCCCGTCCACTTCTTAGCCCTCCGTCATCCACGCGTATGTTGCATTTATGTGTTGAGTTTGGTTATAATTGAATAAAAATTGTTGGAATGTAAACAGCGCTATTGTATGGTTTTCATTTCTACTATATCATATACAAGGAAGATTCGTAGCCCATTAGAAGGACTTTTTTAAATTGCCTCTTGATTCAGACCACAATAGTTTATTTCCCTTAATTAACATCGTTTAATGTGACATATGTGTCTGCCTCAAGCTTCATATGTAAGATAGTAGTTAACAAGTTCTGAAGCACCAAGAAGAGAAGCATTAATCCTGGAAATAAAAAGATCGCATGTGGGGAGCCAAGGAATACTCGTTCTCCTAATAAATTAGTAATAAATAAACAAAATATTTGGTTCCAATTCAATTAAATTGATTTCATTTGAAAGTGATAAACGATATCCCCGTTCCGAACTATAAAGCCAAAAAATGGCATAAAATATAATTTAGACTCCTTTGCGTGATCAACGTACTTCTAATTTGTATGGAGAAATTTGCAATTTTTATTTCCGGCACCCTCAAAACCCCTCCTCTCCCTTCGTTGATTTTAATTAGAAATGAAGGTCCACAACTAGGCACTACAACAATTATGAATAACAAATTGCGACATTCTAAGGCTTTTCATTTTTGAGCAATGCGAGATTATTACATACAGGCAGGAAATAGTCAAAACGGGTTCAGAGAATTCCAAAATGGATAATTTATAATTATCACATAATGGAAAAAAATCACGATTACACTACTTCCTTTACTTCATAAACGGAAATAAAAATGAGCAAATAATTGATAAATATTTTCGTAATTTTCCATCAAAACGTTTTAAATTTCCTTTAAGGAAGATCAGCTGTAGAGATGTTTGTGATGTAGATAGAGGAAGCAGGTGATGTAATTTTGTGCCTTAGTGTAATCCCTAATCCTCTACTAATCTGTCTCTGATCCTCTATTCGAGCTACATTAAACTTAATGGTTACGATTCGCCAATTTCCTTGCCTTCTAGCGGTTGGAATGTCTTCAAACACGCTAAGGAACATTCTATTTAATACATTATACTTGTCGGGTTTCTATAAGGAGAGAAAAAACGCATGCTATAAAATGTATTTAGATTAAAGGCACCTGGAACCTTAATTTATTTTAAAGTTGGCAGTCAATAAACGTAGTAACTTATTAGAAAACGCGGCATACGTAGTCCTTGGCCCTAGTTGCCTATTTATTATAGCTTCAGGGAGACTAAGAACTCACCTCAATTATTAAACTTTATTTCTACCAAAACAACACCTTATTGTGAAATAGCTCCACTATTGGAGGTATGAAATCAGAAGTATGGTATTGCACTTATATGTAGAATATATGTAGTTATTTCTGATAGTTCCAACAAGAGCGGAATCAAGTGGACCTACATGAACCTAATGGAAATACTCGAATCAAAGGAAAGTGTAAGGTAAGCTCCAAAATCACTCTTTATAATTATAACACAATGGGCTTGTGGATGATAGAGAGATTCCACTTTCAATCACCGATATGACACTTTGGATTTCATTTAGCTGTGCGCTCAACGGGCTTTGAGGGTGTATTTCTTTCCTAATGCCTATTTAGCATCGTGAGGAAATTGAGTAGCTACATTAATAAATAAGTAGCTGTACTGCCACGAAATACGGCAGGGACTGCCTCTAGCAACTTGACCTCTCACCAAAGCCTTACTGTAGGCCTTCGCACTTTTTTGATTGTTGACCGAAGATTTTGATATAAAAATATAATTATTTATTTATTCTTACAGCAATCACATTTCGCGACTGGAGCGATTCAGCGACATATCAGTTAAATTTTTTATCATCAGTTTATCATATTTACGCAAGTATGTATGGTCGCTTCTGCAATTATTTTCAGTATTGCTCTATATTATAATTTTTTGAAAATGTTGTTATTTTTCAAGTAGTGTAATACGCGGTCTGTGTACTGGCTATGGTCATGCAGTAATTCAGTCAAAGTATTTGGTAGGTCTATGTGAGTCCTTAGGTAACAGTTTAGTATATGTTTTATAGTAAGTCTACAGCTACAGTGTTGGCAGTAAGGTTCGTCTTCTCGAATAGTAAGTGTGAGTCCAATCAGTCGTGAATCTACAATTCTTAAAACTACTTCTTCTCTTCTAAATAGCTTTTTTGAGGAGGCCAAAATATAAGAGTCCTGCAAAAGCAGTACCATTTAGTAAACCATTATTAAAGTAATAGCAATACCCGCAAATTCACATTCAGGTGTGATACAATCCGTATCTTTAGATATAATTTTGGGCACAACGGTTGGTATCCAAACCTCAAAGACCAGTTATCCAAAATGGATTTATATTTCAAGAATTCCCAGACCTAGATATCAAACGAATTATTATTTTTTAAGTACTAGGATCTGAAAGGTTTAGGCTAGCAAGGTCACATTGCTAATTCCAAAGGTTCAAAAGTCTAATAGAAAATTTTTTCGATTTTACTTGATCCATTAGTCTTATGGTAACCGCTGTCGAATCTTAAATTCTATATTTTATTTCAGAAGTTTCGGATGTAATCACCTGTATTTAATGGATAGACATATCTAAACTGTTATAGGGAATAACGAAAAATTAAATATTCCCTCGAAGAGTCCTGCCAATTTAAACATGACTCTTGGAGTGCTATAGGTTTCATTGGAGTGTCATTTAAATTGAAGGGTGACGTAGAATGAAAGCTAAAGTTATAAGTCATTGGAGAAGCTATTTTCAATTTCATCTGTTTGTAAGTTTTCCCGTCGATCAGACTCTGACATTTATGAAGTTCGCCCACCTGTTTCTCATCTACACCTTCAGACTTATCAATTTAAACCGGTTTTAGCTTTTTAAAGTTATAATCTGGATAGGACATTTAAGTGCATATTTAATGGAGAGCTCAAATACGAATAATAAAATCCACTCTTTATAAACGTCCGCCACTCATGGGCTGGCTGAACTGAGCAGGCTAAAAAACACAAATGAATGACGTCATCTCACATTGAAATCTCTATTTTTAACTTTAAATAAACAAAGTTTGATGAGATGATTTGTGAAATCGTAGATCAAGGTGGTAAGCCAAAGAAAAATTTATTGATACCAGAAAAAACAAAAAGGCTAAATTAATAAGTTAACATTCGAATTAGAGAAAACCACTAATTTTCATTATTATTTATTTGCTGCTACTACGGCTAATCGGAACGGACCGTCTACTGGTGACCACCATTTTCTAGACAGGATGAGACTAAGAATTTTCTTTAATGAGTTCATCACTAAATAAGTTCCTATAGCCCAGCGGGGAATCAAACTCGCCACTCAAGGTTTATCCACGTGAGATTAAGACCAACGCTAACGTACGTAGCTTGAGTCCCAACAAATTAGTAAATCTAATATCATAGGACAGTTAAGACACCCGTGAACCTATTGGTAAAGATAATCACAAGGAGTCTATTCATTTCCTTGACCAAATCTCCTGTTTGTAATGACACTATTAAAAAAAAAAATTAAAACAAAAATAATTTTAAAAGACATTTTAAATGACTCTGTCTTATAATGATAGCGGGGGTTGAACACCATAACCTTAAAACCAGCTCCTATCACCATTATTAGTTCAGATATTTCTCTGTAGTAAAATTGCTCAATGGATTTGTGGAGGTTTTTCTTCTTCAAGATTTTGAATACCTCTTACTAGTAATTAGTATACTGCCACTGTACTATAAACTTCATTCAAGCACATCAACTTGTAATTCTCCGCCCTCAAGAAACAAATTTGAATACAAATAAATCAGTAGCTTTAAACTATTTTGTATTTTTAGGAAAGATTGACTCAGCTCTGGCTCAGATTAGGAAGGAGAGGCCATTTTAACTGACTGTAAAACGTACTTCAGTTACGTTACACAGTAACATAAAACTCAGAAGGAATAGCAGTACAAATGTTTTTTTGCAATATTTACATAGATAACAAGTATTTTTCATTGGATAATTTACTTAATATAATTAAGTACTGTACTCAAATACACGCATGAGTATACCTACAAAAAACCTTCAAAAATTTGTCTTTGGTGCTTTTCAGGTTCCATGGCAAAATCAATGGACACAAGAAGCAACAAACTAAGTGAAATAAATGATTCCGTAGGGCATGTGAAATGTCGACTCGTCCGAACAGGAGAGACAATGTTGGAACTGCCAAGACTCAGGACATGCCACACGCATTCTCATTTATTAAAAGATCAGTTCTCTTCTTAATTCTTGTAAAAACAGTAAACCACCTGAATTGTGCCGTGCATAAAGTAAGAAGACTAAAAAATAGAGTTCACCAACAAAATAAGTAGCTCTGAGATTCTAAGAAAGTAAATACTAATTTACATTTCATTTAGGAGGGAATATACATGTCTTTAAATTGAAAAAAAAAAAAAATTTATTGGGTTTTAACTTTTTAAAAATTATTTATACAAAAAAAAGCAACACTGGTTACGAAAGAAACTTAGGGAACAAAAGAAAAACAAATTACAAATTATGGTCTCCCAGCTCCTTTCACCCTCTCTCTCTCTTTTTTCTCTCTCTCACACACTCTCTTTTCCTCTCTCCAGTGAACGGAGTGTTTTTTTTTTAGATTTTGCCATTAAGAAGGAATGAGTAAGTCTTAAAGTCCAATTCCTGAACTTACTTAGGCAACGTCTTCATGTCTTGAACTTCATGGTGGCCGGACTTGAATGACTTAGTCTAATCTCGTGAAGTCGTCGAAGCCAGAATAATGTGATTAGTAATTATTGATTCAATATTTTACCTTTCACTAGTGTACATTTGTGAATCTGGACGTATAAAATAGGAAATTTTCCCTCTACAATGCGTTTATTAAGACAGAGTGAACTTTCAGAACCTGCACTCCATCTTCTTTGTCTGCAATGAGTTTTAGATAGCAGTAGCTTGAACGCCGGGCAACTGTCGCCTATTTTGTACATCCAGATTGAGTCGTTCCTCTACCACCAACTTTCCGGAAAGCAGTTGTAAATGTTTAGTTAGGAAACGAGAGAGCTAATTAGTTAGGAAAGAGGGTAATATGTTGCAGTAAGTTTTTTAGTCATTAATCTCCAATAAGGACATTTCTGCAGAGGAGGATCTAAAACTTTTTAACATATGGTAATTTCAATGGAATTAAAGTATGCAGCTAATCCGGTAACAAATTTGTTTTTAAAGCCACTTGGGTGGAAAAGAAGCAGTTTAATATTGATATTACTCAAGGAAGGGAATGACTACACCTTTTCGCAGCCCTTGGCCATGGGAGACATTCTTCCTCTAGACCATTATTTCTTGACCCTTTGCCTTCTTTCATATTGAAGTAACCATTGTTGAGTCACAATCACATCATGTTATAAGATTGACTCAAGGCATTATACTTTACGTAAGACGAAGAATCTTGTACCAGGAAATGATTTCATTTTACGCACGTAGTTTACACTAAGTAGAACGTCATTCCACGTTATTATAAGGGTGGTTTAGCCTATTCAGAAAATCATCAAAATCACAGGAGTACGACTTGAAGTCTCCTTGTGCAAGTCATAGGCGAGCGTGCGTTTAACATTTTTAGCATGGCAGAATACTCTATAGTATCGGAAGGTAGTAAGAAATAAAGGTTTAGCATAATTTTTCTGATAGCTCCACATTTCGTGTCAGTGACATGAACCACTTTATCAGATGGAACTCCCACATGTGGTTTTTGTCAAACAAGAGTTCCTAAAATTTGATACAATTTATCAATGGTATTACGTTATTGTATTTTAGGGTTGTGTGAATGAGCTTACATTTTATAGGCTTTGTGCTGTCCTACATGGCAGGAAAGGCTATTTGTTTAACTATTCCAACAATGTTTAAAACATAAAACGAAAAGAGTAATAATATGGATATAGATAGGGGCGAATAAAGGTGGTAGCTGTTACAAAAGGATATGTTTGGTGAAGCAAGTGAAAAGAAGGGGGCTTGACAGGTGCCAAGACAGCTTTTGGTGCTATACCTCCTCACGACGAACATCTTCATTGAATATAGTGCCTGGAAACCTATACCTCTGGGATTTGGTATACTCTCTCTATATGCCCGTCTCGAGACATGCTTCTTTCAAAAACCAACTGAAAATGAATTTTATATTATAAGAAAAGAAGCAACGAAATATTTATCTCCAAATATTGTGTTTATATGATTATAATTTCAAACTGATTGAATTACTTTAGTGTCTGAACCATATGAACCGCCCCCGCTATCATGGAAAATGAAGTTAACTACACGAAAAATATTATACAAAAATGTTTAAACAGAAGTTGTTTATTATCTGAGACTTCTTACCTGGGAATCATTCCTATTTCGAGACTCTACTTTGGCATAAGTGGTTTGGAGTGTGTTTTTCTATTGTTTCACCCAATGACTACAACAGGTTCTTGCTATTTGCAGCTGCCATGAGCCTGAAATGCTCAAGGACATAATATTCGTTTTAGCAGATTTCCCTTAAGGGAAATCAGCTATTGTGGTCGTACTCATGACGGAGTTTTCGAAATTTTTCTTCATATGTCCATCGTAGAATCGCATCTAGAAGATGACGAAAATGAGGTCCGTTCGAAACTGTATATATATATATATCTATATATATATAAAATTGTAACCTCTGTCTGTACATTGATTTTTTTCGCGAAATTTCACGATAACTTTTCGTTTCACATGTCATAGACACCATAACTGCATTTTGTTTCTTTCGTGTCTGTTTGTTTGTTTGTTTATTTGTTTGTTTGTTTGTTACCTTTTCACGCATAAACGGCTGAACCGAATTTTATGAAACTTGGTATGTATATTACTACTAACCCAACTTAGACTTTAGGCTATATTAATATCCTCTGAGACGAACAGGAGTGGGGGTTATAAGGGAAGCCTGAAATTAAAAATAGCTATATTTCGTTTCCTATTGGTTTTTCGGCAATTATGCACATAACAAAAGTTGTTTATTTAGTTATTTAGAGTAACTTTTGTTATATACCTTTTTTTCGTATACCGAATTATAAACGAGATATACGCTAAAACCTATAGCGGAAGTGAACAATTTTATTTGGGACAAACGACCCAACCGAATTAAATAAAATTCCGTATGTGAATTAACACTAACTCCTTCATGATAATAAGCTGTACCATTATTTCTAGAGACGAGCAGGAGTGGGGGTTGTAGGGAAGGCCTGAAATTAAAAATAGCAATATTTCGTTTCCTATAGAATTTTAGGCAATTATGCACATAACAAAAGTTGTTTATTTTGTTATTTGGAGTAACTTTTATCATATTCACTTTTGTCGTTTACCGAATTATAAACGTGATATACGCTAAAACCTATAGCGGAAGTGAACAATTTTATTTGGGGCAAAATACCCAACCGAAATATGACTGAACTACCAGGTACAGCACCTGGAAAAATTAATTTTAATGTATGTTAATATTTTGTCCTTAATAATTCAAATCTATGCACAATGCACAGGAAACGGGAAATATGACAATATGGAGGACAGTGAAGTCTTACATAAAAAAATAATTTTATTATTAACAAATCCACAGAAACGACGGGTATTAACCCGTATAACACTGGGACGGGTAAATGTCAAAATATTGTGCAAAGTCAAGCCTTGCCAAAAAAATATCATCACCATTCAGCCTCAAATGAATTCCCGGGCGAAGCCGGGTATCTGAGCTAGTATATATATATATATATATATATATATATATATATATATTTGTCTGTTACCGGTCGCAATTTTTGTTTGATCGTTACCAAACTAGATATTTAGTTGTTTTATGTAAAAAGAAAGATCAAGTTCGTTAACGGCTGAAATCGGACCAGTGGGAGAGGAGGATTTTCGAAAATTCGAAATATTTCCGGGATCGAAAAATTGTACAGAATCAATCATATTGCAAATTAAATTTACTATAAATATTGTTATCTACATTTATTCTCTATCTTGAATATTAACCGAGATAACTTCATTTTTACTAAATCTGGGCGGATAACGGATGATTGTGAGTTTCCCGCCAAAAGCTAGGTATTTCTCTATTGTAAAACTTCACGTGGGAAATCTGCATAGTTAACGCAGCCCCTGCGTGACGGACTTTATTTTATATAGTATTTTAATGCTTATTTTACTACTATTATTTATTTTGAAAACAGTGCTTTGTATATGTGGCGATTAGCATATTAATCTATGCTACGACATCAAGTGCTTACTAATACAGGATATATCTACAATGACATGAAGTAAAATGAAGAGTATGATTTATTAGAAATAATGATTTATATTAGTAAAATAAGAATATTTGGAAAATGGAAAGGGACTTATGGTCTACCGTTAATGATTTATACCGAAGCGATGGCAGTTCGAACTCACAGAAGACAAACTGCATTTTACTGCAGGTGGGATAATTGGGCAGCGAAATTCTACTCATCTCAGGTCCCTGAAAGAACTCAGAATTTGGAAGCAATTGGGTAGCTACATAATTAAATAAGCTGGAACCTATGGTGTACATTGCCCCGCCACAGCACGGTAGAAAGTGCGTACCAGGGTTCCCACCAATGGTGACTAGAAGTCCTAACCTTTTTAGAACTATTTGTCTATCCCAGAAAAATCAAGGTTGTTTGAGAATATCATAGAATAATTAAGGTGAGTAACTGTCTATATAATATACATATAAAGTGTAGAGGTGTAGAAAAGTTATTGGTTTGCCATATTAATTGTTTGGGTTGGTAAGAATGGCCCTGATGAGTGTTGGCCCTAAGAGGGTTCCCCACTACTTTCGGTTATAATTTTGGAAGAAGAGTTTTTTTTATTTATTTATTTTTATGAATATGAGTGGTCATAACTTTAGTTGTATTGGATTATTAAATGAATCCTTGGGTTTTAGTAGATTTCCCCTGAGGAAAAACCAGCTATTGAGGTTGTTCACAATACGCGATTTTCAAAAATTTTCTCAAATGCCCATCGATCCTGCCTAGTAGATGACGAAATGAAGTCTGTTCCAAATTATATATATATATATATATATATATATATATATATATATATATATATATATATATTGTCTTTTACCGCTCTAGCGGTCACAATTTTCAATTTTTATTTTATCGTCACCAAACTCAATATATAAGCGTTTCATGCAAAACTAAATGTCAAGTTCGTTAACGCCTAAAATCGGACCAGAGAAGAGAGGGGGTTAAGAGGGGGAGGGGTTCGAAAATTCGATACATATCTCCGTTATTATTAGTAGGATTGTAAAATATTATAGAACCAATCTTATTAAGCTATTGATGCTCTACAATTATTGCTCAATGCATTTTTTCGTAACTCTCTACCATCCGATTCATCGGTTTTTTTCATAGAAATAAATAATTTGTAGTGAGAAGAGATCACAAGTGAGTTATACCAGCTTTAATTTCCCTTGAAAAAAAAAATCTTCTTTCATTGTTATCAGTAAATGTTGATTCTTTATCTCCATTATGAGTTTCATAAAGAAAGTATAAGGCATCGACGCCAGTCAAACTCAAATACTTCTCCGATGGGATTTTTATATTGCATCACCTGCTAATACTGTGTGATACATCTACCATATAATAAAGACATATTTTAGTAGTAATGGGAGATTACTCCATTTTCTGGTGTGCCTATACACTGTATGTTAATTTTCAACGAAACCGTTTCCATGAAACAACGCAGCCGAAAATATGGATTTTCCTAAGCTTGTTAGCTCCGTTTCATTTATACTTCGCAGGAAAAGAAGTGCTTTAATGAAAAGAGTAGGTTTTCCCTTTATAAGCACTAATTAAGCACTTCATCAAGCAGTGGCCCTCCACAACTCTGGTTGCTTCCATCTTTGCCAAGACTCTTCAATAAAATCTCTTAACTGGCCTCGGCAACAGCTCTAAGCAACCAATGTTTTGAGGAAAATCGCTTATTATTGTCACGAATGAAATCTGCATCGTGAATTTCGTTCATGAGAGAATTTTTTCCCAATTTCTAACTAACATTTTCATTCTATTTTGAAGTGAATTCAATAAAATAACAAGACGATATTGCTCTTTTAATAGCTTCGAATTATAAATGAGTCTTGGTCCAGGCTTATTTTAGAAGGCCACTTGTTGAATTAGGAGAGAACTTAATTGCGGTAAAACACCACTAGCCGAGGTTTCTTTGCCTACTGGTTTCTGACTTCTGTTCCAACATTCAGTCGGTTGGGCTCCCTTATTCTGTGGTTTGTTGGGCCTCCAGCTGGGTAGTAATATATGACTCTATAATATATAAGTGTAAAAAAGTATTATACCAGCTGTTTATGTGCTGTTAAATGTCTATTGTCAACCTGGTCCACCCTACGCCTATCAAATTGACCGGCACATGAAACACACCACAATAAAATATTCGTTACCACGATAAAACTAAAATAAAATATGAATTTTCATTCAGTAGTTTGATATACACTAAGCATCTCCTGGATATGAATGTATGTTAAATCAATCACAAACTAAATAAATCATGCTTTGGATTGAGGCACTAATATTCAATTATGATTAAAAAATATGCTTTGTGATGTTGTTACTTCTTAGTCACCCGTCTTGTCTTAATCTTATTTACAGGATAAAGATATTTTCCCTTTTGGGAACCAGTTTGTGTGAGTGTGTGTGTGTGTGTGTGTGTGTGTGTGTGTGTGTGTGAGAGAGAGAGAGAGAGAGAGAGAGTAGAGAGGGGGCGTGACAGGGGTTGGGAGGCCATAATTTGTAATTTGGATTATTAGTACCTTCTTTTAAAACTTTTTTTTTTTTTAAATAATAATATTTAGCAGGGAAAATCTGTACTAATTGCGATTAACAAAAAGGGATTTTTGTCTGGCATTTAGGATAAATTGAATGACCACTCGAAAAAGAAGAATTAGGAAATGTGAACTCTATAAATAAAATCTTTATTCCCACCCAGGCCAGAAAGGGGTCTTAATCTACAAATAATCTGCTCCAATAAGCCCTGATCTGACTTTAGCCGTTAATAAACTTGATCTTTAGTTTTGCACAAATCGCTTAATAATTGAGTTTGTATATATAATATAATATATATATACACACACATATAATTTTGAAGTGTCTTCATTTTCGATATCCCCCGGAAAGCATTGATTTCTAGAAATGTTCCGAACGCCACGCCATGAGAGTATAACCGTAATAGATTTTCCTTGAGGGAAATCTGCAAAAAAAAAAAATGGACAATGATAAATGTTTACACCAGGTCTAAATATTTTCTACCAAAGGGAAGAGAGATGGGGAGAGGTAGAGACATATTAAGAGAGAATTGTCAAGAGGTTCATTTTGAATTCCCTTTGGATGGACGTGTCACCCTTTGTTCCCTGTCATCTCGGATCCCATGTATTCTGTACAGCTGATGCTTTTAAATATCTTTATAGAGGATAATGTGTTGAATAGCTTGTCTAAGGAAGGTCTCTTTACAGCTTCCTTAGACAAGGCAGTCTGTAATCCCCTTGAGAATGCCGATACTCTAAACTCATTACTACCTACCAGAATCTAATTTGCCAGTGAGTTTTTTTTTTCAACCCTTTCTTTTTGAAATTCGATGCCGTCGCCTTGTGAATATTTTCTTTGGATCAGAAGAAACTAAGTCTGTGGATTGCCTGTGAAAGGTGAAAGCGTCATGGAAGGAAACGATTGTACTATTCATTACTTTCTGACGTACTTTGAATTAAACCATGAAATGGTGACGGGCATATGGCATTCTGAATCGGCTGACCTAGAATTATTTTTCCACTTTTACTGTAGATTTTGATTTGAATGGAGTTTCTTTATATTTTACAAAAAAAAGGTATAAGTTATGTATTGCACCATTCAACAGCCCCTCATTTCCGAAGAGTTTTAGCTGAAATACTCCATATTAAACAAACACTTTCCTCAACAGTCAGTGATGTACATAAAATTGAAGATACCTCGAAAAACTACACAAGATTTACTGCTTCATCGCGTCAGCATGCAATACTCTGGAATCTATAAGTGCTGATGCTATAATTTACTATTTACACTATATTGGTTTTTTTTTTATTGTCATATTATTGTTGATCACAAGATTTTGGATATAATTATTTATTTAAAAAGACAGACATATTATTTGTTTACTTAATTTGTATAAGACGTGAATCTTTAACAAATAAATATATATTCTATTCTTCTCCATATTCATATTTTTCAATGTTTTCATCTTGCATTTAAAAAAAAAAAAAAACGATTTTTATTCAGAGCTTATTTTATTTTAAATAGTAGAAGTGTTAGGAATAAGGTCTTCATTCTGTAGGTCCTTCACTTATTAAATTCCAGTTGCACATGGAAGAATCAAAACTATGATTCCAAACTCATGATCATAATTTAAGAAATAGTTTCAAAACTTCGCGAATCTTATCTTTGTTAACATTGTCAAATTTCTCTTCTTCTCTAAATTGTTTTTTTTGAAGTGAAAACTTCTTTAGGCACGTTGTGCACCCCGTAAGGAAGCATTTGCGGGAGAGGAAAAAAGTATGAAATCGCGACACCGCCACCGCTAGTACTCAACTCAAAGCTAAAGGAGCTTCTTTTCTTCATAACTCCTTTTCGTTCGCATACCATTTTAAAGAGGACAAAACCAGCATCATTTCGTTCTAAGATACTTTATATTTACCATTTTTACTTTCATAGATATTTTAATCCGAAGTTTAAATAAATTCGAATATTTAAATAAATAAATTCGAATATTTAAATAAATTCCGATATTTAAATAAATTCGAAACAAAACTGTTTGTATCCTACTTTAGCTACCATATACCGATTGTATCAGTTTTAGAAATTGGTGATGATGCTGGCAGTGATGATGGTGCAAGAGTTGTTGAAATTATGGATAGAAATTGATTTTTCTGAGTGTACTTAACTTATTTTTGTAAAGCATTTGTAATAATTCTGAAATGTAATTTTTTTCTTTTATGTAAAATAACTGAAATAATTATGTATAGTATTTTATATTGATAAATAAAACAATTCGTGGTACATTATTTTTTTTTTATCACTATTATTTTTGTCATTTCATTTTTTCATGTAAAATAGAACATAACTGTTACTTATTGATAAATAACTAAAAATATTTTTAAAATAAGACTTCGTAAAAAAAATTTCTCAGCAATGCCAAAATTGAGCGATCAAAGCTAAAGGAGTTTTCACTTCTACCGGCAGTCCCCTGACTGCTTTTAATTTTTTTTATTTGTCTATTTAGTACTGTTATACCTATGTATTTGTAAGAACAGGATCCAAGATAATGATAAGTTTAATGAAACTATTATGTTGAAAATATAATGTTTTAGTATTAGGTATGATAATAAAATATAATGCCACTTATTAGTTTAGATTTCTCTAGAAATGTTAATGTAAATTCTAGTCAGTTATACTCAATTCTAGTTTGTAAAAATATGTATATATATATATAAGCTACTAATATAGAAAAACTAACCTCATTATATAAGGCATACTTCTTGCTATAAGTAAAATCCTTGTAAGCAATAAATAAAATAATAACTCAAGATCATAAAGTCTTACTCTTCAACGGGCATACCTAATCTGGGCTACTCACAATCTTCAGGCCCCTTCTCATGTATCTGTCGTATTCGGACTGCTTCTTCCTGTACAAAAACTATCTTCAACCGCGTCTGCTTTTAAAAAGATGTATTCCAAGTCCAAAAGTTCTTTACCATCCCAGCCCTCACTCACTTGACTTCGAAGAGAGTTCAACTTTCTATACGATGAGATATGACGTTGCTTACACGGTAAAGGAGAAATGCAACTTGCTACACTTTTACTTATGTAATTCATTCAGAACGGCTTTGCCTACGCTGCTAAAGAGCCGATCCGCGGGCGAGAAATCTTCTACGTCAGGAGAAGATCCGGGTGCAGTGTAATGTATTGATCGGGGTACATGGAATGTTCATTGTAATGATCAACCATTGAACATGGTCATCGAGTGGCTTGAAAGGACCACGGTCATACTTGCAGATTCCTCGCAGGAAAATCAGTTACTTAGATAGTCCGTATAGTACGTTTTTTCAAATAGTACACTGATTGGCAACACATCTATGTAAAAAAAACACCGAAGTTTATCCAAATGTTACAAATAAACAAATACGAGGCGTTCCGGTTTAAATAAAATGTTTTCTCGCCATAATATATTAAGGGATAATATTCAAGTAAATAATAAATAATACCGCGTTCACTCATTATTTTAGCAGATTTCTCGTAAGGGAAATCAGCTATTGATGTCGTTCTCATGACGCGATTTTCGAAATTTTTCTTCAAATGTCCATCGATCCTACCTAGGAGATGGCGAAAATGAGGTCCGTTCAAAACTGTGTGTATATATATATATATATATATATATATATATTTGTCTGTTACAATATATTTGCCGGTCTCTATTTTTGTTTAATCGTCACCAAACTCGGTATTTAATCGTTTTATGTACAACTAAAGATCTAGTTCGTTAATAGCGGAAATCCGACTAGTGGAAGGGGAGTTTAGAGGGGGCAATTTTGAAAATTCGAAATATCTTCGTCACTATACGTCGGATCGAAAAATTGTATTGAACCAATCTTATTGCAAAATTTACTATACATATTGTTATATACATTTATTCTCTCTCTTGAATATTAACCAAGATATTTGCATATTTTATTAAATGTGGGCGGATAACGGCTAGTTCGTTCCGTAACTATTCGGCACTCGTAAGGAGATTTCTGTATTGTATAACTTTACGTGGGAAATCTTAGTTCTCCTTACTTAGCTTAGTTTACGCAGCCCCTGCGTGACGGACGTTTTATTTTATACTTGTAATATATGAGTAGTGACCAAAGGTTATATCAAAGTTATTCAATCTTATTCTACAGAATAATATTTTAGTGTCAAAAACATTCAAAAAACAAAATTCAATTTATTAAGGTTGAATACAATTAAAAAAATCTAATTGTAACTTTGTCTTAGTTTTTGAGAAATCCTTTCACTCCTGAGAGCATTTGATAAAGCCAAAAGTTCATTATTAAATATGAAGTCATAATTGTATATCAATGACAAAAAAAGAAAGAAAAGAAGAACAGGTTTAGTTGTGTTATGATGTACTCTCGCTATAACCGTGAAGTATTTTTTGCTTACTAGAAATCAGAGGTCAAAATTGATAATTCCATTTTAAAAACTGTGTATTGAGAAACGCAGATTGCGCTGGACTGCGAGAGGATGAAGCCTTTTAGGCTACCGAACAAAATGTTTAATGGTACACCAGGCGGAGCAAGAAGGGATGGCAGACCTAGACAAATGTGGCTGGATAACCTGTGGGTGGACTTGCAGATTTGGGGCTTCCGGATTCGCATGACTCTTGTGGCGGACCCAATAGAATGGTTAAGTAAAATTGTGGAAGAGCCCCGTTTTAGTTGTACTAAAAATATTTCTAATCTATTACCCATAATCTTCGAGTACTCAAAAGTCCGTCACGCAGGGGCTGAGTGAACTAAACAGATTTCCCTCGTGAAGCTTAGCAATTGATAAAGTATATATTGGATAAAGTATATAACACAACACCTCAGTGAATATAAGTGAATAAATACAAACGGTAATAACAAAATCTTTCAAGACGGATCAACAGAATGTATTTGCATGTATCTCACAAAGTAAACGTTCAATAAAAATAATAGTCGGTATTTAACCGTGTAATACAGTTGTTCATGATATAACAGCTTATTATTAATATGGCATGACTAGGAATGGGGCTTCACTGATAAAGGAAAACAATAAAATCCAAATATCTCGGTTAATATTAATAAAACAGAAAATATGTATAGAACAACATTTATAGATCATTCAAATTTCAATAAAATTGATTCTATACAATTTTTCGATCCAATGCATTGTAACGGAGATATTAAGAATTTTCGGAAATCCGCCTCTCTAAACCCCACCTCCCACTGGTCCAATTTCAGCCTTTAGAGAACTTGAGCTTTCTTTTTGCATAAAACGATTAAATATCGAGTTTGGTAATAATAAAACTTAAAATGCGACTTCTAGAGCGTAATCAAACAAACGTAGTTTGAACGGACCTCATTTTCGTCATCACCTGGGGAGGATGAATATAGATTTAAAGAAGTTTTTCAATAAGCCCATCATGAGTGCAGTCTCAATACCTTATTTCCCTTAAGCCCCTCTTGCTGCTTAAATAAATGTTATAACTTGTTTATGATAACATTAACTATTTTATCAATACTGATAAAGGCTAGTGGCAATCAAATAATGTGTATGCTGTAAATTGAATGTCTGTATACCGCAAAGCCTCCATGATTTTCCATTCTGTCCTGACCGGAGAGAGGATAGGGGTACAGGTTGTGGCCGGACACAGGGCAGCCTCCCCTGAATCCTAATGCCTTGAGGGATATGAGATGGCTTTATCCTCACTTAGCCCCTTCTAGTCTCTACCGCCATTCTGGTCTGAGATCCCTCGACAATAACCACCAAGACAGCTGAGATTACTAAAAAACATATGGGCCCCGACTTTTGGAGTATTTCCCCCACAGATTTATAGTGAGACCTAGGACAAGGACAAAGATTACGTAATTTTACATTCTTATATGAGAAAAAAAATGTCCGTCTCGCAGGGGCTGCGTTAACTAAGCAGAATTCCCATGTGAAGGTTTAAAGTAGATAAATCTACATACTGGCAACACAACACCACCGTGAATACTAAGTGAATAAAATACAAATGATAATTAGAAATCTTTCAGTCAATTTACATTTAAGAACTACACCAACAAAAGTGTCTGAATAGTAATCAAACAGGTCAGGCGACATCTGAGTGCTGAATAGATAGATAAAAATATTCTAGAACAGAAAGGAAAACAATTACCGAAGCAGATCTGAATATAACAAATTAATTATATTACTAAAACTGTTTACTATAGCTAGTGCTGTAATTTATAATAAATCAGGATAATTTTTATCTCAATCACTCAAATTTTACTAATCCAAGAACAAAAGATTGGGGGGGGGGTGAATTCAAAATATCTCCGTTATTATAAGTTAGATCGAAAAACTCTATAGAACCAATATTATTGCAAATTTAGTGTTCTCTAAATGCTGTTAAATACATGTTTTCCCTATCTTCAATATTAGCCGAGATGTGGACATTTATAATATTTCAGCCTTCAGTAAACCCCCACTTTCAGTCATAGCACGTTAAGAATGACCTAATACATCACGAACCGTCTCAAGCCATAAGACCAAATATAATTTAGAACGGAACTAATTTTTGTCATCTCATAAATAGGATCGATGGAAATTTGAAGATATGTTTCGAAAATCGCGTTTTGAGTAAGACCTCAAGAGCTGATTCCCCTTAAAGAAAATCTGCTAATTACGAATTTTCCTTCAGGGATATAAAATATATTTATAGAATAATTTTTGTTATCATAAAAAGCCAAAAAAATAACCCTCCTTAACACAAGCATATAAACGGAAATATTGACATTTTTTTTATTATATATTTCCTTCTAAACATTTAATTTATGAAATTAGTTGTAAATTTGTGAAGTAAGTAGGTAAAGTTACAACTAAGTAGGTTAGCCGCAGCGGTACTATTGTATTATATTCCTGGCTTGTTCCTAGATAAATACATATTATGAAATAGTATACTAAAATTGGGAATTAGCATCTACGAAAATTGAATGATATTTCGGAATCAGACTGATGCATGATACGGAACGTTTTTACTATTTTACCAATATATTTACTATTTTACTCATGTATTTACTGTTTTATTAGGTAATTAAAGAACGTCTCCACACACACTAGATTTAGATGGAATATATCATACAGTAAACTATAAGGACCGCAGAAGACTTTAAGATGTGTGAGAAATATACCAGCTCTTCAGCATGAACTCCCTTCATATATAAATGTATATATATTTATATACACTCACATATATACTCGAACGGACTTGCTTTTCTAATCAATAAAATTGATATCAAGGGTATAATCTAAAAAGCTAATTTCCATTCCGGGAATGTAACGTTCTTTGATGAAACCATATAAGGGGAGGTTATTACAACTTATTGGAGAAGGAGTTTTCAAAGCCTTAGACCTAAAAGGAAATTTAGTACAAATCAAAAATATGTAGGCCTAACTTCAGCTAAGGTTTTTTCCTCAGCACAAATACTCCCCAATGCTACACTTGGTCCTTGGTTCAAAGAAATCAGAAATGCTAAAATCTTTCTTCTTCAAGCTAGCAGACCACCAATATTTTCCACGTAAATTTGAATTTATGAATACTTTGAGTATAATTAAATGATACTGTTAATTAATAAGTTATTTTTGTGCTGTCAGTTGGTTTTAATGTACAAGCTCTTGTTGTGTGATCAGTGATTAATCCAAGAATGGATCCAATGATTGGGTCGATATTGCCTTCAGTCGGTGCAGTAGAGGCAATTAGTCACCTGTGATTAATAATTAGCGATCCTTGAGCTCGCCCGCCGTTTGTGGAGGTCGGAGCAAATTGATCAAAGACGAGTGCTTTGACAGGCTTCAATTTGGCAAAGGCGCGCGCTCTACACTAGACAACATTTAATAATATGAGATTCGTTTAATCCGTTTAGCGCTAAAAAAAATATTTAGTTATTCCCGGCAACAGGGAATAAAAAGACAGATCGATAAGCAGAATTCCCAGCAATATACATAACTTTGTCATTGTATAATTAGTTATTGAAAAATTTTAAGAGTCCTGCAATAAGAAGAAACCAACAAAATTTCTATATGATGACATCTTGGAAATCGTGTTAATCAAGTACAATAAAGTCCGTCACGCAGGGGCTGCGTAAACTAAGCAGATTTCCCACGTGAAGTTTTACAATAGAGAAATTTCACGAGAGCCGAACAAGGAAACGGCCGAACTAGCTTTTGGCGGGAAAGTCACTCTCGTCCGTTAGCCGCCCAGACTTAATAAAAATGCAAATATCTCGGTTAATATTCAAGATAGAGAATAAATGTATATAACAATATTTATAGTAAATTTAATTTGAAATACGATTGATTTTGTACAATTCTTCGATCGGACGTATAGTAACGGAGATATTTCGATTTTTCAAACATTTTCCCCTCTAAGCCCCCCCCCTCCCTCTCCCACTGATCCGATTTCAGCCGTTAACGAACTTGATCTTTCTTTTTACATAAAACGACTAAATATCGAGTTTGGTAACGATTAAACAAAAATTGCAACCGCTAGAGCGGTAACAGACAAATATATATATATATATATAAAGTTTTGAACGGACCTCATTTTCGTCATCTACTAGGTAGGATCGATGGACATTTGAAGAAAAATTTCGAAAATTCCGTCATGAGTACAACCTCAATAGCTGATTTCCCTTAACACGTAAAGTTAGTCAGGTATAACAAATTATAATGTGATGATAAAACAGAGCAAGGTAACTTTCACTTACTCGAGTGTTCCCTTATTGAGAAAGTTATGAAAAAATTAATTTTAAAGATGGGCTGGATACTTGATTATTACCAAAATGAAAGATTGGACTAAAGTATTCTATATGTTTTAACATATTTTCGACTCCATGAACACAAATAACATTCTGAAACATTTACATGTTTGCCTTTGAGGAATAAAACTTGTTTTATCATTATTATTAATTTTAGCTTCTGGACTGTTTTAGCGAATTTTCCCTGAGTGAAGTGGACTATTGCAGTTGATCGCAGGGTCAGACCAAAAAGCCTGGAAAATATATATAATAACATTTCATTTTGGCGCACCCCGATTAGACACTATTGTTTCAAAAATAAACACACAAATTTAGAATGGAGTATTATTTGTCTTTTCTAGGTTGAAGAGATAAAGTTAACTTATAGCCGAAGTCGTACGCTCTTTGCCACGGTTTAAGGATCAGTAATGATATTCGCAGTTTTATTTTTTGACTTTGTTAGCAACCTTTCCATAGCACTCTAAACATCGTCTCCATTATTTCTGCTTCAAAAAGTTTAACTCTAGTACCGATATTCTAAAAGTCCAAAACCCTATAAGATACATTTATGTTAGCGAATTTTATTCAAAATAGAGAACTTTGAACGGAAAAAGAAATACATTGAGTACGCAGGTTCCCTCAGCGAAAAATTGTTAACTTTAAACAGTGTTGTGAGTACAACTTCAATAGTTCATTACACCTCTGCTAAAAGCGCCCTGAATTACTTCACTACTAAAATTGGCTTAGTAAATTGATAGCAAGGCGTAATCTGATGTGTTAATTGTTAATTGGAATGTTTCCACATATTTACTCCGTACAATCTATCTTGAATCATTAGACTTAAATAACTGTTGTAATAAATATAATGGCGCAATTGCCCATTAAAGACGGTCTGAACCTCATAATGTGGGGAGAGGGAGGGGAAGTTTATGTGTTCATTATGACTCCTATCGTGTCAGTGGAATTCTCAGATAAATTTAAATACGACTTTATTCAAGAAATTCCTTAATTTCCTTGCATTTTTGAGGGGAACATTAAGTGTCCGATAACGAACCCCGTTATTCGCTCAGCTAAATATATTTCGTGCGCTCTCAAGCTCTAATCATACCACATTTTGGAAATACAACCCCATACTTAAGATAGTTTCAAAACTGTAATCGTTTCAAAAGCATCCTATGCAGAAGGTGTCATTCCCTCTTGTACTACCGATCATCATGGATATCAATTAAGACTGGAAGTGGGCAAGATGTGTTGTGTTTAATTGCTTATGTTACGCAAAACTGCATAGCACTGCGGTTATTTAATGAACGATTTGTGGTAAACAATTTTTTAGGATGATTATTTATTTATTAAAATAAATAAATTAGGATGATTGAAATATTCGCTAGTTCCACAACACCTTCCATGGAAGAATTAGAAATTTTAATTCCTTAACTGATCTAAACTACGTGCGGCAGGGCTATTCAATGATCGTTGAGATACCGAGCTTAATTTAATTAGTGGAAATATTTTTTTTTATTTATAGAAACCACCTTTTATTTTTATCATCCGTCAGTCCCGTAATAAAAGTAGGTTATTCCGAAGGCGGGCTAAAAGTAAGAAAGAAGATGATAAGGGATTGCCATGACGACGCTATCACTCGGGTGAGGTCGGAAGAATTCGGCTCAATGTCGATTACTGACATGGACTCCTCCCCTACTGCGAGGGATGCTGGAGTAACTCGGTCACTGTAACGCTTCCGATACTGGGCCACTCCCTAAATCCCATACCCCCTTTTGGCGAATTTACCCCAGAAAAGAAACTACTGATGTTGTCAACATGGCAACAAAATAACTTTTAATCTTCGCTAGTCAGGGTAAAAAGAATATCAATTTGGAAATGTTGTCTTCGTTTTGATCCTAGAAATTGAGTTTTTCAGTTAGTCGATTTATATACAAGACATATTGAATTTGTCTGTAATTAGAATCAGTACAAGGGAACCAAATCCGAATTCTAGATATTCTTGTTATTCTGAATCTTGCGGAAAGAATTTTTAAGCTGATATAACCTGGAACTTCAGTAGTAGTAACTTTCGTTATATCCGCGCAATTTTTCAATAACAATCAGTTATAAAGAGTCAGGGAAACCTAAAGAAGTTCTTAGACAATTTACTTTTACATCTGAAAGCATTTCATCGAATATTTATTGTGAGAATTTGTTTTTTTAAATTTTGGATTTTTCATGACCTTAATATTTTTGACATGTTGTTTTAAGTGTTTGATATATTTTGGTGTTTTACGATGAATAAATTACTAAATACATTATAGTTTTCTGTAGGGCGTTTATGATAAAAAAATTCATCATACACATTTATATATCCTGCACACTGAAACCAAACTAAAGAAAAACTAGATCTAACAGTATTAATTAAAGACATTCATGTATATTTTCTTTACAGATCTTGAAGATGGATAGCCGCCATGACCAATTCTCTCCACCACTGGACAATAGATTCCACAATTTCTTATATTCAGCGTAATTTCTTTTATTCAGTCAGTTCATGTCATGTTAGGTCTCCTTCGTGATAGGGTACCCATCAGTATAGCGTTTATTTATTTTTTACATAAAGGAAACCCCGAAGGACTTCTTTCTGGCACAAGTCCCGTGAGACAATTCAGTAGCTACTTGTTTGTTAAGTGTTAATGATCTAGCAGGCAAAATATTTATTTGATCTTTGTTGAACTGGTTATTTAAACATAGTATGAAAATTAAATCCTTCACGCAGTTTGGACCGACCATTACTGCTCCTGTTGAGTATACACCATTATCAATTATATTTCCTGAGTTGCTTATTCAAGAAATTGCTCTACTTTCAAGAGCATGTTTTTATTGCTATATCATCTGGTGCAGAATGCAATAAGAAGCTACTGCATTCCTCTGTGGCCGACTTCCTTCTCTCATTCTTTCCCGTGGGAATAAGGATTTCCTGTTAGCTGGAATAGTCACCGCGGAACCCTGCAGATACTAACACACAATAATGGAATGTGGTTCAAGACAACGAGATTGGATTTGTACAATACAAATATTGTACAACTATTTGAACAAATATACGTGAATATCAAGATCGATTAATAGAACAAGAATCAGATATGATAAATAAAAAATAATTTATATAAAGCAGATTCGGAGGAGTCAATGTTGACTATGTAGTAGAATCAAAACATTCATCAAGAATCACATTGCCAAACACCCCTAATCGATGACGGTATAAGACGTTAATACAAATTTATATTTTCAAATACTAAAACTATGGGTTGAGTAGAATATTAATTTTAATAAGATATTGCTGAAAGTAAGGATATTTTAGAATAAGAGCAATCAGTCAAAAAATAAAATACCATTCAGCATATCTAACTTATTGAAATCTTATATAGCTATCATTTATTTTAAAAAAGAATTAATGGAAATGGTATAAATAAATTCAGCCATTAAGAAAACTGAATAACTCTTTCCCTTTAAACATTTATTTATTTATTTATTTTTGCCCCTGAATTTAGTAGTTATAAAAGAGCTAATATTAATTTCATTTTAATTATTTCATTTAGGGAATTATTATTATTAAATCCAATATTCAAGAGCTATCTGTGGTATTATATTCAAGGAAGTTTATGAAAAAGAAACTTATTTTAATGAATTTCCCGAAAATTAAAATCAAACTAGAGCTGATACAATATTCATGTCACTTTTAATCAGAGAAGAATGAGCCCTTTGAGAATCAGTAGGATTAAATAGGACGGGGAAAATACATTTTCCATTTAATTTCGCATGGATTCACTTTCCTTCAGTTCTTCTATCCAGGTGTCGGAAGATTTTCCTGTAGAACATCAACGCTTTTCTTCCGAGAGATTTATTGTATAACAAGATTTTACAATAGCAATTTCCATTAGCACTTTCTTCGCGGAACTTTTCCCCCGAGCAACTTCACACCTTAGAAGTTTAACGACGTGCACGGTTTAAAAGAGGGCTTAAGAGCACTCCATGAGATGGTTTTAATTGATGACTGGGAATGTCTGAGGGGCGTAGATTAGGGTGGAGATTACGTTAGAACCCTACCGAGGGAGGGTCATTAAGATTTCATCGATCTGCCTTCAGGGCTCCTCACTGCTTCACGTATCTCTCAGCCTCCTGTCATACTCATTTGATGGCCTCTTTCAGCAGCTAACCTATATCGTTTTAAAAAAAATGTTTAAAATGCGCTACTTTCATAATATACAAACAATCCATGTTAATCTACTAGTACGGAAAAATAGATATATGTATGAGGAAATTACATAATTTTTAAAAGCATCATGACAACAAAATATCCTCGATACAGCTCCCTCAAAATAATACTAATCGATTATTATATATTTGATCATCCATAACGATAAGAAATTTAAAAAAAAAAAAAATTATTTCTATACAGGAGCTCACGGGATTTTGAGGACTTTCTTGGCAGAGTTCACATTTTTCTAAGCACTGATTATTTTTTAGCAGATTTCCCTTAAGGGAAATCAGCTATTGAGGTTGTACTCATGACGGAATTTTCGAAATTTTTCTTCAAATTCTTCTCCTACCTCCGATCCTACCTAGTAGATGACGAAAATCAGCTCCGTTCAAAACTGTATATATATATATATATATATATATATATATATATATATATATATATATATATATATATATATTTGTCTGTTACCGCTCTAACGGTCGCAAATTTTGTTTGATCGTTACCAAACTCGATATTTAGTCGTTTTATGTAAAAAGAAGAATCAAGTTCGTTAATGGCTGACATCGGACCAGTGGGAGGGGGAATTTAGAGGGGAGGATTTTGTAAAATTCGAAATATTTCCGTTACTATACATCGGATCAAAACATTGTATAGAATTAATCTTATTGTAAATTACATTTACTATAAATATTGTTATATACATTTATTCTCTATCTTGAATATTAACCGAAATATTTGCATTTTTATAAAATCGGGGCGGATAACGGATGAGTTAAACTTCACGTGGGAAATCTGCTTAGTTTACGCCGCCCCTGCGTGACGGACTTTTTTTTAATAAAAGAAGACATTTTGTCCTTCATTTCGTGGGAATGTAGTAAAACAAAAAATTGATTAAAAATAAGTTAACGAAAAAATTATCGGACACATAACATATAAAAATAAATAATATAGAAATGCTCTCATATATAATTGAGGAGGTCTCGTTTATAGAGTTATAACGTTGTTTTTGAATAAACATATTTTCATTTTTGTTAAGCTATTTTGCCTTCAAACCACTTTTATTTTATTTTATTTTTTAAAAAAAGCAAATCCATTAATATTTACTGCTGTTTTACCCTGCCCATTAAATGCATAGAAATTAATAAAAAAAAGTTCATCACCCAGGAACTGCGTTGTCTGTGAACTAAGCAAATTTCCCACGTGCTGGTATAATTCACTAGTGATCTCATCTCACTGCCAATTCTGACAGACATCAAGAACATACGAACAACTCGCTTAACACATGAGTTATGGAAAAATGCATAGAAAATCTATTGTAGAACATTAATAATTTCACAAGGATGGTTCTATAATTTCTCACGAAGCGACTCATAACGGATTTATTTTAATTCTTGAATCTCCCCCACCCTCTAAATCACTCCTTTTCTAGGTCCGATTTCAGCCAATAACAAATATGATAGACATTTGAGGAAATTGTTCGAAAATCGCGTCATGAGTACAACCTCAACAGCTGATATCCCTTAAGGGAAATCTTCTAAACCCAGTTATAATCACGAATTTCAGAACTATTGGCTCATCAACCTATAAAGAGCCCTGACATTGGTTATGAAGATTTGGATTGATTTACTTGATACTCTCTATTGCATTAGTAACATTAAAAATCAAAATCAGCCCTTGTGTGCATGTATGTATCAATTGTCTCACAGAGATTAGTGGTACCCGGATCAGAGAGATGTCACACCTAGAAGTCCATTAACTTAATGAACAGTGTTTTTCATCTATTCGCTTTATTAACACTCTACCTACATGGTTGCCCCCTTTCCAATTAAACATCTCTTCAGGAATACGTGAAACAAGCATTTTGTAGTTTTATTTTATAATTTAACACCTTTCATTTTGAGCATAAAAACATTCTTCAGACCTGAAGTTCTTTAATTTATTTTTAAGAAAAAGAAAAAAAAAGTCCGTCACGCAGGGGCTGCGTAAACTAAGCAGATTTCCCACGTGAAGTTTTACAATAGAGAAATTTCACGAGAGCCAAGCCAGTCAAGGAAACGGCCGAACTAGCTTTTGGCGGGAAAGTAACTCTCGTCCGTTAGGCTCCGAGATTAAATTAAAAACAATGCTGCTGTGAATATTAAGTAAACAAATAAAGGGCAAGTCAAATGGTAAGAACCTTCCTGATAGCAAACAGTCTGAGTTGTAAACAATCAGGTTAGCCAGCTTTTACCGGAAATAAAAGCAATTACGGAAATATAATAGAAAATAAGTTATAAATTTTATTCATAACTATTTATTATATCTAGTACTTTAATAATAAATAAACCAGAATAATTTTAATCACAACCATTCAAAATTTAGGAATCCGGGAAGAAAATAGAAAGAGGGGGGGGGCAAAATACGATTCAGACGGTTATGAGATTTTCACATGATTAAGGAACAAGCAGGTTAGCCAGCGAAGGTTTACAATAGATAAATATACATACAGGTAACACTTCCGTGAATATTAGTGAATAATTACAAACGGCAATGAGAAATCTTTCAGTGAATTTACAATATAAGTTAATAATCCCTACAAAGGAATACGGCCAGATTGTAAACAAACAGGTCTGCCAACCTTGTAGCGCAGTATCGATAGATAGACCGGAAAAACAAACAATTAAAGAAATATATCTTAATATAAAATATTAATTTTATTAGAAACTATTTACTATAGTTAGTGGAGTAATTTGAAATGAATCAAAATTATTTCTATTAAATATTTCCGATTTTTGTAGTCCAAGAAAAAAAGAAAGGGGGGGTTAAAAGAACGTATTTTTTTGTACCTCGTAAAATAAAGTTTTGATGAAAACAATATTTTGTATTTAACCTAAAAATGAGGTGGTTCATTAGATATCAGCTTATTATTAATATGTCACTATTAGGAGTAGGGGTTTATTGAAAGCGGAACTCATTACAAAAAAATACAAATATCTCGGTTAATACTCATTATACGGAAAATATCATTAGAACAACATTTATAGTAAATTTAATTTGCAATAAGATTAATTCTATACAATTTTTCGGTCCGACGTATAGTAACGGAGATATTTTGAATTTTCGAAAATCCTCCCCTCTAAACCCCCCCTCCCACTGGTCCGATTTCAGCCATTAACGAACTTGATCTGTCTTTTTACATAAAACGACTAAATATCTAGCTTGGTGACGATATAACACTAATTGCGACCTCTAGAGCGGTAACAGACATATATATATATATATATATATATATATATATATATATATATATATATATATATATACATATACATATATATATATATATATACATATACAGTTTTGAACAGACCTCATTTTCGTCATCTACTAAGTAGGATCGATGGACATTTGAAGAAAAATGTCGAAAATTCCGTCATGAGTACAACCTCAATAGCTGATTTCCCTTAAGGGAAATCTGCTAAAAAATTGTTTTAATACATTTAACATATTCGGGCAAAGCGATAAAGTTTTTCTGTAATCGTTGAATAATGGTACTAAACTGAAATGAGTGAAGAAAGTGAAACATTTTGCAATATAGGGAAGAAAGTAATCACTTTCTTCACAAGTGAAGAAAGTGAATTGCCTTTTTAATTAGTAATAAGTAAAAATTAAAAAATAATTTGAAGTTGGAAATTAAATGCTTTTAAATGTTTCTTAACATTGTAAGAATTTATTTTAACAAAATAAATTGAAATGTGAATGAATTATTTGTGGAAATAATCAATATATTTTAAAATTTAAATATAATAATAATTACCTTCCTTGTTTATAACCTGCACTTGTTTATAACTGCACTACTTCACAATCATCACTAGTTGTTTTATAACTATGCTTATAACCTTTCACAACCATGCTTATAACCTACCAACAACATACCATAATCTTCACATCCTAATTTTGTTCTTATTCTGGTTAGATCTGATCATGTATTACACGGTTACAGAAAAAATTTAATATTACACTCGTGACGAAAGTAGAATTTACAACTCTCGTGAAATTACCACACTCGCTTCGCTCGTGTGGGTAAACGTTTCACTCGAGTTGTAAAATGATCTACTTTCGTCACTTGTATAATAAATAACTATTACTCCTGAAAACGGTACATTTTTCTCGAAATATTTATGTTTTGGTGGTTTGAAGCATATTCGTGTACCTCTTATTATGTAACGACGAAACAAAACGCCATATTTTAACTTGAGCTAATGTGTCGTGACGTATTGGCTCCTTGAGATGTGTAGGGTGAGAATTTATTACTTGGTAAATGCACTAATATTATTACCCAGTTTTCTCACAAAGATCTTCCTAGCGTGTCTTTCCATACGTGAGCTGCACATAGAGGCTATGAATATCTTCATAAATAGCTCGACATGTAAGCTTTATCACTATGTTTTTTCAACGTGAATGAATTATATAATTAATAATCTTTTTTTTTTTTTTAATCAAGCAGGAAAAATATTTTATTAAATTTACATGTATAACGCCATACAGAACTTAACATATACTAATTCTATTTCCAGTTAATTAAAACCGACGCCTACTCAAACGGATTATACAGTGGGCGGAATTATTAGGAAGTGTTTTAATCAGAATAGTGAAACAGCTGGAACTGTTGAAGAAAGCAGGACCAACAGGTAGTACTGGATTCCATAACGGTTTGGTATGGTTTCCCTTAAGGTCAGTCTGCGCACAAAAAAAAAAAAACATTGACTGTGTGCTTCTCAAAAGTAAATTGAAAAACATCAATGAAGGCGATCTTCTCAGAATTGACCAATTCAAGTGGTTCAAGTGACCAATCCGATGGGAGCCTTAGCTCACGATAGCTATGAATAATTAAAGGTAATACATAGTTAAGCAGATTTCCCTTAAGAAAAATCAGCTATTCAGGTTGTACTCATGACACGATTTCGAAACATTTCCTCAAGCGTTGACAATTTTCGTTTTATCATTACCATACGCATTTAAGCGTTTTATGTAAAACCTTTCACTGGGGAAGGTACTTACATGCACAACTGTTATGAGGTGACGTCACCATTTAAGATTTTAAGTTCCGAACTCGGGAATATTTATTTGATCTATACAATACTTGATATTTAATCATATCAGGCGACATTAATGTTATCATCACTGTTAATGGTTGAAATACATCTTGAATGGAAATGGGGGAGGGGGATTTATTTATATATTCATAATATTTCTGTTATTATGAGCTAATCTTAAAATTATTGATGATCTACAATTGTTGGCCTATACATTTGATTATAGCTCAAATATAAAGCGAGTTAATTTTACTTCCTTATATTTAGCCTTCCAGAAAACCCACATTTCTACTCGTCGCATTTGCTTAGAAATGTAAAATATATCTTGAGATGTGATCAATGGTGTGTTATACTCGCAGGTAGGAAATCTGCCTAGTTTACGCAGCCCCTGTGTGACGGACGTTTTATTTTAGAGTTACATATCCAATTTTATATATGCCCCATTGGTTTTATTAGCAGATTTCCCTTTGGGGAGATCAATATTGAGGTTGTACTCATTATGGGATTTTCAAAAATTTCTTCGGATGTCCATCGATCCTACATAGTAGATGACGAAAATGAAGCCCGCTCAAAAATATATGCATGCAGATATATATATTCTGTTAACCCTCTAGCGCAATTTTTATCTGATCGACACCAAACTCAGAATTTAAACGTTTTATGTAAAAATGAAGATCAAGATCTTTATTTTTACATAAAAAGTTTAAATATCAAGTTTGGTAACGATCAAACAAAAATTTCGACCGCTAGAGGGTTAACAGAAATATATGTATATATATATATATATATATATATATATATATATATATATATATATATATAATTTTAAACGGGCAAAATTTTTTTACTAGGTAGGATCTAAGGACATTTGTGGACATTTTTCAAAAATTCTCATCACGAGTAAGGACCTCAATAGCTGATTTCCCTTAAGTGAAATCTGCTTAAAACACCCCAAGGGGGGAAGGAGTTTAAAAATTGTGCGGAACGTACAAGTGTTCAAAATAAATGAAATTATATCAAAGATGATTGACACGTGTTATGAAAAGTTGAGAGGATGTGAGGGCGTCAAAGAGTTCAAAGTCCTCCGGTGTGAACGTTTTAATGACGTCTGAGGCGTGTCACATGTCGCGTTCCCAATTAAAGGTTAAAAGGTAAGCAAATGCGTACTGTATAAAGTTATAATTAAAAACGTCCGTCACGCAGGGGCTGCGATAACTAAGCAAATTTCAAACGTACGTTACGTTTTTACATTTATCTCAAAACGTAAATGTTTAACGAGAACAATATTTGGTGTATTCAAGTAAAGTGCTTTTTAATATAAAAACCTATCGTTAATATGACATGAGTGCGAGGGGAAGGGGTTTCCGAAGACCGAAAACTAAAAAAAATCTGCTAAAAATGCAGATATTTCGGTTAATAATCAAGATAATGAAAAAAACGTACATATCAACATTCATAGGGCATTTGCAATAAGATTGATTCTATAAAAAAGTTCGATCCGACGCATAATAACGAAGATATTTCGAATTTTCCCATTAAACCTCCTCCATTCCCTCTGGTCCATTTAAGCAGTTAAGGAACTTGATCTTTATTTTTACATAAAACTTTGAAATATCGAGTTTCGTATCGATTAATAAATATTGAAATATAAAAAAATGTGAAAGATTAGGATTTTTTCTGTTCAACATTGGACTAAGTTAAGCAATTAAAAATAAGTCTATAATATATATATATATATATATATATATATATATATATATATATTTTTGAACGGACCTCATTTTTACAAGTCCTGGGCAGGGTCGATGGACACTTGAAGAAGTGTTTTGAAAATCGCGTCATGAGTACGACCTCAATAGCTGATTTCGCTTGAGGGAAATTTGCTAAAATAAGAATAACTCTATTAATACTAAAATAAGAGAAAAAATGTATTGAACAACAGTTGTAGAAAATTAAATGATTAACAAGATTAACATTAATATAACATTATTCCATCTGTAAATAATAGAGATACTTTAAATTGGTTATTTTAATCCCCTTCTCCTCCTTGTGAGGAGGACAGGGCGATTAAAGCTATTAATTATTTAGGATTTAAACTATTAATTTTAATAATAGTTTTATAGGAATCGGTTAAATATTATAAGCTATTGAATGAGGTCTTATATGTTACGAGTCTTGGAGATCGGACTAAGAATTGAGTTGTGAGATTCTAACAATTACTATGAGAATCTATTAATTATATTACTCCCAAAATGTCGAGTTATAATGAAATGGCCTAGCTGATTTAGAAAAAAAAAATATTAATCATGGTGGTTCACACTTTTCCTTTTTTGTAATGCAATTACTGTAAGGTGCTTACATTTTCCATTACAGAAATAAGCCTTTTGAAAAGAATGGGTTAGATTAAAGTAATGGAATTTCTCTCTTTATATTAAAATATATAATAAGATTTGCACTAAATCTTATTATAAAAATCCAGACTAAAATAATTTCCTATGTTAAAGAATTGTCTACGCTATAAGCCCATCATATTCATAATCTATCAATATTCCATTAAGATAAAACAAAATTATTACCGTACCTAGAGTGAAATTAAGTTAACTAGTATGGTATAGTCAATTATAGTTCTCAATAGGCAAAGGGGAAAGATTACTCCCTCCCTCTCTAAAAAAAACACCCACACACACACACACACACACACACACACACACACACACTATATGAAGGGGGGAGTCGAGTGGGTTACATACTCTATTATTGCACTACAGGTGTTTGGTTCGAAGTGTACGAATGATTGTATTCGTTTCCTCGCTATCTCCACTCAGTCTTTGTGAGGTGAGTGAGTAGCTACACACCTGCGAAGGTTTTATCATCATTTCACAGGCGTGTTGTTGGAAGTGAAGAATATTGTACACTTGGAGCGTACAATCCTTCGCAAGTTCTTTTATTTCAGCGCTAAGCGTTTTCAAAGACTATTGTCTCCATCCTCAGAGCTCCTTGCATACACTTATTGGGAAAGACAGCAAGTGGCTCTCTGAAGTCGCTGTATCTGATTATGGTGTACGTTGATACTCCAACTGAAGCCTGAATAGCCATATTATTTTTCACAGTAGTCATGTTGGAAATGACTAATATTGTGCACTTGGAGAATAAAAAGCGCATAAATAAAAAAATAAAAAAAACACTTGTGAAGGATTGGACGCTTTATTCTCCAAGTTTTATCAGCAGTTTAGTTATTCACTATCTCAATTCTATTTCATCTGAAGAAACTCATTGACTGAATTCTGCTAGAGGTCAGCAAACTCGAGTTAACGCCAGCAAGTAGGCAAGTAAAGCAAGAGGCAAAAGTGATCTTGGTTTCCCTTAATATGCAAAATATTTTGTTCTTAATAATAAAATAATCACATTAGGCAAATTGAAAACACATAGTACAATCGACCCACAACTAATTTCTTTTTTTAATCATATACAAAATACATAATGCCTTATAACAATATAATAGATAAACAAATTTTAATTTTTATAATTTCCAATGTCCTGATAACCTCAACAGTAATAAAATAAATGTTAAACTGCAATAAATGTTGAATTCGAATTTTTTCAATGAACTTCACGCAACCACAGCGCAAAACGAACATATTTTAATCTTTGTCATTGTTTTTTTGCACATGGCTACTCTTGAGCTCGCGTTTCATATCATTAATCCATTTACGTTGTGGTCTGTCCTTTTATCTTTTGCACTTACTGGAGTACCAGTCCCTCAGCTTCCTTGCCCATTTGGCAGTGTTGTCTCTTACAGTGCCCTGCCTATTCTCATTTTTCATTGTGGAAACATTGCATAATATCCGCTAACCCTGTTAGTGTTCTTACCCATTTCTCCTCTTATTCCATTGACTCCTTTCTTGAAATCTTCAACTTGTACCTCTCGATTGCTGATTCTATACCCACAACCTCTGTTTGTGTTCAAGGTGGAACGTAGTCATTGAGAACATTACTTTCAATGACATATCCACATAGGCCCAGCATGAGGAATTATTTCCATGTAATGATTTTGAGTTTTCTCCAATTTCCTGGACACCTGTCATAGTGAAATGATAATTCTGTACTGAGGATATATTTTCCATTCCTCTGGTTTCAACCCTTTTATTGGATCTTTAAAGCGGAATGAGTATATGAACACTAGGATGAATTTACCTATATGAGATTTTGTTCCAACGTCTGGATTATCTGTTCTAAAGACTAAAATTTCAATAGATAGAATAAATATGTTGTGGGAGTGAATGAAGTGCTGGACTCTTTTTTCAAAAATGTTTATTGGTAAAGATCTTTCGTCTCATTTAAAGAGAATTATTCATGCCAGGTACAGTTCTGTGTCCATCACAGCTCAAGTAGAACTCTTATACGTTCCCTTAAATGTGACAAAAATTGTTTCTCTACTTTTGTGGGGCATTGGATTGAAATAACCACTACCGAATACTCTACAAATTGAAATATATTGTTATGAGAGTATTTACATATAAACATAAATATATAAATAAGGTTTAGCTCCATTCTCTAGGGCCTCTAATAACTTTTTCAATTGGAATCGTTATATTTACATGAGGTTTTACGGCCTATTTACTTATAATGGATGCAACCTGTTGCCCGTTTATACTTCCTGTGATTTCACTATTACTTCCCTGCATTGAGCCGTTATTGGCTTCGGAGTAAGTGAAATACCTATTGGATATGGTAACCCTAATGATAATAGAGAGAGCAGTGCGGAGCTGGCAGGAAGCTCTGTTTTAGAGGCGGAAGGAGCCTGTTACTGGATAGTGTGCCCACGCTACACGCTCGCTTATACACTCAGGGACTTTTACAAAGTCATCTTTCCCCATTGTGTCAGGGCATGGAGAACATTTAACCCCGACAACAAAGGGTTAAGACTCATCCCACCATGTGTAGTCTGACGCTATTGGTAGGCTGAAAAAAAGTGCAAATGTAAGTCCATTCATGTACGAAACAATCCTGAATAGTTTTCTCAATGACAAGATCTGTTAATATGCAGGTGCCAAATGGTAGCAATTTATAGATACTTAGTACTAAGACTAAACAGAATATGACGAGACAACCTCCATCTTTACTAAATAATCCTATCTTTGTTGTCAAGATGGGGATGCGGATACTATTTAGTGAGTCCAGACCGAACTAAAGTCAAACAACTGTTCAGGAATCGAACCCACGATCAAAGTTAATTGTGAGTAATGAGAACGCATACGACTAAGTTGACCACACATGTCATCATTGCAATTTTATTTCATAGCGAGAACCTCATCTTGAAATATTTCATTCATTCACTGATATGTCATCAGTTATTTGATAAATTTCTGGTCAGTGACTACTTAGGATTGTGGCAAATTCAAGCTAGTTTGTCAGTTAGCTCATGAGTCGTTGAAATTTACTTAACGTCCCGAAAAAAATTAAAAACAATAAACACTATAAAGAAGTACTCTTGAGCTTATACCAAATACCAGATAAGGCCACTCATCGAATATTTTTACCATAGTTTAGTTTAATTATGTCCAATCCAGGACATCATCGCAGGATCTTAGTCAGTGATAGGAGTCACTGATATTATCTTTTATGAATCTATCAAACAAGAATATTTGAACTTTCTACATCTTTTGCAGATTGAGAAAATGGCCGGTAAAACTAATTACTGTACACAGAGAGAGGAACTCTCTCGAGAAAATGCTGGTAGATCGGCCTTACATATGAGAATAAGGTATCTCATTTGTAACCGTAAAAAGCACTTCCGCCAGATCCATAAATAAGTATGTCTCGCCGAGTAGGTTACAAGTAGGTTATCTTGTATGCAGGAGAGACTTGTAATATTACACGAGACTGTCAGCATAAAGAAAGGGCAACCACTAAACCTTGGCACGATATGAGGCGCCTTGTGAATGTCCAGGTGACAACTTTCACGCTCTCTCAATGGCTTTCCTGTAAACTACTTTCTTTGTCAGCCATTCTGACGGAGGACTTCGCTCCCGTAGGACTTTTTCTCTCTAAGTCTCTAGTGTTGCTTACTTGAATTCTACGACGGCTTATAGTCTATGTTGTTTTCTTGAAGAGTGTTTTCTTCGTTTGTACTTCAAAAGATCACAAGCAAAGCCCCTTATAAAGAACTTTTCGTTTAAGAAAGAAAAAAGCTACTTAAGTGAACAATACCACTCCTCAGATTCTGAGCAGTAAGCTCTAATTCATCAAGAATGTTCGTTGTCTTCATCAACTCCAAACCTGATTGGATGGATACTCCTCTTACTCGATACTCAATTGTCACCTGAGTCGTTTATCAGCATTAGAGTTTAAGGGTTTCAGTCTCATACATTCTACACTCATGACCAAACAACTTATGCGAGTAAAACGGTTACTCTGTAAGACTAATTATAGATATATTTGATACAAAAAAAACTGAATATAAAAGTACCCTGAGACTCTTACCACATACAATGCCACAAATCACCTCTAAACCTTTTTAAGTACATTTGTGTACTTAAAGTGTTTTCAAAGAGTCAGATTTCTGTATTTCCTGAACGTACCTCTCAGGAATTCAATCAAATTCTACTCTGCGGTGCAGAAAATTCCATCCCGTCTTTGTCGTATTTTTAAACTCATATCTGTTGATATGAACCTTTCCCCCTATCTGGTCACAGGATCCAGATTCCTCATCCACAAATCTTCTAAGTTGGGTCCAATGACAGAGTCCTAATTCCCGGGAGATTCCATATCTTGAATGAAGTCGAGCAGGTTTTCCTGAAACTCGGCACTTCCCGAACATTCCTTTCTTAAACAGCTGGTTATCCAGCACTCGGCCCACATCTTGTTTATTTTTTTTACTCACGTTCTTGTTCAGCCTTTGAATTGGGGAGATCTGGTTTGTTTATCACCGCCAATAACCGTTAAGGCTTATGTGTAGTGCTTTCTCCCAAAACCCAACGTTTTTTTATTTAGCATTGATGGAAGTAGGGGTCTATCACCCAAAGAGGTAGGATGAGACTACTCGAGTATCTAAAACCTCTCTGCTACAAGTAGATAAAGTTTGTAGAGAAATTAAAATTCTCTTAAATAGCTTCTGAAAATTAATTATTCGCATAGTAAAATTAATTATCAGAGTCTTCAATGCTAAATTTTATTTGTGCGTAGCTGTGCTCCATGTCAATTCAATTTTTGTAGTCCCTACCATACATTTATTAAATATGTTGGTGTTTGTTTGTGTCTCATATATTTTTTAGACTGCTAATGAAAAAGTAAAAAATAAAATCGTCTTTTTCAAGGTAGGTTAATATTCATTCAACCGATTTGTATTTTGCAACAAAACAATTCTAGCGGCTAACTGGGATCATTGAGAGCCATTTACAAACCTATATTTCCCTTTTTATGTTATTTTATTATGTTGTTTTATTAAATTATACAAACCTCTGTCCAGTTTTAAGTATAACCTTTATTTCTATCTTTATATATATAATTCTACTGTACGTGGGTATGTCACTGAACTCCTCCTAAACAGCAGGACCAATTTGAATGAATTTTTTTGTATGCTGTTGGGTGATGCCCTGGATGGTTTAGATTCACAAATCAGCCCGGCAGATGGAGCAGGAGTTGCAAGAGAGGCCCCTAAAATTAAAAATAGCTATATTTCGTTTCCTATTGGGTTTTCGGAAAATATGCACCGGATAAAAGTTGTTTATTTTGTTATATAGAGTAGTATAGAGTAGGAGTAGTATAAGTATAAACGAGATATCCACTAAAAAATTAAGGTATGACCCAACAATTTTATTGGACACTAACAACTGAACCGAACTTAACTAAACTCTATATGTAAATTAGTATTAATTCTTCCACGATTATAAGCTATGTTAATTTTTTTAGGTTAAAAAAATTCGCGATATTTCTTTTTCTATTTTTTTTTAAGCAAACGTGCACATAACAAAAGTTGTTTTTATGTTATTAAAAGTAGCATTTGATTTAAACATAACATTAATAAATTTAATATCCTAATCGCTTGAAATATCATACAGGACTACGCCTGTCGGGCCCGCTAGTAGAATATAATTTTCTTTCTTTTTTTTGTAAATTTACATCAATTTGCCACAATTAATATTCGCCCAAGTTTTGAAATGTTCGAATATTTAGCCCCAAATTATAAAGATTATACCTTAGTTAAAGAAGAAAAGTGACAAATAAGCAAATAGTTAAATATTAAACACAGACCCCCAGATAGCCAGCCAATGCAATACAAAATGTTGTCACTGTATTGACAATGGTTATCGCTTAAGTAGATATTTTAACCTTAAAACTAGGTGAAGCCGCGAAAGAGGAATGAGATCATTTTCAGCTAAATATGTCATCCGTAATTGGTAGCAATAGCCTGAGTAGGTCAAGGTCATATTCATGTCGTAGAGCACTGTATTGCGACACCTCATTAGAAAAAGAGGGTAATGTAAAAATAAACTTCGCAAAAAAAAATCCTACATACAAGGGTTGCGTAATTGCAGCAGATTTCCCACTTTCTGGCAAAACATACTACTAATCTCTTTCGCTGCTTCTGAAATCCGATGAAGTTTTACTGAAGGCAGTAGAAAAGAAAGAATAATTCGCTTAAAATTTGAGTTGACAAAAATGAATAGAATAACAAATGTAGAGCATCAACAATTTAACAAGATTGGTTCTATAGCATTGTCTCATACGACTCATGGTAAAGGAAATATTTTGAAACGTCTGGGGTTTATTGAAGGCTAAAAGCTACACAATTTTTCTATCCGTCGGAGATATTTTGAATTTCCAAAATCCACCTCTAACACCCCCTCTCCCAGATCCAATTTTAGCCGATTTTTAACGAACTTGATATTCAGTTTTCCATGAGACGCTTATATATTGTGATTGGTAACGATAGAACAAAAATTGCTAGAGAGTTATCAGACAAATATATTTATCCATCAATCTATCTATCCATCTACCTATATATATATATATAATATTTTGAACGGGCCTCATTTTGTCAACTCCTGGGTAGGATCGTGGGCAGTTGAGACATTTTTCGAAAATCGCTTCATGAGCACAACCTCAATAGCAGATTTTCCTTAAGGGCAATCTGCTAATACAACTTATTTTTTTAGATGAGCCGCACAATTTCATATATGATAAACTGGTATAATAATTCATTTAGTAATTACAATAATTCACTATACAATTAAGCGAGTATTTAGCCTAAGAATCAAATAGAACTGTTAAATATCTATTTAGTGATCGGAATAGATATATTTTGAATTGGCAGTCGGAACGAGGATTCGTCAAAACGGCGTTAATGAGTACTAATTATCAGCGAAAATTAAGTTCGGGAGATGAAGTTTAAAACCATAATTCAGTTTTTAGAGCAATGCCCATCGATTTTCCGGTGGTCAGTGACCTCAAATTATTTTTTCGTAAAGTTTTTCCAAGATGGGGGACTCTAGAGTTTGAATTAGAGTTACTTCATCACTGTTGGCTCTTTTTGTGGATCTAAGTAAATAAACCTTCAGGAACTGTTTTATTTGTAAACGGGTGTTTTTTTTTCTGCTTTATGAATTTATTTATTTAAGGTTTCGCTGATTATCTATGAACGCCTCACAAGTTATTAAGGAAATAAAGTCCACACATTGGCACGTGTGCATGCGTGGAGAGAGTGGGGGAAGACATGTAAGTATTCAACTCACGTAACAACACTAACTATTAACAAATATTTAATAAAGGCACCCCTAATATATTCACCCTTTAGTCAAAAGAATGGAAGAGAACATTCTAAGCATTTTATACACACCTTGCTAGCTTTCCTTTGTTTGCGTTCACCCAAAATGCAAAGGGGAAAGACAAAAGAATGTTCCTGTCAGTGTGACCGACCATTTATTACAGAATCGTTTAAAATCTACTCAAATTTTTAAAGATGAATTTCTTTTATTCTAACTCTGTTAAACCAAGGCATTATGACATATCAAGTATGAAAAATATATTTTTAAACCAAGGAATTAAAATGGAAGCCAAAACGTTTATCTGACAATATCAAGGGGAACGAGTAATATATCATTGAGTCATATCAAAATCTCAGAGGCAGTGGATGTAATATATTTCAGTAAGGATATATTAAAACAGATGCTTAATCTGGGAAGTACTTTCGCTTTTCAAATGGACTTTTTATTTTTAATAATTAGTTTATTATTGAGCATGAAGAAATAAAACGCGCAACGCATTCTAATAAATTTCGTCAATGAAAGAACGATTACAATATAATAAAAAACATCCAATCAGCCATAAATTGTACATTACTTCTTATGAATAACTCATTAGACAATTACAATAAAATAAAATAATAGACTCCTGATTCAGTCACTTTCTGTGGTCATAAAATTTAATACCAGCTGTTCTATTTTAAATATACCATTTTTTTTTTTTTTATATACGCCATAAGTCTGTATTCTTTGTCAACAACCTCACATGTCAGTCGTGTTACGAACATTAACAAGGGAATATATGTTTATTTATCCATTGTGTTAATTGCTATATTTTACACACACTCTCTATCTCTTTTGCTTGGTTACACAAAGAAATGTGTACACTTCCATCTACAAGCCCACAGAATCAATACTGACATTCATGATCAAATAAATTCGTACCTTTTGAGTTGTTTCAGCAACTTGAATAGTATCCTTTAAGGGAAATCAGCTATTGAGGTTGTTTTCATGACGTGACTTTTGAAACATTTCCACAAATATCCATCTATCCTACTCAGGAGATAACGAAAATGAGAATGATTTTCGAAATTTTTCGAAAATTCGAAATATCTCCTTTAATACGCGTCGGATCGAAAAATTCTATAGAGTCAATCTTATTGTAAATTTAATGTCCTATAAATGTTGTAGGACTTTCTCTATATTGAATATTAACCAAGATATTTCTATCTTTTAGTTTTTGACACTCAGGAACTCCCCCACTCCTACTCATGTCATATTAATAATAAGCTGTTATGTCATGAACCACTTCATTCCAAGGTTAAATACAAAATATGGTTTTCATTTAACTTTTATTTTGTGAGATACATGCAAAAACGTTATCAATTAAGCCTTTTCGTTCTTTACTCTACAATATGAATTTCATTTACTCCATACTCGATATTTAACCGTTTCAGTCCAAGCTATAGATCATAATTGTTTTTGGCTGAAATCGTAACTGGAATAGTGGAGGTTTAGAGAGGGGGGGATTTGAAAATTCAAAATATCTCCGTTATTATGAGTCGGTTTGTAAAATGTTATAAAACCAGTCTTGTTGAACTATTAATGCTCTACAAATGTTGTTCTATAAATTATTTCGTAGCTCAAGTATTAAGTGAGTTATTCGTACTTTCTCCAGGACCCCCTTCTGCTCATCGGTTACTTCCATACGGGTATAAACAGTCTAAGAGAATATGTGGTGAAATAAGATCACAAGGGAGCTATAACAGCAGGTGGGAAATTTGATTAGTTTATACAGCCAATAAAGAAATTTTAATTTTGTAAGGACTTTTAACTTTCTAACATTGAATATATTATATGAAGCTGTAAGGTTAATATTAACATCAATCGACAGTTGGATTGCTTTACTGGAAATTAATTTTATAATAACCAATAAAAAGGAGCTTTACTTGAACAAGTTTTAGAACACAAAAATATACATTATATTCCAATAAATGTGGCTCAATGAAACATGGCGGAGCGATGTATAGGCTCGATGTTGAATAGATGTTATCCATTTAGAGATGAAGTAACCTCGCCATAGTTGAGCACTTCCTCTCTAAATTGTTTCTGGTTTTTCTCCCCTAATTCGAACAATGAGCCAATTCCTGCCGGTCCCTCCCAGTCGGGCAGCTTTCTCCGGCCTACCTGACTCTTTTGGAGTACAGAGGAAACCAACGCACTCCTAAAGGCGTGTGCGCACAGTGAAGCACAGGAACCTGTTTTAAGATCGACTTGGATTCAAGGCGGAAGAAAAAAGTCGTTAGAAAAACAAATATGTAGCGTTCATATTTAAATGTATTTCGGTCAAAGAAGCCTTAATTAATTTAAGAAAAAGTAAATGAACTCTTTAGACTAAGGTTATTTAATTTCAGGAGTTCGAAATGACACCACAGAATAGCTATTTTTATCAACTATGTACGTTAGCTTTATTTTTATGATTTGATATTCGGGAATTATTATTTTTAACAATTTCTTTTTAGTAAGAAAATGGTTTTGAATCCACCAGGCCCACAAACTGGATCAGTCAAAGCCCCAGTACTCTTAACATTTAAAGTACTGTTTCTGAGACTACTAATTCAAATATTTTATAGCGGATTTCCCTTAAGGGAAATCTGTTATTGGGGGTTTAGTCATGGCGCGATTTTCGCAAAATTTCCTCAACTACCCATTGATCCTACCTAGGAGATATAATGAAATATGTTATGTCCTGCTTATATCACGCAGAGGTAGCAACCAAAGAAGCCCGCCAACACGACTCCATCACCCCAACAACAATAACATCTACAGAGCTCTATCAACCACTCAAAGAAGATTTGATAAAAACTGGCAACAAATGTGGAACGAAACCCAGAACAACAATCTAAAAATTATTAAAACCTCCATCCGTCCATGGAAATATTCGACAAGAGACAGGTGAAGTCGTACTAGGAAGACTCCGAATAGGGCACACAAGAGGTACGTATGGTTATCTTTTGACTAAAGATCAATCGCCGATTTGTAGGAGGGGTAGCACAGACTTAACTGTCTACCACATATTAATGAAATGCCATGTGCGTATACAAATATTCGAAACGAATGCAATATTAATTTAAAGAAGAAGTTGGCGAAGAACAAACTGTCTACAAAACGATATACATTTTAAGCAAATAAGAATTGTTCAGTAATACAGGAGAAATTAAAAATCTGATTCCCACAGAGACTAGAAACGAAATACGAGTTATAGCGGCAATATTGAAGTTGAAGCGTTGAAACTGTGAAAGTTAAAAACTTTCAGGTAGCTGGGAGCAATCTCTAATTGAAATACCCGACTAAGTAAACTTCCATGCCCAAAATCACTTCATGGTTATCCACTTTTAGGATATTCTGTCTAACTGGGGTCGGTACTGAATTGAATCCGATTCAAAATACTCTTTCTGAGAATTTACAGTATACTGTTTAGTATGCTCTGTTGAAATTATTCACTAATGAACGAATTGATAAATGAGCTTTATTAAAAAATAATATATATACAACAAAATTACAGAGAGAGAGAGAGAGAGAGAGAGAGAGAGAGAGAGAGAGAGAGAGAGAAGAGAGAGAGAGAGAGAGAAGAGAGAGAGATAGAGATAGAGAGAGAGAGAGAGATGTAAAGTATTTGAGGATTTCTACAGTTTTTTTTTAGACTATTCATTGACATTTATATACATAGATTTCAATTAACAATGTAAATACATACGTTTTACTCCATCTTTAGAGTTATAGAATCATTATACACAGTTAGTTTATAAGTTGTTAGTTTACAGCATAAAAACACCAATGAAAGGGCAGTAAATAAACAATCCAAAGCAAATGAGAGTGAACATAATGGCTATTGCAGAATTGATGACGTTCTTGATAAATGATTTACTTTTTCAGTCAATTCCGGGATATTGAAGCGCCAACTCCATCAACTCAATAATTAATCAAAGTACATTACTGATATTATGTTCTAACAAAAAGGCTCTTGCTGGATATAACAATGTATTTATTACAACTTCCAAATCATTTCCTAAGAAAGGGTTTTATTGATATTTGTTTGCTCAGCCCTCATGTTGAATAGTGTTTCTATACGAAATTTGCAGCTATTTTGAAGGACAATGAGGCAAAGAAGTGAGAACTTACTGAATTATGTTTTACGTACGTCGTCATTGTGACCTTCGGCAAGTTATCTGTTATTGATAAAAAGTAATAAGTTGATAAGAAGATATAATAAAGATACTACGGAGTTTTAGTATTTATTTGTAACAGGATATCTTCAGTGGGTTGATATTAGCGTGTGGCACGGACAGACGAGACATTTCCACCAAAAACCACTTGCTGCCATGCTTTCTTCTTCTTGGTTATTTTTCTGTCATTCTTTACGATGCATCGTGCACATGCGTAGGGACTTGTATTCTTCCTGTTATTCGCAATATTTCAGAGTGAAATTTGGCTCTTTATGCATCATTCAAGCAGATACTGTGATCAGACTGACTTCAGTATCAACAAATTTTCTTGTATCCAAGTACTTCTCTTTTTTCTTGAAATATTACTGGATCTACCATATTGAATACTCATATTTTCATTTCCATGTATTAAGAAATCCAATGGCATTATCCATTTGGACCTACCCTGAATCCATTTTGACTGTTCACAGCGTAATGTACGTCCAAAATCGACCGGTGGGTGAGAGTTTAGAGGACGTGGTCAAAAAAAAAAAAATCAAATCCTCCCCACATACTAAAAATACGATGCAGACTATATGTATTGGGCCTTTTTAATTTATCATAAAAATATGAATAAATTATGATCAAAGACATGTTTTGATCCCGTGCATTGGAACGGAGATATTGTACAACACTTTTAAATGAAATCATTTTAAATAAAATCAAACCAAATATTATTTAATTTAATTACAGAAAAAAGATGCATACATGGTAATTTTCTCTTATTCTCGTATAGTTCAATCGATACCTCTGCTCTCATTTAAAATATGGTGAACATTACTAAAATCTAGGTATTTCCCATATATCTCTATTATTTCTACCACCTAAATTTCTTCTCCCATCATATTGATTTATTTCAGATTTCATATAAGTACATCCAGATTTAAGGAAATCAGTAAATACGATATACTTTTATAAATCTACGTAAATGTTTTTTTTTTTTAATGTTATACTTCCTTCCATAATTTCTTTGTATTTTAAATGAGGAAATTGGTTTATGACTATACACGAGTCTAGTAAATTTTCGAAATAATTAATACGATGGAGTAGGCAAAACGACTGAATTCAATCATTAGCCATTTTCGTCATTGAAGAGTTTAAATGTACTGTATTTGATGAGTTGTAATAAAAAGCTTCCCAATTATGGATAGCAATATGGAAGAGGGTTAGAATTCTATAGAGTAGCAGGAATGACGGATAACTTAAAAAAAAAATTAATGTATAAAGGATTTTTTTGATTTTACCACAGTAAATCTAATGATAAAAATGGATGAAAAACGGCAAACAGGTTATCATACTCCATTGTGAGACTGCTAGGCTTCTTGTCGTATTCAACACATCCAAAGAAAGAAAAGCCTATACCATAAATGAGTGTCATGTTGTAAAATATTATTGGTGTAGAAATGCTAACTGAAGTGCTATTTTTGGCCATAATTTTAGTAAATTCAGCAGTAACAGCCGGTACACTACTGAAGAGGAGACAATGGTGAGAGTTTGGGAGGCCTCTTATCAGCTGTTCATTGACACAGTATGTTCGACACAAGAGCGTCACTGGACAGTTTGACGCACCCCTCAGATTACTACGGTAAGCTAACGTCCTGCGTGAAGAAAATGCCTCGGGGCGAATTATCGATTACAAGGCTGTAAAAGAGCAAACATAAATCATAACTATAAAATAGTAACAAATAAAGTCCGTCACTCAGAGGCTGCGTAAGCTAAGCACAATTCCCTCGTGATGTTTAACAATAGATAAATCTAGATCTAGATAAATAAAATATAATGGTAACACAATAGCACAGTCAATACCAAGTGAATAAATGCAAACGATAAGAAGAAATCGCCAGACGGGAATCGTGTGAAATGAATACTGACAGGTCTGCCAACGGCTCACGGGAATGAAAAACAATAACTGGAAGATATCAAGATATAACATATTAATTATATTGAAAACTATGTACTTCATCTCACACTGTAATTTATAATGAAACAGAATAATTTTTATCTCAATCAATCAAATTTTTAGTAGTCCAAGAATTTAAGGAGGGGAAGAGGGTCACAAGAACATATTTGCAAGTACCTCGTATAATAAAGGTCTCTGGAAAACAATATTTTGTATTTAAGTTTCGAATAATGTGGTTTATTATATAACAGAGTATTGTTTATTTAACACGAGTAGAAGTGGGGGTTTACTGAAGGCCTAAAATTGAAAAATGTAAATATTTCGGTTAATATTCGAGATAGAGAATAGATGTATATATCAATATTTATAGTACATTTAATATGCGATAAGATTCATTACGTACACTTTTTCGACCCGACTTATAGTAAAGGAGATATTTTGGAGATAAATTCGAATTTTAGCTGTTAATGAACTCGATCTTTCTTTTTAGATAAAACGACTTAATATCGAGTTTGGTAACGATCAAACAAAAATTGCGACTGCTAGAGCGGTAGCAGACATATATATATATATGTATATATATATATACATATATATATATATACATACATTCTTGAACGGACATCATTTTCGTCATCTACTATGTAGTATCGATGGACATTTGAAGAACAATTTCGAAAATTGCGCCATGAGTACGACCTGAATAGCTGATTTCCCTTCAGGGAAATCTGCTAAAAGGCAATAGATGGTGTCATAGTGACCCAACGATACTTAAGTATGTTTAACTATGGGGGTTTAAACTCTTGAAACACTCTATTGTTCGACTGACATGTTTAAATAAGCTGATCTAAATGTTCAGAACCGTAGAACCCAGTTAGCACAAGGGAAAGAGACTATCCTTCTGACGTTCTACGTGTGATATCGGAAGAATATTTTTAATAGTTTGAAAACACATTCATAATAGAGAATTTGAGTGGAGTAATGTTTAAATATACATTACCCTTTGCCTCCTAGTTGTACAAAAGTTCACAGAATAATTCATCAAGCGAATATATGAACCGAAGCTTTAATTTATATATTAAAGCTTAAGATTAGAATGCTAATATTAAGTGGCAATAATGATACTATAGGAACGTAAATATACTGTTGATCTTATGTTTTCAAAAATTTAATAGGTATTCTATATATTTTGACATTAGATGCGGTACCTTACACTGAAGATTCGAAATATAAATACTTAACGATTAGGTTAGCCCACCCAGTGTTTTTCAACCTGTGGGTCGCGAAGCCTCTGTAGGGGGTCAATGAATTTTAAAAAGATAGATATATTAATAAAAAGTTTACAAAATCATACTACTTATGATATTTATACAAACACATTAACAAAAAGTAAAATCTTCCAGTACTCGTTCATTTTAATGTGAAGGTTGCGCTTGAGTTTTTTCTCATCGTGAGAAAGATCCGTTAAAGATAAAGGATCCGTTTATGCAACTTTAAATATTAAATCGTTTTCAAATTTAAGTGATTTTTTAGTTTACTTTTTATTTGGGCCATTGATGAAAATGTTAACTCGCACAAGTAGGAGGTAGAAAATGGAATCAAAAACTTCAAAGCATCGGTTGTTAATTCCGGGTATTCTGTTTTTTCTTGTTAACCAAAAGTTATCGTAATTTTCAGAATTGAGTTTCAAATGTAACATCCCATCTGCAGATAATTCCACCAGATTCTTTTTGAGCGTTGTTGCCAAATTTTCCTTATTTATAGCTGCATTTAAAAACGATTTTAAGATCCATCTTTGCCCTGTGTTATCCGATATCTCTTCTATCACTGAGAATTAATGATACAATTCTTTCTTCAAATGATCTAACACCATTTTCATACGAGATGTATATAAATTCATGTTTATATCGCTTCCTACCTCTTCAAGGGAAAATTGTGTCTACGAAGGTTGTATTGATTTATTGATGATAACCACAATTCAATTTTTTCTTATTTTAACATACATAAAAAAAGGATGGGGGAGAGTAACAAAATATGTAATATGTTAATACTAGAGGGTCGGGTCATGAAAAAGGTTGAAAAACACTGGGTTAGCCAATGCAGTAAATAGCCCCATAGGATTATTTTCGAAAAAATAAATTAATGAATATAAGGAATATTTCGTCTTTGTTCATTTATCTTCTTTAAATATCAATGAAATATAAAGTCGTGATTTGATTAATATTTCTAAATTAATGAATTCTCCCCCACTAGCCATAGTTCTAATAAAATGCAAAATACGTACATACTAAAGGATATTTTTTTCATAATTCTGTATAGTCATTTACTATTCTGGAGGAGTATGAATCACTAGACACGGAAGAAAAAATTTAAAATTTCATACCATTTAATAACTTCCTAAAACGTCTAAATATATTTTAAAATTCACTGATATATATATACATGAATATATATATTTATATTTTGAAACACTTAGTGACAGGTATATACGGGTACATCTATGTACATGTAAAACCCAATTCCACAAATATTAAATTCGCCTCAATCAATCTCTATAAACAAGGATAAGTCGTATTTAGTGACTACCACTAATAGAAAAATATTGAAGGAAATTTGTTTTTACTTTCAAGCAATCATACCAGCCACTTCAGAATGAATATTCGAGTTTTTGATTAAACATTTGCGAATAGTGTAGTTTTTTTTTTAATTTTATTTTTAAACTTTTTATTATTTCCAGTTCTTGACTACTTCTTTTTTTATGGAATAACCGTTTCCCTATAGTTACATACCACATTTTTACCTGAATAATAGTCAATAATCACGCTGATAGTATTATTCAACAAAGTTATTAATTGATTGTAGGCTACGTAATGGAATTCTATAAAGGTATGAATAAATCACCTAACTTATAGCATTTCTCTACTGAGGAAGTTGGGAGCAATGCAATAATTTCCAAAGTTTCATTCCATTACCTTTAACTAATTATACTATAATAGCTCTATTAATTTCGTCTTTGCATCGTCCCGTTACTTTGAAAGCAAGGATTACAGTTTGGGTTATTTCGAAGGCACTAAAAGATAATGGGCCTTTTATAATTATTATTTGTAAATAAATTCGATAACACTTTCGATTGTAATACTACAGGAATTTTAATGGTGTATTAGAACAGGCATTAGAGAAAGCAAAGATTGCTGACATTTTTAGTTTTTACTTTTACTAAGTTTAAGTTAAGTTTATTTACCAAATCATTAGCCAAAATAGTGGCAAATTTTCAAGAAATAACAAATCATTTTTGGGTTTCCTATTTATGGTTTTTTTTTTTTAGGTTTTGCTGTTTTTATAACCTATGCACTAACTGAAACAAGCTGATGACATCTAACCAATATGGAACATTGGCAAAAATTGGTGGTTGTCTAAATAAATAGTCCAGTTAATAATACTATTTATTATATTCGTAGTAGTTCTAATTAAAACTCCAGGTAAAACCAATTGAAACAATTTATAATTATAAATGTCATTCTTTTCTTATTCATTTTTATTTTCTTGTACCAAGTAACGGGAGTATTTTAATCACCAAATTTTCGCAAACGGTTTTAATTGAATACTCTATTTCGACCTTCCCTGAACCCATTTTGACTTATTTGGATGTGACGTTTGTACCTGTGTATGTATCTCGCATAATTCAAAGTGACTAGCCATTGAATGTTAAAAATCTATATACAGGGTTGATAAATCAGTATGATTGTGCACGTTTCATTTTTATCAAAATAAACAGCGCAGAAGTAAGAGGGGCAGAATTTAAAATAAAAAAAAAATCAAATTTCCCTGTTTTCATTAAAGACAACAAACTTTCATAGAACCATTTTTGCTTACCACAAAAATACCTATAAATCGTATTATGCACTTTATGATCAGATGCACTGTATCTCGAGATATCGGATATAAGTTTAAAGTGGAATTATGTTAAATAAATGTATCATTTTTTTAATATTATTATTATATTAATATTATTATTTTATATTCCATTTTTAGAATGCAAATAGTGTAAGGATGTAGCTACAATTATTTCACAAGGAATCCAATAGGAACAATATTAATCTGATTTCCGGTATCTTGGATTTCCCGACAACCCTCGACATTTTCCCGGATATTGGGGTAGTAAGGAAATATTGGATATTAGATAAGGAGATGAGGAACTCCAATTTCCCGAGATGGGGACCTCCTTTTATTTATTCATGTAACCATTTCTTTTTTTGGGTAAACAATTTAACTTTAGTGCAAACTGATTCGCACATAATTACTTATACAGTGTTACAACCATAGGAGTGAATAACATATTTGCGAATAATTAATTAGAGATGAACATTTAAGTTGGACAAACATTAAATGTTTGCATTGACTAGAAATTTTAAACATTGCTTTTCCTTCTCTACTTGAGCGAAAATAGTTATTTTCTTCAGTTAATACTGAGCTGCGCGTTAAAGATGCCATTCTCGCACATATTCACGCCACGACCAATCGGTGCTTGACAGAATCTGTTCAATCTTTGAGTTTTATATTTCTCCATCAAACTATTCCTTTGTGTTTACCTTAGGCTCTAAAACAGTTCAACAGCTTCACCAAATATGATGTCCTACAAAACTTCAGAGTTGATTAAGGGGCATATATGACTAAAGTGAATCACCTTTAAAAGATTTCCCTTAAAGGAAATCAGCTATTGATTTGTACCCTGGTGCAATGCCCCACGAAGCGATTTTCGAAAAATTTCCTCCCGTGTCCATCGATCCTACCCAGGAGATAACGAAAATGAGGTCCTTTCAAGACTAGACGCATACCTATAGAGTCACTTTACACTCTAGTTGACCCAATTTTGTTTGACGTTACCAAACAAGATATTTAAACATTTTTTTAGTAAAACTAAAGATAAAGTTCGTTTATAGCTTAAATCGGACGAGTTGAAGGAAGTGCTCTGGAGAGTGAATTTTGAAGATTGGAAACATCTCTATAGCTATACGTTGGATCGAAAAATTGTGTTTATTTATTTTAATATCAATTTTTTCCTCTATCTTTAACAGTGCGGTCTAGCGGTCGCAATCTTTTTTTATCGTTACCTAACTCGATATTTAGACGTAATGAGTGAAAATAAAGATTAAATTTGTTGATGCCTGAAATCGGACCAGAGGGAGGGGGGGGGAGGACGGTTTTCCGAAAATCCTAATATCTGCGTCGGAACGGAAAATTATAAAGGACAAAACTCGAATGTCCTATTAGTATTATCCTATTGTTTTTTTTATTTTTTCACTATCTTGATTAGTAACCAAGACATTTACATTTTTTAGTCGTCAGCGTTCAGAAAAACCTCACTCCTGCTCATTTCATATCAACAATAAGGTGTTTTATCGTAAACCAAGTTTCCGTTTTCAAAGTTTACAAAATTAGCTGCTTTCAGTACTTCACAAAACCATCATCAGACCCTAGCTAAGTCCAGGGCTTGATAGGTGGACTCTGAAGATGGTGGTAAGAACCACTGAAAGTAGCTCATCTTTGTCATAAAAAGTTGTGAAGATTTGACGGATTTCTCTTTTATCGTTCTGAACTATTTTACTACTACAGCTCTTCATTGGCTACAATCACAGTTCAATAGTTGACCAACAGTTTGGCAATACAATTTCGAAATTGCTTGCAATGTCCAAGAAATCGCGTTAGGATGGCACAGATCTTAAGAACCGTACCTGATTTACCGATTGAGGCCACTTTGACTCATTATCTCTTAACATTGATCTGAGTGCGTATCACTTTCTGCATTAAGGAGAAAGTTGTCTTATCAGAAGCAACCTGCCCACTAATATACATAAGTAATTCTAAATCCACGCATGCTTTCTAATGTCACCATTTTTTTTTAAGTTCGGATTTCCCTTAATAAAAATAAGTTGTCCTGAAGATGCGACTTTTTTGAAAACATCTTCAAATATCAAACAATCCTATCTGATTAATGATAAAGGCCATCTCGCAGCTGCTGAAAAAACTAGACAGATTTCCAATCAGCTGTAAGCTTATGTAAAGAAGACTTGATACAGAAGATGGAGTTGAGATGTTTATTTAAATTTATACGGTTAATTTAAATGAAAATTACATTTGTAGAAAACGAAACGCCTGGATTGCACTCAATAAAAAAAAATGTTTGTCACGCAGGCCCTGCGTAAAACAAGCAGATTTCCCACATGAAGTTTTACAACAGATAAATCTACATACTTGTAACACTTAACACCACCGTGAATATTAAGTGGACAACACAAATGATAACGAGATATCTTTCAGTCTATTTAAATTTTAATAACCTCCACTACCGAAATCAGCTTTTGAGGTCGTAATCATGACGCGATTTTCGAAACTTTTCTTCAAATGTCCATCGATCCTACCCTGGAGATGACGAAAATGAGGTCCGTTCAAAATTTTATATATATATATATATATATATATATATTTATCTATCTGTTAACACTCTAGCGGGCGCAATTTTTATTTAATCGTCACCAACCTTGGTATTTAATCGTTTTATGTAAAAAGGAAGATAATGTTCGTTAACGGCTGAAATCGGACCACTGGGAGGGGATTTAAAGGGGGGATTTCGAAAATTCGAAATATCTCCGTTACTATACGTCGGACTGAGAAATTGTATAGAACCAATGTTATTGCAAATTTAATTTACTATAAATATAATCTTTACTAATTTACTATAATGATACATTTATTCTCTATCTTGAATATTAACCGAGATATTTGCATTTTTATGAAGTGGAACCGTCGAGCTATGGTTCCCGCCGAAGCTAGTTCGGCCATTTCCGTAACTGTTCGGCACTCGTATGGAGATTTCCCTATTGTATAACTTTACGTGGGAAATCTGCTTAGTTTACGCAGCCCCTGCGGGACGGACTTCAAGTGCTATTTGTCCTTTGAGCTAGCATATCAGAAAACATCTCGTGTTTGGCTTACATTTGAAGTCTCGCGGTGTTATTAGAAAGGGATAAACAGAGAATAGAACGCGCCGATGACGCCAGTCAATCTGTTACGTAAGCTCAGCAGGCGTTCTATTTATGTGCTGGAAATCTGCATAGCATACGCGGCCCCTGAATGACGAGTCTCTTTTTATGGAAACCATTGCGTGCTTTTCTTCTCCACATTCCAAAAAAATTATTCAATTTCAACAAATTAGTTGGATGCTCTAGCGCTCTAAGATGAGTGATGAATTAGAACATCCGTTCTTACAAAATCCCAGCCACCTAAATAGGCCTATTGTCTCGTGATTTACCTATCAAATCATTGCTTAAACTCTCAAGATAAAACGAGGGATTTTTCATACAGTTGCCAACAAAACCTGTTCTAGTTCTAACAGATTTTCCTTCAGCTGTTCGGGGAGTACTCATTACGCGGTTCAGAACAATTCTTCAAATGTCCATCGAAACTAAATGGCGAACGAAAATAATGTCTGTTTGAAGACTGTAAAGTCCTTCGTTCCTGCGTAAATTAAGCAGATATGCTATGTGCTGCTATAAATCATTTGTGGTCTAATCTCACCACATATTCTCCATTTATATGAAAAAAATCCGATGCGTAAAAAGGGGGGAGGTTACTGAAGACAGAAAGCAAAAAAGTAGTTATTACTCGCCTAATAGGAGAAACGAAAAAATGCTCAGAACAACAATTCTAGAGCATCAATAGTTTAAAAAGTTTGCTTCAATAACATTTTACAATCCGACACATAATAACGGAGATATTTTAAATTTCCCTCCCCTCTAAACCCTCAAACATCCCAAGCCCGAGTTTATTTAAAAACAAATATTATATTTAGTCCTTACTAAAACAGTTAAATATTGAGTATGGTAGATATCAAATAAACATTTTCGAGTAAATAAGGAAAAATCTTGACTGATGACGTCAATATCAGATAACATGTTCATCCACAAACTAAAAGTTCAATAAAAACCCTATTTGGAATTTAACACGAGTAGGAGTGGGGGTTTAGTGACGGCGTAAAGAATATCTCGGGTAATAATCAAGATACGGAAAAAACATATATATTACAACATTCTTAGAACATTAAATTTTCTATCCGACGCATAATAACGAAGAAATTTCAAATTTCCGTAATTTATCCCCACTAAACCCCCTTCGCACTTGTCTGATTTCGGCCATTAACGAACTTGATCTATCAGTTTACATAAAACGATCAAATATCGAGTTTGGCAGCGTTCAAACAAAAATTGCGACCGCAAGAGCGTTAATAGACAAATGTATAAAAACATTTTTGAACGGACCTTTCCTTCGAGGATTGATGGACATTCGAGGAAATTTTTCAAGAGAACGACCTCAATGGCTGATTTCCCTCCAGGAAAGTCTCTTAATATATATATATATATATATACATATATTTATATATGTTGGATCTTGTTTAATTCATGTTGATGTCAGCTTTTTGTTACCAACCGAGATTGGTCGATAAGTAAAAGAGCTAAAAGAAACAATCCCTCCCCTAAACCCCAGAGCAAGGGAGACATACGACACGGTGAGAGCCATAAATAACTTCACAGCTTTACACAACCTGTTGTCCGCTTTGCGAGGCTTTGTTTTATCTCTTATTGTAATCGAAATTTTACATTAATTGAACAAAGGCTTTGAGCAGACATGCGCTTTAGGGGGTCCATTTTAATGCCCTAATCCTGAAGGAGCTAGTTCGATTTCCACCTGGGCAATAGGAATTATTTAAACTACGAACTTCTTGAATAACTTAATTACTCGTTATATCACTGAAAAAAGTGATATAACAGAAAATTGCTATAGTAGGTTTACTAAAGACCGAAAACTATTTAAATGCAAAATGGGTTAGGGAAATAACCAAATAATCTATGTCGTATTTAAGAATGAAATATGACCCTCCCATGAATGGGCTTCTAGCTAATGTGAGATGTGTGTTTATAAGAGGCTGAAAGCTATAAAATGCAAATATCTCGTTTGATTTATAGTATAAGGGTGGAAATGAATAGAGTATTAGAAAATTAAATTTTCAATGTGATTGGAGATATAACATGTTCCGATCTTTCTCAAAGTAGCGAAAGTATTTTCAGATTTCTGATTGATGGGCATTTGAAAAACTTTTTCCATAATTGAAGGGAAATCTGCTATCGTTTGTTAGACACAAGCCTATGCAAGTGAGTAATAATGTATTCTACGGTTTAATAACGAGAGCTGAGAAACATTCGCGTATTCCATTTGGATTTTATAATCCTACAGTGCGTACCTTCTTTCAGGATTTTCATTAAAAAATGCTAATTATTCCAGTCATTTTTTTTTTTTTTAATTTCTACAGAGTTATACGTGCCAGTGAGCAGTTTTATTTCTAACAAATATTGGAATTCATTTCTCATTTATTCATTTAATTTTTTTTACACAAGTTTAGATTTAATTTCAATATGCTTCAACAGGTATTTTCATGATATTCCCTAAGTTCTGAAGAAAAGTTACTCATCAATCCGAAATTTTAGTTAATTTCTTTCTTTATCATCAGAGGCCTTTAGGCATCAATTTTAATTAAAAAATTAGTCAGGTGGATTTATAGTCTTAAATAAAAACAATGTCTCAATAGCAAATAACTGACAAGTACTATCAGAGGGGCACGTCCTAATCTGTTATTTTATTATTATTATTTTTTATTAACGCTCACTTTTTGCTACTATGGCGAGTTGTTACGGGCTACCTACAGGTTATCAACCTTTTCTAGCCAGGGCGGGAAGACAGAATGAGTATGTAATGAAGGAATGACCTATTTTTAAAGAATACACAATATAATCTGCAGCCCGTGCTCTGCTACTTATGTAGGCCAGACTATGCGAGATTTAAATAGTAGATTAGAAACACTTTAAAGTGTTCCATCACCACGTCATACAAGGACACAACATATTCGCACTTGATTATTTGAGGAAAGGTCATTTTACAATTCCAGTATATCATAGGAATTATTGATAAAATAAAAACATTTTTGATTTATATGATGATTATAATATTTTTAAATGTTCAACAATGATCTTCAGAGTCGACACTGATTGAATTCAGTGGTGTGGTGTAATTACTCCTCAATAAATTTCATTTAAACAAATAATTCTTTAAAGTAGCATATTTACAAAGTCTATTTGGACAATAACGATGGTTATATGCAACATGTTCTTTGTACAACAAGTGGTCTAGGGCTTTCATTGGGAATTGCGCCACAAAATCAAGCAGCAACGATAGAGAGTCACAATCAACTGATATTTTTATCTACCAGCTTTTCTGGGCTTCAATATTTTTTTCAATTGCGTTAAAACGTTATTTTGTTGTACACCAAAAAATTGTGTAAAATAAGAAAGAGATTTTCCACCCCCCCCCCCCCCATGCTCCTGATCAGATAATGAACATTGACAAATTTTATCTTTAGCATTATGCGAATCATTTGAAAATTTAATAAAGGTCTCGATCAAACAAATCTTGATCTCTATAGAAAATATAATCTTCATTGATGACGTCACTAGGAGGGGGAGACTTGGTTAGGTATTCATAATTGAAAATCCTTGGTAAGGTGAGTGATGAGGCCTAGGTCCTCAAGTAATGTAGAACAGTGGTTGGGGGAATATAAAAATATATAATCTGAATCAAATTCAATCATCAATGTAAAAAAAAAAAAAAAAAAAAAAAATACAAGCCATCAAAATTAAAATAGTAAAGATTATTACATTTAAGTATGCGAGATGTAATTTTTGGAATTCAAATACTTTCACACAAATGTTGATTTAAAAGGTCAAAGTCCGTTTATGTAGGTTAAGGGTTGGAGGTATTTTTAACGGATAGGTGAATTGTGGAAAAAAATAATGCAAAATATTATTACGGTAAATAATAAAGTGTGAGATTTTAGGAAGTTATTCTGGAGTAGTAATACTATAATTAGTCCGAATAAATTCATTCCACGCATAAATATAAAGTCTCATTTTGGGTTTGAAAGGAGAAATGGAACAATAAATATAGATACATTAATCTAATAATAAAAAAAAAATAAATAATTAGAAGATAATGTTGGAATATGTTGTGTTGTTGCGCCTATGAATAAGTTCTAGGCAATCCTGTATTGCATGATTACCTTGCGTTTATTGTCGCCTTATATTTGACGAGGCGACTTAGCATTGTGCTACATTAACAGTATAATTAATGTAAATGAAACTAAATAAATAAAGAAACGTTCTTTGTATATTAATCCGAGGAGCATATCTCAAAATATATTACTCATAAACTTATCCGTTACAACAACCTATGTATTTAAAATTGATCTTGATTTCAGCAATTTATTTTTTTTTTTTTTTGCCTTGCAAATAAAAAATACAAACTTATAGAAACCTAATGTAAGTTACCATTCTGACTTTTATTTTAGAGTTTTTGAACTATAATTTTATATAATGTTTAAGAACAAAATAATAGATAAGTGGAATAATCGCTCAAAATTCAACTTCCTTTCTTATTTGTATCTCTTGTCAAACGCCAGTGTCTGTTGATGGCGCTGACGACGTTTTGAGTTCTGGTGTACAAACTAGTAACACCACAGTGAATATTAAGTGAATAAATACAACCGGTAATGAGAAATCTTTCAGTCAATTTACAAGTTAATAATCTATACAACAGAAAGCGTCAGAATTGTAAACAAACGGGTCAGCCCACCGCGCAGTGCTAAATAGATAGATGGAAATATTCTAGACCGGAAAGAAAAACAATTAGTGAAATATATCTGAACATATTAATTTTAATGAAAACTATTTAATATAGCTAGTGCTGTAATTTATAATGAATCATAATAATTTTTATATCAATCGCTCAAATTTTAAGAATCCATGAACAAAAGAAGGGAGGGGTGGGGGTCAATAGAACGTATTTGCATATATCTCACAGAGTAAAAGTTCAAAGAAAACAATTTTCGGTATTTAAACTTGAAATGAAGTAGTTCATGATATAACATGATATTATTAATATGACATGAGTAGGAATGGGGGGTTTTCTTGAAAGATGAAAACTATAAAATCCAAATATCTCGGTTAATATTCATGTTAATGAAAATATGTTTAGAACATTACATTGGCAACAAGATTGGTTCCATACAATATTTTTATCCGACGTATAGTAATGGAAATGTTGCGAAATTCCCCGCCCTCCCCCTGGTCCGGTTTCCACTAGCCATTAACGAACTTGATCTTTATTTTAACATAAAGCGATTAATGATCAAGTTCGGGTAATGATTAAACAAAAACTATGGCGTTAACATACACACACACACACACACACACACACACACACACACACACAAATATATATATATATATATATATATATATATATATATATATATATATTCGTCATCTCCTGGGTAGGATCGATGGGCTTTTGAAGAAAATAGTGTCATGAGTACGACCTCAATAGCCCCTAGAGGGAAATCAGCTAAAATGGTTAACCTCAGAATCTACTATGACGCCCTGCAGGTAGCAATGAAGAAAATTCCACTTCACAAATGGCAGACAACAAATTTAATAATAATAATTAAAGTCTCAAATTCAAATATCTTTGCTGATTTGTTATTTATTAATGTTCACTGCATGCTGGCTGATGGGGACGGATGATCTACAGGTTACCTACCTTCTTGGTATAATGATTTTATCCAGTGAGTTACTCACTAATGAATTCCTTAAATTAAAAACTGAAGGCTATTAAAAATGCAATTGGTACTCAAATAATGTTCGCAATTATTTTATTGTCCTACTACTTTCAGGTCTAATTGATTTCTCAACAGGAGCACAGGACTCCTCACTAGTTGAAAGCACCTTTTGCCAATATTATTTATTATCTTACTATTTTTCCATTTACTCCAACAATGAAATAATCGAATGTTATAAATAAACATTCGTTTCTGAGGAAATTAAAAAGTTTACTGTTTCTGAAACATTAAGCAAAGTTTAGAATTCCTTGCTTCGTAAAACCTAGAAGCTTGATATAAGATGAAATATAACCTGTTTTTAAGAAATTGTGAAAAAAACTGTTTTCTTTAGCTGAAAATACAAATATGTTGGAAGGAGGTTGGATTTTTCAGAAGCGACTACGTTGATGAACCCATCATCACTCTAATAGAAAGGTGCTTAATTTTAGATTCCTCATAAATGGACCCCTTCAGCAACTTTTTTTACCGAAGAAGACATTAATAAAAAACTAAAATATATAAAAGTACCCCTTTCGAAGACGGAGTTAGAAAATTTTTCAGCAAGGTAGTCGATTCCCAGAAATCTATCAACCATGAATTTTAATTTCAATCCTTCTTATTGCAAAGGTCCATGTGGGACAAGTGCAATTTGTAAATGAGATAAATAATGTGGAAATTTTCCTATCTACAAGTCTATAATTGATTTAACAAATAAATTACTTCACCATTTAGAATTTAAGTTGGCAAAGTTGATAACTTCTGCCAACAAGTTATTTCTTTAATCACTTGAATAATTATAAATTCATCTTCCAAGGCATATACTTCTTTGTGTAATTTAGTAACTTTTGTGCATAAGGAAGTTGAGAAGAATTAAGGTACGTGACGCATTTGTTAAATTTAATAATATCTTCCGGTTTACAACTAATACTGGAGTAATAAAGTAATTACATTCAGAAAAAATATTAATAAAAGTTTTCCCCCTATTTTTGTTTAATTAATCTTTAAACTGTATATAAACTTAATTGTTTATTGTGTTGTATCATTTTTAAATGATTGTCTTAAATAAGTTTAGCTGTGTATTGATGAAATTTTTACAATATAGAATTGATATAATATGAATTTCCATTGTGGTTCTGCATCTCAGCGGCTGGCCAGAACTTTTCTAGCAAGGCCTCTACTACTAGATATAAATTAATAAAAGGCAATTAAAATAAGTAATTAATCGTCGAGCAATATTTGATGACATCTGAGCTCTATGGCTGTTATCAGTAATGATAAATGTTATCAGATAAAGATAAGAGACTCACTTTGGCGGTCCGGAAATTGGCTGTATGGCAGATGCCTGCGGAGGCGGGTGTACTATGGAGGCAGGTGGAGGCGGTAGGTCCATCTCTGGAGGTGTCGGCTCCAGCTCGGCAAGGGGAGCTAGTTCTGACTTAACTTCGTCCATGGTCGGCGGGCCACTGACTGCCGGGCCTCGCTCAGGGGGGAGGGGACCCGCCCCTCGTACACCACCCCCCTCTCACACACCTCGCTCAGGGCGGGGGTGGGCTCTCTCCGAAACACGGAAATTCGCTAAGGTATTTCGGGGCTGTTTCCGCAAAAACTGGTTCTACTTCGTAAACTCTGCACATTTCTGAAAACTGAGGACTTTGGTTAGGATAGCTCTGGTCTGTACACAATAATACGAGATTCGAGAACCTATAAATATATATCAACGGACCTTATTTTCGTTATCTCCTAAGTATGATCGATGAACATTTGAGGAAATATTCGAAAAATGGTGAGTAAAACCTCAATAGCTGGTTCCAATAAGGGAAATCTGCTAAAATATAAAGCCCATTTAACCTAGTTCGAAAACTATATCCTCCTACCCTTCAGTAATTAGAAAGGCTCTCTGACATCATTCTTTATTAATTGTTTATCAATTATCATTATTTATTTAAATTATGCTTATTTATTTTAAATTATTGGAGTCCTGCTTATTTAATTTATTTCATTAGTAATTATTTTTATTCATGGATTAACCAATAATATCAACTATCTTCCTTTAATCGTCCCCCACTCCATGTGCGAGTTACTTTCAATTGAACATGTCTGGTTTCTTTAAGTGTTGAATATGGCTCCTCGAAAGTTCACTCTCAGTTGCAGTTTCTAATATTTTTTTCCCTATCTGTACATTTCTTCTACTAAGTCCAAAAGTTCTCCAAGTGTCTTTTTTTTTAAATTTCAGATGTGTGTGTGTTTCGGATGGCATCAGTGATCTTGATAATCTTTAGCAGCCATCGCCAACCTTCTCCACCTCTTTCTATCCTGGACAATGTTTTTCTCCCCGCGGTGGACTACACTCTACTATCACATTCATAGCCTCATATAGAGCCAGGTGATACTTATTGGAACATGTCCCTCCCAACGAAACTTCTTTGCATTCGTATAGTGTAAAATCGGCTGGTTGAGATACTTTGTATTCTGTTACCGTCGTTCTTCAGAGTCCCACACCACCATTCCCTTTTTCCTTCTATTATGTCTCCTTTCAATTGAACTTTTGAGCCAACGCCTCGCACTCATATATCAGAACACGTTTGATTATACATTTAAAGACCATTGGTTTCCTTGTCATAAGACACAAGGGTGTTGTTAGTTATTCCCTGGACCATTTCATTGAGTCGTTGTTAGAAGTTTCTGTAGTTCCTAGATATTTGGATGAGAACCTAGTTTTGTGAAGGATACTAATCTTACCTTTAAGCTGGTACAACGTTTAGGCGTAACATATTTTGGGATGATTTTCCTTCCTGTCAAATGCTAAACCCGCAATGCGTTCCAGCCTGTTAGTTTGGCTTTACTACTACTAATAAGCACTGGTCGCCATTCTCGGAGAAACCAGCTCACATTCAGCAACGGTAGAACAACGAGCAGTTCAATGGATAACAATAAAGGATATCCATTCCCTGTTGATCATTCTGGCGTCCCCACATCTCTGATACATTTTCCACGAATCCTCTTTTGGAATACGTTATACGTTTCCTTCATCTCTATTTCTTTGTTTTTCCTATCTTGGCCTTATCACCCTTTTTACATCAAGATCTGCAATCAGGCATCATTTTCTTTTCTAATGTTCTAACGTGTATGTATGTATTTGTATGTGTGATATAGAAAGTGGGAGCATATGATTGTGAACGTTTACAATATTAAATATTTAATCTGTTAATTTTACCTATGTACATCATAATTTTTATTTATTTGATTTTAGTTTTAATTAAACCATTGAAAGTATATAATTGTTTTCGTAATTTCATTTGTCTTGAATTATATAGTTTCTTTATAAGATATTTTTTTTTGTTAAATTTAATGTTTCGTTTTCGTTTGTTGATTCGTGTTTTTTTTCTCTTAGCATCAAATGCTCATCCACTTCCTTGATCAGCTTATCTTAGCTTAAAGCAACCGTCAAACGCGAGTGCTCTTCATCTTATGATTTTGTCAAATGCCATCTCCACATCGAAGAGCTCTGGCTCCCCAAACTCATTTCCCTCATAGACCCCAAGCGTATCCTCTGTACGGCTCCATTATTCGGCAGTGCTCTTTCCATATCACAAACACTTCCTCTTTTTAATGCTGCTAGCTTTCCATCTTTTCTTTCCCTTAGAGTGTTTTTAGAAGATTTTTTTTTAAGGGAAATCAGCTATTGAGGTTGTACTCATGACGCGATTTTCTAACTCGGGAATTTCGAAAACTCAAAATATCTTCGCTATTATGCCTTGGATCGTAAACTTGTGTACATGTTTTTCTATATTCAATATTACCCGAGACATTTCCTTATGTTAGATTTCCGCCATCAATAAACCCTCACTCCCACTCATGTCCTATTAACAATAAGCTGTTATGTCATGAGCCACTTCATTTCAAGGTTAAAATTTTGTTTTTATTAAGCTTTTACTTTGTGGGATACAAACAAATTCGTTATTCGATGACGTCATCAATTAAAATTTTGATCGTGATAATTGATTCTGAAGTGCTGAAGAAGCTCATTAAACCTATGAAAAAATATTTATTTGACGTATTGAGATTATTATTTATCAACGTCCACTTTTTGCTTCTTAGGCTAATGGGAACGGGTTATATACAGGTTACCGCCCTATTCTACCCAGAGTGAAACCAAGGATTGTATTTAATGAGTTCGTTACTAAATGAACTCCTATTGCCCAGGCGGGACTCGAACTCGCCACTCCAGGTTTACCATATGAGATTAAGGCCAGTTAACTCACATGGCTAACCTGAGCCCCCGTTTTAAGATAACAGGATAGAATTAATAATAGTTAATTTTTCTTTTAACTGTATTAATTTATGTGTGCACGATATACAGGTATTTTTGAATTTACGTTTTTATTATCAGGGGATATATATATATATATATATATATATATACGAATATTACAAAGCAGCCCAGAAATATTTCAATTATTTGCTCCATATTTCGTGGAACGAAATAACAATTTTTAACGGACCTCATTTTTGTATTCTACTGAGTTGGATCGGTGGAGATTTGAGGAAAGCTTTGAAAAATCGCGTAATGGGAGACCCTGGATAGTAGATCTCCTCGAAGAGAAATCTGCTAATAGCCCCAGTGTATTTAGGGGTTGGGAGTGGTTGCTGCCCTGTCCTACAGGGAGTTAATGGCCCAAGGGGTAGTGACAAATCCTTCACCCCCTATTGGACAATCATTTATATTAAATCATGGCGTAAAAATAAATCCTCCAATCTCTGTCATTTCTTTGTCATTTAAAGTTATTTCTCTCTACTCTTTTTGAAAAAAAAAATATAATTTACTCATAACAAATACTCACTCTCACTTATTGTATACGTATTTCCAAGTATCTCACATAATAAAGGTCAGTTGTAAACAATATTTGGCTATTGAAGCTTCGAATAAAGTGGTTCATGATACAGCAGTATATTGCTAATAAGTTAGTAGGAGTGGCGGTTTACTGAAGGATGAAAACTGCAAAGTCCGTAGGGACTGCGATAACAAAGCAGATTTCTCACGCGCAGAAATTACACTGTAGTAATGCCATCTGACCATATCCTATCTATTCCTAAGTCAAAATTTGATGAGTAGTAATGGGGATTTATAGGATGGAAACATGAAAATACTTATAACTTGCAAAATATTTTTGAGTTACGAGAAAATGTATACTACTTATACTATACGTCCACATAACAAAAGTTGTTTTTTGTGTTACTAGAAGTAATTTTTGTTTTAAATTTTTTTTTTGGTGTAACAATGCATGATGCAAGTAATTTGTGTAGAAATATTGATATGCTCAAAAAATTCTTGAAATACTAAATGTGTGATCGGTTGACACCACTGAGCCTACGGAGGTGTGGGGATACTTCCTTTGTCCTATCAGATCTGCCGCTTCCCTGCCGACTTCATATTGGTCTATGTTTACATGATAATTGATGTTTATACTTTTAGCAATGTAGTGTTATTCTCAGGAATGTGAATTTGTTTAATTACAATAAATAAGTTATTTAAAAGGATGAACGCTGGGGATGTGCACCCAGTTATTTCTGGTATTTATTAACTCTGTTCCGTTAATATATGATATACTTTACTGAACACACATGTACCAACTTGAATATACAGTTTACAATCAAGACTTACAAAAGAGTATTTTTAAAAGCGGTTATGATGTACCTACAACAGTTGTCACCGTTATTCTTTGTATCGCATCAAGAGAAAGGAACTTTTATTCATACATGGTTTGGAAGACAGAATACTTCCTATGTTTATGAATTATGTGGTCCATTAAGTTATATATATAAAAAAAATAAAATAAAAAAAAACTACTTCCACGGGAGGCGGGAAATAAAAACATATTGAGGACAATGAACCCTTACATAACAAATAATTTTATTATTTAAAAATCCACAGGAGCGACGGGTATAAACCCTAAACACTGGCACTGGGAATTGGGAAAATATTGTTACGTTTATTACAAAATCTATATATATATAAAATTGTAACCTCTGTCTGTACATTGATTTTTTTCGCGAAATTTCACGATAACTTTTCGTTTCACATGTCATAGACACCATAACTGCATTTTGTTTCTTTGGTGTCTGTTTGTTTGTTTGTTTGTTTATTTGTTTGTTTGTTTATTTGTTTGTTTGTTTGTTTGTTACCTTTTCACGCATAAACGGCTGAACCGAATTTTATGAAACTTGGTATGTATATTACTACTAGCCCAACTTAGACTTTAGGCTATATTAATGTTCTCTAAGACGAACAGGAGTGGGGGTTATAAGGGAGGCCTGAAATTAAAAATAGCGATATTTCATTTTCTATTGCTTTTTCAGCAAATATGCTCATAACAAAAGTTGTTTATTTTGTAATTTAGAGTAACTTTTGTTATATGCACTTTTGCCGTATACGGAAGTATAAATGAGTTATACGCTAAACACTATAGCGGGAGTCCACAATTTTATTTGGCATAAAAGACTCAACCGAACTAAAACAAACTCGCTGTGTGAAATAATACTAACGATTTACTTATAATAAGCCATACTAACATTTCTAGGGACGGGCAGGAGTGGGGGTTATATAAGAGGCCTGAAATTAAAAATAGCGATATTTCGTTTCCTATTGGTTATTCAGCAAATATGCCCATAACAAAGTTGTTTATTTTGTTATTTACAGTAACTTTTGTTTATACACTTTTGCCGTATACGGAAGTATAAATGAGTTATACGCTAAAAACTATAGCGGGAGTCCACAATTTTATTTGGGACAAAAGACTCAACCGAACTAAACCAAACTCGGTATGTGAATTAACACTAATGCCTTCCTTATAATAAGCCATACTAACATTTCTAGGAACGGGCAGGAGTGGGGGTTATAAGGAAGGCCACAAATTAATAATAGTGGTATTTCGTTTCCTATTGCTTTTTCGGCAAATATGCACATAACAAAAGTTGTTTATTTTGTTATTTAGAGAATCTTTTTTTATATACACTATTGTCGTATACCGAAGTATAAAGGCGTTATACGCTAAAAATTATAGCGGGAGTCAACAATTTGGAGGACAGTAAAGACTTACATAAGAAATTAATTTTATTATTAACAAATGCCATAACAGGTATTAACCCTAAACAGTGGGACGGGTAAATGTCAAAATATTGTGCAAAGTAAAGCCTTGCCAAAAAAATACCATCACCATTCAGCCTCAAATCAATTCCCGGGCGAAGCCGGGTATCTGAGCTAGTCACTTATAAACGTTGTTTCTTAGAGTTCTTTTGGATTCCAAAATTAAACACACAAGCTTTAGAGAGCGAAGCCGGGTATCTGAGCTAGTATATATATATATATATATATATATATATATATATATATATATATATATATAAAATTGTAACCTCTGTCTGTACATTGATTTTTTTCGCAAAATTTCACGATAACTTTTCGTTTCACATGTCATAGACACCATAACTGCATTTTGTTTCTTTGGTGTCTGTTTGTTTGTTTGTTACCTTTTCACGCATAAACGGCTGAACCGAATTTTATGAAACTTGGTATGTATATTACTACTAATCCAACTTAGATTTTAGGCTATGTTAATATTCTCTGAAACGAATAGGAGTGGGGTTTTTAAGGGAGGTCTGAAATTAAAAATAGCGATATTTCGTTTCCTATTGCATTTTCGGCAATTATGCACATAACAAAAGTTGTTTATTTTGTTATTTGGAGTAACTTTTGTTATATACCCTTTTGTCTTATACCAAAGTATAAATGAGTTATACGTTACAAAATACTGCTGAAGTCAACAATTTTATTTGGCACAAAAAAATCAACCGAACTAAACAAAACACGGTATGTGAATTAGCACTAACGCCTTCCATATAATAAGCTATACTAACATTTCTAGGGACGGGCCGGAGAGGGGGGTTATAAGGGAGGCATCAAATTAAAAATAGTGATATTTTGTTTCCTATTGGGGTTTCGGCAAATATGCACATAACAAAAGTTGTTTATTTTGTTATTTTGATTAACTTTTGTTATATAAACTTTTGTCGTATACCTAAGTATAAATGAGTTATACGTTAAAACTACTAATTCAAATCTATGCATAATGCAGAGGAAACGGGAAATATGACAATATGGAGAACAGTGAAGTCTTACATGAAAAAAATTGTATTATTAACAAATCCACAGAAACGACGGGTATTTACTCTAAACACTGGGACGTAAAGCCTTGCCAAAAAAATACCATCACCATTCAGCCTCAAATGAATTCCCGAGCAAAGCCGGGTATCTGAGCTAGTATATAAATATATATATGCACACACACACACTCACACGCACATGCACACACACGCACACGCACACGCACACGCACACACACACACACACACAGACACACACACACACATGCTAAACACTGTTATTCTCACATTTTTCAGAAACAGAATACTTACTATGATGATGAATTATATTGTCGATTATGTTATAAAAATAGCTTCATTCACAAGAGACGGCTAATTAAAAATATTGTGAATAGTGAAGCCTTACTTAACAAATACTTTAATTATTAACATGTCGACAGCAAGGCCAAGTACACAGATGTAAACCCTAATCACTGAGAAGAGGAAATGTAGAAATATTGCGTAAAGTAAAGCCTTACCGAAGAAATACCATCATTATGCACCATAAATGTTGTTCTTTTTCTCTATCTTGAATCTGAGATATTAGGCTTTTTTGCTTTTCAGCTCTTAATCATTTCGTGCATACAATAAACTGATATATGCTTTATTCCAAGCTTAAACATTATATATTATTTACATTGAACTTTTAGTATGTGTTCAGTCGTCATTTGAATTTGAATTTCCCGCGCTCGCTCAGTTTACAAACCTGCCACACACATGCAGATCACCAAGGCTGTGGCCTACAGCGGAAACTATGTTGCAGCTCAAGAAGGCATCGGCTAGTTACAAAGATACAGTTCAGTCAGAGGTCTCGAACCTACCGATTTTTCGGTATTTCTACCGAAATGGACTCTGTACTACCGAAATACCGAAATGCAATGATTATTCCACGATTTCAGAAAACACATGGAAATTCTCCTGATTTTTCTACCGATTTCACACTTTTGTGTTGGCAACCCTTTTCATTTATGTTCAATGTTACGGGGAATCACCTTAAAGCAAGTATGAATGAGCAGAGTTATTGCGGAATGATACAGAGTGGCGCATTCTAAGAAATTGTGATCAAATGAAAACATTTTCTGATGACGTAGACCTATTTTGGGATGAAGTAAGTAGGCTAATGCGTGGCTATGAGACTCAAATATTTCCCTTGTTAACTACTTTTATGTTTAATATTTTATCACTCCCCCATTCATCTGCCAATGTTGACCGCATATTTTCTCAAATTAATATTATGAAAACAAAACTGAGAAATAGGCTGTCTACTGAGTCAATCACTAGCCTACTGCATTCAAAACGATTTTTCATGGATGCTAATTTTTATGACTTAGAAATTAATTTAAAATGACTGCAGCTAAGGCCAAAGAATATTTGTACGATCCGAAACATTATGAAAAATAATTTAATTTGTTAGGTTTTCGTTTTTGGTGTGCAACTTGTTTAACTTTCAAAATATATAAATTTCCAGTTTTTGTCTTTCTTTAACTTGACGATGGCAAATTAATAATTAGCATAATACGATATATTAATATAATAAGTGTGTTAGATGTAAGTTAGTAGGTACGCTGATTTTTAAGTTATATTTTTATGTTGTAAGTGGATTTTTATGTTGAAAATTGATTTTTATCTTATTATAATATAATAATAAGTGGATTTGTGGTTAAATACACGAATTTGATGGAAAATTGTATATTTTTTTGTCATATACCGATTTTAAGTACAAATGTACCGATTTTAGTTGGCAGCTCTACCCAGGGGGGTGCCATTCGGCAGGTGCGCAGATCAAAAAATTTTGCGACTTTGGCGCATGACGTCACTGGGCTGAACAGAGCTTTGTTTACATTGTGAGCATCGTTGTGTTTTTAGTTAATTGTTTTATTTTCCATTGTTATAAGTGATTTTTTTTTTTCAAATGAGTGAGTGTGCTATGGCAACATGTTCCAACAACTCTAGGAGAACAGGCAAGTCTGTATCTTATCACCGGTTCCCGAAAAACGAAGAAATTAAGAAACAGTGGATAGTTCTGTGTAGACGAGGAGATTTGAAATTTAATCCTACTTTTGCTCGGGTTTGTTCAGAACATTTCAGTGATAGTGATTACCAAAGGAATATACAAGCAGAATTGTTAGGCTATGTTCCTAATAGATTGATATTAAAAGAAGAAGCTGTGCCGCATCTTAATTTACCAGTATCGTCCGTAAGTAAACAAACACCTACTAGCTCTACTTCTGACTCAAAATATGAAACATCTAGAGACTGTAGGAGTAAAAAACGTGAAATAACTCAACGTGCCCTGCGTCACATTAATGAGATTTCTCCCAAAAAGCTGAAAAGTGATTTTTCATGTAATACAGAAGAAGTTGATTGTGATGGATGTATTCTCTTAAAGGAAAAAATTGCTGAATATGAATCCCAATTAAAGTCCTTGCTAATCCAAGTAAAAAATTTAGAAAGTAATAACTTTAATTTAAATAAGAGAGTTACTAAATTGCTAACAGTTAATTACCAGATAAAAATGCAAAAAGAAGAAAAAATGCAGTGGAAAAAGAAATGAAAAGGATTTGTTATCCAATATTATCCAAAGCTCAAATTCAGAACATACACTCAAAAAATATCAGCAGCAACTGTTTTGGGCAAGACAGACTTCATGCGAATGGGAGCTTTTAAAATGTAAGAAAAGAATAATTTTCTTGTAGTGTTTCCTATAGACACTATAGGAGTATATTTCCATGCTCCATCATTAATGATATAACATGTTTCCTTCGCAGTTATTTATTCTATGGGACAGTGCGGTTTCAATGCATACACTCAAAAAATATCAGCAGCAACTGTTTTGGACAAGACAGACTTCATGCGAATGGGAGCTTTTAAAAAGGTAAGATTTAAAATATTAGAAACAGAATAATTTTCTTGTATTCTTTCCTATAGAGCACTATAGGAGTTTATTTCCCATGCTCCATCATTAATGATATTACATGTTTCCTTCGCAGTTATTTATTCTATGGGGCAGTGCGGTTTCAATGTATACACTCAAAAAATATCAGCAGCAACTGTTTTGAACAAGACAGACTTCATGCGAATGGGAGCTTTTAAAAAGGTAAGATTTAAAATATTAGAAACAGAATAATTTTCTTGTATTGTTTCCTATAGAGCACTATAGGAGATTGTTTCCCATGCTCCATCATTAATGATATTACATGTTTCCTTCTCAGTTAGTTATTCTATGGGACAGTGCGGTTTCAATGCATATGCTCCAACATCAGTGCCATTCTCTTCACAAGGATGCTACTGGAACCAAGGATTCCAGTGACTAAATATAAGCATCTCTTTATTACAAGGAGGACTACATGCCAATGATAACCTTTAAAAATCTTGTACCTATATTGACTAGCTGATGTTTAAAATAATTTAGTCATTTCTATTCATTTTTAACTGGGTATCATTGTTTATTGCTTGGTTAATCTCAATTTAATTAACTTTTATTTGTTTGTATAATAGAAGTCATTACTGTTATGTTTTGAAGATTTCATCTTATTATAGTAAAGTTTTACTTTTTGTTGTGCTAATTACCTAGAAAAATTACGATTTTTAAATGTAACCCTACATATATAAATTTTAAGGAACTATTATGTATTTATTTTTAATGGAATCTAATTTGTACATGGTTTATTTGAAATAAAATATATTCAACTAAAGTAATTTGTATCATTTACAGACATATACCATTTTAACAATTTTTTATTCGCCAAATTAATCAGAAAACTGCTTATATTGATCGTATTTCGGCTTGTCCGCCAGGAATCTTTCAGCCCAGTGACGTAGAGGCTTGCTGCATTCTGATTGGCTACTCGCGAATGGCGCTACCTTATCTTATACGTACCTTGGCTCTACCGATTTCGCTCATTGACGTTCGAGACCACTGAGTTCAGTTGTGCTTTGACGCTCTCAGGGGTCGTTTCTACGGCCAGTGGGGCTTTGCCCCCTCCGGGGTCGTTTCTCCGCTACAGTAAAGTGTGTACACCACTTCATAGATAACCGCTCAGTTGGCCTCTCCAGGGATGGTTCTACCGCCGCAATGCAATAGTTAATCTTTCATCTCCCGCAACGCTACCATCATATACGGATCACCGCAACCAGCTAGAAGACAGAATTTTATTGGGAACACAGAAAATAACACCGGAAGAAGACTCCACTTCATGGAAAGTATATGTTTCCCGCAGTTACCTACTTCTAATAATGCTAGCATTATCTACGCAAATTATTAAATGAGTACTCACACAATATAGGACCCGATCATTCTATTGTATATATATTATTGGCTTGCCGCTAAATTATTTTATAAAGTTAAGTTTCCTTTTGTTTCTTTTTCAACCTCTATATCTATAAAGTGTATTATATGTTGCTTAATCAATTCAATATACTTGATTCTTTGGAGAACTCAAATAGTGACTTCTATTATTTCCCCACATCTTTCCAGAAGAATAGTAAATATTTCAGTCTAATGCTCTCTTATTCTTTAAAAAAAAAAAAAGCTTCCTGCCTTTACAGTATGCGAGATGTATTACAAACCAGTTTGGTGTTGCTTCAACATTTAAGATCTAACGTTCAAAACTACATCATTTTTATTTTATCAGTACCATACTTGATATCTATCTGTTTCAAACAAAACTAAATATTATAGTGAATCGGTCTGGAAGAGGGAGGTTTGGGAGAGGGGGGGGAGATTTCAAATTCAAATTACCTCTGTTATTATGAGTTGGATAAAGATATTTTACATAACCAATCCTATCGAAAGATTCATTTTATATTACTATTGTTTTATACATATTTTTTCTGTCTACAATATTAACTATGTTATTAGTAGTTTTGGATTCAGCCTTTAGTAAACACTTACTAATACTCATACAATTTTCAATTAAAGTAACTCAGCCACTAAATATCTTGTGTCTAGCTTACATTTTAATTCCAGTTTAGAGAGGCTTCTTACTGTGAGAGAAATGGATAATAAATTGGGAAATGAGACAATCAGTGTTACATTCCAACATGTAGGGGAATCTGCTTGTGTACTCTACCCTATATGTGCATATATATACTCTAATATATATATATATATATATATATATATATATATATATATATATATATATATACTTACTAGTCTTGTGTTCTTCCTCTAATGGCTAAATTGAAATTATAATAATGCAGAACTCTTAAAGGTCAGTTTTAAAATGAGTTAAACTGTGAAACAAAGTATCATAAAAAAAAAGGGTGAACTCAATAAAACTTAATGAAAGTTTATACTGCTCTTTATTTATTCAACTTAGCTATTTTTTAGCTAACAAAACATTACAATCAAAAATCTCAAGAGCATCTTCAAAATGATGAAGATTGTGATGTCCAGCTGTCTCAATGAACTTTTGTCTGAAAATAAAAAGGATAATTAATAAATGTTTGAAATGTTTAAAACTAAAGCTCAAAGGTACATTAACAATTGTATCTTATATTGAATGAACCATAGACAAACCAATGACCTTCTTACAAACCATGTTTTTCAAAATTGTACTTTATAAATTTTTTTGAGTGGAATAATCCTGATTTTTTCATAAAACGTTTCTTTCATTTCACCTTCAATAAAATAAGCATTTGATTCAGGCTGGCATAATTTACAATTGGAATTCCTTTAATGCCTAGTAATTAAATAAAATACACTACATTCTATGAATATGGAAAAAAGAAACACAAGTAATTTTTAATATTTAAATATAAAGGTTTAAATCTAAAGGTAAAGGAAGTTATATTTACATCTGCATGGAAAGCTATAAACCCATCGTCTTGGTTGCCAGGAACAGAGATGAATGCTTTACCATCTCCTCGTACTGTAATAGATTTCCCTGTACACTGGCCGTTCACCTTCTGACCAGTTACGACATCACAGTATACTCCTGGAGCTAGTGATGTCTGCAAGTAATAGGATAATGTTAAATTAATTACCTTGTAATGGTAATAAAATATGTATACTATAAATACTAAGAATTGGGGGAGGAGAAGGCAAAAAATAAAATTGTTGAAATCGAAATTCCCTTCAATCAAAAACAAGATATAATTATTAACTTGCATTGACTCCTGAACATTCTTATGAAAAAATTAGTGAAATTGATCTCACAGTAGCCTGTAAATCCCATTACTAATTTTATTATTAAATTTTTAACAGCAAGACTACTGGATGCTACAATTGTACACTATTAAAATTAAATAAAATTAAAAATGGATGAAATGCTTTATTATAGAATAATAATTAAGTTTGTGAAATTACTTGTAAATCCACATTTAGGTCTCCACCTTCTCCATTAAATGCGACACAGCCACGATTACCCCTGCAGTAGGCAATCTGGTTGTTTCCATTATCCCACCAGTTCTGTACAGGTGAATCTGGAAGATTTTAAAATTACATTTATTATGTTGGCGACCCTCTAGGACCCTTCTTCAAAAAACTATGACAGTCATTTACAATGCTTTACTATAGCAGCCAGTTAAATAAAATGGTTAATCATGGGGAGAGAGTAAGAGGCAGACCCAAACAAAGGTGGCTGGATGACTGGGAGGCTAAGCAAAAATTGGAGGATCCAGGCCGCTAACAGTCGAAGGAGGTGCCAGAGGCCCTGGTCCAATAAGGACTATCCTTAGTTCAGGTAAATAATAAAAAATTTAGAAGCAAAATTGATGATAATTACCTCAAATTACTGGAAAATGTGCAAATAAAAATTCTTTATAAAATAGTCAGAATAAATTAAGAATTCACAGCCTTTGTGATTCTAAGTCTTTTAAAACAATACAAATCAAGGTAAAATCTAAAGCAACTGGGTTCATTTTATGATACATTTCCATTAATTAAAATAGGCGTACAAAATACTGTTACCGTACATACTAAAATGAATTAGAACAATAAACACTCAGACAGTTAAATATCGGACTCAATGAAGGAGACGGTCCCAAGTGCTAAGCTCTCACCTTCTCTACCCTTCATTTTTTTATTCAATCTGCCTCCATTTTTTACAACACATACAAATTTATAAGCTGAACATTATAGCTGAAAAGTAACAGCCTTTGTTGGTATGAATACTTAGTTAGGAAAACAAGAAAATGAAGACTGTGATATATTTTATCGAATTAACAGAGCTGAGACAAGTAAGTACTAATGTAAAGCAAATAGACAACACCAAAAAACAGAAATGATTGCAGAACGGAGAAAACACAAAATATTCCAGAGAGGTCTAAAAAAAAAAAACAAGTGAGGATCTTGGTAGGAAGGTTTTGTGACTACCCAGAAGTACTACAGCAACATTAATAAAATGTATAATTCCTCAATGTTTATAAAGCAATATATATTCAGGAAAATATTTATTCAATGAAATTTGAAAAATATAGCACAAAATGAGTTAATTAAAAAAAAAATAGTATATAAAATTAGAATTTTGTGTTATTAACTTTTTTAATATTTTTATTTAAACTTGAGAAAAAAAATGTCTTTTGAACAAAAACTACCGTAAAGCAAAACCAGAAGTACGGATTAAGAAATAAAAGTATAGCCTTCAAACAAGATTCAGTTTTATAAAATACGATAAAGAAACAAAAATTCTAATTCTAAAAAAAATATTACCCATTCAAAAAATAAATAATAGGTTTATAGCACCAACTTATAAATAAACAATCAACTTTGCATCTAATGAAGTAAAGCATTATAAACAATTATATAAAAAAAGACTCTAAGTCATCAGTGAGTTTACATTTCAATAACTAGAGTACTTATATATATTCAAATAAAAATGAAGTTTACCTCCAACCACTTTTGCAAACTGAACCATACTGTAAATTTGTCTCCAGCGATGCTCACATATCCATCCACCTGAGCAAGATAAATCTGCATTTCTAATAACCGAAGAAATCTCTCCATTGTGGTTAGGTGGCCCTTGTTTTGTATCATAGAAGTCATAACTAGACATAACTCTTGCGTGGACATGTGGCCATGAAAGCATAAATCCTACAGCCATCTAAAAGTTATAACAATTTTATAATTTTTTTTATTTTTATCATATTTAAGAAACTTGTTCAATTAATTACAGATTAACTATGTGAGTTAAAGCATTGACCTTAATCTCATATGGTAAACCAAGAGTGGCAAATTCGATTCCCACCTGGGCAATAGGAATTTATTTAGTGACAGACTCATTAAAATCCTTAGTCTCACCTAAACTAGAAAAGGGGGGTCACCCTGTAGATAACTCATACCAATTAGCCATAATAGCAAAAATTAGATGTTAATAAATAATAATAATATGAATTACAAATGCTGGAATTGTATACTCAAGTGAGTCAATAATATAGAAGCCTGCCCTTTAATTAAAACAATTATAATAAATTAAATTACTGGAACTAAAACTGTGCACAAGCATGCACATGTGTGTGTGTGTGTGTAGTAATTTTTCATTTTACACAAAATTGAAACAATTTCTACAATTTTTGGATTCAAGGTCTGGTTTTGTCTTAGCATTTTCCTTTAAGGAGATCCACTTTTTGACTGAATCCAAACAGTGAAAAATAAAAATGTAGATGAAACAAATTATTTGTTTGGTTGTACTTCTACTAGTTATACTCACGCATCTGTTTGATAATATCTCCTTAATTTATTAACCAAATTAGTTATTATTATTATTATTTATTAACGTCCACTTTTTCCAACTCAGGCTAATTGGGGACGGGTTATCTACAGGTTACCACCCTTTTCTAGCCTGGGTGGGATTTTAGGAAGTTATTTAATGAATTCCGTCACTAAATAATTTCCTTTGCCCAGGCGAGAATCGAACTCGCCACTCTAGGTTTACCATGTGAAATAAAGATCAATGCTTTAACTCACATGGGTAACCTGAGCCCCGAAACCAAATTAGTAAGTAAAACTCTTCTTTACCTTCTAGTCTCTATTTTATGTTATTATACAAAATATAATAAATACTTTAGGTGTAGTTAAGAGTTTTACTGTAATATCAGTTGTTTGATGTTCATGATAAACATTTTTCTAAACTATTTAGAAAACATTGTTCAGGATTTATTAAATTTATTATTATCTTATACTTTTATTGAAGATTTAAGCACCTGACGAGGTAACATATTGATCTCCAAACATGGAAGGCAAAATGTAATAAAGCTATTAGATAGTGAAGAATCATTTTATGTACCGGCCCTGCCAACAAATTACGACAATAGTTTAAAATCATTTTTGTTCTTATGAAACTTGATCTTTTAATCACTCCCAACAAACTTATATAAGAAAATATGTTATTTACTTTGTATTTCTTGCTCTGTTTATATGTGAGAGGATGACGTCCCATTACTCCATCTCTCTGTGTGTCATGGTTGTCAATGAAAACTACTGAGTTTCTCCAGGGCAAGAGTCCCCAGTGCTCTCCTGGAAATGTAACAGAACACAATTATAACTTGTGGGCCATTAATGTGGAATATCATACCAGTGACTGAAGCTTGAATCTATTAATACTTCTTTATTATTATTATTATTATTAATAATTAACAGCTAATGAGCTCTATTATACAAGCCTCTGCATAAAACATTCCTGATCAGTGATTAGAAAATTATTATTTATGATTCAAGTTTTAAATTATAATGTGTTATTTACACATAGTTTTAAATTATTATGTGCTAATTACACTTCTACATGTTCCAATATGAGAAATGTAACTTCTATTGGAAAATAATATTTAGAACATCTATTGCAAAGAATTGAATTTGCAACAAAAGTGGCTACATTTTTTGTTACATAAGGTAACATTTTTTGATCCAACACATGATCGCAAATATATTCTCATTGTTTGATCCCCATCCCCCAACTGGTCCAATTTGTAGTAAACAAAATGGATCTTTAGTTTTGTATGAACTCTTAAATTTCAAATTTCGTAATGATCAAACAAAAATGGTGACTGTTAGAGCATTAAAAGACAAATACTATAGGTACCCTAATTGTGATCTACCTTCAATCTAGATTTAATAGTTACAGGATTTACTCATTTAAAGATGCTTGTGGTTTCATCCCTTAGGATACACTTGAAAAGATGGATGGCATTTGAAATGAAAGCTTTGAATCAATAGAAATCCTTAAAGTGCTTTATTGGCAATCCATAGAGGAAGGTTCAATACTAATAATAAAATTAAATCTAGATCTATTCACCTAAAATAAAACAGAATGAGATGAAAAAAAGTACAAAATAATATTTTTATTTATTAATAAAACTAATGTTGGATTAGTTTTAATAATTTGATTTTCTGTCATTGAAAGTATAAAACATTCTAATTTCTTAAAATATGTCCTGAATTTCCTTATATCAATTAACAACCTATAATATATAGAAAATGATATTGAATTGAATGAATGATATTTATTTTAGTACTGTTATTGACTTTGTGAAGCTTTATATCTGTTTTCCTTTTTTTAATCCAGATTTTGAAATGAGCTAATTTCCTCTGTAGCAAAGCTCAAATAAAGTAATTTACTCACCAAAATTCCTAAACCACTTCAGCTGATTGCCACCATTAAATGCGTTAGATACTTCATAACCATACTTGAAGTCCATTGCTGCTCCAATTCCTGTGTAGTCCTTTGGAGTAATGACATCATTATCTGAAATATTATGAACTCCTTATTATATTTTATTAATTGTATTTTGTTTATTTATTAACTAAGTAGTACATATGGTATGATGGCTGGTAACTTTAATACTCTGAAGTACCATACAAATATGCCTTGAAAAAAACTTAATCTTTAGAGAAGAAAATAATGATTTTTAGAGGTGTTGTGTACGGTTAATGAAGAACTCAATCATAATGAGTGGGTAAATTTTAATTCTTACAGTTTCAACAACATTGTTAGAATTAACAGTTAACAAGTTTGTTGATGAGTAGGACCTATCTCACTCCTCTAAGTTAGTGTTGAGATTCAATGTAAATTGTCTTAATTTTAAATGATTACCAGCAGCTCGCCAGCCATGTGAGTTATGACGTTAATATACTTGCTAAATGCAGTCATGGGGTTGATTCTGGTGAGGGTAACAGGGATTTATTTCGTGACTAACTCATAAATAAAATCCTTAGTCCCATCCTGGTTAGAAAAGGATAGTAACGACAAATAAATTATTGTAAAAAGATGGTAATCATTAGATAACTCACCCTGATCAGCCTCTGTAGCATAAAGTGGACATTAACAAATTACAAGAACAACAAATGATTACCATTTAATCATAGACGATTGAAACTCTGAAGATGCTTACTAATGGCGATTGGAATTGTAAACACCAAACTATATAATTCAGTTGGGTTTAGTGCTTTATTAGCCAATAACTAACAATCAATAAAATCATTTAAGAACCTAAGAATAACAAAGATCCCACCAAAAAAACTAATATCAACTACTTCACATCAAGTATTGGGCAAGCTCCTCCACATTCAGTCAGTAATAATAGCCTGTACCCACAAATTAGACAATAGTCAACTACTTTAAATAGTAATGCTATATCATTTGATCAACTAGAATTCATAGAATATTCATTACTAAGACATTTTCAGCTATTTTACAAGTAAAAGCCATTTTTTTCTGCGGATTCATTAACTTAAGGGGTGGCTATCAAACAAAATTTCTGGATATTTTAGAGGGTTATCCAGGAGGGGTATCATCTGAATCTCTGGGTCGTTATGTGCAATCATCTTTATTAGGCCATCATGTGACTTATTTTGAAAATAACAAAAACATTTCCATTTAAAATTAAATATAATTTCATCTATACATATATCCCATTAAAAACCAACAACTCTGAAGTCTAAGGAATTTTAGGGGAGGGGTTCCCAGATTTTGTGCAGAAAAATATGCTAACGTACATTAATACAGCACCTGATAACACCATAGTTTGATAATCAACCAACGTAAAATGCCCTCAATGAGATTATGTTTTCCTCTTTTTTGTAGATTTACGGTCTCGACCAAAAGAATCTGATCTATCAGGAATTATTAATTATACCCACACATACTTAAATCATATACCTGGATTTCCAGCTACTTCCTGGTAGAAGAAAGGTCTTGCTCCATGGGGGAACCATTGGGTATTAAGATTATGTACTCTTCCATAGATGGTAGCAAGATCAGATACATCCATGTGCTTAGCAGCATCCACTCTACAATATAATGAGAATATCATTTTTATTTAATACTTAGAAGGAAAAAAAAAATAAAATTTACCGATATGTAGTAAATAATAACTTAAGCATGCAACCACTACCATACACTCCTTAGCCATGGAAAGGATGTATTCCATCTCAAAGGTATTTATACTTATATTAATAATCATCTTTTTGGGCATCAATTAGAAACTGTTCTTCCTTTTTAATATTAAAACCTAGCCCCATTCATACTTTGCTCTCTTGGTTGTTCATGAATCACGCAAATCACATGACAGTTAAGGATTTTGAGATGGGGCAAAATTTTAATTTATAAATATATCTGCATAGAGGTCTTGATCAATAGTGTTTTTGAAGTATTTTTATGAAGTAATTTCGTACAACTGTTGTTCTATACATTTTCTTTTAAGTTGAACATAAAAAGAGTTATTATCATTTTTGTGTCTCAAGTCTTCTATTAATACCCTCTTCTACTTGTGTGCATTTCACTATTAAGGTATTATATCAAAAACATCCTATGTCCAGCTTGAGTTTAAGTCTTGTATGCATAGGGTTCTTACTACGGAGAAAGAGTGAAAGGAATGTACTGATGGCATAATCTGTACGTCAATTCTGTAAATAGGAAATCTGATAATTTTATGTGCCCGGTGTAATGGATGTTTTAATTTTTAAATGTAATGGCTTTGTGTCAATTCTGCTTTTTCCAGAAAGTTATTTAATTACTATAATAATTGTATTAGAAAGAAAAAAAAAAAACAAGAAAACAGCACATTCATTTTGCTGAACAAGTTGTAAGACTTTCAAAAAATGTTCTGTATAAGAATTAGAGGTGAAATAACATACTTACAAAAATTAATAAACACCCCATATTAAATTGAGTGATTATAGTTACACATGTTGGAAATATTTGTATCTTTGTATTAACTACTTGATTTGTGGAGCACGTCTAATCATTTAAAAATAAATGAAGATTATAATGATGAACAGTGAACCTTTTAATGTTATAAGGATAATTTTTGACCAAAAAATGGAGTCAAACATTTATGACCACCTTGCCTTTTGACAGTACTCATAAAAGAAGTAAATTATCATTCTTTTAAACTCAGTTTAATATGAATTACAAAAAGGAAACATATACCAATGCTAATATCAGATTGAGTACTATCAAAATTCAATATGCATGAAATATACTTTATATCACAACTACCTGAATCCAGCAACTCCCATATCGACAAGTCTGTTAAGAAAATCAACAAGCCTTCCTCGAACATATTCTGAGTTCTGGTTCAAGTCATGAAGTCCTACCAGTTCACAATTCCTTATCTATAAATACAAAAGAAAATTAGTCATTTCATTTCTAAAAAAAATAGTTGGTTATAGGTAATCTATTTCAACCAGTAGTCTTGCTGGTGCTTATTCCTTAAACAAGGTTGTAGGTGGTTCAAAACAGATTTTAAAATTTTTATGCACTGTTATTCCTGATGGGAAACTGTCCTTTTTATAGGCACCTGTGCCTTTGCAAAAAACAAACCAATGCCTCAAAGAACAAAATTAAAAACTGGTTCTCGAACTTGCTAGGAGGGATGGATAACTAGGAGGGAGCACATCATTGGAGACTGAGCTGGTGAAATATAAACTGATGCTGTTGTGATGCATGGGAACAGAAGGATAAAAGTGGATAACGACCTCTATTTATAAATATTTTCTGAAAAAAAAACAACATATTTCTGGAGAAAACAAGCGTGGCATCAGGTTTTTGATAGAGAAAAATCTTCCATAGCATTACTAGAGTACAGTTATACTCAGCATCAGATTCACGAGAAGTGTCCTTCTTTGCTTCCCATACCTATGAATAAATACGGAATTTGGAGGTCAGGAAGTTAATGTTGGGAGATTTCAAACCTAACTTAGGAAAATACATAACTTGCCTAATTATCACTGAACAGCATTTGCATAGGTGAGTCTAATGATGACAACTGCTATCATACTGTACAGTTCGCTGTTGATAAGAGAAGGGAGATCATGACCACAAAAACACAGATGCGTCTAGGCAGACCAAATTTTATTCATGCCAGATGCTCAAAACCACATTTCAGTTGCACAAAGCTGTAGGGGGACTTATTGCAATTAACACAATTTTCCTGGATCAGGCTAAGTACATTCAGCAACAGTCATAGAGGAAGAGCATAATCCCCACTGGTACAGAGGTCCGGGACATCTGGAGATGAATCCTACAAGGGAGAGCCTCCAAAACAGTTTCAGCAATGTAACTAGAAATACTTGAGTGGAGAAGAAAGGAGGCTGAAAGTTGTAATGAAAAAAGAAGAGCGTGATGTATTTGGACAAAGGAGATATAGGAAAGAAAGCCTTTTTTGATAGTGAAAGAAAGAAAGAGATTAGGGAAAGGTAACAGGCCTTAAAGAACTGAAGTTCGAAAGTAAGCTTATAGTTTCTAGCAACCTTATCTGGTTGTCGAGGATTTCATTGGGAAGGCCTTTCTGAAAATTCAATAATTATTAACTTCTTAAGGGGCCCTTATGTCACTGAAGATGATTAACCTCTTCTTTGAAGTAACAATCCTTGGGAATAAAAATTAGTTCTGGTGCTACAAGTTATACATTGGTGTACATTCGGTGGCGAGAACTACTGCGTCAATGAAGAGAAGTTTGCAAGTGGAGAGCACAAGCGAGTTCACTATAAGTGAGATCGTCAACGCAGACCAGAGAAACAGAGGTTCTTTACTTACGGAAGAGAGCACCGTTCTAATCGTTTGGTACGTCATAAAAGTATCTAGCAGAAGTTTTAAGATAGAGCAATTACATAGAAGGTGTCAATAGGGTTAGAATAGTTCCAGGGCAAGATGCTTCTATACTCTTCTCTGAATAAAGAACCTCTTTCAGAATGCGAAACTGATTACATTCAAAACGATAATAAGACTCGTGGTCATAGCTGTTAAACGTAGCCCCTTACAATAGTTACCAGAAGAGGACAGGTGGTCTGAAAAGTGGCTTGTCAGCAAAATTTGGACTCTTCGAGGAAGAGAATTGGCAGTGCATCAGAAGCAATACAGAAGTTATTGAATTCTTTGACGTAACTGTCGTAAAGATAGGATATCACCCAACATGTCATAATATAAATTCCAAGTTTAATGATATGCTTACCTGCCAAGCATTCCTCCAGTCATTGACACTGCAAGGATGGTGGAAGTCTCCTGGTCCATAGGGGACATCGGGGTACAGCCTTTTGCCTGTGTCTGGGACAGATCCTGCTGTACCTCTGGTACCCCAAGGAAGAGATGCTGACATGTGGTTCAAGATAACATCTACGTACACCCTGAAATTAAAATTGATTTTGAGAACTTGGCCGTTGAATGTGTTAAATAAGAACATATATTTAAAAGTTAAACCCCATAAAAAGATGCTTAAGAGAAATGAAGAAGGGCATTTTTCTAAACTTCAGGAACAGCTACTTATCCCCCCCCCAAAAAAAAAAATTTACTAAGTCTAATAGCTTTTGAGCATTTATAATATTTGTATATTATTATCCTAAGGGAAATCTATACAAAAAGCTACATAAAATTCGTGGCCTCATTTATCTCAAGATTACTTCTTATGTAGAATATGCATATTAAATTAACATTACATGGAGCATAGCAAATATTTCAAATCCTCCCTCTAACCCCCACCCCACTCTTTCTGGGTTGACTTCTGCCATTAACGAATATGAACCTTAGTATTGGCAGAAATGGTTCAATGTGGCGTATGGTATTGATCAAATAGACACTTTCAAGTCAGGAACCTTAAATATTAATTGCCATCATATAAAATATATCTGTATGTATCTCACATAATAAACTTTAGTTGAAAAACCATACATGATATTTAAGCTAGGAATAAAACATCTGATGATTTATCAGATCATTGTTTATATGGGATGTGTTGGAGAAGGGGTGCTAACTAAAAAGCGAAAACTTAAAAAAATGTAAGTATTTCGATTAATTTTGACATACAGAAAATATTTGAAAAAGAACATTTATATGTTCTTATTGGGTATAAGTTCGGTTCTATACAGCTTTGCAATCCTACTCACAAAAACTTAATAACTTTGAATTTTCAGTTTTTACATGAAAAGCTTAAACATCGAGTTTTGGGAGCGTTCCCCAAGAACAACAACCGCTAGAGGGGTTACATCATATATATATATATATATATATATATATATATATAAATATATATGCATGTTTAGGATGCCGGAAGTGGGAGCTACCAAATATAGGGTTGAAGAAAAGTCTACACATCCGTGCCATTTTCAAATGCTATGAGGTGCAATTGCTATGGGTCTCGGGCCATACCCGCTATATAATTTTGAACGGACCTCGTTTTCTTCATTTCCTAGGTATAATCGATGGACATTTGAATGAATTTTTCGAAAGTCGCGTCATGAGACCCCAATAGCTGACTCCCTTAAAGAAAATTTGCTTTAAGGAATTATCCTGCCTAGCAGGAAAGTACATCATAGACTTTCTTCAGTCATTAAGACTGTTGTAGTTCACTACGCCTTAGAAATATTTCCAATCACAAATACATATTTCATCATAAGAAGTTGGCTTACATTATGTTAGGGAAATATATATAGTCTAATAATTATAGATTTCAGGTTACTTATGGACTTACACCTAGTAGTAGTATAAAATGTTCATGATTTCTTTTATTAACCTGTTTATGTACGGTTCTAAATATATTACTCACTTGATGCCATGGTCATTACATGTTCTGACCATATTTCTAAGCTGGTCTTCATTTCCGGACCTGCTTACTAGTCTGTATGAAAATGGTTGATATCTTTCATACCATGGTCTTCCGTCTATTATAGCACTCTCTTGAACAGGTGAAAGCTAAAATGAATAAATCATTTACTGCTTGAAGTAATTATCTAAAGAGTTCTAACATAATATACTGATTTTATTTATTAATTGACGAAAGAATTTTGGAATTAATTAGGATTAAAAAAGAAAATCACATTATCATAATCACCAACATTCTACATAAACTCTCATTTTTAGTTAGTGGGCACTGAATCCTTTGAATTAGTTCCTTAAAATAATTAATGATAAGCATTTTGGTTGAAAAACAATTATGTGTTTTTACTCAATATCCTTTCAAATTCCACTGCTTCCACTTAGCTTCGCATCTACGAGAGATACAAACAATTCTGATGCATAACGAATGTTTCTTTGCTTATCACAGACACCTGTGTTTACCTTCCTGATGAAAACAGTACACAGGCCTAATTTTCATGATTCCCGCATTCATTACTTATACTTATATTGCACCTAATTAATTAGTTAATGAAGCTACGTAGAATATGGTTCATTCGCCTTCACAATATTTACCTCATTGTGTTGTGAAGAAATGGTAATCTTTTCTGACCTTCGATATTTAAAATACTCCTACTTCAACTCAAGCATCAACTATACCTTAGTTATGCCTACAACCTTGGGGAAATTGAAGCTAGGACTTTGTGGATAAATTTGTATCTGCTAGGAATTCGTTTAGCTGTTTAAAAGGGTTTTGTTTGATTGTACGTTAATTTTACAATGTAAAACCCGTGATACTCGGATATACAGAAAAAAAAGGCTTTCTCCTTCCCAACAAGTTATTCAGCGATTAGCGCTTTCAAAAGATCCTCTTTCTGCCTTCAGAGTTAATTCTATGCTGATAACAGCGCTTTTAATCAGACTAGTCCCCCACCCCTCCCTAAATATCTTTCCGTAGAATCTTCTATCTTCCGTAAGAATTACAATGCACAAATGCAAGTCCAATAACTTGTATGTAGGTCAAGTGATTCGAAATGAATTTGGACATTGTCAAACTGACAGTGGCCCTTGTCCTTGAGAAAAGGACAATTCCTTGATTAGAATAAGATGGAGGGGTTATTCTTGATAAAAGTTTTGAAAAAATATTGGACCATCTTATACGAGGTGGCTAACATTATAGCCTGAGGTGGCTTCATTTGATTTATTGATTCGGACAACATTGGTAGAACGATGCAAAAGGATGGTCTGTGCCCCCCCCCCCCCCCCCTCTTGTACATCTACAGAATTGTGAGAATCCCACGGAGAGATGGAACCTTTGTTGGTCAAGTATAAGCTGTGGACGAGGAACGTCAGTGGGAAAGCTGACAAGGCCTTCACTACCACAAGGAGCAGAAGAGACTGTTCAGAGATAGGTTTGGGGTGGATATCGGACCACTCAGTTTCTGACTGAACATGGCGACTTTACACAGTCCCTGCACAAGCTTAGGAGAAGGAGAAGCTCAATGGGCGAATGTGGGGAATAAGCGCAGCATGAGTTCCTGAAGTAGTACAGATATGACGCTTACAGATTAAGGTTAATGAGGGGTACACTCAGCTACACGCCAGATTTAAGACATGGCAACCACAGAAGGCAACTAGTTTACAGGCCAATAGAAGAAGACAAAGGGTAATACACTTGGAAGAGATTAACGAAAAGTCTAAACTTATTAACTAATAAAGTTGGTTAAAAACTGTAACCCTAGACCAGTGGTCGGCAAATGTTTGAGCCAAATATGAACATTACAACAATTTCAAAAACAATTGGGAGCCAAATCTGCATGTTTTGTAAAATTTCATTAAACTAAATAAATAGTACATTAAATAAAACTAAATTTCATACTTTATATAAATATTTATTAATGCGAATATTGTGCTTGCATCTCCTTGGAAAGTTTGAGTAAGTCAGGTTTGTATGTTGTTGTTTTTAATTTTTGGCATGATTTTAAGTTCTCATCAATAAGACGACTTATCAGTTTACTCTTGACAATGTTCATGCTAAAAGATTGTTCGTATATATATGCGTTTAGCCGAAAAGGGAAAGAACAGCAAAACGAGGCCAGAGCAGCACTTAAGGAGCCAAAGAGCCACTTGCGGCTCTGGAGCCGCACTTTGCCGACCACTGGCCTAGGCCACAACGAATGATGATAAAAACAGGAAATGACTCAATAGCCAAATGCGAGAAAGAATTAAGCTGTTGCGAAAATATATTTTCTGTATTCTTGAAAGAAGGCCCCCACAGATCGTAAAAACTATTTTTATAAATGTAACTTAATTTTAAGATTACTTATCGCGAAACCTTAAAAAAACTATGTATATTCAAGGTAAGGCGGATGCAATTACATTGTAAGATGACAAGAGACTACATACTTGCTACTTATTAATATTGTAAAAGATTTTGACTGTTCTGTTGACTTTTTGTTCTGAAAAGTAGACAATTATAATGAAGCCGTTAAAAATATATTTATCGTTAATATTAAGTGAAACCACACTTGACAAAACGGTTTCAATAATAATATCATGTCGCTGTTCTAAAAGAAAAACGACGAAACTGCTAAAACTGCAATTTTACAGAAGGCCCAAAAGAATAATTATTTGAAATACTAACAAGGAATTTTAACTAAGTGACTGAATATAATGCCAGGTGTATAACACACATTCTTCAATTTTATATTATCAGACTTGGAATAAAGCATTATTAACTTTTAACCTTAATTTTCAACCCTTAATCAATTACGTCATTGTTCCCTCAATATTTGTCCTTGGTTTTTTATGCAGAACTGTTAACATTTTATTTATTGTCCCTTAAATATGAAATACTATAACTTCATTGTTTTGCGATATCATTAAGCCTTAAAGGCAATTAGTCACAAAATTGCTGTTACATTCTTGTTCTTCTGGAGCAGCGGTATAAAGTACGTGTAATGAAGAAAAATCAGGATCTTAAAGGACAGATTTAAGATCACAAGTATACTAAACCCAATGAACATTATAATTGGTATCGATAAAGAACATACAAAGACTAAAAAATAAAATTAAGTTTTTTTTTCTGTTGCATTTGTGATAAGTAAAAAACTAAAATATTATGGTAGTGAGGAGAAAAAAAAATCTCACCTGTACTGCAGAGTAGCCGGCAGAAGGCAAGAACTCTCTACACTCCTTCGCAATGTCGTCAAACTTCCATTCGAACATCTGGATCATGACTTCTGACCTTGCCCCGGCCAGGAGGCCGAGAACTAGAACCAATCCTGACAGCATAGTAGGGATGAGTGACGGTAGAACTGCAGCCCACAGTATATATACGCTGAAAAGTAAACATCCGTACACTCTCTGGTGTTGACTTTAGAGCTTTGTTTAATTTTCTTGATTGAGTTATTCCCCAAGATTATTCGTTAGTTTTTCCTACTTTGAAAATTATAATGCTTTTAAAATATTGAAATAATATAAATGCAATTTTAAAGCCTTATATTTATTATTACACTCAGAGTTTTATATCCTTTAATGTCTTACGGCAATGATGGAGGACCAAAATCCATGGATTTTAGCAAGAATGGTCAACAGAACGTAAAATCTTAATTTTTAACGTCATCACACAACGTATTTGCATGTATCTCTAATAATAAAGGTCCGTTGAAAACAATATTTGTCGTTTAAGTTTGGTATTAAATCTTTCGTGATATATTGGTTTTTTGTGCAAAGAGTGAAATATGGGGTTTAATGAATGCTGAATTGTACAAAAATGGGAATATTTCGTCTAATATTGAAAGAATAATAAAGAAAAGAAAAAAATGTAATTGACAGCACTTATAAGTAATACAGATATTAAGTCTAAAGATGTATAAGGAGTAAATAAATAATTTCAACAAATTAAAACTGGCTATTAAATATTATTTATGAACTTTTAAAGTGAATACGAAACTTGCTAGCAATCGTAAGTTTACCTTTTTCCAAAAAGCTTTTTTTAAATAGATTCGATCGAAAATAACATTGACTATTAAAAATAAGGCTTCCAACTAAGGTAATTGATAATTAATGAAGACAGAAAGAAGATATCTACAATAAAATAAATATTTAAATAGTATAAATCAGTCTGATAAAGCAAGATTAAATAAGGAGTGTACATCATCTACTAAAGTTCTTGCCTGTAACAGGAGTACAGGTTACGAACAGTTTCTTTTTCATTTCAAGATCTATAACACCATTTAAATTAGTTATTTATCCCAAATGAAAAAAATAAAAAAATAAAAAAGTTTTTTTTTTTTCATTATATTTATTTTATCCATAAACGGATTATAATGCTGCATTTCGACAAGAGTAGCTCACATCTAATAGCATTGCTATACGATTCGGAATTTGCATATTTTTTCTGATATGATATGACATTAGCAGATTTCCCTAAAGGAAAATCAACTATGGAGGTTGTACTCATGACGCAATTATCCGAACAATTTACTCAAATGTCCGTCCAATCCATCTATACCTAAGACATGATGAAATTAACGTCCGTTCCAATTTTCAATATATATATATATATATATATATATATATATATATATATAGTTTAACGCTCTAGGGGGTGTAATTTTTGTTTAATCGTTTCCAAACGGGATATTTAAACGGTTTATGTAAAAATAATGATAAAGTTTGGTAACTGTTCAAATCGGGCATGGGGGTTTAGAGGGGATTTGGAAAATCCGAAATATCTTCGTTATTATTCGTCGGATCGGAAAAATGTAGATAGGTTTTCCCACTATCTTGATTAATCGAGATATTAGCATTTTTTTTAGTTTTCAGCCTTCATTAAAACCCCACTCCTGCTCCTGTCATATTCACAATACGCAGTTATATCATGAAGTACTTTATTTGAAGCCTAAATACAAAATAGTGTTCTCATTGAACTTTTACTTTTTGAGTTAAATGAAAATACGTGACGCGAGTAGGAAATTTGTTGAGTTAACGCAGCCCACGAATGATGAACTTTAATGATCACAAATGCGTAAGTTATGTTTCACAAGTGTGAACTAATTTAATAATTGATGACAAATAGTTTAATGGCTTTTCGGTTTTCTATTTTACTGAATGAGGAGAAATTGAAGAAAAATCCGTCACTTAGGTGCTGCTTAAACTGAAGATATGAATGCTTATTATCTCATCTCACCATCTAATCTCTACTTCAAAAGAATCCAATATGTTAGTTGGACATGACATTTTTAGTGACTGAGATGTTAAAGTGAAAATCGGATGAGAAGTAGTGTGGGTTTACAACAGGATGAAACCAAAAAAAATGAAATAACATCATTTAATAATGAACTTAGAGAAACATTAATATAAGCAGACTTATGTCAAATAAAAATTTTAACAAGATTAATTGTATACAATTTTTTGATCCGACTAATAGTAACGGTGATATTACGAATTTTCAATTATTCCCCCCTCTGATCTATTCTTAGTAGCCTTCAGCTTTGCATGAAACGGTTAAATATCGTGTATGACAATGAAAACAATATTTGGCATATAAGTTTCGAATTAAGTGTTTCATTATATAACCCTTGCTAAGATATGAGTAGAATTGAGGTTTTCTCAATGCTGAAAGCTAATAAATCCAAATATCTCGGTTAATACGCAAGGCATAGAGAAAAAAAAGTCCGTCAGGGAGGGGCTGCGTAAACTAAGCAGATTTCCCACGTGAAGTTATACAATAGAGAAATTTCACGAGAGTCGAACAGTTATGAAAACGGCCGAACTAGCTTTTGACGGAACTCAAGACTAGACCCGAAGTTAGCCGAACTCATTTCGTCAGTTACAATTAATATAAATGCAAATATCTCGGACTATTCAAGATAGAGAATAAATATGTAGAATAATATTTATAGTAAATTTAATTTGCAATAAGATTGGCTTTATACAATTTTTAGATCCGACGCATGGAAACGGAGATATTTCGAATTTTCAAAAATCCCCCCTCTATCCCCCCCCACTAGTCCGATTTCAGCCATTAAAGAACATGATCTGTCTTTTTGCATAAAAAGTTTAAATACCGAGTTTGGTAACGATCAAACTAAACTTGCGACCGCTAGAGCGTTAACAGACAAATATATTTATACATATAATCTTGAACGGACCTCATTTTCGTCATCTCCTAGGTAGGATCGATGGACATTTGAAGAAATTTTTCGAAAATCGTGTCATGACCTCAATAGCTGATTTCCCTTAAGGGAAATCTGTTAAAATGAATAGAAAGCTGCTATAGGAAATTAAATTTACAATAAGATAGGTTTAATACAATTTTTCGACCCAACGGACAAAATTGAATGAAAATGAAACCCCACTAGCGGACAAATTTGAATTTTAAAAATCTTAATTCTAAACCACCCCTCTGCCTTGTCTGATTTACAAACTTGACATTTGGTATACCATAAAACTTATAAATGCACAGTTTGGTAACGAACAAACAAGAATTGCGATATAATACATATATTGTTACGTTTATTACAAATATAATAACCGTTGATTATTAGGGTTCTTTTGGATTGCTGAATTAAACACACAAAATTTGGTGTTTTTATCACAGGACAATTTATTTGACGGTGCACTACTCAGTTAGCAAATTATTCTTCGCTACTACTCACAATATGCAGTGATAACTTCACTTCTTATTGCAGAGTATAATAACTTTGCGTAATTTTTCAGTTTTCGAGACAATAAATATATATATATATATATATATATATATATATATATATGTATGTTGTTTCTTTTAAGCAGTATATTTTCTATATGAATAAAACCCTAAGGCCTAACTATCATTTTCTATTTGAATTCAGTGTGGATACATTTTTTTTAACTTTTCACACCATTCTAAGAACAATGATACCAAAATTGATAATCTCGTCTGTCTTGCTGTCTATCTGACCACCCGTTTGTTACACATCACTCAAAAATGTATCAGAAGAATTCTATAGACTTTCAAATTCGTGAGTCAACTATCCCAATGTAACAAATAGGCTTTATGAGAATTCGAATTTTCAACTAGGAGTGGGGCTTTTCTTTTTGGTACAAATACATTTTCGTCTATATCCTCGTTAATATTCGTTTTAACGTAAATGTAAAGAGCACATTGTTTTTAGAATACCGGTTAAGATTCTTAAACTTTTTTAGTTTTATTAATTTCTCAGGATTTGTGTAAAAGACAGTTATGCTCTATCTTTATTAGCAGATTTCCCTTTAGGGAAACCAGCTATTGTGGTCGTACTCATGATGCGAGTTTCGAAAAATTTCTTCAAATGTCCATCGATCCTACCCAGGAGACGACGAAATTGAGGTCCGTTCACATATATATATATATATAGCGGTCGCAATTTTCGTTTTATCGTTACCAAACTCGGAATTTAATCGTTTTATGTAAAAAGAAAGATCAAGTTCGTTAATGGCTGAAATCAGACGAGGGGGAGGGGGGGTTTAAAGAGGGGATTTTCGAAAATTCAAAATATCTCCGTTATTATGCGTCGGATCGAAAAATTGTATAGAATCAATCTTATTGAAAATTAAATTTACTATATATATTATTATATACATTTATTCTGTATCTTGAATATTAACCTAGATATTTGCATTTGTATTCTGTGTGTGGTCGGCAGGAGTCGGCTATGTTCGGTACTTTCCGCCGAGAGCTCTGGTGGCTGTTTCCGGAACTATTCGTCCCTCGTGAATAAGTTAGGAGATCCCTTACTACTACAGTTGTTATTGGGCAGATTTCTCTACTGAAAAATTTCACGTGGGAAATCTGGTTAGCTCCTGCGTGACGGACTTTTTTTGTCTGATTCTGAGTCTTGATTATTAACTCATTTCCTATTTTAGTTGATTTAACTAAGGGAAATTAGAATTGAGGTTGTACTCATGACGAGATTTTCGAAAAAGTTATTCAAATATCCATCGATACAATCCAGGAGAAGATGAAAATGAGGTCCGTTCAAAACTATATCATCTATCTATCTACCTATCTATATATCTATCTAACAATATTAGATACTGTCGCAATTTTTTTTAATCGCTACCAAACTCGTTATTTAAACATTTGGTGTAAAAATAAAGATTAAGTTCGTTTATATCGGACCTTGAAGAAGAGGGGTTTAGAGATGGAATTTCGAAAATTCAAAATATGTATGTTATTATGCGTCGGAAAATTATATAGAATAAATCTCATTGCAAAAGAATGTTCTATAAAGGTTGTTATGTACATGTTTTCTGTATATTGAATATTAACCGAGACATTTCTTTATTTTAGTTTTCGCCTATCAATAAACCTCCACTCCTCATGTTAGCAATAAGCCGTTATAATAGGAATCACTTCATTCCAAGTAAAGCGAATACGTTATATTATGACGTCATCAATTAAGATTTTTATTTGTTAACTTGAACAGATTTATCTGATATATATAATTGTAATAAAGTGGTTCATGATATAACAACTTATTGCTAATACGATTTGAGTCATAGGGGGGGGGGGGGATTTAATGAAGGCTGACAACTAAAAAATGCAAATATCTCCGTCAATATTACAGATAGAGAGTAAATATATAAACTAAAATACTATAAACAATATTTATAGCACATTTAATTTGCAATAAGTACAATTTTGCGACCCGACGTATAATATCGGAGATATTTTTGGAATTTTAGAAAATCCCCCTCCCAATTATTCGATTTCAGCCATTAACGAACTTGACCTTTAGTTTCGCATGAACCGCTTATTCGATATATCGAGTTTTGTTACGATCAAACAAAAGTAGCCACCGATAGTGTGTGTATATATGTATATATACACACACGCACGCACGCACGCTCGCACGCACGCACGCACACACACACACTTTTGAACGGACCTCATTTTCTTCATCCACTAGGTAGGATCGATGGACATTAGAGGATTTTTGTCAATAATCGTACCATGAGAACGTAGATCAGTACGACCTCAATAGCTAATTTCCCTTAATGAACCATCATTCTAAACCAACCCAAGGAAAACCACCTGTTGAGGTCGTACTCATGACGAGATTTTCGAATAATTTACTCGAATGTCCATCGATCCTCCTTACTAAATCACGAAAATAAGGTCTGTAACTCTGCAATTAATAAAGAATTTTTAAGAGTGGAGGAGGCTTTATACCTTCTTATCCTTCCGTTCACACGTGTGTGTGTGTATGTGTGTGCGCGCGCGCGCGCCAGTACTTGCCTATTAGCGCTCTAGAGGTCGCAATTCTTGTATGACGTAATCAAACTCGATTTTTAAGCATTTCATGCAAAATGAAAGGTCAAGTTTGTTAATGGTTGAGATCGAACCAGCGGGGAGAGTGGTTTAGAGGGAGAGAATTACAAAATTCGAAATATCTCTGTTTTAATAGAACCAGTCTTGTTGCAAATAAAATTTACTATAAATATTCTCACGTGCATTTATACTCTACCTTAATATTAACAAATATATTTGCATTTTTTGAAAAATTTGGGTTATATTATGATTCAATTTATTCTAAGCTAATAGCAAATATTGTTTTCTTTGAACTTTTAATGTGTGAGAGACATGCTAATACATAGTGTGATGACGTCATCAATTAATATTTTATGTCTATTAGTTAAGGGAGACCTGCAGGAATTGTTGGAAAAGTGAGTGATTTCTTGGGAAGGGGAGCGAGTCTGGTTTACTAACCATCAGCACAGTAGTTCTCCCGATATGGTGGCTTTTCAACGCGCTTAGTTCTGAATAAATTGTTGTGAAGGTTGAAGCATTTTTATTTTTTGTACGATTTATCGGAGTCTGATTAATTTAATGTTGTAAAATTAACGAACTATCTAACGAAAGTAGTTTATTTTACATATAAATGAGGAATATGGGGTTAGATGAGAACACAATTGTGTTATACCAGCACATGGGAAATATTCTTAGCTTACGCAACCCCTGCGTGACGGTATTGTTAGTTATTTTTCGTTTAGGGGCTTTAACCGAGTACATTAGTTTTTGCATCTCATTAATATCCTCGTATGATGTTTTCCACCTGCTTTATATCAATAATTAATTAGGTGCAATATAATTATATGTAAGCAAAGCTGGAAACATGAAAATTAGGCCTGCGTACTGAGTTCATCAGGAATGTCATCACAGATGTTCATCTGTGCTAAGTAAACAAGCATATTTATCAGAATTAGTTCCTATCTTGTAGAGTAATGGCGGAAGTGGGACCAGTGAATTTGAAAAAAGTCCGTCAAGCAAGGTCTGCGTAAATTAAGATTTCTCATGTGCTGGTATAACATACTTGTGACCTCAACTAACCAAATGTTCTTTATTTATATGTAAAAAACTGCTAAGTAGAAGGGCTGAAAAAAAAGAAGAAAAAATTACGAACAACTCGCTAAATACGTGCGTTACGAAAAAATCCATAGAGGAACAATTGTAAAACGTCAATAGTTTAAGAACATTGGTTATATGACATTTTCCCATCCAACTCACAATTACCGAGATATTTTGAATTTTTGTACCCCAACAATTCCAGGCCGATTTCAGCCAATAACAAATACGATTTTTAGTGTTGAATGAAGCTGTTAAATATCCAGTATGATATAAATCAATTTATTGCTTTCGAGACAAGAAAGTAAAATCTAACTTGATGGAGTCATCGCACAACAAATTTGCATATATCTCGCGTAATAAAGATCTCTTGAAAACAATATTTGGTATTTAAGCTTATGAAAAAAAGAGACATATGATACAACTGCATATTTTTGTTAATATGGAATGATTTGTTGAACACAATATTTGGTATTTTGAACATGAAATAAGATCCATGATATATTGGCTTATTCTTAACAATATATGATGTCTCACCAAGCATATTTAAATGTATCACATTTGAAGAGATTCGCTGAAAACCGTATTTGATGTTTAAACTTGTAATAATATTTTTCACGATTAATCAGCTTATTGTTAATATAAGATGAGGAAGAGTAGGGGATTACTGATGACAGAAAACTAAAAAATCTAAATATTTTGTTTAATATTCAAGAGAAAGAAAGTAAAATCTTATTCATAATTATAAGTTCAATGAAAACAAAATTTGTTATTTAACCTTGTAATAAAGTGGTTCATGATTTTCGACAGCTAGTGTGTAGGATCCATTGACATTTGAGGAAATATTTCGAAAATAGCGTTATGAGTACGACCCAAACAGCTGATTTCCATTTTGGGGAAATTAACTAGCCATATGCGAATTTTTAATTTGTTTTAAATCAAACGGATCAACATCACAAATTTTATTTGTATAATGTAAATGTAAAGTATTAAGCGCTTTCCAACAACAAATATCCTATAATACTTGAATTCGTGAAGCTGTAAGTTAATAGATAAAGTCTTACTGAGTCGTGGTGTGCTTCCTAAAAAACTGAATAAGTAGAATAAATATAACAGAGTAAAAGGAGAAGGTTGGAACCTTGAGATTAACATAATGAATTACGGGTTAATTGGGAATGTAAAATCGGCTCACGCGCAAACTTAAAAATTTGAATTTAAAGAATACGGAACGTCACACGTCTTGAACTGTTCTCGTTGGAATAGAGTAGAAGTAATACATTTCGGGTCATAGGTATTTGGTGCTAAAGACGAAAATAAGTATAAAATGTACAAGCACGTGGGTACTCTGCTTAGTTTACGTGCCTCTGTGCGACGGACGTTGCAACGGATTTGAAACGATTTCAACAAGTATGGCTTGGGTTCCTGTTTATTGGTGCTAAACGACTGAACCGAATTTGATGAAACTTGGTACATACGTATATTACTGATGACACTAGTTGCATTTCTGGCTATAATAGAAGTGGGGCTCAGGTTAGCTATGTGAGTTAAAGCGTTGACCTTTATCTCGCATGGTAAACATAGAGTGGCGAGTTCGATTCTTGCCGGGTCAAAGGAAATTATTTAGTGACGAAATTCATTAAATAACGTCCTAAAATCCCACCCTGGCTAGAAAAGGGTAACCTGTAGATAACCCGTCCCAATTAGCCTAAGTTGCAAAAAGTGGACGTTAATAAATAATGATAATATAATAGAAGTAAGGTTTGTAAGTGAGGCCTGAAATTGAAAACCTCGACAATTCGTTTCCTATTTATTTTTCGACAAACAGTCAAGTAACAAAGGCCGTTTATTTTGATCTAAGAGTATTGTATTTTTTGTTCATTACACTTTCATGTATAACAAATTATAAACAAAATGTACACTACAAATTTTAGGAGGAATCAATAATTTTACTGGCCAAAAACGACTGAACCGACTCAACGAAACTCGATATTTGAATTAGCACGAACTCTCCCCAGATTATAAACTTAGTTGTTTTTCTTAGGAAACAACGAATGAAGCGGGGGTTGTAAAAAAAAATTCCAGATATACAGTTTCCTACTGGCTTTTCGGCTAACACTTGCTTGACAAATGTTCTCACCTTTGTTATTTAAAGTAAAGTCATGAACATTTTTGTCGATTAACAATGTATGAAGCAAGTAATTTGCATAGAAGTATTGCTGTGACCAACAACTCATTTCAACGCACGAATTTATTAAAACTGTAGTCCACCTGAATAAACTCAACGCAAACGTGAAATTTCAATTGCAGGTTAAATTTTTAACACTAGTAACAGGTTGCATGAAGAGGCAAAGTGTCTTATCACACCCCCCTCCCCATCTTCTCACAAACATTAATTAATCAGAGATGTTAGTTTTCTTTTAAATGGATTTAAAACTTCATTTAATTCACGAAACATGAATAGGCCTTTTTCGAATAGCGAAGACATTGTAAACAGAATGGATAACTTAAGATCATCAGAACTGAAAACTTAACTGAGTGGCATACAACTAGTTAATCAGAAAGGTAGGAAGAGCCACAAAGCAGAATGTTTTTGGTTTTTCTACGATGGGCCCAGCTCAGAACATATCAAAATCTTTCTGCAGGAATTTACATTTTCTTGCGGATTATTTCAGGATTTCCGCGTATTTCAAAGTTAGTTAAGAGCCCTATTCCAAATCATATTTAAAAAAGGGGGTTTTAATTAATGTAAATAGTTTTATTCCCATCCTCTTTCAATTTTGATGGTAAATATAAATTATTTATGTTTTGTACGGTTGGAAAACTTTAATTCACTTATTAGAATTATAATCAATATTAGAGTGAATTTATACTTAACAGCTGCTGAGCTGCTTAGCTTTGGTTAGTTTAGAAGCTAAAACTAGAGCTGATTAATGATTAGGAAAAGGAAAAGAATATAAAGGAATCAAATTTAATAAAATTTATCTTTAATGAGGTTGAAACAAATTATTTACCGTGATTTTGTATGTAATACAAATTATAATCTTAAAGTACAAGATTAAACTACAAAAAACATGGCAAGGCTGTGTCATTTAAATCGTTTTTATTCTACAAGTTACTTTGGAAGTAACAACTTTTGACATGAGATGATGATGTGGACGCCGAGGACCTAAAACTCGTTTCATCGTGTCTTGATTGAAGTATCAGAATCACAAGGCTTAGTTTCATTGGCGTCAGTTGATACATCACTCCGGGTTTTCTTCTTTCTTGCTGATTCGTACTTTACAGCGATTCCCGGATTCTACCTAGAATAATGTGTTTTGTGATTTTTCAAAAATATTTTTTTTTTGCACAAGACGAAAAATAACACGGTCATTAGAAAACATTGAACATCCACATTTAAATCACGGAACACAACTTATAGCAGAAATTATTAAACAATATGGTGATGGCGATGCGCAAATCGTCTGATAAGTGATGTGAAGTAGATAGTATTAGCTAACTTAGCTAGGCAGGAGTATCGAAGGCAGTGGCCGTCTGGTTGAGGGATGGACTGCTGTGTGCTATCTGCAAGTCGGACGGGCCACACACGATGCACGGCTGGGCGAATGTCTTCTAGTATATTTAATATTCGTTTTTGTGCGGTAAATATAAATTGTTGCTGCAAGTGCTTGTAGTCTATTTCTTTGTAAAACGCACAATTGGGTTTCTGCGTGCTGCAGCTTAATTTTATCATAGGAAGGCCTCTTCGTTCTGCGACAATGTCGCACGTGGTGTTTCTATCGTCGCCGAAGACGGGCGATGGAGATAAACGATAAGGAGGATAGTCCTGCGCGAGTGACGCAGACAAGAGATCGCTGAGACAATAGGGTATGCAGATAAAAGCGTCCACCTCAAGTTCTTCTGAGGATTTTCTCCTAAGCGCTTTGGTGGATTAATGTGATTTCAGTTTTGCTCTAAGTCGTACTCCTGAGGTTCAGAGAGCAGAAAGAATGGATAACATAGACTTGTGGAGCTGCCGGCTTACCAATTTTCTTATTCTACAAGAGCCTCAGCATGTAGCAAGATTTCCGCTGACGACGCTACTTTGGCTCGTCGCAGAAAAAGTCTCCACCAACGACTTGATGTTAGGCGAAAAAGGACGGATGCATAAACTATACAGACTTCAGAGTGGAACGAATTGTTCTCCGCGTTTTTCCATTTCCGGAAAAAGGAGAGGGAAACGCACACTAAATATGGACTATACATCCGCTACACTCTCATTCGATTCATTTTAATAGACGATTATTCTTGTTGCAATACACTCGATGCTTAGTCTTCCGAAAGTGCGATTCTTTTGGCCGATCGATACTCAGTGCACATCACTGAGTCCATCCACGTCCCTCTTTGGAACCTCAAAAACAAGTTAAACTGCACTTACTCTTTTAGTAACGCTTTGATATCCTTAGAAATGTGAATTTGCTTCATTTTCCTAAATACATAATTTAAAACGATGGACACCGATGGGGAGTGAAAGTGCCGGGGTGGTGTACCCAATTATCTCTGGTATTTCCTGCATATTGAATATTTTACTTTACAGAACATACTATGTTATTTATTAACGTCCACTTTGTGCTAATTTGTTAACATACTGTGTATCAGTATTTATATGAAATTTATACCCCATATATACAAAAATATTTGGGACATAATATGTATCTATTGTTTTCTTAACATATTACGTTTCATAATCTATATAAAAATAATACCCCAGACATTTATTTAAAAGTTTTATTAATTATGGATATTAAATACATAAAATTAAATTATTTATTAACGTCCACTTTTTTCAACTAAGGCTATAAAAGGTACATAAAACAGTTGCAGTGTTGTGCTTAGGACTCCTTATTTTTTTTTTGGGGGGGGGGGGGAGTAGAAACTTTTATTTGTAACGGCACAGCAAAACACCCGCAGTCAAACGGCATAGTAGAGTGATGGCCGAGGACGTTGAAGTCAGCCCTCACCGCCCACCTCATCAACTCAAACTCATGGACTGAGTTGCTGCCAACAGTCCTCCTGGGCTTGAGAACAGCCATCCGAGACGACATCTGACGAGTGCGACAGAGTTGACTTATGGTCAGTCCCTAAGACTTCCCGGGGAACCTCTCGGCAAGACCGCTCGACCTGACGAGCCTGATAAATTTCTCCGCAAGCTCCGAGTGAACCACCAGCGGTTGCAGCCGCACCAGTCCAGCCCCGATCTTCACCCCCAAAGACCTCAAACCCTGCTCCCACGTATTCCTGAGCAGTAAGAAAACCCTTCACACCACCCTACACTGGACCACACCCTGTTCTGGAGAGAGGAGACAACACTTTCCTGATCCTTCTATGCTCGTGAAAAAATACAGTCTCGATCGACGGACTAAAGCCTTCCCACGTCTTGGAGGACCACCAGTCAGGACACAGCTTAAACTTCAACCACCTCCAGACAATACATCTGAAAATGGCCCCGCCACAGAAGCCGACGGGCCTTCATCGAACATCAAGACCCGACGAGGAAGAACCATTCATCCTCCTGTTCGCTTCTGCGTCTGGGTTATTGGAGGTAAGTGATGTAAAGGCACCTCAAGTCAATTCAACATAACCTTCCCCAATAACTATCATACCAGTGAAAGGTTACAATCCAAGGCGGGCTTCTGGACATTGTTCAGGTGACAAATGACTTCCATTTATGTTGTCTTATTCAATCTAATGCAGTGTGTTACTGTTACTGTGTGTGCAAAGCGGTGTACTTTAGTTCAAGCTTTTTTTTTTTTTAAATGTTTACTCTGGCAGTAAAAATTTATTTATCAAGTCATTCATTTATTTATTAACAAATCATTTTATTACAAGTTGTTTTTAATTATTTTTCGTTACAAAAGACTTCTTATTTTAAAATTTTATTATTTAACCATCCTTCTACTCCTTCATATTCATATATTCTTCAGAATATGGAATACTATCCTTGATTATGATTTATATGTCCCAAGATGTTTTGAAAAAAAAAAAAAAAAAAAAAAAAAGGTTCTAAAAGGATGTTTCAAAAAGCGATTAATGTTTATTCTAAAAGAATTGACCACAATTCATCGATTCTCCTTAACTACCAAAATGTTAGAAAATATAGAATATGGAAGTAAATACTGAGGTAGGAAAAGTAAATAGTTTGGGTACAGTTTGACCTTGCACTGAATAACTTTCACACTCATTACTCAGTTTAAATATGTACTGCGCAAATACAACTACATCAGGTGGTGCCTAATAACGATGTATACCATGCATTATTAATATCCAATGTCCACAGAGTTTAGTACAGTGGAGGGGGATTGCATAGGAAGTTATTTGACCCTGAAAAATGCCATAGTTACCTAAGGGTATGGTAACGATGGCATTTTTCATAGTCAAATTAGTTCCTTCAAAATCTCTTTGGCTTAATATATAAACAAGGGACAAGGAGTATAAAAAACGTACTTCATGCAAGGGGCTGCATAAACAAAATAGATTTCCCACGAGCCGGTATAACAAACTATTGATCTCTATTTCCCATATATTTTCTATGTCCAAGTAAAGCTCGAATTGATAGAAGTCGGGATTTACTGAAGCCTGAAAACATGAAAGTACAAATAATTTGCTTAATATTTAATCTACTAACAAATATATAGAACATCATTTGTAGCAGGTTAACAAGATTGGCTTGGTATTTTTTTTGCCAAGGCTTTACTATGCTCAATATGTTTACACTCCCCGTCAAACATTTTAAACTTGATGAATAATAAAGAAATGATATCCTGATCAATCTCTCAGAACTGTTAAAAATACCGTGGACAATATTAATCATATCATAGATTGCATTCATCATTATTAAGTGCCATTATTGAGACTTGGGAAATGTTTAGACTGAATAATAAGTTTGAATTGTATTTAGTGCAATACTACAATAAGTTCTTTCTATTTATATTTCTTTTTGGTGTATTTACTTTTATTATATTTTAAATGATCCCGGGAACATGGGTAATCGATGTTGTCTATTGCTAAGTCTGTCAGACTAAACGTTAAGCGGTTACTATTCATTCCCAGTTCGTTCTTCAAAAAGATTATTAGTAAAGTCACTTCCTACTCAATCCCTCTTCATTATTTAAAATGTAAATAAGAATCATCAACAGTGTTTCCCATTACTATTCATTAACTACCCCTTTCGCACCAAATGTACCGTCTCAAGTCAGCGGATGTGACCAGAGCTGGTCTAGAGCCACGTTTAATTGTCTCTCCTCAACTACCCCATATGTTGTACAGTGCAAATACAGCATTCTTTTGCTTAAATTACTATAACTTGAGTCACTCCAAAAATTAAGTCATCAAAATTTTATAATAATTCACTTATCAGTAGGACAATAGGAATACTCAAATATAAGTCAAAAACATAACACCATTGTAAATAGTTTGCCTTTATTAAAAACACTTAATGAGCACATATAAAATTGTTGACTCTCGCTTTAGTTTTTAGGGTATATCATTTAAATTTCGATGTACGACAAACGCGTATATAACAAAAATTACTCCTAATAACAAAATGAATACCTTTTGTTATTTGCATGTTTGCTGAAAAAACAATAAGAAACAAAATAAATTTGGTTCAGTAGTTCGGGCATGAAAGTGTAGCAAACAAACAGACACCACCACAAATTACAGATATCTTGTCTAAGGCGTGTGAAATGAAAAAGTATATCAAAATTTCTATAAAAAATCAATGTACAGTCAGAGATTACAATTTTATATATACTTATGTGTTACCACTCTAGCGGTTGCAATTTTTGTTTGATCGTTACCAATCTTGATATATAAGAATTTCATGTACAACTAAAAAACAAGTTCCTTAATGGCTCAATCATTGAGGGGTGGAGCAGGGTTAGAGGGGAAGAAAATCGGAAATTCAAAATATTCCTGATACTATGGGTCAAATAATATGTCCATATTCTTGCTGCACATTTAGTGCAGTATAAATGTTGCTCTATACAGTTTTCCTCTATCATGAATATTAATGGAGATGTTTGCATTTTTTAATTTTGTCTTCAGTAAACCCCTACTTTTTACCATCCACTTTAACAAAAAGTTATTAACTTATTGGTATTTAAGCTTGGAATAAGATGTTATATATTTATAACATCTTATTCCAAGCTTAAATACCATATATTGTTTTTAATGGCATTTATTATATGAGATACTTCATTGGTTGAGAGGTTGTGTGATGACTTACCATCAAGATTTTATGTTCTTGACTGGAAAATGTTTATTTGATCAATATCATTCAGTTGTTTAACTGTTTCATTCAATGCTGAAGATCATATTCATTAATTGTTGAAATCAGACCTGGAATAGGGAGGGGGGGATAGGCATGAGGGATAAATTCAACATTAACTCTGATATTAAGAGTCTGATCATAAAATGTTATATAACAAATCTCGTTAAACTCTTGATGCTGTACAATTTTCATTCTGCACATTTCTTTGTAATCAAATAAAGAGTGAGCTATTGGTGCTTTCTTTTTTTCAGGGTTCTGTAAACCCTCACTTCAACTCATGGAATTTTTACTTAGAAATAGAAAATATATGCTGAGATGAGTTCACTAGTGTGTAATATTAGGAAATGGGAAATTTGCTCATTTTATGCAGCCACTATCAGATGGATTTTTTCAATTACGAAGGTTTCGCACACAGCATTAGAAAAATCAGTGAACCATGAAGTGGAACTTCATCGACCTTATTTATCTTTTAAACTAAACAAGAGAGTTATTATAAATTTTGTATGTACTATCTTTTATGGAAATACAGACACACCACTTTGTTTCTCAGCCATACATTTGTACTTCAAAATTAATCTTAGGCCAGAAATAAAAAACAACAATAATATAAAAAGGGATTATAGGAAAGAGAGAAATGATGTTATGCTGAAAGGATTATCTTTATTTTGTTGAAGATGAAAATGGCTTATATTACAATAGTAGATAAAACATTTCTGCTTGAAATCATTTCAAATTACTGCATTTCTGCTACTTAAAGTATACTGATTATTTACATTTTTCATTATTTACAGCAGTAAAAGGACAGCAGTGTTCTCCAGCCAACTTTTCTAAATTTTAGACTGAAAATTAAAAGAGTTATTAGTTGAATAAATTTGAAATTTTTGAAAAATAAAAACATATAAAAAAATATTAAGTATTTTATTTTGTATTATAAAAAAAAAATCAGTGAACAACCTCATCAACAAATACAGACAAAAATGAAAAATGGAGCAAACTAAGATTTCAGAGGAAGTAGGAGAATTATTGGTTCAAATTAACACAAGGTCCATTGTTCTCTCCTTCCAAAGAAGTAAATTTTTTTTCTTCTAACTTTTAATTATTATTGAAAAACAAAAGTAATGTGGAAGTCTTAAGAATATGTAATGTAATAACCATGTTGTATTATCAAAATCAGGAAATTAAATTTTCCTTACAGCATGTCGGAGTGAGGGGGCAAATCTGGAGTGTAAAGTTGTAGTCTTCTTACTTTCAAGTTTTTTATAAAAGGATAATCATATAGAGAAAAAATATGGATTTTTCAACAAATGAAATTCTTGCATCAAAACTGGTCAAAATAAATGAAACAATGTATGTTTCATTTTATATACTTATATAGAATTAGCTGCAAACTTTTTAATTGTTTATTTACTATTGTGTCCAAGAAAGGAGTGGAGACAGGAAAATGTTGACTAGGGTCATAATAAATTCCTATTACCCAGGTGAGAGTCGAACTTGCAACTCTAGGTTAACCACATGAGATTAAGGCAAGCAGTTTTAACTCACATGGCTAACCTGAGCTACAAAGGATTTAATTATGAATATTGCTTATATTTTTAGATTTAAATTGAATGATATTTACTTGTGCATGGAAAGCTAAAAACCCATCATCTTGGTTGCCAGGAACAGAGACAGAAGCTTTACCATCTCCTCCTACTGTAATTGACTTCCCTGTACACTGACCGTTCACCTTCTGGCCACTTATGATATCACAATATACTCCTGGAGCTAGTGATGTCTGCAAGTAATAGGATAATGATAAACCTTATAGTGTTAATAAAATATATATACAATAAGTACTCAGAAATAACGATTCCTTTTTTCCGTAGTAGCATTTAGTTTGATAATGCATAAGTAGTAGCTATATAATAAGAAATGAATGCAGTCAAAAATTTTATACTTTTAAGTTTCATCTATTTTGAAATACCAAAGAATTTTTATAAGAAGTATACTGTGTGAAGAAAAAGAAAAAACTTTATTGAGTAATAAAAGCTTGGGCTGCCCAAATACATTGGGTTGCTGAAGACACAGCTAAATAATCCATGTGGCCGATATTTATTAACAAAAAAATAATTGTAACAGTTTTTTTTAGTAAATATTGGGGTAAATTATAAGAAGTATAGGAACACTAAAATGGCATTTATTCTGAAAAAGTACTAGCAATTTATATTTTCCCTAATAACAGAAAAATATGATTTTCAGTTATAACTTCCAAGAAGGGGGTGCAATGCATTAATTAAGAGTGGACTGACTCTCAGTGGGCAAAATTGTGGAGAAGGGCAAGAAAGTTGTGATCAATAAAAACAGAAAAATTGACAACCCTTGTGATGAAATTATAGCTACAGACTCTCTACATAATGACATTTATGAAGTGAACTTGGTATCAGTTAGTGCTACTAAGCAAATTTTTGCTCTAACTAGCTCTAAAGAAGTATGACACTGAAGACTAAATCGGTCATATCAACAGGATGCCAATGTATTTATTGAAGAATATGGCTAAGAGCATAGAGATTAGTGACTGAATTTGTGGTGTGTTGCTGGAAAATATGGCTTCTATTATTCAACCTTAGTAAATTTCCTGCTAAACAACCACTTGAATTGGTAAGATCTGTATAGACTATATTGAAGTCTCATCAATCAGAAGCTGCAAATATTTTTTAGAGCTTATGGATGGTGGACTAAACCTATGTTTAGTTTCTTAAATATAAAATGAAGCTTTTTATGCTTTTAAACAATCAATTAATTATATACATTAATTATAGTCTACTTATATTTAAAAGCAGTAATAACACAAATTGAATTAAAATTAATTAAATTTTATTTTTAATTATTATTCTAATGAGAACAATAATTAAATTTTTTCTTTTAAGCAATCCTAAAATTGACATTTTTGTGAATAACATTTATTTTGAGCATTTGTTTATTATACTTCGAAAAGAGGTAAAGAAATCAAGGTACTTAAATGGAAATTGCACTAGTAAGTAAAATTAAGCTACTAAAAAATAGTGAATTTACTTGAATAGTTGCATTTAGGTCTCCACCTTCTCCATTAAATGCGACACAGCCAAGATTACCACGGCAGTAGGCAATCTGGTTGTTTCCATTATCCCACCAGCCATTTACAGATGCATCTAGAAAGTTTAAAAATATTAGTTTTATATTTATATATTACAATAGCATGAAATGCCTTCATCAATGGTCATTAGTGTCTTCTAGGTATAGAGCAGGGGTGAGCAACCTTTTTAATCAACGGGCCAATTTAAATTTTTTGGCAGGCCGCACATAAAGTAACACATTAATAATTTAGAAAACTTTATTTATTATAAACATTAGAATAGAAAAATATAAGAATTTAAAAAAGTAAATATTTCATATACAAATTTTAATGCAAAATAAAAAAAAATTTTAATCAGACATTTGGCACTGTTTTTTCAGTAAAAGCTAATCAATATCAGCCGGAATTGATGAAGTAGCTATACGTATGCAGCTTTCTAATCGTGCATCAATTGATAGGTGTTCATTTTTAGCAGATTTCCCTTGAGGGAAATCAGCTATTGAGGTCGTACTCATGATGTGAGTTTCAAAAAATTTCTTCAAATGTCCATCGATCCTACCCAGGAGATAATGAAAATGAGGTTCGTTCAAAATTATATATATATATATATATATATATATATATATATATATATATATATATTTGTCTGTTAACGCTTAAAATAACATTTATTTTATCAGGAAATGCTATTTCTGCAACAACAGTCAGACATTCTTTTATCATTTGTCTATCCACAAAGGGTGTCGTTTTTTTTTTTTTTTTGCCTGTATTTGACTGACAATAAAACTAACCTTAACTGCTGTATTCGATAAATTAGCTCGATTTTTAAAAAGTTGTTTTCCCAAGTTTTACTCTATTCGATTAAACTTATCTATCCGGAGTTGTCCGGTTAAGTTTTTATATTGTTGTTCATGTTTTGTATCCTAATGTCTTTGTATGTTATATCCTTTTAATGTCTACACAGACTCTGAGCATATTAACAATACAGCTTCATCTTTGAGGAAAGTGAAAAAATAATCAATTTTTCACATTTTTTTGTAATGCCTGTGCTCATCCGCAACCTTCCGTCCTTTCATTTGCTTTTACGACATCATATTATGGATTAAAAATTTGAAAGTTAAAACAATTTGTAGGAAAAATTAATTTTGAATAAAAAAGCTCTAATATTACCTTTTTGACATTAATATTGCACTCACGCCTTTCAAGAAACACAAGAATTTCTAATATTTCTAGTTAACAGCTTCGTGTGACAGAAGCAAACACAAACAAGCACAGAACGGTGCATTCGTATTGAATGTTTGAACAAGTCGCCAATAAGTAAGTAACTCGTCACAAAAAATGGTTTCGGTTTAGAATGTACTACCATTAAATTATAATTAATTTTTTGCAATATATTGATGGGAGAAAGTCGATAAAATAAATTCAATTTTAGAAATGCTTGGCGGGCCGCATAAATATGTTGAAAGTGGCCTGCGGGCAGCGTGTTGCTCATCTCTGGTATGGAGAGTAAATCAGGAAGAGATAGATATATTTCAGAAAATAAATAAGGACAATCTTGAGTAAAAAACATTTTAACAATTATGAAGTTTTCAATAACCCTCTCAAAGATGAAAATCATTAAAATCTATGACAAGAATCTACAAGGGCCTGACTCATTTAATATATATATATAAAAGTCCATCAAGCAGGGGCTGCGTAAACTAATCAGATTTCCTATATACTATTAACTCAATACCACTGTGAATATTAAGTGAATAAATAAAAACGGTAATAAGAAATCTTTCCCCTGCCGGCAGGAAGTATCTAAAATGTAAACAAACAGGTCTGATGAAATACATTGCTTAAATTTGTAGGAGTGTCGTACTTCAAGTTATTAATTGACAATTCATGCCTTCTTTCAAACGATCAATAAAGGGAGTTTTATGTGGAGAGGAGTTTTTCTTGAGTTGATACTAGAACCTAAGCTTGAGTCAAAAACAGAATGAAGTATTTTTTATATACATATATTGAGCTACGTAATTATTCAAATACATTGGAAAATAAGGAACTTTATAGTTCAAGGGAAAATGCTAATAAGTAAAAACTTTCTCCTCAAAATAGAAACTACAGTATCTAAATACATTTGAATCTTAATGAATATTACCTCCAACCACTTTAGCAAACTGAACCATGCTATAAATTTGTCTCCAGCGATGCTCACATACCCAGCCACCTGAGCAAGATAAATCTGCATTTCTAACAACTGGTGAAATTTCTCCATTATTGTTTGGTGGGCCTTGGTTCCTATCATTGAAGTCGTAACTTGACATAACTCTAGCATGTCCATGAGGCCAAGAAAGCATGAATCCCACAGCCATCTAAAAATAATTACCACTTAATAAATAACAATGATACATTCGCTTTCATTTAGATGCCTTTAATAGAAGCAATTATATTTAACTTATAGGAAAGGGAGCAATTATATATCTTATATGCTTCTGTGCCTTGTGTGTATATTAAAAATCAAGCAGCCAATATTTTCTTTAATTACTCTTAGACTGGATACTTGAAACCATTTCAAGAAAAGCTATATGTTAAATTTGTTGATTGTCAAACTGGACCAGGAGGAAGCAGTCATAATATTATTAATATCTGCTATTCTGTGCCAAGAAAGTGTTATATAATGAAGTTATATACCTGCTAATCAAGTTTTTTTTTCTGAAATTACTGTCCCCATGATATCCATATAATTACTTATATTTATACAGTTATTTGACACCCCCCCCTCCACCCTATTTCACTTGTTTTCGTGTAATTTTCATATTAACCCTTAACTGGCCAAGGTGTCTTTAAAGACACCATTCATATTTAACCCTTTCACAAAGCAACTGCTTCTATTCTTACCCCTTTTAGGCCACTGTCCACACCCCTGTAACCTCCCAAGCATGGACATATGCGACACAAGTCCATTTATTGTTATTGGAGCTAATTACTAGCAATATACTGAAGAAAATCATCATTGTTTACCACCCTACTTCACACTTGTTGCCAGCGAAGTTTCTAATTCATTAAAATATACACTGTTCCATTTAAATATGAACCAAAATGGGTGAATTAGTTGTAAAGGATTGTATTTAAGTTCCTATGTGTTTCATTTTCCATTCAGGAGAGAAATAGAGTTTTAGCATGGATTTTAAGAATGGTGTACTTAAGTTCACCCTGGCCAAATACCAACAAAGTTGCCCAAGGGGCATGATTTTATATTATTTCTTACTTTTACCATTTTAATTAACAGATACGTATAAAAGTCGAGGTGAAACCATTTTTCTCTTTGCTACCAAAATTTAGTATCACCTCTGATGAAGAAGAAAGCAACAATGAAGGAGAAAATGCAGACGGATGCCCCAAAATGGATGAAGGAAATTTTCAAATTGAAATGAATGAAATATTGGAACATTTCAATATTGAGGGTGAAAGAGGGAAGAGGATGTTATGAAGAATACGTTGATAACAAAAAGTGAATCAGCATTATTAAATGGTATGACAACAAAGTGTTGACCTTAGTGACATGTTCGTTGCACTTTATAGAACAGGTTGCCGCTCCCACAAATATTACATGAATATTTTCAGCTAATAATTGGATTTGGTGGTTAATACGTATTGCTATTGCACAAAAGGAACACCCTAAAAAAAATGAATTTAAAACAATTTCGAATACACATTGCAGAGGATATTCTACTGGATCGGCAAGCTAAAAGGGCTAGACACCACCAATAGCGGCCAAGAACTGCTGCAGCTCGCATAGCCAATGCACCAAGAGTTAATGGGATGCACCATTGACAAGTATTCACTACAAAAGGAAAGTGCAGACTCTGTCACCAAAATCAAACAGTTGTTTTATGCTGAAAATGTAATGTGAAACTTTGTAACACCCGTAAAAGGCCCTGTTTTCTTGAATGAATGGAAGGTTTAATGATATTTTTGACGGATTTATATTTTTCCACGGCAGTGTTTGTTGGAAGTGAAGAATGTTTACTTGGAGAGAGAGAAAAAACGTCCAATTCTTCACAATTTGTTTATTTCAGCGCTAAGCGCTTTCAAAGACTAATGTCTCCATCTTCAGAGCTACACATGAAAAAACAATAACTTTAATAAAAACTCTATACATTGCAACAGGGTCATAAAACATGTTAATATCAATAAATAAAATACAAAATAAATATCTAACAATGAACATAATAAATATACTTAAGTCATATCTTAAAATAGAATACAGAGAGTGAGAGATCTATTGTGATATAGGAATATATTACCGACCTACTTGCATGCGCTCATTGGGAAAGACAGCAAGCGACTGGCTGGGACGCGGGAGATAACGTCGAGGTCCAGTACCCCCACCATTGCAGACTTATAACAATCGGTCTTCTTGTTCAAAGAGCGACTACCAATAAGTTTCTTATTCAATGCGATCTCCAGCCCCTCCAATGCACTTAGTTTTTTACCTTTCTTGGCTTCATGTAATAAGCACACTTCATGGGCTCCTTCGCTATGTCCCTCTTGTTCTTGATGGCAGAAAAATTCGGAATCTGAGCGATAACCATGTTCTCTACACCGGGTTCTTATCTTTCTTCCTGTTTGGCCGATGTAAGCTCCTTTGCATGTACCACACACGATTTTGTACACACCGGACCTGTCTTTTATATCGATAAGGTCTTTAGCCCTACATAGCATATCGCCCAGATTCGGTCCGCTCTTATATGCTACTCCCACTCCAATCTTACTTAGTGCGCATCCTATTTTCTCTGAGAGTTTCCCTAAATATGGAATAGCGCACCAACCTTTTGTTGTTGTTATAAGTCTGCAATGGTGGGGGTACTGGACCTCGACGTTATCTCGCGCGTCCCAGCCAGTCGCTTGCTGTCTTTCCCAATGAGCGCATGCAAGTAGGTCGGTAATATATTCCTATACCACAATAGATCTCTCACTCTCTGTATTTTATTTTAAGATATGACTTAAGTATATTTATTATGTTCATTGTTAGATATTTATTTTGTATTTTATTTATTGATATTAACATGTTTTATGACCCTGTTGCAATGTATAGAGTTTTTATTAATGTTATTGTTTTTCATGTGTAGCTCTGAAGATGGAGACATTAGTCTTTGAAAGCGCTTAGCGCTGAAATAAACAAATTGTGAAGAATTGGACGTTTTTTCTCTCTCTCCAAGATTTATATTTTGTTTACAATGTACTTATTTTTTATTTACAACACGTTTCTTTTATTACATAATAAATTATTTAATTACATTTTTAGAAACTATTTCAGTTTATTAACATACAGACACCACCATTGATTTACGGTGATTGGCCAGAGTGTACTTAAAGACACCACTAAGGTTTTAAGGTAACTGGCCAAAGTGTACTTAAAGACACCATGTAATATTTTTGTTCAGAAAAAAAAAATTAAGTAAAACCTTATATATTCTATTTATTAGGAACGCAAATAATGTGTTTTTAAGAAAAATTTTCATTTCAAGTCATTTTTTGAGTTCCTGGCCAATTAAGGGTTAAGGTATTACATTACTAAATAGCTCATGCTCTATGTAAAATTTCAATTTGTGTTTTCAATGGTCTCTTACTAAGGGAGAAATAGTTAATGCAATATTACATTCCACCATCTTTGTGTCATAGAATTTGAAATCTCCTATGATTATTTATGCTTATTAATCATCCGTGTGAGATACATACTTATTGTTTCTGTTCATTTGACTAATGTTTAGTTATTTAAATACAATTCCCAAACAATAATAAATGATACTTTATAATGTTAATGTAGATATCATACAATTTTAGACAGTAGTGAATATGATAAATAATGTTAGTTACTTTGTATTCCTTGCTTCGTTTATATGTGAGAGCTTGCAGTCCCATAACACCATCTCTCTGTGTGTCGTGGTTGTCAACAAAGACAACTGAATCTTTCCAGGGCAAGATTCCCCATTTTTCTCCTGTAAAAATTGAAGACTCAAATTATAACTTGAATAGGGATTACATCCATATTTCCAAATGGCACACCATATTTTACACTTAGGCATATTATTCTTATAGCTTTTCTAGCTAAACATTTATTTGAGAAATATTTATACCATTTAAATTAAATCTGAAATTTGGTCTAACCACTTTATATAGATGAAAACACAAAATTCAATCCAAAAATAAAAATGTTATTATTTCCTAGTAATGATATTTTAACAAAATAAATAAAAATAGACTGATGGCTCCTCTATTATTTGGCATATACAATTATGTTAATTAAAGTGAATAAAATTTTGCCTTTCCCCGATGAAATAGTTTGAAGAATAGAAATATGTAATTTTCAATTCTACAACATTTTATTTTAAATTCAAAAACATTTTATTAATAATATTATTATTATTATTTATTAACCCCCACTTTCTGCAACTAAGGCTAATTGGGACAGGTTACCTAAAGGTTAGAACCCTTTTCTAAGGATTTTATTTAATGACTTTTTCACTAAATAATTTTATAATGTCCAGGTGAGAATCGAACTCACAGGTATAGGTTTACCAAGTGAGATTAAGGCCAACATCAAACCACATGGCTAACCTGAACTATTTTAAAAAGTAGTTTTATATCATTACAGAGAATTTTATTCTTAGATTTCTTGCATGCACTAGTTCTATGAACTAATTTCTTTACATTAAACAACCTCAAATTAACCAATTGACTCACCAAAAGTTTGGTACCACTTCAGCTGATTACCACCAGTGAATGCTCTAGATACCTCAAAAGCATACTTGAAGTCCATTGCTCCACCAATTCCTGTGTAATCCTTTGGCTTAATAACATCATTATCTGAAACATTATTATTATTTAAAATAAAAACAGGTCAATAAATAATATGGATAAGATGGACTATAGAGCAATTTGATATTTTTCTGTGAAGTTTACTCCATCAATAATACCACCATTATATGTAAGTATGGGTTTCAAATCAATATCATTATACTCAGAGACAAGGAGAGCAAAAATAATATTTTATTAAAAATTAAATTCAATTTGATTTAATCTAAGTTTTGTTTTAATTAAAATATTAAATTTGTAAATGATTATATATTGCTTGGTACCTCATTGTGTTATTAATTATTCATGCTCTGTGTACATGCCAACAATATCTTTTCATAAGGTTAGTAGTTCATACAATATGATTATCAGAATGTTCATTAAAAACTATTTGATAATGGGTACCTGGATTTCCAGCTATTTCCTGGTAGAAGAAAGGTCTTGATCCTTCGGGGAACCATTTAGTGTTAAGATTATGCACTCCACCATAGATTGCAGCAAGATCAGATATGTCCATGTGCTTAGCCGCATCAACTCTACAATATAATGAGAATATCATTTTTATTTAATAAAAAAAAACAGATTTACTGATATGTTGTAAATAATAACTTAAGTATTCAATCACTACCACATGCAACAGTTAGAATACAATTAAAGTAAGTTCATTCATGCCTATTGAATTTAATTTAATAACATAGAACCTCTGATAATTAAGGCAGAGGCAAGAAAATGGCCCGGTATTCAGTGTAAAATATACTCATATTAGAAGGGTGACCTAAAGGCTTTGTTTGGTCACTGCTCTAGTGAATAGGGAAGTACCTAGATACATGGAAACTAGCATTTTGCATGAGACTAACTAATACAAAATTATCAAGGGGAACTACTCAGCACCAAAGAGATCTCGTGAATCAGAGGGGACCCCGAATAGGAAAGTTAAGATGAAATTTTATAATACAAACTGTTATAATGAAAATAAAATATAAATGAACAAACTTAAAAAATGTGAAACATTTAATGGGGAAAAACCCACATTAAATGTGGCATTATTATAAAGAAAATTCATTTAATATTTCTCTAAATGTATTTGATAACTCAATTACCTGAATCCAGAAACTCCCATATCAACAAGTTTGTTGAGGTACTCAATCATCTTTCCTCGAACATATTCTGAATTTTGGTTCAAGTCATGAAGCCCAACAAGTTCACAATTTCTGATCTATAAATACCAAAGTCAGTTAGCAATATCATCTCTAATTCATTTAAACATCATGTACATTAAGGCAGTATCATCTCAATTACTTTTATCTGCACTTATTGAATGGACAGAAGGCATGTATACATAATTATTAATATCTTTTTTTATAAAAAGAACATTAGAATTGAGCAAGAATTCCTAACTAAAATATTGAAATGTTTATATTTTCACAATACAATTTTAATTCCATACTAAATTAAAAAAAAATATATTAAATCTGAGTTTTGGGATAAAATACAATATTTCATTTTTTATTTTCTAAAAAAAATTTAAGAAAACTATTGGTTACTTTAGGGAAGAAAAATTAAATAAAATGAATAATTGTTATGTTATTCACTAATGTTCACTTTGTGCTACTAAGTATAATTATTTCCTTAACAATCTCATGGGAGCAGGTCAACCAAAAAGAAAACCTCAAATGATTATTAAAATCATTTATATTTCTCTACTACTTTTCTAGAAAAAAAGTTGATCTATAAAAGAACAGAGATTAAACATGTGAATTATATATTTTTTATTATTTTTATTAACGTCCACTTTATGCTACTATGGCTAATTGGAATGGGTTACCTACAGGTAACCGCCCTTTTCTAGCCAGAATTAATGAGTTCATCAATAAATAAATTCCAGGTGAGACTAGGTTTACCAAGCGAGATTAAGATCAATGCCTTCCATCACATGGCTAACCTGATCCCAAAAAGAAATTTTTACTCGCTTTTAACCCTTTCATTGCACAAAGCCACTATAGTCATCAATTACTCATGGCATGTAGCCAGTATGAATCAAGCCACTATAGTGGCTTTGCGCAATGAAGGGGTTAATAGTAAAACTTGACTATGAAAACCCGCTTGTGTACTTGTATACGCTTGTGGGAGAACAATTATTGTAATAAATAAGACAAATATATACAGTCCATTGAAAATATTAAGTCTTATAATCATAATGGAGTATTCACCTGCCAAGGATTTCCCCAGTCGTTGATACTACAAGTCTGATGAAAGTCTCCAGAGCCAAAGGGGACATCAGGGTACTGTTTGTTGGCTGTGTCTGGGACAGATCCAGCTGTACCTCTAGTTCCTGCGGGTAGGGTTGAAGACATGTGGTTCAACACAATGTCTACGTAAACTCTGAAATTATAATTTTCGATTTTCACTTTGACAATCTTATTATATAATATGAATGTAAGTAAATTATCCTTAAGAATCAAGTGGTAAGCGAGACCACGGTGTTTGATGTTGAAGTGTGAGACTGTTGGAGACTCCAGCCCACCCTACAACAAACTTTAAACCACATCTACCCCACTTATTTCTCTACGTTTTATATCTCAAATTATGTTACAAATTCGTGTATGTGTTTTTGTGAACAATAGTGTATAATACATTTTCAAACTTGTGCCTTAGACTTCCATCATCCTCATCCCAGGATTTTTCTAAAAAATTTTAGTTTCACAGTTTTATTTTAAAGCTTCCTTAATTATTTTTCCGTTATATTTCATACTATGTTTTAATAATTTTGAAAACATTTTTTTCTTTATTTTAAAATTTTAATTTAGAGAATTGAAAATAAATGATACTGAGCAACATCACCTAGTTGCAGAGCTCATAAAATAAATGTAAGTAAATTAGTCAAGAAATGTATAATTGCAAGATGGTATACATAATGATTATTATGAATAGCTTATAAATATCAGACTAATAATTTTTGAGTGGTTTTTATTCCACTATTTATCTTTGCAGAAAGATATTTTAACAACTGAGCGATTAATTTTTAAATTTTGTATCTTTCTTTTCCTTCGAGAAGGAGTACCACTACATTTATAAGAGAGAGAAGTAATTTGATCTGTAATGGCCTGGAGGCTTGAATAAAAAAATAATTAAAGTAGATCAACACAATCTACTTTTAAATGTTAATCTTATAGTTTTTCTGGACCCAATATTTAAATATTCTTCATACATTAATGAAAAGGATTACCAACAAAAACTCATTTTTTCCACGCTTACTTTATTAACAGGAATAAATAAACACACAACTATTGGGCCTGAAAAGTAAATGATAGAAATTTTCGAATGAGCAGGGTATAAATAATTTGATTTTGGTAACAAATATGCCCATGCTGTCAGCCAATACATACCATAGACATATTCCAATTGAAAAAAAAAATGCTTGTATCTTGAAATTAAACACATTATAGTTGACAAGGTTAAAATATTATCATTTATTACACTTATAACTTTCTAACATAGTTATACTTAAGACAATATTAATACTAACAGGAATAGAGGTACATAATGTTATTTGTTAATTACTCACTTGATGCCATGGTCATTACAAGTTTGGACCATATTTCTAAGCTGGTCTTCATTTCCGGACCTGCTCACCAGTCTGTATGACACAGGTTGATATCTTTCATACCAAGGTCTTCCGTCTATTATAGCACATTCATGAACTGGTGAAAGCTGAAAAAATAGCAAGATTTAATTATGATTTCCAATGTTTTTAATAATAAAGGCAATTCTGTGTTGTTTTGCCTAATATGTAAGTTAATCAACATTATTCTGAGAAACAACATTTCAGTTCTTTTGCTCTTCTTCCACTGACAGGAGTGAGTGTTTACTTGGAATTACATTAATTATATTTCCACGGAAACCATTTTAGTAGATTTCCCTTAAGGGAAATCAGCTATTCTCCTGACTCGAATTTCGAAAACTTTCTTCAAATGTCCATCCATCCTACCCAGGAGATGACGAAAATGAGATCCATTCAAAATTATATATATATATATATATATATATATATATATATATATATATATATATATATATATATATGTCTGTTAACGCTCTAGCGGTCACAATTTTTGTTTGATCGTTCCTAAACTCAATATTTAAATGTTTTATGTAAAAAGACAGATCAAGTTCGTTAATAGCTAAAATCGGACCAGTGGGAGGGAGGGTTTAGAGGGGATGATTTTCGAAATATCTTCGTTACCATACGTCGAATCAACAAATTGTATAGAACCAATCTTATTGCAAATTAAATGTACTGTAAATATTGTTATATACGTATATTCTCTATCTTGAATATTAACTGAGATATTTGTATTTTTCAGCCACCAGCAAACCCCCACTACTACTCATGTTACATACATAATACTCTGTTATGTAATAAATCACATTTAAATACCATAAATTGTTTTCAAGAGACCTTTATTATACGAGATAAAAACAAATATGTTATGGTGACCCCCCCCCCCTTCTTAAGTTCTTGGACTACTAAAATTTGATTTATTGAGATAAAAATTATTCTGATCCATTATAAATTACAGTACTAGATATAGTAAATAGTTTTCAATAAAATTAATATGTTATACTCTGATATATTTCCGTAATTGCTTTTGTTTCCTGTGAGAAGTTGGTACACCTGTTTGTTTACGTTTCAGGTGCCTCCCGTCTGGAGGTTTCTTATTATCGCTTGTATTTATTCACTTGATGTTGACGGTACTATTGTGTTACCAGTATGTAGATTTATCTATTGTTAAACTTCACTAAGGAAATCTATTTAGTTTACGCAGCACCTGCGTGGCGGACTTTTTTTATTTCAAGCAGCAAAGACAGTAGAGTTAGCTATTACTTCTGACTTTGTCACAACCCATACATTAGTCCATGGTATTATAAAAGAATGCCAGAACAAAATTTTATCATAATTTTCCTCGGAGTAATATGATGTACTTGACAGGAAACTAGAATTATATGAATCCTTGGACGATAATATACAATTGTATTATGCTATGTAATGATGATAGGTTAGTCCAACTTCATATTCCCGCGGGAAACCATTTTTATTTCTAACTGTCAACGAAGGGTAACACTGCTAGTTTTAAATAAACCCCCCCCCCACACGCAGTTCCCAATTAAGCAAGTGAGATAATTAATTTTTGAGATGGGCGCATTTCGATTATTCTACTGCTCCATCTGAGCTCAATAATATATTACTTTTTAAACCTGTATTGCTGAATAGTTGTGAGCTGGCAAGAAGTTTCTACACTCTTCCTGTACGTCATCGTACCTCCAATCGAACAAATGCACTAAAACGTCAGATATTCCACTAGCCGGGAGCCCAAGGAACAGAATCAACCCAACAAACATGACGAGGCCAACTAGTAGCCAAGGTTTCATGGCTAATTGAGAATGGGAGGGAATTCCCGAACCAGTCCGACTGTTGACGGAGTGATCTCGGATTCGTTTTCAATAAATAAAAATTCCCTCATTTAAACTGAAACATAAGATGTTACACGAAACTATTATATTAAAAACATAAATGGCTATTTCGTAGGAGATGCCTAAGCTACGCCGATTTCCAACGTGAAATTCTGGCATTCTATCCTCCATTACCTTGGGCTTGGATCCGTATTTCCTGCTTACCTACCATAGTACTACATGAATTCTTCCGTAGTAATCTGTACCCGTACCTGTTGCTCTGTAGGTACAGTAGATACTAGTTTAGATAACCAGGCAGAAGTCTCAGCAAGGCAGTAAAACAACTTTTTTCATGGATATAAACATTTAGTGACCTGACATATCTATTAATAAATAAATGTGATTGAGTCACTATTGCAACACAATTTGACAATAGGATATACTATTAATGGGACAATTGATATCTCGCTTTTGATATCACCTTTTTTTAATGTTTTCCATGTCGTAGTAACCCTATAAGATGGGACAACATTTTCTGCATGCAGCGACTTAGACATTAGATACATTTATGAGATTTCCCTTAAAGATTTCTTCAAATGTCCATCGATCATACCCAAGAGATGTCGAAAATGAGGTTAGTTCAAAATTATATATATATTTGTAACTCGATATTTAATCGTTTGGTGTAAAAAGCAACATCAAGTTCGGGCAGTGGAATGGAGGCTTTTAGAGGGGAGGAATTTCGAAAATTCTTAATATATCCGTTATTATGCGACGGATGGAATAATTTGATTGAACCAATCTTATTGTAAATGTAATTTTCTATAAATATTGTTGTTTACGTATTTTCACTATCTTGATTATTAACCGAGATATTTGCATTTTATTATTTTCGGTCAGCAGTAACCAGCCCCCCCCCCTCCTACTCAAGTTACATTAACAATTAGCAGTTATATTGTGAAGCAAGCTATTCTGAAGCGTAAGTACCAAATGTTAGTCTCATTGAACTTTTACGTTTTGAGGTAAATGCAAATACGTGGCACACGTGGGAAATCTGCTTAGTTTACGCAGCCCCTGCGTGACGGACTTATTTATTCATTCACGAAAGTGTTCTTATATATATATTTATTATTATTAAAATTAACCTAACAAATATTATATAACTTTCACCTTTGTTAAAGTGAAACCCTTTAAAGCAATTAAGTCAAATATATATCGAGCCTGAACTAATATAAAAAATTCCTACTCTATTCCAGCACTCTCAAACGAAAGTAACAAATATACATTCTAAGGCTGATAAATATCAGATGTGGACACCGCTTGACTTCCTTGTGCTCCTTCCTATCAAATTAAATAGGCACACAAAATGTTTAGCTTAGATTCAATTAGGCCAAAAATAGAGTAGACCTTATGATAAATAAAAAATATCCTAGACGAATATTTGATATCTCTATCAGATAAAGAGAATTTTGACTTTTTTTATTTGCAAAAAGTGGACGTTAATAAATAAAAATAATTTTTATCTTCCTTTAACCCCATCTCCCCCCTGAGAAGATTTCAATAAAAAATAACACATGACTTAGATGATACATGAGTCCTAAATGTAAAGTTTCAACATTCTAAGACTATCCGAGTCAAGATGAATTCAAGAAGCTCTAAAATTCTATGGCATTTAAAATAACGATTTTTTTTCCCCGCGGTTACAATACTTCCCTTTCTTCTCCCAAGGAAGACAAAATTAGACCGTTGCAACAAGAACTGATCCAACTACAGCAGAGTTAATGGGCTTTGTAGAAGATACAGTTAGTGTTTCCAGCTGAAGATTTTGCCAATCCAATTGTTTGACGTTCAGTGACGTTCATTCAATTGTAAGATCATTGAGATCATGACCCTGAACCCCCGGCACTTCAACAAATTAATTTCACTATATTTTGTTAGATACACTTAAGTTTATATAATCAAACTTTGGATGACCTAATTGAGATAACACTACTTCAAATTAATTACAATTCAATAGATACCACTTCACGGTACTTCACTCAATCACACTTTCAATGTTTGTTATCTTCTCATAATTTTATATTCCTACGTTAAATTTTACACGTCAAATAAACTAATTTTGACAACGAATCATAACACAGTGACATTGCAAACCCATTGAAATATTTCAAAATGTTTTCACAAATGAGCTTTTGGTATTTAAGGAATTTTTCATAAATGACTCTAGAGATTTTAACTTATGGGGAATCTGCTACTGTGGTTGTATTCTAGACAAAAATGGCAAAATAAAACAAAAAAAATATTCAATTGTCTATCCGTCCTACAAAAAACAGTTTCGTTCAAAGTTGTATATACAATTAAAAATATCAATCGATAGCATCAATACCGTTGCAAATATAATTTTGTCTAAGCGTTGCTATATTTTTTTTCTTATTCTCAAACACTAAGCGAGATATTTGTATATTTTAAATTTCACCATTTAGCATGAAACGTCTTATTTCTAGCTTAAATATAAAATATGATTTTCAATGAACCTCTAGGATGAGAGATACATAAGAATATATTTTGCATGACACCATCAATTAAGAATAGATTCCAAAATGTTAATTTGATCTATACCATACTCAATATTTAAATGTTTTACTTCTTTATTATTTTTTTGGTTTTAAAATAAAAAATATTGACTATATAAATAGTACCTACTTTACTAACAGATGTAACAAAAGACAACAGACGAAACATCAAATACATTTTTGGGCATCCTAGTCTTTTGTTATACATTAACGGTTGAAATAAAAATGAACAGTGAGGTTTAGAGGGGGGGGGGTAGATTCGAATATTCAAAATATCTCATTTATTATGAAACGGATCAAAAAAAAACCTTATAGGACCAATTTTATTAGACGTTTAATGCTCTACAATTGTTGTTAATATATTTCTTTGTAACTCAAATATTAAGCGAGTTATTTGTTTCTTCTTTCTTCAGCCTTCGGTAAACGACTTTTATTCTTCGGATTTTTACTTTGAGATCATTTTCACTTAGACCATGTCCAGCTAACAATTAAGTTTCTGATTATGTAGGCTTCTTATTCCGAGAGAAATAGATGGTGAAATGGGAGTGGGTAATTCCAATACGTGAGCAATATGCTTTAGCACGCAGCTTATGCGGGGATTTTTTTTCTTTTTTGCGGAAAACTTCATATTAAACCTTTTAGATAAAAATTAACACTTAGTTCATTGATGGCGGATTCGGGCAATGTAGGGAGGGGGTGGTAGAGAAAGTGCTAAATGTGAAATTGTCAATACTTTCGATCGCTCTGATACCTACAGTTTATATATTCAATACTTTTTGTTGTGGCCCAAATATTACAAGAGAAACTTGTACTTTTCCCCCGTGTTCCTAGATAATTTAATTAATGGACTTATATTTTTACAGTAAGACGATCTATTACATAATTTATTACGCCGAGCTCTTAAACGTTAAGTGTTTTTTACAGTAGTTCTTTAGCAAGCACGAAAAACAGAATAGGGGGTGAGATTTGATAGCCTTCTGACAACACCCTATAGTTATTTCAGCTTGACATTAGTAAGTGTATTAAGGATGCTTATTCAAGAAATACACGATTATTTTGACGCCTTTAAGTATACCCTGCTTTGCCGCCTTGAGTTCAGGCTGCTAACTCAAATATGAATTTCCCTTGAATATCATTACACAACCAGTACAAGTTATCAACAAAAATATTTGCATTTCATTTTTGATTAAAGTGATCATTTTTTGCAATAGTATCCTTATCTCTTGTTTGTATTGAGCTTGCTCTCATTATCTCTTATTTGAGTTCAATCGCCCAATTATTTATTTAGACGGTATGTCTTAAGCTTTCACAAGCTGTTTTTTATTCGTTTTATGCAGATTTGTTTTCCGCCATTAATAATATCTTCAGATATTCATAATGTACACATTCTCAATTTTAGCTCATTTTCCTCTTAGAGAATAGGACATTTACATTAATTTGGCAGAACGCCAAAGATCCGGGATAAAGGACAAATTTAAGGCTTTTCATCAATGGTTCAAATGTTCAATTATTTTTTAATATATATCAATAGGCTTCCTCTATAGTCCATTATCTTAGAAGGAAAGAAGTACGCAACACAAAGCCTGCTTTAACTAAGGAGATTCCCACGTGCGTCACATATTTGCATTTATGTCAAAACGTAAGATTCAATGAGAACAACATTTGGTATTTAGGCTTCAAATAAAGTGATTCATAATATAACAGCTTATTGTTCCAGGAGTGGGGGTTTGCTGTAGGCCGAAAACTAAAAAAAGCACATATCTCGGTTAATATTCACGATACAGAAATATATATAGAACAATATTTATAGATCATTCAATAATTTCCAATAATATTGGAAGAGAGAGATTTGGGGGGGGGGGTGTGGGTTGTAAATTTCTCTGTTCCTTTTATAAATTCAGAATATTTGCACATTACGTTTAATCATAAAAAGTTCTATTGAGTTTCTTTACCTGCTGGAAAGATTGTAGATATTTACTGTTTTGGTTACGATACAACTCTCATTCTGGGCACTCCGGATTTGTTTCTAGCGTAAGAAGAAAATGTAGTTGTAATTTGAATACAAATCTAGTTACACAAGTCCAAACGATAAGTAAAACGGCTAAAATGTTCTCATACTGGGGCATAGCGTATGTGATTTCATGGAATTAATATAGCTTTGAAATCTATGTACATCAAACGAGTCTGTTCACTGATTGAACATATGTGAAACCAAGTCAGCCTTTGGAAAAGTGTGAAAGAGTAAACTTGGATCAAAGTTCCTTTCATCTAAATATCCTTTAAATTCAAGTTTACCTGGACTATAAATTGAAAAATCTACAATATGTTGAAAACGTTTCCTAAATCACGACCATTTAGTTGTTTCTTTGAATCTTTTTGAAACGGAAGTTATAGTATCCCCCCCTTTTTTGCCTTGGTTAATAACATACAATTTGAATTTTGATATAATTTTTATTTATCAGGCGCTGTCGAAATAATTAATTCCTGAGAAACAGCTGGGGGCACAGCTGTTACAAGGACCGGTGAGTCCAAGCTATCAGTTCAAAATTTACTAAAATGTAGCTAGATAGAAGGAGGAAATGCAATCCGGGACTACCAACACACACAATATCTACAAATATGTTGTGGAATAGCACGAGTTCATTATAATTGACAAGAAGGTGAAAATGCATTGCTGCACATATGGAGTAGTGTTGTCTGTTTTTTTTAAATATACTGTGTAAAACGAAAAAAACACAATTGAAGGGTTGCTAGCAAACACCCCACTAGTCAAAAAAAACAAAAATATGAGTTTGAGGTGCCATTATGTAGTGTACATTATTACACATATACTGATATAATTGAATTCGTCAAAAACACGCCTCGTCGGACTGTTTAGGGAGTTAAAAATACGGCCATTCCGCAAAAACCCAATTAGCCAGGAACGCTTCGACTAAGGACGTTCTATAACTTACTGACTACCTGCAACATGCTGCAAGCAAAGAGTTGTACACTAGACTATTCGCCCCAGGTGCAGCAGCCGACTCACCTTGTCTTGAATACCAAACTGACAACGATGACAATAGTGATGGATGTGAAGATTGATTTTTTCCAAAGTTAATGTACACGTAATTCAACATTTTGCTTCATAAGTTTTCTTAAATTGTTCATTTTTCTTGTTACAATTATTAAATCAAATAAACAAGTAACTCAATATGCCGAATACTATTTCTTCTACCTGATCATGTTATCTATATGTTGATTGACTTTAAGGTTTTTGTTGAATTCCACCAAAAACCCCATTCGTCCAGAACGTTCTTCCCCTTTGAAAGAGGATTTATTTGATTATCTGTAAATTATTATAGATAACATTCCTGACCCCCAAGGAGTTCATTGAAAAATATCAAAATTTTACTCCCTCATGGAATAAAGATAAATTTTTTTTTTTTTAAATTTACAAAAAAATATTTTTTTTTGACTAGTGAGGTTTTTGCTAGCAACCCTTCACTTGTAGGCATACACATTTATGTAAATTAGTTCATTTCTTACCTGTACTGCATTGTAGCCAGCTCCGGGCAAGAATTCGCTACATTCTTTGGCTACTTCGTCGAAGGTCCATTCGAACATCTGGATCAAGACTTCAGACCTTGCCCCGGCCAGGAGGCCGAGAACCAGCACCAATCCTGACAGCATTGTAGGGATAAGTGACAATACAAGCGCAGCTCACGATATATATACCTATCTGCTGAAAAGTAAACATCCGTTCAATCTCGAGTGGTAGTGATAAAACTACGTTTTAATTGGATGATTTTGCGTTTCCCCAGGGAAAAATTAAGCCTATTTTTTTATCATATCAAAAGTGTTAAAAATTATAATAAAGTCATTTTCAATTATTTATTGTCATGGGTAATATTTTTCTAGGGAAGTTCAATATATATGCAATATTTTTACTAAAAGATCGGAAATAAACAAACTTACATTATTGTAAATACATCTAGCGGTAGTTTTCCATTTGTTGTTTTCGATAGACACATAGATCATTCTGTATTTATAAACCACTATACTTACATAATTGGAGACTCTAATAAATATTTCAGTAGTACACGTGAAAGGGGTTTCTTTACTTTTTACACCTTGTCTTGAATCAAAACAGAGCCTGATGTATCTGAGTGTTTGGAAAATTTGCTGGTTTACGAATTTACAATGGCTAGTAGTTAAAAGAATTCAATTGGCCGTTTACGACAAAAAGTCCCCACATCGCAACTCACACAGTCATTAACTATGTGATCACATAAGGAAAAGCAGCTATTGAGGTTACACTAATGAAGCGATTTTCGGATAATTTCTTCAAATATGTGCTCCGACCCCGATAATGAAGAAAATCCGCTGAAAAAAAATAATATATATATATATATATATATATATATATATATATATATATGCTATTTTGAGGCTGCATCGCTGGAAAGTATTTTCATTGTGAGGAGTTTGGCTATCTGCTCCAGCGGTTTGAATTTTTGTTGTTATGCAAATTTTTGATGGAATTTCGTCCATCTTCGTCAGACAATAATTTAATTTGAATAGTTTCTACATTCAATCATATTTTTTAGAGTTTATTTTAATATGTCTTTCCACGTTTCAGAGAGTATGCCACCGTCCACGCCGTTTATTGTATTTGTTCTCTTGTTAATTTCGAGAGCTTCTAGAACTAATCTTTTACCGAGATGGTCTTCTCTATGTAGAACTTTTGTTTCATCGACATCATTTGGAAAAACTGAAGAAGCTCGTTAAGGGCTGAATACGGGCGTAGTGGGGGGGGGGGGGGATTTAGAGGGGAATTTTGAAAATTCGAAATATCTCCATTGCTATAAGTCGGATCGAAACATTGTATAGAACCAATTTTACTGCAAATTTAATATTCTAAGAATGTTGTTATATCGAATTTTTCTCTATCGTAAATATTAACGGAGATATTTGCATTTGTTAATATTCAGCCATCGTTTTAATCCAACGATAAGCGAATATATCATGAAATGTCTTATTCTAAGCTTTTATTCCAAATATTGTTTTCAGCGGCCATTATTCTGTGACGTACATTTAATTACATTGTGTGACGATCTGAGGCACTGACGACATTTAACCACTTCATTCAAAAATAAAGATCATATTCGTTAATGCCTGAAACAGGTGTTTAGAGGGGCGGGGAATTCGAAAATTCAAAATAACTACGTTACTAGTAGTCGGGTCGGAAAGTGTTATAGAACCAATCTTGTTAAAATATTGACGCTGTACAGTTATTTTATACGTTTTACAAACTTCAAATGTTAGGCGAGCTATTCAGAAATTGTAATTTTTTTTTTAAGACTTCAGAACACCCTTAGTTCTACTCATTGGAATTAGAAATAGAAAATATCTAGTGAGAAGCGATCAATCATTTGTCACACCAGCAAATGCGAAATATATGCTGTCCCTGTGAGATGGTTATGTTGTTTCTAATATTTACGATATCCTAAAATAAGTAAAAGTAAGATTCGTATTCTAAATTTGTTTCCAGTGAATATTTCGTTTATCATTATATACTTACTATCGGGTACTATAATGCTTGGGGGACCTGGACTATTTCCAATCATTTAATCCAATTGTAAACACTCTTGCTCATTCTTCAGATCACACAGTCACTTCTAACTGGGCTATCTTCCCTCCTGCCCCACCAGGTGTACTATACAATATTCTTTTGTGCAACTCGACGGAATACATTACGTCATAATGACTCAACCAACGAAATCTGTTCTTCTTAATAGATGAGATGACCTCAGGTATGCCACATGAATGTATTATTTCGGTATTCCTTATTATCCTTAATAAGTGATGATTCACCACAGCTACAAACATCTTTCTAATTGCTGTTTCCTTGATCACCAGGAATGATCGTTTGTTTTAGCAGATCAACCTCAAGAAATGAACTATCGAGGTTGTACTCATAATGCGATTATTTATGTAAATCTCATTTCTCACTCTCACTATATGTATATATAAATGTATTTGTCTGTTACTACTCTAGTGGTCGCAATTTTCGTTTGATCGCTACCGAACATGCGTTTCATGTAAAAATAAAAAATAAAAACCAAGTTCGTTAACGGCCGAAATCGGACCGGAGGGTCGAAAATTCAAATTGTCTCCATTACAATGAGTGAGATCGAAAAATACATAAACTATAATCTTGTTGTAAATTTAATTTTCTATAAATGTTTTCTATATATTATTTGACATTCTTGAGTATAAAACAAAATTTTTGCATTTCCTTAATTTTAAGACCTCAGTTAACAACCACCTTTAATCATAGTGCCTTACATTAAGTGAATCTATCATGTAACGTCTTATTCCAAGCTTATAAAATAAAAAATACTGTTTTCAACAGATTTTTACTGATGAGATACTTGCAAATACCTTTGTAACCTTAATTGACGTCATCAATTAAGATTTTATTGACAACCGGCTTCTCCTCGTTGGATTTTTATTTGGAAATAGTGAACATATGGGGTGATTAGATCAGTAGTATGTCATGCCAACAGGTGGCAAGTCTGCGTAGTCAATAGTAGCCCGTACGTGACGGACGGATAGTCAGTCCTCTGGTCCGTTAGCTGGAATGAAGACTACATATTTATAAATTTTATGTTCCGAAAGAGAATCAGCAGAGAACATTCTACAGTGCGTAAAAGAATCTGGTCCCTAGGTCGTCTAGGTTTAAAATCCACTTCTATACTATTCCTGGGGCTCAGGTTAGACATGTGAGTTAAAACGTTGGCCTTAATCTCACATGTTAAACCTAGAGTAGCGAGTTCGATTCTTGCCTGGGCGAAGGAAATTCTTTAGAGACGAAATTCAATAAATAACATCCTAAGTCCCACCCGGGATAGAAAAGGGCGTTAACCTGTAGATAAATATTAATAAATACACTATTCCTCCCTTTTAGAACCTCTCCCAAGTGCTTGAACGAGCTACAACTATTTTTTCTTACAATAATCTCATTTCGCCATTTTACGACTTAGTGAAGGACCAGTTAAATTCCTATAATCACTTTATTATATTTACGTAAGTATGCTCATTTCTGCAAATATTTTCAGTATTGTCCTACATTATAATTTTTTGAAAATGTTGTTATGTTTCAAGTAGTGTAATACGCGGTCTATATACTGGCTACGGTCATGTAGTAATTCAGTCAAAGTGTACGGTAGGTCTATGTGAGTCCTTAGATAGCAGTGTAAGTATATGTTTTATAGTTAGTCAACAGTTACAGTGTTGGCAGCAGGATTCCTCTTCTCCGGTAAGTAACTAAGTGTGAGTTAGCCGTGAATGGCCAATTCTTAACCTCGTTAAAACTACTTCTTCTCTTATAATTAGCCTTTTTGTGGAAGGTCATTCACCAAGTATATGTTTCAATTCTCGAAGTTTGTTATCAGTTGTGGTAAACCAAGATTTCTGCTATGAATTGAGTATCGTATATTATGCTTGGGCTTGAATATCTTGATGTGTTCAGTATGTGTGAGCTACAACTAGGAATCCAAAACCAAGAGGACCTCTAGGCTCTCATATTTATGTTTTTTCCCATCTTCTTTTCAAATCCTAAGTATTATACTGCACATGTTATATATTTTACATTTTTCATGGAATGAAACGACTGCAATTCCAAACTGCACTCACCATTTTAATACATAACCGCTTAGAGATAAATTATAATAATCTTTATTCATATATATGACACTAAATGCTGAAAAAAAAGTATTTATAGCTTTTCTTGTTTGTTCATAATGATTGCATTGCAAAAAAGAAATAATGCGAGATTGCAACTTCAAATTTATTGATTTTCCTTTCAAAATTATTTATACTTGTATTATTACTGATTAATATTGAGTGGATCAAGGTTTGTAAATGAATTATTTAATTCTTGTTTTAGGATTGCATAAGGAGCACGTGATCGCAAACCTTACTTGTCGTCAAAACTTTGCCAGGTTAAAGGTTGATTTTATTTAGGTTATAATCTTATTTTAAGATTATTTCAAGATTTTCACACTTTCTTCGAGTATCGCCTTTCAGAAGAACTGCACATTATAAACTATTAATCCAACACTTCCTTCAGATAAATATTCTATTATTTTTTTAACTTTCTACTATCAATTAACTGGATATAATTATAGCAGAGGTCGCCTATGACTATTTTTTACCAACCAACGGCTATAACTATTTTTTTTAAATTTATATTAATGAGATTTAGAAACTGTTGACAATTTTTGCAGTCGCTAATTGAACTGCTCTCTGTGATATTAATTGCACAGGTAAATATTTCATCGGCTATTGAGGATGTGCTCGTGTAATACTTTCGAAACAGTTCTTCAAATGTCCATCGATCCCATTAGATGACGAAAATGAAATACTTTTATGAACTTTTCCGAGGCCAAAGGATATATCAATACTATTACGGAAAACCTCTACAATACTGATCATATAATGTAAATATAATGGGTTCTTTGCGTAAGGTTTTAAGTCATGCGTATAAGAGATCTGTCTGATCCTAGTTTCGGCATTATTAAGAGATATTTCGTATCCAAAACTACATTCACGAACTTACTCACTAGATTACAAAACCAGAATGGTTTTAGACTGTCACCCTTATAAATCCATCTTTTTCCTTTAATTAGTTCACTTGTTGCTTTATTATTTTCTTTTCCTATTATCAGGGATGTCTTAAATTATCCAAGAATGAGGAACAAAATCATAGGTTATTCTATAATCCATCCACGCCCTTGACAGTCTAAAACAAGCAATCCTTCGAAAATCAGTTGAGCTGCTTTTATAACCCAATTATTCAGGGGCCAGAAGAAATCCATTTAGACCAAGGTGGTTCCAGTTGCTAAACACTGTGTATTCAAATGATATTTTCTTTTCCTTTATCCTTTACTTTGTTTTTTTTTTTTGCTTTGGGTTTTATTGATTTTTTTGCTTTGGTATTTTTTCTCTAATTATTAGATATAATTTCTTATATTATATTTATTGTTGTTATGCAGTTCCTTTTATGGCACTTGTGTATAGAAAAAAACATGTATTTCGTCTATCAAATTATCCTTACTAACCTATTCTATACTTAGTATCGAAAGATAGGACTTACAATTAGAGAGAATTAAAAATATACTTCCTCATTTCTGGGATACTGAACTGAGGAACTAAATATTCGCCTGAAATCCTTTGGACCCATATCATCTTGTTTTTTTAGAACCGGGCACGTTGCTCCTTTACCCAAATCACTGTTCATTTGTATAGCATCTTTTGAAAAGATCCAGGGTGTTATTCATACATCTTGAATATTTTTAAACGTTTGCCTCATATCTTTAGTTATGATACTCTCTCCATTTGAGGGATATTTCCCGAACTAACAAACGTTTTACATTAATGAAACTGGAGTTTTCCAAATATTCTCCCAATAATTGAATATGTCATCAAAATTAACTTCATTGTTTGAAACATTTCCTATATTTTTTCTAAGAAGGTAAAAATTAGAATTGTTTTTCACAGTTGTTGAAAAGCTAGTTGTGCTTTTGTCTTAGTTACGCCTCTTAATATCTAGGAGTGCTATATCCACATAATGTAAGTCTTTGCTCTTCTTTGTCTAAATATAATCGCAATGTATCCAGAAGATTTTTGATCTCGTAAACCAATATGTCATCGATTTTCCTTTTTAGCCTACTGCTTGCATTTTCGGGGTCAATGATATAATTTGATAAAACACAATCCTACGAAGGAGATCGGTAACTATCTTTTCAAGATGGTGAAGTCGCTGTGTGGATTTTAGAAGGTCCTGGTGTTGGAGAATGTGCATCTTCTTGTTTCTTGGGTTATAGGCTGGTTGCAGTCGATAAATTGCGAAGATTTTTTCACCACTTGTCACTTCTAATAAGTAATGAATTCTTTCTAAAACACGATAGGGCCCTGTGGATTAGCCAATGATTTTGAAACAGTGTTGGCCAGCAGAAAGGCATATTAGCATGTTATGAGGTCTTTTTTGGAACGAATGACGCTGTAGTGCTCGCTCGACGCGGTGTTGGGCTTATTGCTACAAAATGTGCATATTACCTTTTTTCCTCGAGTCCTCGAAATCCATGGACGTTAAGTTGAAGCCTCAAAAAAACTCGCAGAGGTTGACCTTGGGCAAGCTCAGCGGTATTGGAACCGTTATCCTACCGATTTGCTGATCTCAAACCATGAAGGTTAGTTGGTAGTAGTTCAGTTCAACTTTGCTAGAGATGTAGATCGCACTGGACACCCATTTGCCTGGGGTGATGGGCCTTTGACCACGTTCCCCCAGAAGATTTGCGAACAGGGACTCAAAACTTTTTTTTTTAGACTCAAAATGTTTCCTTTTCTTAGTAAAGGTCCTAGCAGGAAATCCAAGCCAGGAATGTTAAATTGCTGAAACCATCTTTGCAGCAACATCTTCAAGATGAACTGCCTCTGCCCATCTGGTGTAGTGATCCACCTTTGCCAATAACATTTTCCAACAGAAGGTGGTAGAGGTCCAACCTCTAGCCTAGGTACAGGTTTAAAACCTTCTAGCCTGAAAACTGATGGGATGCAACACTGTGGTTGTCAGGAAAATATCTCTTATAAAATCAAGGCTCGAAATCCAGGGATTTATCAAGAACACGTTTCTTGCAATTTATTAAATTAAGAAAAATTGGGGGGGGGGGCAGCTGCGTATCATACAAAATATACTGAAATGTACCAAAATTATTATTTAATTTATTTAAACTTTTCACACAATGAAAAATATTTTTCAGTATATAAAGAAATTAAAAGCAATTAAATAAGAAGTGTTTTCCTTGTATATATATCAATTGTAGAAGGGCATCGATAATATTCCTAAGTAAATTGATTGGCTTAATTTAAAAGTAATTAATTTGGTTGTTTAGTTGACTTAGTCGTTCATAAAAGATAATACAATATGATCTGAAAAATCGGTGATTAACAATTAAGGTGCGCTAAAATAAAATTTGTCTTTTAACAAACAACATTGTCTTTTAAATGGTTATTGGTCAGGGTGCCTTGTCGAATGGAAAGCAATTATACCAAGAAAAACAGCAAGTATAAAATGATGGAGAGTTTAGAGTTAAGACTTGGTCTGTTATGCTGAAGGCATATTTTAATTGTAAGAATCTTCATAAAGAACACAGAATGCAATATACATACATAAAGTTACTACTAAACTGAAATTGAAGTAAGATACTCATGCATAAAAAGGGGGATAAAATGTTTACTGCATTAAAACAAAATTAAAAGTCCGTCACGCAGTGGCTTGCGTTAATCAAGCAGATTTCCCACGTGCGCAACATATTTGCATTTATCTCAAAATGTAAAAGTTCAATGAGAACAATGTTTGTTATTTCGGCTTCAAATGAAGTGCTTTATAATATAACAGCTATCTGTGAATATCGCATGAGTATGGTTTACTGATGTCCGAAAACTAAATAATGCAAATATCTCGATTAATAATTAAGATAGTGAAAAAACGAAAATAACAACATTTATAGAAAATTACATTTGCAATAGGGTTGGTTCTATACTTTTTTATATTTTGACTCAACGCATAATAACGGAGATATTAAGAATTTTCAAAATTTCCCTCCTCTCCCACTAGTCAGATTTTCGTCGTTAACAAACTTGATCTTCCTTTTTATAAAAATTTAAATATCGAGTTTGGTAGGACAAAAAACAGTGACCGCTAGAGCGTTAACGGACACACACTCACAAACACAAACATATATATACAGTTTTGAACGGACCTCATTTCTGGAAATCTGCGAAAATGCATGTGAAGTTAAAAGGGAGATATGTATTTATCCCTTTGTTCCTTTATTTCAGTATATTTTTTATTAAATGCATTTATTCTTTATTTCCTCCATTTTTTATTAAATCGATAAAATCCAGTGTGCTTTGATTCCTAGTTCATACAAAAATTTCATTTAACATGAAAGGACACAGGTAAATAGATTTCTAATATGAGGTCATATTTTAGTATTTTACATCTTCTTCCTGAGCTCCTGTGAATTAAGGCGTTGGATAGGAATTAAACTTAGAATTAAATAAAGGATTCCATTAAGATTTTTCGTTCTTCACGATTTTTATCTGATTTATACCATATTCAATATTTAACTGTTTCATTAAACGCTAAAGCTCAAAGTCTTAATGATTGAAATCCGACCTGGGTGGGTCGAATTCACCACCTGTGCTTGATTACTTGGTAGAAGTAATCTACTTTATGTCGTCAATCCACAATTATTGTCCCTTATCAATGGAATATACATCATTTTTGGAAAATAAAAATAAAATCGACCGGTCTACAGGAAAGAATGGGTCTAGGTCTGAAAATTCAAGCACATTGTTTTCTACTATTTTACTGACATCTAAAGAAACTACCATTAAATATCGCAGCACTAGGCCACACATTTTCCATGAGGTTAATCTTTTACATGGTAACCGTTTTGGATAGTCAAGAAGGCAACACCGATCTAAAATAATGAGTTAGTGTCGATTTGTTTGTCTTAATGATAACAAACAAAGTGTAGGTGTTTTATTCAATTGTGAAGGATTGGGAGTTTTTTCGAGATTCGCAATCTGGTTTTGACGCACACACAAGTAAGAGGTTGTCAAGTATCTGATACAGTTCAATTAAATCTTAGAGCTAGTCAACTGATTTGAGGTGATTTAATATGTATTTTTTTGGGGTACTTGGATTGTAGTGACACAGCACATATATGAGGCTAAATGAACAATAAATCAACCCGAATATACAAAGTTCTATTTTGTTTGCCTTAATATCCTTGTAAGTTGATATAAATGCATATAATGTGTCCGTTATCACTGATATTTACTAGGGGAGGTATCAATGATTTTTTGTAACGAGACAACAACGAACAACAAATATTTTATGAGGGCACCACATCGCTCCAGATCCCATATCTACTTATATTTACTTATTCATTATTATTAAAATAAGCAGTCAACACGCACGTGTTCGAATTTTATTGTAACCTAAAAATACATGACATATGTTCATATTGCTGACAACTTTAACCTCAACATCATCCGTAACAAATGATTTATATCTTTTTTTAATGATAGACCATGAAATTTCCGACGGAAAAGTGGCTGCGTCAATGAAGTTGCTTCGTTTCCTTGCGAAGGAAAATATTCGGGATTAACTTATTTTAAAAAAAAATAAAATCCCGAATGAAACACCTTAGGATATCAAAGTGCTTGATCCAGCACTATCTTTCTCTTTTATTAGCAGATTATCCTTAAGAGCAATCAGCTGTTGAGATCGTACTCATGACGCCATTTTCGAAAGATTTTCTCAAATGTCCATCGACCCTACACAGGAGATGACGAAAATGGGTCAGCTTCTGGAGATGTCTATGAATGAAATTAAGCATCATAGCAGAAGTCGTTTTTTTTTTAAAAACAAACGTTGAAAACAATGATGGTAATAGGATACAAGAAGCAGCATTTGATTGAAATGGAGTACACCAATGGAAAGAGCGCCGAAATAATTATAAGATTCAGTATCTAGGCAAATTTTGACCAGGAAGTCAGATGCCCGTCTTTGATATTAGGCTATCATATATCAATAGATATGATGGATGTTCCACTCAGACAATATACAAATATAACATCCAGTATTTTAAGGATCTTAATTAATCCATATTTGACCTTTCAAAAATTGTTATCAGGTGTGGGTGAAAAACACTTACACAGTTATCTGCTTTATCATATTATAATTTTATGCACCTGCTATATTTTTTTCTAAAAAGTTAAGTGGCTTGGTAAAAACACGATTGCATTGTATAAAATGTAAAATAATTTAAACGTACTGTTGAAGGTTACAAATTCTATGTATGTCCAACAAACTTTTTGTCACATTTTAGATAATTTCTCTTATGAGAAAGCACTATTTGAGATTGTACTTATTAAGCTAATTTTCCAACATTTTGTGTGTCCATTACTCCTAACTGATATTTATTTATTTATTAACGTTCACTTTTTGCAACTTAGGCTAATCGGGACGGGTTATCTACAGGTTACCACTCTATTCTAGCCAGGGTGGGAATTTAGGAAACGTCGTTAAATAACGATTTAATGAATTTCGTCACTAAATAATTTCCTTTGCCCAGGCAAGAATCGAACTCGCCACTCTAGGTTTACCATGTGAGATAAAGGTCAACGCTTTAACTCGCATGGCTAACCTGAGCCCCTCCTAACTGATAGATAACAAATTAGACTCCTTGTGTGGACGTCTGCGTTTATTTTTGGGGCTAGACATTAAGTACAATGCCAGAAATCCGGAGAGGGATTCAGGGTTTTGAGAATTTTGTAAAAGAAAAATTGTAAATAAACCGGTAAATGTTATATAATCAATTTTGTTCATTTAATTATTTTGTTATACTGTCCTTTTATCCATTTTATTTGGATTACAGGTTATTTGTATTTTTTTCTTTGTTTTAACTTACTAAGGGGGATGAAAAGAAGGTAAAATGAGCTAACCAGCCCTCCGCTTTCATCTGTACCAGAATGCATTTGGAAATGACAGTGTTCTTGGAATGGTGCCCTTCTCCTACAACGGATCCATCATTTTTAATTTTTTTCATAACTCATTTCCGATTTATGGAAAACAGTTTTACAAAACTTCAGCGACGTCAGTAAGATAACCCACTGAATTTCCCCAATTTCTTCTTGTGTAGGTGGATGAAAGAATTGGCTAAGCTTCCACTTAACAATTTATTAAAACGGCAGAGCGCTTTCGATGCTGTGCACCATCGTCAGTGCCCAAAGGTCCTGGATGTTGACCTGACGGCTTTTGAGGTTAGACTAATACTAAAAGGTCAATTAAATGTATCTAATGTCTTTTGGTAGAAAACAACTATAGTAATAAGCAATGATCACTCCTCATGCCTTGGAACTATTTGGTACAGCTGGCTTCGCATTTCCTTGACCTCGTTAGAATTATTTGGCGGGAGGAATACCACTGTCCCAATTAGACAGTAAAACTCAATATGTTGTCTGACTGCTTGTGGCAGTCACATTGACGTCTCGGAGAACGCAGAAGAGATATAACCGAGCAGCATAGGACGATGAAGGGACACACAACGCAAACACTACATTAACTATAAAACTTTGAACTGCGCGGTACTCTCAAATCACAAGGGGGAACACTCTGAGAAGAGCTTATCGATTATTGACACTGCCAACTTAATTGGTAGGGGAATTTTCGATGCAGAACAATAAGTAAAATGAAAATAATTAACTAGTCTGTGAAGACCATTACTAAATAAGAAGCTTCATCGTACCTCAGATTCTGAACAAGAAGTATCTGGATCTGAATATGAAGTAAGTGGTCTTTCAGAAGATGATTATTCTGATTTGGATGATCCAGATAACATGAATATAAGTTTTGAGCTAGTGAAATTTGTTTGGCAAAAGTATCAAATACTTCTTTCCAGAGATTAATTCCACTTCTGATGATGTATATGAAGATAAATATCTAAACCAGTCATCATTGTCTGTTAGATCTAATAGGCAGAGCTCGAGAAGTTAACATTTGGAATTGTTCTATCCAATTACAATCATAATTATAAATAAGTGCAGCATTTTTATCAATCTGCACACTATGGTTTACTGCAGGTTTTTTAAGTTAAAATTTAACACTTTTCCACTTTTTATTTTTATACTAGATTTTCAAACAAAATAATTAAATGACTGAATAAAAAACAAAAATAGTTTATTTGAAATGATGTGTCTTAATTGATGAATAAATATATTCCCTTAGTTTAAATTGAGTTTAAGTTTATCCTTTAATAAATGGTCCAAGGTACCAGGTAACATAAATCACCAGGATCAGATGGACATTTGAAGAAATTTTTCGAAATTCTCTTCGTGAGTTCAACCTGAAAAAATGATTTCTCCAAAGGGGAATCTGCTAAAATTAAGAGACCCTGTAAACTTAGGAGATTTGAGCAACGGCAGGTCGGCAAATGCAGAGGGCCCACGGCAATAAGGGGACCCAGGTGCCTCTAATGAAAAGAAGGAAAACCTAAATTTAAAAGGGCATTAATTTTATTATAAATAATATTTTTTTTACATTTGTAAATACATCGCTGACACATATTTCCATTAGCAAATGTTTCGATTGTATTTTGCACTTACTGCTATTCTTACAGATGTTTTTGTGTTTTCGTGTTGACATATGCCCAAGAAGTTGATTCGAACATATTAGCTCGGACACCTGCACTAACAGTTGAACTTTTAAAAGCTCAAATTTTTATTTTTCTCTCAATTTTTTCAATTAGTACCCTGGGGCGACCTTTGCGCCTGTTATTTGTAGTTGAACCACATTCTTCATATCTCTTAATTACCTATCTTACTTTAGAAAAATGAAGATACAAGAAATCTGATATTTCACGATACGATTTTTGTTGGTTGCTCAATAAAATCACTTTTTAGCGAGAGGCAGCGCTCAGTTCACTTATTTTTCGCATTATTAAGCACTTAAAAATATGTAGATCTTACACGATTGAAATATATTAGAATACTGACAAACAAGAACAGAATTATACTCTAGAAGTAAAAAACAAGTAAACACACATACCTTTTTTAATTATCTACAAACAAAGAATGTGTCCAAATACTTTTTTCCTGGTATTTATGTTATTTTAAAATATTTTTTATATTATGATCAAGGCTTTCAATTGAATTCTTACTGTTATTTAACACGTTTTAGTTCTACGTATTATTGGGTAAACTCAAATGAATTGTTTTCAATTTTCAGTTTATTATTTAAAGGAAAAACAGGGTGTGCAAATACTCCCCCCCCCCATGTAAGTACGTATTTAAATATTCTGAAAAGGCATATAGTATAAATAAGTTCGATTCTCACCTGGGCAATAGAAATTTATTTAATGACGAACACATAAAATAAAACTCTTAGTCCCACTCTGTCTAGGAAAGGGTGGTAACCTGTAGATTACCCGTCCCAATTAACCTTCGTATCACAAAGTGGAATTTAAAAAATAACAATAATATAGATATGTAATACTATAAGGACATCAGTGGCATTTACTTCTTCAGCGGAGTTCACTTATTTACTGATTCTTGTGATCATCAAAGTATTTCTTTACGATAAATGTATTAAAAGATGTTATGTAGCTTACAATTTGATTGAACTGCCTATTAATACAAACATTCATTAGTACATAATTGTACTTTGCCTGCTTCGCCTAAGAAGGAAATATAAAGCATTGAGTGGAATTGCCAATTTTTTTTAAAAAAATGTATTAAATATCCCCTTTCATCAGAAAAAAGAAATTTTGTTAGTTAGAAATCTTAAAAAAGTTAAAAGTAATTTTTGTAAAGAAAATGATAATGATGACTACATTTAAAAAAAAAAATTGAATATTTCAAAGGTAACATTCAAGAAAAGACATTGACTACCTATGTGATGTAGTGACCTCTGCAAGGAGGTTACTAAGGTTGGGTTTTCATAGCTATTTGGCGCCGCCAATGCTTATATTCCCGCGGTTTTTACTTGCACACTTGTTGATGTCTGCCTAATTCTTGTGTAAAGCTTGACTGTTGCAAAGAACTAATATATATTTGGAAGTGTATTATAATCACTATAAAACAGGTATTTCTTTTATGTTTCATGCACATTTTAATACTTTGAAAACCATTTTTGTTAGTAGTTTTTGGTTTGTAAGTAAATAAGTTTCATGCATTCCTTTTCACTAGCTATTTGTGAAATAGTGTATTAAGCATTGTCTAATAATGTTTGATTAGGATGTTAAAAAACAATATTCTGTTTGGTTTAGATTTTCTTTATATTAATTTTTCTTAAACTGTAATGTATTATCCGCAAAAAGTAAGTGGTTTATTCAGTATTAAAATATATAGTGAAAGGAAATAGAAATCCTTTTTCTCTTTTTATTTGGTGACAGCATTTTAGAGGTTATATTTTTTGTTGTGATCCATTAATTATATTTACTTTTAATGGAACCACGTTTATAATTATTATATCGAGAGGCATAATAATAAATTGAAAAAACCCTCACTATCTACATATAACATTTCTTTGGTTTTCTGTTACTCTACAATTTAATATTTGTTATAGGAATGTTGCTTATTATAATATTCATTAAGGAAAAGTAATAAATTTAAATATATGGAATGCTCTACTTTGTTAAATTTTATTGTCTTTTTAGCTATAAGATGTCATCGAGTCCAGGACGCAGTAGCAGGGGCACACCTCGTCGCCCTAGAACTCCAAGGAGTAGGAGTGATGCAGAATTTATTGTTGAACCGTCGGATCCTTACTCTTTACCAATGACTCCAGGAGGAATTCAAGGACAAACTAGCCCAATTAGGAGTGAGTGTTAAAGAATATTTATTTATATAATGATCGTTGGTTTTTCCAGATATTGGTGCTAGTAAATAGAAATTCAATATGATCATTAATAGTAAAAACATGGTATACTTCTTAGTCACTTTAGTTATTCTTTTAATTATATACTATTCTCATTCTATTTCCTTAGTTAATAACATAGGATTCAAGCATAATAAAATACGGTGAAGTTCTTAATGAATTCACAATTTGTTAGTTTAATTCAAGTTTTATATTAAAGACAATAACTTAGTTGCAAATGCATTTTACCTTTAAAAATCTTAAAATACGTGTTCCGTCGAGGTATACAGCCACCCTTGCTTGTTACCTGCCAGCCATATTTACCTGGGTATTCTCTTATGCCCCTTTTAATTTATTCTAAGCACCATAGTCTACCCTTTTGCAGACTCTTTTTATGCTTCTGATTTGCCATATGTGCGTGTCTCTCACTGCTCTAAATATTTTTACAACTCTTTATCTCAGACCAGGAGTTCTCTAGTTTTCCCTGTTGGGAGTCCACACCTCTTTGTGGTCTGATTGCTGATTGTTTTATTTGGGTTCGGCAAGCCCTGGTGTTGTTTAGTATTTCTTGTTTTAATGATTTCACTTTTTCATAAGATATTGACTGTTTCTAAGAAAATTAATTTATTACAACATCTTAATAACTAACAATAGCTTAAAATACCTGTAAAAATTCTATGAAATATCTAATTCATTCCTCTTTTAGTTGTGAACTTAACTAGGTAAAAAATGAGGTAGTGACCTCAAATGGTTTAGCCCTAGAAGAAACTATATGAGGAATTTTCTGTCTATTAGAATAATAAATGTATTAAAAAGCCATATGCCTTCTTGAAAAATATTTTTAGAATCAAAGCCTCATGTTTATAGTTGCAATTAATGGGAGAAGCCTATCAGTAATGAAAACATTTACTGACACTCTAAATGGCTTATATTAAGATTCATTTTAAATGCAACCTTCATGTTAACTGCTTTACTTAAATTTTTTACTCAGATTTTCCATGTTTTATTAACAATTTTATAACTATTTTCTTTCTCGTTTTGTTCTATTTAGTGAGTGGAGATGAAAACTTAAGCTCCCCACTGAATTATGGTACTCCTAGTTCTGTATTCAGCACTCTCCGTACTCCTCGCTCCATGACACGGAATACCCCGCTAAGAGCAAGAGCTGATATAAATATAGATAAACGCATTCGACAATTCAATGTTCAGTCTGAGGTAAGTCCAATATGAGTAAATGAATAGTGGAGAATCATCCTTGAAACATTTAACTGGCAATTTAATTTCATTTTGTGTTTTAGGCTGATGTAGTGAGCTCAGAAACCGATAGGAATGAACCTACTCTTGTTATATGGGGTACAGATGTAGTGGTGACTAGGTGTAAGAACAAGTTCAGAGCCTTTGTGGAAAATTTTGTTGGAAGTACTTCATCTGACCCCAAACCCACTGATCCTCTTGAAAAAATTTATCTTAATGATCTTGATGCTGTGAGTATATATATGTTTTTTTTTTTCTGCACATGGTTCATTATATATATATATATATATATATATATATATATATATATATATATATATACAAGCTCAGATACCAGGCTTCGCTCGGGGAATTCATTTGAGGTTGAATGGTGATGGTATTTTTTTTGCAAGGCTTTACTTTGCACAATATTTTGACATTTACCCGTCCCAGTGTTTAGGGTTAATACCCGTCGTTGCTGTGGATTTGTTAATAATAAAATTAATTTTTTATGTAAGACTTCACTGTCCTCCATATTGTCATATTTCCCGTCTCCTGTGCATAATGCATAGATTTGAATTAATAAGGATAAAATATTAACATACATTTGAATTAATTTTTTTTTTTAAAGTGAGTTATAATATATGAATAATTTTTTTATTTACTTTGTTTTATAGTACAGGAATAGCTAGTTATATGTTCATTGGGTTTTTCATGCTCTTTATATGACTAATGTGGTACGATTAATCAGAATAAGCTATTTATGGACTGAAAACCTTCTTTTAATTAAGAAATTATAAACGTTGGGTATAGACACCAAACTTGGCTCTGGGAAGACCATGGAGTATTAAAATACCATGTCACAATAATCTTAAGGAAAAGACTTTCCCAAGCCACTATTTTAAATACACTTTTATGTTTAAATTTTGTAGACTGCTTCTATTAGCAATGTTTGAATGCTACTGTGAATAGTGGTTCCTCTTCTCAAGGTAATTATCACTATTTGATGAACTCCATTCTGTATTTTTTTTTTATATAAAGTTATCGATTTATTATTCTATATTTTTTTTGGGGGGGGCATGGGAAAATCATCGCTTAATGCTGCCCATATATTAGTAGACTTCACTATGTAAAATACCCAGTTCCACAGATTGAAGTGTACTTGAAAATATTTGTCTTCTATTTAAATGCATTACTCTATACATATTAATCAATCCTAGATTGCAGATCTACTCTTATTATTCTACTCTTACTATTCTGTTGTTAGATAAGTCAAATTGAAGTCCCTTTCCTGAATGTAGACTGTGCCCATTTGGAGCAGTTTGACTTGGATTTGTATAAACAGCTCATTAACTATCCGCAAGAAGTTATTCCAGCTTTTGATATGGCAGCAAATGAATTCTTTTTTCAAAGGCACCCTGATGTTGTCCTACCTCATCAGATTCAGGTCCGTCCCTTCAACGCTGAGAAAACTAAAAACATGAGAAGCCTCAATCCAGAAGGTAATTTCATTCTATAGATGAACTGTGGGGTTTTGAAACATTATTGAATTAGTAAAATTGAAAACTAAAGTCAACAACTGTTATTTTTATTTAGACTTTATATTTTCCTGTAATTTATGTTCTAAATAATGTATACACCAGGTTTATTAAAAATTTGTTTGGATCTTTTAGAATTTTATTTTATTTTTTACTTATTTTCGATAAGTATACATCTACACTTTGGAATATAAAGCATTATTTATCATCACTTGAAACTACCTATGTGTCACATGTTCAATGAAATAATGAATCTTTTGATGGAAAAACTGATTTTCATCCATTTTCCACTCCTTTAAATAGTCTTTTTACAACAAATTGATTTATATTCAACAGTTCTGGATACTGTTGGGCTAAAGCCACATGGATTCTCTTAAGATGTCCAGAATAAACCTCTGGGGTGATTGGACTTATGTGTAACTCAAATTTTACTGTACTCTCCGACTCCCATAGTGGAAATTCCATTATACAGAGATAGTTACATTCTTTTCAAATCACTCACTTTTTTTGGATGGAGGTATTTGTTTATCCTGGTATAACACATTATGTTTGGTTATTATGATTTTCAAAATACGCTCTTTTTTCTTTACAAATACAAATTTGTTTGATTAAATGGTTATCATTTTGGTTTTTCATAAAATTATACAAATTCTTTCCTTTCTGTCCCTGACGTGGTGCCAAATGGAGTGGAACACTACTGTGCTTCAGAAACTGAAATCAATGTTGAACAAGCCATGGAAAACCATCCTTTATTATTCTCCTAGTTCTGAAAAAAGTTTAGCATGTGCTACACATTCTCTCAGTACCTGCATTAAAAAAATTCTAATACTTCTTTAGTCGGTTTAGGCTTTTATTTAAGAGTACTTTCATCCTAATTGGTTATTATCAGCTTGAGTGGGGCTTACAGTGATTTCTTTAGGAGTGCTTGCAACATTGGATTGGATTCTTAATCTAAAATGGATTTTATTCATTACCAGACATATTGTGAGACTTAATGACAAGCATTGTCGTTAAACTTATATTTCTCCTTCGCTTTATGGCATTTTATGAGGGAATGTTGTAGAAGGAATGCATTGTAAATGAAGACACTACTACTAGAACACTAGGATACCATTGGCTCTGTCCTCATTATCTACTACAGATCCTTATATACACCCCACTGTTTATAGGAACCTCTTCTTTAGTCAACTGCTAGAAAGTAAATATTGAACATTGTTAAACTTCTATGTCAATGGTTTTGATTCCGCTGACCTTCCTATCTTGTTTCAAATATATTTCTTAATTTATAGACTTTTACACGTTCCTTTTTTATGATTTGTTATAGATATTGATAAGCTGATTACTATAGCTGGAATGGTAATAAGGACAAGCAACATAATACCAGAAATGAGAGAAGCCTTCTTTATGTGTAGTGTTTGTCATTTAACAAGGGCAGTTGAAGTTGATAGGGGCCGAATTGCCGAACCCACCCTTTGTACTAATTGTAACACAAATCATTGCTTCAATTTGATTCACAATCGTTCTCAGTTCACTGATAAACAGATGGTCAAGTTGCAAGAATCTCCAGGTAATGAATTTATCATTAATTCATTCATTATAGTTTAGTTTATTATATTCTGATTTTTATATGTTTTATACATTTCATTGAATGTTGCTTTTAATGTATAGAGAAGTCACAAATTTTTATCATGTACACAAAAGTTAATCAGACTAAAACTGTTTATGTGTAGATATGAAACTGAATTTTTTATATTAAACATATATTTATGCATTTTATATTTACATGATTATTGTATGGTAATGATAAAAAATATTTTATTCAAAATATCATCCATTGCTAATTATACATTTTTTTCAATTTCTCTGAGAATTTATGAATGCCACATCCAAAAAAAAGAAACTGTTCTTTTGAGTGAGAGCTAAGAAATGAAACGCTGCTCAGAAAGTGTGTGACCCATCAATATAACAGGGGTGTTCAAAACCAGATTTACTGTCTAGTGTGATGTCCTATTACAAACGGTTTAAAATTATTTTATTTTTTTAAACACATAACCGTCAACTTTTTCATGAGGGATCAGGTTAGCCATGTGAGTTAAAGCGTTGATTTTAATCTCACATGGTAAACCTAGAGTGGTGAATTAGATTCCGGCTTGGGCAAATAGGAATACGGTGACAAATTCATTAAATAAAATCCTTAGTCCCACCCTGGCTAGAAAAGGGTGGTAACCTGTAGATATCCGGTCTCAATTAGCCATAGTTGCATAAAATGGACGTTAATAAATAAATTAAAAAAATCCACTTTTCACTTTCATCATAGAACTACTAAATTTACCCCTGATGTCTTAGGCAATGATAAAGGTTTAATGTCTAAAAACAAAATAAATGAAATTTCATACAGTTTATACCTTACAGTCGAATATAATGAAACATGTTGCAAATCATAATTCTGAAAATTACTGAGAGTAGTGCATGATGCCGTCATCTGCTAAATAAGACCTACAGTTGTTGAATGCTATTTTTTAAACGAAGAAAAAAGTTATATTATTTACACATTATGTTCTAATTCAGAATAATAGTTCGGAGAATTTTTATTTAAAAAATAAACTGGTTTCTATTAAAGTTTTGTTCTTAGTAGGTTAACTTCAAGTGAAGTTGTGTGTTCAATTTCTATTATGTTATGTTATAATAATTCATTAACAGATTCACCAATGAAGTTGGAATGGATGATAATAGACATTCACTAGCTTTAGTAGCATGAAAGAAGACATACATTTTATTTAATAGGAAAGTTTGTATTTTATATTTTCACATATTTTATTGATTGTAGATGACATGCCTGCTGGCCAGACACCACATACAGTGACTCTTTTTGCTCATAATGACTTGGTAGATGGTGTCACACCAGGACAGCGTGTGAGTGTCACTGGTATTTACAGAGCCATACCATACCAAGTAAATCCCAGAATGAGGAATCTAAAATCTGTCTATCGAACTCACATTGATGTTCTTCATTACCACAAAGTTGGTGCCAAATGCCTTCATGAAACTGATAGTGAATAGTAAGTGTTTTTATTTAATGTTTAAGCATTTATCATTCTTAAAATATGTATAAAAATAGAGAGGGGGTTATTTCTTAACACGTTCGCTGCTGCAGTCTATATAATGATATACTCCACCACCATCGGCACCAGTCCCTGGCGTCCGATGTCTCTCCTAACTTTAAAATGTGTATCGGACCCCGGGGACCAGTGTAGTTTTCGAAGGTAACGCTATCTCTTGACAATTTTAGTGAACTAAATGAATGAATTAGCAGAGCCATCAGTCCTCCAACCCAAGAACTAGCTCTAGCAAAGTGGTCCCTGGCATCCGATGTCGTCTACAAGTAATGTACATTTTTTATCACATTGTCAGCGGTTATTTTCAATAAGTACTCTAAACTCGTAAGCTCTTCTAGGTCAGTAGTTGAACTAGAACATGAGGGCAAATAGTTCTTGTCTGCAAAACTATCGCCACAAAGTCGTATCACTCACTTTCACTGCTGTCGGCAAGAGTTACAGATAGTGCTTACTCTACTAATTTCCGACCACAAGACATATTATGTGCAACACAACGGTAAATGAGTGAATGAGGAACACGGAAAGTAAAACAGGTTCAAGTCAGTTTATTTTTGACAAAGTTCTGACTGGAATTAGCATCGGGCGCCCGGGGGGTGGTGCTGTACCCAATTTGAGTTTCTCTATTTCTAGACGATTACGTTCCCCGGCGTCCTATAGTATTTTTCTAGATCAACTAAAGCTACAGATTCTAGGAACAAATTACATCCAATTCCCGTTAAAATATCTCTCATAATAAGCTTGCTACAGCCTTCGTTTTTTGGAGTAGACTGAAGGAAAGAGGACCCGTCCTGATAGACTTGATGACGATCGGACCCCGGGGACCGATACAGCAGCGAACTTGTTAATGACCCATATTCTGGGGTACATCTTCAGAAAGTTCTTTTTGAGTATTTTAAGTTTTAATTTTAGAGGAAAAAGTGAAAGAACATTTATTCAAGAGACTAATTTGAAATATTTTATATGTTCACTTTTGTTGAATGTTTTGGCAAAACAAGGATTTTCTTTATGTTTGTTCTTATGTGCTCTACAGAACATTTGATTCCAATATTTTAAAAGTTTTTAATGCCAGTGTGTATAACTATATTCTCTGAAGTTATTGAATAAATTTATCTTACAGTAATCGCTTCACACCTTCAGCAGAACAGCTAGAAGTATTGAAAACCCTCAGTCAAAGGCCAGATGTTTATGAAAGACTGGCTAATTCTATTGCTCCATCCATTTATGAAAATGAAGATATAAAGAAAGGAATACTGCTACAGCTATTTGGTGGAACTAGAAAGACTTACCAAAGATCTGGCAGAACTTCTTTTAGGTAGTAATCACAAGTATTTAATTTTATAAGCTGAATTATTAATTTTTTTGAAGTTAGTACAAACGGTTTGATTTAACAAGTTAAATGTTCTATTATAGATCAGAAATTAATATTTTACTCTGTGGTGACCCTGGTACCAGCAAATCTCAACTGTTGTCATATGTTTACAACCTCGTCCCTAAGTCTCAATATACAAGTGGAAAAGGTTCCTCAGCTGTGGGTTTAACGGCGTATGTTACAAAAGACCCAGAATCCAGGCAGCTCGTCCTCCAAACGTAAATTGTTGTTCAAATATTATGTTTTGAAATAAAAAATACGACTCTTCGATTCTCATATTTGTTTGTTTTTGTTAATTTTAGGGGAGCACTGGTATTAGCAGACAATGGAGTTTGCTGCATTGATGAATTTGATAAAATGAATGATGCAACAAGAAGTGTTTTACATGAGGTAATGTTTTCTTTGCTCTAATTCATTAGATTAGATTTAATTCTCTTAAATAGTTTTTACTAAATAAAGTAACATTAACTGGTTTATATTCAATACTGTTCAATGAACTATTATAAATAATATAACTAATAAGGTTTTCTTACATTCTCAATTTTATTGTTACCAGTTAGTTATCTTTTAAATTCACTATAGTCTTCTGTAATAGTATAATCCTTTTGGCTGCTGCCATTTCAGAGGTTTTGTTGAAGTTATTATATTACACCAATTTCTCTGTGTAAAATTATAACTATTCCATAGTCAAAGTGTTTAACACTTTAAAATAATTTAGATTGATTTTACAATACAATGAAGAAAAATGTATGTCCTATAAACATCAAGTTAGTGTTCTTTGTTAAAAAAAAAAAATAAAAAAATGTAAAGAGCTTGAACTGTACCTTTATAGCATATGTAGCACATAATATAGCAAACAATGAAAGAACATATTTTAATATTCTCTAAAAAACTTAATAGCCTTTATTGCTTTCAGGTAATGGAACAGCAAACACTGAGTATCGCTAAAGCAGGTATAATTTGTCAGCTTAACGCTAGAACATCAATTTTAGCTGCAGCTAATCCTGTTGAATCAGAATGGAACAAAAATAAAACCATCATTGAGAACATCAAATTACCACACACACTCTTATCAAGGTATTTTTATTATAGAAATAGTATATTATAAAATTATGTACTTACTATTATATATAATATTTTTCAGGAAACTGATAATTCCAAAAGACTGATAAATTTTGTTTCCAATAAAATGTAATTATTTAAATTTGTGAAGACTACAGGATTTTTTATTTTACCATAACTCGTATGGGATTCCTAATAGGGATGAAAATAACTTTTTGTTTTGCTGTACCTTCACAACAAAACACCTATTTTTTTGTTCATGTGTGGCTTCTAAAGCAACAGTATTTGAGCAGAATATCTATTACCCTTTGTGTACAAAATACCAACTTTTTTCACAATTTATTAAGCAATGAATGGTGTTCGAAATTAAGGGGGGAAGGGTGGCAAAATGTTTGATTTATCTATTCTTGTTAGGGATACAAAAATATGTGCATTTTTTAATTATATGTATATTAAAAAAGAAACTACAAATTTAGTCCGATACATAGAAATGTGCAGATATTTTTAATTATCCTTTTTTGACCTCTCTTACACAACCTCAAATGGTTCTACATGGTGAGGAAAGTCCATGTATTTTACTACTTCTTAAAAAAGTTTTAATGCAGATTTTAATCATATATCCTAAAATTGTAGGTGTTAAGATTGCTGTTAGTTCCTTCTTATTATTTCATTTTCGTTGACTCCATATGCGAAGGTGTATGTATGCACTTAATATACGAGTGTATTGTGATAGGGGCATTTCTTAATAAAAGTATTTGTTTTCTTAAGTTATATTTTGTTTTCATTTGTCTTATTTCTTATTATTAGATTTGACCTTATATTTCTCGTCCTGGATCCTCAGAGTGAACATTTTGACCGTAAGCTTGCTAAGCATTTAGTATCTCTCTATTACCACGCAAAAGAAAAAGAAGATGATGAATTAATGGTGAGTTTGAGTTTAGTTTCCCTTTTAGAGTATCAACAATTATTTCAAACATTATTTCTCTTCATTCAGATATTAATTTAAGCATCATCTTGATGGATTCATCACATAATTTAATATTTATGTTACTGCAAAATTTATATTTGAATGGGAAACTGTTTTTACCTGTCGGCAATTAATGACAGCTTGTGTGTAAATATTTACATTAGATTATTCTAGAGGATAAAATGTTTGATTTTTTTTTTTTTTTACGTTATTTTATAGGATAGGGTGGTTCTTCGTGATTATATCACGTACGCACGTGACAATATCCACCCAACTTTGAGTGAGCTTGCTGGGGAGCATCTTGTTCATGCTTACGTTGACATGAGAAGAGTGGGAAGTGGAAGAGGACAGATCAGTGCTTACCCTAGGCAGCTTGAGTCACTCATTCGACTTTCTGAAGCTCATGCTAAGATGAGGCTTTCACCTGAAGTAGAACTTCAAGATGTCCAAGAAGCTCAAAGGTACTTCACTTTACTGTATAAGAATGATATTAATCAAGATTCATTCCGTTTCCTCTCTTATACAACTTTTCATTGAACAAAATTATTCACATAGAGAAATCAAATTCAACTTCTTAAAATTGTTATACTGGTGTCATATTGTGCTTAGTTATAACCTAAATATAGTTTCAATTTCAATAATACTTTTTTTTTTAATTTTGTTCTTGTGATTGGTAGTCAGCCTAAAATTCAGTTAGGGTCTTTCCTCGCAAACATATTCACAATTGCCCTACATGATTCGTGTCTTATCTACCACCTCTATAGGATCCATTCCTTTTCAATAAACAATAACATTAATTTTTTTAAATCCAATGATAATTCATTGCTACATTAACACTTTAATAAGTGTGTACTAAAATAATAAATTTATTCAATTTAATTACATATTGCTTACTTACAGTTCATTTTAATCTTTACATTTCAAATTATTGGTATATTTACTTCCTTGTACGAAATAAAAGAACTATTGAAACCCAACAATTTTGATTCTATGATTTCAATGTCAATAAACCCATTTTGATTTCTTTTGACATGATGTATGTGAGTAACTGGCAAAACTCAAAAATAACTAAAATAGTCTCTTCTTACCTACTAGAGATATTTAATAATATTTACTTTAATTATAGTACAAGGAAGACGTGTGCGGGTCCAGATTAGATCTTTTTTTATTTTTATTTTCTCATTTTGAAATTAAAAATTTGTCATACAGAATATTCAATATTCCCGTGGCTCATTTTTCAGTCTTTGTAGACCCCAAGAAATAATGGCCATATTTTTACTTAAAAGAAAAAAAAAATGTAACCATCCTTTAAAATTATACCATTTGAAAGGTTTATACAATATCCCTTCCAATGCATTGAATCGGAAAAAAAAGCCATAGAACTTAATTTATAGATTTTTTAATGCCTAAAAAAAAGTTCTTATATATATATTTTCTGTATCTAATACATAAGGAGAAATTCGAAACTTTATTTTTAACCTTCCCGTAACTGTCTCCACATTTAACTGTTCGTCAATTTTGTTTCAAAGGAGAGTTACACAACTAGATGTTACAACAATCCTAAATATGGAATTTTGGCATTCTAAGACTAGTGATTTTTGAATTATGCGAGTGCGTCCAAGTGAAGTACGTCCACAAATCACCTTCATAAAAAGCCTTTTTGAGAGAGAGTCAGCCAACTCATTTACCCGAATACCACAGTGGCCTGGAATTCAAGCAAATGTTATATACATTTTTATTCTTAATACTGTGAGGGAGTCATCGATAGTTGAATCAGCCTTTGCCTAACCTACACTGAATAGACATAATTACATGAGATTATTATTGCTGGCCTGAAATCAAAATGGGAATAAATCAATGATATTCAAACTCTTCTTTGAAATAGAAAACATCTGTTCAAATTTTCTTCATAGTTTTCTGAATCATTCATATCCTCCTCCCACTCCTCTTTTGTATTTGTCATGATTTTTTTATAATCCTATATTCTTTGAAGGTTGCACCGAGAAGCGCTGAAACAGTCTGCTACTGATCCATTGTCTGGAAAAATAGATGTTAACATCCTGACAACTGGCCTAAGTATGGCTGCTCGTAAGAAGAAGCAGGAAATAGTGGAAGCCCTTCGTGAGCTAATTAAAAAGAAAGGCTATGCATCTTCTCTGCCTTATCAAAAAGTCTTCAAAGAATTGAAAGAGTCTGTTCAGATGGTAATGTTACTTATTTTTCTTTTCTTTCATTCTTTTTATTAGCTGAAACCAATATGCATCAGTGAATCCAACTTTAATATAATGTGCCTTGTTAACCCAAAACTGAAAATCACACTTGTTCCTTATTTTTGCTTATTTCTGGGATGGTAAATAATGAATTAAAAATTATTGAACATGTAGGGGATTAGTTTTTAAAACTGTTCATTTATAGAATTCTGATAAATTTGTTAATTATGTTTTTAAATCAACAGTTAAGAAGTTGATTCTTAAGCATTTCAGGGTAAGTATATTAGGGGGTTAGTCAGTATATTTGAGATTACTGTTTATGAAGATCCAAACCATTATTCTTTGGAACTAAATATTTTTAATAGTAACTAAATCTTTTTCACACATATAACTGTTTTAATAGTATTTATTAACGTCCACTTTGAGCTACTAAGGCTAATTAGGTTGGGTTATCTACAGGTTACCACCCTTTTCTGGTCATAGTGGGGCTGACGAGGATTTTATTTAATAAGTATACCACCAAATAAATTCGGAAGGCCCATGCAAGAATCGAACACACTTATATATCAGTTCACAAACAGATTTTAGTGTTTTATCATGATTTCGCCTAGGCCATGGATTCTCTACTTAATTAAATAAGTGCCATTCTTTTAACACCTTTATCAGGAGGAATTGAATATTTCTATCTCTGACAAAAATTATTAGCTAATATTCCAAATGGAGTCCCTTCTATTTGTAAATATAATTCATACATTTTTCCCCATTCTAATGTTGCAATTGTGAGACTTAATTAATTGTTTATTTGTTATACAGGTCATTCCACGAGATATGTTTGAAGAAGCTTTGAAGGATATGCAAGAAGAAGGGATACTTAAAGTTAATGCTAGGCAGACTATAAAATTATACTAAAAATTTTGTTTTCTTTTCCATGTATTATATTTAATATTTTATTGTGTACATATATTTTATCTGTTTGTGTATTAATTTTATAATAAAGACAGACTTTTTTTTAGTTAGTTTGTTTCTCTTTTCTTTTCTTTTTATGAATTCTCTTCCTATTTTGACAAATTCATCCTGAACTGCTATCTAGCATTGAGACTCATTGATTAAATTTAAATTGTTCTACGTTGGAATGGCACGCCATCACTTCAAGATACCCCAATGTTGGGGACTTGGAAAGGCCTTGCCCACTGTTGACAGAAATCATTTGGAGAAGATCATTAAAAATGCTGCAGTATTTTTCCTCTCACTATCTATTATTTGCCAATCTGTTTATTAAAAAACTCATAGGCATTTTCCACAATGCCCAATTACACCCTAGGTCTAGTGTAAATGGTGTGGATAATTGAAAGCAAAATAATTTCCCATAAGGACCTGTCATTATAATAAGGGAGTTGTAATTCTTTTCAGAATATAGATAAAATGGCAGGTTAGATGTTGAAGTCTCATCTCTGTCAGTTCTTTAAATTTTTAACAGTGGCTCATATTAAAGATAATTTTAATCTTCTGTATGTATAAAGTCGTTTTTTCAATACAATACTTCTTTCTGAAGATTTTTATGATTAAAAATTAGTCTGAAAAAATATGGTATAGGGTAATTTATGCTGTCAGGGTGCATTAGATTGAAAAAAATCATGGATTTAAAATTTCTTATTCTATGAGAATCTTTCATTAAAATAATTATTTCCATTGGCAATAACAGAGATATTAGAGCTCTGGAGAGAACTGAAAAAGGTTAGAAAATTGAACCACCGCTAAATGATATTGTTACGAAAATTAAATACATGAATAATCCTTCAGAGATAGAGTCACGTATTTGGAAAGTGTGACGTAGATCAAAGAAGCCGACGGAAAATTCTAGCTCCTTATAGACTCGTCCAGCCCAGCGTCCAAGGAACCAGACAATTCCCCTTTGATGTATGCCGACAACCTATATAAGAACGGCCAGCCGCGAGCAGTCAGTTTCAGCGTCAACAGACAGGATTAGCAAACCAGTAAACATCTCTCTCCAGCTATCCAGTTCTACTGAAACCTTCTGCTAGTGCACTACCAGTTACATCCGAGCAGTGGACTTGGTTCCTTGTGCTCATTGTAGTTGCACTCAACAATATCATCTTGCGAGACAAAGATTTCACCATCTGGCCAAGGATCTTCATCATCATGGAGCGGCCATAGGAGCTCAACAGTGGACACCTCTCTCAACACCGGAGAACTTCAGTGCGGCAGCACGAAAAAGAGGGCGGTCGAAGTGAGTTCCGGAGAATCTTCTACAGATAACCCGTCCGTTTCCGAGGTGACCCACCCGGGTGGGGGTGGCAATCGGATTTGGGCGGAAGAATCGGGCCCTTACGGCCAACCTATTCTGCCACAGGTGAGGGCGAATAGGCCCCAATCGCTAAAACCCTCCTCCGACATGAGCCAGACTTATTCGAACGGCCCTTCTCAGGGCCATCCACCCAACCCTCCCGACTGCCCTTCAGGCGAACAACCCATTTCTACTCCCGGCCCTTCAGACCTAACAAACCCGACCACTTCAAACGGCCCTATTAAGGGCCTTAAAACACACACGCGTAAAAATCTCACAAAACCAGCATATAAAACAGACCCAAATAAGAGTAAGCCCACTGCTACCGAATTACTTAATATAATTGCCTCTAAAGTCCTTGAAAAAGTGATGCAACGCATTCTCACTATTGCCGACATAGACACCCCCCTCCCCTACTCACAGACTGACCAAAATCCTTCCCCCTCCACTCACACCAACACTAGCGCCACCGGTAACACCACCCCCCCCCCAGACACGCAACAACCAATCACATCACTCGACCCCCCTCCATCTCATATCGCTACAGGAGACCCCGCCGGCAAAAGCCAGAATATCCCCATGGATATCTCCACTAATATTTTTCCCCTTAAAAGAAGAGCCCCAAAAATAGTAGACAAGGACGGCTCCACTCAGGTGCAATCATCAAAGAAAGGGTGAAAGACAGCACCCACTCAGACTAATACAAAGATAATCAGCACCCCCAGTCAAAACAAATTCATTCCACTGACAAACGCCAACACAAACCCCAATAAAGACGAGACAAACAAAAAGACAAAACCCCAAGACAAACCACTCCCCCCGCCAATCTTCATATCCAGAGAGGTATGTGACACGACAGACATCAAATGCCTCAAGGACAACCAAATAAATGACTTCCGACTCCAACCCACACAAACACAAACAAGAGTATTAGCAGATAATCAGGAGGCATATAATCAAATTAAGAACATTTTTGATCACCCCGAAAATAATGTACCGTACCATACCTTCGCCCCAAATGGCACAAAAAGAAACAAAAAATATCTGATACTGGGACCTCAGCATAGACCTCAGTCACTCCCTTGACGACATACTTCCTGACGTTGACCATGATGACCTGGTGAGCATGATCCGCCTCACAAGAACAAATGCCGAAGGATTCAAGAAGGAGATCGAACCCATACTAGTGACCTATAAGCCCACCTACGACTTCAAACAAAATTTAGGGAAAGTCAGAGCCCAATGCCACCGTTTCCAAGCAATAGGTCACACCAAGTCATACTGCCGTCTCCCTCCTAAGTGTGTAAGATGTGCAGAACCACATGATGTTAGCGATTGCGACAGGGTGAAAAATCCCCTCGTATGCGTCAATTGTGGCGACGAACACCCTGCTTCCTACTGACAATGCCCCTACAGGTTAAAACTTACAGAGCAGGTCCAGGCCCGTCGCCTCAAGAGACAACAACCCACTTTCGTCCCCGCCCCCGCCCCTTCTCACAACCCTTGGACCAACAATACCCAGACAGCAAACACACTCTTCTCCCCTACTGGCACAAACACACACCCACAACAACACACACAATACACACCCCCACCTACTGCTCATGCTTCAGCTTCCACTTCTCCCACATCCCCCTACCAACACCAAACCTTCCCCCCTTGGGTCAATGAATTCAAAGATCTTTTTTCTACCCTCCTAGGCTCAGTTAAAGAACTCATCCAAACATTACGCTCTGCCCTGGGCAAATGATGGCCCGACCCTACTCCCTAGTTAACTTTAACGTTAATTCAGCTATCACCCGTCAGTCCGAGCTTGAAACGTTCCTAGCTAAATTCAAACCCTCCATCGTGGTGCTCACAGACACCCGATTAAAGAGCAGAAATATATATACCATGACCGGCTACTCGGTGCTCAGGGATGACACAGACGATGATGATGATGCGGGTGGAACTGCCGTACTAATTAAGTACGGTATCCCGTTTAAACGTCTACAACCAGTTATCCCACCAGGGCCAAGAAAGCACCACATCATCACACTTCAAGTGCTGATAGCCGATCGGACGTATACTATTACTGCTCTTTACCGGCGGCCTAGAGCCGATCCCCTTTATTTCAGTACTCTGCTCGGACTCACTGAGAACGACAGAAAACACCTCATCATAGGGGATCTGAACGCCAGACACCGCTCCTGGAACAATTATCCAGTGAACCCTTGTGGCACAGCGATTATGAAATCTCGTTTCTGCGTCGTGCATCCAAATGCCCACACTTTTATACAACCCAAAGACGGTCATGTGTTGACCTTTTGCTCACCCGTACCCCTCATATAGTGACAAGATGTGCCAGATTGGACTATGTCACTAGCGACCACCTACCAGTGCTTTACGTGCTGAGAGGTCGTCAACCCCCACCCCCAAACCCCGCCTCCTACTCGTTTCATGAAGCAGACTGGAAACGTTACAAGTCGCTCATGTACGAGTACACTCCGGTGTTCACAGACATCCGTGACACCCACACCCTGGATGAGAAAATGGATGAGTTCACCAAGATAATCATCGACGCCGCAGACGCATCGATACCCAAGGTCGTCAAACAACTCCCCCCACCTCAAGACCCCACCAGCCCACATCCTTATCCTAATAAAACAGAGGAATAATCTGAAGAATACCTGGTATAGAACCGGTAATCCTTCGTCCTGTTTTAAACTCCCTCACTACCCAGATCCGTTCCCTCATGAGGCAGTGGAAAACGTCTCTATGGCATGAAGCCCTCCGCCTCACTCACAGGGATTATCGCAAACTTTGGATGCTGGTCAAGACCAGGGTCTCGAAAAGAGGCTCTGTTCTTCTCCAGTCGGAAGAAGGTGTGATGACACCCGAGGACCAAGCTGAGAAGCTGGCGGCATTTATGTCGGCAGACTCCAAGGCCAGGTCCCTTGAAGGAGCAGAGGCGCCTAGGATGGAGCATGGAAGAAATTTCATGTTCTCCTCCCCGAAGCAGCTCACTGCCATACTGAGACGCACCAAGGGTGGTAAATCCCCTGGTCTGGACAGAGTACAATACGTGCTTCTGCGCCAGTTACCACGTAAGTCCTTAGCCTACCTCACCCACCTCCTCAATTCCTGCCTCAGACTCCGATATTTCCCCTCCCAGTGGAAGCACCCCATAGTGGTCCCCCTTCTCAAGCCTTTCAAACACGGCACCTCCCCCGACCACTATCGGCCGAGAAGCCTTCTCTCTCATATCTCCAAGATACTGGAGCGTGTTGTGCACCAGTATCTTGTAGATTTCTGCGAGAAGGAAGCTATCATTCCCCCTGAGCAGTCAGGTTTCCGCACACGACTCTTTACATTACACCCTCTGGCAAGGGTCCAATCACTAGCCACCCAAAGCCTGCGCCGGAATGAGTCGACTGCCATGATTTCCATAGATTGCACGAAAGCGTTCGACTCCGTCGACCACCACATCCTACTAAACACCCTCCACTCTAAGGGCTGCCCCGAGCAGCTATTTAATATTATTGCGTCGTTCCTTGAGAACCGCACGCTACAGTGTAAGGGTAGGGCAGAGTTACTCATCCACCCACACTCTGCCAGCCGGAGTCCCTCAGGGCTCGGTATTATCCCCTACCCTTTTCTCGATTTACACAGCGGTTGTGGTAGGCCGACGGTACAACGATCGCACGTCAGTACTTGCTTATGCGGACGACGTTGCAATCATGAGCAGATCCCTCAATCCCCAGCGGGCATTGGCTCTTGCAGAAAACACTTGCCAGGACATCGCTGACAGACTAAAACAGATAAACATCAACGTAAATACCACAAAGACGGACGCACTAATATTCTACTGCCACAACGGACGCAAAAGTCTACCAAAAACTTTCACACTAAACAACACACAAATCAAAACTTCAGGATCCATATGCTACTTAGGTATACGACTTGACAGACACATGACTTTCTCCACACACATTTCACGAAAAGTCAGAACACTAAGACAAAAATACCGCTCCCTTAACCACCTATTGCTCTCCCCCAATCTCTCAATAAACCTTAAACTTATGATACTCAAAGGAGTCATAAGACCGGCTTTCCTGTACGGCGCACCCCTCTTCAGACACATATACAAATCAAGCCTGACTGGCTTACAACAATACCACAACGGACTTGTTAGAAAAATTGTACAACACACATCCCTACAGAGACAAAAGAACGACATAATACACCCTACACTCAATCTTGAACCAATCTCACACACGATTGCACGACACCACATAAAATTTCATGACTCACTACAACACCTGAACAACCCATTATACAACAACCTCCCACCACTCATGCAGCCGGCGAGATGGCAAATGGTCGATAACACGCCACTTGTCGATGTCGTCCGGATTGCCGACCTACCACCGTAGGACTTTGGAGGCATAAATCTGTCACTCCCATAACATTGTACATTTTGTAAATAAAATTTTTCAGCAAATTAAGTAGTTTTAAGTATTAGTTAGTAGATTAGGTTAGTTTAGTTTTTAGGAAGAGCCCCCCCATGGATGTCCCTTTGGTCGAGCGAGCCCCCCTCTCCCCTTAGGTTAATTAGGCTAGTTTAGGTAAGTTTTAGATTTATTTGTATATACTGCGTGTGTGTGATCAATGATCTTTTCTTTCTTCCTCCTCCTATCCTCCTTTCCTCTTCTTTCCTTTTCCTTCTATCCCACAGCCCAGCTGACGTCCATACCCGCCGTCAGTTAAACCTCAACCCAATTATTTCACCCTAATATAAGTCTGGCAATCCCCCCCCTCAAATAAAGCTTTGGTTTTAGCATAATGGCCTATTCTTCCTCCCACCCAGTAGCCATCTGACTACATTAGTACCAAGCAATTTAATTTAGCTGGGTATTAGCTAAAAAAATAAAAAAAAAAAAAAAAGCAGTCAGTTTTATTCTCACCTGTCTTGATGTTCACATCAGTGCTACAGTCCGCCTTAGTGCAGTGCGGTAAAGTGTTTTTTTTATAAGAAGAACAGTGTTGTGCCGTGACTGTAAGTAACAGTTTAGTGCCGTGTTTAAGACAGTGCAGTGCCGCGAAGTAAAGGACAGTGCAGTGCCGTCTTTCTGTGAATTTCAGTGACCGTGAGTGAATTATTGGACTGTTTAATTTGAAGAAGAGTGACGCTATCAGTGTATACTGTGAGTAGTAATTAAGAATAATTACCAAGTGCATTGTGAAATAAATTGTGCAGTGGTAAAGACTGTGAAACTTGCGAGTATTTAATTTTGCAATCCAAAAGAACTGTTATTAAAAACGTTTATTACTGGTTTTGGTAATAAAACGTAACATTTTTTTAATCTAAGCTACCTCAGTAATGGTACTTAATAATGACGAATGATTATGATTAATACTGTCAATGGTACTTTTTAACATTGCTGAGGGATTGATCAGGATATCATTTCTTTTTTATTCTCCAAGACTAATAATTTCACTTTAGTTGCTAGATATTCAGGTATAAACACTGAGACGGAGAAATGTAAAAATATTGTGCATAGTAAAGTCTAGCCAAAACAAATACTGTCATCATTCAGCCTCTATGATTTCCCGATTGAAGGTGTCAATTTTCGTCATCTCCTAGGTTCAGTCGAAAAACATTTGATTAAAGTGTTTGAAAATTGGGTGAACCTCAATAGCTGATTTCATTATAAAAATATATTGATTATATGGTTTACATTTCTTTTGATGCACATATATACCTATATATATATATATATATATATATATATATATATTTCTTTCCTTATATCACTAAATTTTTCTTAAGTTAGTTCACATTTATTTATTTAAAAGAGGCAAGCATTTGTATAGGCTGTCTATTGATCTCTATTTGAAGACACACGCTTTGTTTGAACTATTTGTTAGTATACCTCACTTATTAGTAACAGTTCGCTAATATCCTGGCTGTGACTGTTTAACGATTTATACTTATTGTAAATCCTTGAGTATATTGTAAATACATATCCCTGCTGAGGAAGTGGAATTCTGACTCTAAGTCCCTAAAGGGAAATCAGTTATTGAGGTTGTACTCTTGGCGCAATTTTGGCAAAAAAATGACTTCAAATGTCCATCAATCTACCTAGGATATGGCAAAAATGTGGTCCGTTTAAAACTAAATATCAAGTTCCTTTAAGGCTGAAATCGGATTAGTAGGAGGGGGTTAAGGGAGCTTGAAATATCTCCACTATTACACCCGGATCGAAAAATGTATACAACGAATCTTATTGAAAATTTAATTTTCAATAAATTTTATTATATACATTATTTCTTTTATTGAATATTGACCGGTATAGTGAATCCAACTTTTAGCCATTGCCCATTAACAATACGCCAATATACCATGAAAGACCTCATTCCAAGCTTAAATAATGAATATTGCTTGGACCTCCTATTTAAGAGACATGCATTTTGTGCCCTGCCGTCATAAATTAAGATTTTACATTCTTGACTCGAAAATGTTTATTTTATTAATATCATACTGGATATTTAACTGTTTCATTCAACACTAAAGTTCATATTCGTTAATGGCCGAAATCAGACCATGAATAGGGGAATAATTCAATATATTTCCGTTATTAGAGTCGAATTGAAAAATGTTATTTTATTTTATTAATTACGATATACCTCGATTACTATTGTCATTAGCGGTAGATGGATCTATAGTTCTTGGAACAAATGAGTCTCAGTTAAAAGGCCTCTCTTCGGTTTAAGGTTCAAAGCTGTGGAAGATGCATTTTTTTTCAATTAAGGAAAGATATGAGACAGTAAGATGGACATTACAACAATCGCAGGTTGGTGGGAATAAGCCTTTCAATAAATAACTGTCTTAATTTTGAGTGTCAAATTCGGATACGGGCTTAACAACCTCTTCTTTTAGGATTTTTCTACTTGCAGTATTCCAACGCTGACTAATTACTTTGATTTGTCGCAGTTTGTTGTCTTGTTTTTTCGACCAGTCTGAATTCCAGCTTTGAAATATGAGTTTTTAAAACTCTACTTTCTAATTATCTGAGAGATGAAGGCTACTGTTGTTTCATTTTCTCGAGCTTCCAAATCGGCCATTTCATTACTTTGCAAACCAAAATGTGAGTGAACCCCAAACAAGTGATATGTTTTTTCTGAGCTTTGTATTTGGTCTTTTACTATAGGTCTGTGAGGTGACATCGTGACGTTGGCATGACTTTGGAGTGAGCTGTATGAGTCAGTAGAGATTACATATGAATCTTGTTACAGTTGTTCTATGTCGTCTACAGCTTGGCTTATAGCCATTATCTCAGCGGTAAAAATTGAATTTATAGAGCTTATACTGCACTTCATTACATTGCTCCCAATAATCCACGAGCATCCACAACATGAGTTCTCAACCTTGTAGGCATCTGTAAAAACCCAGATGTTACTCGTAAATTTTTTCTTTAATTCAAAAAATTAATACTTTATACCTTTATAATTTTCTTTTCTTGTCGGTATATAGGCTAAAATCAATTTGAATTTTAGACGATTTCCAGGTTGAGAAAAAAGTCCGTCACGCAGGGGCTGTGTAAACTAAGCAGATTTCCCGCGAGAAGTTTAACAATAGATAAATCTACATACCGGTAACGCAACACCACTGTGAATATTAAGTGAATAAATACAAACGATGATAGGAAACCTCCCGATGGAAAGCATCTGAAATGTAAAGAAACAGTTCAGCCAACTTCTTATCGGAAAGAAAAACAATTACTGTAATATATCTGAATATAACGAATTAATTTGATTGAAAACTATTTACTATATTATTTATATATAGTACTGTAATTTATAATGAATCAGAATAATTTTTATCTCAATCAATCAAATAAAGTAGACCAAAAACATAAGAAGGGGGGGGGAGTCACCAGTACATATTTGCACGTATCTCGTATAATACCTAGATGACTCTTGAAAACAATATTTGATATTTAAGCTTCTAATGATGTGGCTTATTACATAACCGAGTATAGTTTATGTTACATGAAGAAGTGGGGGTTTGCTGAAGACTGAAAAATGCAAATATCTAGGTTAATATTCAAGATAGGGAATTAAGGTATGTAACATTATTTATAGTACATTTAAGTTTCTATAAGATTGATTTTATGCAGTTTTTTGATGCGATTTATAGTAACGAAGATATTTCGAATTTTCGAAATTCTCCCTCTCTAAACTCTTTCCCTTATGCTGAAAGGTCTTTCACTTGTTATTGGCTCAATCATTTCTAAATCTGATTCCCTCGTGTGGTTTTATGTGATTTTTGATTCTCCTTTGGGCTCCAAACACATTCCGGAATGAAGCAAGATCGGGAAATTGGCTGTTTGGATATTTAAGATAAAATTAGATAGATTCTTCTTAGAGATGGTTCTCCGCTTTTTGTGTAGAGGCTGTTAATTGGAGAAGTAGGGAACGGTCCTGTCAAGATTCGTAAGCAAGAATTATGGATCGTGTCTATTAGCTTTAGTGTTCTAGGTGAGGCAGAATTATATAACTATGATCCGTAGTCTATCTTTGACTTATTATTGTTTTGTATTGAAGCGATAGTGTGTCTCTATTTGATCCACAGCTCCTATTACAAATTATTTTAAGAATATTCATTCGTTTATTGCATTGAACTCTTAAATTTCTTAGGTGAACAAGCAAATTAAATCTTGAAATTAATAGAACTAACCATCCTAAACTATTGATAGTCTGAAATTCTATTTCTATATATTTTTACGTTACTCAAATATTAAGCTAGTTAATCATTCTTTCTTGTATTCAGAAGTAAGTAAACCTTCACTTCTACTAACCGGATTTTTATTCAGAAGTAGACAATATATGGTGAGATGTGATCAGTAGTGTGTACTACCAGTACATCTACATCACCTCATCCGTACATCAGGAAATCTGCTTAGTTTACGCAGCACCTGCGTGAAGGACGTTTTTCTGTCATTTCAATGTGAGAACCAAGAAAAGAACTTTAAATCACTTTTAATACGACTTTGTCTATTTTCTGGCAAAATTCCCTCCGTCATAGACATTTATAGACGATGGTTTCTTGATCTCTGTTCAAAGCCTATCGGAGCCGAAGATTTCCGATGGAGTGCGAATGGTTCCGAAGGCATTCTTCCTGGAAGGACAGGATGAGCAGAGTATCAGTAGCTCCCGAGATGTGGCAGGCTGTTGGCTTACTCCTAGCAGCCCTCTCCCAGCTCGCTGTGGCACTCCCGCCACCAGTTAGGGGCCTTCCAACCATGGTTAGTTAGTTTTCATTATTTAGCAAATTAAAACTAACAGTAACTGCAAACAAAGTTGTTTATTTACTGGCTTACAATTTTTTAAATAAATAGATTTGTCAATGCATCCCAACGTACGTCTGTTATCAGCACTAATAATAAATTAAGGAAATCCTAAGCAGATTTCTCTTAAGGGGATATACATATATATCTCCCTATCTATCTATCTACATATTTGTCTGTTACCGCTCTAGCAGTCACAATTTTTGTTTTATCGTTACCAAACACGATATATGAGCATTGCATGCAAAATGAGAGATCAAACTCTTTAACGGCTATAATCGGATATGGAGAAGGGGGTGGTTTCGAAAAACCAAAATATCTCCGTTACTATACGTCGAATCAAAAAATAGAACCATTCTTCTTGTAAATCGAACAATCTATACATGTTGTTCTATACATATTTTCTGTATCATGAATATTAACCGATATATTTGGATTTTATAGTTTTCCGTTTTCAGTAACCCCCCCCCCCATTTCTACCCATGTTATATTAATAATAAGCTATTATATCACGAACCTCTTCATTAAAAGGTTAAATACCAAATATTGTTTTCATTGAACTTTTATTTTGTGATATATATGCAAATACGCATTGTTGATTCCCCCCCCCCTCCCCATCTTTTGTTCTTGGATTACTAAAATTGCAGTGATTGAGATAAAAATTATTCTGATTCATTACAAATTACAGCACTAAGTAAATAGTTTTCAATAGCATTAATATGTTATATTCAAATATTAATGAAATATATTTGAATATAACATATTAATGTTATTGTTATTGTTTTTCTTCCCGGTCTAGAAATATTTCTATACATCTATTCAGCGCTGCTAGGTTGGCTGGCCTGTTTATATATTGTTTTGAACGGACCTCAATTTCGTCATCTCCTGGGTAGGGTCGATGGACATTGGAAGAAAAATTTCGAAAATCGCGTCATGGGTACGACCTCAATAGCTGATTTCCCTTGAGGGAAATTTCCCTAAAAGTGGACGTTAATAATTTAAATTAAAAAAAAAATGTTCGTCACACAGGAGATTTCCCACGTGTTGATACGACACATTATTGTCCTGCAGAGATTTATAACTTCACTAATCCGTATAATACATAGAACTACCATATAAGTTTAAAAAAACATAACATAATTAGGCCTATATAAAATAGTTATTAATTTATTGTAATACAATTGGTTACTCCCGCTATAATTTTAGCGTATACCTCATTTATACTTAGTTAAAAGACAAAAGTGTGTTTAATAGAAGTTATTTTAAATAACAAACTAAAAACCTTCTGTAATGTTCATGAGATAACAAGCTTCCCGGACAACACCCCTCCCCCACTTTCGCCCGATGTAATGCTAACACAGCTAATTTTCACGGAGGAGTGGATGCTAATTGACATATCAAGTCTTGTTTAATTAGGTTGTCTTTTGCACCCCAATAAAATTGTTGATTTCCGCTATAGATTTTAGAGTATATCTCGTTTATAATTCGGTATACGAAAAAAGTATACATTACAAAAGTTACTTTAAATAACACAATGAACAATTTTACTTGCTTCTGTTGAAAACCCAATGAAAAACGGGAGTATCGCAATTTTTCATTCCAGGCCTTACTCATAACCCCCACTCCCGTTTGGACCTAAAAATTTTAATATAGCTTATAATCATGGAAGAATTAATGCTAATTCACATACCGAGTTTTGTTAAGTTTGGTTCAATCGTTAGTGCCCAACAAAATTGTTGGCTCCCGCTTTAGTTTTTAGTGTATATCTCGTTTATACTTTGTTATAAGACAAAAGTGAATATAACAAAAGCTACTCTAAATGAAATAATAAACTACTTTTGTCATGCATATTTGTAGAAAAACCAATAGAAAACGAATTACCGCTGTTTTTAAATTCAGGCCTCCCTTACAACCCCCACTCTTGCCCGTCCCTAGAAATGTTGGTATGGCTTATTATAATGAAGACGTTAACGCTAATACACATACTGAGTTTTATTTAATTTGGTTGAGTCTTTTTTGCCAAATAAAACTGCGTTTCTACGGACTTTTATGTTATAACTCGAAAATGTTTATTTGATTCTTACCATAATCGATATTTTACTGTTTCATTCTGCACTATAGTTCATAGTCGTTAATAACTGAAATTATGTCTATTTGGCGCCTAGAAGCCGACAATCAAAACTTGAATATGCAAAGAGTTACACAACATTTTATGATCTTAATCATTATTTTAAAGTAAATTTATTTTATTTGTTCTCGATAAAACCAATATTAGTAAAGATATTGACGTATATGTATAATATTTTGACTTCTAAATAACCCCTCCCGCCGCCCCTTTCCTTCCAATTGTAATATGTATGTATTGTTACATACATTTATTCTCTATCTTGAATATTTACCGAGATATTTGGATTTTTATTAAATCTGGGCGGCTAACGGACAAGAGTGACTTTCCCTCCAAAAGCTAGTTCGGCCGTTTCCTTGGCGCTCGGCTCTCGTGAAATTTCTCTATTGTAAAACTTCAAGTGGAAAATCTGCGTAGTTTACGCAGCCCCTGCGTGACGGACTTTTTTTTCGGGCTCAGGTTAGTCATGTGAGTTAAAGCGTTGACCTTAATCTCACATTCTAAACCTAGAGTGGTGAGTTCGATTCTTGCCTGGCCAAAGGAAATTATTTAATGACGGAATTTATTAACTAACATCCCAAGTCCCACACTGGCTAGAAAAGGGTGGCAAGCTGTAGATAAGCCGCCCCAATTAGCCGTAGTTGCAAAAAGTGGACGTTAGTAAATAATAATAATAATAATAATGAAATGCTTATTTGAAAGTGCATTTTTGTACTGAAATATGACTATAAACTTTACAATGCAAATGATTGCACCTTCAGGATAAAAAAGATGTTGTCTTCTTGCACAATATTTTTAATTTATCGGCAACCGGTTTCACAACTTTATTGATTAATTCTGCATTTTTATGGAACAAAAAGATGACATTGACATCTTAAGAGATGTAAAGAATGTTAATGTATACAGTTATAAAAACGTTTTCCTGTATATGGCAAACAAACTTAATACAACTTTTGCTGCTGGATTAAGTTTTTTCTGTAAGATCCTTTGTGGGTGAGCCCACAATTCGTGTGCTCATTCCTCTTTTCAGTGTAGTCTTCATAATCCAACTGAAAGATGCTCACTGTAACTGGAAATGGCCCCAAACTTGCATTAGAATTATTAGCAGATTTCCCTTGAGGGGGAAAATTCAAAATATCTCCTTTACTATACGTCCGATCAAAAAATTGTATAAAAACAATCTTATTGAAAATTAAATGCATTATAAACATAGATTACATTTATACTCTATCTTGAATATTAACCGAGATATTTGCATTTTTCAGCGTTCAGCAAAACCCCCACTTCTACTCATGTTACATCAACAATACTCTGTTATGTAATAAACCACATTATTCGAAGCTTCAATGCCATGAATTTTTTTCAAGAGACTTTTATTGTACGAGATAAATATAAGTTATTTTATGGTGACCCCCACCCCCTACTTAAGTTCTTGGACTACTAAAATTTGATTGGTTGAGATAAAAATTATTCTGATCCATTACAAATTACGGTACTAGATATAGTAAATAGTTTTCAATAAAATTAATATGTTATATTCTGATATATTTCAGCAATGGTTTTTCTTACCTGTGGGAAGTTGGCACACCTGTTTGTTTACGTTTCAGGTGCTTTCCGTCTAGAGGTTTCTTATTATCGTTTGTGTTTATTTGCTTAATATTCGCGGTAATATTGTGTTACCAGTAGTATGTAGATTTATCTATTGTTAAACATCACGAGGCAAATCTGCTTAGTTTACGCAACCCTTGCGTGACGGAATTTTACCTTCTATATCCAGGTCTTCGGGCAACCACTATGGCTAGGATATCGAGTCCGCAAAGGCTGGAGGCGTGGAGTATAACATGTAGTAAGGGATCATATTGCCCCACGCGACCTCTGTAAGGTTTAAGGGAAACCTGAGAAATTTAATGGAAGTATTCGAAAGATTTATTAGCTATAACATAAGTTTCTTAAGTTCAGTAACTAGTAATTTATTAAACAGCCTTCATTCCTGGCGAAAAAAAGTAGTAAAAGTTTTTATGTTTTTCCCTTGTGAGGAGAGCAATTGCGAAATAGGGGAAGTATTTTCTTCTGGAGTATTTCTGAAACACCTTCTCCTTCAGCCCAAGTTTGCATTAGTCAGCTAAAAATGTTATAGACCATAATTATGGGGTTTTTAACGATAAACACCAAAAAAGTCCGTCACACAGGTGGTTCGTAAACTAAGCAAATTTCCAAGGTGCTGGTATAATGTGGTACTCATCTCAACCAACCATGAAATGTCTATTTCTAAAAACAAAACCTATGAGTAGAAATGGGGGGGTTAACATTTGCTTAATACATGATTTACGAGCCAAATTATATAACAACAAATGCAGAGCATCAATAGTTTAACAAGATTGGTTCAATAATATTTTGGACCCCCGCTCATAATAATGGTAATATTTGGAATTTACTGGACTGTGATCTTCAGTGGCGAATGAAGTGATCAAATATCGAGTATGTTATAGGACATGACGTTTAAATAAAAAACGTAAAAAATGTATAAAACAAAATTTACTCTAATTAACAAAATAAACAACTTTTGTTATGTGCACGTTTGCCGAAAAACAAATAGAAAATGAAATATCGCGAATTTTTATTTCAGGGCTCCTGTTCGTCTTAGAGAATATTAATATAGCCTAAAGTCTAAGTTGGGTTAGTAGTAGTACACATACCAACTTTCATAAAATTCGGTTCAGCCGTTTATGCGTGCAGAGGTCAGACACCAAAGCTACAAATTGCAGATATCGTGTCTATGTGAAATGAAAAGGTGTCGTGAAATTTCGAGAAAAAATCAATGTACAGACAGAGGTTACGATTTTTACACACACACACACACACACACATATATATATATATATATATATATATATATATATATATTTGGCCGTCCTTTTCGTCGTGTACTAACTAGGTAGGACCGGTGGACGTTTGCAGGAATTTTTCAAAAATGGCCTTGAGAGTGCAACTTTCGTAAGTTGGAATCTTGTAAAAACAAAAAAAAAAAATCAGTTATTTAATTCGTCAAGAGTGCATTGTGAGTCGAGACCACACATCAAGGTAAAGGATCACAAGGCACATCCGTGTACACATAAGACGCCTTTTGAATAATTCAGCGTTATCCAATGACAGGCTGCAGGAAGCCTATTGTTTCTAATTTCGTTGCGATCAAAGTGGATTTTGTTAATATACCGCAAAACCTTTTAATAGTAAGTAGGGAAGAGGACGTAGGTGATAGGCTTTAATCCGTATAAATAATAAAGTTGATTGGTTGACCTGGTAAACCTATAGTACTGGTTGGATTCCCGCTTGGGCAATAGGAATTTATTTAGTGACGAAGTTATCATGAAATAAAATCCTTAATCCCGCCCTGGCTAGAAAAGTCCGACACGCAGGGGCTGCGTAAACTAAGCAGATCTCCCTCGTGAAGTTTAACATTAGATAAAAGTACATATTGCTAACACTTAACAACACCGTGAATATGAAGTGAATAAAACAAACGGCAATAAGAAATCTTTCCCCTCACGGCGGGAAGCGTCATTTTCGAATCCCCCCGCTAAACCCTCACTATTTCATGTCAGAATTCCGCCAATAACAAATACATATTATCTTCTTTGACCATTCTCGATTTTTAACCGTTTCATTCAACACTATAGACCGTATTTGTTATTGGCAGAAATTGTTCCTGTTGTTGGGGATATATATCTATATATATATATAAAATTGTAACCTCTGTCTGTACATTGATTTTTTTCGCGAAATTTCACGATAACTTTTCGTTTCACATGTCATAGACACCATATCTGCATTTTGTTTCTTTCGTGTATGTTTGTTTGTTTGTTTGTTTGTTTGTTTGTTTGTTTGTTTGTTACCTTTTCACGCATAAACGGCTGAACCGAATTTTATGAAACTTGGTATGTATATTACTACTAACCCAACTTAGACTTTAGGCTATATTAATTTTCTCTGAGACGAACAGGAGTGGGGGTTATAAGGAAAGCCTGAAATTAAAAATAGCGATATTTCGTTTTCTATTGGTTTTTCGGCAAATATGCACATAACAAAAGTTGTTTATTTTGTTATTTAGAGTAACTTTTGTTATATACACTTTTGTCGTATACCGAAGTTAAAATGCGTTATACGCTAAAAATTATAGCGGGAGTCAACAATATTGCCAAAAAAGACTCAACCGAACTAAATAAAACTCGGTATGTGTATTAGCAGTGAGGCCTTCATTATAATAAGCCATACCAACATTTCTATGTGCGGGCAGGAGTGGGGGTTATAAGGGAAGCCTGAAATTAAAAATAGCGATATTTCGTTTCCTATTGGTTTTTCCGCAAATATAAACATAACAAAAGTTGTTTATTTTGTTATTTGGAGTAATGTTTGTTATATACACTTTTGTCGTATACCTAAGTATAAATGAGTTATACGTTAAAACTTTAGCGGGCACTAACGGCTGAACCGAACTTAACAAAACTCGGTATGTCAATTAGCATTAATTCTTCCATGATTATAAGTTATATTAAAATGTTTAGGTTCGAACGGGAGGGGAGTTATAAGGGAGGCCTGAAATAAAAATTCACCATATTTACATGTATAAGAAACGGGAAATATAAAAATATCGAAGACTGTGAAGAATTATCGAACAAATAATTCTATTATTAGCAAATCACGGGCAACGAGGGGTATCAATCCTAAACACTGGGACGGGTAAATGTCAAAATATTGTGCAATGTAAAGCCTGCTAAAAAATACCATCACCATTCAGACTCAAATGAATTCCCGGGCGAAGCCGGGTATCTGAGCTAGTATATATATATATATATATATATATATATATATATATATATTTACAGATTTCCCTTGAGGGAAATCAGCTACTGAGGTTGTACTCATGACGGAATTTTCGAATTTTTTCTTCAATTGTCCATCGATCCTACCTAGTAGATGACGAAAATGAGGCCCGTTCAAAACTGCATATATATATATATATATATATATATATATATATATATATATATATTTGTCTGTTACCGCTCTAGCGGTCGCAATTTTTGTTTGATCGTTACAAAACTCGATATTTAGTCGTTTAATGTAAAAAGAAAGATCAAGTTCGTTAATGGCTGAAATCGGACCAGTGGGAAGGGAGGGTTTAGAGGGGAGGATTTTCTAAAATTTGAAATATTTCCGTTACTATACGTCGGATCGAAAAATTGTATAGAATCAATCTTATTGCAAATTAAATTTAATATAAATATTGTTATATACATTTATTTTGTATCTTGCATATTAACCGAGATATTTGTATTTGTATTCTGTGCATGGTCGGTAGGAGTCGGCTATGTTCAGGACTATCCGCCGAGAGCTCTGGCAGCCGTTTCCGTAAAGTGTTCGTCCCTCGTGAATAAGTTTAGAGATCCCTTACTACTACAGATGTTATTGGGCAGATTTCTCGACTGTAAAACTTCACGTGGGAAATCTGGTTAGTTTACGCAGTCCCTGCTGTGACGGACTTTATATACGGGTGGTTAGGGGCGTATGTATATATATATATATATATATATATCTATATATATATAGAGAGAGAGAGAGAGAGAGAGCCATAAAAGGGCTCGAGCGATGTAGAGACGGAGGATGTGAAGGCTAGGCCTTGAATTATACCTAACTCCTATTTATTATGTAAGACTTGGCTAGCTGAGCAACATTCTTCTCTCCGGATTCAGCCCTTTGTCCTTAAGCAACTAATGCATAGTATAATTTCCAAAAGAAATTATAACTCTAACGTGCTGGAATATGACACCTGGTGATCTCGCCACACCATCTATTCTCTATTTCTCCCGTAGTACCAAACATGTGAAAACCGAAATTAAAATGATAGTTGGGCTTGTTTAGTGACTTTGGAAATGGGTTGAATAGGAGTCAGTGGCGGCTCGCGTATAGGCACTGTGGAACTGCAACACCCCCAATTTCCACTTGATATTATCTATAATATTTAATATTATGAGCCTTTTTGCAGATTTCCCTTAAGGGAAATCAGCTATTGAGGTCGTACTCATGACGTGTTTTTTGAAGATTTTCTTCAAATGTCCATCGATCCTACCCAGGAGATGACGAAAATGAGGTCCGTTCAAAATTATATATATATGTATATATATAATATATATATATATATATATATATATATATATATATATATATATATATATATTTGTCTGTTAACGCTCTAGCGGTAGCAATTTTTGTTTGATCGTTACCAAACTCGATATTTAAACGTTTTATGCAAAAAGACAGATCAAGTTCGTTAATGGCTGAAATTGGACAAGAGGGAGGGGGGGGGGGATTTTCGAAAATTCAAAATATCTCCGTTATTATGAGTCGGGTCGAATAATTGTATAGAACCAACGTTATTGCAAATTAAATTTAATATAAATATTGTTGCGAAAATTAAATACACCAGAGAAGGAACCGCGTGATTGGGGAGTGCGGAGGAGTTCAATGAAGTGCTGCTAATTGGTGGAAGGCAATAGTCCCTTCCAGCCCTTCTTGGAAGAGCTTCGGTCTCATCCTGCTTCTCTATTTAAGCCTGTGCAGCTCGACCTAGTGGAGCCGGCAGAATCTAATTAGGGCCCACCGTGCCTATATTCCTGGAACTTCTAGACCAGGGGTCTCCAAACTACGGCCCGAGGGCCACATCCGGCCCGCGGACAGATTTTGTCCGGCCCGCGGGGAGCATACTTGAAAACTCCTTTTAGAGAACATATTTTTTATAGCAAATTAAATTTAGTTTACTGAAGTATTCTAATTTTATGTTGAATAATTATTAATATGACATCTACATTGATATGGTCATGGGCTAACTACTCATAACATTGTTGTAGGCTTATTGTTATTGTTTTAGTGATAAGTTGGATAAAGAAACACAGAATTGTTATGAGTAAAGACATGTGTAATATGCAGAAAATCTAACTTCAGTATATAATAACTAACAAATTATTGAAATGAATCCAACTAACATTTTATGCATAATAATTCATTATTATTATTAATACATAATTAATAATATGCAGTGTTGCCGTTTTGCGGACTTTAGTCCGATTTGCAGCCTTTTTTAAACGTTGCGTACTTTTTCGGACTTTTTTTTTCATCAGTGGACTATTTCACTTTTTACCACCGGCAACAATGATAATATGGTTTTGGCCCTCGGAACTTACTGGAGTAATCAGTATGGCCCTAAGGCTGGAAAGTTTGGAGACCCCTGTTCTAGACTATTCCTTGGCTAGCCCCTTCTACAGGCATTTATAAGTGACCCTGCCAGTACCTCTGTGTTCAGTTTATGGTCAGATTTCTTGATGGTCACATTAGTGCTACAGTGCGACTTAGTGCAGTGCGGTAAAGTGTTTTTATAAGAAGAACAGTGTTGTGCCGTGACTGTAAGTAACAGTTTAGTGCCGTGTTTAAGACGGTGCATTGCCGTAAAGTAAAGGACAGTGCAGTGCCGTCTTTTCAGTGGCCGTGAGTGAATTATTGGAGTGTGTAATTGAAGAACAGTGACACTATCAGTGTAATACTGTGAGTAGTAATAATTTATCAAGAGTATTGTGCATTGTGAAATAAATCGTGCAGTGAAAAATTGTGAAACGTGTGTGTGTTTAATTTTGCAATCCAAAAAAACTCTTATTATCAACGTTTATTACTGGTTTTGTAATAAAACGTAAGAATATTGTTATATACATTTATTCTCTATCTTGAATATTAACCGAGATATTTGCATTTTTATGAAGTCTGTGGTCGGGTATAGTTCGGATTAGGTTGGCCGTTTCCGTAACTGCTCGGCTCAGGTGGAAGCTTCTTCTAACCTTACCTTGCCTTCTTTACTTTGTGAGATTTATGCAAATAAGTTCTGTTCATCCGCCCCCCCCCCTTCTTTAGTTCTTGGACAACTAAAATTTGAGTTATTAAAATATAAATTATTCTTACAATTCAGAAGCCGTTTCAGTTGGGAATTTATTTTAATTAACTGAAAGATTTCTCATTACCGTTTGTATTTAATCACGGTGGTTTTGAGTTACCAGTATGCAGATTTCTCAATTGTAAAACTTCACATGGGAAATCTGCTTAGTTTACGCAGCCCCTGCGTGACGGACTTTTTATTTAATTCTTTCTTTATACTTGTATAATATATAATCCTTAAGCTTAATGCAGTAACCATCCCCCAGTTTATGAAAAAAGATACAAAAATCCTTGTATGGAACTGTGAGCTTCAGAGGTGAGGTGTTTAACTGCTGTGCGCATGCGCACACAGGAAGCTCCACAAGGGAGAGAGAGAGCACTATCGTTCCCGCAGTGCCGACCCTGGCGTGCTAAGGCTAAAACTTTTCTGGAGCAGCACCTCCACTAATGTTAGCTACGAGCCGCGACTGGTAGGAGTAGTAGTTTACAGAATGCTGAAACCAAAAAAAGTACAATTAACTCGATTCATATTCGAGGCTCCGCTCTAGAGGTCGCAATTTTTGTTTTATCGTTACCAAACTCGATATACAGGGTGTCCCCAAACCAAACGGCCAAACTTCAGGGATCGATAGAGGATCGAAAAACTAAGAAAAAAAGTCCTCTGGCATATGCCTCGTTTTCGCTTCGTTTTTGAGAAAATCACAAAAAACTGAAAATAGTTGTGCAAAAAGTGTATTTTTTTTTTAATAATGTATTTAAATTACAAAAACCTATTGGCTTTTTGAGTAAGCTTAATTTTTTAATTTACGAGGAGTAAATTTAGAAAACATGAATATTCTCACGCTTTCCTTATCAATAAAACGTCTAGGTTGAGTGTTTAAACTTAAAAAGAAAGGATTAAAATGTTTACTATCATTTTAATCCTTTTGGGGAGGAATCCAGCCTCGCATTCTCACATTAGTGGTGTTGCTAGTACTGTTCAGTGAAGTCAACAAATATGGCTAGATTTACCAACGCTGAATACGCGGACATAGTCTACGTCTACGGATTCTGCGATGGCAATGCACGTCAGGCAGTTCGGGAATATCGCAGACGGTTTCCTGACCGAGAAACCCCACACAGAGGTGTTTTTACCAGCACTTTGAGAAGGCTTCCAGAGACTGGGTCCTTCTCATGTAATCGTCGTGGAAACCGTATGCAGGCTCCGATGGAAGCCGACCTGAGGCGGAGGGAGAGGAAACTGAGGCACTTCAATACCAACTCTAGCACAAGCGTCCGGAGAGCTGCTTCAGTTCTAAGCATACCAAAGACAACCATTTGGCGCAGATTAAGGGCTGACCGCAGACATGCTTACCATGTACAAAAGGTACAAAATTTAATACCCGCTGATTGTAATTGTAATTGGTACAAAGAACAATTGCAAAACGATGTAAACTTAAGTTCGAAAGTAATCTGGACGGAGGAAGCGACTTTTACATGTGCGGGCATATTCAATCAAAGAAACTACCACCTTTGGGCACATGAAAATCCCCGAGCTGTTAGAGAATTTCACTACCAGCATGAGTTTTAGCAGATTTCCCTTAAGGGAAATCAGCTATTGAGGTTGTACTTATGACGGAATTTTCGACATTTTTCTTCAAATGTCCATCGATCCTACTTAGTAGATGACGAAAATGAGGTCCGTTCAAAACTGTATATATATATATATATATATATATATATATATATATATATATATATATATATTTGTCTGTTACCGCTCTAGCGGTCGCAATTTTTGTTTGATCGGTACCAAACTCGATATTTAGTCGTTTTATGTAAAAAGAAAGATCAAGTTCGTTAACGGCTGAAATCGGACCAGTGGGAGGGGGGGTTTAGAGGGGAGGATTTTCGAAAAATCGAAATATCTCCGTTACTATACGTCGGATCGAAAAGTTGTATAGAATCAATCTTAATGCAAATTACATTTACTATAAATATTGTTCTATACATATTTTCCGTATAATGAGTTTTAACCGAGATAGTTGTATTTTTTGTAATGAGTTCTGCTTTCAGTAAACCCCCACTCCTACTAGGGGCATATTAATAATAAGCTCATATCTCATGAACTACCTCATTATTAGGTTAAATAAAAAATATTTTTTTCCTTTGTTGAAAGCTTTATTTTACGAGGTACAAACAAATACATTCTGTTGAACTCCCCCCCCCCCCTTTTTTTGGACTACAAAAATCTGAGTGATTGAGATAGAAATTATTTTGATTCATTTCAAATTACTCCACTAACTTGTAAATAGTTTCCAATAAAATTAATATTTTATATTCATATATATTTCTTTAATTGTTTGTTTTTCCGGTCTATCTATCGATACTGCGCTACAAGGTTGGCTAACCTGTTTGTTTACAATCCAGCCGTATTACGCTGTAGGGACTATTAACTTATATTGTAAATTCACTGAAAGATTTCTCATTGCCGTTAGTAATTATTCACTAATATTCATGAAAGTGTTACCTGTATGTATATTTATCTATTGTAAATCTTCGCTGGCTAACCTGTTTGTTCCTTAATCATGTGAATATCTCATAACCGTCTGAATCGTAGTTTGTACCCCCCCCCCCATTTCTATTTTCTTCCCGGAGTCCTAAATTTTTAATGGTTGTGATAAAAATTATTCTGGTTTATTATTGATTACAGTAGTAGATATAATAAATAGTTATGAATAAAATTTATAACTTATATTCAAATATATTTCCGTAATTGCTTTTATTTCCGGTAAAAACTGGCTAACCTGATTGTTTACAAGTCAGACTGTTTGCTATCAGGAAAGTTCTTGCCATTTGACTTGCTCTTTATTTGTTTACTTAATATTCACAGCAGTATTAAGTCTTACAAATAATAGATATTCTGTGGTACTATGTAGTGTTGGTGTAATAAGTGTTCAGAGCGCTGGTATCATTAACGGTAGTCCATGTTTTGTGTTCTTGTTGTTTTAGCAGATTTCCCTTAAGGGAAATCAGCTATTGAGGTTGTACTCATGACGGAATTTTCGAAATTTTTCTTCAAATGTCCATCGATCCTACCTAGTAGATGACGAAAATGAGGTCCGTTCAAAACTGTATATATATATCTATATATATATATATATATATATATATATATATATATATATATATATATATATATATATATATATATTTGTCTGTTACCGCTCTAGCGGTCGCAATTTTTGTTTAATCGTTACGAAACTTGATATTTAACCGTTTTATGTAAAAAGACAGATCAAGTTCGTTAATGGCTGAAATCGGACCAGAGGGAGGGGGGGTTTAAAGGGGGGATTTTCGAAAATTCGAAATATCTCCGTTATTATGCATCGGATCGAAAAATGGTATAGAACCAATCTTATTGCAAATTAAATTTACTATAAATATTGATATATACGTTTATTCTCTATCTTGAATATTAACCGAGATATTTGCATTTTTCAGTTTTCAGCAAACCGCCACTTCTACTCATGTTACGTAAACAATACTCTGCTACATAATAAATCACATTATTGGAAGTTTAAATACCAAAAATTGTATTCAAGAGACCTTTATTATACGAGATACATGCAAATATGCCCTGGCGACCCCCCCCCCCCCCATCTTAAAGTTTTGGACTACTAAAATTTTATTGATTGAGATAACAATTATTCTGACTCATTATTAATTACAGTACTAGATATAGTAAATAGCTCTCAATAAAATAATGTGTTATATTCTGATATATTTCAGTAATTGTTTTTCTTTCCGGTGTGAGCCGGGACGACCCGTTTGTTTACATTTCTAACCTAACGCTTCCTGTCGGCAGGTTATTGAAATTGGATGAAACATTTCTTATTTCCGTTTGTATTTATTCACGGTGTAGTTGTGTTAGCAGTATGTATATTTATCTATTACTAAACTTCACGATGGAAATCTGCTTAGTTTACGCAGCCCCTGCGTGACGGGCTTTTTAATTTAATCTCGGAGCCTAACGGACGAGAGTTACTTCCCCGCTAGAAGCTAGTTCGGCCGTTTTCTTGACTTGTTTGGCTCTCGTGAAATTTCTTTATTGTAAAACTTCACGTGGGAAATCTGCTTAGTTTACGCAGCCCCTGCGTGACGGACTTTTCTGTAAACGTGTGGGTCGGTCTTTGTTATAATCGCATAATAGGTCCCGTGTTTTTACCTGCTCGACTTCACGCTGAAAGTTATCATCTATTCCTGGAGAATGACTTACGGGCACTTTTGGAAGATATCCCTTTGGAAACAAGGCTTGAGAGCTGGTTTCAACTCGATGGTTGTCCTGCACATTACGGAAGGGCCGTACGAGACTGGTTGGACATCAACTACCCTGGTCGCTGGATAGGACGAGGGGGGCCGGTGCCTTGGCCTCCCAGGTCTCCGGACCTCAAGCCACTAGATTTCTTCGTGTGGGGATACGTGAAAGAAAATGTCTACCGAGAGCCCGTCCGCACAAGGGATGACCTCATCGAGCGCATCAGAATGGTTTGCAACCAGCTCACCGCAGAACAATGTTTAGATGCAGTGCGATCTGTGAGTACGCGATGTGATGCGTGTATTGCAGTGAGAGGCCAGCACTTCGAACAACATTTACGTTGACGCTTTAGAAATTAACGATTTAATTTTAGAGAAGGTAAAACCTTCAACCCCCTAACTAACCTTAGCCTTAACTAGTTTTTGCACAACTATTTTTAGTTTTTTGTGATTTTCTCGAAAACGAAGCGAAAACGAGGCATATGCCAGAGGACTTTTTGTTTTAGTTTTTCGATCCTCTATCGATCCCTAAAGTTTGGCCGTTTGGATTGGGGACACCCTGTATATGCGATTTATCTAAAAATAAAAATCAATTTTGTTAACGTCTGAAATTAGGTGGGAGGGGGGGTTAGAGGGGGAGAATTTGGAAAATTCGAAATTTTTCCGTTGTTATACGTCGGATCGAAAAAGTTTATAGAACTAATCTTATTGTGAATTGAATTGTCTAAGTTGTTTTATATATATATATATATATATATATATATATATATATTTTCTCAAAGATTAATATAAACCGAGATATTTCGAATTTTCAGTAACCCCCACTCCTACTCATGTCAAAATAACAATAAGATTTTATAACATGCAAACCTTTATTCTAAGCTTAAATACCAAATATTAACTTAGATTTTGTTCTTGCTTTCAAAATTTTTACTTGATCTATAATGTACTCTATATTTAATCGTTTCAGTCAACATTAAAGACCATATTTGATCTAGGCAGAAATCGGACCAGGAATAGTAGGGGTTTAAATGGAGGAAGGATTCCAAAATTCAAAATACGTGCGTTATTATGAGTCGGATCGTTAAATAATATAGGACCAAACTTGCTAATCTATTGATGTCTACAATTGTTCTTAGCATTTTTTCGTAACTCAAGTATTTAGCAAGGTATTCATACTTTACTGTATTCTGTCAGAATATGTGAGAATATCACAGCAGCAGTTGGGAAATATGCTTAGTTTATGCTGCCCCAGCGTGAGGACTTTTATATTTCAATACATCAACTTCTACCTATTCTCGATTTTTAAACATTTATATATATATATATATATATATATATATATATATATATATATATATATATATATATATATACATACACCATGTAGTCCTGCATATTGATTAAATAATGGTCTACAACTGCTCATTTTTATCTATAACATAAGAATATATTAACTTAATAATGTTTTATTTCTCTATTTTGAGAATTAAGTAATCCTTCACTCCAACTTTTAACCATATTGTTGTTGATGTACAGATTAGTTATATATATTTCAGATTATTCTGACTTTGACATATCAGCTTCTTCTATTTACAGTATGAGTTAGCTGAAGCTGCAGGTGTCGAAATTCAACCAATACTAGTGACAACTGATGATGGCTACAAGCTATGGATGTTCAGGTAAAACAATTCTCATAATTTCTTTCTCTCGGTATGTGTCACACTCATGAATCAGAATATGTCAGAAGCCCTAACCCCAAGTAAAAAATTGCATTAAAACAGATTTTATTTTTGAAAATAAAAAAAAACAAAAGAGAATTATGTCAACAAATTTAGTCAAGTTTATTTCCTTTTCACAACTATAAGTGTAAAAAATACAACAAAAAAAAAAGAAGAAAATTCTAACGAAAAATCACATAATCTAAAGAATTGAATCTAAAACAAATTTTTACAATATTAATCATTATTAATATCTAATGAGTCGATATAATTCCACACTATTTATTCTAGAAGACTCAGGCTAATAATAGGTCTTTTTCAAAAAACAAACACATCGTCCAGAAATTTATTTAAATATACAACTAAGACATTTGAAAATCTCAAACTAATTTGGTAAGGCTAATGTACTCATACTTAAATGAACAAGACAATTACGTAAAGCTAAATGGAATCTGAATTTTAATATTTGAAAAATACCTGTAAATCAGAATAAGGAATGCATGTAAGTAGGTTCGGATCAGGTTCGTGCTTGGCTAGAGAAGGGATCTCCTTTATGCAACATCATTGCTAATGCCTATATTTCTAAATTATCATTGAGAACAAGTCTGGAAGTAAATTAAAGTAAGCTGCATACTCGTCCACATAATTATTGTAATGACTATCGCTATTCATTTTAACAAGGTCTACAAAAGAGTCTTCTGATAATGAAATATGTATGTGTGTGTGTGTGTGTTTATATATATATATATATATATATATATATATATATATATATATATTCACTCAAATGTCTGTTCAATAGTGCTTTAGTCACTTTAATTTAATACCTGTATTTTCAGAATAGGAAATAATACTGGCCATCCAGTTCTAATACAGCATGGAATACTCCTGGCTCCTGATTCTTGGGTCATGAGAGGCCCAGAACATGATTTAGGTGAGAATCAATTACTATAGAATTTTAAGCAGATTTCCCTTAGCAGTTAAGACAGAGGCTTTTATTTTATACTCATTATTATTATTTGTTTTCATTATTTTATGCAGCTCTTTAATTAAGGCTATGACAAGTTGAAAACTAATTTCATAATAATATAAAAGAGAGTTGAAAGCATTTAAAGAAAATAATACAAGACAAACACCCAACTCTGGGATTGCTCCAAAATAAGGCCAAATTAAACCAGACAATTAAAATGTAATATATTGAACAGGTAATTTATAAATATACATGTTATATACAGAAGGCTGATCACAAACACTTAAAAGATTCAAAACAGTATCAGATGTGACCCAGAGGGTTTTGGAAATATTGCTCAGAAATCAATCACTAAATCTCTTGAAATCCAATTGAAGCCTGAAGGGTGGAGAGGTGTTGTTGGCATTAGTGACAACTAGTGCTTGAATGAGCTGTAAATAGCAAAGGATGTATTTCTGTAATGGATTGAGGGCCCAAGCCGGTAGTGCTGTTAACGGTGTCCCTATAAATGACAGCGAGTCTAAATATTATGGTACAAATAACCATTGCTCAGGAGAGCCAACAGCATAAAATTAAGAGTGACATCAATTTGGATAAAAAGGTGCACTTTAGGGGCTGATGAACTACCATTGGATTCTAACAGCTCCCCTCAGATGCTCTTTGGTGGGCTTTATTGCTGATTCCCACAGGCCATTTTGAAGTGAAACCAAAGGTCAATAAAAAAATTGAATGGTATTCGTAAGAGCTAAATCATTGATAGGCATGGAATTAGAGGGATCATTTATTTAAGTTTTCCAACTTCTTGATAAGGCTGTATGAGCATCATAAACATTTAAGCTACAATTGAAGAAGAACTTCTTAAAAAGAACTCTGTGACCAACATAACAGGTCAGTAAAAAATGCCCAGAAATCATACTTTATAAAACTTTCAAGTGCCCAGCCTTATTGACTAAGCAAATGAAGATGCATAGATAAAACTTCAACACAAGATCTTATCTTGAGTCATCTTACTTGAGAACAATAGGGCTACACAATTGCATTCCAGTGTCATAGAAGGAGTTTGGGAGAAAAAAAGTGAATACCTCAGGGGAATCTTTTTTTATTTATTTATTAACGCCCACTTTATTCTACTATGGCTAATTGGGACGGGTTATCTACAGGTTACCACCTTTTTCTAGCAAGAACTAGAATTCTAGTGGAACTAAGGAATTTATTTAATGAGTCAATCACCAAATAAATTTCTATTGCCCAGGGCGTGGGAATCGAACCTGTCAATCTAGGTTTACCTCAGGCGAATCTACTATCAGAATGGTAAAGTTGGGCTCAGCCTTGAAAGAGGCAATACTTTGGTTAAGGACTCTGCAGACTTATTGTTGAGCAGACAAAATCGAGAAGAAAAGATTGAGTTGGAATTGGACTTTGGAAGGCCCTGTATGACCAAATTACTAAAGATATTTTTCTAATTGAGAGAATTTACCCCAATTATAAAATGCCTAGCAACAAAATCTATTTAATAATTATTTTCATTATTTCAGCTTACCTCCTTCTAGAGGAAGGATTTGATGTTTATTTGGGTACCATTAAAGGGACTACTTACAACGAATTCCATGTTAAATATAAGAGACATGATCCTCGATTTTGGAAATTCAGGTAATAATTTACTAATACAGTTCACACGGTCCATTAATAAGAGACATTTTGACAAAGCTGAGTTATTTTAAACAAAGCCAACATTTTTTGTTTATGTTTGTGATAAGGCTTGTTTAGAGAGTTTCATATATTGAAATGGAACATCTACAAAAGTATATTCAAATATTTTTATTTGGATTCAACCTCTAAATGTGTTATTTAGTAACAAATTATTATTAGAAAGATCCTGGGAATCAAATTATCTATTTTAATCAATTGTAACATATTTATTTTTATTTTTAGTTTCCATGAACAGGGTTTGTATGACATTCCTGCCATGATAGACAAAATTATTGAGCTAACGGGACAGGAGAAGATCTCATACATCGGACATTCTCAGGGTATTGTACATCCTATTGTAAAAATCAATTTGGAATTGACTGGTCCAGATAGGATGTAGGTAAGACTTTACCGATTGACTAAACATCAATAATAATTATTTATCATAGTGTACAATAACTGTACTCTATTTTCCTTGGGATGCAGCTCTACTTATATGTTATAAGCGGTGAACTATTGAGAGAATGAAATAGTTAAGATCAAAATTAATGTAGATAGTATAAATACAAAAAAATATATCTACAAAGAAAATAAAAAGGACTCCGAAATAACTCTTTCATAATATTCAACATCTAAATGTTGGAAACATTTTAGAACCTTGTTCTAATTTTGTCTTTATATCTGAACAACCTCTAACACTTTTCTGGACCATTCAATTATATTTATATAATATAGTTATTTTAAAATATCAATAATTTAATTTATACATGTTATTTAAGATAATTAATTATTTAATATTCCGTTGTCCCAGCTATCTATGAAACACAATCATTTTATTTTGGGGAATTACAATATTTCAGTATACAAAAATGTTTTTTTCTCTTATCAGTTTTATAGTGGGGAATACACTATTGCCATAGGTGGCAAAGAAGTTAGATTTGGGACCTTTCATAAAGAGATTTCCAATTACAATTATTATTTATTAAAGTACACTTTTTGCAACTAAGGCTAATTGGGACGGGGTACCTACAGATTACCATCCTTTTCTAACCAGTGTAGGACTAAGGATTTTATTTAATGAATTCCGTCACTAAATAAATTTCTCTGACCAGGCAGGAATCGAACTCACCACTCTAGGTTTACCATGTGAGATTAAGGTCAACGCTTTGACTCAAATGGCTAACCTGAGCCCCGCTAATATAATATGCAACTGCCTTTAAATAAATGTACCATGAAACATTTTTCTAGGCCATTATATATTTGGACAAACATGTTACAAGTCAAGGTTGTGAGCTGCAGTTAATTATTGACTTCATCATTTCTTACAGCCATGCCCTCTCAACACAATTATTATTTATACTAATGCTTCAATGATAAATAAATAATTATCTTTTTTCAAGCAATACTCAGGATAAGAGGTAAATGATTGTCTGATAACAAATATAATTAATTATTTTTAGCTGTATTTCGCATTAAACTTAATTTTATAAGGGCAAAGTGCTATAAAAGTAATTCTTCAGCAATATTAAATTCATGAATGGTTGGTGTAATCCATATTTATATTATGAATAAAATAATGTAATGTATATATCCTTCTTGGTTAAAGAGGGTTTTATGTGTCTAGTGCATCTCTCTTTACGTAAAACCATAACACATTCTCCATGGGAGGTCTAAGGTCTTCAATGCCAACTTAAAAAAAAAAGGAGAGAGTGTGTTTGTATATATATTTATATACACACACATACATACATATACCTAATACAAAGGATTCACAACTGTTCTTACACCACTCAGTAAATTTAATTTTTGTATTTTCTTTCACAGGAACAACAGTATTTTTGGTTATGGCTTCTTCAAGGCCAGAGTACAATGAGAAAATAGCGCTAGCAATCCTGCTGTCACCAGTGGCATTTGCTCCAAAATTAACTGAGTTCTCTCCAACATTCTTTCGAATGGCAGCAATCAACACAAAGCCTATCTATGTACTATTTTTAATATAAAAATTAATTTCTCTTTGATTTCTTGGAAAATATCCAAATTAGTTCAGTTTCTTATGGTTTATATAAACATGTTATAATTTTAAAATGAAAATTATTTGTTTCAGGATTTCCTAATGAAAATAGGTAACTACGAATTCCTACCTCGAACAGAAAATGTTGTAAAATTCATTCAAAAATTCTGTGGACCATCACCAAGTCAGGATTATTGTCTCGATTTATTTGGGAAAGCTTTTGGAGAAAATAGAAACAACTTGGACAGGGTATGTCTGAATTACATGAAACATAACTCACTTATAAATAATTTTAAATCAGTTCATAGAGGATAGATAAAAGAAATTGGACATGGCCGCTTCAAGTACAAAAAAAAGTTTCCATGATACATTATCAGATACTTTTTTCACCACAGTGATATTTTAATTAAGGTTTTTTGTCAGCTAAGGCTTTAGTCTCATTTTTTTGTAGTTTGGAATTCCAGGGAAAAAAGAGAGTATGATAATTATTTGGAGAACAATCAAATATTTATGTATGATTGCGCCAAATAAAACATTTGGTTGTTAAATCTGTCAAATGAGGCCACTGTTACTGGCTGATAATCGAGTAAACAAGGCAAGTGCTTTGGTTAGATGGCACCTGGTTCAAGTCTGTCCAAAGTTGTACTGAATAGTTTTGTATAAGTGTTCAATTTAAAATTGAAGCGGCAATAAACTATACAGCCCCATCTGTTGTCAACTAGACTAACCAAGGATGTCCCCCTGGAAAATCGGCAACTCCAGAAGTCCCAAGTGCAACAACATTGTCAAGGACAACACCTCCTATCTCACTGTTCTGGCTTCTCCAATCTACCAGCATCAAAACGACTTGAGCTAGTCCGTACATGGAAGGTTTGCTGGAATTGCTTACGTAAAGGGCACAATGTTTCGTCCTGTTTCTCCAAATTCCGATGCCGTCAGTGCAAGAAGCGTCACCACACGCTGATCCACCGTGATAATGGAGACAGTCCAAAGGCGAAAAAAGACTCAAAACCTGCTACTCCAACTGATTCGGAGACATTTATAGGTTTCGGTTCCACACCTGCTGCGTCTATCACATCCAACTGCATGGTCCTATTGGGTACGGTGCGTACCTTTATTAGGGATCACCGTGGGGCTTATCATCCAGCCCGCGGTCTACTTGACTCGGCAGTCAACACAACCTTCCTCACCACGTCACTGGCTAAGAAACTTGGCACCAAAATTCATCCGTTTACCGGACGCATCACAAGCTTGGGAGAGTCAACCATACCAAAATCACAACTAAAAGGACACATTGAGTGCAATCTCCGTCCGTGTATGGGTGACCAAGAGTACAGCCTGTCAGCTGTAGTCGTCGACAGAATAACCTCGGCTCTTCCGACACGCAACCATTCCACAATCAATGGTGAATCGTCTCAAGCACCAACCTGTTGCTGACCCACAATTTGGAGAGTCTGGTCCGATTGACATTCTTAATTGGCGGTGACTTGTACCCCAAGATAATTAAGGGAATTCCCTTTGAGTCAGGCGTTTGACGAATTATTCTTGCAGGCCGACCGTCTTCGGTCATGTAGCGTCTGGCACTGTTCGAAATTTCTTCCCGTCATCATCTATTTCTATGTTCATACAATCTGAGGAAGATACTGAAACTCAATTGAAGGTTGTCGGGGAAGTGCAAGAACCCTCACCTATGGACCTCGCGGGGACCACGGATAGGCCGAAGTTGCTACCTGCTGCGAGGGAAACGCCAAGACAGTTCCAATTCAGTCCCTGGCAAGCAACAGCGTCGCCATGACCAGCGTTTCGGCCAAGCAGAAAAGATCAATTACCTTATGACCGGACATCCAGATTTTCGTCCAATTCACACCCTGATCAGAACCGTTGCAAGATTAATAAGGCTCGCCCAAAGGATAGAGTCTGGCAATCAAGCTTCGCGCCAGGAACCACTCACCAGTTTTACCGATCCTATCACACTCAAGGAATTTGCCGAAGCACAGTAGAGATACATGCACGTCCAACGACTCCATTTCCCGAACGGGGTATTCAAAGGCACACAATACTCCCAAGGAGCCGTCTCAACTCTTCCCCTTTCTTGATGAACGAGGGATCCTCAGGGTGGGCGGCAGGTACACAATCCCATCGTTGGACATTTCGAAGAATAACTTAGGTTCTCCCCGGTAGGGACAACGTTGTTAGAACTCCTAGCGGGACTACCTTAACCAGGGCCGTTACCTCACTCGCGCCCTTATTATTAGAACCTCAAGTTATAGAGGACAAGATTTAATTTCTTTTAATTTATTAATTCACAAGCTTTTATCATTTCATTATTTGAAGAAACTATTTTATTTACCTTTATTCAAGCTAATCTTTTTTCTCACTGTGAATAAGCCAATTATCACTAGGTTACCTAGACTAGTCAAATAGTTTAAGTATATGTCATAAGATTAGCATTAAGCATCTTCTATCACGAAACAGCGAATCATCTCAGCTATTCATCCGCGCCAAGGCGGCTACACTATTCCTCATCATATCCTGTTCATCTCCGCCACGGCGATATCATCATTCTTCGTCACATCAAACTTATCTCCGCCACGGCGATTTCATTATCTTCATCCCGACTTCCGTACTCAGCTATAATTAAATCAGCTGAGGCTAATTTAGGTGGGCGGTATGTTCAATTTAAAATTGAAGCGGCAATAAACTATACCAGCCCCATCTGTTGTCAACTAGACTAACCAAGGATGTCCCCCTGGAGAGTGCTGACCTCTACAGCCTACTTTGTGATTACTATCTGAGAGGGATCCTTGGGTTCAAGGTACAGGAGATAAGGAGTCAGTCAACAGTCGAGTGGCTATGAGGAGAGGTAGTAGAGCTCCCGGGTACTGCAGCGGATTTAGCCTTTTCTCATGCCTGCCTTTTAGAACTTCCAACATGAGGGAGTAAAGGAAGGAACATCCAGGGGGAGAGCAGGATGGAGGAAGGAAGAGGGGAAACAACATAGCAACACCAGACAGTATCACCATAGTATCAGTATCCCTTAAAGTAATGCCATACTACTAACTTACTAACAAATATATGCCCTGCATTAGCCCATCCCACAATATCCTGTAATTATTCAGCATAGAAATACATAGTTTTATCCAGATATCTTATAAATTAATCAATACACTATTATGGTAATAATAGGTTTACAAATAATGGTCCTCCGGTATCAAATCGCAAATACAAACTTACATGAACCAGCACCTCTCTTCAATATTTACAAGTCCGTTAGCGGGTAAGGCCGAAGGGCTTGTAAGTAATCAATAAGCTTTCATAATAACAATAGTAATTCAGTACAATTTTTGACAGCTTGAAAATGATACCCTCACGTTGCTATGGGTACTTGGCAATCAGCAAGTAATCTCTTCCAATAGATTTGATGTATTGTATGTGAATGCGTTTTTCAAAGATTTCCCACTCAGTCAGTTCAAAGTGAAATCAATTATCTTTGTGTGCATCACGGCATTTCCAAAACTTCACTGTTATTTTCCTTATGTGCCTGGCCCCTTTCAAGCCTATTTATTATCACCACTTTTTTTTTTTTTTTGTTTTTAAGATCTGCATTGATCAGACTTGTTTTTATGATCTACCAAGTAATCATATTTTCCCCTATTTTTTAATTTTTCTAAATTATTCCTTCCTTTAATTATCCAAAATATATATTTTCATATACTTTATGAAAGTATTTTTTAGACACAGTGGAATATGGAAACACCTTGGATGAGACTGGGACTAAATATAATTCATGGGGACTAAGTGACAATTTAATTCAGAGCAGTCCAAAGTTCTTAATATAATCTTTTTTATGTTATTACTCGTATTATTATTTAATCAAGAATATAGCAAGCAACTGTTAAAATAAATATCCGATTTCGGCAACAACCTTGACCAAAATGTATATACCCTATATAATACCTGCCCCACATTTTGCATAATTTTGAAATATCAAAAATACCTTTAAATCAAAATTGTATGAGACAAAGGTCAAATGCAAGTAACTCAAAGTAAAAAGTAGGATATTTTTCTTTTAAGAGTAGGAAAAAATTAAGTAGCTAAATTTTATTAAACTGTAGTAATCACAATGACTATGAACAAAGTAAAGTTAAAATGAATTTATTGTAAATAGTAAATCAGAATTTTCAATATTAATGGGACTAAAATTATACTTACTTTTGTGAACAATTCCATTTTGTTCTCAGTCTATTCAGTCACTACTAAAGTTCGTTTTTAGAATAATTATCAATAAAAATTTCCTTGACTGTAAATTAATTTTAATTAAATCTAATTTGTACTATTATTCTAATAATTTTTCACACTTCTTTTTTATATTTCAGGCAAAATTTGGATACTATTTGAGTTTTGCACCAGCAGGAACCTCACTAAACACCCTCGCTCACTTTGGTCAACTATACCAAACTAGTAAGTACATATATCAAAGTACTAAAAAATTTGTACTGCTTAATTGGCACTTTGTTTATTATTATTAATTAATGGTTATCTACAGGTTACCACCCTTTTCTAGCCTGGGTGGGTCTAAGGATTTTATTTAATGAATTCCATCATTAAATAAATTCCTATTGCCCAGGCGGGAATCAAACTCACAATGGTTTACCATGTGAGATTAATGGCAACTTTTAAGATTAATGCTTTGACTCACATGGCTAACCAGAGCCCCACACTTTGTTTAGACAAATCAATTTATTCCAATTGTATGGTAAATGAAACTTTTTCATCTAACTTCCATAGGAATAAAATGTTCATTTATTTTACTTTGCATTTGGATTAAAATTCACCTGTGGGCATTAACTCCTTGAGTCAAGCCTTGACCAAAATATTTTCATTTTAAGTCTTCACAATTTCTTTGGGCTCATGTTATCTGACATACAACAGGTAACTGACATATTATAGTCGTGAATCCTCTAACTGATGTTCATTTTCTTATTATCCAAATTTGAGATGGGAGGTGAATATGGTTCTATAAGTCTTATGGAGAGTTTAAGAGCAAGTCTTATGGCAAACCAGAGTTTAAGAGCTCCCTCTATAAAAGACTCAACAAATTCAGCAAATTTATTTCTTAATGCTTTCTTAATGTTTTTTCAAACAACCCCTAACCAAACTGTTCCCAGCATGCTTCAAACAGAGGTTGGGAGTTAATAGTTATTAAGAAAGTCTGATGCAGGCACCACATGACCTCCTGAAATCCAATTATCTTAAATAAACAAAGGGATTGCTCCTTATCATACGGAATTAATATACAATATCTACACTCCAATGCATTAGTCATAAAACGTATTATAGAACTTTTCATGGACTAAAAGTATTATGCAGAATTTTGTATGCCTATTATGCATAGAGAAATTTGATTTTTTTTGTCTCTATTATTATCACCATACTCTAAACGTCCCCAATCCTTTTTAGTTGATTTTGGTCAACAGCAAGAGTTATGTTAGATACATACATATCTGTCACACCAAAATTCAAAAAGAGCTAAGGGAGGATGAAACACGGATATGGAAAACAATAGTTTTTGCACTACCTAGTAAAACTTTCATATAAGGAAGTAAAAAGGGTTACTAGGTCTGTGAAATGGAAGAAGTTTCCTTATTCCTGATTTTTTTCATACTGCCAGTTACAACCTTTTTAGAAGATTGTAATGAAATTGACATTGCATTACATAAGCCCATTGTAAATGGCCATATATTTTATATTCTGAGTATTCCCAGCACAGAGCACATTAAGATTATTCTGTATGAATGCTTAAATGTATTGTTTTTACCTTTAAATAAGAATTATATCCAATTTAGAGTGAAGTCACCATGTGCTCTAGCATTTTCATAGATAACGCCGATGGATTTTGATAATAACATTCACAGCTCTTAACGTCGGTACACTAAGTAATAATACGGATGAATTTCGATAATTAATTCACGTTAAATGCACTTTTTGAGCATATTTCGATCGGCAGTTCAAAGTTCACTCCCGGATTAGACCTATAAAAGGATCCTCTTGCGGAGGATTAAAGTCAGTCATATTCGGCATCCTCTGGAGGGGAGACCTTGCTTCTCGTCCGAGAGTTAATCCTTCAGCTTGTTCCTGCCTGCCTAGGCAACTCTATCTCTCACGGCTAAGTCAGCACTTCTATTAAACAGCTAAGTCTTTTTATTGTAATATAGACTAAGTATTATTAAGTGTCCCCCATTATATTTATAAAGGTGCCTTTTCATTTTAATCATTAATATTTATAATTGGTGAATATTTTTATTATAAATAAATTTATATATTTGAATTTGGACTCGAGTCGATTGTTGGTGGCCCTTCCTAAATTCTTGTTAGTGGTTTGGTTGTGGGATTTTTTATATATTTCAGCTTCCACTGCTTATCCCCGCAGCCAGATCGCAACAAGATATACTCGTCAATGTATATCCTGATGTCAATTGTTTTTGAAAATCAATTATACTTAAATAGTAGTTATATGCTAAGGAAAAAAAAAACTATGAATAAATGAACATATATTTTTAACATTTTTGTTTCTATTTGATCCAGGCGAGTTCAAGGAATATGACTACGGACCAGAAAATAATTTAGTTATGTACAACAGCACAAAGCCTTCACACTATAGACTTGATAAGGTTACCTGCCCGGTTGCTGTATTTTGGGGAGTTAATGACCAACTAACTTCAGAATGGGTAATTAAGTATTTTGTTTTTATTTTCCAAAGTTATGATGAATTCAACCATTGATATTTTAAAAACTTTACATTTTAATTTGATTTGAGAAAGCATACGAATATTACTACTTCAGGTCCTGGTATACAAACCAAAGTTGGGGGAATCGTAGTCAAAGGAAATGCCTAACTAGCTAACCATATTAACGAGGAAGGCTCTGGTATGAACTAATTGTAAGCTCAAATGTGGAATTGACCTATGTTTGCTTTAAGCATACTACTAGCTTAAGGCCAGGAGGCAAATTATCATCTATTCTTTTTAACATTCGCACAAGAAGTATCAATCTGTAAAAATAAGAACATGCTCTAGGGGGGGGGGATCATATAGTTCAGCCTCACAAGCTCTAGAGTTATGCTAAAGACACGACCAGAAAGAAACATAGTTATAAGAGGATTAGTTTGTGCTGTGGAAGGTTTGCAAGAGTAAGACCTCTCATTTAAAATAAGATGAAGAAAACTAAGTAGAAAAGAACTTCATATAGAACAAAGGAACAGGACCTGCTTATTTGGAGTACACGTTTCTGGTTATACAAGTACACAAAAGGCCAGAATGTTCCCCAAGAATATGGCAAGATATTCTCACTCTGGGAGTTCCCACTCTCCTTAGTCTTATGTCCTGGAGTTGTTTACAACTATGGATTTGTTTCAATCCAATTAAAAAATCTATTCAAATTATTTCCATGCACATTTTCTTTCACCAACACATGTTTTTATTCATAGGGGACCTTGAGAACAATATAATATAAACTACTGAAAAAGAGAGGAGAAAATGTAAATACACTTTTAAAGAATGCAGTCACTATCTGTGGGTACGAGAATCAGGTGTATATTTAATAACAAACCTTTAAAGGGGAATATAATATAACAATGAAAACATTAAAACTCAGTACAATACTAATTACACGCCTTATTTTAAAACCAATGAGAACTAGAATTCATCTTGTCCATCCTTTGTTGCTCAATTGCTAAAATCTGCACAAAAAGTAGGAGTAGCAACTTCTGAGATTACAACTGGAAACCAAGACAACAGACTTGCATACGGAGAGTTTTACAATAGTGTGGTTATAATTTCATTACCCCAGAATATGTATAGTAATAACACAAATCATCCAGTAATATGAACAATCATCTGCTCCAAAGTACATGAAGATTCACAGATTAAAGGAATTATATCTGGGCAATAAATAGTGAAAAAAAAGGTATTGAAATTACAATCCTCTTCTAGGTGCGAAGAGGAAGCGGCAAAGGATTTTATTTTATGAGTTTATCACTAAATAAATAAATTCCATTATACAAAAGGAATCTAAATCACAAATCTAGGCTTACCAAAAACACATTGAGATCTGTAAGCACATGTTTACCTTAAATATACTTTCCTCTTAATAAAAAAAATGGCTATGTACATATTTCTCACCAAAAATCATTAAATTGCCACCACAAGATGATCTAAGGTATGTATATATATATATATATATATATATATATATATATACACTAGCTTCAATGCCCGGGAAATCATTGTTGACTGACTAATGATGGTATTCTTATAGTAAGACTTCAATGTGTACAAATACACTTCCCTCCACGACGTAATGTTTTTGTGAAATAGCCAATCCTAAAGGGTAAATTTTGGGTATTAATAGAATAGAAATTTTCATTATGAAGAATAAATGAAAATGTGTTCTTAATGTATTACTCTACACTTTTTGACTCACCGTTTTTGAATAATTCAAACCATTATCATGAATAGCATGTATTACAATTAAATATCATCTATAATGAACATATTTCCTTCTAAAACCCAATCCGAGCACATATAGTTTAAGCATAGTTTAGCACGTAAGGTTATATTCATAATAATAGATCTCAGTAGAAATCACTTCCCGTTACGCCAGCATTTGACAGGAAATAAGTAAACTCAATTAACTTTATTAGCTTCCCGTCTATTTCCGCTCTCGCATTAGAGTTATCAACAATCTTCTCCTTAAATTATTGATTCAAAATATTATTGTAATAATTTATCTACCTGATGGAATTAAATAATAGTGTTACCCTAAAAATAATTTCATTTATATTCAAAAAGCTAGTCGAGGGGAAGAGATCGCAGCCCTCCCTGCAACCTAAGTAATACTTTAAACAATCACATCGAGTTTAAACGCATATTGTCTTTTGTCATTATGACATTACCATTAATGTTTAATTGTTATGATAGTACATATTTGTTTCAATATCATGAAGATATCGGAAATAAGATAATATATTACCAAAATCAAAGAGTTTGATTCCCTACTACTTCCGCTATCACTCCTTGAGGAAATTCAGCATGATTCTGTTTAAATAATACATTATACTAATTAAATAATGGAAAACCTCTTATAGTTTGAATTTCTATTGGAAATAAATAACAAAGTTATTTTCTAGGGAAAATAAATAAACAAGGGGGGGGGGCGGAGATTTATAATTTCACTAATCCGAATCATATTTAGAACTAAATAATCAAAATAGATAAGACTAAAACATAACATTATTTGTCATAATATGCCTATTTTAAAAACACTTAAATAAGTACTAATAAAATAGTCGATTCCCGCTATAGATTTAGCGTTTATCCCGTATTTATTTCATTATACGACAAAAGTGAATGGAACAAAAGTTGCTCTAAATAACAAAGTAAAGAACTTTTGTTATGTGCACGTTTGCCGAAAAACAAATAGAAAATGAAATCTCGCAAATTTTTACTTCAGGCCTCACTTATAACTCCCACTCCCGTTCGAACCTAAAAATTTTAATATAGCTTATAATCATAGAAGAAGTAATACTAATTCAAATACCGAGTTTTGTAAAATTCAGTTCAATCGTTAGTGCCCAATAAAATAGTTGGCTCCCGCTTTAGTTTTTGGTGAATATCTCGTTTATACTTTGTTATAAAACAAAAGTTACTCTAAATAACAAAATAAACAACTTTTGTTATATGCATATTTTCGGAAAAACCAATAGGAAACAAAATATCGCTATTTTTAATTTCAGGCCTCCTTACAACCCCCACTCTTGCCCGTCCCTAGAAATGTTAGTATGGCTTATTATAAAGAAGGCGTTAGTGCTAATACACATACTGAGTTTTATTTATTTCGGTTGGGTCTTTTGTCCCAAATAAAATTGTTCACTTCCGCTATAGCTTTTTGCGTATATCTCTTTTATAATTCGGTATACGAAAAAAGTGTATATAACAGAAGTTACTCTAAATAATAAAATAAACAACTTTTGTTATGTTCATATTTGCCGAAAAACCAATAGTAAACGAAATATCGCTATTTTTAATTTCTGGCTTCCCTTATAACCCCCACTCCTGTTCGTCTTATAGGATATTAATATAGCCTAAAGTCTAAGTTGGGTTAGTAGTAATATACATACCAAGTTTCATAAAATTCAGGTTCAGCCGTTTATGCGTGAAAAGGTAACAAACAAACAGACACCAAAGAAACAAAATCCAGTTATGGTGTCTATGACATGTGAAATGAAAAGTTATCGTGAATTTTCACGAAAAAAATCAATGTACAGACAGAGGTTACAATTTTATATATATATATTTATATATATAAGGGTTAGAAATAGAAGACAAATTATATTTTCAATGCTACTCATTTCTAAAAAAAAATAGTAAACAAATAAATATTAATTCAAATTATATGTTTTAATATATTGTTACCTTTTTTGTTACAGTCAGTGAAAAAGCTAGTGTCTAACCTACCAAATGTGATATTGGAAAAAATGGTACCAGATCCAAAGTTTTCACATCTTGATGTAATTTTTGGAGAAAATTCAAAAAAGGTTGTTTATGATGATGTTATCAGTTTGCTGCTGAAGTTAACATAATAAGCTATTCTTCAGTGTTATAAACTATGTTGAGAAATGGTGACCTAATCTATTCACTTATGAAATGGAAACGACAGGAACTCATCTTAAAGACTGCTGTAGTAAATCCAATATTATGTATAGAAAAAGACATTTTTAAATTAAATAACAGAATTTTACTTGTTTGTAGTAAAATGAAACGTATTGTCGTTAATTAATAAGATGACCTAAAGTCAGTTAAAATAAACCTTACTTCTTAAGTAAATATCTGTTCACCTTCAAACTTTAAACTATTTTAGAAAAATAGATGTTTGAAATAAGAGAAAATGCATCCATATTTCATTATTTGTCTCAATAGCACTCCAATTATTTTCTTCATGTGATTTCGTCGATTTTGTTTTTTGAATGTGTTGGTTTGAGTTAACAATCTTGGTTTCACATCAAACACAAAATTGACGGATCGCCTGAGACCACATGAAATTAGCACAGAGATGGGCGAAACCCTGACTGATGGAGCAGATAGATGGGAAAACATTGGGTTTTTGTGACTCAAGCAGGGCGGCCTGAAGAAAAGAACCATTCCAAGACTATTTTAGAAACTTAAAAGTCTGTCATGCAGGGGCTGCGTAAACTAAGCAGATTTCCCATGCAAAGGTTTACAATAGATAAATATACATACTGGGAACACCGCCACGAATATTAAGTGAATAAAAACAACCGGTAATTAGAACAGTTAGGAGTTAATAATTCTACAACGGTAAGCATCTGAATTGCAAACAAACAGGCCAGCCAACCTGAATTCTAGACCTGAAATAAAAACCATTAATGAAATATATCTTACTATAACATATTAATTTTACAGAAAACTATTTAATATAGCTAGCTACTGCTGTAATTTATCAGAATAATTTAAATCTCAATTGCTTAAATTTTAGTAATCCGAGAACAAAAAGGGGGGGATCATTTGCATATATCTCACAAAGTAAAAGTTCAATGAAAACGTTATTCCTTATTTAACCTTGCAATGAAGAGGTTCCTGATATAACAGCTTATTATTAATATAACATCAGTAAGAATGGGGGTTTACTGAAAGCGGAAAACAATAAATTCCAAATATCTCGCTTAATATTAATGATACAAAAAATATGTATAGATAAATATTTATAGATCATTTAATTATTAATAAGATTGGTTCTTTACAATTTTTCGATTCCGATGTCGGTATAGTAACGAAGATATTTGGAATTTTCAAAATTCCCTAAACCCCCCTCCCACTGGACCAATTTCAGCCACTTAAACTTAAGAACTTAATCTTCCTTTTTACATAAAAAGATTAAATCTGGAGTTTGGTAATAATCAAACATAAATTGCAACTGCTAGAGCGTTAACAGACAATTAAAAAATTAACAATTACAGATATACTCGTAGGCAAATTAACAAAAACAGATATAGAGACTATTGACGGCATGAAAATTGATAGTTTGCTACCAGACGAGAAAATAAAATATCTTGGAGTGAATTTTCAGGAAGTGGTCCGTCTCGATACTGAAGAAATTATTGGCTCTCTCGTCGACAAGCTAAACATATTAAATCAGTATATCTGGCCAATTCTCACGTACCCTTTGCAATGTGCTCCACTCAAGGATCTCAAGCCTACTTTCTTGCAAAAAATCGACAAAATTGTCCGAAGCTGTGTCAAAGAGATATTGGGTTTACCTTCAGATACTCTGGACATTATGTTGTACTCTGCAAGAAATGTTAGTGGTTTGGGGCTATTCAAAGCACAATGGGAAGCATTCTTGCAACACATAAATATGTGCTCACGCTTCAGAATGACAGCAATAGGTATGTTCAAGAAACAAGAAATTTTACCAAGATTTAAGGACATGCCTCGAAAGTTTGAATCTCACAACAGTGAAAGAAAATTATAATGTGCGACAGTTAAGAAAAGATTTGTGCATCAAGTCATTCATCGAATGGTCGTCTCTCCCTGCAGAAGGAAAAGGAGTTGAAACATTCAGCGAATGGAAGCCAAGTAATTTCTGGTGGATATTTAACAAGAAGGGCCTATCCTGTTCTGAATGGACAACTGGTACAACGATGAACATAAATTTAGTGCCAGTAAGCTCAATCCCTGGAAGGAATCTAGGAACAATCCACAGCGGGTATTGCAGTGAGTATGAATCCCACCCTCATGTCGTAGGTTCTTGCCAATAGGGAGAGCTGTTGTGCATTTCACGACATCACGAAGTCCGCTCTGAAATAGCAACACTCATCAAAAAATATCACCCAGGCTGGAAAATATTCCAAGAGGTTAGTTGCTTGTCAGAAGATGGCTCTCAGAGACGAGCCGACATCATTATAATTAATAAGAAGGGCAAATCAGGACATATACTAGATCCTACAGTAAGGTTTGAAACAGGAAATTCTCAAGCAATTGAGGTTGATTTAGAGAAAAAAAAGATTTACGAACCTTGCTGTAGGTATCTAAAAGAAAAATACCAAGTTCAAAATTGGAGCAACGACGGATTGCTGTTTGAGGCAAGAGGAGTAATCCCAAAAAAAACCGCCGACTTACTCCAAGAATATGGACTGAAGAAATATGCCAAATGTCGACATCAATTTTTTAAAAAAAGCATCAGAATCATTAACAATCACTTGTACAAAATAAAATAAAGCTCAACATAAGCTGTCCTCTAACTAGTCACTCACCAGCTCAAAATTTAATTAAATCAAATTAATTCCCTACAAAAAAGAAAATGTAAGCATGTATATAAAACATTTAAAAACAATTTTTATTTTACCTATATACCATATATATAGGAGGCTGACCCAATCGGGTACCCTCAAAATGGGGGCAGCTTGTTATTTTATTTTTGATATATATATAATTTTGAACGGACCTCAGTTTCAACATCTGGACAGGAACGATGGACATTTGAGGAAATTTTTCAAAAAACGTGTCATGAGTACGACCTCAAGAGCTGATTTCCCTTAGGGGAAATCTACTAAAAATATAAATTCAGTGACAAAAATAAATGTAAAAGACACTCTAGAGCAACCCATCAAACTTTTGAATATCCTAAACATATTTTTACTTTTGTTTTCATTAAGTGGTTCTTCACAAAGTTGTTTTAAATTAGCCAAAGGAACAGTAAAACAACTAAAATACAAATAAATTGAAGCTGTTACTTCAACATCAGTTGCCATTACATCACTCCCAATAGTTACTAACATCATGCAGCTTTGAGACTATGCTTCTTCGGTTTCCAAAGTTGGTGTTGGAATTGTTGTATGTAAAGAGATTTAATATTAAATAAATAAAATGTGTTAAAGATTAATCTTCTACTAGTTATAACTGGTGTATTGATCAATAAATGAAAATATTTGATTTTACAGCGAAGAGAAACACAAACAAAATTAAAATTTAGTTTTTATTAGGCAAAATACTCATTTTCAAAGCAGTCAATAAAAAAAAAGTAAATACTATTATTCAACTAATTTAAATTATCTTTCTTTCATTTCTGTTTTTTTTCTTTTACAAAAATTACATTTATACAACAATATCAACATTATATACAAATAATAAATTTACATGCTATATACAAGAGGAAATTAAAGTTATAGACTAAATAAATACTAATCATAATTTTAAAACTAACCAACATAGCGAATAAAAGAGAAAAAAACAACAAGGAAATCTATTGGGAATTGGCTTGCATTGATAAAAATTACTCTAGAAGTAGATCATAATTTATGGCTAAGTTTTTGTTTTAAAAGTGTTCTTTTTTTCATTGTTTATTCGAATATTCTGAATAACTTTATATCAGACTTAGAATCATTAAGTTTCTTTATTAAATTGACTCAGTCAAGATGACTGCAATCCATGTAGACAAAATTGTCACAACGTGCCACACCATGAACTAGGTCGGTTAATTTGAATTAGGCAAGTTCTCATAAATTGTATTTAAGGGGTTGAGAATCTTTTTTTGACTTATGTGGCCAGCAGTGTCCTGGCTGAGTTATGTCAGGAGGTAGAAAATGGTGAAAAGTTCTCATTACCAGAAACAGTATTCTCCTCGGCCCTAAAATTCTGACAGTTGAGGATATTGCTCTAACTGCTTTGGTGAATGCCTTAGAATCAAGTAGGGAGAATTATATGACATTCTCCTATGAGGTCAGCTGATTTGTAATGAGCTGGAAAACTCCTACCAGGTAGATATTTCAGAAGACGAACCTTATAGTATTATTATATAATAATGTAACTAGGTATAATATTATAAAAACATTTATAACATTATAACTAATATAATAATAATTCATAGCTTAATTTATTAAAATATTATAACATATAATAATATATTATATTATAACAAGGTTTATCTATTGTAGACTCTTCTTAAACAACTTTGAATTGTTTTACTGTCATAGTTTAAGTTCCTCTGATCAGTTGAACTACCTCATGCTGACAATATTGCATTAAGTATTTTAAACAATGCATCGTTTTCCAGTTTTATAAGTTAAATAATTGGCCCTATCATTATTTTCAAAAGTTTTTCAAAATACACCAAGAAAAAAAAGAACTCTTTATAATGAAAATAAGAGAAAGATAGCACACTGAATTAAGCTATACCTTTAAGATGAAAAGAGAGTAATATCAGCCAACTCACAATAAATTTGAACTCTAATATAAATACATAAAATTCATTACAATCTGTAGAAAAATAAATTAAATACAATTAATAAACAAGAAAAACCTTCTATCTTTATAAGCCCCCTCATATGTTTACTGTCATACAGCCCATAAGAAGCAAGTCAATTTAAAAACGATACAGTAGAAGAAAAATAACTGAAATAATACAAAAAAATAACACACTCAATGGAGAATCTCATCAAATAATTCAGTAGTTTCAACAACAACTTCATTAGTAATCAAATCAGTTGAAGTAGGCTGTTCTACCTCTTTGTTTGGATACTCGTTAAACATAATAGAATCATCAGCAATGAGAGTGTCAGCAGCTTGAAATATATCTTCATCAGTAGCATTAAGAGGTAGTGACGGAATGTTTGGACGTCTTTGTGGAAAACTGTTAGTGACAGCATGTACAGTTTCTGTATGCCTATGATATGCATACCTTGTGAGAAAACCTTTCTTGCAGATGCCACATTTATGTGGATACATTTTAGTGTGTACATGGAGGTGCCTGCGCAGAGTTGAGGGAACTGAGAATGTTCTAGGGCACTGGGGACATATATAAGGCCGCACTCGCCAGTGTTTCCGTCTGTGAATAGCCAGTAATGATGTGTCTCTAAATTTCTTTTTACATATACTACAAGCATAAAATGCTTCATGATTTTTAATGTGAATCCAGAATCGAGCTCTACTGCCATATGTTTCACCACATCGATTACATTTATATTTACCAGGTTTTGGATGACTAAGCTTGTGTTCCTTCAAGGCGTCTTCAGAAAGAAAGCCTAAAAGACAAATTTCACACTGGTATTTTATTTCATCTGCAGAATGTAGCTTTGAATGGGCGATCAGAAGTGCTTTATTTCTGAATCTTTTTTTGCACAAGTCGCACTCAAGATCTTTATCAAAGTAGTGACGTCGTTCATGTCTCCTAAGTGCAATAGGATCATCTACAACTTTCCCACAGAGACGGCAAGCATCTACAAGGTGGAATGTTTCCTTGTGAAGTGCAAGAGACTTCTGACTAGGAAACTTCAGATTACAATCTTCACATTCCATGGGAGTCTTATGTTTAGCCTCATGCCTGTTTCTGAAGGTTTCAGACATAAACGTTCTTTCACAGTGGCTGCATTTATACAAGTGGGCTCCATGAGCTTCAAGCACATGCTGTTGAATGTCATTTTTATTTTCGAACTCAGTAAGGCAAAAGTGGCACGCTCCTTTCTCAGTGTCTTTATAGTGAACTTGAAAATGTTTCCTAAGAAGGAATACTGAACTAAAAGTTTTAATACATCGATGGCATTTATAACCTAAAGCATTTCTTGTCTCAGCCAGAGGTGAAACAGGAGGAGACTCAGCCAATCGCAACTTGCTGGCATGCCCAGTAAATAAGTAATGCTTTTTGAGGAGCTTATTATCATAGAATGAAATGTTGCAAGTAACACAAGTCAAACAATCATTCTTTTGGTGGTCGGCCAACATTTCAGGTGTAGGGAAGCAGATACCACAGGTCCCACAACCTTTTCCATCTTTTCTAATAAAATCTTCAATCGGATCAATTTTATTATCACTTATACGAATAAACATGTCTTTATAATTGTCATTTACTCGAAGTGCTTCTTCATTCTGACCCGGTATTGAAGCTCTTATATTAAAATTCTGTTTAACAACCTTAAATGTTGCTTCTGTTTTTTTGAATTTATCCCTGATTCTGTTTACCTCAGAAGAAGCTGTACTTACTTCTCTTAGATGACCAGTGTGATCCCAATGAGTCCGAAGAGCTTCAAGATTTGAAAATTGAAAACAACATGTTTTGCACTGAAGAAGAGAAGATTCCAGGTTACTTTTCTTCTCTGCTAAAGGGGATTCCACTTCAACAAATTCAACCATATCACCCTGAATAAAACATGGGTGTTGAGTAAGATCAGTTAGCTTAAATTGGTTCCCACATCGCTCACATCGAATATACGAACTACATTCTCCATCATCATTATCCACCACTCTTCTGTCATCTTTTGGTTGTGAGGGTTCTTTAAAGAATTCAGGCATTTCAGCAACAAGTTCAGCCCCAGTCATTTCCTCCTAAAAATCATTTTTGAATTAATTTATGCATGAAGGAGGAGGAATATCAAATCCAATAGTAATAATAATCCTTATGAATCAAAAGGACGGCTTTGTTAACTTCTCTAATAAATTATTTCTTTGTTTAAAATCCCCAAAAAATTATTATGATCTTGTCAAATTTAACTATTTTACTGCTTACACTGGCATGCAACACTACAAAGGAAGTATTCACTGTACTTCATAATCACTACATGTTATGCTAGTGGTTACCTTTACCAGTTTAACATGTGCTATTCCACAGTCGCATGAAAAGAGGAAAAGGCCTACATTTACAAGCCACAATGAATCTGAGTTCTTTGACACTTTTGAATTTGTCTACAATCTCATCAAGAGGTTTGATTACTTAAAAAAAAAAAAAAATCAAGTCTTAAACCAGAAATCTAACCTGTTGAGAAGATATAAGATGACAGAGAATCCCAACGGCTCGAACACTCACATGGGTATCTCACACCATGCGATTACAGAACAGCATATGGTGGGGAAACTGGTAAATAGTAGCCACTTGAAATGTAATTGATATAAAGAGCTGTAAAGATCTCTGTCATGAAGATACATGGCACCACATGCTAAACGAAGGACAAATTTCGTCAACATCACACAAAGAACACCTAACGACCTTAGCCATGAAATATTAAAAATGCAGCAAGTTGAATTATGCATTAATGAATGGTGAATTATTTTGATGCATTTTTAAGTCTGGTTAATAGGAATTTATTTAGTGACAAACTTATTAAATAAAATCCTTAGTACCACCCTGGCTAGAAAAGGGTGGTAACCTGTAAATAACCCGTTCTAAATAGCCATAGTAGCAAAAAAGGTTATGTGGGAGACAATCAAAATTAAAATAACAATCAAAGTAATGGCCAGGCTGGAGGAATTCGCTACCCAGGGACAAGGCAAGGAATTGAAGGCAACTGAATGAAATGGTGAACAAATCGTACATACGAACATTTATAGCACATTGCATTTGCAATAAGATTGGTCCTATACAATTTTTCAATCTGATGCATAATAACGGAAATATTCAGATTTCCAAAATTCCCTCTACCCCTGTCTGATTTTGACCATTAACAAACTTGATCTTTATTTTTGCATAAATTAAATAGCAAGTTAGGTAATGATCAAAAATAAATTACGACTGCCACAGTGTTAACAGACTATATATATATATATATATATATATATATATATATATATACACACACACACACACACAAAATTTTGACCTTATTTTCGTCATCTCCTTGGTAGGATCGATGGACTTTGAGAAATTTTTTTTCGAAAATCATCATGCGTCATGAGTATGACCTAAATAGCTGATTTCTCTTAAGGGAAATCTGCTAAAAGAGATTAACGTAATGTCTTGGCATGACTTTATAGTACAAAACTAGCTGATAAATGGAAATATTGGCATAGGTAGAAATGCTATACTGGTTTTGTTAGTAGTTTTGCATAAAAATATAATACTTATTAGAGAGTTTTAATACCAACTACATTTTTTTCACAACAGAGAGTCAATGAAACTTTGATAAAAAAAAAAAAAAAAATTCTGTATGAGACATACCTGAATAGGTGGTGATGGTGGTGGAGGTGACTCAGGAGGAGGCGGGGGAGGAGGAGGAGGTGATACTATTCGGTCCTGCTGTTCTTTATGATTATCTACTTTTTGTAGGGAAATACCCAAATCTGCTTGGCATGATTGACATTGGTACTGACCAGTATCCTGTCTGAAGTTAGAATCCACGTATCTGAAACATTGATTAATAAACAAAATTACAAAAAGTATTTCACGCAGGTGCTGTGTAAAATAAGCCGATTTCCCAAGTTAAGTTTTTACAATAGAGAAATCTGCATACTAGTAACACCAATTTGACGAGAGCCAACAGTTACGGAAACGGCCGAGCTAACAGCGGAATCGCATGAAGAGAACCAATAATAGCTGATCTCATCTCGTCCCTTATCCGCACATACTTTAACAATAAATAACTCCTCTAAACATTGAATTAGCATGAAACATATGTAGCAACAATTGTAGAGCATTACATTTGCAATAAGATTGGTTCTATACAATTTTTCGATCTGATACATAATAACAGAGATATTAAGAATTTTCCAAATTCCTCCCCTCTAAACCCCCCCCCCCACTGGTCAGATTTCAGCCATTAATTAACTGGATCTTTCTTTTTACATAAAACAACTAAATATCAAGTTTGGTAACAAAAACTATGACTGCTAGAGCATTAACGGACAAATATATATATATGTGTGTGTGTGTGTGTAATAGTTTTTAAGTATATTTAGTCTTGGTAACTAATAATAGAAAAAACATCCCCTTTTACACTCTAGTTTAATAACAATGAGCAATATTATAAAGTAGTACCTGTAATTTTACAGCCCTGAAGAAGAGAAAATAAAGATTCTCGAAATATCGGGAAAAACTAAGAATTTTTCCCCATTGACCAAACACTCCAAAAAGAATAACAACACAATATATATATATATATATATATATATATATATATATATATATATTTATATATATTTTTAAATGTATATACGGGTATATACATATAGTTTTGAACCTCATTTTCATCATCTCCTGGATAGGATCAATGGACAAACAGTCATACATCAGTTTCCAGTTCATATGGGTACTATTAATTTAGTAACTATTCATGTTGTACAAAAATGGCTAAATGAAACATCGCTTAATTAATTTCTACAGTAATAGAACAAAATGCCCATCACACTGTAGCTACATAAACTAAACACATTTCCTACGATCAGGTATACAATGAGCTGAAGATCTAAACTTACCATTTCTCCCTTAATAAGAAGTTTATGTAAACAGGGATTGAAATACCAGCTGGATATTAGACATTATATGTGCATATGTGACTCAGTTACTCAATGTGAAAATTGTATGAGCAGGAGTGGGTGTTTAATTAATGCTCAAGATAAAGAAAACATAGAAGAATAGAACATTTATAGCAAATGAAATCTGTAATCAGATTGGTAGTATACAATAACTCGGACATCACAGGTTTCTCGTTTCTTCCCTTTTAACGTCTGATTTCAACGCACCAAGAAGCAAAAATAATCTTTATTTGCGCATTAAATGGCTTAATATAGAGAATGATATTGATACAAAAAATAAATTATGTAGTACGAAACATAAAATCTAAGTTCATGATGACACTGTGAACATATTGCAGTATATACCACATAATAAAAGTACAATGAAAGCAATACTTTACATTTAATTATTTAAGCTTTTAAGAGCATTGAATAGAACATTTTATGATAAATCAGCCTATCATTAATATGAAATGAGTAGAAGTGGAAGTCAATGCAAGACTGAATACTAAAAAACGCAGTTATCTCTGCTCTGTTAATATTTAAGATTCAGAAAAAGTGTATAGAACAACATTAATATGAAATTTCCTCCAAGATTGTTATTTATTTGTTACTTATTAAGGCCCAATCTTCAAAATTTTCTCTATATCTTACTTTCTTTTAAGCTGATTCAGCCACTAGAGAAGGGGTAAGGATTTTTCTATTTCGCATTCATATAAATTACTACCAAATTAACCTGAAAATTCTCACTTCCACTTAATTCCCTTCTTATTTTTTACTTTTTGATACCTTCATTTGCTTTATAATGTGTGCCAGGAAGATAACCATTAGCATGGCAACATAACCCGATGTAAAGGTAACCCTGTTAAAAAGAAGGAATTGGTTAGGTTGTGCTGAGAAAAAGAGGCAGAGCTCTGGTGCTAAAAAATGTGTTTAAACATTCATTTTGATTTAATTAACAAAGAAAGTTAAAAAGGAATAAAATGTAAAAAGAAAAAAAAATAGTTCTTACAGGTAAGTTTGGGTCTAAAACATCCAGAAAAACAAGTGTTAAAGAAGACAGACATTGTTTAGAAAACATATGTATATTGTTGGAATTAGGTATGAATTAATGTAAGGATTCTCAAAGTGTTACAAGAAAGAGATACATTTAATGAATGAATTGACTGGCAAATATTTATAATCAGCAAATTTTAATTGTTTCTTTCATTAGCTAAAAGTTCTTTTTTCTTTCTGTTGTTTTGAATAAGATCCCCCCCCCCCCTTCATTAAAGTTATCACTTAAATAGGTTTTGGTTATTAGCAGATTTCCATTAAGGGAAATCAGCTATTAATGTGTACTCATGACATGTTTTTTTGGAAAATGTATTCAAAACATATCAATCCTAACAAGGAGATGATAAAAGTGAGATCTGTTCATAACTATATACATGCCCGTTAATGCACTGGCAGTCGTAATTTTTGTTTGATCGTTTCTTGTGAACGGAATTTGATGGCTGAAATTGGACACAGTGGAGGGGTTTAGAGGGGAGGAATCTCGAAAATTCTATATTCACGCGTTATTATACATAGAATCAACAAATTGCATAGAAATAAACCCTCACTCCTACTTATGTCATATTATGTATCATGAAATACTTCATTCTAATATTACTTGATCACGTGAGATGTCTGCAAATATGTTTATTGTGACATCGTCATTTATGATTTTACATTCTTATCTTACTTTTTATTTGATCAACACTACACTCAACATTTATCATTTCATGGAAAACTAAAGATTATTTTAGGCAATGGCTATAAATGGCACTGGAGGAGGGAAATTCAAAATATTTTATGATTGGGAATCAGATTGTAAAACTGTATAAATCCAATTTTGTAAAATTTTCTACAACAATTGATTTACACATGTTTTCTCTTACTCGAATATTAATGGGGTTATTCTTTAAATCTCGCTTCTAGTTATCTGATTTTCATTCCTGTTTACATTGATTTCTTATTGTAGGAGAAATAGAGAATAATCTGTGAGACAATACCAATGTTTCATATCAGTTTGTGGGTAATCTGCCTAGTTTATGTAGCACCTGCATGACAAGACTTTTTTGTATAGAAACATCTTTTCATTTTTAAATTTAGTAAAAAGTTAGTATTTTCCCTCAAAAAAAAAAAAGGAAGAAGTTAGTATATGAAAGCATTAATTTTGATGTAGGGGGGAAAAAAAAGGTTATACAAGTAAATTAGAGAGAGAATAGTTTGGCACTCCTCATGATTATTAATTTAGTAGTTTGTTTATACTAAGTATAATGGTTGAAATTAAGTATGCTAACCTTTTATTGCAAGTAATACAGGTGAGGGACACGATGCTCGAATTGCAGACATGTCGGCAATATATTTCTGTGTTGGTAGTATGGAAGCCGCATGAAACGCAAGTGAGCTCTTTCTCGGGAGGCGCATGCTTTAGTTTCATGTGCTTTCTCAGTTTTGCTTTAGTTTCGAACCTAACTCCACATTCTAAACAAAGCTCCTTGCCTCCGTGCATACGCTGAATGTGCATTGTAAGCGAGACTAAGCTCACATACTCCTTCCCACAGTATTTACAGGTGTATTCTTTCCTTCGCCTCCCTACTCTGTATGTAGGGTCATCTTTTTCATAGTAATCCTGAAAATTAAAAGGAACAAAATTAGAAAATGGGGAGGGGATTCTTTTTCCTCCTGAAATAGTATTCAATTTAATAATATAAAGTTTATGGTTTGCATTGTATACCTTTGAAATCATTACACCCTCCAATGAGAATTTACAAAGTTCTTAAATTGTGAGTGTTCAACCAGGTGAACCAAGGACTGACCTGAGTTGCTCCAGATGACTAACAGCCCTCATTATACCTGAGGTAAGATCATCAGAGGCCAGCTTATAAGCAGTGAGCCCTAGGAGATTTAAAGCCTTTAGCCATACTGACTGTACAATCAAATCAATGTATTCATTAAACCTCCCATTAATCAACATGCTCTGGCAGACAACTGGTGAACTAATTTTCTCATTTGGTAGGGGGAGTACGTACACTTATTTTTACCCCTAACTGACTGAGGATAGGGGGATGATGTACACACACCTTAGCCTCGATGGCCACTGGTGCTCAATATTTATATATATATATATATATACATATATATATATGGCCCACCAGTCTACTGTAGATAACTCATTCCAAGTCCTCCTTGTTTAACAATGGTTGTACGTTGAGTTGATCACTCACTACGTAAAACCCTGTTCGTGAATCCTGACGAATTCCTGTTTGAGGCAGCTAAAGATCTCTGAGGAATACAATGACTACCCCCTAAAATATATATATATATATATATATATATATATAAAATTGTAACCTCTGTCTGTACATTGATTTTTTTCGCGAAATTTCACAATAACTTTTCGTTTCACATGTCATAGACACCATAACTGCATTTTGATTCTTTCGTGTATGTTTGTTTGTTTGTTACCTTTTCACGAATAAACGGCTGAACCGAATTTTATGAAACTTGGTATGTATATTACTACTAACCCAACTTAGACTTTAGGCTATATTAATTTTCTCTGAGACGAACAGGAGTGGGGGGTTATAAGGGAAGCCTGAAACTAAAAATAGCGATATTTCGTTTTCTATTGGTTTTTCGGCAAATATGCACATAACAAAAGTTGTTTATTTTGTTATTTAGAGTAACTTTTGTTATATACACTTTTGTCGTATACCAAAGTTTAAATGTGTTATACGCTAAAATTATAGCGGGAGTCAACAATATTATTTGCCAAAAAAGACTCAACCGAACTAAATAAAACTCGGTATGTGTATTAGCAGTGAGGCCTTCATTATAATAAGCCATACCAACATTTCTATGGACGGGCAGGAGTGGGGGTTATAAGGGAAGCCTGAAATTAAAAATAGCGGTATTTCGTTTCCTATTGGTTTTTCCGCAAATATAAACATAATAAAAGTTGTTTATTTTGTTATTTGGAGTGACTTTTGTTATATTCATTTTTGTCGTATACCTAAGTATAAATGAGTTATACGTTAAAACTTTAGCGGGAGCCAACAATTTTATTGGGCACTAAGGGCTGAACGGAACTTAACAAAACTCGGTATGTCAATTAGCATTAATTCTTCCATGATTATAAATTATATTAACATTTTTAGGTTCGAACGGGAGGGGGGTTATAAGGGAGGCCTGAAATAAAAATTCACCATATTTACATGTATAAGAGATGGGAAATATAAAAATATTGAAGACAGTGAAGCCTTATCTAACAAATAATTATATTATTAGCAAATCCACGGCAACGACGGGTATCAATCCTAAACACTGGGACGGGTAAATGTCAAAATATTGTGCAATGTAAAGCCTGCTAAAAAATACCATCACCATTCAGCCTCAAATGAATTCCCGGGCGGAGCCGGGTATCTGAGCTAGTATATATATAAAACTGGGGTGGGGTGGGGGGTCTGTAGAGGTTAAAATCGACATAGCAACATCATCCTGTGATATGAACCTAAGTTATGTATTTTCAGGTAAGAATAAAGTATGAACAGGTGTGTTGTCTACTTACTTTAACAGGGTCAGAACACAGTGTGAGCTCGCCTGTGGGTGGTAATGTAAAAATCAAGGTAAAATTCAAACTAGTAGTGGGGGTTTGGAGAGGAATAAAATGAAAAATTCAAAATATCTCTGTTATTAAGTACAAACTAGTTAAACAAATGTTATATAGCCAATCTTCTAGCAAACATAATTAGAGAAAATCATTATTATATTCTTTTTTTTTTTTTTACCAAATATTAGCTCAGTTATATGTTTTATTTATTTAACATAAGTACATTTGTTTTCTTCAGCCTTCATTAATCTCCTCTCCAACTAACCTTATGTTAACAATAAGTGAATATACCGGGTGTAATGTTGTAAAAACTGCATACTGTCTACTTCTTACTTTCAGTATTAGATATGCAAGGATCAATTTTTGATGTGATGCCATCAATCTAAAGTCTAGACTCTAAATACCCTTTTATTTGATCTATAATACCAATCTCATAATTAAACATTTCATAGAAAAAAGAAAATATAGAAAATTGTCATCAGGTCAACAGCTACACATGACAGTGTGACATGGACTGTCATCAAGGAAAACTGGAGAGCTTTCCTGGTTTTAGAAAAAAAGAGCTCTAGGAAAGATGTTGAAGTTGTGGAAGCTAAGTTTCATAAATTGGTCGTGACCCAGACCCTGTAAGGGTTGTAGTACATAGTAGTTTGGTAGTTGAACAATGGGACCACCAATAAAACTATAAAATCTTAAAACAAATATTCTGAAATATTAAATTATAATAATATGGCAGAAGGTCAAAAACTTAAACCCCATATGGTATTTAATGTTTTTATTAGGTCTACAAGTTTTATACCTCTTCAGGAGCCTATATTTTTTATATCTAGAAATCAATTTCAACATATGTTTCAGGTTAGAATCAGCTGGTTGCCAGCCATGCTGCCATCTTGAATGTCAGCTCATGTCATGTACTTGAAGGTAGTCTAATCAATACTCTATTTAATGTGAGGTGTTGTGAACAATAAAAGATAACCACTAGAAGATGGTTGAATCATATAGTGCTTATAATAAACATGCTGAATATGATAGATTTCAAGTTATTGACCTTCTGTCAAATCATTGGAGTATTCTGTGACATACAATCTCATATGAAATACTAAATTTTAGCTTACTTGATGACTCAGAGTTTGTTTTATTGGAGCTGAAGAGGAAACAATCTTCTGAGAAATGCCTGAAAGAAAAAGAATAAGAAAGTATAGTTTAAAACTGTGTAAATTTGAATATTCATAATGGCTAAAGTGCATTTTAGTCCCCCCCCCCAGCCGCCATCTTGTTTGTCTCCGCAGTCTAAGGATCCAACAAATTAGGTGAGTTAACAAAATTTAAATTAAAATTAACCCCCCCCCCCTGGTTTTAACCACCGATGGCGTATTTTGGAAATTTTAAAGTGTTAAAAAAGATAAAGTAAGAAAAACAAAACCCCCACCCTCGGAGCTAGAAAAACAAGATGGCCGCCATCATCATCGTCCACCATCACGGAGGGGGGACTAAAATGCACTTTCACCATAATTATTTTTGAACCAATGTATTTTAGATAAAACACTTAGACCTGAACAACTGAAAAAAAAATGAGATTTCAAATTGATTATATTCTGGTTAAAGCGTTACCATTGGAAAGAAAATATAGAGATCTGTTTAGAGGTTCTATTACTTTTTGCGAAGAAGTACTAGTGGAACGATATATTAACTGCAGACGGGCGACACTTGGTCCCTCCAATTTTTATAAAGGAATTCAATGGTGCTTTTATGATTTTGAAAGATAAAAAAGCAACTGGAGTTCATGAGATACAAGAAGAACTACTCCAGAGCATTTTTCGTTTTGTCAAGTATGAATAGCTATGAATGGAAATATCCCTGCAGATTTGACTAGAAGTTGAACATTTCCTCTACTGAAAAAAAGGTAAGTCAAGTGACTGAAGTTATAGAACAATTCCACGACTGCCTTATTCATTGAGAGTACTATCATGTGTAATAAAAAAAAAGGCTAAGCAATAAAAGTGAAGACCAATTTGAGTTTTCATTCGGAAGAGGGACATGAGAACACATATTAGTGTTAAGAGTTACATTGGAGAGGAGTGCATTTGTTGATTTAAAAAGAATAATTCCATACCGTTTACTAGAAACATATTTTTTTGGCTGTATGGAAAACAAAAAAACGTTTACATTGGAAGGCAGGTTAATTTGGAATATTAGAAAAAACAGAAATCGGTGTACTGCCTTCTACAGTTAATGCTGACCTCATCACTAAAGAGAATTGAATCATTTAGAAGCAATGAAATATGAATTTTTTCAGAGAAGTTGGACTCAATAGATGAGAACGTTCTAAAACAGACAAATGAAAGTAGAAGTTTCATCAAGGTCATAGAGAAAAGGAAGGTAAATCTTATTGGATTAAGTGAAAGAGGAAAAGTCGAGAAAGCCATTTTTAACATAATTCAACATCATCAGTACTTGTATGAGTATAGTAATTTGAAAAGAGTGCCTCCGGAAAACCCACTGGCAGCACCGACAAGGTTTAGATCTTGCTGTTGATAGCCAGCATACATAATTTGGTAAGGAAGTAATTGGGAAAATTACTATTTTGGATGAAGAAATTTGGAAAATGTCCTTTATTAGCGGATTTCCTTTAAGGGATATTTTTCAATTTCGTTAATAATATCCAATGTATGTTCAATTATATTTTCTAGTACAAAATAACATTGAAAATATAAAGTTGAATGAAATTAATATCTTTGCATTTACATATACATTATTACTTTTTTAGCTTTGTGCATAAAAGGGAGAAATGAACAATGCACAAAATCGCCCTAACCACAGTAAACGTAACCCACTGCACTAACTCCTTATTTTTTAATAAACAATTCCATCATTGAACTAATTTAAGTATTCAAGCATTAAATGCTTGTCATGTGGCTCCTAACTTACAATAAAAGTCATAATTCTAGTAGGAAATAAAATCTAAAGAGAAATATATTCTTATAACAGTAAAAACCACACAACTCAACAGTAATAAATTAAAATTTACTACTATATTGAACGTTCAAATTTCACTGCAGAAATATTGAATATATGAATGACAATATGCTGATTTATTTTATACTGACGGAATAGACAATACTAATTTAAGTATAAATTTGCTGTAGGGAGAGATCAGGATGGATTACCTACAGATAACTATCCTTCTTTCCTGAGCAGGACTAAAGATTAAATTTGTTGAGTCCTTATACAAATCCCTTGTGACTAAAGTTATCCAAGAATAATTATTATTATTATTATTTATTAACGTCCACTTTTTGCAACTTAGGCTAATCGGGACGGGTTATCTACAGGTTACCACCCTTTTCTAGCCAGGGTGGGATTTTAGGACGTTATTTAATGAATTTCGTCACTAAATAATTTCCTTTGCCCAGGCAAGAATCGAACTCGCCACTCTAGGTTTACCATGTGAGATAAAGGTCAACGCTTTAACTCGCATGGCTAACCTGAGCCCCAAGAATAATTAGATCAATACTTTAATACATATAGCTAGTCCGAACCAAAAGAATAATATTGATAGGATTTAAAACACGTTTTATGTATTTATAAAAATTAAGTTTACACTTTAGCTTACCAGAAAGTTGAGACTGCACAGGAAGCTCCTCTGACTTTTCACTGAGACAAACTTCAATTTTTTTGTACTTCGCACTGATCTTTTCAACAAAATACTCTTTCATTAGATCAATTTTATGTTCGTATCTGTCGAACCAATTAATACAACTGGCACAATCCCAACATATACGATCTTTTAATGAAGTTAAAACCAGATATTTAGGACCTAGAATTTCTTGTAGTTTTTCACCGAGAGGAATCCGTGAAAAAGCAGTTTGAGCCACTATTAATGAAATGCCTTTATCTGTAGACCTTTCATCACACACAAAGCAAGTGTAATACTTCACTTCAGAATAACTTGGCTCTAATACCTTAATCTGAGGCTTCATTATAAAATATATAACACTTAAAAAGAAGGTACAAAGGGATACAAAAGGTTCAACAAGTACTTTTCAATTAGTCACAGATAATACTAAAAAAATTGAATATTTAGAAAAAAATGTCTTTATATGTTTTGTTATTTTTCAAATTGATAATACACTTTTACAAACATGCTAAGGTTATCTAAACTCATTACATTCAATTATTCATGTGATATATTAATCAAAAGAGGTTTATCACATGGAAACAGAGAATTAAATTACATTTACGACCTGGACTACAGTAAATAATGGTAAACACAAAATTTCTGATTACTGAAGAAAGTCATTGCATTATAATAATCACTCAAGTAATTCAACATACTGAGAACTAGCATTTATTACTTATGTCACTACAGTACAATCTATTTTAGCCATTTTATTGAATTTAAATGCTCAATTCAAGTTATAGAAACTACACGACACAGATTTCTAGTTCGAGCCCAAAACACACTCATTATAATGGCCTTAGAGGAATGATCGGTAGCCATTATGCGCTAAAAACAACACAACTAATTTCTACTTTGTCTATATAGTTGTTATATTTATTTTAAAAGCACAATTTTTTCTAACTACAGATATATAGTTCCCGAGGTTGTACGAGATAAGATTCAAAATAATCCTCTTGTATACAAAGTTGCATGGAAGCAGTGTTACCAAGCAGTTAAATTAAGTATAGTTGTTATAGACTGAATATAACGCATTTATAGTGCGAATTATGTAGGTCAAATGCTTTCTAAGATTTAATAATAGCTATTAGAAATACCATAAATGATAATCCAATGGATTTATCTTTCGGCCGTTAATCGAGAAGAGGCAGCCCTTTCATAGGCTAACCCTCTCCCGCTAAATTACTAGCTAGTTTTAGACAAGTAACCAGCTAAATCTAAATTGTTTTGACCGTTTAGGAAAATAGCATCAGACGCTAAATTCTTTACTCCGAGCTTTACATAAAAAGTACCTTAAAGTACTTAAATTTCAAACTGTGTGTGTATTGATAAGAGATTTTCTAATAGGAGGCATTGTGCAACCATCTACACTTAAAGTCGAATAGGCATTCGGAATCACTGAAACTCTTTAAAAGCAATTAATAATATCAAAATAAATGTCAGATTCCGACCATCTGAATAACTGAAGAAAATATTTCAACCAAAACACTAACACATCTTTAAATAGTCTGAAAATTCTTTTCTCAGGTTAGCTACAATGTGTAAAGACGGTAGTCTTAAAATACTCTTTCATAACTTTGAGCCATGGATTAAAATCCCCGAGTCTCTTAACGTCCCAAAACTCAAGGCTCTAGAAGATGAAGAATTCAAATTGGCTTATCACTTCAGAAGGTGGGAAATACGTTAAATTCACATGGCCTGCGAGACGGACTTTGAGCTTTGTTTACATTGGCTTTTTATTGCAGACAGTTTGAGGCAGATCCGTAGCTTGCCCATCATGTTCAAAGCTAATAAGTTTACGCAGCCCCTATACGGCGGACTTATGTTTAAGAATACTTTGTTGCTACTATACTATATATTATGTATGTTTGTGTAAAGGAAATGATGCTTCTAACTCTTTCTTTCCCTCTAAGGGAAATCAGCTTTTGAGGTTTTACGCAATTTTCAAAATTTTTTCTTCAAATGTTCATCGATCCTACTTTGGAGGTGACAAAATGATGTCCGTTCAAAATCATATATATATATCCCGGAAGTGCGAACGTGAAAACACATTGAGAACGTTGGATCAAATTAACCCGCTAGTCATTAAGGGTGATTTAAAGTACCCTTAATTCATATTATTTTATTTTTATTAATTATTTGTCTCATTCCGGTGTGCCCCTTTGTGGCGGCTTGTACTTGACCAATTTTAGCAGATTTCCCTTAAGGGAAATCAGCTATTGAGGTTGTACCCATAATGGAATTTTTCTTCAAAGTAGGGAAACTACTTAAAAGTGAGCACGAAATGACGAAAATGAGGTCCGTTCAAAATTATATATATATATATATATATTTGTCTGTTAACGCTCTAGCGGTCGCAATTTTCGTTTGATCGTTACAAAACTCGATATTTAAACGTTTTATGTAAAAAGAAAGATCAAGTTCGTTAACGGCTGAAATCGGACCAGTGGGAGGGGGGGGGTTTAAGGGGAGGATTTTCGAAAATTCGAAATATCTCCGTTACTATACGTCGGATCGAAAAATTGTACGGATTCAATCTTATTGCAAATTAAATTTACTGTAAATATTGTTATATACATTTATTCTCTATCTTGAATATTAACCGAGATATTTGCATTTTTATAATCTATGAAGTTCTAAATGAGGTAAGTGTAATCAACGTCACGGAAAGAAGGAGAGTGAAACGTGTTGGACATAACCATAAGGCACAACGCCGTCATTACTAATTTATTTGAAGGTAAGATTCTTGGGCATAGAGAAAGAGGAAGGCCTGGAAAATCATATTTTGAAGAAATCAAGCATCTTATGGATTTCGGTGGGGATAGTAATATGGAAAGAGCAGCTTCCAAAAGAATACAATGGTTGCAACTCATGCATAATATATACATATGTCTTGTCGCTCTAGCGGTCGCAATTTTCATTTGATTGTTACCAAACTCGATAAATATAAGTGTTTTATGTAAAACTAAAGAAATATGGTTATTTTATGTAACCCCTGCGTACAGCTTTTTTTTTTTTGTTGTTGTTTTTTAGTCCACATAAGGCACTAGTGCTACTATAACACTTCTTATTACTGAAGAAATAGTGAAAAGAATGTTAGATGACGTCATTAGCGTGTCTGCAGCACTTGGAAAAGCTTTGTTAACGCAACCCCTGCGGATGATCAAGTTACACTACTGCTTTCGGATTTATAAAGATTTATGTTTTAACGTAATTCATCTTTTCAATTTTATAGTAAAATATTTTTAGCTGAGTTTCGTCGACCCTTGCACTGGTTTTAATTCTTAAAATGATTTCGTAATGTACTCACGAATATCTATAGGTTTTGACTTTATCTTCCCATTCCTTAAAATCATTATCTGTGGAATTTGCTATAGCAGAATGCTCGACTTGGCCAATGCTAAAATGTACTATCAAAATATCTTTTTATTTTTATTTTGTTAAGGAGTGATTCTATCTCTACTCATTTGAGAATAACTTTTGCCAGTGTCAGTAGTTCTTATTCTCAATCGCTTTATTGCAATACGGGCACATAACAAATTTAATTTTCCATTTGAACATTACTAAACATTGCGGATTGGATTTGTTTAGGCTATCATTTCAGTTTTAGGTAAATATAGCGTCTACTGATCACTCCTTTTAGTCTTCAACGTGTAAAACGTCAGAGAGCTGCTAAGCAGATTTCCTACGTGCGCCAGCGTATTTGCATTTATCAGAAAAAGTAAAAGTTCACTGAGACAGATTATTTCGTATTTAAGATCCAAATAATGTGTCTCATGATTATTGTTAATATGGAATGAGTGAGAGTGGTGATTTACTGGAGGTCGAATACTAAAAGATGCAAATATCTCGGTTAACAATCAAGATATTGAAAAAAATAAGAATTGTTCTGGCACATTTTTTTTATCCGACGTATAACAAATAATGGAGAAATTTCGAATTTTCGAAATCCCCCAATAAAACCCCTCCCCCGGCCCGATATTAGCCGTTAACGAACTTGATCTTTATTAACATTACATCTTTAATATAAAACATTTAAATGTCTATTTTCGTAGCGATCAAACAAAAATTATGACCACTAGAGCATTAACAGGCAAATACGTAAATCTATATCATAAAAACGCCCTGCATAGCAGATTTCCCATAAGCGAAATCTGCTATAACACCACTCTGAAAGCAGAAATAGGACTATTTTTTCCTGAATAGATTGAGAATGGAAAAGAGAGAAGGAGAGGGATTTGATTTTTTTTTTTTTTTTAAGGAAACCGTATTGTTAAATGTATGGTTTATGGTCAGATAATTAATTCATTCTTAATACAATATTGCTTGGCTTCTATTTACGGAACGTACATTACACTCCACCAATTATTAAACCTACGTATTTTTCATATTTTAGATATTTTATTCAATTTAAAGAAATCGTTTCAAGTTATAGAAACTTCACACCTTAGATCTCTAGTTTTAGCCTAAAACACACTCATTAATTAAGGCCTTGGAGGAAAGATCGGTAATTAAATACGCTCTAAATTTATCACAACTAATATCTCCTTTGTCAATATAGTTATGTTTATTTTTAAAATAATATTTATTTTTTTTACCTGAAGATAATATAGTTACTGTGGTTCTATAAGGTTCAAAATAATCATTGTGTACGCAAAGTTGCATGGAAGCAGTGTTACCAAGCTGTCAAATTAATTATATATATTATAAACTGAATATACTATGCATTTGTGGAATGGATTATGAGGATTCAATGCTTTGCAAGATTTAACAATAAATATTAATAATAATAAAAAAGATAATACCAAAGATTTATTTTTGGGCGTTAATCGACAACCTCTTGTCGCACTCCTTTTATAGGTTAACCAAATGAAGAGAGCAAAAGAGATTTGACTTGTTTTCTATAGTAAACCGTATGTTTTAGGTTAAATAATAAATTCATTATTGCTTGGCATGTATTTATTTACTTCTCAGTCGTAATTCATTTTATGTATCTTTCGTATTTTTTTTTGCAAATGAACGAATGAATTTTCAAAAACTCTCGTATTATGTTGAGTAATTTGTTCAGTTCCTGAAGACGGATCGACTAAATAAAATCCATCGTCACGGCGAAGTTAGATAAGGGTGTCGACCTTTAGATAAACCAGAGTTGCATAATGTGGACATTAATTTATGAAATTAAAATATTAATTTGTTCGGAAATCAATACTAATATCCTATGTTCAAATCGTTTTTGAATAGTCTCAGTCAAAATGAAATTAGTACGCCTAGAATGGTACATGCCTTAAAATAAATGTAATAAAATGTCACTTATTTAAGTCCAGGTTATCTACTCTGGTTAATCGATACGATTTATCTACAGGTCTTCGGGCTTTTTAGGCAGAGTGAGGCCTACAATTTATTTTCGAGAGTTAGTTACTGAATAAATTCCCAATGCTCACGCAGGATTTGATCCCATGACTAGGTTTACCAAGAGTTTGAAACTTTGATATGGCATTTTACATTATGGAGATTTCACTTTAGATCATGCTTTCAAACGAATAAATAGTGAATACAATTCCAAACCAAGCATCCAAGTGATATTTGTTTGAAAATAAATTTTCTTCATAAGTGGAATAACACTAACAATTACATAAGGTTTCACCTGCCTACTTGAAATGATGCAAGAAAAAAAAAACCTGTACAATACTTTAGTGATTCCATAAACAGAAAAAAAAAAAAAATGATTTCCTTGATTGAATGACAAAATCACAAACATCGGCTTTCTTATCATCAAATTGATAAAGTTCTTTTGATAAAAGGCGCCTTGGAAAGCTAGATTTACAAGTGACCTGCTGGGAAGAGGAACATCTTCTTCCTGCTACCTAGTCCACAATATCCCAAGACTACTGCCTTCAACTAAAAGCGGATCAGAAAGATCAATTTCGCCCCCCCCCTCCCCCCTGCTACTACCAGGTAAGAAAACTCATTATTCACTAATCATATTCTTGCACGATTATCTGTTATATAGCGATCATTGAAAGTGACTAACCACGGATGGTGATTATTTCTACAGCCTATTTACGCTTGGGTGGTAGTGTAGTGACAACACTCTGGATTACTATGCTAGATGCGCTGAGTTTTAGTTATGAGCGTTGTCTATGAGCTTTTGAGTTGGACTATCGGTGCCCACTCAGCATCGTGAGGATGTTGAGTAGCTACGCAAATAAAGAAACAATTATCTTTGGCCATCAAACATTCCTCCAAAAAGTACGGAGTGCACCAAGCGTGGCTGTAGAGTCAAATAAATAACTGTCAACAAAAAACTACATTACTTAAGCACTGGATAGTCACATTGGTGACCTCATCTCTCCGCCATTTCTCTGTCTACAAAAGTTTGTCACGCCGGGGCTGCGTTAACTAAGCAGATTTCCAACGTGCGTTCACGCATTAGCATTTTTCTCAAAACTTCAATGTTCAATGAGAACAATATTTGGTATTTAGGCTTCAAATGAAGTGCTTCATAATATAACAGCTTTTAGATAATGTGACATTAATAGGAGTGGGGGTTTACAACAGCCCGAAAACTAAAAAATGCAAATATTTCGGATATTATTATTATTATTTATTGACGTCCACTTTTTGCAACTAAAGAGGGACGGGTTATCACCTGGTTACCACCCTCTTCTAGCCAGGGTGGAACTTAGGATGTTATTTAATGAATTTCGTCACTACTTAAATAATTTCCTTTGCCCAGGCGAGAACCGAACTCGCCACTCTAGGTTTACCATGTGAGATTAAAGTCAACTCTTTAACTCACATGGCTAACCTGAGCTCCCCTAAAAAAAAAAAATATTTATCTCGGTTAATAATTAAGATAGTGAAAAAAAAGCTCTATACAATTTTTCGTTCCGATACATAACTAAATAAATTTTCGAAATTCCCCCTTTTCCCACTAATTGGATTTTAGCCGTTAACGAAAGTGATATTAATTTTCACATAAAACGTTTAAATATCGAGTTTGATAACGATCAGACAAGAATTGCGACCGCTAGAGCGTTGGCAGGAAAATTTATATATATATATATATATATATATATATATATATATATATATATATATAAATAATTTTGATCGGACCTCATTTTCGTCATCTCCTAGGTAGGATCGATGGACATTTGAAGACATCTTTTGAAAATCCCATCATGAGTACAACCTCAATACCTGATTTCTTCTACGGGATATCTGCTGAAATCTATGAAAACAGGAAATGAAATATAATCTGCTCCTGAGATATTTCCTGACTCAGTTATTCAAAGTGAAAACCGGATGAGTAGAAGTGGAGGCTTACGAAAGTCAGATAACAAAATTATACAAATAACTCGATTAATATTAGAATATGAGAAAACATTTATTGTTCAATATTTGTACAAAATTAAATTTGGAACATGATTAGAATGTTTTTTGATACGGCTGATAAAAAGGGAACAAATATGAGTTTTTAATTCTTTTCATTCAAATTGGTATCAAATTTTTCTTTTCCATTCGCAAATATAAGTAGGTAATATGTATTTGTATTATATACTTGGTGCAAACTGTGGAAATGTGAAGACAATAGCTAGGGAATTCCTGTTGCATTCATTACGTGATTTTTGATTGGGCAGGACGAAATTAAGGCATGTTCAAAATTGTGTGTGTGTGTGTGTGTCTAAAACGACGCTCTAGAGGTCGTAATTGTATTTTGATCGTTACCATACTGCGTTTCATGTAAAACTAAAATTAAGTTTTCGTTAGACACTGAATTTGGGAGGGAGATTTTCGACGAGGGGAAAATAGAAATATCTCCGTCCATGAGATGGATCGTGAAATTGTATATTAAAAATCCTGGAGCAAATTCAATTGTATGTAAGTATGCATATTTTATGTTGCGCTAATGATTTTAGTAGATTTCCATTCAGGGAAATCAGCTATTTAAATTGCACTCATGACGAAATTTTTGAAAATTTTCTTCTGGGAAATGTGGTGTCTCCGTTATTATACGTCTGGTCGAAACATTGTGTATAACCAATCTTCTTGCTAATAATGATTTTTCTAACATATTTTCTGCATTCTGGTCACAGTGACATTTGGATTTTTTAATTTTCGACCTTCTGCAGTTTCCAACTCATGCCATATATGCAATAAGCTGTTATAACATGAGCCACTTTATTCTAATCTTGAATACCAAATATTGATTTCATGATTATGAGAAACACGCCAATTCATTGGGTGATGACGTCACCAATTAAGATTTTGGGTTCTTATCTCGAGAATGTTTAGTTGATCTATACCATACTCGATATTTAAGCGGTTTTAGTCAATACTAAAGTTCATATTTGCTATAGTCTGAAATCGGACCTGGATTAGGTGGGGGAGGGGGGGGGGTTCTAACCCCCTTCTAGGGAGGAATTTCGAAAATTCGAAATTATCCCCGTTATTATAAGTCTTATTGAAAAATTGCATAGAACCAATCTTCTTAAACTACCGATGGTCTACAATTATTCTTCTATGCTTTTAGCAGATTTCCCTTAAGGGAAATCAGCTATTGAGGTCTAACTCATGACGCGATTTTCGAAAAATTTCTTCAAATGTCCATCGATCCTACCCAGGAGATGACGAAAATGAGGTCCGTTCAAAATTATATATGTATATATATATATATTTGTCTGTTAACGCTCTAGCGGTCGCAATTTATATTTGATCGTTACCAAACTTCATATCTAATCGTTTTATGTAAAAAGAAAGATCAAGTTCGTTAATGGCTGAAATCGGACCAGGGGGAGGGGGGTTTTATTGAAAATTCGAAACATCTCCGTTATTATGCGTCGGATCGAAACATTGAATAGAATCAATCTTATTGCAAATTACATTTACTATAAATATTGTTCTATACATTTATTCTGTATCTTAAATATTAACCGAGATATTTGCATTTGTATTGTGTGTGCGATCGACAGGAGTGGGCTATGCGAGAGCTCTGGCGGCCGTTGCCGTAATTATTCGTCCCTCGGGTATAGGTTTAGAGATTCCTCACTACTGCCGTTGTTATTAGGCAGATTTCTCTATTGTAATACTTCGCGTGGGAAATCTGCTTAGTTTACGCAGCCCCTGCGTGACGGACTTTTTTGTATTCCTTAATTCCCAAGAGTTTCATATTGTTAGTCGTACTATTTTAAGGTTGTAGAAGATGAGGACGTATAAATCGTGAGAAATATGTATTTTTTATTTTTGGTATATATCATTCACGTTGTCAAGAACAACTAAAAATAAAAGTCCGTCACGCAGGGGCTGCGTAAACTAAGCAGATTTCCCACGTGATGTTTTACAGTAGAGAAATCTGCTTAATAACAGCTGTAGTAGTAAGAAACCTCTAAACCTATTCACGTGCGGGACGAATAATTACAAAAACGGCCGCCAGAGCTCACGGCGGAAAGTCCGAATATAGCTACTAATATAGCTACTGCTGCCGAGCACATGCAGAATACAAATGCAAATATCTCAGTTAATATTCAAGATAGAGAATAAATGTATATAACAATATTTATATTAAATTTAATTTGCAATAAGATTGATTCTATAATATTTTTCGATCCGACGTATAGTAACGGAGATATTTTGAATTTTCAAAAATCCCCCCCTCTAAACCCCCCCTCCCACTGGTCCGATTTCAGCCATTAACGAACTTGATCTCTCTTTTTACGTAAAATGCTTAAATATGAAGTTTGGTAACGATTAAACAAAAATTGCGACCGCTAGAGCGTTAACAGACAAATATATATATATATATATATATATAGAGAGAGATATATATATATATATAGATATATATATATATAATTTTGAACGGACCTCATTTTCGTCATCTGGGTAGGATCGATGGGCATTTGAGGAAATTTTTCAATACTCGCGTCATGAGTACGACCTCAATAGCTGATTTCCCTTAAGGGAAATCTGCTAAAAAATACTTCTTGAAATATAGGAAGATTGGCTTCTGTTACAATTCGTTCTTCTTTGACGTTTAATTTATTACGATATTTATGAGGGGAGCTATAAATTTATTACATAAATGTTTGGCTTGGGGGCATATCATGAAGAGGATAAAAAATTTAATTTACAGACTTCTTTCTATCAATACAAAATTAGTAAACTGACGTAAAATATTGAAAGTGCTATCTAATGGAGTTACGTAGAATGACTAGATGAATTTGTATTCAATTATCTATTGAATCCTGTGACCTCTCCAGCGTTGGATTAGAGATAATTACGTCAGCTGACAATATGGCTAAAGAAAAAGAATTAACAATGATGTAACTATAAGAAATTTGTGATATATTTGATGCGTGATAGAATAGTACCATGACAGAAAGAGCTAGACGCGTCATTGGTAGCATCATTTCCTGTAGACAAACATATTCATAAACATAACAAGCCCGTCACGCAGGGGCTGCGTTAACTAAGCAGGTATTGCTCGCGAGCTACTGATCTGGCTCCAACTGTCTGGAATAAAAAGCCATAATAAAAAGAACTTGAAATTTAAGCTTTCACACAAGAAGTCTAGTGCTTTAAGTGCTCAATGTAAAAATCGCAAGAGTAGGAGTTAAGTTAACGGAAGGCTACAACTACCAAACAACTTCAAGTTAAACACCGTAAGAACGAGCTGGAGTGTGCTCACTTTTAAGTAATTACCCTAAGGGAAATCAGCTTCTGAGGTTGTACTCATTACGCGATTTTCGAGAAATTTCAACAAATCTCAATCGATACTTCATAGGAGATGACGACAGTGAGGATCATTAATATATATATATATATATATATATATAAAGTTAATCCCGTTTATTAAGTCTGAGTGAGCGTGTGTGTTATGTGTATAGAGTTTTCAGTCTCCTCCCAGTCTGTCAAATGTATGCGTTGTTGCAACTGCAAGCTATATGTTTGTTTGTTTATTATTATTTACGTCCACTTTATGCTACTATGGTTAGTCGGGACGGGTCATCTACAGGTCACCAGCCTTTTCTATCCAAGGTGGGCTCAAGGAGTTTATTTAATGAGTCCGTCACTAAATAAATATCTACAGCCCAGGGCGGGTATCGAACCCGCCACTCTAGGTCCACCATGCGAGATCAAGACCAACGCCTTAACCCGCACGGCCAACCTGAGCCCCGCAAGCTATTTTGTACACACCGTTCATATTGTAAATGTCTTTGTTGTCGTGTTGATTTTTCAGTTTTTGTCTTTGTGTGTTTTTGGTTCTGAAAGTTGTGTGGAGTCCTTCTTTTTGTAGTCCGTTGGTGATTTTATATGTGTCAGGTACTGTGAAGGTGATGACGTGGGTAAGGGAAATCAGGTATTATGGTCATACTCATGCCGCCATTTTCGAAAAATGTCCTGAATTGTCCATCAATCTTACTTAGAGGACAACGAAAATGAGGTCCGTACATAACTATATATATATATATATATATATATATATATATATATATATATATATATAGATATATATAAAATTGTAACCTCTGTCTGTACATTGATTTTTTTCGCGAAATTTCACGATAACTTTTCGTTTCACATGCCATAGACACCATAACTGCATTTTGTTTCTTTCGTGTATGTTTGTTTGTTACCTTTTCACGCATTAACGGCTGAACCGAATTTTATGAAACTTATATGTATATTACTACTAACCCAACTTAGACTTTAGGCTATATTAATATCCTCTGAGACAAACAGGAGTGGGGGTTATAAGGAAAGCCTCAAATAAAAATAGTGATATTTCTTTCCTATTGCATTTTCGGCAATTATGCACATAACAAAAGTTGTTTAATTTGTTATTTAGAGTAACTTTTGTTATATACACTTTTGTCGTATACCTAAGTATAAAGGCATTATACGCTAAAAATGATAGCGGAAGTCAACAATTTTATTTGGCACAAAAGACTCAACCGAACTAAACCAAACTCGGTATGTGAATTAGCACTAACGTCTTCCTTATAATAAGCCATTCTAACATTTCTAGGGACGGGCAGGAGTGGGGGTTATAAGGGAGGCCTGAAATTAAAAATAGTGATATTTCGTTTCCTATTGGGGTTTCGGCAAATATGCACATAACAAAGTTGTTTATTTTATTATTTAGAGAAATTTGCTCAACAATTCTTTGGAACTACAAGGTACCTCACCGGGAAAAATTAATTCAAATGTATGTTAATATTTTGTGCTTAATAATTCAAATCTATGCATAATGCACAGGAAACGGGAAATATGACAATATGGAGAACAGTGAAGTCTTACATAAAAAAATAATTTTATTATTAACAAATCCACAGAAACGACGGGTATTTAAACTAAACACTGGGACGGGTAAATGTCAAAATATTGTGCAAAGTAAAGCCTTGCCAAAAAAATACCATCACCATTCAGCCTCAAATGAATTCCCTAGCGAAGCCGGGTATCTGAGCTAGTATATATATATATATATATATATAGATATATATTTATATACAGATTTATATATTTGTCTGTTAACGATCCAGCGCTCGTAATTTTTGTTTGATCGTCACCAAACTGTTTATTTAAACGTTTTATGTAAGAATAAAGATCAAGTTCGTTTACGGCAGAAATCGCAAGTGAGGGGGGGGGGATTTCGAAATATCTCCATTATTATACGTCGAATAAAAAAAAAAGTGTATAGAATAAATCTTATTGCAAATTAAATGTTCTATAAATGATGTCTTGTACGTTTTACCCTGTTGTTTTATTGATTATTAACCTAGATATTTTCATTTTTTAGTTTTCGGACTTCAGTAAACCCCCTCTCCTACTCATGCCTTATTAACAGAAAGCTGTTATATCACGAAGAAGCACTTAATTTTAAGCTTAATTACCAAATATTGTTCTCATTGAACTTTTTTCGAGGTAAATGAAAATACGTGGAGCACGTGGGAAATCTGCTTATTTACCGCAGGCCCTGCGTGATGGATGTTATTTTATAAATACACTCAGCCGATTATGAATCTGTAGTCTGAGAAAACATGTTCTGCAGAGTGGTGTAACCTGAGATGAGTTCTATTATGTATGTGATAATTGATGGAATTATTTGCACATTTTTTGTACAGTTTACTTATGATTTCCTTAAAGATATGGACATTTGAAGTAATGAATCGCCATATTGACCAATTAATATAAGTTATTTTTATGACATTGGAATATACTGATTAAAAAAGAATAATAACTGGGTACTTATTGTTGAATATAAACATTAAAACATGATTTTATTTCTTATTAAATTCCAATTGGTGATTAGTTTCACCACATTATCACCATTTTTCAGGCATTTGCAGGCAATGCTATTAAATGAAATCTGATAAAATAAACAAATTCCAAACCCTCCACTATTAACAATTATTCAACGTCAATAAAAGTAGAAAACAATTAAATAATATTCTAGTAAATATTTTTAGATGCAATGTTTAATAAAGCATATATAATTAATTTTATACTATAGGTCTTTCCTGAAGCTGGTTCGATTAAAACCAATAACGACCTTTACTTTCGGACTTCAATTAAATGTTTTAATATGTTATAACTAAAAAATTCCACAAGTATTTATTAAAATACAAAGCAGTATTTATTAAATCTATTCTTGGCCCGCAATTATTTTAGAAAAAAAAATTAACAAAATTACAATTGTTTTACATTTACTTTGCGTTTTCAAGTAAATAACACACGTTAAAATAAAAAAAAAATAACAATGTCATATTGACTCCACATGACTGTTACGTCTTTTAAATTAAAGATTAGCAAATTTTCATTATAGGAAATCAGCTATTGAGGTTGTACTCATGATGGGGTTTTCGAAAAATGTCTTCAAATGTACATCGTTCCTGCCCAAGAGATGATGAAAGTGTGATCCATTCAAAATTATATTATCGTATATAATACTCAGTTAGTCATTTTACAATCATGATATATTGACTTATTCATAACATGCAATGACAAAGAAAGGGGTTATTGAAGGCCGAAAACTAAATAATGCAAATATCTCGGTAAATAATCAAGATAATGAAAAAAAAAAGAAAAAAACCGCACATAACGACATTTATAGAACGTTACATTTGCAATAAGATTGGTTTTATACAAATTTTCTATACGACGGTTCTTTCCTATCTTCCGATTATAACGGAGATATTTAGAATTCTCGAAATTACTCCTCTAATAATTTTTTACGATAGATGTCAGACGTGAAATTATACGACAATGTAATAATAATAGAATTTATTAAAACTACAAAATGAAATGTAAAAAATAGGTACAACCTCATAATTAAATCGTAAAATTTGGGATTAGTATTACAAACAACGAAAGTTAAATAGCGACACTGAAATCAATGAAACACTTGAGCTTGAATGTGAGAAACTAATCCATCCATTTTTGACTTAATTCCACTTATACAAAGACGACATGAGTTTTTCAACTTGTCGTCAGTCAGCCTTGTATGGTGTTTTGATTTATTAAATTTCATCATTGAAAAGAACTGTTCGCATTTATGAGTACTGCCAAACGCACAATTCTCTTCTCATTTGGAGTAAGTAGTGTAATATTTTTGTTTAATTGTGGTTTTAACGCGGGCCGGATCAAATCTTACAGTGGGCCTGTTGCTGCCCACATATACCTTACCTTTTCATAGATTATTGCGATACCCTAAAATATAGGTAATCTTAACTAAATGAACATTGTGGATTTTTTGATTGTGTCTTAGAGGGAGGGAGAGGGAAGAATGTGTTCTATATGAGAAACAGATGATTGGTATGGCTGATCTCGAAGATGGAGTTATTATGCGCTTTAACCTCAAGGAGGAGTGCTGGCTTACATGCTAAGTATCTCCGAGCATTAAAATTCCTTGTTCATGACTTGCTGAGTTTATGTTTCTCACCCAACCTGTTGATGCCACACATTAAGTCTTGGATTATTAGTTTCTAGGACCTACATTGTACGAGTTTCTACGACCTACATTCTACGAGTCAACATATTTTCTGTATATATATATATATGTTTTTGAACGCTTACAAACGGAGAAAAACATTTGTACGGAAGTTCTGTTGCTCTGTTCTAAAGAGACTATATTTGAACATTATTTTATGGATTTTAAGGTATATATTGTCGGTAAATAATTAATATTTCAATTAGTCTTTATATGAATGAAACATTTACGGAATCTCCCAGATTTTTACTTCATGATAGAGAGTATCTTATGCTTCCTGCCTTATGAATCCATAATTCCACAATTATTTCTCTTCATGTCATCCGCAGAAACATGACCGGCCGCGTCAAATATTTCTTACATTCTGAAAACAATTAACAGAATCCGACCACTATTACATGTGTTGCGTAATTGGTAGCGTTTTACCCTAAATTAAAATAAATAATGGACATGATCATGTAAATATGGCAATTATGCCTTTCACTTAGTACATCAGCTGAAAAATTAAAGAGTCTGTCACGCAGGGGCTGCGTAAACTAAGCTGATTTCCCATATGCTGGAATAAAACACTTGCGATATCATCTCATCACATATTCTGAATTTCTACATAAAATAACGGAGAAATGTAGAATTGAAAAAAATCCAACTAAACCACTCCTAATCCGGGTCAGATTTCACCCATCAATGAATATGATCTTATGTTTGTAATGAAATGGTTAAACATCGAGTGTGGTATAGATAAACATTTATGGAGTTTTTATCGATGAACTCATCACATAACGTATTTGCATTTATCACATAGTAAATGTCTGTTGAAAACAATATTTATTGTTTAAGCTTCGAATAAAGTGGTTCATGATGTAACAACTTATAGTTAATATGACAAGAGTAGTAGGGGGGGGGGTAGTTGACTGGAGGCTGAAAATTAAATAATAAAAATATCTCATTTAATATTCAAGATACAGACGAAATGTATGTAACAACATTTAAGATATCAAATTTACGATACGATAGATTCAATACAATTTTTTGGTCCGACGAATAATAAGGAAGATATTTTGCATTTTCGACATTTCCCTCCTAAGCCCTCCTTGTCACTGATTCGATTTCATCCGTTATCGCGCTTGATCTTTATTTTTACGTAAAACGTTAAATATCAAATTTGATACCGATCTACTTAAACTTAAAATTCTAATTGATGACGTAATCACGCTGCGTATTTACATGTATCTCACATAGTAAAGGTCCGTTGAAACGGTATATTGGCTCTTAGCAGATTTCCCTTAAGGGAAATCTGATATTCAGGTCGTACTCATGGCGCGATTTTCGAGAAATTTCTTTAAATCTCATTCGATACCACATAGGAAAGTGAGGAACTTTTATATATATATATATATATATATATATATATATATATATATATATATATATATATATTGAAATTCGAAAATTTAAAATATCTCCGTTATATCAGATCGAAAAATTGCATATCTTTTTGCAAAATAAATTGTCTATGAATGTTGTTATATACATACCTTCAGTATACTCCCACTTTTAGCCATCGCTCATCAAGAAGTTAATACATCATCATAAGTCTTAACGCCGTTTATTAATTAAACGACTTAACTGCCAAATATTGTTTTCAACGGATAACAATTAAGGTTTTGAGGTAAGAAAGTGTTTATTTGATCTATACCACACTCGATATTTAACACTAAAAATCTTATTAGTTAATGACTGAAAATTCCTAATATCTCAGTTATTATGAGCCCGACAGAAAAATGTATGGCGAGAGATCACGAGTGAGTCATACCTGCACGTGGGAAATCTGCTTAGTTTACGCAACCATTGCGTGGCGGATTTTTCTTGAGACAATGACATTTTCGCCGTGTCAAGAATAGGAGTAGAGTAAGGTTATGTATGCCAGTTGCGGTGAGTAACCTTTCCCTGCTGTTTCCGAGTCCCACTCCATTCACCCGGAGTGCTGGCTCCAGTCAGTTACCGCTCATCTCTTCAGGACCACCCACTGAAAATAGTGGTAAGTCATCTATATATATATATATATATATATATATATATATATATATATACATACTCGTTGTATACTAACAAATAAATTCAGGAGTAATTTACGGCTTTAGATATTTGTCATTTACTGGTTTCGATATTTACCCATTATTTGAAATGAGACAAACCTGTTATTTTTCAAAGCTGTTCACATTGAACATATAAGTCACATCTGAATGCTCACCCAGTCCGTCACGCAGTTAACTAAGCAGATTTCCTAGGTTCGTCATGTATTTGCATTTATCTTAAAACGTAAAAGACTTTTGAGAACAGTATTCAGTATTTATGCTTGAAATAAAGAGAGAAAATAAATGTATAGATCAATATTTATAGTAAATTTAATTTACAATTAGATTGGTTCTATACATTTTTGTAATCCGACGTATGGTAACGGAGATATTTCGAATTTTCGTAATCCCCCTCTAAACCCCAAGTCCCACTGGTCCGATTTCTGCCATAGACGAACTTGATCTTTATTTTGACGGAAAGAGATTAAATTTTGCGTTTGATAGAGATACGACAGAAATTATGACAGCTAGCATACACACACACACACACACACACACACACACACACATGCATATAAAATGTTGAACGGACCTCATTTTCGTCAACTCCTGGGTAGGACCGAAGGACATTTGAAGAAATTTAAAAAAAAATTGTGTCATGAGTAGGACCTCAATAGTTGATTTCCCTTAAGGGAATTCTTCTAAAACTAATGATTGAAGAATATACTACAAACCAAAAATATGTTAGCTACCTAATTATTTGTGTTAAGCTACACAGATCATGCATGCAAATGAGCCTTCGTAGGAGTTAAATAGTGTCTTATGAAAATATCGTCTGTACTTGGGTTTTATTTAATTTAATTAGAAAATATTAATGTAAACATAAATATAAAATGCCACGTTTATCATGTTCATATCTTTATAAATAAAACTGTAAGATTCATCTGAAAGTCAATTAAATTCAGGTGGTGGCTTTTTCGTTTCACCCGATTTTATGATTTCTGTTGGTCAAATAGAATATTGTCCTGTTTCAAGAGATTGCCTCAGTCAAAATGAGAAATTGTATGTATATGTGTAAATGGAGTGGATGTTGTCAATATGTGCTATTTTATACTTTACTTAAAATCGTTTACGTCGGGTAACCATCATTATAGTGTGTATACATTTTTATTTATTTAGTATGAAACAAATTCTTATTAGTTTCCCAGTGTACTTTTTTTTATTTATTTTTTTTAAAAATTACTGGTCTCTTAAAAAACGATAGACTATAATCTGGCCCTTATTGAAATGGAAGTTTCTCAGGCAATGGCAGAGTTAGGGTCCACTAACTGCTTATTATGTAAATTAATATATACATATATGCAGATAGGCAGATAAATAGATAGAGGGCTTGGCGATGATATACCACGTAACTTTTTTGTAATTCTTATTTATTTATTTATTGACACTAGAATGAAGGAATGGCAAAGGAAATTATTTAGTGACGAAATTCATTAAATAACGTCCTAAAATCCCACCCTGGCTAGAAAAGGGTGGTAACCTGTAGATAACCCGTCCCAATTAGCCTAAGTTGCAAAAATTGGACGTTAATAAATTATAATAGAATGGTAAAATATGCAAGAAATATATTCAAAAATAAATTTAAAGTAATTGTGCATTTAAAAAGAAAAACATAAAAAACTGGAAGGAAGTAGTAACTGAGTGTTAGGTAAACTGTACAATCTTGTTTTACTAATGCATTTCTATTGCTATATATACCTTTACATAATATAAACTTATTTAACAAATTTAAATTTAAAAAAAAAAAAACATTTGCTTTAACAGACTTGCATTCAACACACATTTAGTAATTCTTAATCTCTTTATATTTCATCAAAAATTCCATAATATCTTAAACTGTTAATAACACCATTTATAAATTGGCTAGTAGTTTACTTAAATTTCTGAGCCCTTGATAAATTATCATGTTGCAGTATAGACATATGGGTTCATCTTCTGTGGTCATAAGATATGAATGTGTTTTCAAAACGTTTGCGTGAAATTGCTTACTACTTCTTCTCTTCCAGACTGTCAGATCTGAAGTCCGAATTTATTTAATTAGTGTAAGATTTCATTTTTCCCTGTTACTGTTTACGTGGGCCATAAATTATTCCACTCATTTATTACTAGTTGTGGGAGATTTCTCTTAGGGGAAATCAGCTATTGAGGTTGTACTCATGATGGATTTCAAAATATTTCTTCAAATGCCCATCGATTCTAACCAGGAGATAACGAAAATGAGGTCCGCTCAAAATTATATATATATATATATAGATAAGATAGTTATGTTAATATATAGATAAGATTTGTATGTTAATGCTCTAAATGTCGTATTTTTTTTCTGATTGAAAATTCGATCGAAAAATTGTATAGAATCAATCTTATATCAAATGTAATGTTCTATAAATGTTAGTATGTACGTTTTTTCACTATCTTGATTATTAACCCAGATATTTGCATTTTTTTAGTTTTCGGCCCTACTCATGTTATATTAACAATAAACTGTTATATTATGAAGCTTTTTATTCGCAGATTAAATACCAAATATTGTTCTCAGTGAACTTTTACGCTTTGAGATAAATGCAAATATGTGACGCACATGGGGAATATGCTTAGTTCACGCAGCCACTCCGTGACGGACTTTTTCTTTTCCTTATCTGCCAGAAGTAAAAACCTTTTAATTCTTAGCAACTGAAACTTTTATATGAAAATATTGCGAAAAGTATATTTTTTAAAGTCTTCGATGACCATAATTAAAAAAAAAATAAACTATTAAAAAGTATCTCTGATTTGGGGAATTTTGAAATCATAAATATAACTGAAGATGAATGCTAATGAAATCTTCCAAAGGCAATTTGTAAATAACCTAACACAAGAATTATCGCTCGTAAACCTAAATGACTCTAGCCTTCAAAGTCCTTCAAATAACCTTATTTATTACCATTATGCAATGTTTATTTACAAGGATATTTTTCATGCACATTTTCTACTGTGTTTGTTTTTTGGCAGGAGCTGTACAATAAGCGAATTTCCATCATAATTTAGGAATGAGGGTTTCAAAATATAATATGGAAAATAAACATATCATTTCCACACATAACACCCATATATTTCATGTATGAATGCTATGCTCAACATAACAAACAGAAATACAACCTGTTATTTCTGGTTTCTCTGGAAGGACATTTGATTTTCCATTTATTATTTATTTTATTTTATTTTACAGTAAATGGTCTAATTAATCATCATTTTCTTAACTTCATTATTTAGAAGCTGTTTAGCTCTTAAAAATTGAAATTCAAGCTCATTTAGAATTAAGACCAGTATTAAACACATCTCCAAATCGGCATAAGATTGGAAACACCTCCTACTGTAAACACATTTTTTTAGGAAGGGATATACTATGAGTAAATAACTGATACCTAATTTAATTATTGTTTTCCTAACCTATCGGGAGGTGAACCCGGATATCCTTATTATATACCAGTTTTCTACATTAGAGCTACAGGAAAAGTAGTAAAAGTCCGTCACGCAGGGGCTGCGTAAACTAAGCAGATTTCCCACGTGAAATTAGACAATAGAGAATCTCCATATGAGAACCGAACGGTTACGGAAACGGCCGAACTAGGTTTTGGCGAGAAACTCACTCCTCCATTATTCGCCTACATTTAATAAAAATGCAAATATCTCGGTTAATATTCAAGATAGAGAATAAATGTATATGCCAATATTTATAGTAAATTTAATTTGCAATAAGATTGGTTCTATACAATTTTGTGATCCGACGCACGGAAACGAAGATATTTCGGATTTTCGAAAATCCCCCTTCCACTAGTCCGATTTCAACCATTAACGAATTTGATCTGTCCTTTTGCATAAAACGTTTAAATATCGAGTTTGGTAACGATCAACCAAAAATTGCGACCGCTAGAGCGTTAACCGACATATATATATAATTTCGAACGGACATCATTTTCGTCATATCCTGGGTGGGATCGATGGACATTTAAAGAAATTTTTCAAAAATCGCGTCATGAGTACGACCTCAATAGCTGATTTCCCATAAGAGAAATCTGCTAATTATAGAGTTTACGTCCCATCTATACTATATATATTTTTTTCTAACAACGAGTAGGGATTTATTCTTTATATAAAGTTATCATGGTCGCCAATGGTAATACCTTTCTTTAAACCTTTAAATGTTTTAATATTACTAAAAAAATAATTCAGTGGTCAAATATCACATAATATATTTAGGTAAAAAGTTGCTATTGTCTTCATACTGATATTTTGCCCCAGCATTTTTTTCTGTGGGAGGAAGTAATTATAACTTTTGTTTTAAAGAGTGAAATATCTATTTGTAATTTCTTTGTTTGGCTGGATGACTGTTACTGTCAAGGTGTGTAAATAATTATCTAATATTTACTTGTGTGAGTCAGTTGTAATTCTTCAGTTCTTTCCCAGACGTCAGACACTCCGTACTTCCAGTGGGTTCCTTTTGCGTTATCTCATTACATTCATTGCCAAGTAGAATTCATCAAAACTAATCAACAGTTAATTTTTACAGTGAGTACATTTTTATATTTTAAATGAGAGCATGAAATAAGTATTTTCCTAAAAGCACTAGAACGTTTTACTTCTACTAATTAAAAGTCCAAGATCTGATGTAGTCAAGCAAAATTGTATTATGAAACAAATGAAGCTCATCCATTATTGACTCAAAAAAACACTTGAATTTCTTATAAATTAAAATAATTTTCTGATAAATTCATCCATAAATTTTGGGTAAATAAATTTATCAAATAAGGCCATACAAACATTTAATGTTTAATTTAAAATATAGGGCTGAAGGATCAAAAACTTGGAGAAATGCTGAAGTCTAATTTGCGATTACCTTTTATGGTCAAACCTCCAATATGTATTTATATAAAATATAAATCAAGAAGGTCAGAAACAAAAAAGTAGGGGAATTAACTAATTAATAGATACAAATTATATTCAACAAGAAGAAAAAAAAAAACGTTGCGCAATTTTGACATTTAGCATTTTTAACTCAATCTTGGCCTAACAATTTAGGTTCTAAACTATGAATTTTAATGGAACACAGTACCTTAAAATTCTAGTGTAATATTATAAATATTGGCATATATATAGCTAATCAACTGTTGGGATTGCTTACATGGGAATGTAAGGAAGGTCTAATAGAGCACGCACGCATGCTAACACACACACAAACTGTACGATAGTGCCTATGACTTAATGGATTATAATTATTAAATTTATAACTACAATTGTGATAAATAAATCTTCAAAATGACTGGCGATTAAGAAGATTCGGAGGTTTAATAAAATTGGACGTTATTTTTGGATGTTCGTCAAATAAGTAATCTTGTACACAGTACAATGTTCATTATGAACTAAAATCTAAACTAGGACTTGTGGGTTGTTTGAGTAGATAAATTAATAAAATTTTAAAAGCATTTATGAGCTATATATGTATAATAGGGAAATCTGCCTAATAACAACTGTAGTAGTAAGAAACCTCTAAACCTAAAACATTATTTAGGGCGTAATAACCCAGTAGTTTCTAGCCCCAAAAAACAGTTGACCTAACCTCTAAACCTATTCACGAGGGGCGAAGTTATAGAAACGGCCGCCAGAGCTCTCGCCGGAAAGTTCGAACATAGCTTACTGGTGACCAGTATCACGCAGAATACAAATGCAAATATCTCGGTTAATATTCAAGATACAGAATAAATGCATATAACAATATTTATAGTAAATTTAATTTCCAATAAGATTGATTCTATACAATTTTTCGATCCGATGCATAATAACGGAGATATTTCGAATTTTTGAAAATCCCCCCCTCTAAACCCCCCCTCCCACTGGTCCGATTTCAGCCGTTAACGAACTTGATCTTCCTTTTTACATAAAACGATTAAATACCGAGTTTGGTGACGATTAAACAAAAATTGCGACCGCTAGAGTGTTAACAGACAAATATATATATATATATATATATATATATATGTCTATGTATATATATATATATATATATATATATATATATATATAGATATAGATATAGATATATATATATAGTTTTGAACGGACCTCATTTTCGTCATCTCCTGGGTAGGGTCGATGGACATTTGAAGAAATTTTTCGAAAATTCCGTCATGAGTACGACCTCAATAGCTGATTTCCCTTAAGGGAAATCTGCTAAAAGTATATAAATATATAAACAACTAATATTTATCATATGAAATTAAATCTCAATCAGTTATTATATGTATTATATATTAAATAGAGTTATTATATATTTGCCTTTCATCACATATCCCCAGCCATTACACAGCTATACTGTCATTAGCATTTTATAGAACTGTTCCTTTCTTAACACGATCCTAAAAATTTTACAATATAGAATGACCCGAATCCATCGTCTATTAGAAAATACTCTTTGTTTAAAAATTAAAAAAAAAATTACAAACGAGTTTATTTAGTGGCGGAATTAATAAAATCCTGAGTGCCACCCTGGATAGAAAAGGGTAGTAACCTGTAGATAACCCGTCCCAATTAGCCTTAGTTGCAAAAAGTGGACGCTAATAAATATTTAAAAACAAATTAAAGAACTTCATGAATGATGGATGTATTTTTTTTATTATTAACAAGATGAATTCTTTCAAAAATATGCAATTATTAAATAAAACTTCTAAATATTTGTCATAAATATCGGTCTAAAATAATTTGTGATCAGGTGCATTGTCTCCATAAGTTGGGACACGTTTCTCATCATTTATAAAGATTGTTCTCCTTTAATAAATAAAATAATGTATGATTTTGGAGTTGTAAAAAAATTGTACATATTTAGAGTTGTATTAAGATTGTTAATGAAACTAATTTATTGTATATAATTATTTAAATTGATGAATTTTATACTATGTATTTTTAGAATTTGGATTCTAATTGTTTAACGAATGCATTATATAAGTATAAATGTAATTTCAATAATTTATAAAGAATTTAATTGCCATAATACTAGAAAATTGTTTATAGAAAAACAAACATTTAATGGAGATAAACTCATTTCATTTTATTTAATTTCAAGCTTGGCTAAAGAAGGGGGAAACCGCCCAAATATGCTTTAGTAGCATTAAGCGGACGATAATAAGTAGCATTTTTTAAAATCTCCCGGCTTTTCCCATTACCTCATTGTTTGAGTAATTTGGAGATCATTTCTAATTTTATTTTTATTTTATTTTTCATTTGACCTTCGCCTTTTTATTATACAGTCAATTATCCCACACTCAAACTAACCACGCAATCATTCGTTTACACTAACCCATACGCAATATGTAAAAGAACAAACCTGTTATGTAATTTATAATTCTAAACATATATGCTCAAGACAATAACTGACACGACGTACCTAAAATATTTTCGTTAGTTTAAAATTATTCAAATAGTCATTATATAAGTCCGTTATTTGTGAAAAAATGAGTTCGTGGTAACAATATAGTTCAATTTTGAAATGATTTTGTAAAATGAGGTTTTTGTAACTTATTAATTAATTAATCTGTGAAATACTATACGGATAATCATGGTTGATCCTTTCAAACATGTTACCAGATATCAATGAGAGATCCATTATTTTAGTTTTTATAACTTTACAAGGTTGCAAAAGTTCGTTAATTAAGGAGAATCGGAATTATTTGTAATTACCAAGAAACAGAGCAGTTACAATGTTCGCATTTCAAGGCTCCACAATTACTTTACTTTGTGATTCTCTTTCTGCCTCCCCTTGGCAAATGGTCCATTTTTAGCAGATTTCCTTAAAGTGGCATCAGCTATTGAGGTTGAACTCATGACGGGATTTTCAAAAAATACCAACAAACATCCATCGATTCTACCTAGTAGATGAAAATGTGGTACGTTCAAAGTTTTATATATATATATATATATATATATATATATATAATATATATATATATATATATATATATATATTGTTACGTTTTACTACCAAAACCAGTAATAAACGTTTTTAATAAGAGTTCTTTTGGATTGCAAAAGTAAATACTCGCAAGTTTCACAGTTTTTATCACTGCACAATTTAATTCATAATGCACAATACACTTGGTAATTATTCCTAATTACTACTCACAGTATATACTGATAGCGTCACTGTTCTCTTCAGATTACATAGTCCAATAATTCATTCATGGTCACTGAAATTCACAGAAAGACGGCACTGCACTGTCCTTTACTTCGCGGCACTGCATTGTCTTAAACACGACACTAAACTGTTACTTACGGTCACGGCACAACACTGTTCTTCTTATAAAAACACTTTGCCGCACTGCACTAAGTCGCACAGTTGCACCGAACGCACATATGACCGCTTAAGAAGAAAACTGACTCGCTTGCAGCTGGCCGGTTCTTTATATAGGTCGTCGGTATACATCAAAGGGGAATTGGCTGGGCCAATCGACGCTGGACTGGGCGGGTCTAGTAGGATCTAGACCTTCAGTCGGCTTCTTTGATCTACATCGCACTTCCCAAATAAGCGACTCTCTCCGCTAATCCTTCTGTATTTAATTTTCGCAACAATATATATATATATATATATATATATATATATATATATATATATATAATGTATCAAGCTCATGTTATGTACAACTGGATGTACGGGACGTGTGGCAAATAAACTTCCTTCCTGTAGGGTTACTTCAGGAAATAAATAAATAATATATAAAATACATATGTTACCGGTGGTAATTTTTGTTTGATCGTTTCCAAACTATGAGCCCCTGTATTACAGAAATGTTTTTGTGTATTATGTGGGGCTTTACTCTTTCAACACGATCAATCTATCGCGGTCTCCTCTATTTAATAAGAGATGGTGTGTATTTGGTTTGCCTCGCAACACATTTTTATGCGATATTTCTGATACTCCATCTGCATTGCTTATAAACGGCAGCTAAAATTCTTTCTGAATGCACTTCTTCTGCGGATCAGCTGAGATACTCTTCAAGTTTCTTGGTCGGAATCATGTACTTACAGAGCTTCACTACCATAGATAACTGTTAATATGAAGAGAGAATTTTACATTGCACATCTTTGCCTTCCTGGAGAAGTTTTTAAAGTGGAATGCTTTCTAAAGTCCTTAGAAGCGCCTGGTCTGCTATTGAGGTCGCACTCATAACGCGTTTTTCGAGAATTTCATCAAAAGTCCAACGATCCTACCCAGGAGATGACGAAAATGAGGTCCGTTCAAAACTGTATAAATAACAGTACATGACATCCTCCAAATCATATATGCATAGAGAAGTATATCTATATATTTGTCTGATACCGCTCTAGTGGTCGCAATTTTTTTCAATCCTTACCAAACTGGATATATAAACGCTTCATGTAAAAAGAACGATCAAGTTCGTTAACGGCTAAAATTGGACCTGGGGAAGGGGGAGAATTTCGAAATATCTCCGTTGTAATGCTTCGGATCAAAACATTTTATAGAATCAATCTTATTGAAAATGTTGTGTTCTATAAATGTTGTTATGTACTTTTTTTCACTATCTCAATTATTAACCGAGATATTTGCTTTTTTTAGTTTTCGGCCTTCAGTAAACCCCTATCCATCTGATGACACATCAACAATAAGTTGTATTATGAAGCACATTATTTGAAGCCTGAATACCAAACATTGTTCTCGTCTTGCTTTTTTAAAAAAATGCAAATGAGTGGGAAATCTGCTAAGTGAACACAGCCCCTGCGTGACGGACTTTTTGATGTCAATTCTGTTTTCAGGCTTTTCCCTCCCTGGTAAAACTCTTCAACTAAGATTCGAGGGCTGTTCAAAATGAGCAGAACCAATAGTTCCCTCGTTGCCTAGATGGTTACACATACTCTATTAGAAGAATCAATATTATAAAATATTGGTGGTAATTTGGTCCTCGCAATAATTTTTGTATCCGAACGAAATATTGTAAAGGAAAAACAATACTGAGCAAGACTTCCTTGTGCTTTCCATTTATCTTTAGAGACCCCTATGTAAACTTGAATAGAAAACTAAGCTTATCATTTTCATATTAAGGCGGCACCATTTCTTGCAATTACTTTAATAAAGATGACTTTTAACTTAACGAGATCCGTCCTACTTAATAGGAAGTTTGTATAGATGGGATGAGAAGCCACATTCTGGATAAAAGGTGATATAACAAATAACTAGTAGCGAGTTCGATTCCCGCCTTGGCAATTGGAGTTTATTTAGTGACTAACTCATTAAATCCCACCCTGGATAGAGATAAATAATAATAATAATAATAATAATAACAACAAATAACTGAGAAGCTCATAGTTAATTATTATTAACGTCCACTTTTTTCAACTCAGGCTAATTGTCATAGTTAATTAAAGGAAAGATGTATTTTTGAAAATGAGTCATTTTATACAATTTCTACAAATGAAGTTTTATTAGCTGATTTCCTATAACAGATTATCTAATATGATCATTGCTTTAAATTCATTCATTTCAATCATCACCAAGCTCGATATACAAACGTATCCACGTAAAACTCAAGATCAAGTTCTTTAATCACTGAAATCGCAGGCGTGGTATTTAGAGAAAGGGTGAAACTTACAATCGCAAATATCTTCTTTATTAATAGTCGAGTCGAAAAATTGTGTAAAACTAATGTTATTGAAAATTTAATGTTCTATATATTTTGTTTTTTTCACTTTCTTGATTATTATCCGAGATATTTGCATTTTTTTTTTTATTTTCGGCCTTCATGTCATGGTAACAATAATCTGTTATGTTATGAAGCACTTTATTTGAAGCCTAAATACCAAATATTGTTCCCATTGAACTTTAACGTTTTGTGATAAATGAAATACCTGCCGGACGTATGACTTTATGCTACTTGGTTAATTAATTAATTAATTTAAATCAAAATGAGAAAAAAAATTAAAGATCTGGGAGTAACATTTTGTTGTTTATCTCCAGCTCTACGAGTAATGAAGAGGTTTACACAGACAAATAACATAGTTTTTAACAGATTTCCCTTAAGGGAAATCAGCTATTGAGGTCGTACTCATGACGCGATTTTCAAAATTTGTCTTCAAATGTCCATCGATCCTGTCCAGGAGATGATGTAAATGAGGTCCGTTCAAAAATGAAATATATATATATATATATATATATATATATTACATATATACATATGTGTGTGTGTGTGTGTCTATCTAAGTATATATTTGTCTGTTACCGCTCTAGCGGTCGCAATTATTGTTCGTTATATACAAATATTCTCTATCCGAGATATTTGCATTTTTCAGTGCCTCAGTCTTCAGCAAACCCTCACTTCTACTCACGTCATATTAACAATAAGCTGTTATTTCATGGACCTCTTCATTACAAGGTTAAATACCAAATATTGTTTTCATTGAACATTTAGTTTGTGAGATATATTAAAATGTGTTCTGTTGACCCCCCCCCCCTTCTTTTGGTCTTGGATTACTAAAATTTGACTGATTCTGATAAAAATGATTCTGATTCATTACAAATTACAGCACTACCTTTAGTAAATTGTTTTCAATAAAATCAATATTTTATATTCAGATATGTTTCATTAATTGTTTTTCTATCCGGGCTATTTATCTATTCAGTGCTATGAGTTTGGCTATCCTGTTTGTTTGCAATTCAGCCGCTTCCCGTTGTAGAGATTATTACTTGTGTTGTAAATTGATTGAAAGATTTCTCATTACCGTTTGTATTTATTAACTTAATATTCGCGGTGTTGTTACTAGTATGTATATTTATTTATTGTAAACCTTCGCGTGGGAAATCTGCTTAGTTTACGTAGCCTGGACGGACTCTTATATATTCATGTTTCAACGTTGGCATGTATATTACATATTTTCTCTCTCTATTCTCTCATTATAAAATTAAAACTTGTAAGTGGTTTCTAAAATTAGACAAAAAATGTGTCCAGATTTTTGAAACATATTGTAATGAGTGTGTTAACTCATTATTCTTGGCCTACAAATTCTTCTCCACTTAATTCTCAAGAACAACCCCCCTCCCCCCATACTTAAGGCTAGTCAACAATCCTCTCAAGGAAAAGAAAAGAATTTAATACGGAATCAGTCAATGAATCCAAACCATGACTCGTCCTATTTGTGTTTCATTAACCGCAATTTTCTAAAGCAGAGTTTCGGAGCACGCTTCGTGTAATTATTTATCTAACGGATAAGATGAAATTAAGCAGTCTTCATCACATCATTTTTAATCATCACTATGCGATCCGTGACAAGTCCAAAGTGACGCAGGTTTAAATAACCTCTATGTCCAGCCTTGGAGATGCGGAAAATAGGCAATAATATATTATTATCTATGACTGCAACGTCATGTTTATTATCAGGCCAGTCCGCCTTGTTTTATCAACGGCTAGCATTATTATTTTATTTTTTTCTAATCCTGACTCATTCTTTTATTGGTTTTAGAATTTCTCTATTTATTCAGATGTTTCTGTGATTAATGGCCTAATTTAAAAATTTATTACATGACGTCATAGCTAACACGGAAAAAAGGAGAACATTTCCTTAACAGAGAAGGCCTACTTAAAATAATTGAATTAAATGAACCATTTCAATAAAGAAATCGCATACCATTATTATCCTTATTACTATAATTAACAATAATATATTTAATGCACTTCAAACGTTTGGCAGTATATAATCCAAATTAAAGACTATTTAAAAAGTCTGCCACGGAGGTGCTAATTAGAGTGTAATGTATGGTATCTCAGTTCCTATGCATCAGAACAAATAATGTTATTGAATAGTTATTAGCAGATTTCCCTTAAGGGAAATCAGCTATTGAGGTCGTACTCATGATGCGAGTTTCGAAAAATTTCTTCAAATGTCCACCGATCCTACCTAGGAGATGACGAAAATGAGGTCCGTTCAAAATTATATATATATATATATATATATATATATATATATATATATATATATATATATATTTGTCTGTTAACGCTCTAGCGGTCGCAATTTTTGTTTGATCGTTACCAAACTCGGAACTTAATCGTTTTATGTAAAAAGGAAGATCAAGTTAGTTAATGGCTGAAATCGGACCAGTGGGAGGGGGGTTTAGAGGGGGGATTTTTGAAAATTCAAAATATCTCCGTTATTATGCGTCGGATCGAAAATGGACAGAATAAATCTTATTGCAAATTAAATTTACTATAAATATTGTTCTATACATTTTTTCTGTACCGAGATATTTGCATTTGTATTCTGCGTGTGGTCACCAGTAGGCTATGTTCGGACTTTCGCCGGGAGCTCTGGCGGGCGTTTCCTTAACTATTCGTCCCTCGTGAATAGGTTTAGAGGTTAGGTTAACTGTTTTTTGGGGCTAGAAACTACTGGGTTATTACGCCCTAAATAATGTTTTAGGTTTAGAGGTTTCTTACTACTACAGTTGTTATTAGGCAGATTTCGCTATTGTAAAACTTCACGTGGGAAATCTGCTTAGTTTACGCAGCCCCTGCGTGACGGACTTTTTTTTACATCTTTTAACCTTTGAACGACAGGGCTCTGACCCAGGACAAATTTGACAAGTAGGTGTCATACATGTCACCTACCTGTCATATGCATATTTTCCATTTCATTCTGCACAGAATCACTCTTCTTGTCTCAAAATAGCATTTAGAAAAGTTAAGAAGAATAGTGTGTTAGTGTGTGCTTGATAGTACCCCCCCCCCCTTCGTCAGCAATGAATTCATAAAATGAAATATTAAATACAAATATGCAAAAAATATATTTATAGTATAATAATATATTATGTAATATTTATTATATAATAACATACTACGTAAAACCTTTTCTTACGAAGTAAATAAGCAAAGACTCATATATTAGTAGCATATTATTATTATACAAAAATATACCTAAGTATAAAAAATTATATAAAATATTAACTTTCAAAACAACAGTCCAATAAAAAAATCATTGGATACTCATTTATTAGGCAAATAATGCGAAAAAAAAAAAAAAACATGAAACATTTGACGATTCGTTATTGGAAAAACATTCAGGAAAACCATAGTATACTATTTGTTCACCACAAATACTTCTTTGGCATTTACAGAAAAGACGGTATCTCTTCTATTTTTTTTTATTATTTATAAATTAATCTAACTTTCTTCCATTTGTCTTAAAAGTTCATTTCTAGTCTCATCTTCAGTGATAAATAGAGAATTCAGTGTCAGAAAATTTACAAAAGGGAAGTTAAACAACAAGGCTGTGTCAAATGCGACACCTACCGGCACAAACACTCCGAAAAGGTACGAAAAGTGGTGGAGGACAGAGCGTGCAATGACCTTGACATGTAGTTAACTATTGAATAGGAGTGTTAACGCACGCCAATCTTGTCCTGTTTGTTACACGCTCATGAGAGTAGAACTTACGGCTTTACGACTTTAGGTGTCACAGCCTTGTCGTTTAAAGGTTTTAAGGGAAATCAGCTATTGAGGTTGTAATCATGTTGGGATTTTGGAAAAATTCGTCAAATGTCCATCGATCCTACCTAGGAGATGAAGAAAATGAGGCCCGTTCAAAATTGTGTATGTGTGTGTGTGTGTGTGTGTGTGTGTGTGTGTGTGTGTGTGTGTGTGTGTGTGTGTGTGTGTATATATATTTGTTGGGTATTACCAAACTCGATATTTAAACTTTTTATACAAAAATAAAGATCAAGTTAGTTAACTTCTAAAATCGGGCCAATGGAACAGGTAGTTTTTTTTTGGGAGGGGTGGATTTCGAAAATTCAGAATATCTCTGTTGTTATGCGTCGACCGAAAAATTGTATAGAATCAATCTAATTGCTATAAAAATACTATTATGTACATGCTTTCTCTATAATGAGTAGGTATTAACCGAGATATTTACATATTTTAGTTTAGAGTAGTACTCATGTCATATTAACAATAAGCTATTATGTCATGAACCACTTTATTCCTAGGTTAAATACCAAATATGGTTTTCATTTAACTATTACTTTTTTCTGTAATCGTTGAATAATGGAAACATTACTAAACTGAAATGAGTGAAGAAAGTGAAACATTTTGCAATAGAGTGAAGAAAGTGAATTGCCTTCTTAATTAGTAATAAGTATAAATTAAAAAATAATTTGAAGTTGGAAATTAAATGCTTTTAAATGTTTCTTAACATTGTAAGAATTTATTTTAACAAAATAAATTGAAATGTGAATGAATTATTGGTGGAAATAATCAATATATTTTAAAATTTAAATATAATAATAATTACCTTCCATGTTTATAACCTGCACTTGTTTATAACTGCACTACTTCACAATCATCACTAGTTGTTTTATAACTATGCTTATAACCTTTCACAACCATGCTTATAACCTACCAACAACATACCATAATCTTCACAACATCCTAATTTTGTTCATATTCTGGTTAGATCTGATCATGTATTACACGATTACTGAAAAAAATTATTATTACACTTGTGACGAAAGTAGAATTTACAACTCTCGTGAAATTACCACACTCGCTTCGCTCGTGTGGGTAAACGTTTCACTCGAGTTGTAAAATGATCTACTTTCGTCACTTGTATAATAAATAACTATTTTATACAAATGGAAATACCTCATGTGATGACGTCATCAATTGCGATTTTCGTTCTTTACTGGAAAATATTTTGTTGATCTATACCATATTCGATATTTAGACGTTTCAGTCAACAGTAAAGATCATATTTGTTCGAGGATTAAATCGTACCTGGAATAGTAGTGGTTAACAGAGGGTGGGAATTAGAAAATTCAAAATATCTTCATTATTATGAGTCGGATCATAAAATGTTATAGAACCAATCTTGTTAAACTTTTGATTTTCTACAAGTGTTTATTTATGCATTTTTTGGTAACTCAAGTATTAAGAGAGTTATTCGTACTTTCTTGTTTTCAACCTTCAGTACTCCCCTCGGCTGCAGTAACCAGTCAAAAAGGTTTCTGGAAGGTAAATTAAATATGAAAATCGAAAATTTTCGCGATTACAATACTTTAATTCGTCCAAAAAAAGAGAAAAAAACAAATCTGCCCTCAAAGAGTTCTGACTACCTCAAATCCACAATTAAATCCCCGAGTCATTACAAAATGTCCAAACTCCTTTCGCGAAAATTAATACATCGGTGTCCTAATATATTCAGGCATAAATATTCCAAAATCAAATTCAAAAAGGACACAAAATCATTGTTGCACTTCAACGCATTTTTCTCGCTGGCTAGCATACCACACACAAACCACTGAACTAATTTAGAAAACGATAAATCACTTTGAAATCTAAGTGTACTAAAACCCACAGACTGAAAATTCTACAGAAATACCTCCAAGTTCTTCTGACGATACAACCAACTGTTTGCCAGGAACCTTAACAACTACTTGTAATGAAGTCTATAAAGAGAAAATATACACCTCAATAGCCGACTTCAACAAAACATGCATTGCGTCTAATCATACATTATACATACATACATACATACATATATATATATATATATATATATATATATATATATATATATATATATATATATATATATATATTTCCCATATAATGAGTATTACCCGAGATATTTGGATTTTATATTTTTGTTCTTGGATTACTAAAATTTAATTGATTGAGATAAAACTTCATTCATTCATTACAAATTATAGCACTAACTTTAGTAAACTTTTTTCAATAAAATTAATATCTTATATTCAGATATAATTCGTTAATTGTTTGTCTTTCCGGACTATCTGTTTAGTGCTACAAGGGTGGCTGGCCTGTTTGTTTACAATTCAGCCGCTTTCCGTTGTAGAGATTATTAACTTGTATTGTAAATTGACTGAAAGATTTCTCATTGCCGTTTGTATTTATTTACTTAACATTCTCGGTAGTGAGTGTTACCTGTAAGTACGTATATTTATCTATTGTAAACCTTTGCGTAAGAAATATGCTTAGTTCAAGCAGCCCCTGCGTGACGGACGTTTTTAGTTTATGCCTTATTTTATCGATTTTTTTTTCTCTTGATTTTACTTTTTATAAGTCAACTTCTTTTTGATGATACTATCTACACAAATTAATAGTTTCAGAAATAATAAATAAGTTCTACCAAACCTAATACAAAAATTGTTCATGTTATAGCTCAGATATTTTTGGCATCAAGGGCAGTTGGCACTGAAAAATTATCTTTCATTTGGTTAAGTATGTCCTCGGCTATCGATGTATATCATCAATGTATGTCATGTGCAATAAATTGTGTTTAAGGCCCGGAAGTGTTGAAATCGCTTATCTCCTACAGTTACAAATACCTGAAAATCATACTGTTAATCATGAGGAAAAAGAGTCTCTTAGACATTACAGGGAATATTTCGCTTCTGCGCCTACCTATGACACCTTATCAAGTGGCATTGTTTATTCGTACATCCTCTTGTTTAACCTCTGATTGCGATAAGCAAAGCAAACAATTTCAAACGGTGTTTTCGACACTTGAAGAATTTCACTTTTCCTCATTTACCTGTTGAATTGATACCAAGAAAAGCACTTCATAAAGTTCAATTTTGGCACAGCGTCGTATTTACATGATTAGATTAAGAAAATGAAAATAACATATTTATTCTTGGCATGATTTTATTTATGTATGAAAATATTGCATACTTGTGATATATTTATATGAGATGGGATCTTATTAACTATAATTAATAGCCTAAATTGCATTGCCAAAGAAGAACGAAAAAAAAATATATATGCTGTGCTATTCAAATATTTATGAAGCAAAGTGCACTATGAAATGATAAGCTCCATTATCAATGTCAGTTAACAAAGGACGAACTAATAATTTCTCTTTTCGCTATATGAATGTCTAGTAATGCATTAAAATCGGACATTCAAGTTCAAACCCCAAAAATTACACATAACATAACAAAGTCCAAAAACTATAAACAATTTAAAAATATTAGTCAACAACAAGTAAACAAAACAATGAAATTTTGAAAGGAGGTTATGTTCAGGATTAAAATTTATACTCCTCTAAAACATTATTATATCATTATATAATTTATTATAGTAAATATAAATACTAAATATTTTATAAACAACAAAATCGTAGTTAAAAAATCGAATGCATACACTAGACGAAATAATCAAAGAATGAAAGTCCGTCTCGCAGGGGCTGGATAACCTAAGCAGGTTTCCCTCGTGGAGTTTAATCTATATATATAAAAAAATTGTAACCTCTGTCTGTACATTGATTTTTTTCGCGAAATTTCACGATAACTTTTCGTTTCACATGTCATAGACACCATAACTACATTTTGTTTCTTTCGTGTTTGTTTTGTTACCTTTTCACGCATAAACGGCTGAACCGAATTTTATGAAACATGGTATGTATATTACTACTTACCCAACTTAGACTTTAGGCTATATTAATATTCTCTAAGACGAACAGGAGTGGGGGTTATAAGGGAGGCCTGAAATTAAAAATAGCGATATTTCGTTTCCTCTTGCTTTTTCAGCAAATATGCAAATAACAAAAGTTGTTTATTTTGTTATTTAGAGTAACCTTTGTTATATGCACTTTTGCCGTATACGGAAGCATAAATGAGTTATACACTATGAACTATAGCGGGAGTCCACAATTTTATTTGGCACTGAAGACTCAACCGAATTAAACCAAACTCGGTATGTGAATTAGTACTAACGCATTCATTATAATAAGCTATACTAGCATTTCTAGGGACGGACAGGAGTGGGGGTTGTAAGGGAGGCCTGAAATTAATAATAATGATTTCCTATTGGGGTTTCGGCAAATATGCACATAACAAAAGTGGTTTATTTTGTTATTTAGAGAAATTTGTTCAACACTTCTTTTCAATATGAACTACCAGGTACCTCACCTGAAAAAATTCAAATGTATGTCAATATTTTCTCCTTAATAATTCAAATCTATGCATAATGCACAGGAGACGGGAAATATGACAATATGGAGGACAGTGAAGTCTTACATGAAATATTAATTTTATTATTAACAAATCCATAGCAACGACAGGTATAATAAACTCTAAACACTGGGACGGGGAAATGTCAAAATATTGTGCAAAGTAAAGCCTTGCCAAAAAAATAGTATCACCATTCAGCCTCAAATGAATTCCCGGGCGAAGCCGGGTATCTGAGCTAGTAATAGATAAATCTACATAATGGTATCACAACTCAACCGCGAATATTAAGTGAATAAATACAAGTGGTAATAAGAAGCCATTTCCCTCCCAACGGGAAGCGTGTGAAATGTAAACAAACAGGTCTGCTAACCTCTCACTGGAAACAAAAACAATTACTGAAATATATCAAAATATAATATATTAATTTTATTGAAAACTATTTACTACATCTAGTACTGTAATTTATAATGAAACAGAATAGTATTTATCCCAATAAATAAAATTTTAGTAATCCAAGAACTTAAGACGGGGGGGGGGGTCTCCAAACCACATTTGCATGAACCTCGTATAATAAAGGTCTCTTGAAAACGATATTTGGTATTTAAGCTTCGAATAATGTGGTTTATTATATAACAGAGTATTGTTGATGTAGCATGAGTAGAAGTGAGGGTTTGTGAAGGCTGAAAAAATGCAAATATCTCGTTTAATATTCAAGATAGAGCATAAATATATATATAACATTATTTAAAGTACATTTTAATTGCAATACGAGTGGTTCTATTCAATTTTTCGATGCTACTCATAATAACGGAGATATTTCGACTTTTCGAAAATCATCCCCTCCAAACCGCCCACTCCCCCTGGTCCGATATCAACCGTTAATGAACTTGGTCTTTCTTTATATATATATATATATATATATATATATATATATATATATATATATATATATATATATATATACAGTTTTGAGCGGACCTCATTTTTGTCATCTACTAGCTAGGATCGATGGACATTTGAAGAAATATTTCGAAAATCGCGTCATGAGTATGACCACCATTTCCCTTTAGGGAAAACTACCATAGAAAGCAGATGTAATGGGCACCTGCGGCTGATTAGATTTTTATAGCATGAGGTGCTCACGAGCCCTGAAGAGATGCGAATGCTCCAATACTAAAATTAGTATTTAGTGAATGCCTTGCTTTCAGAAATCATCTGTTTTAAAATCGCACTTTTAAATGAATCATATGTTTTAAATTTATATTTTTTAATACGTCATCTGTTTTAACGAAAAAATGAACAATAAAACAATTGTGAATTAGCTATTTTATTAATATCTCTAGCGGCAATACAATCGAAAAACGATTTATTCACGACTTATTATCGATTAAATATGGGCTCCTTTAAGAGAAAAACGGGAAAAGTCGCTAAACTCGGGTGAAATTAAGCTGGATAGAACATAAACAAGTACAAAGAAATGGCAGTAGGTCGAAATGTTAGTGACTGAGATCACTTATCTCGCCAAGGACGAACATTCAATGTCTCGCCTGTTTTGCTTCAGAGAACACAGCTTTTACCCGGATATCGTTTATATCCTCTCTTTCATTGCCCTAGGCTTTTCATTACTAACCCTATTTAATATAGAAAATTTGTATTTAATTATTATTTATTTATTTATTTATTTTTTATTTAGTAAATCAGATTATATTGGCAAAATAATGTAATATACTTAACACTAATGCCTGGACAAAACCTCATTGAGGAACATGCTTTAATATTTTGTTTACTTCATGTTAAGTATTTTTAACATTTCATTTTATTTTGTTCGACTTGATTAAATTTGAATGCCATTTTTTATACATTATTATCCATGCACTGTGTTGGACAAAATGAGCATTATTAGTGCTTTTAAATCTGTCAACAAACACTGAAGCTATTGCGTTAATTATCATCTCATATACAGCGTATTTTCCAATACATGTTTACTCGCGTATAGCACTGATAGATGAGTAGAGAATAGAATGCTCAGATGTCTTCATTTGGGTACATTTGTTCAGCATTGGAACTCGAACTTTCGTACCCAAAAAAACTAAAATGCTGTTAGGGTTCTTAGTGTTCCTTGATTTGTCAAAAGCCATAATTAATGGAGCTTGGTCTTTGAAATAGTACTTTGCTTTATAAATATTTCCACAGTACATGTCTATTTTTCATAGATCCTGTTGAAATAGAGATAACTGCTTTAATTTCCGATTTAGAGAACAATTGTAGTAGACACGCCACTTTGTCATAACGACGAAGGTATACAAGAATTTACGTGGTTCCCTTTTCTTAAAACTCATAATATAAATTTAAAGGGACCTCTTTTTCATCATCCATTAAAGTCCTTGGAAATGTCCTGAAATTATCAAAAATTGTGACATGAGCACAACCTCAGTAGCTTATTTCCCCTGAGGTAAATTTGATAAAGAAAAATATAGATTAAGATAACAATTAATCGATTCTATGTCGATGGCATAGCTCAGGCATAGTAAAGAACCCTTAAAGTAAGAATTAGAAATAGAAAGTAAGACGAACTACTAAATTCCTTCTTCTGGAGTCCAACTTGCCTACAATTTTACCAGAATTCCCTTAAGAGAAAACAGCTATCGTGGTTGTGCACTTTCGAAAAAGTTTTTCAAATATGAGGAGCGTTCAAAATTTTATATATACTTGACTCTTACTGCTCAAAGTGCGAAATTTTTATTTCATTAGCGTTTTATTAAGAACAAATGTCAAGTTTTTTAAATGGTTGAAATCTGATCGGGGGAGGGGGTGGTTGAGGGGAAGGAAAATCGAAAATATCTCCATTATTACGAGTCGGATCAGAAATGTTATAGAAACAATCTTGTTAAACTATTGATGTTCTGCAATTGTTGTTCCATTTTCTTTTAACCCAAATATTAAACGAGTTATCCGTACTTTACTGTTTCCAGCCTTCAGTAAACCCCCACTCCTATTAATCGGATTTTACTTAGAAATAGAGAATATATGGTGAGATGAGATCATTAGTATGCCATCCAGCGCGTGGGAAATCTGTGTCGTTTACGCAGCCCCAGAGTGTGGCAATTTTAAAATGAACAAGCATCATTTAATATTGGTTTCTTACTGTTCCTCTTCTTCCTCAGGGCCGCTGAGATGTCGCTCGTTTTGGAGAACAACTGGCTAGAGTTTGTGATCCTCTTCGCAACACTCGCTGCCTTCTTCTACCGCTACTCCACTTCGACATACAGCTACTGGAAGGAGCGCGGGGTACCTTTCGTCCCTCCGGTCCCGCTGTTCGGAAATTCCTTGCGAACTGCTCTGGGACTCGAACCTCTTGTCAAGCTTCAGAGGAGGAACTACGACTTCTTCGACGAACACAGATTTGGTGGAGTATATTCATTTAGAAGGCCTACACTTTTCATCAAAGATCCAGAACTTGTGGAACAGGTAAATAAATTGTTTTTACATGCTTCTATGAAACATAATTTCAATATTTTAATTTGCTTCAAAAACGAAATGTTTGCACGGGCTCTAGGGTCCTTATCCATCTTGCAGACATGGCCAAACCACTTAACTGCCCAACACGAATATTTTCTACAGCAGAGCACACAGTTATGTGGTTTTATTGTAGGCTGGCCACGCCATAAAAATGAGACGGGAGGTATATCCCTATGAAAATAAGGATTTTTTACACGCAATCCCACCTCTCTCTATTTCACATTGCGCTGCATATAGACCATATGTGGGCAACCAACGGCCGAGACAATTTGAAAAACCCAATTAAACAAAAATATTACACTACTTACTCCAAATGAAGAAGATGAGGAGAGATTTGTGCGTTTGGCAGTACTTATAAATAGAACAGTTCTTTTCAATGATGGAAGTTAATATATCAAAACATCGTACAAGACTGGCTGACGATAATTTGGAAAATTCTTTTCGTCTTTGTATCAGTGGAATTAATCCAAACATCGATGGATTAGTTTCCCAAATTCAAGCTCAAGCGTCTCATTGATTTCGATGTCGCTACTTCACTTTCGTTGTTTGTAATAATTCCAAATTTTATGATTTAATTATAATGTTGTGCCTATTTTTTTTGTTCATTTCTTTTTGTTATTTTAATAAATTTTATTATAATTACATTGCCAAGTAATTTCATACCTAATATCTATCTTTAAAAATTACGAACACTACTTTTAAAAGCGGCCCGCGAATGTATTTGCACACTTAAGTAAGGCCCACAACATGTCAAAGGTTGACCATTTCGGCTATAGTCAATATTTGCCTGGACTACCCTTCATGCACTGCTGTGTACTTACTCAGAACAATGGATCTCAAAGCTTTGTCCCCTCGTATGGAGCCCCTATCCCTTCTGATTTCTGCCAAGTTTAAATACTTTAATCTCAACTGCAGTTATCTTTAAAGGTATTGGTTACATTCTGTGCCCACTTGCTAAAACCTCTGCTGAGAATCCACAAAGGGAGCAATGTCATGAACATATCTGTCTGTGTGAAGAACACGAAGAACTCCTTAGTTTAGAATATGTTGATTCCAAGGCCTAAATTCATATTTACGACATATTATTCTCCTTAAAGATTACCATATCTTTTCTCTGGTTGCCAAAGAAATCTGCTTTCCAAAATGTTTTGGTAATCTTGAGATTGCCTTCCATTTGATAAATCTTGGAGCTGTTCAAAATCAATCTAATTAAAAGAAATAGATCCTTATACAGAACATTAGTATTCTCTGTAGGAACGGAAATTTGCAACAATATAAAAGTGATTTGCCTAGTATAGGAAGTCCTTTTTCAGGAGCAACTTTTATCAAAGGTTCGGGATCTTTGAGCATAATTTAGATTGATCCTTAATACTTTAATGTTAAACAAAAGAATTTCTAGTAAACCCCTTGGCATGATAACTGAATCAAAAAAACATGCATTAGTCGAGTATTATTAATCAATTCTAGAGGTTTTCTTAGATTTTAACTTTAATAATACTAAGCACGTGAATGATTTTAGGTATTAATAAAAGACTTTTCAACCTTTTACAACCGTGGATTCAAGCCTGATCTAGAATTGGACCCTCTTTCGGCTCACTTGGTGAACCTGGAAGATGCCAAATGGAAGAATTTGAGGAATAAGCTGACGCCCGCCTTCAGCTCAGGAAAACTGAAGGGGATGCTCGATCAGCTGCTACAGGTATCAGACCTCTTGGTCCAGCACCTAGCGCACTACGCCAGGAGTGGGGAACCTTTTGAGGTCAAAAGTAAGCATTCAAATTTGTTTCAATACAAAAAAGTCACAGGTGTTTATTGTTTGTTATTAACGATTTAGGTCCTTTTTTATTTAGTAATAATAAAAGTTATCTATTAATTATGTTTAAAGTCATTTTGCGACCCGAAGCATTGGAACAGAAATGTCGAATATTACTTTCAAATGAAATGATTTTAAATGAAGGTCAGCTAGACCTTTGTTTATTTAGTTTAATAGGAGTACAACGAACTCATGTGCTGTAAAATAAATTGACGGCACATTCAAACTTACGAAATAAATGTTTTATGTAAACTTGCGAATTCTTAAGAACAGCATATCAATTTACAAAACCAGTTCACTGCTAAGTTAGAATATTGTCGCAGTAAACTTTCTACAAAAAAGTAGCAGATCAGATGTTTAGTAGTTCAGTTGTTTGGAAAGATCAGATGTGTTGTAGGTTGATAGATGTATGGGAACATACATATACATGTTAATATAAACTTTGTGATTAAAAGTAGAAAGTGTTCCATTACAATTAATTTATTAGCAAACATAATAAAAAAATTTTCATAAGATATAAATGTGAATTATAAAATTAAATATACACTAATATAAAAACCTAATATTTGCAGAAGTTATGTCAGCATTCTCTGTCGATTTAATTGGCTCTGTGGCTTTTGGACTAAGCTTGAACTCTTTAGACGATCCAAATTCTGAATTCAAGAAGATGGGGGAGACGGTCTTCAAACCCAGCTTCAAAGGGAGACTGCGCTTTGCGCTCAGATCACAGTTTCCTTCTCTGATACGATTCTTGAAGTGGAAGGGCCTTCCGAAGGTATAGTATATACAAGAATTAATTATTTTTCTGTATTGAATTAATAAAATTACTGGATTAATTAATCTGAGAAGAGGGGTTAACTGAAGGCTGAAAACGTGAAGAACAAAATAACTGCGTTTGTATTCGATTTAGAAAATATTTTGTTGAAGAATAAATGTAGGGCATTGTATTATCAGAATGAGTGATTACATAACAAGTTTCGATCCAATGCATGATAAACGAGATTGTGAAATAAATCCAAAGGGGAGAAGAAAATTAATGCGTAGAGATTAAGGAAAGAGTTAACACATTAAAGAAAGCCGAAAATAAGGAAAATGAAAACAAGAATAAATTGGGGGGGGGGGCTTAAAGAACGTGGTCAGATAGATAATTCTAGTAAAGCGGTACGACAAGATGCGTGATGTTAGTTTAATTTTTATGCTGTGTTGTGGAATCATTACATACCCCCCCCCCCCCCCTAATTTCAACAACAAGGAAATAGTTATTATGTTTTTTTTTTTTTTTGTTTTTTTTTAGTAACGTCTGCTATATGTACAATCAAGGAAGGCTGGTAAAAAAAAGCACTCAATCCGTCATGATTTTGAATGTTATTCAACATGTGACCTACACACTGTTAGTTTTCCCGTACTCCTCCTCTACATCGTTCCTCTGAAGAAGGCCCGAAACGGCCATTATTAAAAGTAAACTCACCTTTTAGACGGGTTGAGAAATATTTATGGCGGATACCCAACCTTGATTGCCATTTAATATCCAACGGCATTCCAACAACTGGCCGATTAACGTCTGCTATAGTCCTAGTGAAATTTATTTATAAGGTGGTTCCATAAGTATGTTCGGTTTTTGATCAGACTTCCCTTAAGGAAAATCACCTATTGAGGTCATACTCATGACGCGATTTTCGAAAAATTTCTTCAAATGTCCATCGATCCAACCCAGGAGAGGACGAAAGTGAGGTCCGTTCAAAATATTTGTCTGTTAACGCTATAGCGGTCGCAGTTTTTGTTTGATCGTGACCAAACTCAATATTTAAACGTTTTATGCAAAAAGACAGATCAAGTTCGTTAATGGCTGAAATCGGACCAGTGGGAGGGGAGATTTTCGAAAATTCGAAATATCTCCGTTACCATACGTCGGATCAAAACATTGTATAGAACCAATCTTATTGCAAATTAAATTTACTATAAATATTGTTCTATACATTTATTCTCTATCTTGTATATTAACCGATATATTTGCATTTTTATTAAATGTGGGCAGACGATTGATTTTCCAGCCAAAAGCTAGTTCGGCCGTTTCCGTAACTGTTCGGCTCTCGTATGGAGAGTTCTCTGTTGTATAACTTAACGTAGGAAATCTGCTTAGTTTACGCAGCCCCTGCGTGACGGACGTTTTCAAATATCTCCGGTTTTTCTTAGCTTATCTGATCTTAATGATACTCATCGGAAATGTCAAAGTACACTCTTTGAATTTCTTTGTTTGGAATTTTCCTGTTTGGTTTTATAGGAATTAGTTTTGTTTGTGCTATAGCGTACTAAACATGTCAGAGAACAAATTGCATTTCCTGCATATTTTGCTTTTAAATTTTAAAAAAGACAAGCAAGCTACAGAGGGCCACAGAAACACATATTGCGTGTATGGAGACAGAGCCATAACAGAACGTGCTGCACAGAAATGGTTTGCCAGGTTTCATTCTGGAGATACGGTTTTGATTGATTCACCCCAGTGAGATCGGTCAACAGAGGTTGATTCGGTAATATCAAGGCACTAATCGAGCAAAATCCGTCGCTACAGGAGCGGGCATTGCGGAAACAATAGGAATAGGTTTAGGGACCATTCATTGGCAACTAAAACAGCTTGGCTTTGAAGTTCGGGTGCCACACACACTGACTGAGGCAATCGGTATATCAGTGTGTAATTCTTTCCTGAACCGGCATGAAAGAGGCTCTTTCCTCCCTTGGGGTAATGAAAAGTGTATTATTTATGAAAATGTAGTGCGTAGAATATCGTGACAAATGTTGGTTAGCCGCCAAATGCCACCCTGAAGGTGTTGTTTTCACCAAGACAATGCTAGACCCCACTCTTCAATTATCACACATCAAAAATTAAGGCAACTTGGCTGGGGTGTTTTGCCCTACCCAACCGTATTCTCTGGGCCTTTCTCCTTCGGACTGCCATCTGTTCCAGTCTCTCCAAAACAAGCTCAACGGGGAATCGTGTACTGATGAGAAAGATATAAAATCTTATATTGATGAGTTTTCGCTTCTCAGCATCAGACATTTTACGAGAGCAGAATTATAAAGTTGATGGAAAGATGGCAAGAGGTCATCAATAAAAATGGTGAATACATCATTAAATAAAATTTATTCTATGTTTCAAAAATATTTTTATATTTCACCCTCCAGAAAACGAACTAACTTATAGAGCCACCCTATAATTTCCCATTAAGATTATTTTCCTTCAGGCAATCCATTTAAAACTCTCGTATCAATGTCCTCATGAACAAAGTTAAAAAAACTGGCTATAGCCCAATCAGAAGAGGAATTTTTCAGAAGTATCAATATTTAACACTTACCACCAAAACTTAGGTGAATTGAGTTACTCATTCATGGGGATAAATAGTACTAGGCTTAAACAAATGAACATTAGGCAAAACTGGTTTTAGTGGTTATGTAATAAAAGTATTTGTAATCATTCAATTCAATATTTTCAGGAAACAGAAGACTTCTTTATAAATATGGTAAAGGAAAATGTTAAGTATAGAGAAGAAAATAGCATCCAAAGAAATGATTTCTTTCAAATATTAATGGAGTTGAGAAAACAAGACATGGTGAATCCAAAAAGTGATGATGATTGTAAGTAAAGCCTCTGAAATAGTTATATAGTTTAAAAACATAAATAAAAATCCAAGCGAGCAAAATTTGTTACACAGCAGCTGTGTAATAGGCTAATTTCCATAATAATTTTCAGAGGAGGGACTCAAAAGAAAGCTTAGACCATTTGTTTCACCAACAAACGTATTTTTATTTCTTCTACAGTAGGTTACATTTTTATGAAAAAGGGTAAGTTGAGGAGGGAGGGGGATGCAAAGTTATGAGTCAAAAATGAAAAAGACTTCTGTTATGTAGGTCCTTTTCTCTAACTGCTCCTAACATCCACAATTACTTAACTGTAAGCCATAACAATTTGCACACCATAGTTGTAAATTTCATTATGCCTTATTACCGTTGTTGGTGGGTTAATAGAAAAATTGTTTCCCCTGGAAATATAGATTGGATTCTCACATGGACATAATGATACTTTCATTTCATCACAGATAAAAAAATTTCTTTATGTTAAGTTGTGTTTTCTTTGTAACATTCAAATATGAAATGGCCATAACATTTATTTAATTCTCCTAGAATTCCCAGGCCACGCCTCAGTAGAACTGGACAGAGACAGGAGTTATAGAAAAACTGAATCCTTGTCAACAGTTGTATCTTCCAATTGTGTCCAACAAACCTCCTCTGTTTGTGCTTGCCTCTCTTCCTCTTCCCACATTGAATACCTTACAATTCATTACTGTAGGAATTAATTAATATTAAGCTTCTAAAATGCTAAAATAAATCCATTTACAGCCCTGTGACAATGGAAATCACGCTCATTTAATACTTTCAAACTTGAACATTAGATGAATAGCAACCAAGTGTTTTATTGAAATCATTGTTTTGTACTATCTTTCTAAATTTAACTTCAAAAACATATTAATTTGACAGCCTGTACCAATTAGCCAACAGTAGCATCAAGTCAATATAAATTTTTATAATAAAAGATGTTAACACTATTAAATAACACCCTGTTTATCTTATTATGTTTAATCAGGATAGGTTACCTAAAGATTACCACCCTTTATAGATAGGTAAATTAAATGGTTTATGTAGCGAGTCCCCCCTCCTCCCCATGACTATATATACACCAAGTGAATTAAGACCAACTCATTGCTAATTTGACCCCATCCCAGAAAAAATAAATAAATAAAATAACTCAATTTGATAGCCAAAGCATGATCAGGCAACAAATCAATTAGATCACCAACACCTTAGACAACAAAAACAATTTGGGTTATATGAGGCTTTGGTGATTAAAGTTTCATTCAAAATACATGTGTAATCTGAAACAAGGCAGACTCAAATAATGAGCTTTTATTTTGCTATCAATATTAAAGATAATAAATAAAATTTTGTCTTGCATATAAAAAAGTTGTATGTTAATTTTATCAAACATTAATATTATATTTACAAAAAAGGGGGCTACTAATTCAGTATTATATTTATTATTTTAGTGATATTTGATGAGAAATTAATGACTTCAAATGCATTTGTATTCCTCCTTGCTGGATTCGATACAACAGCTACAACTATTAGCTTCATGCTTTATGAATTAGCTGAACACAGAGACATCCAAGAAAAAATTTACAATGAAATTCAAGATAAAATAAAGAAACATGGCGGCTTAACTTATGAATCAATTAAAGAAATGACTCTATTGGACCAATCACTCTCAGGTAATACCAGAATACAGAATTATATTCAGGTGACAATTTTAGGTTGTTTCTTATTAAAATAAAATTCTAAGCTTTGTCTGAAATTCCACTTTTTTCACATTTCAGCTCATTCTTAGAACAATAACATAAAAACAGCTAAAAGGGTTTTGGTAAACATTTATATTTGTGAGTCAACTGTCCCAAGGTACAAATAGGCTGTAAAAGAATTTCATTTCTAAACTAGAAATGGGGGTTTATTATGACTTCATAACATATATTCATGAATATTTTTGTTAATGCTGGGTTTATCAAAACAACGATAAGGACATATGCTCAGTCCTAAATGGTTGCTTAAATTTATGAATCATGTTTATTATAATTATGAATATATGTTATGATACCTAAGAAAACCCTCCTCTTGAGGATCGTAGTAAAGTATAAAATAGAGCATGTTAAATTATATGCAAAACATATTTCACTTATACGAGGCATTTTCATAGGACACAAATAAAGTCTTTGGAGCCCGTAAGTCAGAAGTCTAAACTTGGACATTCCGAAAAGCGAATATCATCTTTGGACCACAATCATTATTCTAAACACAATGTGTTCTCTTCATTTTCGTTGATAAAGTGAATATTAACAAAAATATCGACAGAAATGTGTTTTGAGATGCAAGTAAACTCCTACTCCTCGTTCAAAATTTGAATTCTCACACAGCCTATGCTGTACCTTGGGATAGTTGACAAGAAAATATAAAAGTCCATAGAAATCTGAGGTGTTTTTGAATGACTGAGTAACAAATGGGTGGACAGACAAACACCAACGGTCGTCAGACCAATGGCATACCAACACCAGTTTAAGGTCTACTATAGCTCTAATTAATTAAATCCATTTAATTTCACCTAATGATTATTTTCCTCAATGGAAACCATTTAAAACCTCAGAGTCAATTCTGTCTTAAACAAAGTTAAGAGAAGTGGCTATAGCCCCAATCCCTAAACGAAGAAGAGGAATTTTGTAGAAGTAACAATAGTTAATACTAATCACCAAAATTTGGGTGAATTTACTTTACTCATTCATGGAAATTAATGAAAAACAAATCTAACCAAAGGGCCCTAAAATAATTCAATTTTGATTTCATTGTTCTTAGTATGGCCAAAAACCAGAAAAAAAAAATATATATCTCTTTCAAATTTAAATAGAAAATCAGGAACCCTTTGAGTTTTATTTATATAGATTTCTGAACTAAACTTTTTTGCATACAATTTCAGGAAAGATTAGCTCTTGTCACACAATGTTTTTGATTTATAAATTCAAAGCTGATAAAGCTTAAGTAGTTTTTATTTTATTATTTTTGTAATGTTTCAGAAACACTCAGGCTCTATCCACCAGCATCAGCAATAATAAGGGTAGCTCGTCAACCATACACATTGCCAGACTCAAATCTCGAACTCCCAAAAGGCAGCTTTGTTTTCATACCAATTTACAGTCTTCAACATGATCCAAAGCATTTTCCAGATCCAGAAAAGTTTGATCCAAGTAGGTTTGAGGATGAGAGCAAAATCCGGAAAGGGACCTACCTGCCATTCGGAGATGGTCCTAGGATATGCATAGGTAAAAAGAAAAGTTATTTACTTTTGAATTTGACACAGCAAGAAAGCATAGTAATCATAGTTGAATCGCCATAGTTTTTCCTACATTAAAGTAAATGCTGTTAAATCATAATTAAACAATTAAAATTGATTTAGGAACATTCATTTCACATTCCATTTATGTATAATGCCTATGGCTATTATTATGTAAGAAAATTAATAATAACTTTGATAGTGCGTAACAACCTTATGAGAGATCTTTAGAACTAATATGTAGTTTCGAATAACTTAAGTCAGCTTCCTTTAAAAACGTCAATGTACTCAGTGCAAGCAAGGAACAATATCTTAAAAGTTTATTTCTCTATACAGATTTCCACCATGGGAAAGACTCAACCTTCTTACCCCATCTGTCTTCCATGATTTGAGGGGACCGAATTATAATTAAATTAATAAATACTAATGATTATTATTATTTATTAACGCCAACTTTTTGATATTGGTAATTGGGACAGATTGCCACCCTTTTCTAGATACTAAGAATTTTATTTAATGAGTTCGTCACAAAATAAATTCCTATTGCACAGGTGGAAATCGAACTTGCCACTTAACTCACATGGCTTACCTGAGCCCCCAATACTAATAAGAAAAAATATAAATGAATTGTTATTAACATATAAAAAGTTATATTTTTATTTAAATTAGCATAATTGTAAAACAGGTTTTTAATTTTTCAGGAGCAAGATTAGCAAGATTGGAAGTCAAAGTGGCAGTTATCAAGCTTTTATTAACGTACAAGCTCCAGGTCCACGAGAGAACATCAAGACCATTTACATTCAATGCTAAAACATTATTTTTGACACCAATAGGTGGGATATGGTTAACTCTTGTCAATCGAGTCTGAACCGAACCAACAGTATTCTTTCTTTCTTATAAAATTAAGGATAGTATTATTGATGTATAGTATTTTATAGTTTCCTATTTTTTAATTTTAATATGAACAATGTATTTGAAATACTATGTAAATAAAAATATTTATTGAAGTTTATTTCATATTAATAACCTAAAGGATAATACAAAATTTTGTTATACACCAAATTAATAAAATTAGAAAGGCACACTTCTTAAGTAATAATTTCCCACATTTCATTGTCAGGTGATTTTAAAATGTGGATACATACATGTCTTTCAAATATCATTAATTTAGTACATAACAGAATATATTGAATTTTTTTTTAGTTTCACATAAAACACTTATAAATTGAGTTTGGTATCAATAAGTCAATAAAGTGACCACTAGAGTGGTAACAGGCTGTGTTGTGTGTGTGTGTGTGTGTGTGTGTGTTTGAATACAAATACTATCTAGTAAGAAATAATGAAACACTTTAATTCTACAACAATCAAATAGAGTAGTCCTGTAAAAAGTATAAACTGAATCAAGTCGAGTAATCTCAGGTCTCGAATTTGCCAAGAAAACCCTCTCATAGTATACTCACATTTTATCCATAACCAAATGACCATTCATCCTGAGTACACTCGGGTGGTGCTATGGGAAGGTTGTATATCAAATAGGACATACATTTTATAACACAGTTTAAATAGACTGGCTTTTAAAACTAAATAGATCAAAGATCAATCCATGGATTAAAATATAATAGTATTACAAATAAATAAATATTTAATGAACCAGACAACAATAAATTAATATGTTGACAGTATTTAAAACATGTACATATATACAGATTATCAAAAATTATATAAATTAACTAATTATTTGACTATCACTTTTTAAAAATTAATAACACAGAATTTACACTAAAATACTTTTAAAATAAACAGTACAAAGTCTATGGTGACATAGTTGGTTTTGTAGGCGTACCAAGCTTGAGATCGATTGGTTTGTCATAACCCATAATCCTTTTATAGTGATCTACGTCATCAAAGAATTTGGCATCAACAAAGAGTGGATTACCCTGAACAGACATTGATGTGAACATACCAAGGGCATCTGGAACAATCGGTTCACCAGGAGAAAATGTAATCTAAAACACACCAATCCACCATTAAAATTGTACAGGCTTTATCAAGTTTAGATTCATTTTGTATTTAATATTTGCTTTTTCAGACATTTAAAAGACATACGAATTTGATAATGGGATAAAATATTTGAAATATCCTTTCTATTTCACTATCTTGCCCATTATTGAGTTCATTTATCGAAATTTAATAGATGAAAGTTATATGGTGAATAACAAAATATATTCAATACCTTTATTTCAAATCAGGAACACTTTACATTTAGGCTACTACTGTCTCCCTTAAACAAGTTTATATATATATATATATATATATATATATATATATATATATATATATATATATATATTAACAATATCGTCACATTACAAGATTATCAGTAATTATTTAGAAATGAGTTATAGGCTAAAATTGCAAAAGCTCTTTCATAAATTCCATTAATTATGTATTGCTACATCATTGCTTAAAATATTTTATTTTGATATGACAATAATTGATTTTAAAAGAAAAAAAAAATAAGCTGAATTTAGAGATACGAGTTGAGGCATTGGATTTAGTCTATTTGTCAAACCTAGAATCATGGGAAATAGCAATTTATTTAGCGAAGCTCTCACTAAACAATCCCACTCTAGCTTGAAAAGTACTTGAAATGTAGTTACCTAGACAACACATCCAATTAGCAATAACAGTATAAAGTTGATGTCAATAAATAAATAAATTGAAATAAAACAGGTAACTGAAGAGTGTGGCCAATGTTTTTCAAGAAAACACTAGTAGACATTTTTCGGATGGATAGAATTCCAACAAAAACATAAACACATTTACTCTGACCTGAATAGGTGACATCTATTTTCGAAAGCGTAAGGATAAAATGAAAGTTTAAATAAAGAAACCTAAATATGAAAGCAAATAGTTCAAAACCATGTGTTTTGCAAAAAAGAAAAAAAAAAACATCACAGATCCTTTATTCTGTGTGCTATATTTTTCATAAGCACTTTTTCATTTCCTAGGAGGAAGAATGCTATATATATAAAATCTTTCACCCAATAGCCCATGAAGGCCATACGGCTTTGGTAGGATGTTCATACTGAATCCAAATTCACTATGTTGAAAAGGCAGGAGGTCACATGTACGCATTGTATATATTGTAATAAAGCTCTTTTGGTGGCTCTCCAGTGGCAAATAATTAAATAAAGAACTATTTCTTTTTAATTTACATGAGCTACTTCCAGCAAGGGAAGTTATACTAAGACTCATGATTTTTCTTTTTAATGATAAATATATAAAAAACTTAGTTCTTACCTCTCTTTTTCTTAAAAAAAGTGTGTAAGTGGTAGCAGTATATTTGTCAGTCTTTGCATCATACGTGATCTGAGTAACATATTTCTTTGTGACAAAATGAAGCAAGAGGGGTGTTACAAAAGTAAAAAATCCCACAACGGAACAAACTGCTAAAATTACTGGAGTACTAGTCTCAAGTTGTTGTGCCCTTTCATAAATAACAGGTTGAGCAAATAATCCACTTAAACTCGTAATCAAGGAAAACAGCTTAACACTTCTTATTTGTTTGGATAATGGCCCAACATAGACAACTTCTGAACTGTCAGAATGGTTAAACCTTACTGTGATGTTCTTGACAATGAGTGGTGCAAATTTCACCTAAAATTTAAAATTTTACAAAATAAATAATCTATTACAGGGTAAAATTATTTTCAAAAAATAGAAAATACCTTTCTATCGAGAAGTAATTCTGAGTAACAACATTTCGACGAAAGAGATAATTTAATACCACATCTAAGAATTCTGTAAACTGACATTATTATTTCTTTTTTTTTTAACGCAATGCTAAGAATAAATTATAAACTTATCTCATGTTGTTACACCGGAGAAGGTTGAAAAGAAACAGGTTAGAAGTTCTAACAGAGATTCCTAAGAAATCCACTCTAGTTAAAAGCTGAGAAGTTATCAATTCGAATTGCTTAATACTGTTAATGAAGATATTTATTCTGTCATATATATTCATACCACAATCGTTTATTTGGAATGCAAGAAAAAGTTTAAATGTATCACATAGGTGTGAGGAAAATGAAATTTTAATTTTTCGGAGATTTCTTCCTCTTTGGTTTATTGTACAAATCTTTGTTTTGGATAGGTTTTGTAAAGGTTTCTAACACGTGCAATGTCGCCGCCTAAGTTGAAAGAAGTGTAAGATTGAATTTGGATTTAAAAATTCTATTTGTTCATTATTTTCTATTAATTTACTATAATTTTAGGTACCAAGTAGAGTCTACTTTTAAATCTTTCTATACTGGAGGAGATGTGGAGGTACAAATTTTATTATTTTTATCATTTCCATTTATTTTTGAGTCAATTGCATTCTATACTGTTTGTTTTATAGTGGACCAATGATGGGAAACACATGCTTTGCCACTGTGGAGGTTCTATTCAGTTTTTGGATGTGGAATCTGGCATGGTTACTGGTTTTATAGGTGATGAAGATGTTCCTTCTGAAGACACTGATGTTGATTTAGTATTGACATTTAAGCTATCTTATGACAATGAAAGTATTATATCTGCACATAAAAGTGGACTTTTTAAGCTTTGGGGCTTCCAAGGTATTAAGAATGATTTTATAAATTCTGTGAATAATTATCAATGGTCCATTATTGTATTCTTTATTTTTTCTTTACTTTTTCCAGAGAAGTCCCTTAAGAAACATTGGAAAAGTGTGCATAAAGGGCCTGTTTCTAAACTTGCTATAAGTCGAGATGGAACACTGTTAGCATCAGGTGGTTCAGATTCAAGTGTGCGCATTTGGAATCTTCAACACAATGCTTGCACTAAAAACTTCAGTGACATTAAAGGTGTATGCAGGTATTAACTTAAACTTTTCTAAAATTTGTTGTTATCTTAGTCAGTCACGTTTATTAATATTTCACCAAAACATGATATGGCTCCTTGTCCACATAAGTGAAAACTAATTAATTGATAGTTTTGGAACAGATTCTCTTAGATGATGAAATAAGTAAGAATTAGCTGAGTGGATTTGAGTATTGAGATATATTTTTTTATTTCCTCATTGAAGATATTCCACACATTAATTTGAGCAACATAATTTAGTGAACCTCCACTTACATAATTTGGTGGGTGATTCCTTAATTTTTTCTTATGCTGTACTTAATTTAAAGGGACTACACATTTCTTAAAAATTTTATAATTAACTAGCGGACCCAACAGACGTCCTGCATGATATTTCAAGCGATTAGGATATTAAATTTAATAATAGTTTATTTAAAACAAAAGCTACTTTTAATAACACAAAAAACAACTTTTATTATGTGCACGTTTGCCTAAAAAACAAATAGAAAATGGAATATTGCAAATTTTTTATTAAGGCCTCCCTTATAAACCCTACTCCTGTTCGAACTTAAAAAATTTAATATAGCTTATAATCATGAAAGAATTAATGCTAATTTACATTTAGAGTTTTGTTAAGTTCGGTTCAATCGTTAGCTCCCACTTTAATTTTTTAGCGTATATCACGTTTATACTTTGTTATATGACAAAAGTGAATATAACAAAAGTTACTCTAAATAACAAAATAAACAACTTTTGTCCTGTGCATTTTTCCCGAAAAACCAATAGGAAACGAAATATCGCTTTTTTTTAATTTTAGGCCTCCCTTACAACCCCCACTCCTGCTTCATCTGCCTGGCTGATTTGTGAATCTAAACCATCCAAGGCGTCACCCAAACGCATACAAAAAATTCATTCAAATCGGTCCAGCCGTTTAGGAGTGCAGTGACATACACATGTACATTAGAATTATATATATAAAGATGTTCCCTGTTCATCATAATCAAATTGAAAAGGGTTATCTAGAGGTTACCACTAATTTCTAGTCAGTCAATGTTTTACTAAGTTTAACATGCCAATTCCATATGATGTGTAGTTGCACCAAAAACTCAATCCCATATCATCTCAAGTTGGTGGTTTGACACCAAGGTCTAGAATAGTTAACTTTACTAATACTTAATATGCAAACATGTATTACACATTTGTTTATTAAATGTTAAAAGCAGCTATTACAGATATTCATTAGTGGAATGAAAAATCCAGTTTAAACTCCCTTACTTTTTATTTTAAGCCAATTTTTTACAACAATGGTGAGTAATTTATGAGTTTCTTCCAATTAAAAGTCAGTGCACATTCAAGCAAACCTTTTGTTTTTCCAATAAAATGATAACTGGATTATAATTAACAAACTTTTCTCATTTCTAGAAAGTTGTAGAAAGCTATTCAGCAAAGGGTAACAAATACATCAAAATTAAATTTTAAAAAAATGTGAAAACTCACTGAACATACAGATTTCCTCAAAGCAAATAGTGTCAGTGGGAAATGGGGAAAATGATTATTGAAAATCAATCCGTATTATTCATGGACTATGAATTAGTACCAACTTTCTGTGTGTGATGGTGTTTTGTAACCCAATTCTAACTTTATATTAGTTTTTAGTGAATACTTTATGGATTTGTTATTTATTTATTTACAACCACTTTATGCTACTATGGCTAATTGGGACGAGTTATCTACAGGTTACCACCCTTTTCCAGCCAGGGTGGGACTAAGGAATTTATTTACAAAATTTAGGAGGCCGTCACCAAATAAATTTCTATTGCCCAGGGCGGGTATCGAACTTTTTGGATTTAAATTTACTATAGAGATAAATATTATGCTTTTTGAATTACTTAATGTATTGCGTATTTTTATTTATGTTTCTTTAACTGTTTTGTTTTTTTCTAGTGTACTTGAAATGGTTGAATTTGCTGTTGACGATGAAGTAAATAGGCTATTGTTTGCTGCAGGAGATAATGGTGTGATCAAAGCTTGGAATTTATCTACAGGGGCCGTTCAATTAACATTGGAGGGGCACTATAGTACAGTTACGGGACTTGCATTTTCTTACGATTTAAAACACATTGTCAGGTAAAAATTTCATTGAGTCACAACTTGTTATAAACAGCATAATAAATTACTGCATACATTCTAGACTCATTGAAGACTAATTCTTTTTCAGAGTCTATGATTTTTATAAACTTCCTAGTTAATCTGTTTTTGTCAATATATTTATGTTATATTTTATAAAAATGGTGGTGAAAAGCAGAGAGTGAATTACTTTCTGAAGGAAGTTAATGGGAAAAACCTTGTTTAACCTTGCACAGTACATATTATTGCCTCAGAAGTAATCATCTGAGCTTTGTAACGCTTTTGATGGGTTTGTGAAAGTACTAAGTCTTTCATAGTGAAAATTGGACTAAGTATTTCCATAAGATTATTTTAAAAAGATCATTAAAATTGTTGTAATTGTTTCATTTTTACCCATGATGGCACTAGGTATTTTACCAAACTTGTCTCTAAGTTAATTGATTTTTATAAAACTAATAAATACTGCTTTCATATATGGTAATCAAAACTTATTTAATTGTAAGAATTTAGTATTCTTTAATGAATAGCAACTAATTTTATGAATTAATTAATTGCTAATTTAATTATAATTTATTCATTTAGTTATAAATATAAATAAATAGGTAAATGCAAGTACGTGATTCGCATGAAAAATCTGCTTAGTTAACGCAGCCCCTGCGTGATGAACTTTTTTTACATTTCACCAACATTAAATTAAATGAAAAGCTTTTGAAAACTCACTTTGATTCTCTCAAAGCAAATAGCTTTATTGGGAAATGGGGAGCATGATTAGTGAAAAACGTAGCATGGACTATGAATTAGTGCCAATATTCTATAAATTTCAGAGGGAGGATCAATGATGCAATGTAACCCAATTTTACAGCTATTTGACATCTAATATACCAATGGGCAAAAAAACTCTACATATCAAGTTGAATTGTTAGATTGCTGATCTCTAAATTGGTCAAAATAAATAAATTTATTTTTTCTGTAATCGTTGAATAATGGTAACATTACTAAACTGAAATGAGTGAAGAAAGTGAAACATTTTGCAATAGAGTGAAGAAAGTGAAATGCCTTCTTAATTAGTAATAAGTATAAATTAAAAAATAAGTTGGAAATTAAATGCTTTTAAATGTTTCTTAACATTGTAAGAATTTATTTTAACAAAATAAATTGAAATGTGAATGAATTATTGGTGGAAATAATCAATATATTTTAAAATTTAAATATAATAATAATTACCTTCCTTGTTTATAACCTGCACTACTTCACAATCATCACTAGTTGTTTTATAACTATGCTTATAACCTTTCACAACCATGCTTATAACCTACCAACAACATACCATAATCTTCATAACATCCTAATTTTGTTCATATTCTGGTTAGATCTGATCATGTATTACACGATTACAGAAAAAATTTAATATTACACTTGTGATGAAAGTAGAATTTACAACTCTCGTGAAATTACCACACTCGCTTCGCTCGTGTGGGTAAACGTTTCACTCGAGTTGTAAAATGATCTACTTTCCTCACTTGTATAATAAATAACTATTTCTTTATGATTTATTTTGTGATTTTATTTTTAGTTGCAGTCGTGATAAAGTTTTGATACTTTGGGATTTGGAAAGTGGAAAACAGCTGAATGTTATTCCAACTTATGAGAGCCTTGAGTCAGTAGTTGCATTGTCAAAAAGCATAATTATTCCCTTCACTGACTCAAAGTGTCATGGTGGTGTTTATGTTGCTACAGCAGGAGACAGAGGTGAGACATACCACAATATATTTGACTGTGTTAATTGTGATTAAAATTCATATGAGGCAGAAGCCAATATATATATCTATATATATATATATATATATATATATATATATATATATATATATATATATATATAATGCTTATCCTCTTTTCAATTGTTTAGTACTATAGAAAATTAGTATCCACCCGTCAGTTTTAACACCTCACCCACATGAAAAAAAAAAATTATTTATAATATTTTCACCACTTTGTTATACGAATTAATGGAAGTATTCTAACCCAAAAATTATTGGCTTCTAGAAAAAAAAGTATCTGTTTTGACCTTCCCTGAATCAATCTTGATAATCACTTATAAATCAAAATTTACTAACCTTAAATTGTTACAATTTCATGTTTAGGGTTGGTGTAATCTCTAGTTGTATGCTTTCCCTATGAAATTTTTTGTTTCAATCCATTGGAACAGAAATATGACACTTTCAAATGAAATAATTTTAAATGAAGGTCAGCAACATTGTAGCATCGTTGGAAATGTAGTGGCCTTAATACCTGGAGTCCCAGGTTTGAGTCCCCCATATGAGAGTTAATTGAAAATCACATCATTCTGGGTGGAGATTCCATTAATTTCATAAAATTGTATATCATAAAACTAAATTAGTTGAAAAAAATTCTTTGAATAGCACGAGAGTTAGTGAGCGCAGCTTTACTTCATTTATCTAGCTTTATTGGGGCTTCATTAGCAGCTCCTTGTTCCATAATAATATGTAGACAAAAGTTAAATAGGTGATATCATTTTTTATTTTCAGCACTAATCCAAATTTAATAACTTTTTAAGCATTATATACTCAGAGGATTTTCTCATCTTAATCAAAAGACGTAACATGGTGTTTTATGAAAGCATAATTTTTGACTTGGATGGTAGAGGACCCAAATAATCAGGATCAATGATCACAAATACTTTATGAGTGCACTTTCAGAGACCAAGCTCCATCATCAGTGCATTCCCCAAAACAAAAAAATCACCAGGAATAACACTCTCAGCACGGTCTACAAATTGCAGAAAACAGTCAAATTAACAATAAATATTACATACTTACCTAGGATTAAAACAAGAATATTTTAAAAGTAATGGTCAAGCAAAAAATACAATAACATATAAGCATTGGTCCAAAGGGGGAAAACGTTAAGAAGACTATAAAGCTATCTAAATTAAAAACACGAAACTAATTATTAGATAAAACTTATTCTAAATCACAAAATGGCAAAGTCTCTTGAATCCTTCCACCCGAAGAATTTAAAATGGAAATTTGAAAAGAGAAAACAACATGAATCCAGTTAAGGACCACTTGGTTTGGGCAGTTTCATGACTATTGGACACTTCGGACCTCCCCAGAAGAGAAAACAATACAAACAATAGAGAGGAGAAGTAGGAAATACCTGGTGCTTGTAGAGAACAAAGCGTTTTATTGATTCTGGTGATTCTTTCTTTATTATTTTTTTTTATATATATGATCAGTATCAACAACCTTCCCAGTGAGGACAGTCGCAATGAACGTAAGAGGGAAACGAGCACTTCAGAAATGGATAGCCCCTGAAGAGGTTGTATGTAAACTACGAAACATGTAGGGCAATACGAATTAAGTTTGAGCCTGGAAATGTTTTTTATTGGTGACCCTTGCCATAAAACTATGAAGAATATATAAAAATATTGGGCCCAGAATAAGAATTTTTTTTTTTATATTTTTTATATAATTAGGAGAGAAAAGTTGGAAAAAATTCTTTAACTTTTTTTATTTGTAAAAATAGTCATTTGTCTACTAATTAAGGGATATAAGAAACCTGAACTGTTCCGGTTCTCAGGACACACCTTAGTTAGTAATCCCTATTTTTTTAAACAAACAGACTTTAAGAAAAATGATACTATTTTTTGAATGGAGAAATTACAACCATTTTCCATAAGTAGAAAATACCCAATAGTTCATTCCCTATCTCTCATAATCACTCCAAAATGTCCACTAACGTTATTTTACTTCTTTGCCTAATCAATTTTTGCATTTTTAATTTAATATAAAACAAATGAGTAGATTTCCAAATGCAATATGACATCTCAACAGATATTTTCTTTAGTGTGTACTTCCTAAAGATCATTAGTAATAATATTTCTCACAAATTATCTTTAATAGAGAGAATATAGGAGGCAGTGGAACTTGTACTTGCAACTACTGGGTTCTGCCAGAAGCTGCACATTTCACATTACAACACAAACCTAAATCTGTGAGATGTTTAATATCATTATAAAAAAAAATAAAAAAATTGTACTGTTAATAGTAGTTTTCTATCACCAGTAGTAGATTCCCTTAATGAATATCAACTATTGAGGTTGTACTCATGATGCATTTCGAAAATTTTTGACTGTTCATTGATTTCTGAAAATATAGAGTAAGGTGCCTATGAATATGATATTTTGAATTTTAAAAAGAATTAGTAAGTTTAATGTTCAAAAAAAAAGAAATCTTGTTTTTCAGGTGTCGTGAGAGTTTGGGATGTGCTTCAGGTCAAAGAGCTTTTTGTGCAAAATAACAGTTTAGTGAAAAAAAATGACCAAGGTGGTTTGTCAATAACGAGGCTTTTGCATTGCCCAGCTGCTGCATCTCTTGCAATAGTTTGCTTCGATCACAACATATTTATTCATTCTTTGGACAGATTCACTTGCACCAATCAGGTATTTTATTTATTCTTTGTTATGTATGATGTTTGATAAAAGTAAAAATTCATTTTTAGTATTATTTACTAAGAAATAAATATGGATGTTTGTAGTTACTACATATTCTTATATAATTCATGTAAAAGTAACTTTAGTTCTTAAAATCATTTTTCAGGAAATTCCTCAAGCTCATATGTAGGGGGGAAATAGTTTAAATGAAATAACATTTTCATTCATGGTTTATTTTAGTGGTATGAAATGGAACTGCAAACAATATATCTTGAATAACTGAAACAGACAATACTGAAAACATAAGACTCCATTGCCCAAGATTGCTGGATATAATATAAAATCTTTTTTTAAAGACATTCACTACTAGTTACCGTCCCCTGGTGCTAAAAAATCTCAGTAAAATTGATTCTATCATACGTTACACAACAGTGAACTTCCTTCACCTCACAATTATGAGTACTAGACAGACAGGAGTACAGAATTTACAAAATATCTACACCCACACATATTACTATGCACACCATGTCAAACTTCTGGCCTAAACATCAACTTTGTATTTTGGCACCTGTTACAAACTAAAAACTGTACAATTATGAAAGAGGGTTGAAGATGATTTAAGAGAGTTCACTATATTGGTACAATATGACAAGAAACTAAAGAATACCAACAAACAAGCCATTAATATTCCAACCAAAACAGTTACAAAACATCATTTCATTGCTTACAAAGGACATGTACCATATATATTCACTAATATACTTCTTTAAGTATATTTAGAACTCATTATACATCACTAAATAACTGACAAGCATATAACTTAAACAGATTATTCACGCTTACATGCAAATGAAGTAACATCTACTTTAAACAAACTGGATGATAATTAAAAATGGAATATTCTCAACACATACTTTTCATCAAGCTGAATTAACTAGACTCTGTCCATCCGAGCAACAACTGTCGGAACCCGGTTAACATAGGACTTATACACAGACTAAAACTAAGGCATATGAGTTAGAAATACTTGAGAATGTGAACATCTATAAACAAAGAACATTTATTGCATTATTAATGAATAATTCAATACTGACTCATATAAAACACACACACACACACACACACACACACACACACACATATATATATATATATATATATATATATATATATATATTCATTATTTATTTTTTTGAAGTTTATAGGTTACTCGGATGAAATACTGGACATTGCTTTTATTGGAGAAGAAAATTCACACATTGCAGTGGCTACAAATTCACCAGACATTAAACTATATGCTTTAGAGAATATGAGCTGTTCTCTTCTTACTGGTCACACTGGCTTTGTTGTTACTATTGCAGTTTGCCAGGCACAACGGAATGTTTTTTCATCAGCATCTAAAGTGGGTCTAATTTTGATTCTGATAATATTGAACAGAATGGGTTTAAGTAATGAACCTTTATTTATATCATTTTTTTTAATTTAGGATAATTCTGTTAGAGTTTGGATGTTAGTGGGGAAAACGGGAGTTTGCATTGCTTCAGGGATGTACCACAACAACTCTGTAGCTGGACTGGCACTGTCACAGGCTTCTCTCTCCTTTCTCCTTTCCGGAGGGGAGGATAATGTTCTTAAAATGTGGAAGATACCCAAAAACTTTGGCCCAGGTATGTTTCTTTCATTTTAGTACTTTTTCCATGAAAAGAAATCAGCAATTGAACTTGTACTCATGACATGATTTTCAAAAAATGGCTTCGTATGTCTATCAATGCAACTGAAGGAGTAGAAGGAAGATTAAATAATAAAATATTAAAATAAGAAGTCTTTTGTAATAAAAAAAAATAAAAACAACTTGTAATAAAATTATTTGATAATAAATAAATGAATGACTTGATAAATAAATAAATTTCCACTGTTGAAGTAAATAAAATTAAAAAAACTGTCTATACTCTCAAAAAAAGCTTGGACAAAAGTGAGTGAGTTGCCATTACACTTGAAAGGAGCTAACAAAAATGGGGTCCATTCAATTTTACCCATTTAGAAATTCAAACACACACACAGGCACTACTTATAGAAAATAAAATTTGCAACATAATTGGTCATATGCACTTTTTTATCTGACTTATAATGTGGATATTTTAAATTTATGTATTCCTTCTCTCTTAACTATCCTGGTCCATTTTAGCCATACCAAACTTAATTTTTAATTTTATAAAAAAAAAAACAAACAATTAAATTTAGTAAAGGTTCTACAAAAAAAAAGCGACCACTGGAACATTAGAAGTTAAATACATCTTTCATATGTATGTAATTTTGAACAAACCTCATTTTTGTCTTCTCCTAGGTAATTAAAAAAAAAAATTCAAAAGCAGCACATGCTCAAAAGCTGATTTCTGATTTCGATTAAGAAAAATCAATTCATATTCCGTGTATTATTTGTCAGATTTTTAATTTAATTATGCTAAATAATTTACACTACACTATTAGTATTTACCGCATAAATAATCATTATTACATATTTTTTTCATATGGTTTATCAAATGATTTAACTCATATACTTTTTGAAATATTTCAGATTATGATGGCTCTTGCTTAGCTGTAAAAGCAACTTGTGTGGCCCATGAGAAGGACATCAATGCTATTGCTGTCTCCCCTAATGACAAATTTGTTGCTACAGCATCTCTTGACAAAACTGCAAAGGTGATAACCATTCCTGTGCATTCCATATTAACAAAAAGCTGTTATATTGTCAAACATTTTAAGTGAAGTTTAAATACCAAATATTGTTTTCAATGTATCTTTACTAGATGAGATACATGCAAATACCTTGTGTTATGTCATCATCAATTCATATTTTACATTCTTAACTCGGAAATGTTTATTTGATCTATACCGTACTCAATATTTAAGCATTTTACTCTACACTAAAGATTGTATTCATTAATGGCAGAATTCAGACCTGGCATGGGGGGGGGATTTAGAGGGGCAGGGTTTTCAGAAAAACTCCAACTTCTACTCATCAGATTTTTATTTAGAAATGGAGAATGTATGGTGGGATGAGATCAGTAGTATGGCATACCAGCATGTGAGAAATCTGCTTAGTTTACACAGCCCATGTTTGATGGACTTTTAGGTTTATAGATGTCAATTCCAAATGTAATATAAGGTTAGACATTAAGAAAAAATTGTATTTATATTATGTATATATGTCTTCAGTGAAGTGAGCCCAACTTTTCACATAACCATTTTAAACACACAAACAGTGATATAAAACTATTTCTGAGTATTTACATTTCTATATATCTATATAGCATGTTGCTATATTCTAGTCATCCTACACGAATCTCTAAATATGTATTTCTATTTTGTTAGTTATGGAGTGCCGCAGATCTCTCACCACTTGGAACTTTCCAAGGTCATCGTCGAGGAGTTTGGTCTGTAATATTTTCTCCAGTTGATCAAGTAGTTCTTACTGCATCTGCCGATACCACCATTAAAATATGGGGTCTTGGTGATTTATCGTGTTTGAAGGTAAGTTTAATAAATTTTTATTATTCGTTATTTCCACGCTATGATTTCAATAAAATTTATTGTCCTTTGAAATATAAACATTGTCCTAAAATAAAACATTCGAGTGTCTGATGATTATTTTAAATAGTTTAATTTTATAGAAAATTATAATTGACCTAGAGGGGGGGGGTACCAAAGAAAAAAAACCAAATATTTTCATGTTATTTTTTTTTGCCAAATTTTTGAATTACATAATTAATAATACACTATTAAATCAGAGACAGAGCATCCCAAAGAAACATTACAATTAATTAATTATTTATTAATGTTGACTTTTTTTGCTAATTGGGACGGGTCATCTACAGGTTACCACCCTTTTCTGGCCAGGGTGGGACTGAGGATTTTATTTGATACTTGATATCCAGGGTGTTTGGTAAGTAGATACGTTTTTGCCAGTCCCTACTAATAGCTGATCTAGAGTAATTATTTTCATTCTTTAAATGTTCCACCTTCCACATCATATATCATGAACATAACAGAAAACAAAACAAAACTAAACTAACTAAAAAAAAAATAATGTTCACTAATTGATTCTATTTTTTTATTAAAAAAATATATATATAGTATTATTACATTTTGCAGGCCTTGACAAAGGTAATAATTTTTTCCAAAATGTCATTGATCTGATGCACTTTTATTTCAACCTAAGTGGCCGACTACTACATCAGATAAGGATAATTTATTTTTATTTATTAATATCCACTTTGTGCTTGTAAGGCTAATTGGGTCTACAGATTACCATCCTTTTCTAGCCAGGGTGTGGATTTTTTTTTTTTTTTTTTAAATGTTTTCCCTAAATGGATTCCTATTGGTCTGTTAAGAATTGAACTCACCAAGTGAAGGATTAAGATCAACGTCTTTACTCACTTAGCTAACCTGTACCCCTCAAACTAAATAAACAAGACACACATCTTGTATCTCAGAAAGGTTTACTTATTATTTGCAGTATTAAATGAATTTTAGTATCTTTACAAACTGAAACTTTTTTATCAATTGATTCTTACATTCTAAAAGAATCATCCTCACCAACAGTATTTTTTCTTGATTGTAGTGTGTAATAATAAGATTGTCAAATGAATTTTTAGTTAAATTTTTCATTCTATTTGAAAGGCTCTATTGAATAAAAGTTCAAACAGATGTTATGAAAATACTTAACGCATACAAATACTTCAATCATTTAAAAATAGATATAGTTTTTTCACAATTATTTAAAGCCTCACTATTTTATTAAAACTTAAACAATTTGAAGAGGTTGGCCCCTGAAGCCTGTAACCCCAATGGCAGGGAAGTCAGTGCGAGTAACTTATTATTTCCAGACAATACTACTTTGGAAAATGGGAATGAGAGAAGACAGTATATATTCCCCCTGTATTTTAATTGTATATATTGATTTATATTCTCCATTGAAGTTATGACTTTATATTTCTATTTCAGACACTTGAAGGCCATGAATCCTCAGTAATGAAAGCTGTTTTTCTTTCTCGTGGGCTCCAGATTTTATCTGCTAGTGGTGATGGTTTAATAAAACTATGGACTATTAAATCCAGTGAATGTATTGCTTCATTTGATGGTCATACTGGGAAGATATGGGCTGTTGCTGGTAAGATTATTATTTTTGCTCGCTACTTTTTATTGGAGTTCTCATTATATCAATTTTTTGATGTAACTACAGACTATTCATATATCAAAAATGATTTTATATTAATATATTCTGGACTTATAATAAGTTTAATACTATAGGGATGGAGAATGAAGTCTTCCTACAATGAACCTCATTCTGGGAAGACTATTCTTCATCCCTATACTCAGAATCTCCCACTTCTGGGAGTTCTACACAATTTTAATACTGTTCTTTAGAGCATCATCCAACTATATATATATATACATATATATATATATATATATATATATATATATTTAACTAGGATTCTGGTTATTGTAATTCCAAGTTCATCCCTTGAACAGCACCAAGTAACAGACTTATGGTTGGCTCCTTAATAAATTTTAGAGTTAATGCTTAGTATTTAATGTGGAATGCTTAATAAGGACTCCTGGAAAGTATTGTTAATGTTTATTCCTGTATGTTATTTTTATATTAGTAAAGTTGTTTTGAAATTATATATATATATTCCACTTGAATGGGAATTATTCTTACTTTTGCAGTCAGCAATGATGAACAGCGTATCATCAGTGGTTGTTCTGATTCAAAGTTAGTGATATGGCGTGATGTTACTGAGGAGAGGCAACTAGAAGAAGCAGAGAAACGTAGAGTAAAAGCTTTAAAAGATCAAGAGCTTTCAAATCTTATTGAATCTGGCAATTTCTTAGCTGCTCTTCAACTGGCGCTTAGTTTAGAAAGACCTGCTACTGTTCTCAAGATTGTTCAAGGTATATATTTTCTATTTAATCCTTAGTAAATTCAATGTTTATAATGCATTTATTATTACTCGAGGCCGAGCTATATAGTAAGTTAAGCAATGGATAATTTTGGTGACATCTCCTTTCGACTTGTGAAGATGATGTTAATTTAAGAGTCCTTTTAAATGCATATTTAGTGATCTATGCGTAAAATGTTCACACTTATTTATAGTTGTAAATTGTAGATTCTATTGATTCATATTCTATATACTCATTTTCATGGTAACAGGGACATTGTTACTGACTTGCCAGTTTAGGAAAACTTGTTGAGATACGCCCTATTTAGACTAAACTGTGAATTGGTATTATCAATAATTTCAGTTAAAAGCAGTTTTTGAGATATTTAAACATTGGTCATTTCTTTTTTTAGCAGATTTCCCTTAAGGGAAATCAGTTATTGAGGTCGAACTCAAAAAGTTTCGAAAAATTTCTTCAAATGTCCATCGATCCTACCCAGGAGATGACGAAAATGAGGTCCCTTCAAAATTATATAAAGTCCGTCGCGCAGGGGCTGCGTAAACTAAGCAGATTTCCCTCGTGAAGTTTAGTAATAGATAAGTATACATACTGCTAACACAACACCACGGTTAATAAATACAAACGGAAATACGAAATGTTTCATCCAATTTCATTAACCTGCCGAAAGGAAGCGTTAGAAATGTAAACCAACGGGTCTGCCCGCCTCACACTGGAAAGAAACAAGAACTAAAGAAGAGTGGGGGGGGGCGGATGAACATAACGTATTTGCATAAATCTCACAACCTAAGGAAGGTAAGGTAAGGTTTGAAACGCCAGGTTAGAAGCTTCCACCTGAGCCAAGAAATGACGAAGATGGCTGACGTAATCAAAACTATACCCGACCACAGACTTCATAAAAATGCAAATATCTCGGTCAATATTTAAGATAAAGAATAAACGTATATAACAATATTTATAGTAAATTTAATTTGCAATAAGATTGGATCTGTACACTTTTTCGATCCAATGCATAATAATGGAGATAGTTCGAATTTTCGAAAATAGATATATATATAATTTTGAACTGCCCTCATTTTCGTCATCTCGTGGTTAGGATCGATGGACATTTGAAGAAAATTTTCGATAATCGCGTCATGAGAGACCTCAATAGCTGATTTCCTTTGAGGGAAATCTGCTAATATATATATATATATATATATATATATATATATATATATATATATATTTGTCTGTTAACGCTCTAGCGGTCGCAATTTTTGTTTGATCGTTACGAAACTCGATATTTAACCGTTTTATGTAAAAAGACAGATCAAGTTCGTTAATGGCTGAAATCGTACCAGAGGGAGGGGGGGGGTTTAGAGGGGGGATTTTCGAAAATTCGTAATATCTCCGTTATTATGCATCAGATCGAAAAATTGTATAGAACCAATCTTATTGCAAATTAAATTTACTATACAAATTGTCATATACACTTATTCTCTATCTTGAATATTAACCGAGATATTTGCATTTTTATGAAGTTTGTGGTCGGGTGTTGTTCGGCCGTTTTCGTAAGTTGGCTCTGGTGGAAGCCTCTAACCTAACCTGTAGTGCAAATACGTTCTGTTCAGCTGACCCCCCCCCTTCTTTAGTTCTTGGACTACTAAAATTTGAGTTATTAAAATATAAATTATTCTTACAATTCAGAAGCCATTTCAGTTGGGATTTTATTAAAATTAACTGAAAGATTTCTCATTATCGTTTGTATTTACTTATGGTGGTGTTGTGTTACCAGTATGCAGATTTCTCTATTGCTAAACTTCACATAGGAAATCTGCATAGTTTACACAGCCCCTGTGACGGACTTTTTTTTTTTAAATGGGTCGTAATGAACCAGTATTAGAATAGACCATTTCCTAATTATTTCATTTTTTACATAGCTCCTGAGATGTCAAGTAAAGCTTAGTTCTACTTGCATGATTAGTCTCTGAATTGATGTATGACCGCTTCTTGTTTAGTACTCTGAAGTATATTTGCAGTTGCCTTACTTATAAGCTGAAATCAATGCAAATAAAAGTATTTTTTTTATATCAGATATTTTGCATTATTTATTCCTATTGCTTTGCGAATTTAAAGTGGAAAACTTCGATGAGGTGTACTAATACTAGATAGGCTTTGTGAAGAATTTGGCGAGCCATTAGAGATGGAGGACGTCAAATTTAATAATTTTAATTATATCCAATGTACTAAATAATAAGCCTTGTGCTAATACTTTTTTAAACAATCCATTTATTCTCACAAAGACAATACATATGATTTAATATTCTTAATAGAACTCAGTACATTGAAAGGTATCTAAATAGACCACTTGGAGAGTAACGAACATAAAAATTAATCTCAATTTAACAAAATACAAAAAAAAAAAATGAGACATTTTCTTTTACATTTTATCAAAATATTTTTAAATCAGTTATTAGCAAAAATAAAAATTCCTTATTCGTGTACATAGACGAAACACAAACTAATTTGGGGACTGGTGCGGCAGAAGCTATTGGAAATGTAAGCTATGAAGTACGATTGTATGACAAAGCTTGTATACATTCAGCCAAACTTCAGTCTATAATTTTAGCTCTATCAAAACTAAAGGAATATTTCAATACCAAAATACTGATGTGCACTGATTTTCTAATTTCTTAACTCTCCGTAGAAAATATTTACATTTCATACTATTTGTTTATTACCTAAATTTACACATACCTCCACAGCCTATATCGCCTTATTACACAGCTCGCCAAATAATTTATGAATTTTTCATTCTATCAACATTTCTTTGTGCAATATGGGTAATGCCCAAGTATCTTCTTTTGCAATAGTTCTGGAGTTCCATAAGGCCTGCTTATATTATTATCCAAGTAAATGATTCAATGATGATGTAATGGTTATTGATTAATAGACTTCAAACAACTCATATCTCTGCAGTTTTTAATGCTCAGCACTTAAGCTAACGCCTCAGTTGGCTTCTGAGTAATTTCTAATTAGCAAATCTTTCCATAATTAGAATTTTGAATAAAATTATTTACTCTATTATTTACAATGTTTGTGATATTTCAGAGGTATTAAAGAAAGGTGGCCAAGGTTTGTCTGATACTGTGTTAAGCCTGGAACCATCGGAGAAAGAATCCCTCCTGAATTGTGCAGCTCACTGGAATACAAACAGTAAAACAGCATACACTGCACAGGTTAGCAAGTCGTTTTCTCTTTTAATAATTTGGCTTTTAATAATTTCAATAAAGATAACTCTATAATTGGGTTGGGAAGGTGTAAATCAGTAGATCTAAATCAATCTCTAATAAATAAGCTTGAAGGTAAAGACCAAAGGCTCTTAGAAAATTTGTGTAGAAGGCAGGTAAAGAATGGCTGCTGAAACAAATAGCTGAAATTACATTATGTATGACAATAATTAGGGAGGAAGTATTTACAATCATAATTAGAAATTTATTGCATAATTTAATAAAAACCTTGAAAAGTTATTAGAAATATACAAGAACACAGCAGTGGGACATTAAGACAAGTTTTAGATTGTCATTATTGATAGGACAAAATGTAGGAATAAAGGAAGAAGAGTGCAGGACGGACAGTGCATTTAAAAAAAATATCATTAAAAGTTACTTTTTATTTACAAAATTTGTAACATTTTTATGGGTAGGCCAGGCTTATATTTATACTCTGGTAAACATATGTTTTCTGGGCTTATCAAATTTTGGGCACTCAAATAATCATTTGGAAAACATTTATGAAGAATAATGTTATTTCACAATGTTTAAATTATCTAAATGCTTCAAATACCTGTTACCTATTTTGGAAAGTTATAAATATAATGCAGATGTATGGTTGAAGAGACAAATGATTCCAAAAAGTGTGTTGTAGGTTGATGTTTCTTTGTTTTTCTTTTATTACTTTTTTTTAATTTAATTATATTTTTTTCTAGTATTTGATATCAATTTTATTGGAAGATATAGCAACTGGTAAGTTGAAACCACCAAAGTCAATGATTGAAGTTCTGATTCCTTACACCGAGCGTCACTACAACAGGCTTACTCAGTTATTACAAGATCTCCATGTTTTAGATTATACCACACTTCTTATGAAGGAAATGTAAATATTTATATAACTTACCAGTGTTTTTTTTTTTTTAAATAGGCCATTGAATATATTTTTAAAACATCATATCTGTACAATGTCTGATGAAGTTGGAAACCTATATTTTTCTATTTACTTAATCTCAAAAATTCACACAGATGTGCTTAATATTTATTTTAACAAATTTCTCTAGTATGAAAGCATAATTATGTATTATAAGTTGTACATACATGTAATTATTGTAAATATTTGATAAATTAAAATGCTCTGTATATATTTTTTTAATATATGAAAAAAATTACTAAATTTTTGTTTCTACTGTCATTTTATTTCACCTGTTTTTATATTATATCCTTAATTTTTACTATATTTCTTTCCTTAGGAAGTATTGCTCCAATATATAAGTTTCCCTCTTAAAAATTGTAAAAAAATAATTTTTGCTTACATGCTTTTAGTTAGCCTATAGTATGATTCACAGTCAAAATACGTACATCATTAAAACCATTGTCATTAAACTACTTTTTTAAACACCAAAGGATTAGTTAAGAGATGTCAGTTTATATCATCACCCCTTAGGTGCAAAAAACAAATAAACTGATTTTGACCTGACTTAATAGTTGTGCACAATAGAGATAGAAAGAGAGAGACAGTGCTATTCAGGCTTACCAGAGCTCTAGAATCAAATGGAATTATTAAAATACATGAGTTACAATTAGTAGCACATTTGTTATTATAAATAAAATGATAGGAAAGAAGCTCTCATGAATAATTTCACTTAATCCATATTCAATAGTAGATTTTTCTGTCGATTAAAATAATTGATTGCTAGCCATTGAGTTCTAAAACTTCCATGGATGTGTATGGAGTACTTCCTCTAGAAGGAAAGTGGCTTCAAGAGACATTGAAATCTGATTATCTTTATAAGTGGGCTCTAGGGGAGCATAGCAACCCTTAGTTGTTTAGGTAAAAAATTCAACAATTGAGAAGGAACAACCAGAAAGGAAGTAGAATTGAAAAAAAACACAAATAAATAAATACCTCTTGAAGAAGATTCATTCTTTTTCACTCCCACGAGTTTTTTAGCAGATTTCCCTTAAGGGAAATCAATACGTTTGATCAATACGAAACTCGATATTTAACCGCTTTATGTAAAAAGACAGATCAAGTTCGTTAATGGCTGAAATCGGACTAGCGGGAGGGGGGGATTTTCGAAAATTCAAAATATCTCCGTTATTATGCATCGTATTGAAAAATTGTATAAAACCAATCTTATTGCAAATTAAATTTACTATAAATATTGTTATATACATTTATTCTCTTTCTTGAATATTAACCGAGATATTTGCATTTTTATGAAGTCTGTGGTCGGGTATAGTTCGGATTAGGTCGGCCATTTCCGTCATTGCTCGGCTCAGGTGGAAGCTTCTTCTAACCTTACCTGTCGTTTCTAACCTTAGCTTACCTTCGTTACTTTGTGAGGTTTATGCAAAAAGGTTCTGATCATCCGCCCCCCCCCCTTCTTTAGTTCTTGGACTACTAAAATTTGAGTTATTAAAATATAAACTATTCTTAAAATTCAGAAGGCGTTTCAGTTGGGAATTTATTTTAATTAACTGAATGATTTCTCATTACCGTTTGTATTTAATCAGGGTGGTATTTTGTTACCAGTATGTAGATTTCTCTATTGTAAAATTTCACATGGGAAATCTGCTTAGTTTACTCAGCCTCTTCATGACGGACTTTTTTTCATTTTATGGTCCATGGATTATTATATCACGATATAGTTAAATCAATAAATGTCATTGACAAACTATTTATTTAATTTAATATAAAAATAATTTATGAAACATATTAAAGTAAGTCTAAGGCCCTCAGTCTCTATCAATAAATTGGGGTCATGCATGGTTGATAAAACTAGAGTGGTTTTCTTTTTGATGTCATGGAAACTAATGTATTGTCCCCCAAACATATAATTAACAGGAAAGTTGGCTTGGTTTTCTTTTTTCTTTAGGGTCTTTCAGAAAAACAAACCATTTGCTAATAAGTTTTCCATAAGAGGATATCTACTAAATTACTCATCAGCAGATATTCGATATAACTATATCTGATGGATTATTTGGCTTCGCAAGAGACATGTTGTTTTCTTCCCACAGCATAATTCCAGGTTGTAGTTGTACACTTTATTCAGTACTTAACATGTTTCTTTAACATATACCGAATGTAACTTTAGCTTCCTCCGAATGATACCAGCATCTCTGCTTACACAAATTTCCCAACAGTCTTTGATTTTCAGTAGTTATCAATGAATTCTTTGTATAATTCCTGATTGTATAATTCCTGTTATTCCTTCATTATAACATTTTCATTATTAAACCTGATGGATCTTATCAGAAATTGAAAGGGATTCTCATTTAAGTTGGCTCTTGGGACTTTGAATCCAGTGCAATTTACACTGAAGAGTTCTAACCAATTTATAATATTACAACGTTTCACAGTCACCAATTCGAAAATTCAAATATATCAGTTATTAAGAGTTGGATTGTAAAATGTTATAGAACCAATATTATTAAACTATTGATACTATGCATTTTTACCAAACTTAAGTATGAAGCGAGTTATTCGTACTTCCTTGTCTTCTGCCTTCAGTAACCCCCCCCCTTTCTATCATCGGTTACATATAAACAGAGAATATGTGGTGAGGTCAGATCACATGTGTTATACTGGCATGTGGGAAATATGCTTAGTTTAGCAGCCCCTGTGACTCATCTGAATGACTATTTGGCATCTATTAACTACTTTCAATAATTTCTGAAGAAGTTAATCTGATAAAAAAGAATCATTCAACTTCAGTCATGCGCCGTCACATTAAGGCACTGGAAAATACTGATGTTTTCACTGTTCTTTGTATGTATTTTATTACTAATTCACTCCGTACCAAATTTCTGTTCTCCCAACAGAAATTTGTAACTCACTACCATCAGTTTAGACAGACATCTGGCACCTTACAATTAGCCCAATCAGCAGTTGTGGTTATCAATTAACTATTTTTTTTTTCCTTTATTGAATTATTACTAGAAATTTACAAAATAATTTATAGTGTTTCTTCTGATTACTACAATATCACAAAAAGAAACATAAAAATAAGTTTTTCTATTTAAGTAGAAGATTGCTTATAAATGCAATTGACTATGAGGCTATTATTAACTTTCTTTTTGTTTGTAATCAATGACATGGAGTTCATTGGAACGTTCATCACCAGCAGTTCCTCCTTGGTCGCCTCTTCCTCCTTTAGTTCCCGAAGGATTCATCAGGTAACTTCAGTTCTCCCTACTCCCCTCCTCATCACGTATCGTAATCTTTTGAGAAAAGTCTGTTACGCCGGGACTTCGTAAACTAAGCATATTTCACACGTGCTAAACATACAGCATTGGTGATCTCAAGATAGGGAAAGTATGTATATAACAACATTATAGTAATTTCATTTGCAATACGAAAGGTTCTATATAATATATCGATCCGACATATAATAATGGAGATATTTCGAATTTTTGAAGGTTTACAATAGACAATTCTACATACTCGTAACACCACTGTAAATGTTAAGGGAATAAATACAAACGGTAATGAGACATCATTCAGTCAATTTACAAGTTAATAATCCTAAGAACGGAAAGTAGCTGGATTGAAACCGACAGGGCAGGCAACTTCGTAGCGCTGAATAGATAGATAGACCGGAAAGAAAAACAATTAATGAATTATATCTGAATATGACATATTAATTTTATTGAATACTATTCACAGTACCTAGTGAATCCCTTAAGGGAAATCTGCTAAAATGAAAAACCGGTACTGAAATTCTTCGTAGACACCACTGGTCTCATACTGTTTACCTGAAAACCTAGTTCCATCTAATTGACATCTTACAGAAAATGAAGTCCGTTACGTAGGTGGTGCGTAAATTAAGCAGATTCTTCTCGCACTGAAATATAATACACGCTGATGTTCGGTCTTAAGAAATTCGAAACATCTATCTGTTAAGATTAGGATTTATTTGGACATTCAACTGTGAGATTATTATGCCCCCCTATATCTTATTCAAACTCGTCATATAATTGCATCTAATATAATTGTTTTTTAAAGAATTGTATTAAGTGCAATTCCAATATTGGACAATATTACGACTTCGAAGAGGTGGAATCACTGACACTAAATTTCATGGAATATATCAAATTTATTTAGTTAACACTTTTTCATAATGCTCTTTGTTCTAGTCGCTATGCATAATAATTTTAACACAGAATGAGTTCTTAACGTCTGTAAATTAGATAAGCCATCGAATGGAAATCAAATAATTTACATAAAATATTTATGATTAAAATACTATTAAATTATAGTATTTCGTGCGATGGCGTATCTCTGTGGCGAATGGACGTCTTCTAGGGGCCGTCTTCCAGCTTGTCTGCTACAATACTGCCCCCCCCCCCCCAATGAGGGCGTCGTAGAATCGAACGGGTAGGGTGTTGAGTCTCCCTCGTCGAGTCCTGCACTAGTTTTCTTTCACGGCATCATTTCCTGGTCTTCGTTGGTCTCTTTGTTCCGTTCCTTGGTTAGATTCTTCATTTAGTACGTAGGCTGGTTTCAGCCTATCTATGGAGGCTGTCCGATAACCTCCAGGTAACTCAATGAAGTACGTCTTATCGGTTCTCTTGAGAACTCTGTGTTCAGCGTAACTGTAAAGCTCCAAAGCAAGGGTTGAGATCTTTTACACCATGGAGGGACCACTATCGGGCGAACAACTTCCATATCTCAAGGAGTGAAATAGAAAACGTGGTCAAGCAAGTACTGGAGGAGCAAATGAATAGATCACGCGCTAAATGCTTCAACAGCTCGGCCACTTTCAGCGTAATTGTAAAGCGCCAAGGAAAAGGTCGAGATCTATTTCGCCATGGAGGGACAACAAACGGGCGACTGACGTCGAAATCTCAAGATCCAATGTTAAAGTAGAACGAGCTCGCACTGAAGGGCAAGAACTAGCTCCTAAAACCGATGGCTCCACCATCTCCATTTCCATTATACGACAGAAGAACAGCAACCTTACTGCTCGTGGAATGATCAATGGGAGGAAGCAGGTCCTCACAATGGACACGGGAGCAACACATTCCATCATTCGGTCCGATTTGGTAAAAGGGGCAGTGGAACCGTTGGAGAACGTACGACTGCGAACTGCTACAGGGGAGTCAGCCACAGTCTACGGAAGAGCCAAGATGAAAGTGACTATCGCCAACATCAGCACTGAACATGTCTTTGTTGTCGCTGATATAATGGATGAAGTCATCATCGGTGTAGACTTCATGGTAGCCCAAGGTATTGACCTGCACATGGGTAAGCAAATTATGATCTGGCGAAACACCGAAATACCTTTGGATGTCGGACATGAGAGCAAGACCACAAAGGAGCTACGTACCGACGGACGCCAGAAATTGTCACGTCGAGCAGAAGCCTCTTCTATTGTTCATAGGAAAGGGAGAAAACACGATGACGCCCCAGTCCTCTCAAGGCGGCCATGCAACGTAGAGTACAAGGATTGTACAAAAGCCGAGGAAGAGGAGTGCGTCATTGATGTACGACTTAGCCGTGTTAACTCAGGAGGAGCCAGGTCGACGGCGCAGAAAGGTGGCACTATTCTGGCTAAGGAAAACAATGGAAGGTCGACCCGTCATGAAATATTGGGCCGCATTAAAGTGACCAGTAACCAGAGGGGTGGCGTGTGTGGTCGAGCAGTGAATACGGAGGAATTTACGGAAGGACAAATGGGTCTACTATTCAACCCACAACGCAAGAAAGGACTATCGACTAGCCAAGTATGGCAACGGCGATATTGAGCCTATTCGGGACGAAAAAGCTTAAGTGGGCGGCAGTGTTGCGAAAATTAAATACATGAATAATCCTTCAGAGAGAGAGAGTCGCGTATTTGGAAAGTGTGACGTAGATCAAAGAAGCCGATAGAATGTCCTAGGTCCTACCAGTACCTTCCAGCCAGACGTCGAGGGGTCCAGACAATTCCCCTTTGATGCATGCCGACAACCTATATAAGAACAGCGAACCGCGATCGAGTCAGTTTTATTCTCACCTGTCTTGATGTTCACATCATTGCGACTTAGTACAGTGCTGTAAAGTGTTTTTTGCCGTAAAGTGCGGTAAAGTGTTTTTATAAGAAGAACAGTGTTGTGCCGTGACTGTAAGTACCAGTTTAGTGCCGTGTTTAAGACAGTGCAGTGCCGCGAAGTAAAGGACAGTGTAGCGCCGCGAAGTAAAACACGTAACAACTGGTGTCAGAAGTGGGATTGCAAAATTAAAATCAACAAAAATGAAGTTTGAAGAACTAAAAGTAGAACATCTGAAGGAGGAGCTGGCTCAATTGAATCTACCAACAACAGGAAACAAGGCTGAACTACAAAGGCGGTTGACAGATGAATTCCAAAGACAAGGAATTGATATAAGTGCTCATGAGTTTGACATTAAGGAAGACATTGCTGTAAGTACTCCTATCTCAAGTAGCAATTTGGATTTAAATTCAATTTTGGCTGCAATGATAGAAAAAATAGCAGATAATAACCAGGAACTCTTAGAAGCTTCTAGAGCTAATTGCGAAAGGCTAGAAGACAAATTCCAGGAAGCTTCTAAAAGCATCAGTGAGAAAATTTTAGCGGAAGTCAGACAAGAATTCCACGAATCTTCTAAAAGTAACAGCGAGAAAATCCTAGCGGAAGTAAGACAAGAATTTCAAGAAGCTTCTCGAGCTAATTACGAAAGACTAGAAGAAATTTCTAGAGCTAATTGCGAGAGGCTAGAAAAGAAATCCCAGGAAGCTTCTAGAACAACAAACCAAAACCTCCATGAAATGTCAGAGGTATTGGGCAAACGAGTGGAAGCCATAGAGCAGAGAGTCAGCGAGTTTGATGGAAAACTCTGCGGCACAGAAGAAGGTTGAAGAGGACGTGTCCAATCTAGGCAGGAAGATGGACGATGAAATACGTGAGCTACAATTCCAAATGGATAATCTACAAGTTCGAGAGGGCCCAGCAAGACTCATTTCAGAACATTCCAGCAAGATAAAGACCCCAACTTTTGGCGGTAATGTACCATTTAATGTTTTAAAATTCCAATTCGAGACGGTGGCCAGAAGAAACGGATGGAATAATGAAGAGAAAGCGGTAGAATTGATTTTGGCACTTAAGGGAACCGCTGCAGAAATCCTGGAGAGTTTACCGGTTACCTATATATATATATATATATATATATATATATATATATATATATATATATATATATATATACATATATATCATAATACCTCTACTAGCATGTTTTTATAAGAATATTTTTAATTAAAATTAAGAAAATAGCACCTGATGACTATGATAATTTGATGATATAAAATGCGTATATATATTTCATAGAAATATTTATTGTAGGATTGTAGGTTATTAAAAAAAATTATTAAATCTAGATTTGTCTGTAATAATAATTTAGGGCGTTAGTTCCTTTCAATACATTACCAATTTAATAAAAAAACAAAAACTGTAAGAATATTATAGTGCAAAATACAATCATAACGTTTGCTAATAGAAATGTAAATAAATATTATTGGGGTTTTAATTAATAATAAATTTAATGCCTTTTTAAATTTAGGTTTTCCTTTTTTTCATTTGAGGCCCCAGGGCCCCCTCTGGCCTTGGGCCCTTGGTTTTGCCGACCTGGCCAGTCCGCCGCTGAATGTAATATAATAAAAAAATATATTATATTATACAATATAATGTAATTTTACGATATTATATTTTATTATATAGATTGATATATTTTAATTACTTTATTACTGCTTCTTTCGATTTTCGAGAATCATGTAGTGCTGCTGCTTTATCTCGGAGATCGCCGTGCTCTGAATAAGACTGTTTGTTTATTATTACTTACGTCCACTTTATGCTACTATGGCTAATCGGGGCGGGCTATCTACAGGTTACCATCCTTTTCTAGCCAGGGTGGGCCCAAGGAGTCTATTTAATGAGTCCGTCGCTAAATAGAATAAGACTGGGTTGGCTCACTTTGATAACCCGCTGAATGGTAAGTGGGACTTGGCACCTACAAGTGATAACTTTGCAGTCAAATTTAATAAATAAATAACTTAATATGTATTGTCACGTTCGGGTCCTGCGGCTGTCCTACCTCAAGATGTTGTCAAATATGGGGGCGGGCGCGTGCGCGGATTGGAGCCACTTGTTGCGGGTGAGTTTGGGGGGCCAGTGGTGGCTGATGTCTCTACCGGTAGACATCCCGGTGGACCTTCCTCCCAGATACCGGCTCAGGGACCTCATACTCGGCGACTACGCATTCACCGACGATGGACAAAGGTACCCACTACCTACATTCCCAGTTAAAAATAAAAACGTTTTCATTGGCTTTTCATTTTACTTAAAGCAATTGACACCGTGTCAGATACAATTTTTCTAAAATGTATATGAACTACTTTACACTTTAACCTCCGTGCCACCAGAGGACTGGAAACAGAAATTCAAAAAAAAAAAAAAACTCATACTTAAAATTAGGGAAGTATGACTGCTCACCGAAAATCGGCAATAAACTGGGACTAATTAAAGAAACTATTGCGCCATGGAATACTGGAAGCATACAAATCCCAAAAATGGCTTATTCATGCTCATGATGGAATAGGACTAACCAAATTAACCCATAGCTATGTATTGAAAGTCCTCTTCCGCCCAGCAGTGTCTACGTAAATGTATCACTCCTTCTAACTAGCGAATAATATGATCGTACAAGAAAAGCGATGAACCTTAAATCAAGTTTATTTAAAAAAGAACTCTTTGGAAACGACGAAGATGACATAAAAAATTCCATAGCAATATATGGAATTTAGGATTCAAATAAAGTGCTTCATAACATAAAAGCATATTTTTAATATGAGATCAGTAGGAGTGGGGGTTTAATAAAAGATGAAAACTAATAAATGCAAATATTTCGCTTAATAATCAAGATAGTGAAAAATGTAAATAATAACATTTATAGAACATTACATTTGCTATAAGATTGGTTCTATACAAGTTTTCGATCCTACGCACAATAACGGTGATATTAAGAATTTTTGAAGTTTCCCCCTTTAAACCCGATCTCCCCCTTGTCCGATTTCAGCCGTTAACGAACATGATCTTTTTTTTTTAACATAAAACGAATATATAATAAGTTCGGTAACGATAAGACAAAAATCGCGACCGCTAGAGCGGTAACAGACAAATATATATATATATATATATATATATATATATATACAACATTGAATGGACCTCACTTTCGTCATCTCCTAGATAGGATTGATGGATATTATGTAATGAATAAACATATAAATAACTATTTTATTTTCCTTACCTTATCTGAAGCCTTAGCAACTGAAATTTGTTTGTTTCCTCACAATTAATTTCATCATATACAATTGATTATTTAAATGAAAGTTATTAAAAATATGCAAATAAAACCCACAAATACACACATATAGCTGTGAGTTGTAGTTTTGATTGCCGCATGGTTACAACGAATTTAGTTAACGGACTAAGTAAATAAACTTCATAGACCCTTGTGATTGTATAATTCTAAGTTGTATTTGTATATATAAAGTATTAAATTTTTAAGAAAATAAGAAGAGGTATCCGAAAAACGCAACACAATACCAAAATGTTAATTGTGTGTTTAAAATGACCCGTAGAACAGCTGTGGCCTGATTGAAGCACTTCATAAACTAGTGAAGAAAACAATTTCTAACTTCGTGCACGATTGATAAATAAGCGAATTTGCTTGGCCACTCTCACCTTCGCTAAGATGCTTCATTGGTTTCACTATTGTACTCACGCTTCGACGTTTTCTAGTCGGAAACAGATTAAATACAAGATTACCGACAAGAGGGACAGTATTACAAAGAAAACTATAACGTAACATGGATAATAATTGTAGGTTATTTTAAATGGATTACTTCTTCGAATTATATAACTAAACCTTTAACTTTTAAGGTCACGCATAAATAAGTCATTAGCGTTTAAACGACAAGGCTGTGACCCAGGACAAATTTGACAAGTAGGTGTCTTACATGACACCTAACTGCCATATGCATATTTTCCATTTTATTCTGCTCAGAATCACTATTCTTTTCTCAAAATAACATTTAGAAAATTTAAGAAGAATAGTGTGTGCTTGTGAGTACCCCCCCCCTCGTCACCAATGAGAGCTTAAAATGAAATATTAAATAAAAATATGCAAAAAATATATTTATAGTATAATAATATATTAAGTAATTTATTATATAATAACATACTATCTAATACCTTTAATTACGAAATAAATAATCAAAGAAGCATATATTAGTAGCATATTATTATTATTATACAAAAATATACCTAAGTATAAAACATTTTATACAAATATTAACCTACACAGTACAAAAAAAATAAAAGGGTACCCATTTATAAAGAAAATAATGCAAAAAAAAAACAAAAAAAAAAACAACATGAAACTACTCACTTGACGATTCGTTATTGGCAAAACACCCAGAGAAACCATAGAATACTATGTGTTCACCGCAAATTCTTCTTCGGCATTTACAGCAAAGTACCTCTTCTTTTTGTTTATTATTTATAAATTACTATCATTTTCTTCCATTTGTCTTAAAAGTTCATTTCTAATCTCATCTTCAGTGATAAATAGCGAATTCAGTGTCATAGAAAATTTACAAAAGGGAAGTTAAACAACAAGGCTGTGTCAAATACGACACCTACCGGCACAAACACTCCGAAAAAGTACGAAAAATGGTGGAAGACAGGGCGTGCAATGACCTTGGCGTGTAGTTGACTATTGAATAGGAGGGTATTAAGCACACCAGTCTTGTCCTGTTTGTTACAAGCTCATGAGTGTACAACTTACGGCATAGGTGTCACATATGACACAGCCTTGTCGTTTAATGGTTAAATATCTATATCTCTTAGAACCGGCTGAGAAACACGTTATAATTCTACACTATCCATATTAGTCATAAATGGAGTTATGTTAGCATAGATGAATACATTATTTTACAGAGTCTATGTTAATTATGAAGAGCTTAATATATTTCAGCGAATAAATGTTATCGAACACGGCTCTAGCATGTAGGGTTGCCCGTTAATTTTCACAATACAATGCAAGTCTTAGAAATACTACCTTTCTTTATACACTAGAGACATTCATGCAGAGCCTCGTACAATAAATCACATGGGATTTATCGTTCTAATATTTTATTACTATTAGCTTGTCAAGCCTTTAACCCAGAACCGTGTTTGGAGGTCACGCAAAAGGCGCGCACACGCACACACATATGGCCTTGGGGTTAAGTATATGCACCACTCACCACTACTATAAGTAAGTTAAAGGTGAAAAAAGTCCGTCACGCAGGGGCTGCGTAAACTAAGCAGACTACCCTCTTAAAGTTTAATAATAGATAAATCTACATACTGCTAACAGAACACCACCCTGAATATTAAGTGAATAAATACAAACGATAATAAGAAATATTTCCGTCAATTTTAATAACCTCCCAAAGAGAGCGTCTGAAATTTCCAAACAGGTCGGCCAACCCCACACCGGAAAGAAAAACTATTTACTATATTCAGTACTGTAATTTATAATGAATCAGAGTAATTTTTATCTCAATCAATCAAATTTTAGCAGTCCAAGTACTTTAAACCGGGGGGGGGGGTGGTGTCTCCAGAACATATTTGCATGTATCTCGAATAATGAAGGTCTCTTGAAATCAATATTTGGTATTTTACCTTGGAATGAAGTGGTTCATGATTCTTATTAATATTACATGAGTAGGAGTGGGGTGTTGCTGAAGGCTTAAAACTGAAAGAGCAAACATCTCCGTTATTATTCAAGATAGAGAGTAAATGTGTATAATAATATTTATAGTACATTTAATTTGCAATGACAGAGGTTCATTAAAGTTTTTGATCCGATTTATAGTAATGGAGATTTTTCGAAAATCCTCCCCTTTAAACCGCCCCTCCCACTGGGCCGATTTCAGCCATTAACGAACTTGAGTATGGTAACGTTAAAACAAAAAGTCCGTCACGCAGGGGCTTCGTAAACTAGGCAGATTTCCCACGCGAAGGTATACAATAGAGAAATCTGCATGCTGGTAACATTATACCACCGTGATTAGATAATGAGAAATCTTTCAGTTAATTAAAATAAATTTCCAACTGAAACGGCTTCTGAATTGTAAGAATAATTTATATTTTTATAACTCAAATTTTAGTAGTCCAAGAACTAAAGAAGGGGGGCTGATGAATAGAACGTATCTGCAAAAATCTCACAAAGGAAGGTAAGGTAAAGTTAAAAATAACAGGTAAGAAGAAGCTTCCGCCTGAGCCGAGAAACGACGAAGATGGCCGACCACAGACTTCGTAAAAATGCAAATATCTCGGTTAATATTCAAGATAAAGAATAAATGTATAGAACAAAATTTACAGTAATTTAACTTGCAATAAAATTGATTCTATACAATTTTTCTATCCGACGTATAATAACGGAGATATTACGAATTTTCGAAAATCCCCCAATAACCCCCCCCCTCCCACTGGTCCGATTTCAGCCATTAACGAACTTGTTCTCTCTTTTTAACTAAAATGCTTAAATATGAAGTTTGGTAACGATCAAACAAAAATTGCGACCGCTAGAGCGTTAACAGACAAATATATATATATATATATATATATATATAATTTTTAACGGACCTCATTTTCGTCATCTCCTTCCTGGGTAGGATCGATGGACATTTGAAAAAAATTTTCGAAAATTGTGTCATGAGTACGACCTCAATAGCTGATGTCCCTGAAGGGAAATCGACTAAAATTGCAACCGCTAGAGCGGTAATAAACAAATATATATATATATACACTCACACACACACACACACACACAAAATTTTGAACGTACCTCATTTTCGTCATCTCCTAGGTACGTACGATGATGATCGATGGACATTTGAACAAAAATTTCTAAAATCGGGCCATGAGTACGATCTCAATAGCCGGTTTTCCTTTTGGGAAATCTCCTAAATGTTAAATGACATGATTGTTGTGTATCACAGAACAGTACAAAATAAATAAATCTCTGGATAGTTTCATAATCTCACATTTATTAAAATATAAACAATGCAATAAACATCTACAAAGTTAAGGCTTAATAAATAATTTATTCCTTCACACTGAAAGTGAATGTTCTAATTAAAGAACCAAAAAAAAACGTCAATTTCCCATTTATCACAAAATGTAAAAGTGCTATTTTCTATTTAGGCTTCAAACAAAGTGCTTTATAATATAATATTATTGTTAATATGGCATGAGTATGAGTGTGGGTATATAAAATTTCGAACGAACCCCATTTTCGTCATATACTAGGTAGGACCGATGGGCATTTGAAGAAAGTTTTCGAAAACCGCGTCATGAGTACAACTTCAATAGCTGATTTCCGTTAAGGGAAATCTGCTAAAATCTAAATTTACAGTATTATGAAAAATGTCGTTGAAATGCTGCGATAATTTTCGAACCGCTCCATGTTCCGATGTGTATACCCTTAAATTTAGCGTGGAATGTAAACGAAAGATATCACCTTTTAAAAAAAAAGAAGTTTATAGGATTTCCTAAATAACTGCATCAAATTTAGTTTGCCTAAGATGTTCTATTTTTGTTCTGCCATCCTTCAAGATAGACTACCATTCAACCATTATACTGTATGAGCTTTAAGAGCTTTATTTGTAAATAAAGGAGACGGATTTATTGAACCTTCGGATAAAAATAGGGTAGAAAATGGGAAGTCGTCTGTCAGAAGAAACGTTGCTCCTTTATCACTATTCGATTGATCTCTTATGTGACAATCATGGGAAGAAAGATATGAATGCAATTTCTAAAAAATGGTGAATGGTACCAAGAAGTAATTAAAGATAAAAATAAATAAATAGCATAACTTTCAAAGTCAAGAACATTATGTTAAGTAAACTCCTTTAAAAAACAGGGCTATATACACATACTGATTACGTGGAATAATGGAATAATTTTACCCACCTGTTTACAAAAAGTCCGTCACGCTGGGGCTGCGTAAACTAAGCAGATTTCCCACGTGAAGTTTTACAATAGAGAAATCCGCCTAATAACAACAGTAGTAGTAGGGAATCTCTAAACCAATTCACGAGGGACGAATAGTTACCGAAACGGCCCGCACTAGCTCTCGGCGGAGGGTCATGAACATAGCCGACTCCTGCCGACCATACACATGCATACAAATGCAAATATATCGGTTAATATTCAAGATAAAGAATAAATGTATAGAACAAAATTTACAGTAAATTTAATTTGCAATAAGATTGATTCCGTACAATTTTTCGATCCGACGTATAATAACGGAGATATTTCGAATTTTCAAAAATACCCCCTTTTAACCCCCCAAAAATACAAAAAATGCGACCGCTAGAGCGTTAACAGACAATATATGTATATATATATATATATATATATATATATATATATATATAAAATTTTTAACGGACCTCATTTTCGTCATCTCCTGGGTAGGATCGATGGACATTGGAGGACATTTTTCAAAACTCGCATCATGAGTACGACCTCAATAGCTGATTTTCCTTAAGGGAAATCTGCTAAAGCTCAAAACTCTGGTATGGTCCCATCGCATCGTTGAATAATGAAAAAATGAATTCACCTTCAGCTTTTGAGATCATGTGATCAGTGCAACGGTGGACATTTGCTTAGAAAAACAGCACTGAGCGGCAGGTTTGGGAAGGCTGAGATTACAAACTTGAAAAATTATTCGCCTGTCGAAGGAGTGGAAAGATGGCGCATGAAAAAAAAAAAATTAAAGAAATAACGACCTTTTATGTATTAATAAAAAAAAAAAAAAACTACAGGCATTCCTGCTTAATACTTTGCATACAGATCTTTTGGGATAATCGGTTTTCTAATTTCATAAATAAGTGCACATATTAATAACATGAATATTCCTTTTTAATTCAAAATATTAACAACAGGAAACAATTTGTAGTATAACTAGATAATATAACTTCAAAAACTATATGTTAATAAAAGAAAAACAATAATCATATGTTTTCAAGTTTAAAACAATAGTCATATGTAACACGATTTTTACATTACTATAAAAAAATTATAATTACCTTTTGTTGTCCAGGCTACACTGCTATAATGGAGCGCTGACTCCGAAAATTCACTTTGCATAAAATTAAAAAAAAAAAAAAAACAATAGCAGAGGACAAGGCCCTTTTATTGATCCTGATGAAAAACTATAAACTGCTGAAATGATTCAACATGTTGTATTTAGTTAGTTTCTACCTGACAAAAGTGCTATTTCATCATGCAGGCACTGCGCCTTTATTTTGTAACCGCATTGTGCTCCTTAAGACGCGCTAGATGGGCGCTAACAAGTTTGGCAATAAAGTAATTATGAATATTACTGAAGCAGGTTGGAAAAAAGTGGCTTGAAAATCCGAAGCATATCCTGTTGTATTTAAGGATCAACAATTTTCAAGACCGTAGAGTGCCTAGAGTCTACGTAAAAATACATTTTTCAATAAAACTCATGTAAAATGTTCATACTTACTCCTGTAAATCTGAAGGGTTTGGATGTTTAAGTTTTTCCAGGTGTCGTAAAAAAAAAATATTTGGTGATCATATTGCACCATAATTGGCTATATTTCAAAAAAATGTAGTGGTCCGTTGTGCAGAATGACGAAAGTGTTAGTTTAGGAATATAGGGATTTTGAATTTGTACTGCTTTTATTTTATTTTTAAACAGAGTAGCTGTTTTTATTATAGTATATAGTTTTTATGTAAATTCTGTAAATTGAATGTACCAATTTATACTTTGTATTTTCAAAGTATATTTTTAACGTATGTTGTTATTTTTACGGTTATTATCATTTGAGAATGACACGGATCTGCTTAAAAGGCCTCATGCAATGAAAATTAAAAAAAATTCAGTCACGGAGGGGCTGCGTAAACTAAGCAGATTTCCTATGTGAAGTTTAGCATTAGAGAAATCTCCATACTGGTAACACAACACCACCATAAGTAAATACAAACAGTAATGAGAAATCTTTCAGTTAATTTTAATAAACTCCCAACTGAAACGGCTTCTGAATTGTAAGAATAATTAATATTTTAATAACTCAAATTTTAGTAGTCCAAGAACTAAAGAAGGGGGGGGGGCGGATGAACAGAACGTATTTGCATAAATATCACAAAGTAAAGACGGTTAGGTTAGGTTAGAAGCTTCCGCCCGAGGCTACTTACGAAAACGGCCGAACTAACCCGAACAACACCCAACCACAGACTTCATAAAAATGCAAATATCTCGGTTAATATTCGAGATAGAGAATAAGTGTATATAACAATATTTATAGTAAATTTAATTTGCAATACGATTGGTTCTATACAATCTTTCGATCCGATGCATAATAACGGAGATATTTCGAATTTTCGAAAAATCCCCCCCTCTAAACCCCCCTCCCTCTGGTACGATTTCAGCCATTAACGAACTTGATCTGTCTTTTTACATAAAACGGTTAAATGTCGAATTTCGTAACGATCAAACAAAAATTGCGACCGCTAGAGCGTTTACAGACAAATATATATATATATCTATTAATATATATATAATTTTGAACGGACCTCATTTTCGTCATCTCCTGGGTAGGATCGATGGACATTCGAAACTCACGTCATGAGTCAATAGCTGATTTCCCTTAAGGGAAATCTGCTAAAAATAAATCTTCATTGCTAGATGACTTCTTCATCCGTATATTTGTTACAGTCTTGTTACGTAAGCAGTATATCTTTTTACGCTTGCAGTTCTGTAATTTACATATCGGTTTAACTCAAATATTATACATTTATTATATTTCTAAATTTACAACCCTCTTTGTTTTTTAGCATATAAACTCATACTTATGAAATATTAAATCGGTAGTTAGATATGTTAATCATTTGACAGTACCTACGGACCAGTACAGTGGCATTACTAAGTTTCGACTTGCGTTGAGACTTTGTTAATATATGGAATGTCTCCTTTGAAATTATACTCGGAAATCTGCTTAGTTTACGAAGAACTTAAAGAGCTCTGGAGGAATAGTCCTGGTGTCAATTTTAGATTTTATCGAGCCTTCGTTCATTTCAAAGATAAATATTTTCCTTATTTATATAATTTACTGGACGAAAACTTAATATTGTAGTAATTATTTCACTGTCATAAAATAGTTACTCCCTTAGACCATAAGATTGTCCCGGAAAAAAAAAATAAAAAATCTTGGCGAGTTCTTTTCCCTCCATCCCGCCACTATAATTAATTTCAGCGTCTTGGGTTGATTAAAAGCTTTTCAGGCAGAAATTTAACGAGAATCTTAATGAGATCAAGGTTTCAGAAATATTGACAAGGAAATAAATATAGACTAATATAGTCAAACCATTGATGAACTATGTATTTTTACAGTTTAATTATACTTTAATTTGTTAATTCATATGTAGTCACTAATCCAAATAATAGATATAATTCATAAAAGCAACATTTTAGGAACTTCTAAGTGAAATCATCCATTTGCCACCATTTTGAAAACATTTAATGTACTTTATTATATTTCATTAATTTTTTTTTGAAATCATTACCTTCCACTGTTAAATTTAATTTATTTACTTATTAATATCTTCTATGAAAATTCTTCATGTCTAATAAAAATAGCATACAACAATTGATAAATATTGTATATAACTATCATAACTATTGTGTATCATAGTATATAATAAGGTAATCTCAACGGTGGCGAGCTAAAAATGATTAGGTTTCATTATTAATTAAGTAACGAAATTTTGTATGCTAGAACTATTTAGTTTTTGTTTAATATATCGTTGCATTGATACTTACTTGTATTGATTACCGCCGTAATTGGTACAATTATTCTTAATTTTTTTTAAAATCTTATTTTATTAATGGATTAGGAGATTTTTCTTTTAATATGTAAGAAGAGATTTAGTTTTGTATTTCTGACATACGGTTGACTATAATTTATATTTTAAATGAGTTTTTATTTATTAACGTCCAGTTTGTGCAACTTCGACTAATTGGGACTGGTTATCCACAGGTTACCGCCCTTTTCTGGGCAGGGAGGGTACAACGATTCTACTTAATGAGTTCGTCACTAAATTCCTATTGCCCACGTGAGAATCGAACTCGTCACTCTAGGTTTACTATGTGAAATATTTTTAAATTAAATAATTTTAAAATAAATATATATACGTTATTTTTAACGTTCAATTGATGCTAGTATGGACGAGTTTTCAACAGGTCACCACCATTTTCTAGCCTGGGTGAGACTAAGGATTGTAGTTAATGATCGAACCCACCGCTTTAAGTTTACCAGGTGAGAGAAGGTGGGCCTACCAGTTGGCCTTATTTCACATGGCTACTTTAAATTAGGTTGATTGAGATAAAAATTATTCTGGTTCATTGTAAATTACAGTACTAAATATCGTAAACATTTTTTAATCAAATGAGTAAGTTATATTCTGGTATATTTCAGGAATTGTTTTTCTTTCCGGCGAGAGTCGGGTTGGCAGACCTGTTTGTTTACGTTTCAGACGCTTCCCGCATGGAGGGGAAAGATTTCTCATTACCTTTGTTTTTATTCATTTAATATTCAAGGTGGTGTTATGTTAGCAGTAAGTAGATTTGTATATAATTTAACTTCGCGAGGGAAATGCTTAGTTTACGCAGCCCCTGCGTGACGGACTTTTTTTCAGCTAAGTAGTAGCTTTAAATCAATATCTATGATTGAGAACTGGAAATCAAGTTCTACATAAAGTAAGACAGAATTGAATATTATTAAATAACAGCCCTTGATGCGGACTTAAATTTTACCGTGGAGCACATTTTTAAAAAAAAAATGTTTTTTATATGTGGTTTCTTTTAATATTTAATAGGTAATATTCCGTAAGAATGAAAACATTCAACGTCATACAAATGCAGGATAATATTCTTTCTGTTTTTTTGGTATTACTTTAAAATGATTGTTTGCCCACGAACATTTTATGAGTCCCAGCTGACGTTTTGTTGGCTAAGTAAAGTGGTTTTCCCGAAAGGGATGCCCTGAGGTGAGGAAGAATTCTTCCCGTGGGACCAAAAGGAGGGATCTCTTTCTGACCTATTTCTTCTGAGGCTCCCAAGGATAGCTATGAGAACAAAATCTTATTCCGACTGGGAATTCTGATCTTGGAGTTTAGACGTCAAATGGTCAACATTGCTCTTGCCTAACAAACACGATTCAGTCAAGAAACTTAATAATTACATAAATTAGAATGAAAATTAAAAACTTAAATAAAATTGTTCTCCACTCGATATTTTATAATGTTAGAGGTCGTGAACTTCGTATTGAAATGTCATACACCATATATGTTATTACTACCAGTGAGAATTCATTTTAAAGAATATTTTTTAGACTCGTGTAACATGTTGGTTTGAATATGACAGGATAGAATGAAATAAGCACACTGTAATGAACATTCATTAAGTCTGTAGTAAGTTCAGAGCTTTTTATCCGTCCTCAGCACTTTCACAACGGGTCTACTAGAGGAATTAGAAGCGAATAATAAATAATGATAAAATGAATAAAAAAAAACTATGAATATAAAATAAAAATTTCGAATACTTCTAGAACAGTCAAATAACCTGAAAATGATATGAAACCTCATAATGAGAATTTTCGAAAATTAAATTGAATGTTTAGTGCTATGAGAAGGAGCCGTAATATTTCAACAATCTTGAAAGACGTTGATTACTTTGTAATCAGCCAACTGCCATTTCCCTCACTTCTCTAGATAAGGCGACATTTCGTGACTAAAGGCAGTTTCGTGGGGCTTATTTTTCATGGGAACATGAAAATGGATGCATAAGCTTTATAATTTTACTTGAAAGCCTCAAAAAAAAAAACATGCATCCAAGCATTTAATAAGCGTGAGGGTCATTGAGCGTTAAGATTAAAAGTGCAAAGGTAGTTCATTACATATATTTAGATATTTTATTATATGCATACACGTTATATATATTAGCTCATATCGTTGTAATCAACTAATTACTTTTATACGCTTAATATGAATATATAACTTATATATATATATATATCACATATAGTATAACTTATTTTATAACATAAAATATGAAGCACCACAATGAACAATTATTCTTTATCAGCCTGAACACTCAACACACACACACAAGATCGTATATTTAATTACATATTCCTTGGAACATATGCATATATCCTTTCTATAAAGTGCTTAGCTAACATCAAATAAAAAATTGAGCTTTTCCTTAACATTTCCCTAGAAGAAATAAAGTTAAGTAGCCCAATATTTTTTTTTCTATATGCCACAATTATATTTATAGTCTTGAACATAGTTTTTAACATTAAACAATAACATTCAATTCATGTGCTGCTACAATTGATCGTATACTAATATGCATTACAGTTTTTAGAATGAAACATATAATGTTTGTGGAATGCATTTGCTTGTTACCTATAAATCTAAATTTGCAAGTGATTGGTGATTGGCGCGCGTGTATGTGAGTGTGTTTTTTTTTAAGAATTAAAATTTTTCTAATATTATTAGTTCGTTCATTTAATAAATGTATTCACACTATTTGAATTGAGGGGGCTCAGGTTAGCCATGTGAGTTAAGGCGTAAGTCTTACATATGACAAACCTTTCGATTATCGCCTGGGAAAATAGAAATTTATTTAGTGACGAACGCATTAAATAAAATATTTAGTCCCACCCTGGCCAGAAAAGAATGGTAACCTGTAGAAACCCCGTCCCAATTAGCCACAGTTGCTAAAAGTGGACGTTAATAAATAGTAATATTTGAACTGATTGCCAAATAATGACGTGTGAATTGATTCCCAACACATGTGATAAGATTTTAATTGCTTGGATTATTATTTAAGGGTTAACTGATAAACGTCTGCTCCTGTAAAAAAAGATAGATTCTAAAGGAGCCACTCAACGAATAGTTTCGAGCTCAAGGAAGTTTTATACGATACAACTGGAATAAAATTAAAAATAGGTTATAATTAATTTCTGACATATAAATACTCTTTACAATGTCATTATCACGTACGAAAGTTAGTGACTTCCAGAATCTAAGAATACTGTATTTAAAATATGTTCTTTCTACGACGAATAATTTTTAACAGCTACTATTGTACGTTTATTTTACTATTTTAATAACGAAATTCATGTTTTTTTAACACAAACGTTTGTTTGTTATTCTGTTTTGTCGTTGCTGGATATCTGTAAGAGTACATAGGCAATAATGTGAATCCATTCATAATTCTAACAAATTTATTCGTATGAAAACCTCTCAGGATGAGTAACGAGTATGAATGTCTTAGATCCCGTTCACAGGCAGGCTGAAAAAGGGTGAACAGACCCCCCGGTTACAATGAGGCCCGATAATCTATTAGAGACGTGTCATTCCATGTTCTTTTCCTTGGTTAATAGAGGTTCTACTTCGAGTTGATTGCTCACAACGTATAACTCTGATCACGAATCCTTTCGTGACTTGCTCTTGGGTGGCAAACGTGTATATATTTATTGTACTGTAGACAGAAATATTTACGATTTTGATTTTTTACTACCCATACTTTATGAAAGGTCCTGCATGTAACGGCTCAGGACTATAAAAGTCATATGCCTCCAAATATATATCAAAACTAGTGGACCTGAAAGACGTTGTCCTGCATGATATTTCACGCGATGAGGATATTAAATTTATTATATTATGTTTAAAACAAAAGCTACTTTTAATAACACAACAACAATTTTTGTTATGTGCACGGTCACCTGAAAACAAATAGTAAATGAAATATCGCGAATTTTAACCCCGTTCGAACCTAAAAAAATTAATATAGCTTATAATCATGGAAGAATTAAGACTAATTTACATAAGAGTTTTGTTTAGTTCGGTTCAATCGTTAGTACCCAATAAAATTGTTGGCTCCCACTTTAATTTTTTAGTGTATAGCTCGTTTATACTTTGTTATACGACAAAAAGCGAATATGACAAAAGTTACTCTAAATAACAAAATAAACAACTTTTGTCATGTACATATTTGCCGAAAAACCAATAGGAAACGAAATATTGCTATTTTTAATTTTAGGCCTCCTTACAACTCCCTCTCCTGCTCCATCTGCCGGGCTGATTTGTGAATCTGAACCATCCTTGGCGTCACCTAAACGCATACAAAAAAATTCATTCAAATCGGTCCAGCCGGTTAGGAGGAGTTCTGTGACATACACACGTACAGTAGAATTATATATATATATATATATATATATATATATATATATATATATATATATATATGATAAAGAGACAGACTATTATAAAGGCTCATTCCTGTATAATAATTTGTCATTTATAACCAATAATATTCCTCGTGTCTTTAGTAGCCGAAAGTTATATTGCATATTTGTTTACTCCTTCAAAAACTTCAAGTTACCATGTGATTAGCAATATTACATCAAAATATTAAGTAATAAAGCAGTGAAAAGTTCGCTGAGTATGAGGGTTTCCTATTTCATTTATTTAAAGACTGTATCTTTGATGATAGACAGTGCGTATCTCAATGTTTAATGACCTGGGACAAACTTGGAAACCTTAAATTAATTTTCATAATTACCGTTTATCTAATTCTCAGGAGGGGGATTGTCATATTGAGGTGTTGACAGTGATTAATGACGTAATAATGGAGAACTTTCACTTTACTTAGAAAATGATGAATTGAGGAAGAAGACTCTATTAATAATGCTCTTTGCCTGAATGGGTAATAATCTTATTTTCTTTGTATTCTAATAAGTCTGTTTCTTCACTTCATTATAGAAGATCATAATAATATATATCAGCTAATGGCAATTATTTTTTCCATTTATTTACTGAAATATCTATTATTTTCCCAATAATTTAATTTCCCTTATTATTTTTAAGTAAAAGACATTTTGTTTTGCTGGGATAGGAAAAGTGACAAGTTTCAACGTAGAAAAACAAAGTTAAAATATAAGTAGGTACTATTTGTATTTAACAAATTCTCAATGAACGTAAACTTAATGCTAGTAAGACTTAGCTATGAACCTGTTACAACCCTTTTTAGACTGGGTGAGACATGATTTTATTTGTTAAGTCAGATAACAAATATATTCCAGTGATAAGGCGGGCATTCAGCCAACATCTCCTAGAACAATAAGAGCATTAGACACAATAAGAGCTAGCGTTTCAGTACTTACGGGTACCCAGTAGCGATATGTAATTTTAATAATGTTCCTTTGTGCAACTACGGCTAATTGGGACGGGTTATCTAAAGGTTGCTACTCTTTTCTCTCCGGGATGGGACTAAGGATTTTGTTTAATCCTTATGCCAATTAGGAACCATAAAAAAAATTTAATATTCATAAGAAAATTTAATACTTTAGGTGAACATTTTTCATAATTAGGTCTATTTATCTACAAATAAATTAGTTTATTTACATTTATCTGAGCATTTGTCACACCTCATAAGGCTTACAAAAATAAGTTCCGATGAACTGATTAAACAATACCAAATTTAGTGGGCTTTCAAGCTTGCATGGAGAAAGATATGGTTGAAGAACTCCGACTTCAAGATCTGTTGAAAACGTTTAGAAAAATAAAAAAGTCCGTAAAATAAGCAGATTTCCCACATGAAGTTATACAATAAAGAAATCTCCATACTAGAGCCGAACAGTTATGGAAACGGACGAACTAGCTTTCGGCGGAAACGAATGGAACCGATCATTTCGTCCGTTACCCGCACACACTTAATTAAAATGCAAATATCTCGGTTAATATTCAAGATAGATAATAAATGTATATAATAATATTTATAGTAAATTGAATTTGCCATACGACTGGCCCTATACAATGGTTCGATCCGACATATAGTAACGGAGATATTTCGAAATTCCCCCTCTAAACACCCCTCCCACTGGTCTGATTTTAAGCGTTAACGAACTTGATATTTCTTTTTACATAGAACGATTAAATACCGAGTTTCGTGACGATTAAACAAAAATTGCGGTCGCTAGAGTGTTAGCATACAAATCTCTCTCTCTCTCTCTCTCTCTCTCTCTCTCTCTCTCTATATATATATATATATATATATATATATATATATATATATAGTTTTGAACGGATCTCATTTTTGTCATCTCCTGGGTAGGATCGATGGACATTTGAAGATATTTTTCGAAAATCATGTCATGAGTACGACCTCAATAGCTGATTACTACAAGCAATTTTATTTTTGTCCAAAGGTTTTAAACCAGTTACTTACTTCTTCACTTCCTGTAAACATTTATAGTTATGAACACCTATCCTTTCTCTACATTTAGCAGATTTCCCTTAAGGTAAATTAGCTATTGAGATCGTACTCAATTTTTGAAAAATTTCTTCAAATGTCCATCGATCCTACCCAGAAACGAAAATGAGGTACGTTCAAAACTGTATATATATTTGCCTGTTAACGCTTTAGAGGTCGCAATTTTGGTTTTATCGTTACAAAACTGGATATTTAAACGTTTTATGTAAAAATGAAGATCAAGTTCGTTAACGGCTAAAATCGGACGAGTGGGAAGGGGTGTTTAGAGAGAGAGGATTTCAAAAATTCTTAATATCTCCGATATAATGCGTCTGATCGAAAAATTGTATAAAACCAATCTTATTGAAAATGTAATGTTCTATAAATGTTGTTATGTAAGTATTTTCACTATCTTGATTATTAACTGAGATATTTTTATTTTTTTAGTTTTCGGCCTTGTGTAAGCTGTGTAGGAGTGGGGGCCTACTCATGTCATGTTAACAATACGCTGTGAGATAAATGCAAATAGGTGGCGCACGTGGGAAATATGCTATGCTAACGCAGCCCCTGCGTGACAGGCTTTTATTTAACAAATAAGGGGTTTAGAGATTTTGTTAAAATGTTCTTCAATAATTATTTCAATGTTTTAATATTGTTGATAACATTCCGCTTGATTATTTTCTTTTCTCTTTTAGTAGGTTGCCATGGGAGACTCCAGAATATTTATCATTCTTGAAAGAACTTCTATAAAAATTTATCCTTTGATATAGAAGGTTGGTTTCACATTTGAGTAGCTTCACCGTGAAATATGTCCACTTAAGGAGAGTGTTGAAACTGTAAAGCATTTCCTAGATTCTAGAAAACGTTTCAAATATTCTATTCCAATTAAGAAGAGCACCCTGGTGGGTTTCGTACTCTTTAAAGTAATTGCAAAACATAGTTTAAATTTCAGCCGATGGCAGAGAGGCCAAGAAGCTTGCTCATTGAAATACAATTGAATAAAATTATTTAGTTTTCGTTTATATGACAGAACTACTAACTGACATCAGCCAATATATTCCACAAATATATAAACATTTACAAATACATAATAAATACATAATAATAAATTAGAATAAAACACAATAGGTCTACAGCATACTTAATAAGATTTTAAAGGGGATAACTTTTATTATATTCATTTAGATGAAGTACGGATATGAGAAACACACAGATGTTTAAGGATATATTAATATACTTAGATATTATAATAAAATATTATATTTATTTTATTATTATATAATAAAATATACTCAGATATTTCCATACAATATAAATAGAGTATAAGAAATTTGTACATATAGGAATAAATATATTATTCTAACTACCCCCTAATCAGAGATCTTGCCAATCACCATCGATGGTGGGCATAAACCAATTAAAAAAAAAAGTTTTCTTATAGCTTGCTGAATTAATTAGGTATCGTACCATGACTGACACAGTTATTTTAAAATCTTATTTGGTCAACATTGAATAAAATAATTAATTAACAGAATTTTCAATTAATTTGTAATAATAGATTTAGTATTTTTTAAATCAGAGGATCATGTCAGCAATGTGATTTAAAGCGTTCGTTGACCTTAATCTCACATGGTAAACCTAGAGTGACAAGTTCGATTCCCGCCTGAGCAAAAGACTTTATTTAGTGACGGGAAGTCCTTAGTACCAATATGGCTAGAAATGGGTGGTAACCTGTAAATAAACCGTCCTAATTAGACTTAGTTCAAAAATGGACTTTTACAATATAATTTAATTTTTGCAGTCATATATATGATTTAAGTTATTGTTATTTATTAAGGTCCACTTTGTGCAACTAATTTGGACTGGCTATTTACAGGTCACCACCCTTTTCTATCAAAGCAAGGGTGGGACTTAGAATCTTATTTAATGAGTTAGTCAGGAAACAAAATCCCATTGCCCAGGCGGGAAGCGAACCCACCACTCTGTACTTTATTTACTTACAAGCAAAGCAGACCAGCCCGTGAATAATATGGAATACCGTCTCCAACTTTGTTGACCATTGCTTTCTGACCTCTGCCAGTTTTCTCCAATTACAGATTCTCAATGTCTGCAAGTCCTACTCTACCCAATCAAACCAACAATTGCCTGGATCTGCCTCATTTCCTCATGTAACCTACATCGTTTTTATGGTTGAAAGCAAGCTCGGCATGCAGCATGCTCTCATACCATACATTGGTTCGGCTTTGCTTTTGATATGACGTCTATCCTTTAAAGGAACTTAATGTCATTGAAAAAATGGCCTTGGCCTCTTACTAATATTTATCAAGGAAAGTATACTTTCAATGTACAAGTTTAATTTTCTCTGTTTCCTTGTAGTGTTGTATTGTCTGCAGTAAAGCTTTGCAAGCAATCGTTCATTTACATTTCTGTAAGCAAACAGTACACTCACAGGAAGACACAGAAGATGGTTCTTGTGTATAGAAAATAACACATATTTGTAGAGGACAGGGCCATATTACATTGATCCTGACCAAACATTATATGTTCTTATAACCTAGATCAGCAGTTCAACTTTATATGTGAATGAGTACTATTACTGTATATGTGAATGAAAAAAAGGCGAAAATGTTTTTGATTTCCTATCCTGTGTGATTGTGTTATCTTCACTGTGGGCTTTCTTATCGAATTGTGCTCATTCTTCAAGTCTATAAAGGCATAATTATTTTTGTATCCCAAAGGGGTTTATGCAACAGACTTAGATTATTTTTTTCAGTCCTAGTTAGCATCATCAGGAATCCAATCAAACCTGCGCCATTCTCGATTTGTTCCTTCAAACATGCATCATAACTCAATCATCATTTGGAACTCATCAATGATAAATTAGAAAAGCGAAACAGTTATCTAATCACACTAAGACCTCTCTTTCTAAGATTCTTTATTTCAACATATAGACTGGCGAACGTACACGTAGGAGATGGTCGAATACATCTAAATAGTTATACTCTGAAACCCAATTGGATACTTATTGTTTAATTATTACATTTAATTATCTTCCGGACATCAGTTTCGTCCATCGATTATCCTGTATTGTACTAGGACCGACAGTTCAATCCCAAGTTAATTAATTCCCTATTGTGGGGAAATTGCAAGTTGCAATTCCCTCAGTTTCCTCAAACCTGTTTATCAATCCAGATTTTATTAGTAGTTATACTACCTTTCGCTTATTCTCTGTTTGGAAATAAACTATTACCGTAGACTCAGTACATACGAAGCCTGAAGTGGAAAAAAAAAAACAAATGTACATCTATTTTCAGTATATATATATATATATATATATATATATAAAGATAATAGGATAGTCAAAAATATTATCTGTTCGCTTTAACAAAAAGACAATATTAAATCAATTATAATTAATTTCCTTTCATATTATTATATCAAACATAAATAATAATAATATAGCAGCTTATTATGTACATATACATATATTTCTTCTTATCTAAAATTACAATTTCCAATTTTTTTTTGGTAAATTTTGAAAAGCTGCATTTTAGTGTAAGTTATTTCGAATTCCAAAGAATACATTTTGTTCAACTTACTATTAGTTCATTAATGATATTAAAGTAATGTATAGAAAACTACAAATAATTTAAAATGTGCACTTTTTATTTATTTTTTAAAATTCGTTGTTATTATTTTTAAATGAGTAAAACATTTAATGCTTTACAAATATTGATAAATTTGCGTCAACCATAAAGAAGAAGTATAACTAATCATGAAGTAGTTTTTGACCGATCAATTATTGAACCCAACCAATTTTTATTTATGTTCATATTCAAATATATTTGACAGTATTCGTCTAGTTTCAAATAAGAAATATTTTTTTAATAGATTTAACGCATACGCGTAGTGCGTTAAAGAGGTTTTATCTCAAAAATAATAAGCTTCTCTCAAACTATTTTTGTTTGTGATTAGGAAATTGAATCCTATTTTTGTATCTTTTCTCAAGATTATGTTTTGTATTTTTTTTTTTTTTTATAAAATGTTCGAAACCTATTTCATTGAGCATTATTTTTGTTCTCAAAAGCCAAGCGCTCCTTTTAATGTCCTTTAATGCTTTTTTTATTGAGTGAAGACGATTATCGGAGATAATTTTTCACTCTCATAAATTGTAGAACATTGTATTCCGTCATTATTAACATTCATGTCAACACAACAATATTGAAGTATGTCTCTGAAGACTTGCTAAATTGTAAGATTGTATGCTAAAGGAAACTAGTAGACAAAAAAGAAAAAGATGCAATATTTTGAAACATTGCCTAACCATACCTTAGAATCCCAAAAGAAAGAGTACAAATAACTTAATGATATTGTGTGTATTATTTTCTAAGGTTTGCACAATTATGTATTATGTAAACAGAACTTTGCGATAATGTTGTTTCAGAATTAATTAAGTTTGTTTTGAGGAAATGAGAGCAACTGTGAAATACAATGTCCGGCGTAATTGAATGTTAATTGAGCGATAATCTATATTATAAGTGTATTTGGTTATAATTTACATTTAATTAGTAGGTACTACCTATGTTGGTTTACAACAATACACTGTAAATTATACGTAATTGCTTCAGTTGGACTTTACCTTGTCCATACAAGTATTAAAATAATAAGCAGAGTCTGGGTTGCCATGCGCATTAATGCTCTTAAATCTTTAATGCTCTTGCCAAAAATGTGAGACCGATATAATAATAATAATAAAAATAATTAAACCGTAACCCATTATATGGGCCTTAGCTCGCATCGATGCTGCCCATCGATTATAGTACATACAGTCATATTGTTATCTGTATAGTACATACAGTAACAATAAATTTTATTTAAAAATGAAACTAAATAGTGAATGTTCGTATAGGCAATATTAATGAATTTAAACACTAGCAGACTTAATTTCATTTATGATACTGCGAGATTCATGCGAATACTTATCATAAATATATTTAATTGGGTACTAAATTTAAACAAAGTAAGAAAACATTATTTAAAATGTCAAACTATGCAACATTTTAAATGAGACTATTTTTATCGGCGACAAGATAATAGGAGGAGAGACAGAGAGTCGCATTTCAAATATTTAAATATTTTTTGTTTAGTTAAACAACATTAAACACTTAAAATTCATCTTCCCTATAATAGTAGGACTCTTCTTTAATTAAAACCGTCATATCAATGGAATATATCCCAAAATAAAACTGAATAAATCCTCTGAAATTAAACTTTAGAAGGTCAATTAAAAAAACTATTTTTTGGTATGCCCATTCTGAGAGTTATTTTGTTGGAATATGTTGAATTGTATATAGAGAGAAAATATTGAAAAGTATAGTGGCACAATAGTTTGACTCTTTTATTGAAAGAATATGCTATGTGTGTGAATGTTATACTGTTAGAATATGTTGAACGAATTTGTGTCAAAATATCTATGTTGAATGCAGAATTGGAAGAATACCTTGGACGCTATATTGGCAGAACACGTTGCATGTTATATTGGCTGTATATGTTGAATATTATTCTGAAATTTGTCAGAATACGTTGAATACTATACTAGAAGAATGCCGTGCATGGTATATTGTCAGAACATGTTAAATGTTACTTTGGCAAAATAAGTTGAATGCAATATTGGAAAAATATTTTGAATGCAATATAGCAGAAATACCTTGGATGTTATATTGACAGAACATGTTGCATGTTATATTGGCAGTATATGTTGAACATTAAATTGATATAATACGTTGAACGAAATTTGTTGGAATACGCTAAATAATACATTGGAAAAATATTCGTACTTTGAATACAATATGGGAGAAATACCTTGGATGCTATATTGACAGAACATGTTGCATGTTAGATTGGCAGTATATGTTGAATATTATACTGATATAATACGATGAACGAAATTTGTCAAAATACCTTGAATAGTATATTGGAAGAATACCTTCCATGGTATTATTGTTGGAATACGTGAAATGTTACTTTGGCAAAATAAGTTGAATGCAATATTTGAAAAAAAAAAAAGTTTGAATGCAATACAGAAGAAATACCTTGGATGCTATATTGGCAGAACATGTTGCATGTTATATTGGCAGTATATGTGATATATTATATTGATATAGTATGTTGACAGAAATTAGTCAGAATATCTTGGGGCTATTTTGGAAGTATACTATGGATGGTACAATGGTAGAATAATTAAGGTGAGTAACACCAATCCCAATGCTACTCTGAACTGCTGTAAACTACTAATTCAATTATAAAACTGGCAGAAACGAAGGGAAGATATTATTAAGCCTGGCATCCACCCTCGATCGCTATTTGCCATCAGTTACAAGACGAATAGGATTTCAGCCTAATGTCAAATTTAATTACTACCTTCAGCTGTTTAAAGAAGTTAAAAGAAAAGTGATAGATTACTATAAATGAGTGTATGATGTACACTATATATATATATATATATATATATATATATATATATATATATATATATATATATATCTTCTTAACTGTAGATGACCCGCTTCTTAAATTGTCGAAAATGCACTCATATTGAGTCAAAGGGTATGACTGAATGGTTGTAAGTGTACTCCTTAATTAACTATTTAATAAAAAATATTTATTCATCTAAATGAAAATTTAGTTAGTAGCAATATATGATATTGTTTTTAACTTAAACTTTTACTCTAAATGATTTGTAATTTAAATTCATATAAGTGTATGAGTGATTCATTTTCCATAATTTTAAAACTTTTTTTTTTATTTTTTTCAAATTAAAATAGATAGAAATTAATAACAATTGTCTAGATAGTAACCTCCTCAGAATTAAGAAAATAAACATTAGCTAATGAACTCCTCTTAAGCATTTACTTGTTGTTATGCAACAAAAATAAATGTATAGTAACGAATTTTTGAAAAGGATTTTAAATGTGGTAGACGAAGTTTACAAAAAATTGAGAATGTTCAAAATTTACCAAAAAAGAAAGGCATAAATTGGAAATTGCTATTTTGGATAAAATGGGCGCCTTGGTAAGGAGCTAAAGAGCTTGATACGCTTTCGGAAAACTAATAAAACTAATGTTTCGAGGAAGAAAAGGAGTGTTTATTCATTGACCCAATATGGCTGCATTTTAGATATATATATATATATATATATATATATATTTATAAAAGACTAAATTGCTTATGAGTTCGTTTGAATGTATGCATTTCGATGATTTAGTTTAAGTTTTTATTATGGCACTATATGCCTTGAGTTTTGTATATGTCCATCGCCAATTTCATCAGCATATCTGATATACATAAATGGTTTATAACCAAAAGAAAAGAAAAACCAATTAGAGAGAATTAATGCAAAATGCAATTAAATAGGATTATCAATTCATACTAAAACGCTTTGGGATTATAAACAAACCCTCTTGATTTAAATTTCAAAGGAAACATTGGTTTCACCTCGTTTATTTTTTACAGATGTTGAAGGGATTTCACTTAAAATTGGTCGTTTTAGTTGTATTTTTCACAAAACAGCAAATAGGTAAACCTCATTTTTGCACATTATGGGTTATAGTAAGCAATAGGGTAACCGGTCCTTGTAATATGTAAAAAATAGTTAATGTGATAGTTGAGCGTATTCACTTATACACATCAATATTGTTGCGAAAACTGCGTACTTAAAAAATTAGGGAGAGTTAATCACGTGTTAAGAAGGACGAAGCATATGAAGGCAACTCTGCAGGAGCAGTGGCGCCAGGAATCTTTTAGGCGACGGGCTGTCTCGCCAGTTCAAGACCTGCGCTCACATATAACCGAGCTCATCCAACAGTTAGTTCTCAGTTTTCTTACTAGTGAATAACAGTGCGTTCAATGCAGCTTTAGTGAACCGTGCTTTTTAGTTTCAGTGCAGTGCTATGTCTTTGTAAAGATCAGTGCAGTATCGTGTGCTTGTGAAGATCAGTGCAGTACTGTGTTTTGTGAAGTTCAGTGATTCGCATGATCGTGAGTACAATAGTACTCTAGTATATATTGAGATTAATAATGGAGAATAATTTACAAAGTTTAAAAAAGAGTGCAGTGTATCTTCAAATTAATTTGTTCAGTGATAAAAACGCTACTGTTTGTGTGTTTTTGCAACCTGAAAGGACACTAATTAATCGCCAGTTATTATTATTTTTGTAATAAACGTAAAACTATTTTATGGAAAATATTATCTTAACTAGATAAAAAAGATGGTAAATTTTGGATCAGCTTAGGTGCTCTTATTGTAAAATATAAATGAAAAAGGACTTCAGTTTTAAGCGTATGAAGTGGTTTTATTAGTTCATTTTTTAGAATTTGAAAAAGGCTAGAAGAAAAGGCTTTGCATATTAGAACACGAAATTTGAACTACCTATGACAGGAATGTTTCCTATTTTTCATTACTCGCCGACCTCTAACACTGCAATAACGATATTACGTTCCTGCTTGCATCTATTTTGAAACCAATGTCTAGCTTCTTGAGGCTTTTCCCACAATAAATATCTTAGTTATTAAGTCCTGAAACGATATAGTGGGGATTGCTAACATTTCTTGTAGGCAGTAGTAGAAAATCGATGAGCCTGGAGACTTACCATTTTACTTTAATCACCTATTAACCCTCGGTCGGGCGCGTCAAGAATATTCCGCCATCGGGCGCGTTTATCTGAGAGATCATCCTCTACCGTTTTTACGGAAATACAGTTTTTTAATATATATTTTGCACTAAAATGTTCTGTGTGTGATTAGAAACTATAACAGAGGAAGAATTTGTTTGAAAGAAGTAAATAATTTTTGAAATTGACAAGTATTATAATATAAAGAAACGGTGGACGATAATTTTTAAAATATAATTAAAAAAACACAAATATCAAAAGGAATTGTTTAAATGCACATGCCTTAATTATACATATTTCATTTCAGTTTGTGAACAATATAAAAAAATTATCTAAATATAACTTCAATCAAAAATAAGTAGCACGAAATCACTTTTAGATAAGACTTAATGAAAATCAAAAAAAAAAAAAATTAAAAATACCAGTTTAATTGTTATTTCTTTTGCAGAGCTGCATTACAATTAGGACAAAGCATTAAACTATGTTGTAAACAAATTTTGTTTTTGCAAATTTCACAACCGTAATTTGTACACCTACATTTATTTTCAGTTTTGCTTCGTTCACATCATTTTCTTTTGTTCGTTTTAGTGGAGGGCCTTTTTTATTCTGTTCTGTACTTGAGTTTAATGTATTGTCTAATGAGTCTCTGTAGTCTTCAAGTTTCGTCCTTAGTTCGGCTGGTAAACGTCTACTATTGTCACTGCGTCGTGCAATATAACCTTGTACAAGTTCTTCTGAAAGCTCATGTTTGAGCAAAATAATAGAATAATAGGTTTATATGATTCCATTTAAAAAAGAGAAACTTAATTGATGTATATATTTATGAAATACAGATTTCAAAAAAAAAACTTACGAGATCGGGCGCGTGGTATCTAGGAGATAAAATTTAATGACAGGTGAAACTGACGACTCCGTTAAACACAGTGACTCAACATAACTTGAGGGGGAGTTCTTTAAAACACATAACTCGAAGAACTACAACACCACTCTCTGCTAGGAGGTGTGGCAAATATTTTTCTAGAAACTGTGTATCTGAGAGATCACGCGCCCGACGGAGGGTTAAGTATTCCTTTTTTTTCGTTTTCAATTTTGCCTAAATCAATCAATGAATGTTCAAAGATGTAAAAAGACACGTACCACTTTTCTTTTTTTTCAACTTTAGTTTGCCTAAAGTGTAGTTCACTCCCCCTCCCCGTACGCCATCTTGTTTCGTCACCGTCTAAGGATCCAACAAATTAGGTGAGTTAAAAAAAATTAAGTTAAAATTAAAATCCCCCCCCCCCGGATAAAACCACCGAAGGCGTATTTTGGAAATTTTTGAATGCGGTCACTAAAGTCTAAAGTGTTGAAAATGATGAAGTTAGAAAAACAAAATGGCCGCGGTCATCATTTTGAAAAGTGCGCCACCAAGGGGGGGACTAAAATACACTTTCACCTTTAGCTTTCCTTTCACATTCGCTTAGAAGAAATTCGTACACCCTGGTAAATCGTTGAATTTGAATCATTTTCAAACTTACTAAAACATTATCGAGTTCCTATACATAAAGACCTCTTCGGTATTATTGCGAAAACTCGTTTTTACAGTCCTCATCGTAACCCCAACAATCCAATTTGACGGACAACTTTATTGTCAATTTCTTTTTTAACTATTTACAGGAGTCATCTTTTACAGTTGTGGCTCTACCAACTACCCCTGTTTAACTGCCAAAATATAAAATCCGCATTTTTATTAATATCAACTGTCCATGCTAGGTCGACGTGTTATAAATTAAAAGCATGTTGTAAAACATTACTTCTCAGATTCATGAAATAACACTTTTCTTGAGTTGATTAGTGATTTGTCTAAGGAGTTCTGAATGTCCAGCAAGTCATTTGAGTATTGCTGGTTTAGTATCCCGGCTCGCCGTGTTTCAGTTGATTTCTCTCAGTGAAATCTGATATTCAGGCCGTACTCATGATAAAATTAGAAACATTCCTGTAAACGTTAATCGATCATAATTAGGGGTATGTGCTATAGAGATTGCTAATGGACATAGAGGTGGGGTAAATTAGGAAAGATTAAAACATGTCTGTTATTAAGATTCGAATTAGAACATGTTATATAACCAGTCACCAACATTTTCATTGTTCTTAGTTCCTTCACTCAGAACAATGAAAATATTGACAAAATAATACCATAAGATTGATGTTCTCTTAATTTTTCTATAGAGTGAATATTAACAGTTATTTTATCTTTGCGTTTTCATATTTATTAAGCCCCCTCTCATATTCATTAATACCCATTGTAGGATTTTGTATTACAAAGTACTTTGGGATTTCACCTATTTTACCTTTCTTTGAAGCTATGCTCTGTTCAGATACTATCCAATGAAGCGTTTAGTTCTCATTTTTTTATTGGCAGTTTCCTGCAGTACCAACTTTTTCGTTGCGTTTTTCCTGTCAGTTAAATTGTAATTAGTATTGTCTTAGACATAATGTATTTAAAATGATTTAACTCTTCTCTGTAAGTAACTTTAAAATCAGATCCCTGTAGATTGGTTGACTTTGTACAATATGGATGGCAAGACAGTATTCAATTTCTTAAGAGGTAAGGAAATTTTAGAGACAAAACGCCTTTTTGTCTAGCTCTAAGGAGTTCATTAAATCATTAAGTGAGTGTTGGTTAGTGCGTATAAAATAATGGGGTATCAAATGACTTCTTTTGTATTCGGATTGGAGTTCTCCTCAGAGACTAATGGTGTGACGATAGAAAAGCTCTTCTTGCGAGCCAGCGTATGATGAAAGCTTTTCAGCTTTTTCTTTGTTGAATTCTGGATCTAATCAAGCTTAGGTATAACATCTAACTACTCAACAAACCTGCATCACTTTTAGGATAAGACATCTTGTCTATTTATAATCGATTTCATATTAATTGGTGAAACTACAGCAAATACTTGTATGATCCACCAATTGTTCGTTAATACATGAATGTGAACAAATACATGCTAATACATGTGCGTGAAATAATAGGTTCTGTCTATTTGTACAAACAGTGGAGCTCTGAGTTTTTACCTGTATTACTGTATATTCATATAAAAATACCTCCCCACTCATTAATAACTACATTATCAACACGTATATCATATTTTCTTTTAATTAATTTAATTTTGAATGTTGGTTGGTACTCTTAGTATTCAAGAAAATTATGGATTGCCTTAATGGGAGAAAGAAAATTTACAAAGTTACCCTTTAGGTATTTAGCTTTGATAATGCCCAGGAGGGCGAAACGTCTGCTATTAGAAAGGAGATAATAAAGATAGCTGAGTTTAGACCTTCAGATCCTTTCTTATTGTTTGAAATAGTTGTTGTTATTTTAACTTGTCACAGTAATCTGTTTATGGGGTTGAACATACTCCGTCACGAAGGTGCTGCGTAAACTAAGCAGATTACCCCAAACAGTGGGAATATGATAAGTTGACGATGTCCATTCAACATTTATGCTCTATTTCTGTCGCAGTAAGCACAATTAAAATGTTAAAATATTTGGTGACTGAGTTAAAATAAAAATGGGATGAGTGGAAGAAGAGGGTTAGTTAACTAAAGGCTGACTCCGTTAATATTGGAGTCAAAGAAGAAAATATGTATTTATAAAGTAAAAGTTGTAGAAAATTAAAATTCCGAAAACACAGTTTACATAAAATGTTCAATCCGCTCAAAATGAGAGAGATATTAGAATTATTCTTCTCGCCTACTTGGAGCCGATTTCCACCATTATCTAATATAATCTTTAGTTTTCCATAAAACGGGTAAATGTCTAGTTTGGTATAGATCAAATATGTATTAACGAGTCAAAAACGCACAATATTAATTAATGACGTCTTCTCACAATATATTTGCATGTATCTTACATAATAAAGGTTCGCTAAGAACAATTTTTTGGTATTTATGCTAGGAATAAAACCTTTGTGATGTATTGAACTAATGTTAACGTGCGCTGACTTAAAGTAGAGGTTTACTGTTGGTTGAAAAATAAGAATTGTAAATATCTTGGTTATTAATCGAAATAGAGGCATAGAGTACAGAACCACAATTATAGAACATTACATTTTCAACAAGATTAGTTATATACTATTTTTTTTAAACAGATTTCCCTTAAGGGAAATCAGCTATTGAGGTCGTACTCATGACGCTAGTTTTGAAAAATTTCCTCAAATGTCCATCGATCCTACCCAGGAGATGACAAAAAGGGGGTCCGTTCAAAATTGTATATATATATATATATATATTTGTCTGTTATTGCTCTAGCGGTCACCATTTTTGTTTGATCGTTACCAAACTTCATATTTAAGCGTTTTACGTAAAAAGAGAGATCAAGTTCGTGGCTGAAATCGGACCAGTGGGAGGGGGTTTAGAGGGGGGATTTTCAAAAATTCAAAATATCTCCGTTATTATGCGTCGGATCAAAAAATTGTACAGAATCAATCTTATTGCAAATTAAATTTAATATAAATTTTCTTCTATACATTTATTCAGTATCTTGAATATTAACCGAGGTATTTGCATTTGTATGAATGTGTGTGGTCGGCAGGAGTCGGCTATGTTCGGGACTCTCCGCCGAGAGCAAGTGTGGGCCGTTTTGGTAACTATTCGTCCCTCGTGAATAGGTTTAGAGATTCCTTACTACTACTGTTGTTATTAGGCGGATTTCTCTATTGTAAAACTTCACGTGGGAAATCTGCTTAGTTTACGCAGCCCCTGCGTGACGGGTTTTTTTTTTTTATAACGACTCATAATAATGAAGATATTTTGAATTTTCTATTTCCCCTTCATCTAAACCCTCCTTGTCCCAGTAACAGACAGGTATATACGTAATGTAGAATGTATAAGAGGAAAAACACTTCGGTGCAAGCTATATAAACTGCTCAAAAATGAATAGGGATATTGGCTGTTTTGTGGTATGTATGGGGCCTAGTATATTTTTTTTTCATTAATATTTATTAGAAATTATTGTATTTTTCCCCCATAAAAAAGAAATTTAATTAAGATCGATTTAATTAAAATTAATAGGATAAGAAAAAATAACCAATATCCCTATTCATTTTTGAGCAGTATATAAAGTCGGCCAATATTGAAGTCGGGAAGTGCAATGGTGAAAAAAATGTCGGATGAATACATGTGCCCCTTGTCACACCATTGGCTACGAAATGAAAGAAATATTTATAGCCAATCTAATTTTATTATTGTATGTGTTTGTAGGCAATAATGCTATAAAAAAGTAATTTAGAAGTAAGACTATTTCTTATGTTAATCAGGTAATATATTTTGCCTTCTGAGATAAATCGCCTTCTTGGAATATATTAAGATGCAAAGGTTTTCACTATTGGAAAACGCCCGTTTTCCAATTTAAATTTCAACGAGGAAGAAAAGCTGCTAGAATGAGAACTTCAAAGAGGCCTACTATATCCTAGCTCATATTGTGGTATAAAAGGAAAAGTTTCAAAAAAGAAAGAAAATTAGACCCTCTGAGAGTTTCTGTTTTTCTTTTTCATATATGTGCTCCCATTCAAATTTCTACTGAAGTTCTTTTATTTACAAGAAATATACGGAATTTTGTAATATTGGAAACTCCAATTTCTACGATTGGAGCTAGTTTAATTGAATTTATATGTAGTAGAGTTTTAGTATAGTTTTAGTTATCTAGTTGCTAAACTGAATTTATAGAATGAACGTCGCTGGCTGGAAAATTATAGTGTAATGATAATAGAAATGTATTGTTAAAAATTGTGTAGAATATAAAGATAAATAATGTTCTATTTCAAAGGAACTATGACCGCATCTATCATCCTGTGATAAATGCTGCCCTCAGAGATCTATGTTTTATATTGTAATATGGCATCCTACAGGGTTGGTAAAAGTAAATTAACCTTTATTCATCAATCTTTATAATGGATATTCCATCCAGAATAAATAACATTCACCAGTACGCTGCTCTGTTTTCATTATTTTAAATTAAATCTGATGTCAGCTTATATACTCTAGCTCTTCAATCCTGATGCAGTGCGATGAATTCACTTTGTGGAGCTGTTGGTTCAACAAGTACATCATCTGAAGATGGATGAAAATAAGCCGACATAAAAAAATTAAATATATGGATATATTTATATATACTTTCATGATTTTGATAGATGCTAAGCCTCCACAGTTGATCAAATTACATTCTTTCAGATTCATTAACCATTGATCAATAACAAATTTCAAATACGTTCATTGCTTTTATTAATATTTTATGAATGAGAATATAGTATATAATTTGATATACACTGGGAACACTAAATAAGTATGAGCTTCTAAATTCACATTTCTATGTGGAAAACCTAAAAATGTGCAACAACTATTACAAATGTGTGTCTGCTAAGACTTCCATTAGTGTGAATGGCTTGCTGTAATGTAAATGAAATGGATGTAAATTGTCCTTTTACAATGTATTACAGTCGCCTTACAATGCAAATCAGGCTCAATCAGTTGAAGTGGACAGCGAACTATCAGTTCTTTCTTTCAATGAATCGATACGCAATTACTGAAAGATTGCCTGAAACGAATGATCCGTATTTCTTTCTTCTTGTTTACGTTATTATTACTTGTTTATAAATATTTCCAATCTGGGGTAACACATTAGGCCTGTTTTCCTCTACAATGCGTTTTATATAGGCAAAGTGCACCTTCAGAGCAACAGACCCATCCTCCTCATACACTAAACCAAATTAAAATCATGCAATCAACATTACTGAAAATATTAAAGAAAGACAAAAACAACCTTAGCATAAAAAAGAAATAAAACCATATATATATATATATATATATATATATATATATATACTAGCTAAGGTACCCGGCTTCGCCCGGGAATTCATTTGAGCTTGAATGAAGATGGTATTTTTTTGGCAAGTCTTTACTTTCCACAATATTTTGACATTTCCCCGTCACAGTCTTTAGGGTTCATACCCGTCGTTGCTGTGGATTTGTTCATAATAAAATTATTTGTTATTTAAGACTTCCCTCTCCTCAATATTTTTTATATTTCCCGTCTCCTGTGCATGTCGTTTTTTTTATAACGTATTGAACAGTATAATTCATAATCGTAGAAAGTATTCTATCTTCCAAAGCATGTATGAATAAAAGTTCCTTTCCCTTGATGCGGTACAAAGCTTAATGGTGACAGCTGTTTTAGGTAAGTCATAACCGCTATTAAAAATACTCTTTTGTAAGTCTCGATTGTAAACTGTATATTTATATTGGTATTTAGTAAAGTATATCATACATTAACGGAGCAGAGTTAATAAATACCAGAAATAACTGGGTGCACATCCCCAGCGTTCATCCTTTTAAATTATTTATTTATGATTATTAAACAAATTCACATTCCTGAGAATAACACTACATTGCTAAAAGTGTAAGCATCAATTATCATGTAAACATAGACCAATATGAGGTAGGCAGGGAAGCGGCAGAACTGATAGGACAAAGGAAGTAGCTCGACACCTCCCTAGCCTCAGTGCTGCCAACTCCTTTAGGATATCAATTCTGTAATACATTAAATTATATTAACAAATCAGATTACATTATCTTCACAATACGAAAACTGTTTGTTCAAATATTTTTCACGTTCTAATTAAATAATGTATTAAATACACTTAGAGAAAACCGGCGTTTCTCATGAATTAATGTTTGGGATAAGAGAAGGGGGGAGGGCTGTATACTTTATTTGGTGCAAACTGTTACTGGCGTTAAAAAATAACATAGTTTTGAATTATTAAGGATAAAATTCATATATATATATATATATATATATATATATATATACGTGTGTGTGTGTGTGTGTGTTCTTTATCGCTCTAGCGGTCTTAACTTTAGCAGATTTTCCTTAAAGGAAATCAGCTATTGGGTTTGTACTCAAGATGCGATTTTAAAAAAATGTCTTCATGTGTCCATCGATCCTACCTAGTAGATGACGAAAATGAGGTCCGTTTAAAGTTGTGTTTGTGTGTGTGTGTGTGTGTGTGTGTGTGTGTGTGTGTGTGTTTGTATATATATATATATATATATATATATATGTATATATATATGTCTGTTACTGCTCTAGCGGTATAATTTTTGTCTGATCGTTATCAAAATTGATATATGAGCGTTTTATGTAAAAAGAAAGATTAAGTTTGTTAATGGTTGAAATTCGGCCAATGGGGGGGGGGGTAGAGGTGAAGAATTTCGAAAATTCTTAATATCTCCGTTATTATGCGTCGAATCGAAAAGTTGTATTGAACCAATCTTATTACAAATGTAATGTTCTATAATAAATGTTCTATGCATTTTTTCACTATCTTGATTATTAACTAAGATACTTGCATTTTATAGTTTACGGCCTTCAGTAAACCCCACCCCCTCCTACTGATTTTATATTTACAATAAGCTGTTATATTATGAAGCACATTATTTGAAGCATAAATACCAAATATTATTCTTATTGAACTTTTATTTTTTGAGATAAATGCAAATATGTGGCACACTTGGGTAATGTGTTTAGTTTACGCCCCTACAGCCCCTTCGTAGCGGGCTTTATATTTATTTTATCGTTGCTAAACTTGATATTTAAACGTTTTATGTAAAACTAAAGATCATATTCGTTAACGGCTGATATCCGCCGGGTGGAAGGAGGTGTTTAGAGCAGAAAATGAGAAATTTTAATATCTCGTGTCAGACACTTCAATGATTGAGCAATCAGATTAAATCACGTAGATAGTTTTGAAGATGATTTGATGGTATAATATTTTTTCTCAGACAGTGGATTACATTACATTCCATTACATATTCTGTTCAGAATTTCTGTCTTAGTAGCTAACGCATGTTTAGTGGACAAAATTAAAATTGCTATTGAGATATTTAGAAAAATAATTGCTTAATGTGAAAATGGCATGAGTAACTGTGGGCGTTTAATGATGGCTGAAAACGAAATATTATAACTAACTCAGATAATTTCCAATTAGCAGCAAAATGAATAAAATATTAATTCCAGAATATAATTTATTAACAAGATTAGCTAAGTAAAAGTTTTTTGGCTAATATAAAGATGGCCATGCTTGCGATTTTCCCTCTTAAACCTAAATTCAACTCTCAAGAAGTTAACTTACTCATGAATCAGGTAAGCAAAAGGTTAGTAATTATGCTTAAAGAGAAACTTCTTATTAGGGATGAATATAGGAAACGTGTGAAACAAACACCCAAAATCCATGAATTCAATTATTACATTACTGTTTAATGTTAATCATAAATTAGTGAATGTGATTTTAATTGCTTCTTATAAAACATTAGTGACTCTTTTGGTCATTGAACATAGTTCGACAAGTGTTTTGTGGACGCTAAAAACGACCAATTTCGAGTTGAAATGCATACAATGGAATTATTTTGTAATACATTTGCTAAATAAATTGAAAATTCTCCTCATGAGACCTTTTTGTATGTTTTCTGAAATATGAAGAGAGTTTTTCTAACACTCTTAATCAATCAGCTTCCCTACAGAGTTGCAATAAATTGCGTTTCGTGGCCTGAGGACCTAGATATGATACTTCACAATACATTTATCAAAACCTCAAATCAAATTTCCATTCAATCACGTCTGTCACGTGTAGCTATTGATTCTGCTTTACTTCATATATATTTTCTGTGTGTTCCGTTGCCATACTCAAAAGTTCTTCAAAATTTCCATGGCTTTACGTACAAGCGTTTCCTTTAAATTGGATTCCTGGGCCTACTGCTGCGAGACAGGCTGTTGGGAAGTTGAGGAGTGGATTCCGAGAACTGTTTACAACTTAGTGACCATTAAAGGCCGGCCACATACCTCGGTTATCTGACCACGAAACTCTCAAACCCACGCAATATGGTGTAGGGCAAGCTCTTTAGATGTTTTACACAAAAATAAATTTTAAAAATGTAATGATACCCATGGAACAGTTATTTGAAGAAAGTTTTGAGCAATTGCATCATGAAGGCCATTTCAAAAGCAGTTTCCCCTTATAGCTTAGATTCAACTCTCAAGAAGTTGTTGCGATCTGGCTGTGGCGATAAACAGTGGAAGCTGAAAGAGATGAAAAATCCCACAACCAAATCACTAACAAAAATTTAGGAAGGGCTCACCAACAATCGACTCAATTCAAAATTAAAATATATATAAATTTATTTATAATCAAACTATTCACCAATTATAATTATTAATCAAAATGAAGAGGCACCTATTAATAATATAATGGGGGACACTTATTTCTACATATACTATATTACAATTAAACCACATATGTAGCTGTTTTAATAGAAGTGCAGACTTAGCCGTGAGAGGTAGTACAGGCGAGAAGTAGAACGAAAGACGAGAGTGCTGGCTCAGGCAGGCCGGATCAGGGCTGAAGGATTAGCAAGGTCTCACCAACAAGGGTCACGCCTCCAGACAATGCCGAATATGACTGATTTTAATCCTTCGCGTCCTAAGTCGGCCACCGTGAACTTTGAACTATCAATCGAAATACGCTCAAAAAGTTTAAATACTCCGAAATTTATTATCAAAATTCATCCGTAATATTAATTAGTGTACCGACGTTAAGAGATGTGAATGTTATTATAAAAATCCATCGGCGTTATCTACAAAAATGCTAGAGCACATGGTGACTTAACTCCAAATTGGATATAACACATATTTAAAGGTAAAACTATACATTTAAGCATTCATAAATAATAATCTTAATGTGCTCTGTGCTGGGAATACTCAGAATATAAAATATATGGCCATTTATGGTTTATGTAATGCAATGTCAGATTCATTACGAAGTTAATGAACTCATGAATTAGGACTAGTAACAGGAAAGACTCTAACAAACCCATAGAAGTATGTTCACTAGTATAGTTACCAAAAAGGTTACCACTTTTTTTTTGTATTAGAAATTTTAAAAATTATTACATCGTTGATATGAAACCCAGCTCAAGAAATGAGATAGATAGATGATAGATAGATATTTTATTGGCTTCTGTTTACAACATGTTGCCAAGAGTCTGGCCAATTAGTGTTAGTATGGTTATTAATGTATTATACTTTTTAAGGTATGTGTAAATAAAATAATAATAATTCCTAGAATTACAACTGAACAGCATATACATTGGCACGTAATACAATATTAATATTAATCTCAATAATTATAATACTGAATTCAATAGGTTATAATTTAATGTAAATGTAGATTAATTCATTCTTTTTTAATGTCTAAATACGAGTAAAGATCAGTTTTCTAACATATCAGATTAACATGACTATTCTCTAAGATAAGTATAACTCTTCTAATAATAAGTATAACTGCATATAATAAATAATGTGCCGATTATTATTGAATAAGCAACCCCCATAAAAAATAATACAATTCTTTCTTTTATATTGTCACCTTTCACAAACTTTTGATAAGAAACAAAAAATATCATTAACTTTACTTTCATTGTTGTAATCCAGAATGTTTACCAATGATAGGTATTCTCTTTGAGGCACTATAGCCGTATAGGTTGCTCCCTGTAAATAAATCATCGTCCAGACTATTCAAATCTCCTACGTGCCCATTAAAATCCCCACAGAGAATTATAGAATGCTTAAGACGATTTTGATATTTAGATATCAAATCATAAATTTTATTCAAGATGCTTTCAAAGTCACATTCTGGTGGTAAATATACATTTCCTAGTATTATAAATTTGTAGAAAATATTCAATTTAACTATAACCATGTAACGGTCGCACGCTATTATAGTGATATCCCTTGTATTTTTAATTATGGCTTTATTTATGAACCTTATAATACCTCCACTAGACCTTCCATATAGATTGGTTCTGACAGCATTACTGACAGCAGGATAATAGTTAGCCAACCAAAGTGCAACTCAAGATATGAACCATGAAATGCAAATATGAACTTCTTCTTTTTTTTTTTTTTTTTTTCTTCAACTCAAGATATGAAACCAACCTTAATCAAATTAATGCAGAGCCGAGAAAAATCTAAAAAAAAAAAAGAAGTTCATATTTGCATTTCATGGTTACCAGAGTAACCATGAAGTAATTTTTGCCAGAGTAACCATGAAGTAATTTTCGCCAGGTTCTACAACTTGTTCAATGATCATACGAAGTTCGATGAAAGCCTCATATACACAGTTTTAAATCCATACTTTGTTCAAAAGCTTATTGAATTTATTTAACCTTCTTCTTTGCCGTTTAAAATGTGTATACTATCGATTGCCTCACTGAGCTAACTCTTATCCTAAAACAGTTTGTCTTGCTACTTTAGCTTCTAAGACTCATTTTTGGATTGAGATCTATTCCTTCTTGATGAGTTTGATGAGTACTTCAAAAATTTTAGAACATTAAAAGTAAGTGAGAGTAGGTCTGAAACCTACGATAAACGATGAAATTAAGGAAAACGTCTAGTAATTTTATCAATTTTTTTACACGGGAGTCAATATTCAACCGAGACACAAACTGACACAAAAAAAATCATTTTATCCATAATACTCTCTAAAATAAAGTTGTTCCTTAAACCTGACACATATTCGAGAGAGAATGGCTCATGAGTTCTCTTGGTAAAACTCCAAAGGTAAATACTTGAGATGAAAGAGCCTTCTTTGCCTTCAAGTCGTTGAATAAGAAATTTTACGGACTTTATATGTTCCAGTGTAACGGAAGGGAAAAAGAAATCAGGTAATGCCCTAAATATCAGATGGACTAATTCTTTGTCCAACGATGACTAATTCAGACATGAGCATCCAAAGGAAGCCAAATGTCTCGAAGCTGTATCGGGATTGTATGTAGTAATCCTTTTTATAAAAGATTTAATAAATTATATGATAGACTATTATTAATTTATAGGGGTTAGTCAAAAATGACTCCAGGTGCAAGTACTTTAACTCGTATCAAAAATAATATTCTATTTATTTATTTTGAATACCAATGTTAGAATGAAATTTGAAATTCTGCACTGACAAATAATCTTTGCTATGAATTCAAGGAAGAACATGACAACGTTATATTAACTGATTATGCTAATAACATGACAGCCAGAAATGCTTAAAGAGCAATTAATATTATTCAAATGTTTCCAAGAGAGTCCTGGTAAAAGCTAATCCACAAATGAAGTATTTTTATAAATATTCATAAAGTTTTAGTTTAAAGTGAAAATCCTTTATCGGAGTTGGGCGAAAAGATTACTCCAAAAATCATGCCATTATGTATATTTTGGGTGTTATTTTACGAAGGAGTTAGCCAGAATTGAGAATGCAATTAAAATATTAATATTTCATTATTTATTTTTGAATGCCCAGCATCAGAAGTGATTAGCATCGGACGTGAGCCTCTAATTAAGACCATCAAATTAATGGATGATGGCAGGACACATTGTTGCCAATTATCTTGTCTCATTTAACCTTTTAAAAGCCCATCAGAAGTTAAATATTATGTACCAATTTTCCTGCTTTGATCAACACATTTCAATCAGCCTCTTTAGATACATTCAGCCAGACCTATTAGATCATGCGAGCATTGTCTTAAAAAGAAGTGTTAAAGCTATACTGGGTTTGCTAGTTTATTCCAACACTCCAATGGTTTCTGGTTCACTTTATTACCATTTGATTAATCAGCTTTCCTTCAACATCTTTCCTAAGTCAAAAAATTACTAATGGACCTCAGGAGACATTCAAATTTATTATTTATTCCTTGTACAAAGTATTGGAATCACAAAAATGTGTTGTTTTCAAATTTCTGTGAGAGTGTAACAGTGAAAAAACGCTACCCTTGGAATGTTGAAATTCCATATTTTGAACTGTTATACTATTATAAAACATTTCTATAAAACTATTTTTGTTGGCATGAAAATGCTATACATTATTCCAAAGTTGGTTTTCTGGAGGGTGGAAGTGAGTTATATAGTAGGTATATTAAAAACCCTCACAATTCCACAGTAGAAGTTTATTTAAGTGTCATAGCGCTTTCGACGCAGTGCATCATCTTCTGTGCCCTAACGCCATGAATGTTGACTTGTAGGGACCTTAGGATCAGACTTTGGAGCCCTTCAAATCAAGATCCAGGGCTTTAGGGTACTGACGATGATGCAATGCTACGAAAGTGATCTGTCACTTGAATAAACTATGGAAGTGTGGCCGTTTTTAATCAACTTGCAACATTATAAATTATGTTTTATGACTTTTTAAGACATAAAATGATTATTTTTTTTTGCATTTTATTCATTTAATATAAGTGCAAAGAAGTACTTTCCTATAGAATTTTATTATTCTTGTCCAAACTAATCAATTTAACTCCAGTTATGTTTATAAATTTTAAAAAATAGTAAGATTAGTCTATGTTATTTCTTTACGTTCACTTTATGCTACTGTGGTTAATTGAGACGGGTTATCTGCTAACCATCCTGTACTAGCATTGTGAGACTAAGGATTTTATTTAATGAGTTCGTCACTATATAAATTTATATAGCTCAGGCGTTAATCGAACTCGCCACTATATGTTTACCATATCAGTTAAGACCAACACCTTAACTCACATGGCTAACCTGAGCCCCATTTTTAAATTAAAATCAAATAAATTAATACATGCCCATCGTAAATTAAATATAATATTGATGTGAATGGTTATTCTCCAGTAGAACCTTAATGGATCATTTATGTGTGAAATTTGTTAATTATTTTTAAATATTTAAAGACCTTCCATATTTGAGTTTCTTGTCGTGAACAGCCATTGTATGTCGTGAGGTATGTTTCCTGTTCGTCTTCTGCAGTTTGTATGTCATTGATTGTCAAGGTCCTATTAGATGTTCTGCAAGTCGGTGGTCCTGACCAAATAATTGTTAGTCATCCGTGAAGACCATTCCCGAGCAGTGTGATTTATTTGACAAGTTTTGTGTTGGTCAGAACCCCCCCCCCCTCTTCATCCAGTCTTATTTAATATATTACAAACTGGCTATTACAAGAAAAAAATTACAATTTACTAGATACCTGGGGCATATTGATAGAAAAGAAAATACTTCAATAGATAAATATGTAAACCTTCACAGAGCTTGACAGACCTGGCACGGAACAATTAACTATATACGACGCTACCAAACATGTCCTTGGAGAAAGTTCAAGACATCATCCAGGCACGCCCGTCGTTTCCTGCCGGGACGTATATAACCTCACTTGTGTGCTCTTTCTTTCGCGTTGGAGTGTGTTCTGAGAAATTGGAACGAAAGTTCTTATAAAGTAGAGAGCCAAGACATAACAAAGGTTTACTTGAGTGATTTGGTACAAGAGTGTTCGTGGAAAAGATGTAAAGGCTGGAAAAACATATACTGTAGAGTAGAGACCTCAATCCATCCCCGTGTGCTCCCTCTCAATCAGAGGGGAGAGCCTCTCCAATTCAATCAACATCTTAAATAAATATAGCTCGCCGTATCTTCCCAAGAAGGGATTAATTCAATAACCCTCCCTGATCAGGTCAATGTAACAACAATCTAAGGGATGTCTCTAATGTTATTTAAATCGGACTGGAAGAATTTAGAGTTACTCAGGTTAATTCTAAGTGTTAAGGTGGGCACAAAGATTTCTTGCAGAATAAATTATTATTTCAATAAACATCAATATTCTAGTGTCCACCATAGCTAAGTAGAAAGAAGATTGTCCACCCGGAAAGGCAAGTCATTCGAGATGGTATCAAAGATTAAATCATTGAGTGGTCTAGAAAAAATCCCGTTCCTCAGATTTAGCGTACATTAAGCAGATTACACACAACGTGGAATATAATACGTTTATGATCTCATCTCACCATTTATGTTCTATTTCTTCAGCGGAAAGAAGCCTATGTACCTAAACAGGTATTCAAAAGTTTGTTGGAAATGAAATGTTTAGTGATTGGGGTAATCAAAGTAAAAATGGGGTGTGTTGAATTGGGGTTTTACAAAATGCTGAAACCAAAAAACAAAAATACAAATAACTTTATTAATATTCCAGTCAGAGAAAACTTGAATAAAAAATGATTTGTAGAAAATTAAAATTCTAAAAACATTGAGAAAATTAAATTTTTCAATACGGCTCACAGTAAATGAGATATTTCGAATTTTCAATTATTAAAATATCGAGTTTGGTAACGATCACTCAACAATTGTGACCACTATGGCGTTTTATAGATGTCTTTATCTTTATATATATGGATAATTCTAATGTACGTGTGTATGTCACTGAACTCCTCCTAAACGGCAGGACCGATTTTTAATGGAATTTCGGTATGCGTTTGGGTGACAGCCTGGGTGGTTTAGATTCACAAATCAGCCCGGCAGATAAAGCAGGAGTGGGGGTTGTAAGGGCCTACAATTAAAAATAGCGATATTTCGTTTCCTATTGATTTTTCGGCAAATATGCACAGGATAAAAGTTGTTTATTTTGTTATTTAGAGTAATGTTTGCTATATTCACTTTTGTCGTATAACAAAGTATAAACTAGATATACACTAAAAAATTAAAGTGGGAGCCAACAATTTTATTGGGCACTAAAATTGAACCGAACTTAATAAAACTCGGTATGTGAATTAGCATTTATTCTTCCATGGTTATTATTTTAGGTTCGAACGGAAGTGGGGGCCTGAATAATAAATTCGCGATATTTCATTTTCTATTTGTTTTTAGGCAAACGTGCACATAACAAAAGTTGTTTTTTGTGTTATTAAAAGTAGCTTTTGTTTTAAACATTTTTTCGTATAACAATGTGTGAAGCAAGTAATTTGTATAGAAATATTGATATCCTCAACAATTCTTTCCAATATGAACATTATTGATTATAACGAATTGTTATTAGAAAAATGGATGTCATTTCAAAATATTATATTATTTGTTTTTATTTCATACTTTGTTTAATATCCTAATCCCTTGAAATATCATGCAGAACAACGTCTGTCGGGTCCGCTAGTATACATATATATATATATATATATATATATATATATATATATTATTTATATCCTTCCTGAAGTAACCCTACACGAAGGAAGTTTATTAGCCACATGTCCCGTACAATAATTAGTACATAACGTGTGCTTGATACATAACATTTTTTTTTAAACTATAATAACATAAAATATTTGTACAATAAAAATTATTTACAACAAAGAAAAGGAAAAAAAAAGAAAAGAAAAACAAAAACAAATTTTGGATTCAATGCTGAATAATTAATTAATTTAACTGTATTTCAGTTTTAAATAATTCAGGAAGTCGTACATTTCTTCAGCAAACTGTTTTAGTGCTTTATTATGTTTATAAAATAATAGTTTTTCCTCAACAGGCCAATTTTCTTGTCGGCATTTCAATTGGGATTTAAAGTCTTCTCTTTGGTCTGTTAGTAGTCTGCAGTCATAGAGCAAGTGTCTGTATGTCTGTTCAGTAGTAAAGTCAAAGTAACAGTTTGGTTGATCTGTTAGGCAAAAACGATTAAAAAAAGAATTTGTAGTTCCGTGTCCAGTTAATAATTGTGTCAAGTAAAAGTCTGTTGATATTATTTTTTGTCCTGAGTACTCTTTAATGTCTGGAATAAATATCTTTAAATGTTGTCCTTTCATAGTCGTATACCATTTCTGTTGCCATGTGTTGTTTTGTGTCAGTAAGTAATTGGGTTTTTAAGTGTGATTTTGTTATTTTGTTGTAGCATTCTGGAGATTGGCTCTTATGACTTTGGGAAGATGTAATTTAATTAATTAGTATGTTATTAATTAGTTATAGAATATTTAATTGCGTTGTTTTGTTTAAAGACTAATAAAATAATAATAACAATCCATAAATGTAAAAGAATTGAAGCCTAATAAATAAAATATAAACAAACTAATTAATTCCTTTAAAAAAAAACAAAAAAAACAAAAACTCATGAATGCTTTCAGAATTGTATTATTTCAGTTGTTTCACACGGAGAAAGAAGTATTTCACGATTTCCATATTCTAACCACTGCCAGCTTTGTTTTTAAATGGAATAAATAAATATATTTCCCTTATTTGAATAATAAGGGGGCGTGGATTTCATATTAAAATTTATAGCTGCAATTCACTGAGGCCGTTCTATTCTTGCCTGTGTTATCCCTGTCTTGGAACACGAGGGAATGGATGAGTGTATTATATTTCTCTAAAGGGATAATCATGGCGGGATTTCCGAATAGTGACATCGAATGTTCATAAATCCTAAAAAGCAGATGGCGAAGGATAATTCAAATTTATACATATATAAATTGGAATTTCCTGTATATATATATACACATACATATATTGGAAGTTAGTTAGGCTCTAGTTTTAAATGCCGTAGACGATAGTTCCTGATCTCCCTTGTATTAATATTCCATTGAAGCCAAAGGTCATATCATAAAAAAAAAAAAAAAAAAAAAAAAAAAAAAAAAAAAAAACACCTTACTTATTTATTAACTGATTTTATCCGTAGCCGATGCCCATATGTCCTGTATGTCTCTCACACACACAATATACACATATGGGGTGACGCTGTGTCTTAAAGCGTGGGGACATCTACCACTGCCCTCTGTAAGTTGACTGTAAAGACAAAACGGTGCAAGTTCAATCCTCGCTTTGGGAGAACATTAGTTGACGAGTTCACTACCAGAGCGCGCTTGTGTCGTAGTTCTCATGGATTAGCAGGGTCTAACAAGAATATACGTCTGTCTGCTCCTCGGTATGAATAACGATTATGACACGTCCTCAGCCAGGGTGACAGGGTGAACCGACCACTGGCCCCCGAATATAATAAGACTCGTAAGTCTACTGGATACAGCATATTCCCGGTGATCCTTGGTTAATGGTGGTTGTACGTCGAGATGATCACTCACTAAGTATAAATCCGATCACGAATCCCTTGAGCCTCGTTGTGGGGAGGCTAAAAAATTTAGATGTCTATTTGGTTAATAGCTAATTTAGTATTAGTAGGAGTAGGGTAGGTTCATAGCAGAATGCAGTAGAATAGAGTGCCAAATAGTTTGTATCTCCGTCATTATACGGGTATCTTAGTACTTGGAAAAAGGCTTGCTTAAAGAACTAGGGAAAAGAGTGTATACGTCAATCGGTATTTGGAAAAACTTGGAAGCCATGAATAATGACCAGCAAAGGCGGTGGCAGGGTCATTTTAAAAAAGTCCGTCACGCAGGTGCTCCATAAACTAAGCAGATTTCCCACGTGAAGTTATACACTAGAGAAATTGCAGGAGAGACAACCAGTTAAGGAAACGGCCGATTTAGCTAGCGGGAAACTCACTCTCGCCCGTTATCCGCCTACATTTAAAAAGAAGCAAATATCTCGGTTAATATTCAATAAAGAGAATAAATGTATATAACAATATTTATAGTATTTTGCAATAAGATTGGTTCTATACAAATTTTCGATCCGACGCATAATAACGGAGATATTTCGAATTTTCAAAAATCACCCCTCCCACTGGTCCGATGTCAGCCATTAACGATCTTTCTTTTTACATAAAACGAATTAATATTGAGTTTGGTAACGAACAAAAATTGCGACCGCTAGAGCGTTAACAGACAAATAAATAAATATATATATATATATATATATATATATATATATATATACTAGCTCAGGTACCCGGCTTCGCCCAGGAATTCATTTGAGGCTGAACAGTGATGGAATTTTTTGGCAAGGCTTTCCTTTGCACAATATTTTGGCATTTACCCGTCCCAGTGTTTAGGGTTAATACCCGTCGTTTCTGTGGATTTGTTAATAATAAAATTAATTTTTTATGTAAGACTTCACTGTCCTCCATATTTTCAAATGTCCCGTCTCCTGTGCATCTTCGATATTTTTATATTTCCCGTCTCTTATACATGTAAATATGGTGAATTTTTATTTCAGGCCTCCCTTTTAACCCCCCTCCCGTACGAACCTAAAAATTTCAATATAACTTATAATCATGGAAGAATTAATGCTAATTGACATACCGAGTTTTGTTAAGTTCGGTTCAGCCGTTAGTGGCCGCTACAGTTTTAACGTATAACTCATTTATACTTAGGTATACGACAAAAGTGTATATAACAAAAGTTACTCCAAATAACAAAATAAACAACTTTTGTTATGTTTATATTTGCGGAAAGACCAATAGGAAACGAAATATCGCTATTTGTAATTTCAGGCTTGCCTTATAACCCCCACTCCTGCCCGTCCATAGAAATGGTGATATGGCTTATTATAATGAAGGCCTCACTGCTAATACACATACCGAGTTTTATTTAGTTCGGTTGAGTCTTTTTTAGTAAATAATATTGTTGACTCCCGCTATAATTTTTAGCGTATAACGCATTTAAACTTCGGTATACGAAAAAAATGTTTATAACAAAAGTTACTCTAAATAACAAAATAAACAACGTTTGTTGTATTCATATTTACCGAAAAACCAATAGGAAACGAAATATCGCTATTTTTAATTTCAGGCCTCCCTTATAACCCCCACTCTTGTTCATCTCAGAGAATTTTAATATAGCCTAAAGTCTAAGTTGGGTTAGTAGTAATATACATACCAAGTTTCATAAAATTTGGTTCAACCGTTTATGCGTGAAAAGGTAACAAACAAACAAACAAACATACACGAAAGAAACAAAATGCAGTTATGGTGTCTATGACATGTGAAACGACTAGTTATCGTGACATTTCGCGAAAAAAATCAATGTACAGACAGAGCTTACAATTTTATATATATATATATAGATATATATATATATATATATATATATATATATATATATATATATATATATATATATATATATATATATATATATATATATATATATATATATATATATATATATATATATATATATACGAGTATATAAATATATATATATATATATATATATATAATTTTGAACGGACCTCATTTTCGTCATCTCCTGGGTAGGATCGTTGGACATTTGAAGAAATTTTTCGAAAATCACGTCATGAGTCCCCCTTAAGGAAATCTGCTAAAAGTGTAGTACTGGTAGGCAAGTACATATCGATGCTTTAAAAGACTGTAGATGTTTTTTTTTTAAATTTAAAGAAATAAAAAATGGTTAAATGCTCGCATTAAATTATATCTCATGTTTTACTTTATTCTTCAGTCTTTAGAAATCATTTGTAAATCAGTGTATCAGAGTATAAAGTAACTCACTCCTTCTGAGTCGAACTCACAATAATCTATGTGTGAAGAATCGAAAAGCAGGCAATAATGGTAAAATTAGTTCGAGTTAAAAATCACGGCCATGAACAAAACTGAAATGAAATTTTATGAAGGTAAAATAATAAAAAATAATAAACGTTGAAAAGTTATCGGGTTGTAATAGAAACTTGAGTCGGAAAGTGGAAATGAATAATGCAAGAAGAACTGAGCTCGCTTTGTTCTGATTAAAGGCAGACATTGGAGTTAGCTCTCTGGAGCAATTTCATTTTGACCTGTCAAGGGGGGAGGGGATGAGTTTCGTCATGAAATACGATCTTAAATTAACTTAATCATGCCAATTAACAATTTGTTGAAAGAAATTTAACTGGATTCAATGACGAGAGAGAAAACTTTATTCCATGCAGAGATTTCATCGAACATTTGATGATAAACGTTAGTTATTGTAATGTTTTTTAAGAAATTAAATATTTCTACAGCTTGCAAAAATGGTGGCTCACTTGTAAACCAAGCTTTTCCCGGAGTGAGCCTTTCAATTATGTGTTGGAAACTGCATCTAAATTCTTACTTACAAGATGTCAGTGTGGCAATACTGGAGGGCACATAGCGTCTTAGTCTCCATAATCATGCTGGCTAATGCCTATCACTGCCAGTTTATGAATGCTACATGCTACCGAGGGATGGCACTCTAACAACTCAGGTCATTAGTGAATTTTCACCCCTCATGCTTCTATTTGTATGAATGGAATTTTCCTCAAGATTCATTTATTGCTGGAGGGTATCGTACGGAAGGCAACAGGAAACCACTCAATGTCAATGTGAGCCTTTTTATTTCCTTGTTCTTTTCCGTGGAAATCAGGATAGCCGGTTCAAGTAAATAATAGCCAGGTGTACCCTGTAGTTAAATGAACGTAACTATGAACTCTTTGGGTTATGAACAAACGTAACGAGATTCCTAATTCTAAGTTGCGCCTTAAACTACAACAATGAACATGTTACACGAAAATGAGTTAAATTCCGTCACGCAGACGCTGTGTGAACTAAGTCGATTTCTCTCGTGAAGTTTAATAATAGATAAACCTACATACCTTACACAACACCACCGTAAATAGTAAGTGAATAAATGAAAAACGATATTGAGAAACCTCCCGACGGGAAGCGTCTGAAATGTAAACAAACAGGTCTGCCAACGGCTGTCCAGGAAGAAAAACAATAACTAAAACATATTAGAATATAACGTATTAATTTTATTGAAAACTATTTACTATATATAGTACTGTTATTTATAATGAATCAGAATAATTTTTATCTCAATAAATAAAATTTTAGTAGTCCAAGAATTTAAGACGGGTACATATTTCCATGTCTCTCGTATAATAAGGTCTCTGGAAAAAAATATTTGGTATTTAAGCTTCGAATAATGTGGTTTATTATATAACAGAGTATTGTTGATGTAACCCGAGTAGAAGTCGGGGTTTACTAAAGGCCGGAAATTGAAAATGCACATATCTCGGTTAATATTCAAGATAGAGAATAAATTGTATATATATATATATATATATATATACACATATAATTTTGAACGGACCTCATTTTCGTCCTCTCGTAGGAAAGATCGATGGACATTTGAAGAAAAATGTAGAAAATTGACAACGTCAATGGCTGATTTCCCTTAAAAGAAACCTATTTCTTTGATTCCTTGAAGGGCCCTACCCTAATTCAGGACATTGATAGAAACCAAGTGATCAGGTTAACGCATTCCCTGATGTATTGTTGTAACATTTCAGACCGACGATAGCTACCTATTTATTTAAGGAGTTACTCAGTATTGCATGTAAGGAAACAATATTCCATAATGATGGAAAATGATAAACTTTGAAAGTAACTAAGATTTAAGTAAATTAATGCTCTTTTATCACAAAGTCCTTCAAAATGGAAATTAAAGTAAACTTTAGACGGCCTTAAATACAATATTGGAGGATTTGGCGTTTATATTCTACAAGTTATATGGCACCCTAGCTGCCAATAGTTCTACCTTTGATTTATTAAAGTTTACGGTAACTTTAATAAACACTCTGCGTGGCTAGCCACTATAACTCTTGTTTCGGGCAGTTCTCTTTATGGCTATTGTTAGTAACACATTGTAGACATGAATAAGAGAGGAGTCAGGTGAAAAGTATTGTTAGACAAAGAGTTTAATCCAAAGTAATATCCAGTTAAAGTGACCTTTGGAGTTAGAACTTCTCTCCTTACAGTGTTGTGCACTTTCGCTCATCTTACGTATGTTCTATCTTTCTACTAAACAGATCTCAGTGAATAAGTTTTCTTCAGTAGTGTGTGTTATTTGAAACTATGAAACTGCTTGTGAAGCAGTGGAGAACTTTCTGGCTTATAATCAGAGTTCAATTTACATGTACTATTTAGAGTAATATACGGACTATATGAGGCTTTATAATTTCTTGGGATATAAATTGACATTCATTTTTTTGCAAATAAAGATGACTGCAACTGGATGTATAAAGGCAATCTACCGTTAATAGCCGGGTAGTGAATCAGAACTTGATTTGCTAAGTCCGTCTCGAAATAAATTTCTAAAGTCCTAGAGAGAGTATCAAATACAACGTCTCATAACTACCGTTAACCACAACCTCATAAATAAAATACATACAGACCGCTGGCCTTTTACGAATAATACCTGCTGCGAACAACCCACTTTTATTTTGTCACCAACTGCCATTTAATATATCTCATTATTTATTTGTTATATTTCCTCTTTGAAGTAACCTTTCAAAGAGGGCGTTTCTTTGATACATGTCCCGTAACAACTTAGGCCATCAGAATTATTTAATTTATATACAAAACATAATACAAATATAATTTTAATCGTTATTTTTTTAATTTTAAAGGAATAAATAAAGGTATAGTGACATAAAACATTTTTGATATATAAAATAAAAATGGTAAAAAATTGTGCAATATAATTTCTTAAAATTTGGCCATAATAAGAATTTCAGTTTCCCACTATAATAAAGATATTTTCAGCAAATTTGAGAAGTATCCATAAGTGGTGATAAGGGTTTAGACTGGGCGAAAATCAAAAATTCAAATTATCTAAGTCATTATCGGGTTGAACATTTTTTTTTAAATCAATGAGGTTCTACATGCTTTTTCTCTACCTCGAACATTACCCGACATATTTCCATTTTTTAATTTTCCGCGAAGAGAAGCGTCGTGTTTAAAAAAGAAGTATTTATAGATGTACGCTTTTTACAACTAAGGCTAATTGTGAATTCCGTCTATAAATAAATTCCTGTTGTCCAGGTGGGAATCGAATTCGCCACTCTAGCTTTACCATTTAAGATTAAGGTCAACGTTTCAACTCGCATAATTTGCCTGAGTCCCATCAAGCATAAATGCCAAATATTGTATTCTATGAATCTTTAATATACAATATCTCATTTATTATGAGTGTTCGCTACTATAATATATAAATACTAAAAGACAAATTTAACTTTAAATTAATTATAATTTAAATGCATTTAAAAAAACAATTATTATTTATTAAAGCCCAGTTTGAGGTAATATTGCTAATTGGAAGGATTATCTACAGGTTACCACCCTTCTAAAGTCAGAAAAGGATTTTCTTTCATGCTCATCTCGAAATGAATTCCTTTTGCCCGGGCGGAGGGTTAAGCCTCCACTTTACGTAAGACCAACGGCTTAACTAAAACTGGCTAACCTCAGCTACTTAAAAAAAGGATTTAAAATTAAATACAAAGCCCATTATATAATTAAAGAAACTAATAAGCCAAAAGTTATTACGATGATTTTTCGGGAAAGTTTAGATATAAGCAAATTATATGAGTTTTGAACGTTTGAGAAGGATCAAAACTTAGAAAGCAATTGTGAAACATGTTGACCATTAACTATTTATTAACCTATTAGCCTATGGATGTATTTAACCGTTGCAGTGGAATCTATCCTTTTTCTGATCTCTGCAACCATCTTTGAAATTAGATATCTTAGCTATAAATGGTAAATATTAATAACTGAAAAAAATATAGTTAGTTTAGTACTCGTGAGTAGTTAGTTTTCAGATGCACCCTCGAATGCAAATTACATTTATATTTCGATAATCGATGCTGATAAGCATGAAATTCGGGTGCTAAAAAACTCTGATAAAGCACTTGGATTGTTTTTACATTGATGGCGAGGAGAGGAATAAGCAAAACAGTTTTATAAGACTAACAATAATATCGATTGAATTGTTGAACGATTTTTGGTTTGGCGAGGACCCTCGTTGGGTAATAGTGACTTTTTATGGCCCAGTTCCAATATGAGCCCTTTCTTATTATATCTTTCGACGTCGTTATGGATCGTTTTTCCTCGTTATATTCTCCTTATATGTTTTTTCTACAGACTAATGTGGCGTATATAGTTCTCTCACACTTTTCTTCGCTTGTTAGTGACCTAAAAACGGTAGTACCTAATTATTTTCACTTCTCTCACTTTCTCTCATTACATAAAAGTATTTATAGCTAATTAAACTACCCTTCCCTGCAATCAATCTAGATAAACATGGATACATTCACAATTATCTCAGCCATCAGTAAATAAGTAGTTCAAAAAACTGTTGACATTTTAGCAGATTTCAACAGCTGATCTAAATCAGCTATTGAGGTCGTACTCATAACGCGATTTTCGAAATTTTCCTACAAATGTCCATCGATCCTACCTAGAAGAAGACGAAAATGAGGTCCATTCAAAACTATATATATATATATATATATATATATATATATATATATATATACTAGCTAAGGCACCCGGCTTCGCCCGGGAATTCATTTGAGGTAGAATGAAGATAATATTTTTTGGCGAGGCTTTACTTTCAACTATATTTTGACATTCCCCGTCCCACTGTTTAGAATTTATACTCGTCGTTGCTGTGGATTTGTTAATAATAAAATTATTTGTTATTTAAGAGTTCACTGTCCTCAATATTTTTATATTTCCCAACTCCTGGGCATGTAGTTTTTTTTTATTTTATTACTTAATAGACCATATAATTCATAATAGTAGAAAGTATTCTATCTTCTAAACCATGTATGACTAAAAGTTCCTTTCCCTTGATGCGGTACAAAACCCAATGGTGGCAGCTGTTTTAGTTACGTCATAACCGCTATAAACCCCACTCCCGCTTGGACCTAAAAATTTTAATATAGCTTATAATCATGGAAGAATTAATGCTAATTCACATGCCGAGTTTTGTTAAGTTCGGTTCAATCGTTAGCGCCCAATAAAATAGTTGAATCCCGCTTTAGTTTATAGTGTATATCCCGTTTATACTTTGCTAAAAGACAAAAATGAATACCACAAAAGTTACTCTAAGTAACAAAATAAACAACTTTTGTTATGTTCACATTTGCCGAAAAACGAATAGAAAACGAAATTATGCTATTTTTAAATTCAGGCCTCTCTTACAACCCCCACTCCTGCTCGTCCCTAGAAATGTTGGTATGGCTTATTATAATGAAAGCGTTAGTGCTAATACACATACCGACTTTTATTTATTTCAGTTGGGATTTTTTGTCCCAAATAAAATTGTTCACTCCCACTATAGGTTTTAGCGTATATCTCGTTTATAATTCGGTATACGAAAAAAGTGTATATAACAAAAGTTACTCTAAAAAACAAAATAAACAACTCTTGTTATGTACATGTTTGCCGAAAAACCAATAGGTAACGAAATATCGCCATTTTTAATTTCAGGCCTCCCTTATAACCCCCACTCCTGTTCGTCTCAGAGGATAGTAATATAGCCTAAAGTCTAAGTTGCATATATATATATATATTTGTCTGTTACCGCTCTAGCGGTTGCAAGTATTGTTTAATCGTTACCAAACTCGATATTTAGTCGTTTTAAGTAAAAAGAAAGATCAAGTTCGTTTATTATTATTTACGTCTACTTTATGCTACTATGACTAATCGGGACAGGTTATCTACAGGTTACCACCCTTTTCTAACGAGGGTGGGCCCAAGGAGTTTATTTAATGAGTCCGTCACTCAATAGATTTCTACTGCCCAGGGCGGGAATCGAACTCGCCACTGACCAACGCCTTAACTCGCACGGCCACCAACCTTAGCCCCAAAGATCAAGTACGTTAACAGCTGAAATCGGGCCGGGGGGAGGGGAGGGGTTTAGAGGTGAGGATTTTCGAAAATTCGAAATATCTCCGTTACCATACGTCGGATCGAAAGATTGCATAGCACCAATCTTATTGCAAATTAAATTTACTATAATTATTGTTATATACATTTATTCACTATCTTGAATATTAACCGAGATATTTGAATTTTTCAGTTTTCAGCCTTCAGTAAACCACCACTTCTACTCATGTTACATAAACAATACTCTGCTACATAATAAATCACATTATTCGAAGCTTAAATACCAAAAATTGAATTCAAGAGACCTTTAGTATATGGGATACATTAAATATGTCCTGGTGATCCCCCCCCCCGTCTTAAGGGTTTGGACTACTAAAATTTTATTAATTGAGATAACAATTATTCTGACTCATTATTAATTACAGTACTAGATATAGTAAACAGCTCTCAATAAAATTAATATGTTATATTCTGATATATTTCAGTAATTGTTTTTTTTCTTGAGGCGGGCAGGCCTGTTTGTTTGCATTCCAAACGCTTCCTGTCGGTAGGTTATTGAAATTGGCTGAAACATTTCTTATTTCCGTTTGTATTTATTCACGGTCGTGTTGTGTTACCAGTATGTAGATTTATCTATTACTAAACTTCATGCGTGATATCTGCTCAGTTTACCCAGCCCCTGCGTGACGGACTTTTTTTAATCACTGGGATCTGGTGGAGTATTTAGGTTAGAAGAGTATTCCTTCTTGATTAAAGTCCTGATTTTATGGAAATGTGAGGACTAATTTTAGGATGTCTTCCCCTTTGGCTATATAGATAAATATAAATAAACAGACCTTAAATCACTGTGTTTCAAGGTACCTCTACTGTTATTATAGACACACTTATTTTTTTTTTAAATAATCTATATTAATAAATCTTCTTTAAACTCATGATCTAATTTTAGGATAATTAGCTCTCCAAAAGTCATAAATTATGTGGTAGAATGGTGTAGTGCCACTGGAAAAGTGTGATGTGCTGTGGGAGAAATTGAATATGATCCATAAGTGATGATAAGGGTTTAGACGGGGAGAAAATCAAAAATTCAAAGTATCTCCGTTAATATCAGATTGAAAATTATTTTTTTCTGTAATCGTTGAATATGGTAACATTACTAAACTGAAATGAGTGAAGAAAGTGAAACATTTTGCAATAGAGTGAAGAAAGTAATCACTTTCTTCACTTGTGCCTTCGTAATTAGTAATAAATATAAATTAAAAAATAATTTGAAGTTGGAAATTAAATGCTTTTAAATGTTTCTTAACATTGTAAGAATTTATTTTAGCAAAATAAATTGAAATGTGAATGAATTATTGGTGGAAATAATCAATATATTTTAAAATTTAAATATAATAATAATTACCTTCCTTGTTTATAACCATCACTTGTTTATAACTGCACTACTTCACAATCATCACTAGTTGTTTTATAACTAAACTTATAACCTTTCACAACCATGCTTATAACCTACCAACAACATACCATAATCTTCACAACATCCTAATTTTGTTCATATTCTGGTTAGATCTGATCATGTATTACACGATTACAGAAAAAATTTAATATTACACTCGTGACGAAAGTAGAATTTACAACTCTCGTGAAATTACCAAACTCGCTTCGCTCGTGTGGGTAAACGTTTCACTTGAGTTGTAAAATGATCTACTTTCGTCACTTGTATAATAAATAACTATTTAACCAATGAGGTTCTACATAATTATTCTTTATCTCGAACATAAACCGAGATATTTCCATTTTTTTTTAATTTTCCGCCTTCGGTAAATTCCTATTTTCGGTTATTGTGCGTTAACAATAAACCAATATATCATGAAGCGTCGTATTTAAAAATATATATATATATACTGACGTACACTTTTTACAACTAAGACTAATTGGGACGGGTTATCTACAGGTGACCACTCTTTCCTAACCAGGGAGGGGATAAGGATTTCATTTAGTGAATTCCGTTACTAAATAAATTCCTTTCGCTTAGGCGGGAATCGAACTCAGCTCTCTAGGTTTACCATGTGAGATTGAGGTCTATGCATCACACACTAGCCAAATCAAGCTTAAATACCAAATATTGTATTGAATGAATCTTTACTATCATATGTTTTGAGATAACGTCATGAATTAAGATTTTACATTCTTGACTTGAATATGTTTATTTGAGCTGAACCATACAAGACATTTAACCGTATTATTCAACGCTTAAGATCATATTCATTAATGGCTGTAATCAGACTACAAATAGGGAAGGAGGACAGAAGACAGGGGGGGGATTCCGAAATTTTAAAATGCATACGTTATTATGAGTCATATTGAAAATATGTTATAGAACAAATACTGTTAAACTATTGGTGCTATACAATTGTTGATCAATACATTTTTTATGATCTCGAATATTAAGCGAGTGACACGCCTTGCTATGGGAAAAACTCTTTTCACTGGGAATGGGAGGTAAACTCATAAGGATTAATTTTTATTTTTATGTATTCAGCCTTTTGTAAACCCCCACTTAGAAACATTTGCTGTTTATTTTAAGTAAATGAATCACTAAAAATCTTATGTCCAGCATTCATTTCAATTTTTTTTTGTAATTGTTACATAGGCCTCTTATAACGGCGAAATAATGAATAGAAAATGAGATTAAATGACCTGTGTCTCATTTTAGCTCATGTGAAATATTTTATGTAGCCCTTGCATGACGAACTTTAATTGTATTAAAACTGAGCCCATTCTACTAAAAATCCATGTATGCTACATGTATGTTAATTGAAAATTTTCTGCATATTAATTTATGATTACTGTGACCTTTGTGACGAAAATGTTTTACGTTGGGTTAAATGTAAACGTAAATTTTGAAGTAAAATCTTTATGTCTTAAGCCAAATCTCTTGGGCATTAATATTCAAAAGTTAAATTTACAGCCAGAGAAGTGACTAGCTTCGAAGAAAATTAAGTATAAAGTTTCTGGAAGTTCCCGTGAGTCGTAACCTCACAATGGAACTTTCAAGGAACTCCCATTTCGTACTCGGGTTGACAATTAAGCCCCAAAAAGTCAGGTATGTTATGCGATTCCAAATTAATGGCACTTCAAGACTTTTCTCCGCCGAGGCAAGATGTCTTTTCTATGATTACGGGCCTTCATAAACAAGACTCAATCACAAACTAAATGAGGTTAATCAAGAGATTCATTTGGTTAATTGTTATTAATTCTTAGAGGAAAGTTTCTGGGCTTCATTTATTTTGAACTTTATTATTAAATTTAAATATTTAATTTGTATATTTAAAGATTCTACCCCCCTCGTTTTGGTACTATTCGTAATGGTGATGGAGAATCGATTATTTGGTGATCGATATCGATGCTGATCGAGAAGGCTTATCGAAAATGCCTTTGTCTGTCGTAGTCAAGCTTAGTAGGACAGCTGTAGAACATTCCCCGGCACTAGGGAGATATTTGAGATGTGACAGGCTACACATATTACCTGTGGTTACCCTGGGATACGAATCTTCAAGGTGCTTTATGGAGCAGAACTCGATATTAAAGAAGTCGACACATCAATCAAGTAAGTACCACGTTTTAATCGTTTTTCCTATCAATTACGTTTGTTCATGTTAAAATTTGTTAGTTTTGGACCAGATCCTCAGCTTTACTGATTAATACATCCACCCAAAACCCAAACATTCTGTTGGGAGAAAAAAAAACGCTTTCATCCCACCTTTGGGTATTTATTACTTTTTTTTTTTTGTCGCCAGTTTTCCTCTGCTAGAATTACCCAGACTGCTTTATATTCTTAATTACTGATCATCGAAAGAACCAACATTCACCAGTAATATATTTCCGTATGACTGATGCAAAGTTTTATATGACAAAAGGTCTTCCTCAAAAATACAAGTTAATATTTATATATTTGATTTAACTATTTTTTTCTAAATGGTTTGAAACGAGATATTGAAACTTTAATGAAATTGAAAATACTCAGATTAAAATGATTCTGTTTGTTTTCCTTTGTTTCATTTCTCGTCGTAGACATACCATTTTCCTACACGTTTTCCCGAGCTTTTACCTTCCAACTGAACGAACATTTCCGAAATTAAGAAGCACCACCGAAGAAAGCTATGTCCAGAACTTTTTAATCGTAGAGAAATCGTGGTCCACGACGACGCGATAACACACATGGATTGTTCCTTTATAAAATATACAGCTAGGAGAAAGTGTGTTGGCAGAACATCTTACTCACCAGACCGTCCCCCATCCGAGTTTCCCTTGATTCGCTCTCATCAAAAATATTTTCAAGGTACGAAATTGAATTCTTTATACAAACTGAATGCAAACATTGTTTGATTCTTCATTGAGAACGACAGTGGTTCTTCTAGGAACCATCTGCGATATAAGGAAAGCTTACATATAAAAATTACTGTAATATTTTTCAGTAGATATCCCATGAGGGAAATCAGGTATTGAGATCGTACTCCTGACCTGATTTTTGAAAAATGTCATCCAAGGTCCATCTATACTAACCAGGAGATAACGAAAATGAGGTCCATTCAAAACTGTATGTATATATATATATATATATATTTGTTAACGCTCTAGTAGTTGCAATTATTGTTTGATCGTTTAAAACTGGATTTTTAACGTTTTATGTAACGCTAAAGATTCTCTTACTCATGTCATATTAACAATAAACTGTTATATTATGAAGCACTTTGTTTGAAGCCGAAATACCAAATAGTGCTCTCATTGAAATTTTACTTTTTAAGATAAATGCAAATACGTGACGCGCGTTAAAATCTGATTGATTGTTCAGTTCGTACGGTTTTACGGCAAATAACTATTAGGTTATCATCGCCCTGTAATATCTATAACTCGCGTTTTGGTATCCTCATCCATTATATTTTAACAATATAAACGAGAATACAAGAAAACTCGTAGTTTAAATTTCTTTGTATAAATTCGTAATTTTCACAAAGTTAAACAGTCCATCTATCTCTTTGGGGTCATCTCCAAGGGCCACTTCTATATCATTGGAAATATTGCATTCGTTTCGAATATCTGTATCGTTATGTATACGTTCAAAACTGCTTAGTTAACGCTGCCCCTGCGTGACGCACCACGTTTATTACTTTTTGGGTCAACGATAAGCCAGCATTAATATTTGCCTTCATATTAGATACTTGGCTATAGTGGTGTCAGCCATACTCTCGCTATATTTCCCTGCCCTCAGTACCGGCTTCATGAGGTGTTTGCTCTACTAATACTGTTCTGGGCAGCTCTAATAGTTTTTTGTGCTTGAATTTTTAGATTACTTTTTTTCTTTCAGCCATTAATGATGAAATTTATTATTTACAGATATTAAATATTGATTCTGTGCTATGGGGAAAATACGGAATGGAAGTTTATCTCTTCATCATTCTAGAGAATTGAATTTTGACACGGCCTTTTTAAGCGTACCGTGTTTATTGGAGAACTGCTTTTCTTTTATTTATTTATTTTGTTTCAATACATCCCCAAACAAGTAGTTATGTTCCGGAAAATGTTCAGAACTCCATTTCAAATATGTTGAAAAATTCGCCGTGTTGATTGATAAAAAGCGGAGCAATAAGGAATGATTAGCCAGAGATCAAATGGTGCGAATTAAAGTGTAGCCAACTGTGTGTGAATTATGACTTGGGAGCCACCTGAGGCTGATATGACGTCATAAATCACAAAATGTCCTTCAGCCATAAATCTAAGTCTGAGGTCGTTATTCCTCCGTGGTTATAATACATTTCATGTGGCTTGATGTATTTAGGCCCCAACTAAGAGATGTGAATTAATAAATCAGCCGTATACTCCTCTTATGTGGGGGTGGATATCTATCATTCATTGTGGTTATGGATCCTCATGGCTCGTTACCTGGAGTGCTATGCCACACATTCACAATGGCTATTCATAGAGTCCAGAACTACAGGAAGCCATATTAAGTTCTAAACAGTTTACAGAATATAACACTCTCCCCAATTAACATTGGTAGATAATCCAGAAAAATGTAAATTTTAACTTATGATATATTTTCAAATCAATTTATATTAAACTGTTTGGAGTTAGCAGAGATCAATAGTTCCTAGTAAGAGTGAGCTTCTAATAGGATGTATGACAAAAATTGAGCAATAAAACACGTAAACTAAGCTAAGATAAAATAAAGAAACATGAATACAAGGAAGTGTATCTACACATTAAAAAGTGTAACCTCTGTGTACGCAAGGACTGCGTAAACTAAGCAGGTTTCCCAAGTGCTGGCGTAACTCACTTGTGATCCCATCTCACAACGTATTCACTATTTATATGTAAAACCCGTTGGTTTGAATTCAGGAAACAAGAAAGTACGAATAACTCGCTTGATACTTGAGTTACCAAAAAATGCTTAGAACAAAAATTGTAGAAAATCAAAAGTTTAACAAGATTGGTTTTATATAATTTTATGATCCATAATGACGGAGACAATTTGAATTTTCGAATCCCCTTCTCTTCAAACCACCACTATTCCAGGTTCGATTTCAGCCAATAACAATTGATCTTTAGTGTTGACTGAAACGGCTAAATATCGATTATGGAAAATCTTAATTGATTACGTCATCAAATGACGTATTTGTTTGTCTCTCACAAAGAAATAGTTCAAAGAAACCCATATTTGGTATTTAACTTTGAAACAGATGGGTTGGGATATAACAGCTTAATTATAATATGAAATGAATAGGAGTGGGGGTTTACTGCTGGCCGAAAACTAAAATATGGAAACAATTAGGTTAATATTTAATATGAAGAAAACATGTATATAACAATATTTATAGAACGCTACATTTGACATTAGACTAATTCAGTACAATATTTCGATCCGATGCATAACAATGGAAATATTTGGATTAATCGAAATTCCCTAATCTAAGCTCCCCTTCCACAGCTCCGATTTTAACCGTTAGCGAATATGATCTTCATTTTTACATAAAACGTTTAAATATCGAATTTGGTCATGATCAGGCAAAAATTGCGACTTCTAGAATGTTAACGTAGAAATATATATATATGGTTAAAGATGGCCAAGAGAACTTCCAATTTGGTCCACGGCTGTGATTCGGTGTGAACAATAGCATATACTTGTCAAACGAAAGAACATCAGACGCTAAGCGACCTGGACATTTTCCACCTGTTTCTCTCAATGACTCTGATGATGGTGGTATTAGCATTTTATAAAGCTTGTGGAAAAAAATACATTTTGACAGATAAGGATGCCTTGTTTTTTTTTTTGAAAAAGTGAAAGTGGAATTAGAAATTAGGTAGGAAATAAAAACAATTTTTTTTTCAAATGTGTAGTAGAGTTAGTGCTAAGAGTTAGCCGAAAATTATGTCTGTGACGTAGGCTGCAGCAAATATTAGATATGATGTATATTTTTGTAGCTATTACTATTACACAATGTGCACGTTGCTTGGGATCTATAATATTATAAAGAATACTTCTTATTGTGAACTTTGACCTATAACAGCTGAATGTTTGCATTGAGGAAATAATTCTATATATAGGAAAGGGTTACAGATGATAAATTGTATTGGTTTTTCTTGGGATTATGGGAATATGTGTGGGTTAATGGCCGAAGTGAACAGTCCATTATGATTTCATCGAAATATGTCTAGCAGGGTTCGTAGATAGTGGCCATTTCCAAAATTTACTTCCTCTGCTTGCCTATTATTTATTTTGAAACGTTTATCAGGATTAAAATAATGTCTTTTCCTCTGAATGACTTCCATGTTTCAACTCTTTTGTTAAAATCGTCTGGAGTGCTACCTCACACACCTCCAATTATTGAGGGTGTTTTTTTCGAATATTGAACAATTTCAGAGCATGATTAATGATGTTGACAGTGTCCTATTCGCTCACCCCATTGGCCGGAATCAAGTATAAGGGGATGGGTTTAGGCCTCAACAATGACAGGTTTTCCTTAGGTTTCGTCTAGTAAGAAATTCCAGAGTGCATTATTGTCATTGAATATTCAAAAGGAGAACATGATTCATTTTTCAAGTGATTATTTATTATTGAATTAGGACATCAAAATTGCACTTTAAAATTAGTCGTATATTTAAAGTTATTTGGGTAGATGTAATATTGAAAATATCTACATATGGTGCTTCGTAGATTTTTACGTATATTTAAATGGTTTTAAGTCATATTTTTTTTGTATAAAATATCCATAAGTATGTTTATACGACTAAACATACAATGGTTCAGCCCTTAATAATTTTATTATATTAAACATACTTAATGTAATAACATACATTATGAACTCTGAATTTATTTTTTCTATAACATTCTATCTAGATGAATATTATAAAAGCCTCATCAGTAAATTCAATAATTATTCTTGGAGAGTTATGACCCTTATTTAATGATAATCCTACTTTATCTGATTAAACATAATTAAATATTGATTTTGACACAGAATAGATGTACTCTTTGCCTCTTTAATTTACTCATAAAATATGAGAGTTGGGTTTTAATCTACCAGCATTATTTACAGAGACTAACTCTTATTTCAGCATTTTTTTCACTGTGTTTTTATATTTTCAGATTTATCTGTTATATAAAACTATGAAGCACTTTTTATTTTTGATCACAATTAATTAAAAGAAAATGTTACTGCAGAAGCGAAGATGTCAACCTTAACACAATTATGATTTAGGTTACAAAGTTGATGGTAGGTGTAAAAATGTCATGTACGTACAAAGAAATGTGAAAATTAAAAAAAAAAAAAAAAAAAGGAGTACTTAGCTGTTATAATTTAAAATACTTACCAGCCGTTTGTTTTAATACGAAATTAATTATCAACTCGGAATCTTAACTTCAAGAAAGTTCTATACTTTTGTCATAGAATTATTGATTCCTAAAGAACTTTGACACCACCCTTGTTAGCAATAAACAAGTATAGTCTGAATTGTATTGAAAGTAATCAGAAAATAGGTGTAAGTAGGTAAACAGGAAATGCTGCTTTAAAAAAAATAAGGCATTATTTCAACAGACAAAATGAATATTTCTCCACAAGCTCTATAAAATGCTAATACCACCATCATCACTGTAACTGAGAGAAACCAGGTCGCTTAGCGTCTGATGTTCTTTCGCTTGACAAGTACGTGCTATTGTTAACACCGAATCACAGCCGTAGACCAAATTGGAAGTTCTCTTGGCCATCTTAAACCCTATGGAAAGTTATATAAAATTAAATGTATATTTTGTCAGTATATTTGTAGTTACCTTTTTTTTGCCTAACTGTTTATTAATTGAATTTCTTCAATAAGTAGTTCTGGTGACAACCATGAGTACTCTATTATAATCTGGTGTTTTATTTAAAATAAAAACTCTAAATTATGTTCAAATATATCGCAACAAATTGTAGCAATTTATACAAGAAAGCACAGAAAGAACATTAATATAGCAGTACGAACTATTCAAGAATATCTTACCATAATTGTACCATTTCCAACTTACACAATTTAGGACATCTAGCAGTTACAGATTCAAATTTACTATTAAAACATAACATATTCCATTACCCTAAAGTATCTGCTTATTCCTCATTTATTTTTTTTATATTGTACTGTATATGGCATAATAAGTGCAAATATCTTTATCTTATTTCCAAAGAAAACGAAGAAAGTATTTTTATCAAACACTCAAAAATTAACAACATGAACTCTTGATATGGCGTTTATTTGTTCTTAATGAATAATTGTACATTATATTTTGTTATTATTTTCAATGTATTTTATAATTGTCGTATCGTTTTTTTTTTCATTAATTTGACTTAAAATTTATAAAAATATTAATATTACTTCTTTTACTAATTTTAAAAATGATAGAATTTTCTTAGAAATAGTTTTGAAGGTAGAAGAGCTTCTATTTAATTTACTATATTGTATGTTTTGTTATTTATTTGTTTTTGTTGTTGCACAACTTTGCTTTGTATTATTTTATATATATATATTTCAGGCAACAAAAGGATCATAAGGTCTCAAACTAAACAATCTTTTCTTGCTTCAGAAGTTTCGATCTCCTGGGCATTAACAACGTTTTTAAATTTTAAACTCCACAGTAAAAGTCATATAATAATCCGCCTTGAACCAAGTGGTTATTTGTCAATAATATCTGATCTTTAACAAGCACCTTGGCGTTGTCTTCTTTTTTAAAAACAAATAAGTATATAGCTACTAAATGTAAAATTGATCATCCCTCTGTACCTCATGTAGAACTGATTCTTGTGTTTACCTCATGGTTTAAGCTTTTTGGGACGGGTTATCTACAGGTTATCACCCTATCCTAGCCAGTGTGGGAGTATGGATTTCATTTAATGAGTTTATCACTAAATAAATTCATATTACCCTGGTGGGAATAGAAACTATGTTTACCAGAGCTGCTTGATTTATCACTGATTCATGTATGAACGATTGTTTTAATAATTTTGTCCTCCAAAAATAGCACGCTTTTAAGAAATGCCAATATATTTTCCTTCTTTATTTTTGCCCTTATAAAATATAAAATACGTAGTTCCACTTATTATTAGAACAAAATATTGCTTTAGGTGAAGGCTATTGCCCTGTCTTTAATTGTATGCTTGTCACTCATTCATGCATGCTCGATTGTTTAAATAATTTTGTCTACCAAAAGTTATCATGCTGTTTAGAAATGGCAGTATTCTTTCCTTCTGTTCTTAATCACAAAAAAGGTTAAGCACGTTTTATCAGAAGGCGTCTTTTTTTATTCTTCAACTCATCTCATGAAAACAAAAGCCTCTCTTATGAATTTACAAAACATATATATCCACCTATCCTATATCTTACATTCATCCAAAGAGATATAAATCAGTCATTATAATATTCATTCCCTAACACCTTCTTTCTTTCGCCCCATTTATACGACCATGAGGTTTCTCTGATTATTATAACAAAGTATTACTATAGATGGTATTACTTTTATACCGCCTATAGCTACATCTTCTTTAAATAATAAGGTGCAACATATGTTCATTAAGAAGGATGGTATATTGATATATGTAAACAGCTTTTTACTTTGTGATTGTGAAATTTATTAAAACACATTATCCATGCTTGAATCAGTACTTAAATCAATTATTACACAAAATTGAACCATAGACCGCGCACAGTGTTTGAGAAAAGATCAGATTGGAAGAGAATGTGTGGTTTGATATTATGAAGGCCGTATGGAAATTATCTGAGGAAGGGGAAAAATTAAATTTCGGGTGGAAGGCGAGGTGACGCCATTAGGGTGGCATCTTACTGTTCCTATTGTTATCCGTTTCTTCCATCTCCTCACATTCCTTTTGACAAAGATCCATTCCCTCAATAGGGAATTCTCACCCTGAATAAAAGGAAGGAGGCCGTTAATGAAATTTGGCTCCCCTCTCAAAAAAGTTTGGAAGTAAAAGTATTGTAAGGAGTTGGAAGGTAACGTCACTAGGTTTACAAGATAGATCACTGTAGATAAGTTTAGTAAACTCAATAATAAAAGTCCGCCACGCAGGGGCTGCGTTAACTAGCAGATTTCCCACTTTCGCCCCATATTTGCCTTTATCTCAAAATGTAAAAGGTCAATGAGACCAATACTCAGTATTTAGGCTTAGAATAATGTAGGTTGAGATATAATGGCTTATTGTTAATAAGACATGAGTAGGAGTGGGGGTTTACTGAATACTTAAAATTAAAAAATCTAAATGTCTCGGTTAATATTCTAGATAGAGCAAATATTTATATATCAACATTTATAGGCAATTAAATTTTCAATTATATTGCTTCTATACACTCATTCGATCCAACTTATAATAACGAAGATATTTAGAATTTTCGAAATTCATTCTCTCTAAACCCCCTCCCCCAGTCCGATTTCAAATGTGAACGAACTTCATCTTTCATTTTAAATAAAACGCTTATATATCGAGTTTAGTAACGACAAAACAAAAACTGCGACCGCTTGAGCGGTAACAGACAAACATATAGTGTATGAGCATACATATATATATATATATATATATATATATATATATATATATATATATTTAATTTTGAACGGACCTCATTTTCGTCATCTCCTTTCCTTTACCTCACCCTTCAGTGCCGTTTCTCTCAGTATAAATGCTCGAGAGGTAAGACTGATCTATTTAAATATTTGTTACTATATATGTTCTTGTACTTTATCCATGCTCTGCCCCAGCTTATCTGAGCCCACTAGTGCCTATCATTATTTTATTTTCCAAGTTGGGTATGTTATTATAACTATAGTCCACAAACTGTATACAAAATGCGTCATATTTTTCAGTACTAAATGTTATCTTGCAATGGAAACTTAATGTGATCAAGCAGACGCTAAAGTAAGCACCTTAATTTCTCTGGTTACAACAGAATTTCGTATTATGTTTTTACGGTGTTTCTGCCTTTATATGTGGATGGAAGACTACATGCAATTGAAAAATGAACAAGTATAAATTCGTTAATATTTGCAATTGGCATTTCGCATAGTAACGAGATGATGAGTGTACGGAAAGGACGTTTTCAGCATGTTATAATTTTGAAGGGATTATTTAGAGGTTCTGAAATAAAATATTTTCAATATTCATCCGATCACCGCTTTTAACTTCACCGGTACAACGATTGAATGACTGAACATATGGCCTACTTGTAATATGTAATGAAATTTAAGGGAGTTATAAACCCATAAACTAATGGAATCTTTATATTTCTAGGACAGACAATTTTTACTTCAATCCGTCAACGACATACCTGTGTTGCATCTAATTAGGTAAAATGTACTCTTGCAGAGAATCGTTAAAACTTGAAAAATCAATAGTAGATATAACATCAAGAATTCTGGAGAAGAGTCCATAATAATAGTAAACGTAAAGTCATTGGGGGGTCACAATAGATATTATGTATAGAAGTTGAAAATAGTTGAAAACTCTGTAATCGTTGCAGGAAATCAAGTTGGCGATGTGTGTAAACGAATTACAATACAAATGAATAATTACATAACTAAATTGTCTGATCGATTCCTGAATGAGCTAAGTTATTTCGTGACAGATTCGTGAAATAAAATATTTAAGTTCGCTCGTCCTAGAAAACCGTAGATAACCTTTGTGGAATAAATGACACGTTGATCGAAAATGCCCCATTTTTTAAAATATTTTTTGATAGGCGAATTTTGTATTACATTTACAGTTTTCAATAATTGAACATTAAAATGTAAATTGACTAATAGCAATACACCAAAAAGCATTTTAGATTAATGTAAATGAAACTCGGCATTTGAACTATTTGAAGGAGTAATAAAATACAGTTTGGCGATCAAAATCATTTTAAATAAAAAGGGCCTTTATTATCACATATTGTAAGACGATTTACCAAAAAAAACAAATGTAATACTGAATATTCAAGACTGTATAGCCTCTAGAGGTAGAACTCCAATTAAAAATTAATTAAACAAGGAATTACAGAAATGTTGCTTGGTCGGGTGGTAATAGTCAGCTATTTTTCTTTTCTTTTTTTTTTTAAAACATATGTTATACTAAAAATACAAATTACAACACAGCTGATATAATTTAATGATAATATGAATTCAAATCAGCTGATTCCTAAAAGGAAATAATTCACCAAATACTAATATATAAATATTTTTACCAACTCACGTTGTTGCCAGACATGCGACAAAAGACCTGGAAAGACTTGCAAGAATTTCTGAAATCTACATTCTCCCAGAAACTGGTAAACCTAGAACCCCTAAAGAGCCTACATTTCCCTCTGTTAACAGCATTCTCGAAAGAATCTCATGGCTTTGTAGTTTTTTATTCCTAACCCCTTCTCATCTCACTCCCCTCCGATTCTCAAGATTCCTTTAACATTCCTGATATCCTCAAAATGATAATGCTATTCCTTTACAACTGACAAATCCCCATAATTGTTATTGTATCACACCAACTTCTTTAAAACAACACCTACGCCTATTCATCCTTTACCAAGACGCTTGTTTTCTTCATTTCTGAAACGTGCAGAAACAGAAACAAAGATGAGGCTTATACGGGGTTAGTTGGGGTATTTGGGTATTACAAAATAGACTGCGGACTCGGTCATTGTGGGAAATAATAAAAACGAGAGTTCGAAAAATATTTCAAATTTTAATTTAAGCGCTTTTCTCCGCAGAGAAAAAAAACAGTTTATAAAAAACTGTGAAATGAGTTCAATGATGCTGATGTTTAGATATTGATAAAGCTCTGATACATGCATAAAATACATGGCCCAAAGTATATAAAATAAACTTTCAAACGCCTGAATTTTGCAAAATTTGGAAAGAAAAAAAAACATGTACGAAATCATACGATACCCAGTCATACTCATAACGGTTTATTTTTGTCTAACATTTTATTTTTGTCTCATTAGCTTTAGATGGACCAATATTACGTAGTAATAGTCGCCGTAAAGAACTTTTATATGAAGAGTGGTGGAGAGTTGAAAACCTGGACTAGCATTATTATTTATTTTATTTTTTAAAGTTTAGTAGATGTAAAGTAGTACATATTTCAAATTTATTGCAATAAAATGGTATGATTTATTTATTTTTTTAAAATGGATATCCATTTCCAAAAACTTTCGTGAAACTGTATATTTTTCTTCTCCTCTTTAGCTAAACCTTGTCACTGTTTCTATGAACAAGAGGTCCTGATATCCTCAGAATTGAACAAGAGAAGTGTCACATTGAGTCCTACAACTAATATTGACTTAAACAGACTGACAGACATTTTGATCCTACATTACTAGACTCTAGCATTCTTGTTAATATATGCCGTCCTACCTAGCACCTGCTCTTCTGTGAACATGCTTCCTCTCTTTTGTCGAATATTTCATCGTGTTTGCAAAGACGCACACATTATCACAAAGACACGTTAATGGCGATGAATTAGGTGATTTTTTATAATTCCCCTCTACAATAAACCCTTCTTGTGTATAAACTCCATTATAAAATTATATTTATCAACGTTATATTATACTATGTTAGTATAATTCATAGTTATATAACTGAATTATTGAATATTATTTACATGGTGTCTGGTTTATGCATTATTTCCTGACCAGTTTTTTTTTTCTCTGAGTATTGGGATAATAATAATAATATTTAGATTGAATAGAATTTGATTTCTGACACAAATGTCTTTATTAAATACTAACATGTTCTTATTAGAACTCAGCAAGTTCTTAAATCTTCATTTCCCCAGCAATACCACTCGTTCAAAGCACACTACGATGTGGAGAAGTACCTCATTTTTATTAACAACCTCCAAGTTACAAGAATCATAGCAGAGCGCAGACTTTCTTCGGACAAGATTTCCAAAATTTATTGGAACGGCAGTTCATACAAGCTTAACTGTGAGGAATTAAGCAGCATTTGCAATCTTCATGAAGAGGAAACACTCCACCATTTCTTCTTCCGCTGCCCTATGTACAGCGACATCAGAAATGCATTCATCTCCAAACATATTAACTCTACCGATTCACCTTATATACAGTTCAAGCAATTTTTCACAAAAAAAGAAAAAATCTAAGACCTTTGATACCTATAAATTTGTTATTAATGCGCTTAAAGTACGAGCTTTCATAATGTTTGATTGATTTATCACTTCCTACACAAGTTGTAAATATTTCATTTATTATTATTTATATATTTTATTTATCTATTAATTTTTCATAATTAATATTGTGCCTTCGGAATTGATTGATGATTTAGAAGAATTGTCTCTCTATTTTGTCTATTATTATACATAAAAATTTTATTTCATTTACTTATTATTATATTTTTATTTCATTATTTTATATTATTTATTTATTTTTTTTTCCTTCTCCTTAAATTTTTATTTCAATGAATTATCTTTAATATAAGCAGGTTAATGGACATTTCTTTATTTTTATGTTTGTTTCTATTAATTTAAGATTACTTATGTATCAAATTTGAAGATCACCCAATGTTGACCAAGCTATTTTAATTATAATGTAATTCATTGTTTATTAATATACTAACTATAGCCAAATTATTTATTTTATCAACAATCATATCAACAATACGATTGTATTATTTTAGAGAAGTGTTGAACCTACTTATGTGTTTTAATTTTTTTTTTTTGTAAAAATCGGACACCCTGTAAAAAGTTTATACTTAAATACAAAATTTTTATCTATCTATATATCTGAATACTAACATGCTCTTGGAAACTCTGATGAAATAGCATCTCTATCGTCGGAACAATACAATATTGAATAGAGACTTTTTGTGTAGGATGGAAGTAACTCGAAAGTCTACAATTTTATAGTTATAATTAGATCAAGGTGAAATTCATGTTCAGTCCGCAACTCCAATTTTATCTGGGTGATTTTCCGTCGTCATTTAATTTGAGTTCAAATTTAAACGAGCATTTAGGTTTGAGCCAATGAATTACATCATGTCACATAAGGATAATTTATGAGTACGCCTCTAACTTTCCTGAATCATTAATATGTTCAATGACCTTCCGACATCACAGCTCCACTGTAATACTGACACTAAACAAGGACATATTGAGCATGTTCACTGAATTCCATTCAGCTCCATCCGATCATAACTGAGATCTCTGTCAAATAGCAGACTGACAGATAAATTCCATCCTTTGTCAACAGACAGAATTGAATTAGGGTCGTCAATTAGATATCATTAATTACAGGTTTAATACATAACAGAAATGACAAATAAACCATTTGCAGTAATATATTATTTAAAAGATACAAGAATACACTTCTAACACAAAATCCGACAAAAGTGAATCATTTTTTTTAACGTACTGCCCGGCAAATTAAAGTTCTAACAAAATCAAAAATAAAATAGATAACTTCAGGTCTGATGAGCGTTTCAATACTTAAACTGATTACTATCAATAATTTAAAAGTATAACCTAGACTCAAATATATTTATTACAAACATGGGCTTAGAAATATTGTGTAATCACATATAATACCTTTTTAAATTGGTGGCAAGTTATAATTTATTAAGCACGCCATCCTTTTATATCTTAAGACTAATGACAAAGCATGTCAATAAATTAATAATATATGTTAAATATTTACTGTTATTAGGATTGTTAACAAAATTTATTTATTGTATAAAATAATTAAACTGATATATTTTAGAAAATGTATTCATTAATTTTGAAATATTATTTGTTTGATATTTATTAATATGTAAATGTATTTATTAGCTTAACGTTAGTAACTTTATTAAACAATACCAAAAATACTCTACGTGTCCAATTTTGTTTTTTATTTATTTATTTATATATTTCCGAGCTTCATAACAAGAGCGATTTAATAAGCGACTTTTTTAACGCTCAGTAAACTCATTTCGTTTCATATTATAATTTATGAAGCTAATAAATATGCATTTAAACGGAATTCTAATGAAAATGGAGGTTAGAAATTGCATGCATATGCAAATTTCGCTCTCCGGGTGCTTCTGTCACTTGATTTGAAAATAATGTCCGCTATTAACCCTTTCCTTGCGCAAAGCCACTATAGTGTTAAAGGGTTAAACATGTTTGATATTGCTTATAGAGTTTGGCAGTTAAAGTACATACATATTTTTACAAATCGAAGACTTGTTTCAAACTGAAGAATAAGTATAAAAGTCCAGAGTAACAAAAATTATTTTTCTCGATTTCTAGGGGAAAAAAAACATTCAAATAAAAATTCTGAAGTCTAATTTATTTTAAAGACTGTTAGAATTAAGAATAACTTATTGATAATTGCGTTTATTTTTTTATATCATAAAACATACCGAAAATATACTTTAATTCATTTATTTATATGTTTGTTTGGTATCACACAATTTGTAATGATTTACACCCTTCATCAAATAACCTTTATATTTAAAATTGCTGCTAGGCAATATCACTAGTAGAAAAGAAAACGTAAAATGTGATAAGAACTAATTAAATAAAACAATTAAAACATAAAAAATTCTGAACAGTATTAGAAACGTTACCAAAAACAGATCATTAATAATCAACAAAAGAAATAAATACAAAAAACGAAACAGAAGCGTAATAATTCAAAACAAAAAAATATTCTATAAAAATAAATAAGACTATGATGAGTAATACTATAGTAAGAGAAAATATTAAGAAATAAATAAGAATTTATTTAAAATTTTCTAAAATCTTACACATGCACGCAAGTGACACCAGATGATCAAAAGCAAATTTAAATTATGGAAAAACATTGAGATTTTACATCATCTATCAACAATGAGGGAACTTAGGATATAATTATTAATGCTGGGAATCATTTTTAGAGTTATTTAGAATAATATTACATTCCTGTATTATTTTTTCATCACAAATATTAAAGAAATTAATATACTTGAAAAAGAGAATGGATTATACTAAATGGTAGACTTGGAGGTCTAACTTGTTTGTCTACCAACCACTATAAATTCAATGATGCTTTAACATGACTTATTGTTAGACTATTCACCTGCTATAGTGGTTTGAAGCTTTAGTAGTGAAATGGGAGTCTCATGGAATAAAAGATGATTTGTGCCAGCCATATGACGTAATCTGCGTGCAATTCCCAAGGAACCGCTTTTGACAATGGCCTATATAAGTCTTATATAAAGGGTATATATGTCATTTCACATTATATATGCAACATTTTTGTCAGTTGATTCGAATATGATTTTTTGAAGTGGAAGAAAGTACTCTCAGAATCTAAATGAATTTTTGTGTAGGCAGAAATTCTTTACTATTTAGCAGATAAATAATGTTTTATTCCCATTGGTATTGTTAGATTAATTAAATCCCAAATAAAGCCAACTCCATTGTGAGTGACTTCAAATACTGCAAATTCTCGTCTGATCCCTTCTGAGAGTTTCGTAAGTACGGATAGGTACTTCACTCCTCCTCTCGACTATAAGTCCATGCTTTGTCGGATAAAGCCCGGATAATCGGATCGCTTTAATTCCACTGTTAATCCAACCGGAAAAAAGCTTTTGAAATGGTTTCTGCAGTTAATTGAGATCTGTTCATGAATTTTAGTTTTAATAATATAATTAGGCCAGCATTGTTAAATGAACTTTTGCTTTCAGAAATCTATGGCTCCTACAGGACCAAACCCCAATCCCCGTTTACTGAAAATAACAACTATAAATACACCAATACTAACTGGTATTTATCATTGAACTTAACAATGTCCAAATATGGTCCCAAAATTAAAATATTTTTGTTTGGTGAATACACCTAGTGGTGTAAGTCAAAGTAGCTACTTTTTAAATAATGGAGATTTATGAAACTCAGTGAGCCATGGTGAAGAACTTTATTGGCCGTAGTTAATAGTCTACATACTTTATTTGAATTAAACTGGAACGTCTTATTATAAATATATTTCTTTTATTAACAACATTTTTATAGAGAAATGTAAACTGTTTGTTTAGTGATTTATATAATACTCCTCAGCCATATGTATGTATCGGTAATTAGAAAGTCTACTTTAAAATAACATTAATTTGCATCACATTAATATTTGAGGCTCAAAGCAGCCATGTATGTTAAGACAAGATCTTAATTTCACTTGGTAAACAGTACCGTGGGTTCGATTCCCACTTGGACATTAGGAGTTCCTGTAGTGACGAACTGATTAAATAGAATTCATAATCCCTACCTGACTGGAAAAGGCGGTGGTAACTTATACATAACTCGCCCCAATTATTATTATTATTTATTAACGTCCACGTTTTACTACTATGGCTTATTGGATTATCTACAGGTTACCACCCATTTCTAGCCAGGGTGAGACTAAGGATTTTATTTAATGAGTACACCACTAAATAAATTCCTATTTCCCAGACCGAAATCGAACTCGCTTCTCTCGGGTACCAATTAGCATTAGTTGCAAATAGTGGACGTTGACTACTAACAATTTTTACCAGACCTCTCCATGCGACGAAGAACTTCAGAAATAAACTGCTTATTACGTCCCTCTTTTCCTTGCCTCAATTATTGTTCAGAACGTTCAAGAGCCGTTTTTGAGCTGCCTTCGATGGTTTCACAAATACTACTTAGATACTTAGGAACTCATTACGTGGTATTTGTAACGCAACATTATATAAACATCTATTGGCTTTGTACAAGAAGTCCCCTTTTGATTCTTGATTGTGAAGGTCATGTCTCTTGTCTGGCTCATTTAGCTAATATATTTCAATATATTTTGCTATAGTTCAATGTATTTTGGCCATATGAGACCTAGGAGTGTTACGAGCTTTTAAATGCGCTAAGAAGCCGTAAATTCATTGCTAGTTCTGATGAAATGAGACGCCTCAAATATTTCGTCCCACCAGATACCATTATAACTTGAATAATTGTTGAATTAAACTTGAACTTAGTCTATTATGCCTGCTTAATATCTCCGATATCAACTACATTAAATACATTATAATGTATGTTCACATATTTCTAACTTCACTTCATGCAACAGACGATTAATAAGGAAAGTCACTATGTAGTTTCTACTGATAGTTGGCAGTTTAAAACTTTGTTATGAATGACTTGGGCAATTAATCTCTGTTCTACGAAAACAAAGAGGACAAACTTAAACATCCATTCATTAACATAAAATATACTGATGATATGCTATTAACGAGCACTGTACTTAGGGAGAACTTAAACAAACAGAGATTGTGTACCTTCTGACCTAGCTGCACTTCTAGATAATTCCAAAGTATACAAGCTAACAACACTCGAAAACCTTGAAACAGTAATTATTCTAATAGTGAAGTTATTGATTTAAAATGAAGGAAAAAGAGAGATGTTAGGCAAAGGACCCTTTTAGAAGATTTACCTTAAAGGAAATCAGCTATTCAGGTCGTACTCCTGACGCGAATTTCAAAATTTTTCTTCAAATATCCATCGATCCTACCCAGGAAACGACGAAAATGAGGCCGGTTCGAAACTTTATATACGAGTATATATTTGTCTGTTACCGCTCTAGCGGTCGTAATTTTTGTCTTATCGTTACCAAACTTGATATATAATCGTTTCATACAAAAAGAAAGATCAAGTTTGTTAACGGCTGAAATCTGACCTGGGGGAGGGGGGGGTCAAAGGGGGAGCATTTTTAAAATTCTTAATATCTCCGTTATTATGCGTCGGATCGAAAAATTTTATAGAACCAATCTTATTGCAAATGTAATGTTCTATAAATGTTGTTATGTACAGTTTTTCATTATCTTCATTATTAACCGAAATATGTGCATTATTAGTTTTCCGCCTTCAGTAAACCCCACTCCGGACTCATGTCATATTAACAAGAAGCAGTTATATTATGAAGCACTTTACTTGAAGCCTAAGTACCAAATATATTTCTCATAGAATATTTACTTTTTAAGATAAATGGAAATACGTGACGCACGTGGGAAATCTGCTTAGTTAACGCAGTCCCTGCGAGACGGACTTTTGTGGAATGTTACTAGAACGGACGCTTTTTGGTTATTTTTTCGTTTATCAGATTTCAGCAATTAAGATTGACGCAAATTTTGAAAGTTTCCTCAAACGGATTGATGGTCGATTAGACCTAGATTTAGACACCTAGATGATAAAAATATGGTCCGTCCAAAAAAAAAAAAAACAAAAAAAAAACATATATGTATATATTGTCTGTTGCCGGGCTAGTGGACGTAAATTGTCGATAGATCGTTACCAAACTCGATATATAAGTGTTTAATGAAAAACTTAAGATCAAGTTCGTTAGTGTCTAAAATCTGACTGTGGCGATGGGAAGGGAATTAAAGAAGGGAAATCGATAATTCAAAATATCTGTTATTATGAATGGAGTGGAAGAATTGTATATAACTATGTAATTATTGTAAATTTAATGTTTCGTAAATGTTGTTCTGAATACGTTTTCTCTATCTCGATTATAAACCGAGATATTTTCATTTTTTTTACTTTTCAGTTATCAGTAAGCTCCCACTTTTAGTCATTGCATGTTAACAATAAGTACGTATACGATGAAACCTGTTATCTTAAATACCAAATATTTTATTCAACGGATCTATACTATACATGGAAATAAGCTGTGTGAAGGCTCCATCAACTCAAATTTTACATGCCTACCAGGTAAATCTTTAATTGATCTAATAACGCCCTATCTCGACACTATAAAACCCTATAATTTAAAATCACATGTAATTGTTGTGAAGATTTAGTTCTAGCTAGACATCCAATAGGTCGCTCTAGATTGACTCATTCATATTTTATGTCATGTTCCGACCGACCAATCTCCACGGCATATAACGCTAAATTAACTACAAATCATACACTAATTAACTGTGTGAGGAGCAAACTGAGCATCTAACATGGCATAACAAAGTGTTATTGAATGACGGTAACCAGACTGAAATAGTAGTACCATACACTCAAAATGTTAGCTAATATAATAAACTCTGATATATAATTGTTCACTTAATCTTTTTTTTATTTATTTAATTTTGAGGCACTCCGTTTTCCTGTAGGAACCTTTCAGAAAGCGTTGTTCCAATCCTGACTCTGAAATGTCTATTGCTTAAATAATTTTTAATGAAATTAAAAATGTTTCCTTTAATTCCCCAGTCCAGTAAGGTTGCAAGAACTTTTCGACGCCAAACTGTATCATAAGCCTTTTCTATGTCTAGGGCCACTGCTATTATTAACTCTCTATTTAAGAAAGCAATGAGGATATCATTCTCCAGCTTTGTCAGATGATGCATGTTTGAATGGCGTTCTCTAAAGCCACATTGAAATGGAGACAACAATTCGGAATGATCTAAGAACCAGTGCAGTCGTTTATTCAAAAAAATTTCAAGCAGCTTACAAAGACAGCTGGTCAACGAAATATGTCGATAATTGGATTCAATCGTTTTATCCTTGCCAACTTTAAGGACTGTAATAATAATGGATTCATTCCAAGAATCAGGATATAGCCCATTCTCATAAATTCGATTATAATACCTCACAAGATGGTTAAGGGCAGAGTCAGGTAATTCTTTTAATCTACTTGATTTAAACAAACAAAAAACGAGAAAAATATTATTAAAATTAGGTAAGTATTAAAATTAAAGATGGTGCCCGGGAAATAAATTTCTATACTGCAGAAGCACTGCAATAAGGAAAACATTAACAAAAATATAATCTGAATCACAATACTTTATTATATTAATAACAAAGATAATTATAACATTAAAGATAAATTTTAGTGCTGACTTTATTGCTGAATACATTTTTGTGGTGGTTTTTTAACAACTCACCCGAAGATTAAGTTAATAATTCATGGTGTTATTATAAATAATATCCAAAAGGTATTCAGTTTCCTCCATATCATTATCATTAATCATTTACACAACAAATAAATTTAAATTAAAAATTTAAAAATTTGTCACGATATTTCTGAAAGTCATTTATAAATTTTTACAAGTTATGGAACATTTTAGTGCTATAAATACTGACATTTATGTTCCTATGCTTATTTTTATTTTAACAATACGACTTAAACGTTGCTATTTAAGGATCGTTAAAATATTCAATGCTTTGCTAAAAATATTTATTTCGGTTTTTATTTTTAAGGTCATAACAGATTTGCAATCTGTGCTGACACAATCTGTGGACGTGGGCAAACCGTTGTTCTGACACTGATTTAAGTTAATTTTTATTTTATTTTATTATTATTATTATTTATTAACGTCCACTTTTTGAAACTTAGGCTAATCGGGACGGGTTATCTACAGGTTACCACCCTTTTCTAGCCAGGGTGGGATTTTAGAACGTTATTTAATGAATTTCGTCACTAAATAATTTCCTTTGCCCAGGCAAGAATCGAACTCGCCACTCTAGGTTTACCATGTGAGATAAAGGTCAACGCTTTAACTAGCATGGCTAACCTGAGCCCCAATTTTTTATATATATCGTATGAATTAATGTGTGGGCACAATTATAACACATTGGAGGGAATTATGGGTAACACCAATTCCATTTTTCAGGGACTGGATGGCGAACGAAGTAGATCACAATAGGAATAAGCGAAAAAAACCTCGTTCCTTCAAAAATATTTATTGTAAGCGGCAGAGCGGTTTTAGAGCACTTACCCCGTAATCAGCACCCATCTCAAAAACACAACTATTGAAAAAAGTCATAAAGTCAGTCTTCTTTATTATTAAAAATGAGTATACATATAAGAAATATAAAATTCAGAAAATACAACAATAAAAATGATATTTAATAAATACAGATAATCTAAAGGAATATAAAAACAGTTAAAAATTAAGTAAATCTTTTTTATAAGTTGATCGGTTTTGTTGAGAAAAAAAAAAGATAAAATTATGAAGGCCGAAAACTAAAAAAATGCGCGGTTGATTATCAAGATAGTGGAAAAAGTACCTTTCAACAATTATAGAACATTATATTTGCAATAAGATAGGTTCTATACAATTTTTCGATCTGACGTAAAATAACGGAGATATTAACAATTTTCGGAATTCCCCCTCTCTAACCCCCGTCCTACTTGTTGGATTTCTGCCATTAACGAACTTGGTATTTAGTTTTACATACGACGTTTAAATATCGAGTTTGGTAACGATAAAAAAAAAATTGTGACCGCTAGAGCGTTAACAAATAGGTATATTTGTAAACTTTTGAACGAACCTCATTTCCGTCATATACTCCGTAGGATCGATCGACATTTGAGGAAAATTGTTCGAAAACCACGCCCTGATTATGACCTCAATTGCAGATTTCCAGGTAAGGAAAATCTGCTGAAATACATACAATTGGTTTGAGGGCATTCGTCCTTGTGCATTAACCTTTTCAAGCGAGAGGTAGAAGCTGTTATACGATGGAGCTGATTGTTTTAACGCACGCTACATTTAGCAGAGCTATTAAGTGTGGTAGAGCGCCATCTGGGGCAATAGATGAGTGCTGAGAGGTATATAGTGCAGGCACATTCTCTTATCTGTGGTGACCACAGCCCGCTCATGGAGTACTCAACTAGAACGTTTGACGAACAATAGTCAACAGAAATATTGTAGAAAGAGCAAGGCATTACCACTGTTACTGAACCATGAAAAAAACGTATTCTCCAATCTGGTATGCAATTCAGACCTCTTTTTCTCATGGACTCAGAAACGAAAAAAATTTGTTCAAACTCATTATATGTATCTTTTAGCAGATTTCCCTTAAAGGAAATCAGCTATTGAGGTCGTACTCATGACGCGATTTTCGAAACATTTCTTCAAATGTCCATCGATCCTACCCAGGAGATGACGAAAATGAGGTCCGTTCAAAACTGTATATATATATATATATATATATATATATATATATATATATTTGTCTGTTACCGCTCTAGCGGTCGCAATTATTGTTTAATCGTTACCAAACTCGATATTTAGTCGTTTTATGTAAAAAGAAAGATCAAGTTCGTTAACGACTGAAATCGAACATGTGGGAGGGGGTGGTTAGAGGAGAGGATTTTCGAAAATTCGAAATATCTCCGTTATTATGGGTCGGATCGAAAACTTGTATAGAACCAATCTTATTTTAAATTAAATTTTCTATAAATATTGTTATGTACATTAAGTCACTATCTTGAATATTAACCGAGATATTGGCATTTTTCAGATTTCAGTCACCAGCAAACCGCCACTTCTACCAATGTTACATAAACAATACTCTGCTACATAATAAATCACATTATTCGAAGTTTAAATGACAAAAATTGTATTCAAGAGACTTTTATTATACGAGATACAAACAAATATGTTCTGGAGATCCCCCCCCGTCTTATGTTTTTCGACTACTAAAAATTGATTGATAGCGATAACAATTATTCTGACTCATTATTAATCACATTACTCGATATAGTAAATAGTTCTCTATAAAATTAATATGTTATATTCTGATAATTTCAGTAATAGTTTTTCTTTCCGGTGTGAAGCGGGCAGACCCGTTTGTTTATATTTCTAACCTAGCGCTTGCTGTCGGCAGGTTATTGAAATTGGATGAACCATTTCTTATTTCCGTTTGTATTTATTCACGGTGGTGTTTTGTTAGCAGTATGCAGAGTTATCTATTACTAAACTTCACGTGGGAAACCTGCTTAGTTTACGCAGCCCCTGCGTGACGGACTTTTTATATATTCCATATGTGCTTTTAAACTTCGCTCGCCTGTTTTTTGATCGTGTTTATTTGACATTAAGTTGACATATAACGTTATCACTACTATACACGCTATAAAAACGTTTAGCACACTGGTGCTGTGTTAACTAAGCAGATTTCCCACGTGCGGCACATTTTTACATTTATCTCAAAACGTAATAGCTCAATGAGAACTAAATCAATTATTTAGACTTCAAATAAAGGGCTTCAAATTATAACAGTTTATTATTAATATGACATGAATAGGAGCAGGGGTTAACTGGAGGCCAAAAACTAAAAAAAATGCAAATATCTGGGTCAATAATTATTATTATTATATTGGTTATAAACAATACAGTGAAGCATTTAAAGAACATTATATTTTGAACAAGTTTGACTGTATCGTAACGGTTTTAATCCGACGCATAATAACGGAGAAATTAGAATTGTTCGAAATTCTTTCTCTAATCCCCCACTGGTCAGATTTCAGCAGCTAACGAACTTGATCTTTTGTTTTTCAAAAACGTTTAAACGATCAAACAAATATTTTGACCACTAGAGCTTTAATATATATATATATCTTTGAACAGACCTCATTTTCGTCATATCCAGGGTACGATCGATAGACATTTGAGGAAAAACTTTTGAAAATTACATCATGAGTACGACCTAAATAGATGATTTTCCTTAAAAGTAATCTGCTGAAATAGTAAACAATATTATTAATAATACTGTAACATATTTCGTGATTTTCAAAATTTATTTGAGGGTTATTATATGCTGTTAGGCTGTGACTTTGTATCCATCAGGGGGTACTTAAAATGTGGAAGGTCAATAATGATATCCATCAGCTAATGATTTTATCTTTCCTCTCCAGGGCCTATATCCAAGCATCAAAGAAGCTAACAGCAATATCCTATCATTACATAGAAAGGATACCTTCCACTAAGGAAGGTAAAACCAAACTGACTAGAATCAAGGTCCTGGCCGACCAGCTCTTCATCCAATAAATTGTTTAATGATTATTTCTTCATTATTGGAGGTGTTTATCCAAACTGTTAGCAATGTGCAGGGAGACGCAAGCCATTGACAACTTTAACACTCCAATACACGCGCGTCATCTCACAGATGACTAGTTCTGTTTTTCGTCATACGTTTGATGGATGGAGGAGAGCCTGGTCCCCCGCCCTAGTATTCCTTAAGCTCGCTTAGCTCGACAGTTCTGTTGCCGGTGTGCGTACGTCCAGTGCAGTTTGCGCGTGTTTTGGCCGAGAGAATCTCACAGATGATACGCGTGTAAAAATGTAAGTTTTTCATAATGCCCGATTTCGATGTGGCTGGTATCAACAGCCAAGTCATCAGTCTGGGGAACGGACAAAACGTGCCAACTCGCCGACTTTTCCTTCGTGAACTGGGGAATGAACTCATCAGAGATCAGTTGATTATGCAGTACAGCTCAGCAATTTGCCACGCACCATGACCTCACGTCTTCGAGAACTCCTTCCCAATGATCAAACGACGACTGAGTAGCAACTCAGCAGCTACTGATGCTGGTGGACGCTGCGGATTTTGCTTGGAAAATAAAACAAAACGATACACCAAATATTCTTGCAAGGAATGTGGCCAATATTTATGTCTGCTACACTGTGCCTCTTCTTGTGCTGATGGATGTAACGTGAGTGTGGGTAACGAAATTGAATCAAATTCAAGTTTAATTTTTTAAAAGCAAAGGTTCTTGGTTTTTTAGTATTTTTTTTTATTGGTCATTTCCATTTGTTTGAGTAACTTTCCAAGTTCTAGAAATGAGGCTCAATTGTCAATGTGTTCATACATTTTACATTATTATTATGTTCTCTGAAACTATCTTACAAGACTGATAAGAGTTGTGTTCCTAGGTAAACTCGTTGATTTACCTTTTGCAAGCCAGTAATAAGGAATAAAATTGAAACTAAGCTACAATTTATATACAGATAATTTTTTTCAAATACAAATTTATGAACATTTATGAACTTTTTCATTTATCTATCCACCATTATTCCTCCAAAATTGCGAAAAAACAATTATATTATTCACTTTTGACAAATAAGCTCACAGTCATCTGACAGATGACACGCGTGTATTTATGTCTCATTAGGGAGTGTTAAGAATATCTTCAGGTTACACAGTAATATAATTTTATTCAGTACCACTTTCTATATGTAGTGGTTCTAAGTTTTATAATTTTAAATTATTAGTATAGTATTTTTATACGCTTATTTAATTACTGCTAGTAGAAAAATCCAGAAGAAGAGGTTGTTCTAGCACGAATTTGACATACAAAAATAAAAGAAATATATTTATTGAAAGGGTTATTACCACCAATTTGCGATTGCTGTAATGCCCATCTTACTGTTTCACATCTTCTCCTTAATTGAAAAAAATACAATCTTCCAAGAACAGCTTTGAACCATAAACCGAACTTAAGAGAACTCCTTAGAGATGATGGAGAAGGCATCAAAAGGCTTTTTGCATTTTCATTTGCAAGAACTATAGATCCATGAACTGCTAATGACAATAGTAGTTGGGGTATATTGTAATAAACATATTAATTTATTTATTCTTTTTCTTACCTCATTTGAATTTTTCTTGGGTTATTTTTTTTTATTATTTTCATTTTAGCCTCCCTTCTATTTTAATGGAATTTTTCTGTGTTTATAATTGATAATTTGTATTTGTATCCAGCAACGCACGAACGGTGAACAGCCACAGTTAATCCTTAAATAAAGTGTTTTTCTTCTTCATAGGTCATGAGGTAGGCTCATCTAGGTGTTGTTCTTTTCCATAGGTGCTCACTTTTTCTCTGTGAAATTCATTTATGTCAAAATTATTCTGATCATCAAATTGTAACATTTTGACACATATGTAAATATTTTTTGAGGAAGAAGGTTGGAAGAATGGTTGAAAAATCTACATTTAACTGACATTAAATTGATTCTAATTATTAGAAGAAATAAAATACTGAGATTGAACTCAAGAAATGTTTTCGAAATATATCTTCAAACGTCCTTCGCTCCAAGTAAAAGACATTAAGTATTATTTCTTCAGCCATGAGGATTTGGGTTGTATAAAATATAGAATCTTGAAATAAGAAACCTTACATACTGTTTTATAAACTACATTTATTGGTTATTATGTGTAATACCCATAATGATTATTGCTCATCGCTAACATATTGGTCACAGTAAGAGCTTATTTGGAGTAAATTAAATTAATTCAAGTGAAACTTTGTTTAGAGTTTTATTTGCTGTTTCATGAGATACTTGACAATGGAACTCATGAAACGATAAAGAGAATTTACATCACATTGGGGCACCTTTGATAAGAGGCTTATTTGCGATTCTAAATGTATACAGCATTTTCATGGCTTAGTGTGAAAATGAAGGGCTTTTAGAGCCAAATCTCTGGCGAATCTGATAGAATATTCGGCGTATTCCGAAAATGAAATATAACTGCAAGAGAGATAACGGGGACGCCTCGAATATAAACGTAGTCTCTCATGAAGTTAATTATTCATAACATTCGATTCAACCGGCACCATGGAATATAGCCAAATTGTGGGCTATTTTGTAACTGTAATCGTACAATAAATACAAACGGTATTCAGAAATCGTTTAGTCAATTTTGCTAAACTTTCAACGGAAAGTGTCTGAATTGTAAACAAAACAGGTCTAGCAACCTCTCAGGGTTGAACACGTAGATTGAAACATTCTTCACCGGAAAGAAAAACAATTACTGAAATATATCAGAATATAACACATTAATTTTATTGAAAACTATTTACTATATCTAGTACTGTAATTTACAATAAATTAGAATAATTTGCATCTCAATCACTCAAATTTTTGTAGTCCAAGAACTTAAGACGGGGGGGGGGTCACAGAAAATAATTTCATATATCTTGTTTAATAAAGGTCTCTTGAAAACAATATTTGGTATTTAAGCTTCTAATAAAGTTTATTGTTATATAACAGAGTATTGTTTATGTCATATGAGTAGAAGTGGGGTTTGCTGTAGGCTGAAAAATGCAAATATTTCGGTTAATGTTCAAGATACAGAATAAATGTATATACCAATATCAATAGTACATTTAATTTTCCATAAGAATGGATTCATATGCTTTTTCGATTCGACGTATAATAACAGAGATATTTCAAAATTTTTAGTCCCACCCTGGGTGTAAAAGGGTGCTAACCCTTTATCTACAATCAAGAAAATTAGCCTTAGATGTTATTGTTATTTATTTACGTCCACTTTGTGCACGTTTGTCAAGAAAAAGATTGCTTAATAGAAAGAGAGATGTTATCCCTAAAATACTGATTATTGTATACCAGAATATGGGCTGAAACTACCATGAAATATGTCTAATCTCAAAATCCACATTGACTCCATCAGGATAACTAATAACCACTTATTTATTAATTATGATTAACGAAATATGACTCCTTATAGCCATTTGCCTGGACCAAAATTAAATGTTTCATTTAGTCTTATTCAAAATAAAATATTAATAAAATTCATTATATAAATAAAAAAATTAAAATGCATATAAATACTATGGAATACAATAATCAAGACACTAAAAAATTGTGATTTAAAGGGTTTCTGCTAGTTGATTGTTAGGCGTTTTATTTACTAATAGCAAATATCCAGTAAACAAATAATCAATACAGCATTAAAACTAGTAAAACCACGATTTGAACGAGGAGAAAACAGCCTTGAGGTCAAATATCGAGAGAGTCTTGAGATTTGATCACAAGAGATTGTACTTGACAGCTTGTAGATGGATGGAACTGGCTTTAAGGACGAAAAGCTACAAGCTATCAATGTCCAATACACTATAAGGACTAAACGAAATATAAGTATAAACTACAAGAAAAAAAGCCTCGCCAAAAGTACTAAAGTTAAAATTATTATCCACACGTTAAAAGTAACAAATTCTTATCATAGTATGATATCATTATGTTTATCTTAACAAGCTAACCTTCTTTAAAAGTAAAGACTAACTTTATATACTCCCGTTTCCCCTTTATAGACTAGTATGTGTTTGCAAACCCCACTAACTTCCGAGAGTTGACAAAGCCAAACTATGACAGAAGGCTGGGAACTAAGTCTCGAGTGTTGGAATGAACATTTGAACTAGTGACAAACGCAGACCTAGGATACCAGCTAAGGGATTAAGGAGTTCCCTGTCTCGACAGGTCATTTTCAATTTGCGAATCAGAGCACAGAATGTATTTTATGTCATAAAACACTGACCAATTACACTGTAGTAAACCATAGTGCATACATCTAAATATATATTCGCCACTCAATAATGGCACCAAATAATTTTATTGTCGTATGAGCCTTTTTTGCACAGGTACATTTGCAGAGGTCTCTATTATTCTGCGCTGCATCAAAAGATGTTGTGTAAATATTCTTTTGGATAAGAATATATCTTTAATTAAATAATTTACGGCGGAAGGTCAACAAAATAACAAAAACTTTTTTAAAACGTTATTAAAATAATTTTTATTTCTCTACTATTTTCGCTTCCGTAACTAAACTAAACTATCCTTTTTCTATGATGTCAAGAAAATTTATAATAGATTACTAACTATCATTTTAAAGGTTCTAATAAATTAAAATATATATAATTCACATGTTTTATATCTATTTTCTTATTGGTCACCTTTTTTCTATTATTTATGATGTGGATATTCTCTTTTAGCAGATTTCCCTTCAGGGAAATCAGCTATTGAGGTTGTACTCATGACAGAATTTTCGACATTTTTCTTCAAATGTCCATCGATCCTACTTAGTAGATGACGAAAATGAGGTCCGTTCAAAACTGTATATATATATCTATATATATATATATATATATATATATATATATATATATATATCTATATATATATCTATATATATATATATATATATATATATATATATATATATATATATATATATATATTTGTCTGTTACCGCTCTAGCGGTCGCAATTTTTGTTTGATCGTTACGAAACTCGAAATTTAGTCGTTTTATGTAAAAATAAAGATCAAGTTCGTTAACGGCTGAAATCGGACCAGTGGGAGGGGGGGTTTAGAGGGGAGGATTTTCGAAAAATTGTATAAAGTCAATCTTATTGCAAATTACATTTACTATAAATATTGTTCTATACATATTTTCCGTATAATGAGTATTAACCGAGATATTTGTATTTTTTGTAATGAGTTCCGCTTTCAGTAAACCCCTACTCCTACTAGGGACATATTAATAATAAGCTGATATCTAATGAACCACCTCATTATTAGGTTAAATACAAAATATTGTTTTCAACAAAGCTTTATTTTACGAGGAACAAACAAATACGTTCTGTTGAACCCCCCCCCCCTTTTTTCTTGGACTACAAAAATCTGAGTGATTGAGATAGAAATTATTTAGATTCATTTCAAATTACTCCACTAACTATAATAAATAGTTTCCAATAAAATTAATATTTTATATTCAGATATATTTCTTTAATTGTTTGTTTTTCCGGTCTATCTATCGATACTGCACAACAAGGTTGGCTAACCTGTTTGTTTACAATCCAGCTGTATTACGTTGTAGGTTACGTTCTATTATTAATTACAGTACTGGATACAATAAATAGTTATATGAATAAAATTTATAACTTATATTCAAATATATTTCCGTAATTGCTTTTATTTCCGGTAAAAGCTGGCTAACCTGATTGTTTAGAACTCAGACTGTTTGCTATCAGGAAGGTTCTTACCATTTGACTTGCCCTTTATTTGTTTACTTAATATTCACAGCAGTATTAAGTCTTACAAATAATGGATATTCTGTGGTACTATTTAGTGTTGGTGTAATAAGTGTACAGAGCGCTGCTATCATTAGCGGTAAGTCCATCTTTTGTGTTCTTGTTGTTTTTTGAGATTGAATTGTTTTTAATTTAATCTCGGAGCCTAACGGACGAGAGTTACTTTGCCACCAAAACCTAGTTCGGCCGTTTCTTTGACTGGCTCGGCTCGTGAAATTTCTCTATTGTAAAACTTCACGTGGGAAATCTGCTTAGTTTACGCAGCCCCTGCGTGACGGACTTTTTTCCTTCTCTTGCTTATATTTCTCACTTTTTCTATTATAATTACGTGTCCGAAATAAAAGTTGTGGGTGTATTTAATTGCGTTGTTTTCTTTAGTGTAATTGTCATGATTCACCTATATAACTTTTATTGCAATCCATACAGTTTATTTTGTATACATTAAACTGTTAAATAGTTCTTATTTTCACAATTATACGTTTCAATAGTCCTACAAATACATATATATATATATATATATATATATATATATATATATATATATATATATATATATAAGTCAATATGGTGTTGCATAGAAGACTTATGAGCGTTGAATATTTAAAACGAGGAAAGAAGAAAGCTTTTAAGGTACTTGTACTCAAGCAAGAAGTCCAACAATGGATGGCATTAATAATATATTTCTCAACCAGGTCCTATCTAGATTTGTCTAGTTACGTCTCAACAGTATTGCATACAGCTCCTTTTAGCGGATTTCGCTTCAATGATGAAATTTTGTTAAAACTTCTTGGATCCTACTTGAATCCTGACGTTTTGGAACCGAAAATAGCGATATTTCATATATTCATCTGTCTATAGACAATTTGCCTGCCATCTTGTTAGCTGCTATTATAGTAATCCGTTATATGAGAAATTTCCAATGTTTTTTTCATGATCAATCAATCAGTTGACAATTAAACGTTACCAAGGCTTAGAGGGAATTCGTTGTAGTCAGAAATTTAGAAGTAGAAATTTCTTCGTACCAGTTGGAGTTAGTTACTTGAAATTGTCAAGAGGCCGTTTCGCTTGACGTAAAAAGAACTTACATGTCATTTCATTTAACACATTTTAATTCGACGAGCTACTGCGGAGAAATATACTATTTGTTTATAGAAATTAAAGCCATTGGAATAACATATGGATTTAAACCCCTATTTATGTAGTTACCTTATAACAACAGAATACAATTTTTGGCGTTGGAAAGTTGATAAAGTGAATCATACAGAATAGCTTATATTAGATTTTACTTCTAAATTTTATAATTCTGTGGACGTTTCGTTCTTGGGTTTAAAAGAAAGAAGAATCTTCAGGTGCAGATGATACCAACAAGAGGGAGACACATTTTACGATCGTCGAATATGGGTTTATACTCAAAGGGTTACAAATGATTGTTGTAATGACAGCGGGTAACAAAAGATGTGTTGAAACGAACTCATTTTTCAAAAATTGCTACTTTAACAAAAATTGCTAATTTAACAAATAATATTTCGAATTTTTGTACTCCTTTATACCTTGTATTCTCTTCCTGGTTCGATTTCAGTCATTATTGAACGCAATATTGAGTGTGATATTAATCAAATGACCATTTTCTAGTCAAGAACGTAAAACTTTCATGAATGACGTCACCTCGAACATATTTGCATTGTCTCACATATAAAGGCACGTTGGAAACCATATTTGATATTCAAGCTAAAAATAATACGATTTATGTGCTTATCATTATGAAAGGAATACGATTGAGGGTTTACTAAGTCCCGAAAACTAAGGCATCCAAGTTTCTTGATTAATACTTCAAAATAGAAAAAAACTGTATGGAACTATATAATTTATATACCAAGTTCCAAGAGAATAGGCTAGCCTGGCTCTGTTGTTATGTACATAGGGAAAGGACATTTGTTGTTGGAGTCAAACTCAGCAGTCTTGTTTGATTTAATTCTTTGTTGTATGTTTATTTAGCGATATTACATGTCAGTTTTATGCAGAGGTAGTAATGCTGTATTTCATGAGAATAGTTTTATCTGCTATTAATAGTTCTAGTAATTTCCAAGGCTGAAACGGTGAAAAGTAGAATTTTAGTTTGGTTTCTCAGTTACTGTTATTATGCAGTAATAAAGAATCACTTTATTGTACAAAGTTATATACAGTTTGTGGAGCTGCTCAATTACATTGAGATGCTGAAGCACACTAAGTAAAACAATACATATTTTATCTAGTCAGATAAATAACTAAACTATTTTAAAACAGTCAGCAACCTAAAAGGTGTATGTCACTAGATATTAATTAAAATCTCTATTATTCGAATAGCAGGATCCGTCGATCTATAATAAGATCACAGATCAAAGTTAAAATTAAAATATGTGGTGGGAAATAATCCCTAAAGTATCAATAATGATACCCTCGACCAAGGTTTGCAGAACCTTCTTGTCTATTCCCACCTCGTCAAAAACTTTCTGTGTACGCTTAGTGACCGTACCTCGGGCACCGAACCACGAGCCTAACACCCGCATATAAATCCAGCTCCCCAAATAAATAAATCTCTCTTCATAAATAGAGTCGCAATTTTTGATTATGTGTTACCAAATTCGATACTTAAATTTTCAGACAAAACTAAGATTATGTTTTACTACTGAAATTGGACTGGGGGATTATAATTCTTCTGACCAAAGAATTTAATGTAACTAATAATGTAGATAGAAATGTACTTGTCTCTACCTAGAATATTAAAAGAGTTGGTTGCTATATTCCTTTCAGCTTTCAGGAAACTTCCACCCCTACCCTGGCCCTTTATATTTTCAGCTATTACTCGCAAAACATCTCAAACCCGGCTTAAATTTCAGGTCTTGTTTACATAAGGGTTTTAATTAAGAGAGAACTTGGGAACAGAATGTAATGTGAGATTCGTCATTCCTTCAGGTGGGGGCCTGCTTAGTTTAAGCAGTTATTGAGAGACGGTCTTTAATAATTGCCTTCTGACATAGAGAGACGCTGAATTGGTTCTAAATGAGTTATGAGTTGGGATGTCTGTATTGAGAGCCAAGGCAGGAATCGGATGGAATCAAGAAGTCTGTAAAGGTGGGATATTCGTTTGAATCTCTCTCTGGGAATCTGAAAATCCATTAAATTAATCATCCAGCGGCAAGATTCATTTTATTTTATTATGCCAGCAGTTAATATTGATCTCCTCATGGAAATCCATTGCCACATGGCATATTACATGTTTATAATAAATACATAAATAATTTTTCACAATATATACTATTTAATGGATTATCCCCATATAATTAAAAAATAAAATAAAAGTATGACATAAGAAAGGTAATTAATTACAAATAAAATTAACAAATGAAAAAAAAAACAAAAAAACATATTAAATAAAGGGGCTCAGGTCAGCCATGCGAGTTAAAGCGTTGACCTTTATCTCACATGGTAATCCTAGAGTGGCGAGTTCGATTCTCGCCTGGGCAAAGGAAATTATTTAGTGACGAAATTCATTAAATAACATCCTAAAATCCCACTCTGGCTAGAAAAGGGTGGTAACCTGTAGATAACCCGTCCCGATTAGCCTAAGTTGCAAAAAGTGGACGTTAATAAATAATAATAATAATATTAAATAAAGTTAAACTCATCCGATGTTACGGTTATTTTCTCCTTTAATTTGTGAGTTTTATGTATGGCAAATATATTAAATTGTAATCCTCGTTCTTCATAATCAACTTATATTCTAACGTATTTTTGCTACATCCATATCTATACTTTCGATAGACTTTATGAATTCTTTCTTATATTTATTAATTTATTGACTTCTTTTTTCATATATTATATGTGAAGTGGTTCTGACCAATTATTGTTTATAATTTTAATATTATGTTCATTATGAAATTATATTATATGTTCAACAGTCAGAGGGTATATGTAAAAGCGTTTGTGTTGTCCGTGTGTTGCAAGTACAATTGGCATTGTCTTGAATTTTAAATCTTGTTAAACAATGACGTGTCAAATTGTGTTTCAAAGCCATGTTCCGATTCAAATTGTGTGCATTTGTGACACATAATTGTGTTTTAGTTGTTGTGAGTTATATTCAGTATGTATTTGTGAAAATTTGTTAAATGTTCTCCATTCTCTGTCCTATTTATGTATTGTGTCGGCACATAAGTCTTTTTTGATGTATGAGAGTGGTCTTAGTGAGAATTCTTGGATTAGTGTTGTATTTTGAGTTGCTTCCTTTGCTAACGTGTCAGCTTGTTCGTTTCCCATACTTCCTGAATGGTCTTTTATTCAGTCTATTTATATGTGTAGATTTAAATGTATAATTTCCAAAATATTCTTCAGTATTGTAGGATTACATATTGAGTAAATGAGAGTCGTGTTGTCCGTGTGTATAATCGTATTTTCAATAGGTTATGCAATGATTTTATAATGTATTCTGTAGCTTTTACAGATCACATATAACTTCTAACTAACAAAATTCTATCAAGAGACTTAGTTTTATTCCTAGCTAGGAAGAGTACATTTATTGGACAAATAAAATAATAATTCCTAGAATATGCGGCTGGAAATATATTTCTTACTGATGTCAACGTTTTTGTATTATTGTAAGTAATAATTAGGATATTTTCTTATATAATTGTTTATTTTTAGCACTTTGTACAATTGTCTTAAAATTTGTTTATCAAGAATAAGTGAGGAGGGTCTTCTACATTTTTCTAAAGTTGTTTGGAACTTTCTCAACTAGTTCATGTTTTATGGTGGGAAGTTTAAGAGTTTAGCCAGTTGACTTGATAAGAAAAAAGGGCTTTGCTTTTTTAGTGGTTTTTGTTCTTGAGCCTAGCTCTTAAAAAGTTTTATAACTCAGTATAAAAGTGAATATTAGAATTGGAAATTGAAGAACTTCTCAATGAACTTTAAAATTGGGTCAGTCTTTTGATTTAGTATGAAAATTAACAAATGTTGTTAGAACCTTTGTTTTTTCTTTGATATTGAACGAGGGCAAAAAAAAAAAAAGATGCTGTAATATTCTTATCAAGGGGCAGAGAAGTAAGTAAAAGCAAATTAATTAAATAGTTCACCGGTAAGATGTCTATAAGGTGTAAATTCTAAAAAAAGTCCGTCACGCAGGGGCTGCGTAAACTAAGCAGATTTCCCATGTGAAGTTTTACAATAGAGAAATCTGCATACTGGTAACACGACACCACCTTCATTAAATACAAACGGTAATGAGAAATCTTTCAGTTAACTAAAATAAACTCCCAACTGAAACGGCTTCTGAATTGTAAGAATAATTTACATTTTAATAACTCAAATTTTAGTAGTCCAAGAACTAAAGAAGGGGGGCAGAACGTATTTGCATAAATCTCACAAAGTAACGAAGGTAAGGTAAGGTTAGAAACGACAGGTAAGGTTAAAAGAAGCTTCCACTTGAGCCGAGTACTGGTGGAATGGCCGATCCAATCCGAACTATACCCGACCACATACTTCATAAAACTGCAAATATCTCGGTTAATATTCAAGATAGAGAATAAATGTATATAACAATATTTATAGTAAATTTAATTTGCAATAAAATTGATTATGTACAATTTTTCGATCCGTCGTATAGTAACGGAGATATTTCGAATTTTCGAAAATCATCCCCTCTAAACCCCCCCTCCCGCTGGTCCGATTTCAGCTGTTAACGAACTTGATCTTTCTTTTTACATAAAACGACTAAATATCGAGTTTGGTACCGATCAAACAAAAATTGCGACCGCTAGAGCGGTAACAGACAAATATATAGATAGATAGATCTATATATTTATATATACAGTTTTGAACGGACTTCATTTTCGTCATCTACTAGGTGGACATTTGAAGAAAAATTTAGAAAATCCCGTCAAGAGTACAACCCTTAAGGGAAATCTGCTAAAAATGATGATTATACTGTAATAAAAGATTATATATGAGTGGATGTGCTTATTTGTGTATTTTAAAATCATCATGAATGTAGGACCCAATCACATAGTTATTAGTCGTGAAACTCGTCAAAATAATTATATTAAATTAGCGGTCATGACAGAAGTTGTACTACATGACATTTCAAGCGATTGGGATATAAAATTTAATAATATTATGTTTACAACAAAAGTAACTTTCAATAACACAAAAAACAGCTTTTGATATGTGCACGTTTGCCTAAAAAGAAATATAGAATTAAATATCGCAGTTTTTTAATTCAGGCCTCCCATATAACCCACACTCCCGTTCGAACCACCTAAAAAAATTAATGTAGCTTATTATCATGGAGGAATCAATGCTAATTTACATAAAGAGTTTGTTAAGTTCGGTTCAATCGTTAGTGCCCAAAAAATTGTTGGCTCCCACATTAATTTTTTAATGTATATCTCGTTTATACTTTGTTATACGAAAAAAGTGAGAATAACAAAAGTTACTCTAAAAAACAAAATAAACAACTTTTATAGTGTGCATATTTGTCGAAGAACTAATAGAAAGCGAATTATCGTTTTTTTTTTAATTTTAGGCCATCCTTACAACCCCCACTCCTGCTCCATCAGCCGGGTTGTTTTGTAAATCTAAAACATCCAGGGCGTTAAAAAAAAATACATTCAAATCGGTTCAGCCGTTTAGGAGGAGTTGAGTGACATGCACACGTACAGTATATCTATATATATATAAAGATACGAAGAGAAAATGCATTGAAGAGTTTTGCAACTTCTGATTGTGAAACCATATATTTGCTGTAGCATAAAATAAATCCCTGTGACAGAATAATTTAAAGGTTATCAGATGGCCTTAGATGATAAAAACCCTCACAGAATCAAATAATAAACCTATTTTGCAGACGAATGAAGTCAATTTATCCTAAATCTATAAAGCCTATCGGGGCCCAGGTTAGCCATGTGAGTTAAAGCTTTGACCTTAATCTCACATCGTAAACCTAGAGTGGCGAGTTCGATTCTCGCCCGGGCAGAGGAAATTATTTAGTGACGGAATTCATTAAATAACATCATAAGTCCCACCCTGGCTAAAAAAGAGTGGTAACCTGTAGATATCCCGTTCCAATTAGCCTTAGTCGGAAAAACGCCTTAGTCGGACGTTAATAAATAATAATAAGAAGAATAATATAAATCCTACCATATGTTACATGAATAAGAAACAATGCCTTTAACAATAAAGAACAAAAAATTGGATTTGTTGTTAGAATCAATAACCTTAGGTTGGAAGTAGGGTAGAAATTCATTTCCGAAGCCTGCACGAATCTGATCAAAAATGAATTATTTATTTCTTTGCTGGAATTCGAGTGAAAGGGACTAATAAATAATGAATTATTAATTTCTCTTTCGGCATGAGACTACAATATCTTGGTATTAATGATTTAATGAATAGGATGTATCTTACTTTACAACTTACTTATTCTTTACGGAGATTAACAATCTTAAGTCTCCAATTTGCAAAATGGATAAATTCTGAAGGGGTGCTTAGAAGCTAGGCTCGCTACATGAATAATTGAAGTTGCCTAAGCGAAGGGGAGCCATGTGAACTGGCTTAATGGAAAGGGGGAGGGAGTAGAGAAGGGTGCAAATATAAAATAGTAAGTAAATCCATTATTATCTGAATTGAAATCTTAATAAATCGTATATGACAAATATTGATAATATTAAAATTTACCCAGCGAATGTTATCAGGTCATAACTGCCCAAAATAACAAGCTGGAGCTTTTCTTAATAATTAACCGAATTAAGAACTGATATTGATGCTTCTATACCAAATGATAACAATATCCAAGAAGCAATTACTGAGAGACTGTGCAAATATCAAGTATTTGTTGTAGAATTGAAAGATCTCTACAACTTGAAATTAGTCAGAACTACTGATATTTTCATTTCGACAAATGGAATTGTTTCTAAAAGTATTGAAAAAACATCTAAATTTATCTCAGGGGGTAATTTTGTATTCGCAGAAAATTCTCAATGTGAAGTAAAGTTAACTTTTTTTAACATTTGGATATATCTTCAACTTCAATGGTAAAAATATTACCAGGAAACAGCATTATCTCACCCTCTTTCTTGCCGCAGTAGTAATAATAAATACATCGTCAGGTAATTTACAATGAAAATAATAGTAATAATTGAAATGTGAAATAAAACATTTTGAAGTATTAAATGAATAACAGAGAACTTTTCATTATTTAAAATGAATGCCGCTGTCTGTTAATAGTTCTGTCATATCATGGATAATAATAAAATTAAAAAAAGCGAATGTTAACAGACCATATTGTCCACAAAAACAAACCGGATATTTTTATTATTCCATATATTTATATCTACCAAGGTAGATCAATGTTGCCAATGGGAAACTGTGCAAATATCAAGTCTTTGCAGTAGAACTGAAAGATATCTACGAATTGAAACTAGTCAAAGTTACAGATATTATTATTTTGACAAGCAGACTTTTGTCTAAAAGTACTGTCAAAAGCACTAAATATTTAAATTTAACACAGAGTGTAATTTTGTATTCCTGCATGCGCAGTAAAGTTGACTTTTTTAACTGTTGGATATGTCTTAACTTCAACGGTAAGAAGATTACAAGGTAACAGCATTTATCTCACTCTCTCCCTCGCCACAGTAGTAATAATAAATACCTCTGGTAATTTACAATGATACCAATAATTAAAATTTCAAATGAAACATTTAGAAGTATTAAATGAATACCAGAGTTCTTTTCGTTATTTAAAATGGAAAAATAAAAAAAAAATATGTACTTCAAATAATACTTTTATTGCCAGAACTAAAAATAACTAAATTTTGAATTCCTTGTTGAGTCTTAAAATTTATTATAGTAAGCTGAAAAGAAAGTTGGTAAAATTATTTATTGATTTCTTCATCTTGGGATTGGAAAACGATTCGGACTGTGAGCACATAAAAAAAGTTAATATAGTCTTCAAAAGTGTGGGAAATTTTTAATTATTATTATTACTACTCTTTTCTAGGCAGGGTGGGACTAAGTATTTTATTTAATGAGTTCGTCACTAAATTAATTCTTATTTTCCAGGAGAGAACCGAACTCACCGCTCAAGATTTACCACGTTTATGTACCACTTTAAATTTTTAAAAGCGGTACAACAAAAAAATTTAACACTAAAAGTAGGGTTCAACACAAACCACTGATATCATTATAAATACTGCTAGAATCCCGATCGGAACGCCTCCTCGGAGATAAAGACCTCCATTTATTTCTTCTTAAACCCTCAGCTAATCCCATTCCTAATTGCCATCTGTTTCATACTCCCTCCAAATACAGCCTTTAATTAGAAAGCAGCTGAAATAGTGTGTGGCAGGGGAAAGTTGAGCGGTCTTCGTTGTATCTTCCAATAATAGAAATATGGCGTGCCTTCGGATTCTTTTATCCGGTATATTGTCGTCGTTGTCTTAATATTACACATAACAGGCAAAAATGTTTCAAAATCATGGTTTCAGCATGTTTCATTTAAAATATACCAATAACTACATATTTCACTTAAACAAAACGAAAACATAGAAAATGCTTTATTCATGTAGAGAAAAGAATATGTATTTAAAATTGCTCTGTGTTTTTACAAAAAAGAATTATGATAATTGTAACATTTGTTACACCCTATGTACTACACATACCTTCTTGACGTAATATTCCATTTCATATTTTTATACTACATTTTGCAAAACCAAATTTCATCTATAAACATTTATCCTGAGAAAATAGATTTAACAGTCAGAATTGAATCATTTAAAGTGGGTTTATTGAAGAGTTAAATAAAAAGTTCAAAATATCTCTGTTATTATCAGTTGGATCAAAAACTGTTATATATGATATTTGGTTGCAAATTTTATTTACTACAACTTTTATTCTAAGCCAGCTCTTCGTGCGACTAGCGGTTAACGAGGTACAGGCGATTAAAATATTGTGAGCGGTTTTTAAAAAATAAATATTTATTATCGTTCACTTTGTATTGTAGTACTACGGCTAATTTGGACGGGTATTCTGCAGGTTACCACTCTTTTCTAGGCAAGGAGTGACTAAGAATATTATTTAATAAGTTCATCACTAAATAGAATATTATTGTCCAGAATCGAACTCATGATTCTAGGTTTACCACTGAGCGTTTTTTATTTAGAAAAAATGACTATTGAGATTTATCATGTGTCCAAAGTATCAAAAATCCCTTCAAAGCTTCCCCGAACCCGACGTGCGTTAATTTGAGTAAATACAAAATTGGTTATATATCTGTAAACATGTTGTTTAATCAACTATACTTTCTTTCTTTTTATTAGCAGATTTCTCTTAGGGGAAATCACCTATTGAGGTCGTATTAATGATAGGATTTTCGAAACATTTCCTCAAATCCTGCCCAAGAGATTAAGATTTTTCGTTCTTTTCTCGAAAATGTTTATTTGATCCATGCCTATATCTATCATTTCCGTTTCAGTCAACACTGAAGATCATATTTGTTGTTGTCCGAAATCTGACCTGGAATAGTAGTGGTTTAGAGGGGGGGGGGTGGATCGAAAAGTCAAAAAAACTCCGTTATTATGAATCTCATCTTAAAATGCTATTGAACCAATTTTGTTAAACTTTTGTTTTCCTACAATTGTTGTTCTATGGATTATTTGGTAACTCAAATATTCAGCAATTTTTTCGTAGTACTTTCTTCTTTTCTGCCTTCAGTACCCCCTCCCCCTCCCCGCCTTTCTACCCGTCGGCTTTTCCATATAAATAGAGAATACATGGTGAGATGAGATCACCAGGACTTCAGTGATCTGCTTACTTTACGCAGCACCTGTGTGACGGACTTTTTAATTAATGAAACGGTTGATGCTATTTCATTAAAATATAAATTATTTGTTTTAAGTGATTAATTTTTTGGTGTTGGTAGTTGTTCAAACATTTTTTCCAAAAGTACTTATTATATATTTTTTATTAATTCTACTTAGGACTAGATTATACCATTTTACCAGTTTTCTTTCATACTTGTCAACTTAATTACATTATAAACGTCATTTTTTTAACTTTCCGTCTTTGACTTGTTTTTACGCAGACTAAAATCTCAAGGAATTCATGTTTCATTTCGGCACGGTTTCGATTCTGAGACAGAAATGTGATTCGAAACTGAAATATCCACAATATTGATCATCAACCTCGTTTGTCAAATAAAAATACTTTTACAGGAGCCTTAAAAAAATGATTAAAATCTTCAGTGAATGAAAATATTGATATATTACTTCCAATTATTTCAAAGTACAGTTGAGTAATATGAAATAACTTTGGACATGGCCTTGAAACAGAACATCAAGAACAGTACAATTAATGTAAATATGCAAAAATCAGAATTTATAATTTTTTGACATACGAGGTTGCTAATCAACGTTATCGATATATTCCCTGAATTTATAGACACCTTAGAAAAACAATTTTTTTTCAGATTCTGCATCATGGGCTTTTATACTCGAACGAAATCTAATAAAAAAAACAATATTAAGGCAGCGTAAAGAATAAATTTATAAAATGCCGTTTTTCAAACAAGACTCGTGATAAAGGGAGTGCGACATGTGTAACATATGTTGTGGAGGACCGAATATTTCCTCCTTGACGTATTGTTTCATTCCGTATTTTTTACAGAACATTTCTGAGTCATATTCCATGTAAAGGTGCTTCTAGATTAGACAATGATATTACCCTTGGAGCTCCAGACAGTACGTGTGATGTAGATGGCTTGTGTGTATATAGCCTTGTTTGATATGCTGGAACCGGCCTGATAATACTCAGAGGATCCCCAGCTCTCTCTCTCTCTCTCTCTCTCTCTCTCTCTCTCTCTCTCTCTCTCTCTCTCTCTCTCTCTCTCTCTCTCTCTCTCTCTCTCTGTATATCCTCCCACAGACATCTTACATGGTCCAAGTCTTACCCTTATTCTCCATCTCTCTACCTGGCAACACATTTTTTTCACTCCATATTGTAAGGAATTCTCGCCTTGCGTGGACTGGAAACAAATGACTTTTCCTTTTGTGTGAAATATTCTCGTCCGTCCTTTCTTTCCAGTCTTCATTATTGAGATCCACAGAAGATTCATTCACATTCGCCTGGAAAGAGTGTTCCAATTTCCTACCAGAACTCTGATCAGTTCAAGTTTTCTTTCTATTCAAACCCCCACCTGATCAGTAATTCCGTAGATACTCTTTTACGAAAGTGAACCACCAACACGACCGGAAACAATATTGAACTCCAGGTAGTCTGGGAGAAGAAATCCACATAAATATTTTTTGAGCCATGAAGTGACGAACTAACGAGTAATTATGTACTAAAATTGTTAGTGTAATTGTACAATTGTTGTTGTTATGTACCCATTTTTTAGTCAACCGAATTTTAACAGTTTTTTTTATTACTTTATTATCACTATTTGTATTATTTTAAATCGTTTTAAACTTCCTTGCTGGGAACTTATTATAGTTGTCGGGTGCGGCGTATCTCCAGCGGTGTCGTTTAAGTATTATTTGCTGGGAAAAAACGCTATTGAGGTCTTACTCATGACGCGGTTTTTGAAAAATTTCCTCAAATGCCCATCGATTCAACCCAGGAGATGACGAAAATGAGATCCGTTCAAAACTATATATATATATCTGTTAACGCTCTAGCAGTCGCAATTTTTATTTGTTTTATTTGACCATTACCAAACTCGAAATTTAAACGTTCTATGTAAAACTAATGATCAAGTTTGTCCAACCAGTGGGAGGGGGGGGGGTTAAATGGGGGAAATTCGATAAATCTTAATATCTCCTTCATTATGCGGTGGATCGAAATATCGTATAGATCCAATTTTATTGCAAATGTAATGTTTTGTAAATGTTGTTATGTACGTTTTTTTAACTATGTTGATTATTAACGGAGTTATTTGCATTTTTCAGTTTTTGGCCTTCAGTAAACCCCCACTCCTACTCGTGTCATATTAACAATATGTTATAAACAGCTGTTATATTATGAAGCGTGACGCACGTGGGAAATCTGATTATATAACGCAGTCTGCGCAACAGATTTTCGGGAAAAACAGCTCTAAACATCAGACGAGAAATGTAAGTTACGAATCTCGTTTACATAGGGTATTTATTTAGGAAGAAACAGAGAATAGTATTTGAGATTCAGGTTGCAGAAGAGGTACTCTGAAGGTCTGTTACTCTCTGAAGTAGAACAGTCCGGAGGTTCCAGGTAGTCATTTCATTCAAGCCCTTTAATTATTCACCCTTCTAGCTATTCATCTAAGTAATGAGACCAGAACTCTTGTAATTAATTAAACACTTATCAATGGTCCAATCAATCATCAATAGTGTTTCACTATTCAAACAGTAAAACATTATCAGCAAGAAAATTGATAATTAATGCTACAATTGGTTAGGTCATTTGAATGATATGAGTAGGTTGGGCAATTACTTTTGAAATAGATCTGAGCTTTTTGCAAAGATATATAAGAATAAAACATTGTAAAGAAATGAATTTTCATAAAAATCTTCAAATAAAAATAATCTTCAAAAAATAAATAAATAAAATAAACAAATAAAAAAAAAGCAAAAAAAAGTACATACGTTAAAAGTAAAAGTAATTTAATTGTAATATTGGCTAATTATAATGTTAGTTGGAAATATGTACTTCTAAGGGAGAAAATATATGCTTATGTATTATAATAGATAATGAAAAAAGTGTATATACTATTATTATATAGGATAAGTAAGTATATTGCCAGTATTAAAAAATGTACAATAATTATTAATTATTGGGCAAATATAAAGGCAGTTAAAACTATTAAGCCAGTAGTAAGAAGTGTAAATAGGTACAACTTGCATTACTAGCACACATCTTTAAGTGAATATAAAAAAATAAAAATATTCTGTAGTTAAGAAATAATTCTATAGAAAATTAGTAAATTTAATACCCTTAGGATATGACAAGAGGGTATTTACAATATATTATTTGATATTATTTAAGACATAGAGTAAAACAGGGACTTGTAAACAGCATTATACTACTATAAAGGGCATAATAGCCTAGTTGTTGATTGCCCAAATCATATTAATCCTAATTCCTAATCCTACACTCTTCAAACTGAAGCCGAACTTGTATAAGCATTATCAAATAACCCTCCCATCAGAAATGAAAAGAAAATGAGATTTCAAGAAAAAGAGGATTAAATTCAAGGTATTAGCTATTAGGTGGAGGTACATTATTAGAGGCAATTTAAAAAAAAAAATGTTTAACAACTCCACTCTTTATTTATTCAATTTAGGAATCTGTCTAGTGTACTGAAGATGAGAACGGAGATTTGAAATTAATCTGCTAGAGTTAAGAAAATAATAATTATATGTCACGGACACGTCTATGGATTATCCTCAAATAACCCCTGATTATAGGCATTATTGCAATGAAAATAAGAAGATGATAAAAGAAGTCAATAAAATGACTTTTTTACTCTTCAGATATTTAATAGTCAAAGTTTACTTTTAAAGAGCAAGTTCATCCATCATCGGTGCATGACGGAAAAAAATAAAACAGTAATAATCCGAAAAACAGTCATAATCTTATAACAGCTGGCAATGAACTGCCAAAGGATAAGTCGAAAATACAGATTTATTCTATTAAATAATGAAATGTTACAAAAATAAATTAGAAGTAATATTCAATAAATATTTTTTATTTATTTATTTATACAGGAGCACCCGCATCTTGGCGATTTGGCTCAAATTTTCAAAATGTAAAATGAAAACAATATTATAAAAAAATAAAAAAAAACTGAAACAACAAATAAAAAATTAAATACAACAAATAATCATTAAATACTAGTAATAAAGACAATTAATAAACATTAGACTAGTAATAAAGACAACAATTTGAAATGGTTTTAATAAAAAAATTATGTTATTCCTATATACTAGTACATTTATATTATTGTTTATTTATTTATTTAGTTTTGTGCCCCACAGCGATGATGGTTGGCATTATTAGGATGATATATTTACTCCTTCATGTGCTTACCTTTTTTGTACTTTTATATTAAGGAAAATATTTCCCTAATATCTGATTCTTTCTCGTATCCGTGCTTTGTCTAAAGAATATAATAAAAGTTAACCCTTTAAAATCTTTTTAGGTATGCTGTAGACCTATTCTATTTTGTATTATATGTTTTTGTAAATGTTAGATATGTTAGTATTAGTGGAATATATTGGCTGATGTCAGTTAATAGTTCAATAAATATAAACCAGATAAGCTCATGCCAAAAGCCTATTAGCAGAAACGAATATGCATCAGTGAATCCAACTTTAATATGATGAGCCTTGTTAACCCAAAACTGTAAATCACATAAATTTATTCCATATTTTTGCTTCTTTTCTGACACGGTAAATAATGAGTTAAAAATTATTGAATATGAAGGGAGTTAATTTTTAGAATTTTCTTTATAGAATCCCTAAACATTTTTTATTATGTTTTCAGTCAACAGTTAAGAAATCGATTATTAAGCATTTCAGGATAACTATAATAGTGGGTTAGCCAGTATATTCAAGGCTATTGTATATGAAGATCCAAACCAGTATTCTTTTTAGACGAAATATTGTTAATAGTATCTGAATATTTTCACTTGTGTAACTGTTTAAATGTTATTTATTAACGTCCACCAACTGCTGCTGTGGCCGATCGGGGCGGGTTACCTACAAGTTACCGTCCTTTTCTAGTCAGGGTGGAACAGAGGATTTTATTTAATTAGTTTGTCACTAAATAAATTCCCATTGTCCAGACCGAAATCGAATTTGCCACTCTAGGTTAACCATGTGAGATTAAAGGCAACGCTTTAATGGCTAACCTGAGTCCACAAAAGTATAATATTAAAGAACATTGTAACATTGTTCTACCTCAAGTGAAACAAGAAACCAATTAACTATATAAACAACTATCCCATATCCAGTTAATTATATAGAAACAACAACAAACTAGAAAGTTAAACTCAAATGCCACGTAGTGAGTTGACACAGCCAAATATATATATATATATATATAAGTGATAAAAAGTATCTTTGTATTAATGCATTGATGAGCGAGAATGTCATTAATTTAGTAGAATAAACTTAATTTGTTATAAATAATTTAAACTGACGCTATATTTTTATTATAAGCTTAGTTTTGTCTTAATATAATGTGTACTGTTAAATTTGGCAATGTTGGAGTATTTTATTAATAAATAGTTGACAAAAAGTAAACATTGACTATTGAATTTAGTTTAATTTTTGGATATTAGTTCACTAATTAGTTTTATAGAAAAAATATACTTTCCGTGTTCTAGCATTTAGTAATACTTCAAACTTTGATTCAGATCTAGTCTAGAAGTAATATGTATTATTCTGAAGAAAAAAAAAATCAGTTTATTTATGCACAATAATGGAGACTATAAGGGACAATGGGGCTCTAATTTATAACATACTTCTTGTTTTATACGAAAATATATAAACGAACAAATACAATACAAACCAAAGGTATATGTTTTATTTAAACAAAAAGACAGATTGGAAAATTCATTAGTATTAGCCAAATTATTTTAACGACTGTATTTTTCGAAATTATTCTCCGATAACTCGTATATCGGCAAATTTGCCAAGATAGATTAAAATTATTTAGTTCAGTTAGATTAAACTGATATAAATAAACATAAATCTTTAGATAATTTTTTAGTTAGTTCCACTGATTTAGTTTTATTTTTATATTTAGTTCAACTAAAATTATTTCAATAATTTAATTTTAGTTTTTATAATTTAAAGTTTTTAGTTTATTTTTCCGGTAGTTGTTTTCGTTTTTAGTTTCACGCAACACTGGTCAGTGGTAAGCTGAAAGTAATCAGAGACGTCTAAACGTCTCATATTAAAAAAAACGGGTTGTTTAAGAATTGTTGTACTTTGTTATGTTTGTGATTGAAAACCAAACCATTTTAAATCCTGGTAAAAGCAACAATGGCTAGAAGTATTGTACAACTAGAGCGGGAGTTCATCAGAACTTAGTTTTAGTCACACCATCTTTGTTCACGAATCCGAAAGCAGAATGATGCTTGGCGTCATGAGTAGCGTTTGGAATTTCATTTCTGTCTCATACCTATCGCCTTTTAGTCAACCTTTTTTAGAACTTTGTTTTTTTTTTTTTTTGAAAAGCAAAATTACTAATACAAACGTTCAAAATCATTGCTTTTGGATTCACAATTGTTGCTTAATTAATTTTCATTCATAATTTATAAAAGAGCTTTTGAAGTTTATCGATAGTAATAGAGAATTTTCCGCATTTTGTTTGATTAAATGTACTTTAAAATAGTTGTTTTGATTTCCCTCTAACAACAGAATTTAATTGTGGACATAGCAATAAAATTGTAGCCAAGTGGAGAGCTATAAAGGAGAGATAGGTCGAAATGCTGGGTCGGAAAGGTATTAAGAGCAATAAATAGTCCAGCACAAGATGGCAGTGATTACCGCTGGAGGAAAAACGGTGTCCTGGAACTGAGCCAGGAACAAGATTTACTAAGCCATTCAGGAGTCCGAAGGCTGTGATGATTGCACCAAACACTCAGAGGTTTAGAGATAGTTCAAGACAATTGGAAGATAGACGTACTTATGTGGTCCCAGGATATAGAACGTGTCATAACTTGAAGGGAGAGAAAGGCGACCAAGGAGAACAGAATTGCATAGGGACCATTGCAGATGGACTTCAAAGTGCATTGAGCTAATGAGAGAAAGGGCATTTTAGCAGATTTCCCTTAAGGGAAATCAGCTATTGAGGTTGTACTCATGACGGAATTTTCGAAATTTTTCTTCAAATGTCCATCGTTCCTGCCTAGTAGATGACGAAAATGAGGTCCGTTCAAAACTGTATATATATATATATATATATATATATATATATATATGTCTGTTACCGCGGTACTAATTTTTGTACTAGCGGTCGTAATTTTTGTTTGATCGTTACCAAACTCGATATTTAGTCATTTTGTGTAAAAAGAAAGATCAAGTTCGTTAACGGCTGAAATCGGACTAGTGGGAGGGGGGTTTAGAGAGGAGGATTTTCGAAAATTCAAAATATCGCCGTTTTTTACGTATAATAGTTGGATCGAAAAATTGTATAGAACCAATCTTATTGCAAATTAAAGTTACTATAAATATTGTTATATATATTTATTCTCTATCTTGAATATTAACCGAAATATTTGCATTTTTATTAAATCTGGGCGGCTAACGGACGAAGTGACTTTCCTGCCAAAAGCTAGTTCGGCCGTTTCATTAACTGCTCGGCTTTCGTGAAATTTCTCTATTGTAAAATTTCAAGTGGGAAATCTGCTTAGTTTACGCAGCCACTGCATAACGGACTTCTTAAATCTTGATTTCTAATATTTTTCATTAATTATATGGCATAATTAAAATTACTTCCTATTTATAATTAACAATTCGTTTAGAGTCAATGAAAGCAAAAAACTACTTTAAGATCATGTTTCTGATTTTGTGAAGTTATGGAGATACTATGCTACAAAGGTTTATACTCAGGAATTAATAACTTTTAATAATATTCTTCACTTACATCGGCATTAAGTATTCTACAATTGTTGTCTTTCTGCATCGTCAATACATTTCTAAACTCCTGAAACATGTCTACACCCTACTTATTGCAGGTGAACTATTAAAATTTTCTAATTTCACAATTCCTCAACTAATAACGATAAGTTAGCATGAACAATATATATTAGCGAGTATTTCGTTTTTTATAGTAACTTGGATTTCATAATAAATGCATTAGAAGCAGAATTAGATAATCCATAGTAATTTTAAAACTACCCACTTTCTTAATTTGTAATTAACACGTCTATGTTAAAACAGATTATCAAGATAGGGAATGAAATAGGACTTTTGAATATGCATAGGAAAAGTTGAATAATTTATATTATTGCCTTTTTTATTAGTCTTATATGAAATTTAAAATAATGATTACCGATGAAATCGTTGGTGTTTCAAGACACGTAATTCACAGTATAATGAAATGTAGCCCATGTGACATTTATATCATTGAAGTACTTAGCAGCTAATGGGGACTATAAGTATTCCACTAGTCAAATCATGAACAAAATTTATTATTAGAAATCACTCCGTCTAGGGTTATTCCGTAATATAACGAAGTATGAACTAATAAGTGTAATATAATTTAAAAATATGCGTAAAGATTAAACTTTAGTTGAGTTCATTTTTGATTTATTAAGTGTGTTTTTTATAATCCATTTATAAATTTTACGAGAATAAAAAAATGGTCGTAAAAGCAGAATTACCGATTAAACGAGTAAACGTTGAATAGCTGTGTCATCAAATCCTGGCAGTGGATGATAACTCCTGTTTATGATGAGCCATCAATACCCAGCCCACATCATAAAGCAATAATGATCTCAAACAATAATAATTTCTTTGAAACATTACACTTCAACGGTAATTTCTCGTAAAGATATTTTATTTTAGTGCCCTCGTATATTTTTTTCCGGATCTTTTAGAGCCTGCTATCTCTGGCAGGGTCCCTTATAAAGCCGCAGTTGTGTCTCTCACAGCCTTAATATAATCTTTACGAGCACAGGGCTTTAAAGAATTTCCATATACATTCAGACTTTTGCCTTTCAAGATTCAAAATTTGTCTTGCACTTCAAGCGTCAAAATTACCTGTACTCTTTAAGTTTCGAAATCTCTTTTCAAATTTGTCTTGCCCTTCAAGCTTCAAAATTAGCTTTTCCCTCCAAATAACTAAGTTTTCCTTGAAGTCCCATTGTGGGACTGAATGTAGGGAATGTAGGGGTCTTCAGAATATTTTCCATGATTTTCATGGTTCAATATAAAACAGTAGTGAAGTGAGCATTTGAAAATATTTTTTTTTTAAATTTACCCGTGTATTCTATGAGTTAATTAAATATCAAATACCTATACATATACTTGCTGAATGCCATATGCTTAATGACTTACAAATACTACATGACTTACACAGATTACTGACGATGGGTAGTCCATCAAATAATTCTCCAGAATACTTTTTAAACCAGCATAATACTATAGGGTATGGGAATAAGTTTTAAATTTTTTATGGTGAAAAAAAAAACAAATTGGAATAGAGAAATAAAAAAGTACTTTATTCAAAATAATTTCCATTTGAAGCGACAACCTGGGCCCATCTTTCAGGCAGTAAACGGATTCCTCGAGCGAAGAATTCTATATCTTTCGACGCAATCCAGTCATCGACCCATTTTTTAACATCCTCGTATGTGGTAAAGCGCTGCCTAGTAAGTGCTGACTGCATAGACCGGAACAAATGATAATCTGAAGGGCAATGTCTGGTGAACATGGCGGGTGGGGTAGGACCTCCCAGTTGACCTGCTTAGGTATGTCCGGACGGGATGACCAACATGGGGCCTAGCATTGTTGTGCTGCAAAATCAGTTTGTCATGTCTATCACGCCATTCAGGTCGTTTTTCTTGAATAGCTCGTTTCAAACGTATTAACTGAAATCGGTAAAGTTGGGAATTAATAGTTTCAGACTGTTTCAGCAGCTCATAGTAGACCACACCCCGCATGTCCCACCAGATACAGAGCATCACCTTTAAGCCATGAATATTGCGCTTGGGTGTTGATGGACCTGGTTCACCTGGCTTCACCCATGCAAGTTTACGTTTAGGATTGTCATAGTGAATCCATTTTTCATCGCCAGTGATGATTCGATGCAAAAAACTCTTTCTTCTTTGTCGATCAAGCAACATTTCGCAAGTGACCAAACGTCTTTCAATATCCCTTTCCTTCAACTCGTATGGCGTCCAATTCCTGCCTTCTGAACCATTCCCAGAGCATGTAGCCGTTTTCCAATGGTGGATCGATCAACACCTAATGCTGTAGCCAACTCTTCAAGGGTCTGACAAGGATCAATGTCAAGCAATTCCTGAAGTTCCTCGTCTTGAAACTTTTTTGGGGCACCATCGCGTTCTTTGTCATCGACATTAAAGTCACCACTTTTGAAGCGCTTGAACCAATATCTGCAAGTCGCCTCCGATGGAGCATGGTCACCATAAACATCCACAAACAAGCGATACGTTTCTGCAGCACTTTTCTTTAAAAGATAGTAGTGAAGCAGAACTTCCCGCAAATGCTGTTTTTTTGGAACATATTCCATGATATAAGAAATCTAGATGTTAACACTCCAAGCAAAAGTTATGTACTGTGTTTATCACCTTACTAACACCCTTTCTTAATCCATGTATGGAAGATTAGATAAGATGTAAGAGATAACAATTTCAACATTAAAAAAAAAATTAAAACTTATTCCCATTCCCTATACAAACTATACAGTTTTATTGACAAATACAATATTTTATTTCCACTTCCATGCTAAATTTTCTTTACTTTTTACTTATATATTACCTGTTTTGATAGAATTTATGAACGATTCATTATTTTAATCAGTATATGCAAAGTATTTTAATTCATTAATTTTTCTGTTTTTATGAAAATGTTTTGCTAACTCATAAATCATGTTAGCTTCCTAAATCTATATAATAATGATTAAATAAATAAAATAAAATTGTTTGTGTTATTTATGACCTTAATATTTTCTGTTTGTTGATTATTCTACAATGAAGTCTACAATATTAAAATAATTAATTACCAAATAAGACATCAGGGTTATTTACAAAGATGACGTCCTAAATATAGGTTTTTATGAAGTAATTTTGTGAAATATCTACTTCTTATGAGAATTTGATTATTCAAAAACATGATATTTTTATATTGAGCATCGGTATTTAAAAAAAAAAAAAAAAAAAAAAATTAAGGAATTTTGAAACAAAGAATCGACCTAGTTTTCCCAAGGATTTAATCGAAATACGAACCAATTGAATTTTTTTATTATATAAAAATGACTAAATGGGTTCCACCAGTAATCAAAATCCGATTTATCGTGTAACAAATTCCATAGATTACCCATTAAGTAACAATGTTATTTAAACAGGCAAAATATTGAACTGAGAGCATATTCCTTTCAACGTGATCAAATTTTAAAAGTCCGTCACGCAGGGGCTGCGTAAACTAAGCAGATTTCCCTCGCGAAGAATTACAATAGAGAAATCTGCCTAATAACAACGGCAGTAGTGAGGAATCTCAAACCTATACACGAGGGACGAATAGTTACGGCAACGCCGCCAGAGCTCTCGCATAGCCGACTCCTGCCGACCGCACACAAAATACAAATCCAAATATCTCGGTTAATATTCAAGATACAGAATAAATGTATAGAACAATATTTATAGTAAATTTATTATTATTTGCAATAAGATTGATTCTATACAATTTTTCGATCCAACGTATATTAACGTAGATCCCCTCTCTAAACCCCCCGTCCCACTGGACCGATTTCAGCCATTAACGAACTTGATCTTTCAGTTTACATGAAACGATTAAATATGAAGTTTGGTAACGATCAAACAAAAATTGCGACCGCTAGAGTGGTAACAGACAAATATATACGAGTATATATATATATATATATATATATATATATATATATATATATATATACAGTTTTGAACAGACCTCATTTTCATCATCTCCTGGGAAGGATCGATGGGCATTTGAACAAAAATTTCGAAAAACGCGTCATGAGTACGACCTCAATAGCTGATTTCCCTTAAGGGAAATCGGCTAAAACCTGTTTTATTTGAAATACACCATGTGTTTTTGTCCTGATTTAATAATCTGGCTTGGGTCATGTTGAGGGACCCGCCTACCTTGGAAAGCTAGTCCACAAAGTACTCGTAGTGTGTTGGAAAGTTGTAAATAATTATAATAGTAAAAAAATACATAAAGTTATTTAAAGACCCCCACCTTTGGGGTGGGAATAAAAATGATGAATCATAATAAACATTACTTAAAACCCAAAGAAAAGAAATTCTTTGGTATTGTTAGAAAGTTTTCCGCAGATAAAAAACAATAATACCTAATAAATAATGAAGATATCCACAGCAATTAGGCTCTAGTGAGCTCAGATAACAAAATGAATGGACAAGCTAAACATATTTACGAAATAATTTAATTACGATAATAATTCTGTGGATTGACACAGAGCAGGTGTATAGTTACAACCGAATGCCAATAGCCGCGAGATCGGCAAGTAGACAGATTGTTTTGCGGGTTAAGACAGTTTCCGTTTAAGCGAGTTCTACCAACTGTAGAATGAAAAGTTATGTCAATATCAGTAAACGGACGACGATAAGGAAGAACTTAGATACTTTTTTTGAGCATAGAGCCGGATGCTCGAGCTGTAAAATGAGATTGCTATGAGGGTGGCAGGGGGTGAGGGTTGCAGAACATCAAGTGCTCTGGGGCAAGTAACTTACCCACTTCCTGTAATTTGATTTAACTTCTATCATGCCAACATGCCCCATTTTCTTACGCCATCCGAACATATTCTCTTATTGGTTTTGAGTTTCCAGTTTGTAAACTCACATATCCTCCATTTAGTAAATTATTAAAAGATTCTCAAGAAATTTCATATTTTCTACCCATTAACTTATAACACTGATTTCATGAACCTAGTTCATTATTTGGTAATTATGAATGGTTACTTTACTATAATACTTTATGCAAGAATGCCTTCATCTTAGGACTTTAAAATGAATTTATTCAATTAAAATTTTCCATTGCGAGTAAATGGAAATTTTGAAGAGAAACCTGCTTAGTTTACGCAGGGGCTGCGTAAACTAAGCAGGTTTCTCATGTGCTGGTATAACACACGTCAGCTCATCTCACCACATTCTCTATTTCTAGAAATCTACTAAACAACATTTCTTTTAAGCCTTTCTTCTTGCAAGGCTTGACTGGCATACAGACAAAAAAGCATTTGTACTGATAGCATTACACAGTACCTACGAATAGTTAATTTAAAGTTGAACTGGTAGCAAATAACAAATATACAAGATCGTTGAAACAAAAATACTTGTAAGAAAATAAATAAAACAAAGCCCATGAATAATTAATATAAATATATAATTGAAATTAAACATGACGCTTTTAAGTCCTAAGGTTTGCTAGCTGCATTCAAAATCACTGGGCTTTTGCATTTTTGTAGTTACTATTCCTGTAAATTCGGCTCCCCAACTCTCGACTTTTATTCGTTAAAAACATGATATTATTAACATACATGAATATATATATATATATATATATATATATCTATATATATATATATATATATATATATATATATATATATATATATATATATATTTCGAAAAGGTATTTTATTATCCATTTTGATAATGTAAAAAATTGATTACATAGTTGAAGCCTGTTGTTTTGTAAAGACTTGAGCTCAATACAACACTTCATTTTCATTCCAAATTCTGTCATTGGTGTATATGCAACCTCTTATGTTGGAAGTCCACAACATAACAAGGAGCTCTTTAAAGAATACATTGGTAATGTTGCGTTTAAAATATGAGTTAAGCCTGGACCGAACATAACGGACTTATCTGAACATTATCTTCGATCGGAAATAATATTTTATATGTAAGATGACAAGGGTCACGCAATTCCCTGTTACCGTGTGGCGAAATGCAAAAAAAACAGGAAGACTTAAAAATCAATAAAGTTCGAGAATGAGTACTTCAATTAAATATTTTACATCGCATGTTTATTATACAGTTTATTTCCCCTTTATTAGTATTATATATCCATTTTTTAGTTTCATTTTACATTTTCATGTACAGTTCTTTTTTATTATAAGTATTGAATTATGTAAAAGGTTTATAGTATTAAAGTTTCATCAAATTTGAAATAATTTGAAATTTATAATTTATAATAAACATTCCTAAGAACGTAGCTCGTCAAGAACGATATTTCCTGAGTTAGTTGATTCGAAATTCAATATTGGACACATATATGGTCTGTGTTTTATCTGATCGGGGTCCATTTCCTCTCTCTCAGATTTTCATATTGAAACGCTTTATTTGATTTACTGATTGCTAATGATCTTCTTTTAATAGATTTTCTGCAGACAAGTCGTCAACCCCAAGGGATTTTCGTGCCATTCGTTTTAATTTGTCTTCTCTATGTCTAAGATGTCTGTCCTTTCAAACAGGGTCCATATTTTCATCCTCTCCAGACCATCTCAAAGTCCTTAAGGAAAAGAGAGATGAAGTCTTCATACAATAAATCTGTATTTTCAATTCACCACATCACCGGCATATTCAGAGTATAAATACAAAATTGTGAACACTCTAAATCCCAACAATATAAACTTTTTCACACCAACAGCAGTTAAAATAATTATAAGGTATGAGAGTATTGACCCAGATCAAGTGGAGAAGGTCCATGAGGAAAAGAAAAATATTTAGTGATAGGCTTAAGGTTCGGTGACCTAGGAACGGTCCCTAAGCGTACCCAGACATTTTTTGACGAGGTGGGAATAGACAAGAAGTTTCATCAAACCTTGGTCGAGGGGATCATGATAGAGACTTTAGGGATTATTTCCCACCACATATTTTAATTTTACCTTTGACCAGTGATCTTATTATAGATCGACGTATCATGTTATTCTAATAATAGAGTTTCTAATTTATATCTAGTGACATACACCTTTTAGGCTACTGCCGTGTTAAAATATTTTAGTTATTTATCTGACTAGATACAATATGCATTGTTAGCAAATTTCCCTTAAGGGAAATCAGCTATTGAGGTTGTACTCATGACGCGATTTTCGAAAAATTTCTTGATATGTCCATCGATCCTACCCAGGAGATGACGAAAATGAGGTCCGTATATATATATATATATATATATATATATATATATATATATATATGTCTGTTAACGCTCTAGCGGTCGCAATTTTTGTTTGATCGTTACTAAACTCGATATTTAAACGTTTTATGCAAAAAGACAGATCAAGTTCGTTAATGGCTGAAATCGGACCAGTGGGAGGGGGGATTTTCGAAAATTCAAAATATCTCCGTTACCCCTCCATAGACCCAATCTTATTGCAAATTAAATTTACTATAAATATTGTTTTATACATTTATTCTCTATCTTGAATATTAACCGAGATATTTGCATTTTTATGAAATGAGGGTGTATAACGGACGATTCTGTTTTCCGCCAAAAGCTAGTTCGGCCAATTACGTAACCGTTCAGCTCTCCTATGGAGATTTCTCTATTGTATAACTTCACGTGGGAAATCTGCTTAGTTTACGCAGCCCCTGCGTGACGGACTTTTTTACTTAGTATTGGTATTGTCCTAGGGATTGATTTCAGTTGCTGTGTGCTTCAGCATCTCAATCTAATCTAAAGTGGGGGGCATCCCCACAAACTGTATGTAACTTTATACAATAAAGTGATTCTCTCTCTACCTCTATTATATATTAGAATAACTGAGCCCACCCTTTATCTTAAAAAGAAACCATTTAACCATTTTCTTTAAAGAAGAACCAAAAACTCTAGCTAACACGCCCTTTCATCAGATTGCCAGGGATGTGCTAGTTACCATATTATGTAATTTATTTCCAATATATATATATATATATATATATATATATATATATATATATATATATATATATAATCACTCTGATCATAAAATAGATGACTCATTTCCTATTGTTTGAAATATCAGCTGTAGTGAAAATTTCCTATTAAATCATATGACACGGTGAGACGACTGATGATATATATTTAGGCCTACGGGATCGAGGACTTCCGGGGTATTTTTGTTAATTATGATGGAATTAATTACCTAATGCTCACATGGTTGATGCATGATCTATACATTTTTCATAAGGCCGCCAATATATTACAGAGAGAAGCAATAGTGTCAACAAGAGGACGACATATTTTGCCAGTGAGTAAAGCAAAGTGTGGTGGTAAACATATGTTCGTTGTTAAGGTTATGTTAAACAGATGTTCGCTTATCTTTTATTCTTCAGTTAATAAATGTTGCTCGTTGAGACAGCACGTGTTGTTCCTTATTCTACATGGTGTCAGGTGTAAACTGATAAAGGTGATGGCGGTTTCACCAGAGATGTTGAAGGACATTTTGTCCTCTGTGCTGTCTACACATGAGGCTGGTATGCGAAGCGGCAATTCTTACCAGGTAAAACCTCCAGATATATTTGATGTACAGGATCCGCAGTCATGGAGTGCCTGGATCAAGCGGTTTGCCATGTTCCGTTCGGCGTCTGGTCTATCTGCTAAATCGCAAGATCAACAGATTAGTATGTTGCTTTACTGTATGGGGCCAGACGCTGAGGAACTGCTGACCTCTATGGGGATGAATATCGAAGCTAGGACTTCATATGATGCTGTTGTGAAGCAGTTTAATGAATATTTTAAAACTAAGAAAAATATATGTTATCATAGGGCAATTTTCCTAAAAAGAAAACAATTTGTTGATGAAAGGGTAGATGAGTTTATTAATGACCTCCATAAAATGTCGGAGAGATGCGAGTGGGCTTGCAGTGATTGTGAGAGTCGAAAATATCATGAGGATATGATACTGCTTAAGCTAGTTACTGGTATTCGGGATCAGCAGCTGTCGAAACATCTTCAGATTCAGGAAGGTCTGACCCTTACTAAAGCCAAAGAGATGGTTAGGCAGTCAGAAGCAATAAATTCTCAAAAAGAATTGTTTAACAGAGATTCTGGGGAGGTTATGGAAGCTAGGAGAGAAAATCGAGCGTCTAAAGACGGTGGTAATCTAACCAAATTTTCCAAGGTTACTTCCAGATGTGGTCGATGTGGGTCTTTAAAGAATCATTCTTTTGAAAATTGTCCTGCACGTGGCAAAATATGTTTTCGATGTGGCCTTAAGAACCACTTTAAACTTTTCTGTGGCTCAAAACGTGATGTAAGAGAAATAGAATCAGCTGTTCAAATTAACCAAGATCATTGCCTTAGCTCTATTACGGTGGGAGAAAGCGTTGCTAGGGGCATTCGAGTTGACCCTTTTACTATCCAGCTGTTGGTTAACGGTCGCCATTTTGTACGCTTTAAAATAGATACAGGTGCAGATGTCAGTTGTATAGGTTACAAGGATGCAGAACGCCTTGGATTAGAAATGAGGCCCACAAAAATTCGTTTGAATGGTCCTGATAATACTAAGCTGAAAGTAGTAGGGGTTTCGAAGGTTAAGCTTGAAACAGGGGGAATGTCGCATTCTGAGGACTTGTTTGTTTTAAACTGCCAGAATGAGCCACTTTTAGGAAGAGGTGGTATAATCGCATTCTCTTTGTGCCAAATAAATGAAGTTTCTTTAGACATAAGAGAAAAATTCCCCAAATTATTTAATGGATTAGGAAGCTTTGGTGAACCTTATTATATTAAATTAAAGAAAAATGCAACGCCCGTTGCAGTTGTAACCCCTCGCAGAATTCCTGTAAGCTTAAGGACCAAAGTCAAAGACGAACTTGATCGTATGGTAAAGAACGGTGTTATTTCTCCGATTACGGAAGCAACTGAATGGTGCTCTCCTATGGTGGTAGTGCCAAAGAAATCAGGCGATGTTCGGCTTTGTGTGGATTTCACTGCTCTTAATCAATTCGTGGAAAGAGAGCGTTTAGTTTTACCCTCTGTTGAGGAAACATTGGCTCAGATTTCTGGCGCCAGGTACTTTTCGAAACTGGACACAAATAGTGGCTTCTGGCAGGTGCGATTAGATGAACGAACGGCCAAACTTACAACCTTTGTTACGCCTTTTGGAAGATATTATTTTAAGCGCTTACCCTTTGGCATTTCTTCAGCCCCTGAACATTTCCAACGAAAAATGCTTCAGGTATTAATGGGAATGGAGGGAGTTGTCAACTTGATAGACGATATTTGTGTTTTTGGGAGAACTAAAGAGGAACATGATGTTAGGCTTGATATGGTACTTGAAAGGCTTATGGAATTAGGTGTAACACTGAACCCTACCAAGTGCGAATTCTCAAAGTCCAGAATAGTATTTCTGGGGCACATAATCGATAATGGGAAGGTATTGCCAGACCCAGAAAAAACCAAGGCAATAAAAGAGTTTCCCAGGCCTAAAAACCAAAGTGAGCTGAGACGATTTTTAGGAATGGTAAATTATATGATGAAATTTTTGCCAAATCTTTCTAAACAGCTTAAGCCTCTTAATGATCTTTTATCTTCAAAAAATGAGTGGCATTGGTCTCAAAATCATGAAGAAGTTTTTGTTTCAATAACAGAAGCATTGCTTAAGGCTCCGGTTTTACACCTTTATGACCCTAATTTGGATACACGGGTCTGTGCTGATTCTTCCAGTTTTGGTTTAGGGGCTGTCATCGAACAAAAAGTAGATGAACGTTGGAAACCTATCCAGTTTGCTTCTCGTATGTTAAACAATGCGGAAACCAGATACTCACAAGTTGAAAAAGAAGCTCTTGCCTTAACGTGGGCTTGTGAGCGTTTTTCATCCTACATAATAGGAAAAAGAATCATCTTAGTCACTGATCATAAGCCTCTCTTGCAAATATTAGGACAGAAACCTTTGTCTGATCTCACACCTAGGCTGCAAAGATTTCGAATGAGGTTGATGCAGTTTGATTATAAAATGCATTTTGAATCGGGAAAAACGTTTTTGGTTCCTGACACGCTCTCAAGAGCCCCAGTCAACGCCGGTACCCAGAAGGTTACAGATGTTTTGAATGATGAGTTAGATATGTTTGTAGGTGCAATAATGTCAGACTTACCTTGCTCAGATTCTAAATTAGAAGCTATTAGGAAAGCTATAGCAGAGGACAATTTGAGTTGCATCATTAAACGTGCTATTTTGAGTGGAGACTGGTCAAGTTTGCGCCAAACAGAATTCTACACCGAACGAGGAAATTTAGCTTGGGTCAATGACCTGATTTTACGAGGGACGAGGATATATGTTCCTCATGAACTAAGAAATGAAATACTATCACAAATTCATAGTGGCCACCTAGGTGTAAACAAGTGTATGGCCCGTGTAAAGGAATCTGTTTGGTGGCCTGGTATTAGCTCAGATGTAAAGAAGATGGTAGAGACTTGTCATAAGTGTCTCGAACATAGAGCTAATCCTGTAGAACCATTAAGGCCACAACCCATTCCGGACAGGCCATGGGAAGTTGTTGGAGCTGACATTTTGAAGCATAATAGAAAAATGTATCTTTGCATTCAAGATTACTTTTCAAAATTTATTGAATTAATTACAATAGATCGAACTGGAACTGCATTCATAAAAAACGCTTATTTATCTATTTTTTCGCGACATGGAATCCCAAAGATCCTTAGATGCGATAATGATACTCCACTAGTATCGGCTGAAATGATAAAATTTTCTGAAGAGTTAGGTTTCCGAATTATCACATCAAGTCCACATTTTCCACAGTCTAATGGTCAAGCAGAGAGGGCGGTTCAGATATGCAAAAATATTCTGAATAAAAATAGTGACCCTTATTTAGGACTTTTGGCTCACCGAGCCACTCCGTTGGAATGTGGCAATTCACCAGCCGAATTGTTGTTTGGGAGGAAAATTCGGACTACTCTGCCTGTCTTGCCTGAGAAGATGAATCCAGGTTGGCCTAACCTTGACAAGTATAAAGATTCATATAATAGAGGAAAACAGAAAACAAAATTTTATTTTGATAGACGTCACAGAGCAACAGAACTTTCGATCCTCGAACCTGGTCAAATAGTTTGGATTACAGATCTGAAGCGTTATGGGACTGTGGTTAAAAAGTGTGTTACCGATAGAGACTATGTAATACAATCGGGAAGTCGAACATTCAGACGAAATAGAAGATTTTTGGTACCATCCGACAAGCATTTGGTCACAGATTGGGGTCCCTACCCGCCATACCAAACCATTTCGGATAAAAATGGAAGTGGAGTTGTACCTTTAAGTGGTGAAGATTTAGCGAAAACCTCGGGTAGAGGAGCTGGGGGAGAGGAAGGAATATGTCAAGACCCGGAGAATGAGCACGGTACTGAGGGGAATGATGGACAAGAAGATTCGGCGAAAGAAGACTACACAAAGGGGAATGTTGAAGATGGATCAGGTCATAGTACAGAAGGCTATACAACAAGATTCGGGAGAAAAGTAAAACCTCCGAAGAGATTCAAGTAATCTTCTTCTTGGAGCGAGAAGGGAGGATGTGGTGGTAAACATATGTTCGTTGTTAAGGTTATGTTAAACAGATGTTCGCTTATCTTTTATTCTTCAGTTAATAAATGTTGCTCGTTGAGACAGCACGTGTTGTTCCTTATTCTACACAAAGAGAGTAGAGAAATGGCTGCCTCCGAAGGATATAGAAGGACCAATAGATGATGAACTGCTTCTCAAACACTGCCGGTCTCTTTCATCCTTTTCAATCTTTAATATCTACCTTTAGCAGAGATTAGATGGAATTTCAGCATTCCTAGCGGACGTTCGCAGCGATTTTACTCAGAAGAAAAAAATATCTGATGTGGGTACCATATGACTTAAAAAAAAAAAAAAACGCAAAACGTATTGCAGAACTTCATTTGAAACAACTTCATTCATTATAACACATTTCCGTTTCAAAGCAAATGTCATAGAACATGATTTATAGTTACCAAAATCGATATTTAGTTGTTTTATGTAAAAAGAAAGATCAAGCTCGTTAACGGCTGAAATCCGTGGTTTAGAGGGGAAGATTTCCGAGAATAAATAAAATAATAAAAAGAAATATCTCCGTTACTATACGTCGGAGTGAACATTTGTATATAACCAACCAATCGAATTGCAAATTAAATTTACTACAATTATTGTTGTTATTATTGTACTTTTATTCTCTATCTTGAATATTAACGGAGGTATTTGCATTTATCAGTTTACAACCTTCAGTAAACTCCCATTTCTACTAGTGTTACATAAACAATATTTTGTTTTATAACAAACCACATTATTTGGAGTTTAAATACCGAATATTGTTTTTCAGAGACCATTATTATACGAGATACATGCAAATATGTTCTTGTGACCCCCCCCCATCTTAAATTCTTGGACTACTAAATTGAGATTGATTGAGACAAAAATTATTCTCATTCATTATAAATTATATTACTTGATATAGTAAATAGTTTTCAATAAAATTAATACGTTATATTCAGATATATTACAGTAATTGTTTTTCTTTCCAGTGTCTGTCAGGCAGGCCTGTTTGTTTACATTTCAAATACTTCCCGTCGGAAGGTTTCTTATTATCGTCTGTGGTTATTCACTTAATATTCACGGTGGTGTTATGTGTTGCCAGTATGTAGTTTTATCTATTACTAAACTTCATGAGGGAAATCGGCTTAGTTTACGCAGCCCTTGCGTGACGGACTTTTTTGGAATCAATAAATGATACAAGCCTGATAAATGATAAGAAAGGCCTCTATAAGAGCTAAAACTTTGACTATTTGCAATTTTGCGATATCTCTAAGGGTTTAAAAGAAGAGAAGAAATTGTACTTACCGCCTACGCACAAAACACACTAGACTAACGAAGTCATATCTAATGAGCAGACAAAATGAACCTATATGTCGCTACTGCAACAGAAAGCATGACTGTAAAACGCATACTTACTGACTGCACACAAGTAAAAACGTAGCAATGGCCCACAAATTTATGCCAACAATTAGCCGACAGTAGCTAATTTATAGATGACGTTTTAGCAGATTTCAGGAAATCAGCTATTGAGGTTGTACTCACGACGCGATTTTCGAAATTTTTCTTCAAATGTCCATCGAATCTGCCCAGGAGATGACGAAAATGAGGTCCGTTTAAAACTGTGTATATATATATATATATATATATATATATATATATATATATATACTAGCTCAGATACCCGGCTTCGCTCGGGAATTCATTTGAGGCTGAATGGTGATGGTATTTTTTTTGCAAGGCTTTACTTTGCACAATATTTTGACATTTACCCATCCCAGTGTTTAGGGTTAATACCCGTCGTTTCTGTGGATTTGTTAATAATTAAATTATTTTTTTGTATGACTTCACTGTCCTCCATATTGAGCAAATTTCTCTAAATAACAAAATAAACAACTTTTGTTATGTGCATATTTGCCAAAACCCTAATAGGAAACGAAATATCACTATTTTTAATTTCAGGCCTCCCATATAACCCCCACTCCTGCCCGTCCCTAGAAATGTTAGTATGGCTTATTATAAGGAAGGCGTTAGTGCTAATACACATACCGATGTTTTATTTGGTTCGGTTAAGTCTTTTGTGCCAAATAATATTGTTGACTCCCGCTATAATTTTTAGCGTATTACGCATTTACACTTCGGTATACGACGAAAGTGTATATAACAAAAGTTACTCTAAATAACAAAGTAAACCACTTTTGCTATGTGCATATTTACCGAAAAACCAATACGATACGAAATATCGCTATTTTTAATTTCAGGCCTCCCTTATAACTCCCACTCCTGCCCGTACCTAGAAATGTTAGTATGGCTTATTATGCAAGCATAATTATTATGGCTCATTATGTTAGCAAGGCGTTAGTACTAATTCACATACCGAGTTTGGTTTAGTTCGGTTGAGTCTTTTGTGCCAAATAAAATTGTGGACTCCCTGTATAGTTTTTAGCGTATAACTCATTTATACTTCCGTATACGGCAAAAGTGCATATAATAAAAGTTACTCTAAATTACAAAATAAACAACTTTTGTAATGTGCATAATTGCCGTAAAAACAATAGGAAACGAAATATCGCTATTTTTAATTTCAGGCTTCCCTTATAACCCCCACTCCTGTTCATCTCAGAGGATATTAATATAGCCTAAAGTCTAAGTTGGGGTAGTTGTAATATACATACCAAGTTTCATAAAATTCGGTTCAGCCGTTTATGCGTGAAAAGAACAAACAAACAAACAAACAAATAAACAAACAGACACCAAAGAAACAAAATGCAGTTAATGTGTCTATGACATGTGAAACGAAAAGTTATCGTGAAATTTCGCGAAAAAAAACAATGTACAGACAGAGGTTACAATTATATATATATATATATATATATATATATATATATATATATATATATATATATACCTATCTATCAATATGTTTGTCTGTTACCTCTCTAGTGGTGGCAATTTTCTTCTTATCCTTACCAAACTCGATATATGAGCGTTTTATGTAAAATGAAAAATCAAGTTAGTTAATGGTTGAAATTGGACAGGGGGGGGGTCAGAGGAAAATAATTCCGAAAATTCTTAATATCTCCGTCATTATGCGACGGATAGAAAAATTGTATAGAACCAATCTTATTGCAAATTTATTGTCCTATAAATGTTGTTATCTACATTTTTTCAGTATCATGATTATTGACTGAGATATTTGCATTTATTAGTTTTCGATCTTCATCTTCAGCCCCACTCCTACACATCTCATATTTTCAATATTCTATTATGTTATGAAGCACTTTGTTTGAAGCCTAAATACCATATATTGTTCTCATTGAACTTTTACTTTTTGATATAAATGCAAATATGTGGAACATGTGGGAAATCTGCTTAGTTAACGTAGCCCCTGCATGTCAGATTTTTTAAGTATTTAAGAAATAATTAATTGATGAAATATAAAAGCTATTATTTACCATTATGAAAGTTCTATATAGCAAGCACAGTACGTAGAATATAAATTTTTCTTCCTTCCAGTTTAACTCTTTAAAGTATTTCTTTTTGTTTTTTTTGTTTTATTTATATTTTGTTTTTTCCCCCTCATGCTGTAAATATGCTAATAATTTATATTTAGTTTTATCCATTCAGTTTATTTTGTACATTTGTAAAATTTACCTGTGTACAAATTATAATATTTTTTTAATTGTGTATAATTATATTCAAACATGTTAAAGGATGAATCGCCATTGTAGTGGCTTCTCTAATAAATAATAAAATAAATAAAAGTTCGATCCGACGTATCGTAAAGGAGATATTTTGAATTTTCGAAATTCCACCCTCTAACCCCCCCTCCCACTGGTCCGATTTCAGCCATTAACAAACTTCATCATTCCTTTTACATAAAACGAATAAATACTGAGCTTGGTGTCGATTAAACAAAAATTGCGACCGATAGCGTGTTAACAGACAAATATATATATATATATATATATATATATATATATATATATATATATATAGTTTTGAACGAACCTCATTTTCGTCATCACCTGGGTGGGATCGATAGACGTTTCAGGACAATATTTCGAAAATCGGGTCATGAGTACGACCTCAATAGCCCTTAAGGGAAATCTGCTAATAAGGGTTTAAACGATATTTCAAGCTTGGTCCTCATATACAGGGCACCTATGTAAACAAAGCAATTAATAAAAACTAAGAGCTTAGTTAACCAAATTTGTTTTTATTTTATTATTATTTATTAACGTCCGTTTTTTGCAGCTAAGGCTAATTGGGGCGGGTTATCTACAGGTTACCACCCTTTTCAAGCCAGGGTGGGACTTAAGATGTTATTTAATGAATTCCATGTTATTTAACCAAATTTTTATATTTTCCCTAGAAACCATTATTTCACATTTTACTAAACGAATATTAAAATTTAATGACTGTACAGTTATTCTACATTTTCCAGGACATTTGTGTTACGTGAAGAAAATATTGAGATGATTTCTTCATAAATTAATTTACCCTTTATTTTTACAAGGGAAGCCATTTCTACCTGTACCCGCCAACGGCCATATATATATATATATATATATATATATATATATATATATATATATACACACACACACATCAGATATATGGTCATTTCATGGGTGGATCTATGGACATTTGAAGAACTGTTTCGAAAATCGGGTCATGAGTCCAATATCAATAGCTGATTTCCCTTGAGAGAAATCTGCTAGCAGTCATGATCCTATAACACATTATAATAGCTCTTGACCTTCATAACCAATGGTTCCTTATCTCATTGATTAGATTGCTTTAAATGAATGTTATACAGAGAGAAGGTTGGCCTAGATCCATTATCTGCCACACCTTCCACTTATAACATTCCCGATGTCCCTATCCTCCATTAGTTGAGTCGTATTATGCCTATTATATTGTTGGAATGGATGAGCTGCACAGTGCCATCGAAGCCGGAGACGTAAGTAGTGTGAAGAGATTATTAAATGCAGGTGTTAGCCCGAATACTGTCAGCTGTGGTGAGTCGCCTTTGCTCACATGCCTCAAGCACAACGAATTGTATATAGCCCACACCCTCATCCAAGCTGGGGCCGACGTCAACTTCAAAGACCGAAAAGGAACGAGTATCCTGTCTTTTTCAATCCTCTTGCACAACATTTGCTTTTTCCAGTTGTTGTTAGTTGAAGACAGCTGTGAAATTAACACATGTGACGAGAAGGGCTTCACTCCTCTACACTTTGCCGCTCGCAACGACGGCGAATTCGTGCAGGGCCTATTGGAGAAAGGAGCCGATGTAAACGCTGTCAATCATTACGGTAAAACACCTTTGCACTATGCGATCCTGTGTCGTCGGCCTGAAGAAAGAGTGAAAATGTTATTGAAATATGGACCGGAAGTCGGCATCAATATGACTCTTATAGACGCTGCCGTGAAAAAGTGTCAAGTTGAAAGCCGGGAGAAGGTTATTAACGACCTTCTGGATTATGGATTTCAGATTCGGGAAAAGAGATTGAAGGACAGCAGATTCCTCATTGAAGCAATAAGAGGTGGATTGTACAATCTGGTGGACCACCTGTTGCAGAAAGGTGCCAATCCCAACCGAAGATATCGCGGGTCCTGCTCACCATTGCTCGCTGCTTTCCAAATTAATAATTGTGCCATGGTGAAATTATTGCTGGATTATGGTGGCGATCTGTACGCGAATCTGGATGCTTTGCATATTGCTGTTAAAGACGATCGTCTGGATTTGGCAGTAGAGCTGCTCAAAAGTGGGATTCCTCAAGATCTTGGATCAGACAAGACTCAAGGTGCGTCGGGTCAGACGCTTCCGTTCTTCAACGTCAACAGCACATTCAGCGGAGAGACGCTCATGTTATCTGCGATAAGAGACGATGATGGAAGTGCAATCCAGCAACTGTACAAGTTGGGAGCAGACATTAATAACCACAGTGAAAGTTGTTCTCCGTTACATATTGCTTGCGCGTTCGGTCATTGGCGGGCTGTAGACTCAATACTCAGACTTGGAGGAGATGTCAACTTATTGAATAGCGACGGGAAGACTCCTGCAGAGTTCGTACGTGACTGGGATACAGACTCTGCAAGGATTATAAGAAGGCACATCCAAATTTTGCAAGCTCTTGGACTCCAAGTGGCCGACAAAAATATATCATTCTTGATGGAGGATTTCGACAAGACATTTATGGAAGAATTAGATTCCGAAGTTAAACTGACCAAGACAACCTACATTCCTAACACTGGGATTTCACTCTTCAGACTTCTAAAGAGTTCGGAAGCTGAAATTGCCAACATGAAGTATATTGATAAAGTTCTACAATTGGAGGACTTCCAAACTAAATTCAAAAAATTGCCTGATTTCATTCGCGCCAAAATTAGCGCGGGACTGAAGAGAAGATATTTGATTGAGATTTTTATTGCAAATGTTGCCAGAGAAAGTTGCTTCTTGTCTCTACTTCCTTCCCTCTGCCTTCATCACATCCTCTCCTTCGTACCGACAGCCGATTTGGGAATAGCCAGCGGCTACTACAAACCTAGAGAAGACATCCAACGATTTATTCCTGGCACTGCCTGTCATTCGGATAACACTTCTTCAGATGAGCACAGTTCTGACGGACCCTGTGCAAAGTTCCTCTGTATTCATAAATCTAGCTGGAATTCAATTGGATAAGAGTAGAATGCGTTATTATAAACGATGTTGTGTTTTAAAATCTTGTTATATAAAATAAAGTGTTTTCTTCAAGTTGTAAACAAGAGTTATTCCTCCTCACGTTAGAGTTTGCAAAGCGACCTCCAGCCAAAAAAGTCCGTCACGCTAGGGCTGAGTAAGCTAAGCAGATTTCCCCGTAAAGTTTAACAATAGACAAATCTACATACCCGTAACGCAACACCACCGTGAATATAAAGTGAATAAATACAAAAGAATAATAAGAAACCTCCCGGAAAGCACCTGAAATGTAAACAAACAGTTCTGCCAACGTCTTACCGGAAAGAAAAACAATTATTGTAATATAACGTATTAATTTGATTGATAACTTTTTACTATATCTATTACTGCAATTTATAATGAATCAGAATAATTTTTATCTCAATCAATCAAATGTAAGTAGTCCATCAACTTATGTACGGGGGGGGGGGGGTGTCACCAGAACATATCTTCGTGTATCTCGTATAATGTCACTTGAAAACAATATGTGGTATTTAAGTTTCGAATGATGTGGTCTATTACATAACCGAGTATTGTTTATGTAACATGAGTAGAAGTGGGGGTTTACTGAAGGCTGAAAAGTGAAAATGCAAATATCTCGGTTAATATTCAAGATAGGGAATAAATGTATATAACAATATTTATAGTACATTTAATTTGCTATAAGATTAATTCTGTAAATTTATTTGATACGACGTATAGTAACGGAAATATTTCGAATTTTCTTCTCCCCCTCTAAACCCCCTCTCTCCCTAATCCGATTTTAGCCGTTTACGAACTTGATCTTTCTTTTTGCCTAAAACAGCTAAATATCGAGTTTGGTAACGATTAATCTGTAATTGCGAGTGCTAGAGTGGTAACTGACAAATATATATATATATACACAGTTATAAACGGACCTCATTTCGTCATCTTCTAGGTAGGATGGATGGGCAATTGAAGAAATTTTTCGAAAATCGCGTTATGTGTACGACCTCAATAGCTGATTTCCCTTAAGGGAAATCTGCTAAAAGTGGACGTTAATTAATAACTATAGTAATACTTATTAAATTAAAAATAATTACAATAAAAACTCAATATAGCAGTAAAAAGTTCGTCACGCAGGGGATGCGTGAACTATGCGGATTTTCCACTTCCGTCCCGTATTTGCATTTATCTCATGACTTAATATTCAATGGGAACAATATTTGTTACTTAGGCTTCAAATAAAGTGCTTCATAATATAACAGCTTATTTTTGATACGAAATAAGCAGGAGTGGGGGTTTTCTGAAGGCTGAAAACTAAAGCACGCAAATATCTCGGTTAATATTAAAGATAATGAAAACATGTACTTAACAACATTTATAGATCACATAATTTTCAATAAGATTGGTTCTATATAATTTTTCGATCCAATGTACAGTAACAGAGATATTTCGAATTCTCGAAAATCCCCCCTCTAAACCCCCTTTCCCACTGGTCCGATTTCAGCCGTTAACTAAATTGATCTTCCTTTTTACATAAAACGATTAAATACCAAGTTTGGCGACGAGTAAACAAAAATTGCGACCGCTAGAGTGTTAACAGACATATATATAGTTTTGAACGAACCTCATTTTCGTCATCTCCTGGGTAGGATCGATGGACATTTGAAGAAATTTTTCGAAAATCGCGTCATGAGTACGACCCCAATAGATAAGATATTTATTTATATGCAATAAATATGAAAAATATAAAAGAAAAACTTTTTATAAAATCATTTATTCCAGGCTACTAAACATTTTTGCATTATTTATGTTGGGCTTTGCTTCACATGACTTTCCTCTTCGTCCTCGTCAACTTTCTTAACCTTTTGACTTCTCTTTTCCACCTTCTAAATCCGATATTTTTGTCACCGTATTTTCCGTCACCTTAGGAGGTTTAATAAGTCCTATGTCCAGCTATTTTCTAAGCTTAGAGTTTCTTCTAGTTTTGTAATTCAATAACGAAAACTAAAATTCATTTTCCTTAATCCAATGTTTTCAACAAAAAAGATTAAAATGCTTTATTAAGAGCTTCCATTATTAGCAGATTTCCCTTAAGGGAAATCAGCTATTGAGGTCGTACTCATGACGCGATTTTCGAAAAATTTCTTCAAATGTCCATCGATCCTACCCAGGAGATGACGAAAATGAGGTCCGTTCAAAACTATATATATATATCTATATATATATATATATATATATATATATATAGACATATATATATATATATATATATATATATATATATATATATATATATATATATATATATATATATATATTTGTCTGTTAACACTCTAGCGGTCGCAATTTTTGTTTAATCGTCACCAAAATCGGTATTTAGTCGTGTCATGTAATAAGGAAGATCAGGTTCGTTAACGGCTGAAATCGGACCAGTGGAAGGGGGGGGGTTTAGAGGGGGGATTTTCAAAAATTCGAAATATCTCCGTTATTATGCATCGGATCGTAAAATTGTATAGAACCAATCTTATTGCAAATTAAATTTACTATAAATAATGTTATATACATTTATTCTGTATCTTGAATATTAACCGAGATATTTGCATTTGTATTCTGCGTGTGGTGGCCAGTAGGCTATGTTCGGACTTTCTGCCGAGAGCTCTGGTGGCCATTTCCATAACTATTCGTCCCTCCTGAATAGGTTTAGAGGTTAGGTTAAGTGTTTTTTGGGGCTAGAAACTACTGGGTTATTACGCCCTAAATAATGTTTTAGCTTTAGAGGTTTCTTACTACTACAGTTGTTATTAGGCACGTACAATATTTAATATCCTTGGTATTGATATCATAAAATATACTAACACTACTTAATTTTCTTTGGTGTAGACTACTAAAGACTTAGAAATTATTCTTAAGGCTATCAGTTCTACTAAACAATTTTCAATCTGCCTTATATCTTACAGGACAGTACTGGGAAATCCTCTGTAACATATTGTTACGTTTTTATTACCAAAACCAGTAATAAACGCTTTTAATAAGAGTTCTTTTGGATTGCAAAATTAAATACTCGCAAGTTTCACAGTTTTTATCACTGCACAATTTATTTCACAATGCACAATAAACTTGGTAATTATTCTTAATTACTACTCACAGTATACACTGATAGCGTCACTGTTCTTCTTATAAGTCACAGTCCAATAATTCACTGAAATTCACAACAAGACGGCACTGCACTGTCCTTTACTTCGCGGCACTGCACTCTCCTTTACTATGCGGCACTGCACTGTCTTAAACACGGCACTAAACTGTTACTTACAGTCACGGCACAACACTGTTCTTCTTGTAAAAACACTTTACCGCACTACACTAAGTCGCACTGAAGCACTGATGTGAACAGCAAGATAGGTGACAATAAAACTGACTCGCTCGCGGCAGGCCCTTCTTTATATAGCTTGTCGGCATACATCAAAGGGGAATTGTCTAGTTCATTCCAGGCTGGGCTAGACGAGCCTAGTATCGTCTCGACTCTCCGTCGGTCTCTTTGATCTACGTCACACTTTCCAAATACGCGACTCTCTCTCTCTGAAGGATTATTCATCTATTTAATTTTCGCAACAATATTAATGCCAACTGCAAGGGCCTTTGTGTGTGACTCACTAATTGAACATTATATTGCTCTCTTCTAGAATGAGATAGACAGGACAGCATGTTGGTGGCATTAAGATTAATAGAAGTAAGCTACAACAAATAAAAAAAAATACATCTTTTATCATTTTTAAGAGAATGTGTTCTCCATAATACACATAGAAAAAAAGCTCCAACATTCAGAGAATTAGAACTGAAATTTTATTTTATTTAATGATCTAACCATTTCAGGTGAGTTGATTATTATAGAAAGAATTTAAATTGTAGGAGTTTCTTCTAAATTGCAGTGGAAAACGATTGGCTAAAACCATAAAGAAAAACAAAATTCCACCACTCAAAGACTGCATTCAGTAAACAGATGTCCCACCCGCAGGAGTTGTCATATACGTACTTTTTCTCTCTCTATTTATCCCTTACGAGATCTGAACAAGATTTGGACATGATATGTTAAGTGACAGATAAGCTTAAAATAAACGAATAACTATGGAAGCGGGTATTCTGAACGCTGAATATGAAAACATAAATTACTATTAACTTTTACACATAAGAACATAACCGTAAGAATGTATTGATCAATAATCGTAAGAAACTACTTCACTAACAAAATTTGTTGAAATTTCTTGTTCACAATAACTTAGTTTGTATGAAAATAGACTTTTATGTAATTTTACTAAATGTTATGAATTACACTCACTTTTTCTGGTACATCAGGTAAATGTTTCCAATTTTCTTTTTTTTTAACCTAAAAATATCAGAGAGAACACTGTAACCCCCAATAATGGCTTTGGGTTAAATAATCGTGTGAAAACAAACAACTGATCCTTGGAAATCGTATTTACTACATATTGAACTCAGCCATTTGTAATTAGATTATGTCTGTAACAGCTGCACAGAATAACATAAGCCCCTCCAAGAGGCTGTGCCAAATACTGCCCGAATTTCTACTACTCTCTCTCTCTCACACACACACACACACACACACACGCTCTCTCTCCCTCTCACTCTAACACCCTCTCTCTCTCCCTCTCACTCTAACACCCTCTCTCTCTCCCCCTCTCAATCTAACACCCTCTCTCTCTCTCTCTCTCTCTCTCTCTCTCTCACTCTAACACCCTCTCTCTCTCCCTCTCACTCTAACACCCTCTCTCTCGCGCTCTCTCTCTCTCTCTCTCTCTCTCTCTCTCTCTCTCGACGTAAAGTAGCATCACAGTGTAGTGACCAGAAAAAAATATATATTCAACTAAAGCGTTTTCATTCAATGTAACATTATTTTGGGAATAGGAATGCATTCCAGCAGTGCTCCAGAAAAATATTTTGGCTATTTTAATTCAATTCAAAAATTTGACTAATAAAGAACCCAGACCAGGAAGTGCTCGTTATTCAATGTAATGAATATTCAATAATTCAATTAAAAAACGATAAATTATACTTTTAGAAATCGACATTTACCTTAATGAATGCACAATAGAACAGTTAAAATTTATAGAAAACCCGTAATATTTACCTGTTATTGGTCTTAATATATTCTTATGAATAGACAATCCATTAACTTTTTTACAAACACTTCGAGAAACTATTTGAGGTTAAAAAGGAACCATCTACGCAAAACAGGAATGGTATCAAGTATAATTCAGACAAGTTCGGTCAATTCGTTTTAAGGGTGACTCTAGTGAATGACGCCTTATATGAAATTTGAACTATTGTAATCATTTTGAAATTCAAGGTACCCTTGTGAAGATATGTAATTATTATTAATGCTATTTATTTAAAAATTTTAATGTTCTCATTCCGACTAAATGGGCCTTGACTCAGAACGGAGCTAACCCTCACAAGCGATCCACCATCGCAGGACCTCTCATTAATTGGATGGAATAATATTAATGAATAATATCTTATCGGCTAGTCTTTGCCAGGAGCTGTACATCCTCTTTTGAGTGCGTCCACATCCCCCAAGCCCGAGAGTGTTTGCTAGAGAGCACTACAATGCACCACAGGAAACTCAGAAGTAGGCCAGCCTATGACTATATGCAACTCTGACTTAGGATTCATTAAAACTATTTTCATTCTTGTTCCTCTTGGTTTCGTACAATCCACTCCACTCAAACACGGAATATCAGTCCATAGGGCACCACAACTGCGGAAGAAAATTCGAAGAGGACTCTCTTTGCCAGTCAATCAAACATGAGGCTGACTTAGGATACATTGATGTAATGCTAACTATGTTAATTTTATATATTCGAGATCCTACTATATTTTTTCTTTTGAAGGATGGATGAACACTAATATTATAAGATGTGTTGTTATTGGTGGGCCGGATCTGGGTGTGAGGAGGACCCATACATGTATGTTGTGTTGTGCTTCTATGACCAAGCACTGTGAGTAGGTTGTGCATGGTTCACAAAACACACTGCATAGATCACACACGCCTCGTTAGCTACGAATAGTTCGGTATGATCCCCTGCCCGTCCCCCCTATTCCCTCATCTCAGTTTGGATATCGGCGGAACTTACTGCGAAAGAGGCTGTCACGCAGGAGCTGCGCAAACTAAGCAGATTTCCCAAGAGAAGATTTTCCATGACGCTCTAATGATCTCAACTCTCCATCTATTCTCTATAAATCCATTAATAAGAAACCTTTTTAAACAAGAATGCCAGCTGTATATAAGATTTTAAGTGGCTCAGTTACTCAATGTGAAAATCGAAAGAGTACGAATAAGGATTTACTGATGGCTGAAAAAAAAAAAAAGCAGTCAGGGGACTGCCGGTAGAAGTGAAAACTCCTTTAGCTTTGATCGCTCAATTTTGGCATTGCTGAGAAATTTTTTTTACGAAGTCTTATTTTAAAAATATTTTTAGTTATTTATCAATAAGTAACAGTTATGTTCTATTTTACATGAAAAAATGAAATGACAAAAATAATAGTGATAAAAAAAATAATGTACCACGAATTGTTTTATTTATCAATATAAAATACTATACATAATTATTTCAGTTATTTTACATAAAAGAAAAAAAATACATTTCAGAATTATTACAAATGCTTTACAAAAATAAGTTAAGTACACTCAGAAAAATCAATTTCTATCCATAATTTCAAAAACTCTGGCACCATCATCACTGCCAGCATCATCACCAATTTCTAAAACTGATACAATCGGTATATGGTAGCTAAAGTAGGATACAAACAGTTTTGATTCGAATTTATTTAAATATCGGAATTTATTTAAATATTCCAACTTATTTATTTAAATATTCGAATTTATTTAAACTTCGGATTAAAAATGGTAGATATGAAAGTAAAAATGGTAGATATATAGTATCTGAGAACGAAATGATGCTGGTTTTGTCCTCTTTAAAATGGTATGCGAACGAAAACTCTAGCTAATTTGGTTCAGGAGTTATGAAGAAAAGAAGCTCCTTTAGCTTTGAGTTGAGTACTAGCGGTGGCGGTGGCGGTGTCGCGATTTCATACTTTTTTCCTCTCCCGCAAATGCTTCCTTACGGGGTGCACAACGTGCCTAAAGAAGTTTTCACTTCAAAAAAAAAAAAAAAAAAAACGAAAATATCTTTGTTAATATGCAAGACAGAAAAATTATTCGTATAGGAACATTTATAAAAAATATGTATTTGTAATAATATTGGTTCCATAACATTACTCGAGTCGATGTATAACAACACAGATATTTTGAATTTTCGAAATTACCTCTCTAAAACGAACTTGATTTTTAATTTCACTAGAAACGTTTACAGATCGAGTTTGATAACGGTAAAACCATAATTATGACCGCCAGAGTGTCAACAAACATGTATATACAATTTTTAACTGACCTCATTCTTGCCATCTCATGTGTAAAAATCAAATCATAAGTACGACTACAATAGTTAATTTCCCTTACGGGAAATCTGTCGGTACAGTGTTTTAATCTGTACTTTGTTGGTCAGATTAAAATACGCGTTGTATCGATACAGTGAATATTACTTGTAGACTACTTCTCCTCTTGGCCTATGGGAACCCTGAGTAGCCCGAACATGGCAGACAGTTGTCCTACCAAACTTAAAATAATTGACTATCAGTCCACTGTGCATTTCCTTTAAAACAAAAAAGTAAAAAAAGAGAAATTCTCCTTAATTTTTTTCTATTTCAAGACTTGCTCGTCATTATGCCCCGCATGTTCTGAACATGGAGCATGAGCGATTGAAAAGCGCGAACTTTCGCTGAGTTAATTGTGTAGCTCAAAGCATTTTGTCAGTTGTATATGTGAGAAATTAGTGAAAAATTAAGACATTATCCTCATAACCATATCAAATATCTGGAGGAGTCAAGACCTCTCAGTAAATCCATTAATTTTATTCACCTATTTTCAGCGAACCCCAAAATTGTAGCTTAAAAGCAGATTGCCGCTTGATCCCAGCCAGATGGCTAAGCTCGTTGCGGGAATAAGCCTCGGGCTTTCTTTCCTCTTCATTTACATTAAGCTCTCATCTCAACCAGTCAAGTTTAATGAACACCCTCAGTCACAAAAAATCTCCTTTTCTACCTCAAGGGACAAATGCTTGAAGGATCTTGACATTGAAGTATGAAGGGAGAGGAATGTACACAATATTATGTATTGAGAATTAAATACCTTTATAGAGACGAGACTGTAAATATTTCACATTGGTATTCTGGCCTGTGGAAGTGAATTATAATAAGGGCAGAGGAATAATGACCATACATCCACAGTAACAGCTTTTTATTAAAGCGACAGAGCGCTTTCGATGCGGTGCATCATCGTCAGTGCCCTGTTTACTCACTGTTCAATTTAAAATTGAAGCGGCAATAAACTATACCAGCCCCATCTGTTAGCAACTAGACCAACCAAGGATGTCCCCTGGAGAGTGCTGACCTCTACAGCCTACTTTGTGAATACTACCTGAGAGGGCATCCTTGGGTTCAAAGTGCAGGAGATAAGGAAGACAGGCTGGGACAGTAGGGTGAGTAGGACAGAGAGGAGAGAGTAGACCTCCCATGTGCAGGTGCAGTTCTAGCTTTTCTAGCTCACACCCTTTTTCTTTAGAACTTCCAACATGAGTGAGTAAAGGAAGGAGCATTCAGGGGGAGAACAGGATGGAACTAGAGGGAGAACACCATAGCAGCATCCATATCAACCATATCAGCATCAGTATCACCATATCAACAGTATCCCTTGAAGCAGTGTATGTACTAACTCACTAACACATATATGCCCTGCAATAGCCCATCCCACCATATCTTGTAATTATTCAACATAGAAATACATAGTTTGGTCCGATTCGGGCCGGATATCTTGTAATTATTCAATATACTATTATGGTAATAACCGTTTTATAAATCATGGTCCTCCGGTATCAAATCACACATACAAAACTTACATGAACCAGCACCTCTCTCAAAATATTTACAAGTCGTTAGCGGGTAAGGCCGAAGGGCTTGTAAATACACAGATTGGTCGATCCGGGCCGGATAATTTGTTAATACCCGGCAAAATAAATTATCTTTATTTTATTGTCAAAATTTACATTATTTCCACCATTCAACTATCTCACATGGCTCTAAATTTCATTAAATATGTTCAGTAGTTATATTTAACTTTGCTTTCATAAGTCAAGCCTTATGCAAATTATTGAAGTCATATTTATTTAGGTGGACTATAACCAATGTATCTTATATTTCTAGTTTTATTCTTACCCATTGCTATCAATTATAGTTCTGTATTTAATATTTTAATTAAATAATTATTACAAAATGAAACATATATTATTCATCAAGGTAAACTTTATTTATATTATACAGTGATCACTTGAATTCATTTAATCTATATCTCTCTTCTCAACATTGTTTACTTTATATATTATAAGCAATTAATAGTTTAAATTCATTCAGTCTAAATTAGTGTTTCTATTTCTTTAAAGTAAGCAATTGTTTTATTTTCATTATAACTAAAGTGTATTATTGCAAGTTGATCTATCAAGGCTTGACCACATATTTGTTTTATCATTAACCAATTCTATGGCTTCAAAGTGGTTATTACAATATTTAAATCAATATTCATTATTTGACATGTATTAGTATTAAGACAGATTTATTTGTGGGTTTATTCACAGAGATGCTGATTATTATTCAATTCATTCATGAATATTTTCCTAATATAGGTATACACTATTAATTTATTCTCATACAATTTATTTACTCATTAATATACTATTTATTCACTCTAAAGACAACTGTACACTTATCACTTCTCTGGTGCTATATTTCTTGACAACTAATTACTTATGTTTACCTGTAAAGCTCTATTATCATTTCAATTTCATTATCTAGAACCTAAATCCGCCAGTGATTTAAAGTCGGTCTAGATAAATACACGAGGCTTGGGATAAAAGTTGTATACCATTTGATTAACGATTCTTTATTTCACATATCAACAAGACACTATGTTAATTCTAATGATTTAAAACACTTTAAAACATATTCCCTTGCTGATTGCAAGCATTCTATCACCACGTTGTAGCATACTGGTTGTAAACAGATGATATAACCTTTTCTATTGTGAACCATAGAGCGTGGTACTCTTCGTTGGTTGGTCTACCCTTTGGTGACGTCACATGCCAGCTGACAGTTCGAATTTAATTTCTTATGTAGTTCTGAAGTGTTTTATTTCTCTTCATTTTCTTCACTTCTAATCATTGAAGTCTTGCTCTTGTTGATATAAATTATTATCCTATTGCCTAATTCAATTTTTTGGTTCGTTCCCTTGTCGGATTTATCCCGGAATTTTCATTAATTAGTTGTCTTTCCCATTTAGCTTTCTTCTATTTATTTTGGATCTCAGAGTGTCTTTCTCTCTCGCTCTTTCTTTTCTCCTTTTCTTTCTCTCTCGTTCTCTCCCCCAATTGGATGTTACTCATTTCATTGTATTATTTATCTTTACCATGATTAAAGACACCGATTCTACTCTTCCCCCCAAGGGAGCCCTTCCAACCGGAAGTGAAGGATCCAGCGCTGCGGATGCAGCTCGTGCTACCAAACTGGAAGGGCGTATGAGTGGACTAAGAAGAAACATCGTTGACCAAGCAACCTTCGATCTGGACAACTTCATAGAAGATGATGCCAACATATTTGAAGTCAAGGTGTCCACCATTAAACGATATTGGGAGGAATTTCTAGCTGCCTGGAGCCAGCGTGAGGAAATTCAGGTTTCTGGAAAGGATGACTTTCCTAACGACGCTTGGTATGAATTGTATGATTTACTAGAAGGCGAAACCATCAGAGCATGTGGCACCCTTTTGAGTGTGAAGAGGCGCTTAGACGCTAGGCGCACTTGTGCCAATCCTCATCAAGCTACCTTTTCAGGTCTCAACGCCGGCACTGCTTCTTTCAACAAGAGACAGTTGCCAATGATTCGTATTCCTACATTTTCTGGTGATGTGCTGAAGTGGACACATTTTCGTGACACTTTCCTTTCAATGATCCACAACGAGCCTTCTCTCTCAAACATAGAAAGATTCCATTATCTCATTGGCTCTTTGGAGGGTGAAGCTGCGTCCCTTATTTCGAGATTCCCAGTCGAAGAACAGTCATATGAACAAGCTTGGGCAAAGGTTGTTGAGGCATACGACAACCCACGTATCTTGGCAGGCCTCTTGATTCATAAGATTGTTGACCACGACACAAGGTCATTCAAGGACGAAATGCAACGCTACGATGCATTTCTCACTGGTGTAGCGGACAGTATTGACCCATTCCACGCTTTGCGGATAGAACAAGCCTCTGAGTTCATTCTCGCCACTCTTGCCCTAAGAGCTCTAGATTATGAAACTAGACGACATTTCGAGTTATCATTGAGGCCAGAGCGAGAGTTTCCAACATCAAGTGATGTACTCGATTTCGTCCGCAAAAGAAAATCGGCGTTGAATATGTCTCGAGGTGTTAGGGCGAATTCCAGTCCTCTTCAATCCAAACATCTCCATCACGGTTTCAAATCCAGTGTCAAAGTCCATTCGGTTGCATTTCACTCTGCCAGTCAGCACAATCATCAAGCCAGAGCTGCTTCGGCAACTCCAGAAGTCCCAAGTGCAACCATTGTCAGAGACAACACCTCCTATCTCACTGTTCTGGCTTCTCTAATCTACCAGCATCAAAAAGACTTGAGCTAGTCCGTACTTGGAAGGTTTGCTGGAATTACTTACGTAAATGGCACAATGTTTCGTCCTGTTTCTCCAAATTTCGCTGCCGTCAGTGCAACAAGCGTCACCACACGCTGATCAACCGTGATAATGGAGACAGTTCAAAGGCGAAAGAAGACTCAAAACCTGCTACTCCAACTGATTCGGAGACATTTATAGGTTTCGGTTCCACACCTACTGCGTCTATCACATCCAACTGCATGGTCCTATAGGGTACGGTGCGTACCTTCATTAGGGATCATCGTGGGGCTTATCATCCAGCCCGCGGTCTACTCGACTCCGGCAGTCAACACACCTTCCTCACCACCTCACTGGCTAAGAAACTTGGCACCAAAATTCATCCGTTTACCGGACGCATCACAAGCTTGGGAGAGTCAACCATACCAAAATCACACCTAAAAGGACACATTGAGTGCAATCTCCGTCCGTGTATTGGTGACCAAGAGTACAGCCTGACAGCTGTAGTCGTCAACAAAATAACCTCTTCTCTTCCGACACTAAATCTTCCACAATCAATAGTGAATCGTCTCAAGCACCATACTCTTGCTGACCCACAGTTTGGAGAGTCTGGTCCAATTGATATTTTAATTGGCGGTGACTTGTACCCCAAGATAATTACAGGAATTCCCTTTGAGTCAGGCGTTGACGAATTATTCTTGCAGCCGACCGTCTTCGGTCATGTAGCATCTGGCACTGTTCGAAATTTGTTCCCGCCATCATCTATTTCCATGTTCGTCCAATCAGAGGAAGATACTGAAGCTCAATTGAAGGCTGTCAGGGAAGTGCAAGAACCCTCACCTGTGGACCTCGCGGGGACCACGGATAGGCCGAAGTTGCTACCTGCTGCCGAGGGAAACACCAAGATAGTTCTGATTCAGTCCCCAGCAAGCAACAGCGTCGCCATGACCAGTGTTTCAGCCAAGCAGAAAGATCACTTACCTTATGACCGGACATCCAGATTTTCGTCCTTTTCACACCCTGATAAGAACCGTTCCAGGAATGGTAAGGCTCGCCCAAAGGATAAAGTCTGGCAATCAAGCTTCGCGCCAGGAACCACTCACCAGTTGTACCGATCCTATCACACTCAAGGAATTTGCCGAAGACGAGTTGAGATGCCCACACTTCGTCGAACGACTCCATTTCCCGAGCGGGGTTTTCAAAGGCACAGAATACTCCCAAGGAGCCGTCTCAACTCTCCCCCTTTCTTGATGAACGAGGGATACTCAGGGTGGGCGGCAGGTACACAATCCCATCGTTGGACATTTCGAGGAATAACTAAGGTTCTCCCCGGTAGGGACAACGTTGTTAAAACTCCTAACGGGACTACCTTAACCAGGGCCGTTACCTCACTCGCGCCCTTATTATTAGATCCTCAAGTTACATAGGACAAGAGTTAATTTCTTTACTTTATTAGTTCGGAAGATTTTATCATTTCATTATTTGAAGAAATTATTTTATTTACCTTCATTCAAGCTTCATTTTCTATTCTCCTTGTGAATATGCCAATTATCACTAGGTTAACTAGACTAGTCAAATAGTTTAAGTTTATGTTATAAGATTAGCTTTAAGTATCTTCTATCACAACGATGCAATTCATCTCAGCTACCTCATCTCCGCCACGGCGATATCATCGTCATTTGTCATCATATCCTAGTCATCTCCGCTACAGCGATATCATCGTCATTTGTCATCATATCATATTCATCTCCGCCACGGAAATTTCATAATCTTCATCCTGGCTTCCGTACTCAGCTATAATTAAATCAGCTGAGGCTAATTTAGGTGGGCGGTATGTTCAATTTAAAATTGAAGCGGCAATAAACTATACCAGCCCCATCTGTTAGGAACTAGACCAACCAAGGATGTCCCCTGGAGAGTGCTGACCTCTATAGCCTACTTTGTGAATACTACCTGAGAGGGCATCCTTGGGTTCAAAGTGCAGGAGATAAGGAAGCCAGGCTGGGACAGTAGAGTGGGTAGGACAGAGAGGAGAGAGTAGACCTCCCGTGTGCAGGTGCAGTTCTAGCTTTTCTCACACCCTTTTTCTTTAGAACTTCCAACATGAGTGAGTAAAGGAAGGAGCATCCAGGGGGAGAACAGGATGGAGGTAGAGGGAGAACACCATAGCAGCATCCATATCAGCATCAGTATCACCATATCAACAGTATCCCTTGAAATAGTGTATGTACTAACTCACTAACACATATATGCCCTGCAATAGCCCATCCCACCATATCTTGTACTTATTCAACATAGAAATACATAGTTTGGTCCGATTCGGGCCGGATATCTTGTAATTATTCAATATACTATTATGGTAATAACCGTTTTATAAATCATGGTCCTCCGGTATCAAGTCACACATACAAAACTGACATGAACCAGCACCTCTCTCAAAATATTTACAAGTCGTTAGGGGTAAGGCCAAAGGGCTTGTAAATACACACTCACCAAAAACCATAAGTAAAAGTAGTGATAAAAATGAGAGAACCAGGACTTTCTCAGTTCATTGACCCCAGCCAGTCTCCAGCGTTCAGGTATGCAGCTGCATCATAAATGTCAAGGACGCTCACAGGCTCATTTCTCAAGAGGTCTTGGACCACTATTTTACTTTCCGACATGCAGCGTATAGTAAGCTAACTGTTTAAGCTTACCTGGATGTTGACCTAAGGTCCTTAGAACCAGACTCTTCACCTCGATTATTTCGTTAGGTGATGCAACACTTCCACCAGTAACAAACCATGGTCGTGGTTTTCCGTCACCTGGTGCTTCTTCATATCATTTGCCCTTGTAATGAAATACTCCTTGACCCGACCAAGGAGACCCTCGAACATCTATTCCCCAAGCCCAAATATCGTGTTCCTTCTCTGGGAAGGTCTCACGCCTACCGGATATCGGTTTTCGTCTAATTCAACATTCATAGAGCGGCTAGGAAAAATAAAAATAACAAGATTAAAGGAATATTCCAGGCACCACTGGCTGTGTGGGTTAAGGTAAGATTGACCACTGCCTTGATTTAGTAAGGTGAGGATAATATTAGGTGCTAGATCAATCTCTATTCTCGGGAGAATCTTAGTCCACCTGTTTAGTGAACAGAGCGCGCTATTGTCTGGTTTAGTACACAGTGGGAGTCTATTCAGTAAATCCCTCTGACATCCTCGTCGGTTTGATTAATGTCTTGATTTTCTCAGTTTCTGTTTCAGGGAAGGAGGCGGCTTTTTAGAAGGCTTTGCCTTTATAATGAACCCGTCACTCTGACTACGAATCTCTCATTAGCGGCTAAAGATCTCGAAGCTTTATAATAATATAATAAAAAAAGTCAGTCGCGTAGGGGCTGCGTTAACTGAGAAGATTTCCCTAGTGCATCACTTATTTGCATTTATCTCAAAACGAAAAATTTCAATGAGAATAATATTTGGTATTAGGGCTTCAAATAAAGTGTTCCATAATATAACATCTTATTGTTAAATATGACATGAATAGGAGTGGAGGTTTACTGAAGGGCAAAAACTAAACAATGCAAATATCTCCTTAAATAATCAAGATAAAAAAAATATATACATATAACATATGTAGTACATTACATTTAAGATAAGAGATACAAGTTAAAATAAGATACAATTTTTCAAACCTACGTATAATAACAGAGATATTAAGAATTTTCGTTAATTTGACACGAGTAGGAGTGATGGTTTACTAAACTAAAAAATGCAAAAATATCACGCTTAATAATCAAGATAGTGAAAAATTGTACGTAACAACACTTATAAAAGACTTTGATGGTGAGTAGAGAGTCAAAGTGCACCTTTCCTAGCCCAGTCCATTTCACCATAGGCTGGTGTATAGAAAATTAGAATATATATATATACAGTTACAGGTTATAAATTTTAATAATTTTATGTACTCTTCGGTCCTTATATTATTACGGTCCTTTCAATTATAGAGTATATTTTCATTTTTCAAATGGAAAATAAAGGTACACTCCCTAGCATCCTTCCCCATAAACGTGTACTGTAGAAGCCACTCGTTCAACAACTGTGAACGACCAGTATATAAAACATGCCCTCGGTAAGGTGTGATCCGGCCTATGAGACATTTCAAAAAACTCAACTAAACCAAAATATTACACTTCTTACTCCAAATAAGGAAGATGAGGAGAGATTTGTGCGTTTGGCAGTACTTATAAATGCGAACAGTTCTTTCCATTGATGAAAGTTAATACATAAATCAAAATATCGTACAAGGCTGACTGACGATAATACGGAAAATTCTTTTCATCTTTGTATCAGTGGAATTAATCCAAACATCGATAGATTAGTTTTCCAAATTCAAGCTCATTTCGGTGCCGCTATTTAACTTTCGTTGTTTGTAATAATTCCAAATTCTACGATATATATCATTTTTTCCCATTTCATTTTGTTATTTTAATAAATCGTATTATAATTACATTCCCGTTATAATTTCATTTTTGATATCTATTGTTAAAAATTATGAACACTACTTTAAAATGTACTACTTTTAAAAGCGGTCTTGCACACTAAAGTTTGGCTCGCAACATGTCAAAGGTTGCCCATTTCCGGCTTGGAATAACTCGAAAAGAAACTTACTTACCAATCATTAATTACAATAGAAACGGGAGTTGTTGAAAGAGAATCACTAATATTTGCTAAAATAATTAATTTATTTATTATGTAAATATGTATTGTAATTACAACATTAATATGTAACTAGGGTGAGCTATTTTGAAACCTTTTAAAATTCCGAATAGTTATTTTAGGGAACTATAAATCATTTTATCTAGTTATAAATTTCGAAATAAACGACCTGGAAAAACACAAATCCTTCTTGAGATTTAGATTTAGAAGTTTACCTTGAAATTTCCAACTTGTTTAAGGTCTCTCTCTTTCTCTCTCTCTCTCTCTCTCTCTCTCTCTCTCTCTCTCTCTCTCTCACACACACTTTCTCTTTCTGTCTCTACGAGTGTGAAAGATTACCATTCACGCTCTTGTATCTCAAGTTATAGATTTTAATAATTGTATGCACTCTATATTTTATTACGTCCCATTCAAGTAGAGTCCCAACCACTGTGGACAAACAGTACATAGACAATGGTGACGTCAGTCATTTTCGGAATGGAATAACTAGAAATAAGAACTTATTTATAAATCATTAATTGCAGTAGGAATGGGAATTGTTGAAGAGTTTTTTTTTTATTTACTTATACAGGAGCACCCGCATCTGGGCGATTTGGCTCAAAGTTTCACAATGTAAAATGAAAACAAAATTATAGAAAATAAAAACTGTAACAACAAAAAAAAATTAAATACAACAAATAATTATTAAATACTAGTAATAAAGACAATTAATAAACATTAGACTAGTAATAAAGACTACAATTTAAAATGGTTTTAATAAAAAAATTATGTAATTCCTTTATACTAGTACATTTATATTATTTTTTTTTAATTTTATTTATTTAGTTTTGTGCCCCACAGCGATGGTGGCTGGCATTATTAGGATGATATATTTACTCCTTCATGTGCTTACCTTTTTAGCAGATTTCCCTTAAGGGAAATCAGGTATTGAGGTCGTACTCATGACGCGAGTTTCGAAAAATTTCTTCAAATGTCCATTGATCCTACTCAGGAGATGACGAAAATGAGGTCCGTTCAAAATTATATATATATATATATATATATATATATATATATATATATATATATATATATATTTGTCTTTTAACGCTCTAGCGGTAGCAATTTTTGTTTCATCGTTACCAAACTCGAAATTTAATCGTTTTATGTAAAAAGAAAGATCAAGTTCGTTAACCAGTAGGAGGGGGGGGTTTAGAGGGGGGATTTTTGAAAATTCGAAATATCTCCGTTATTATGCGTCGGATCGAAAAATTGTATTAAACCAATCTTATTGCAAATTAAATTTACTATAAATATTGTTCTATACATTTATTCTCTATCTTGAATATTAACCGAGATATTTGCATTTGTATTCTGTGTATGATCGGTAGGGGTAGGCTATGTTCGGGACGTTCCGCCGAGAGCTCTGGCGGCCGTTTCCATAACTACTCGTCTCTCTTGAATAGGTTTAGAGATACCTTACTGCATGCAACAGTTGTTATTGGGCAGATTTATCTACTGTATAACGTCACGTGGGAAATCTGCTTAGTTTACACAGCCCCTGCGTAACGGACTCTTTGTACTTTTATATTATGGAAAATATTTCTTTAATATCTGATTCTTTCTCATGTCCGTGCTTTGTCTAAAGTATATAATAAAAGTTAACCCTTTTAATTCTTTTTAGGTATGCTGTAGACCTATTCTATTTTGTATTATATGTTTTTGTAAATGTCGACGTGTTTTAGATCTGTTAGTATTTGTGGAATATATTGGCTGCTATCAGCCAATCACTAACATTCACTAATATTTGAAGTTACAGTAAAAAAAAAATTGTTTTCCCTCGATTCAGTAAGTAAATCAGTTTCAAAGGAGATTTACCCTTATGAGTAATGGCCAATTTATTTTGTTGGGCAGATATTTTTAACTCTCTTTTATCTTTTAAAAATGAGTAAACATATTTACTCTACTTCAATTTTTATTTCTATTCCAGGAAGCTTCAGTGTAACGTTGCACAAAAGTGATCGCCCATTTGCTGCCTTTATATTATCAATTGTGTTATGTTATCGGCATGTGATGTCAATGTTATCGACATCCCTTCTCCATTTCCACTTTATCCTGGTGGAGCCATTTTCCTTGTTTTGCCAGTCAATGCAAATTGGCCTGATCATAGCTACATTGCACGAAGTAATAATAGATTTTCTTCCCTTAAAACAATAAATACCCTTACAAACTATTAAAAATGCATTATGCTGAATATAAAAAAAAATCGACTTACTTTTTGTCTTTAGTTTTGAAATTTGTTCTAGGATTTGAATAATTAAGGGATGTAAATGTTTTTGAAGGAAAGTAAACAACTTAATGAATCTGAGTATGTAGTAATGTCATGTGTTTTCGTTAGAGTGACAGTCCTAAGAGTGACAGTCCTAAGGAAACAAATATAATAATTTTAAATTAATATTTATTATCACAACAAATAGTATATTACTTATGTCAATCATGTTAGTAATACCAATTTTATAAATGAACTAAACACGAAGAGGAACTTTCGAAAGATATTGACTGAACTGAGTAGTCTATCTCTTCTTCCTTTCTTTATAAGTTAGGTGAAATTATTAAAATGGTTAGCAGGCTTTTGATATGTTTTGATTTCGGACACATTTTTTAGCAGATTTCCCTTAGGGGAAAGCACGTACTGAGGTTGTACTCATGAGGGGATTTTCGAAAATTTTCAACAAATTTCTATCCTAACCAGAAGAAGACGAAAATAACGTCCGTTCAAAATTATATATACATATATATATATATATATATATATATATATATATATATATATATATATATCTGTTAAGGAACAAGCGGTCGCAATGTTTCTCTGACCGTTGATATTTAATCGTTTTATGTAAAGATCAAGTTCGTTAACCGCTAAAATTTGACGACTGGTGCGGGGAGGGGCTTAGCGGGGAGAATTTCGCAAATTATAAGTATCTCCGTTGTTATCCGTCGGATCGAAAATTTATAAAGAATCAATCGTCTTGCAAATGTAATGGTCGTTGTTGTGGCCAACCTAATAGTGTAAAAAAAGTTATTATTATTAATTATATAATATTTAGTATATTATGAAATTGAATCGGTGGTAATCGGAATTGCTCGGCACTTTTCGGGACCCAGCCCGACGTACGTCGATTATACGTTAATTGTGTATATGTTCTGCCGGCCAAGTGACTGCACTCTCCAGCTTCTCCCAATTCTAAGAACTTCTTCAAGCCTGCAGGCTCTACCTTCAGGCTTTTCCAAAATTGGATGAAATATTCTTATTGGATCCCAGCAGTTCCGAGGTCATCGGGAAGAGAAATGGTGGAATGCCGTCGAAAGTATCGGGTACCTGATTCATCCATCTGCCTTCACCCAGACTGTGAGTCTCTTACCTGATTGAGGTAAATGGATTCCGACTAAAGGCGATCATCATTGTTTTATTGTTCGTTTGTATAGTTACATTAGTTATTAGAGAGTTAATATTAAGTAATTTTAGCTAATTCAAAAAAAAAAGAAAGTAAAATTATTCAAGGCACCGCATAAAAAATTTATTCAATCTATTTTTTTACAATTTTAATGAGAAAACATTTATTTAATTGAAATAATCATTTTTTTTATATTTGTAAGTATCAGTTAATTTATAACTAATCTTCATAACTAACCTTTATAACTCAATTGAATTTAATTTATTTCATTTATTTATAAGCATATCTATTCATATTTATCCTTAATAATAAATTAAATGAAGTACCATATAATTTAATTTTTATCGACAAACCGGCATTTCTTTATATGTATATATACATATATATACGCCGGCAGAAAATATACACTATTAACGTACGTCGATTATCAGCTGGGTGCCGAAAGGCGCAGAACAATTCCGTCTACCGCCGATTCACTTTCATAATATACTAAATATTATATAATTAATAATAATAAATTTTTTACACTATTAGGTTGGACACAACAACGACCATTATATATATATATATATATATATATATATATATATATATATAATTTTGTCTTCTTCTGGTTAGGATCGATTGACATTTGTAGAAATTTTTCGAAAATCCCATCATGAGTACAACCTCAGTACGTGCTTTCCCCTAAGGGAAATCTGCTAAAAAATGTGTCCGAAATCAAAACATATCAAAAAACTGCTAACAGTTTTAATAATTTCACCTAACTTATAAAGAAAGGAAGAAGAGATAGACTACTCAGTTCAGTCAATATCTTTGGAAACATGTTTAGTTCATTTATAAAATTGGTATTACTAACATGATTGAAATAAATAATATACTTAAAGGTTTCAAAATAGCTCACCCTAGTTACATATTAATGTTGTGATTACAATCCATATTTACATAATAAATAAATTAATTATTTTAGCAAATATTAGTCATTCTCTTTCAACGATTCCCATTTCTATTGTAACTAATGATTTGTAAGTAAGTTCCTTTTCTAGTTATTCCAAGCCGAAAATGACTGACGTCCCCATTATCTATAGCAGGTATGGGCAACCTTTGACATGTTGCGAGCCAAACTTTAGTGTGCAAGACCGCTTTTAAAAGTAGTACATTTTAAAGTAGTGTTCATAATTTTTAACAATAGATATCAGAAA